>OX246754.1:179888248-181138248 GCA_945910035.1 Brachypalpus laphriformis
AATTTTTTTTTCAGTGATCTACCAACAAGCAAAACAATCTTTAGCTTGATATGCAAACAAACTTGCAACGTTGGTCGGTCGGTTGTCGTCGCATATTCATTAGCTTAGATTATGTTGTGCATACGTGAGCCTGAGTGTGTCATCGAAGATTGATACCGCAACCAAGCCCAGTTTTAGGTTTCCACCTGCAGATACTCGGAAATTGATAAGGTAGCAGGCAGCTACTCTGCGTGCGGCTTGGCGCGATCTTTTGCTAGTTTACAACTTTGATTTGAATTTTAGTCGAGAAAACTATTCGAGTGGAGAAGTCGTGGTCATGCCCACGCATGTTTACGCTTTTGAGCGGATGGAGGTGTGGTCCAGTGGCTGTAATTCTAGGATGCTCTTGGAACTGGTATTGATTGTGAATATTACTTAGTTCGTTGTACTCTTAACGTGGCATGCCATCATAGATGAGAGTCTGTGATTAAAATTAGCTCGTGTTGTGTGGTTTGGTTTCTATTCGTATTCGCAGAATATCTACTCCCGAAGTGGAATGTGGTCGAACGAGATTGCATAGTTATTTGTTTTGATGATATGAGTTCTTTGGGTGAGTTTATAATCGAATTGACTTTTGATAGCACCTATAATCGGAATTGACCTCAAATAGATTCTTGGGATGAGTGGAGTTTATTTTTGTTTACCAATTGGGCGAGTAAATTGGCAATGAAATCCGTTTTTGACTCAACTTTGTGAATAGTAATTGTTGGCGGTCGAGTATCGATCAGATACAAATTCAGCTGGTGGTAACAATTGGAAAGTTGTTTCTTAAAAGCAGAATAAGTGCAATCACCCTATTCTACAGCCAGTATTTTCGCTGCGCATATTGCTCATATCATGGTGAAATGGCGTTGATGACTAACAGACTGTTTCATCTAGGAACTAAGATTCAATTTCAGATTTGTGATATCTCCATATTTTCTTTAACTATAGCGAGTCAAATCAAAACTGAATTGACTCATATCCTGCACTTTGCGAGCAAAGTCAAGTCGAAATCGAGTTAAGTTGTCGAATTGAGTCGACAGTTTGGCGTTTTTGGAATTTTTTAGGCTACCGTGTAGCCAAGCTTCAAACCTCTGCTGATATTCAAGTTTTTGGTGATAGCTTTGCGATCTAAGATAACATAGCAATGAGCATTTTGTAGATGTAAAAGCCGTAAGCAGTGATACCAAAACTAGACGTGGAGCACTTTCGCTCCATGTCCTCCGTGCACCATTGATGGAAGTAGTATTGAGAATCTCCCCTCTTTCAATTTTTGTGTTCAAAACTACAAAACAAGAATGATTCGAAAATGTTAACTAACTTCAAGTAAGATTTCGGCAGAAGCTCATCGAAGCAATCTTTAGTGGTAAGTACCGTCATTCTCAACCTCACGAACCAGAGAAAAAAAGAGGCTTCTGTACTAAAACTTTGTGTTATCGTCATAAATCCATGAGCCATAAATATACAATGAATACATTTCGGTATAGGCCGCCTTAATAAAAAACATATGGTTCACTAGGAAAACGGCTTCAACGCGACGACCTGTGCCAATGAAGTGGTTATCCTGGTTTCGGCGAAATTTTCTCCGGTCCTAAGTGAAAGACTTAGTCTCGCACTACAACTAGTGGATAACTGGGTCAGTAACAAAGGGCTAGGAGTGAGCCCCTCAAAGACGGAGGTAGTTCTTTTCACTAAGAAGTGATCGATCTCTACCTTCAGACCCCCAATTTAATATATAATTATCTCAAGTTCAGCTCTATACCTAAGCGTAATTCTAGATTCCGAACTAAACTAAAAGGATGATATTGCCGAACGCATCAGAAAAGCAAGCGTAGCATGAAAAAGTTATTCAGTAATATGTGGGGCTTGAAAGCAGTTGCAGTGTACTCGATATACACGGCACCGCGATTGTAAGACCTGTTCTTACATAGGGCTCACTAGTATGGTAAATGGTACTTGAGAAGCGATACCAGCTTTCAAACCTCATCAAAATCCAGAGTGAGTCATGGGATCAATGAGAACAAAACCAACAGCTACAATGGAAACCATGTTTATTTTCATTCCGCTCGATATGTACTGTAGCAGTCCGGCGGCCAAAACCTCTATAAGACTGAGAGAAGGCCGATTGTGGTCACCAAACCCTTACGAGCATGTCTCCATTTTGTTCCGATGTGGGACTACCACTGGATCGACGGACACTGATCATGAACCGGATGCTGGCATTTGAAAGGAGATGTGCTACAAGAATTCCTGAAAGATATACTGGAAAAAGCGAAAAATCAGGAAGAACAATTTTTTTTTTTTTTTTGCCGAGAGTAGGTGAAAAATCTTCTAAAGACACCATAAGGCCCGACCGAGCGTGCTTATGGCAGTGTGAGATTTTTACTCACTAAAAAACACACCTCTCCTCAAAAGTAATACTACAACTAAGCCGACGCTTATCCAGCAGTTTTATTTTCGCTTACGATACACGTGATTTTTGGAAAAAAAAAAAAAAATGTTCGTACGAAGTAAAAAGAAATGTATAACTTTAGGCAGGTTAAATTCCAATGAAAGTTCCTGCCTTTTTCGCGGCCGGCATATACTATGACGTGAGGTCAAAAGGTTTTATCCTTTGCAGACGACGAATTGAATTATTCGCATTCGCGTCAAGTAGTTGAATGACGGTACGGTTACAATGGCCGTGAACACGATCTTTGTGTTTACGCGCAAATTTTCTTATCTCTTCGACAACGCTGGGAATTCCCAGATCTCGATGAATATCTTCGTTACGTACATACCACGGTGCGTTAACGATCGTTTCTAAGAACTTTATTTTCAAAAGTCTGTATGATGTTTCTATTGCTTTTCTTGGTACAACCCCATAGTTGTATACCATACGTCCACACAGGCTTTAGCACTTGCTTATATATAAGCAGTTTGTTATGTAGGCTCAACTTCGAATGTTTTCCGAGTAGCCAGTACATTTGTCGGTATTTGTTTTCTAGCTCGTCGCGTTTCTTTTTTACGTGTGATTTCATCACAGAAAAATGAACTGGCTTTCTATACCGACAGTTCTAAGATGGACGTTGGCACGGGAGCCGGGCTCAGCGCAAAGCCCTAGAAATAAACAACTCCTTTAAAATAAACTATAACTGCAGCGTCTTTCAGACCGAAGTCACAGCCATTCTACAAGCTGCTAAATTGTACACGAAAGTAAGATCGTTGGTAAAACGATAACTGTCGATATATGTAGAAGACCGTGCAACCGTTAAGGCTCTAGACTCTACTGTAATTAGTTCGAGGCTTGTGAGAACCCGCAAATCACTTTTAAACGAAATATCTACGTATAGAGCCAATGCAGTGACCCTCTACTGGGTACCAGGGCATATGGATATCGAAGGAAACGAAAGAGCTGGCAAGCTTGCTAGGAAGGGGTCGGCGCTGCATGTTTCACGGGCTCTCCCTTTTGTAGTGATCCCAATCAGTTTCTTACGGAAGACAATATGAGATGAAGCCAGGTCGGGCAAAAAGACACTGGGTTCATCTGAACAAATGCGTAACGGCCAGTGCGCTACGGCTGGCCTTTAGCAAGAAGAGCTCAAGCTTTCTAGTGAAACTTAGTCGTCATAATACACGAGTCATTTCCGATATAATTACTGGCCACAGTGCCATTAGGATTCATGCGGAATGACTCCGTGAACTGCACAACGATATTGTAGACATTGTAAGGACGAAGAACAAATTGAATCTGTTCGAAAGTGTGATTCCTCCTCCTCTTCATTCATACAGCTGTGACAGAAGTCATTGACCAGAATTCCAAGCCTCGTGGCGTGCCTGTCTAACGCATAAAGACCAGCTAGCAACCCAACGAGGGTACCTATGCGTGGTCTGCTGTAGGCTTTTTGCTACACGTTTCAAGATTGGGCCATCTCCCATTGGCCTGATCCAGTGCTAATGTGGAGCTTTTGTGTCTTGCTGTTTCTGTAACTAAAAGTGGCCCCCTTTTTGCCTAATTTGTCAACTCTGAAGTTATTTGAAACATCAGAGTGCCCAGAAACCCAGCACAGAGTTGCAATATTTTTGCAGTCCTATGTAGTAGTAATGGCTACTTTCGAATTATATAATCGATTATAATCGATTCTTCCAATATTTCGAGATATCTCGAGACATCGTCGGGAATGATTCGAATGATTTACTATACCTACAGACAGTACTTCTGTCGAAACAGCGGGAACCGTGAAGGAGCGCAAAGATTATACACGAAATAAAAACTCATGTCTCATTTCTGAATTCGAATCATCATTCGAGATATGAGTGCCATATGCATATGAGAACACACTCCCCAAGAATCAAGAAATGAGATGTTTATCCGAGTAAAATAATACTCAATTAATTTTAAATTCGGGTAGTAGCAAAGCAAATGAATCTTCTTATGAATCATGTCTTATCTCTCAGGTCGCATGTCTCAATTCTGAATTCGAATGATCATTCAAGATATGAGTGCCATATGCATATGAGAAAACACTCCCCAAGAATCGAGATATGAGATGTGTATCCGAGTAAAATAATGCTGAATTAATTTTAAATGCGGGTAGTAGCAAAGCAAATGAATCTTCTTATGAATCATGTCTTATCTCTCAGGTCGCATGTCTCAATTCTGAATTCGAATGATCATTCAAGATATGAGTGCCATATGCATATGAGAACACACTCCCCAAGAATCGAGATATGAGATGTGTATCCGAGTAAAATAATGCTGAATTAATTTTAAATGCGGGTAGTAGCAAAGCAAATGAATCTTCTTATGAATCATGTCTTATCTCTCAGATCTCATGTCTCAGTTCTGAATTCGAATGATCATTCGAGATATGAGTGCCATGTGTATATGAGAACACACTCCCCAAGAATCGAGATATGAGATGTGTATCCGAGTAAAATAATACTCAATTTATTTTAAATGCGGGTAGTAGCAAAGCAAATGAATCTTCTTATGAATCATGTCTTATCTCTCAGGTCGCATGTCTCAGTTCTGAATTCGAATGATCATTCGAGATATGAGTGCCATGTGTATATGAGAACACACTCCCCAAGAATCGAGATATGAGATGTGTATCCGAGTAAAATAATACTCAATTCATTTTAAATGCGGGTAGTAGCAAAGCAAATGAATCTTCTTATGAATCATGTCTTATCTCTCAGGTCGCATGTCTCAGTTCTGAATTCGAATGATCTTTCGAGATATGAGTGCCATGTGTATATGAGAACACACTCCCCAAGAATCGAGATATGAGATGTGTATCCGAGTAAAATAATACTCAATTCATTTTAAATGTGGGTAGTAGCAAAGCAAATGAATCTTCTTATGAATCATGTCTTATCTCTCAGGTCGCATGTCTCAATTCTGAATTCGAATGATCATTCGAGATATGAGTGCCATGTGTATATGAGAACACACTCCCCAAGAATCGAGATATGAGATGTGTATCCGAGTAAAATAATACTCAATTCATTTTAAATGCGGGTAGTAGCAAAGCAAATGAATCTTCTTATGAATCATGTCTTATCTCTCAGGTCGCATGTCTCAGTTCTGAATTCGAATGATCTTTCGAGATATGAGTGCCATGTGTATATGAGAACACACTCCCCAAGAATCGAGATATGAGATGTGTATCCGAGTAAAATAATACTCAATTCATTTTAAATGCGGGTAGTAGCAAAGCAAATGAATCTTCTTATGAATCATGTCTTATCTCTCAGGTCGCATGTCTCAATTCTGAATTCGAATGATCTTTCGAGATGTGAGTGCCATGTGTATATGAGAACACACTCCCCAAGAATCGAGTGTACGAGATGTGTATCCGAGTAAAATAATGCTGAATTAATTTTAAATGCGGGTAGTAGCAAAGCAAATGAATCGAGTATTATTTGACTCGGATACACATCTCATATCTCTAATCGTGATATTAATGGAATCGAGAACTTTGTTTGTGTATTCAACCACTTGGGGAGTGTGTTCTCATACGCATACATCACTCATATCTCGAATGATCATTCGATAATAGGGATCACCCGAGTACTGGTGTCTCGATTCTTTAAATCATTCGATTATGCCGGTCACTACTATATAGAGATGCGCGACATTGCTTTAATATTATAATTTTGATTTTATTATTTTTGATTCGATTGCTTTTATAGCTGGCTGACTGTCGATGTAAATTACGACGTGCGAGTTCGATACCGATATCATCGACAGCCATTCAGCCGTTTCACGAAAAGCCTTAACCTCCGCTTGGAATACACTTTAATAATCTGCTAATCTAAAAGACTGTTTCATGTCGAGGGATACCGAGAACACACCTATCCCTTCGCCGTCCTCTGTCTTTGACCCATCAGTGTATATTTTCAATATAACATTTTCCAGAATATAGAATGCTAGTTTTGTACTTAATATTGAAAGCTAGGAACGGTGTTAAGTAGTCAGTGACTTCTACTACGGATTCATTGTTCCATAATTGGGGTCGAATCGTCATAGGTTTCATGCAAAAGTGCGACGTGGCAGTGCTTTAAACTGTTTGTAACTAATTAAAAGTTGGCAGGTCAAGAAGTATTGAAAACCGCTCACAGACACACCCAGTTTAAAAGATTCGACGTGGATGGTCATTAAGTGTCAAAAGCCAAATATGTTTGTCGAACAACTCTGTACAGACCACTTCATATGTTCTTTTTGCGTTTCATCATATTGTTATTTAGAGCGAATATAATATTATGAACATAAAATAATAATAATAACAACTTTAATATTCATCAAAGCGTAATCTAATAATTTTATTTTCTTTTTCTTTTCAGGTAAATATTCCCTATTACGAGTACATACTTTATTTAGTAAGTTCCATTAATACTGCTAACAAGAAAAACAATATTACAATACGTAACTTTTCGTGCTTAAACTCGCCCTTACTTACTTACTTACTTAGGTGGCGCTACAGTTCGGGGTGAACCTGGGCTTCAACCAACAAGCCTCTCCATTTAGCTCGGTCTTTAGCTAATTGTCTCCAGTTGCGCACTCGAAGCTGGTCGAGGTCCCCTTGAACTTATGCGCGCCACCTACGGCGATGATTCCCTCTACTGCGTCGTCCCTCGGGGTTAGATTCGAAGACTCTGCGGGCCAGAGCGTTGGTGTCCATTCGCTCTACATGTCCTAGCCATCTCAGACGTCCAATACCCAGTTTTTTTTACTAGGTCGATGTCGCTGTACAGCTCGTATAGTTCGTGATTGAATCTTCTCCTCCAAAACCCGTCAACGCAAACGGGACCGAACATCTTACGAAGAATTTTTCTCTCGAAGCGACCAAGGATATTTTCATGCTCTTTTATAAAGTCCATGTTTCAGCGCCGTAAAGCAGGACTGGGATGATCAAGGTCTCATACAGAGTCTCCTTAGTTGTTCGAGATAGGGCTTTACTGTTCAATTGTCTTATTAGCCCAAAAAAACAGCGATTGGCAAGAGTTATTCTTTGCTTGATTTCTGCGCTGATGCCGTTCTCAGAGTTTATAGCAGAGCCAAAGTAGACAAAGTCCCTTACTACCTCGAAGTTATAGCTGCCCACTGTGACATTCTGTCCAATTCGTCGGTGTTGGCTGTCCCTTCTTGTTGACAGCATATACTTGGTTTTGCCCTCGTTTATCCTTAAACCCATTTTGGCCGCTTTAGCCTCAATGCTTGCAAAAGCACCGGTGACACCCCGCTGAGTTCTTCCGATAATGTCTATATCATCGGCGTATGTAAGCAGTTGTATAGACTTCTAATAGATTGTGCCTCCGGTGTTGGCTTGTGAGTTCCGCACAATCCGTTAAAGTACAATATTAAAGAAGTCGCATGACAGCGCGTCACCTTGACTAAAACCATTTTGACATCAAAGATCTCGGTGAGGTCATTACCGACCTTGATGGAGTAGCGAGCGTTCTCCATCGTCAGCCTGCACAGACGGACAAGTTTGGCAGGGATGTCAAAACTAGACATGGCTCTATAAAGCTCTTCTCTATAGATGCTGTCATAGGCGGCCTTGAAATCGATAAAGAGGTGGTGACTATTGATTTGGAATTCTTGAGTTTTCTCCAGGATCTGCCGAAGTGTGAAGATTTGATCGATGGTGGACTTTCCTGGCCTGAAACCGCACTGATAGGGTCCAATCAGGCTGCTGATTAAAAGTTTTAGGCGTTCACACAATATCGCAGAAAAGGTCTTGTACGCGATGTTGAGGAGACTGATGCCTCTATAATCGGCGCAGTTAAGGGGGTCTCCTTTCTTGTGGATCGGGCAAACGATGCTGAGATTCCATTCATCAGGCATACACTCGTCTGACCAAATCTTAGAGATGAGTTGGTGTACGCACTCTACCAATTCATCCCCAGCTGCCTTGAAAAGTTCGGCCGGTAAGCCGTCAGGTCCAGCAGCCTTGTTGGATTTTAGCTTGGATATTGCTATCCTCACTCGTTTTGGTCAGGTGGACGGACATTTTGACTATCATCGTCTATGTTGAATGGTTCATTCTGCCTGACAGCGGGATGTTGGTCTTCGTCGCCGTTATACAGTCTGCAGAAGTAGTTTTTCCATATTCTCAGCACCGACTGTGATTCTACTACGAGGTTTCCATTTTCATTTCTACAGGTTTCTATACTGGTATTGCTCCTCTGTCACGTTCTTTTTACCTTTTGGTAAAACTTCCGTACATTGTTCCTGGAGTATAAACTCTCAATATTCTTAAACGCGCGCTTCTCATGCTCTTTCTTCTTCTTTTGGAGAAGCCGATGCTCTTTCCGTCTCTTTTGTTCGTAGAACTGATGAGCAGCGCCGCTTTGTATGCCTCTTGTTTCGCTGCATGCACTCGCCGGCATTCTTCGTCAAACCAGGGGTTTCGCGGTGGTGGGCGAGCGAGACCCAGCACATCAGTCGCGGCCTTTCTGATGGCATGTTGGCAGCGCTGCCACTGGTCTTCGGCACTTGATGCTGGCGGCATAGGGGTGATTGAGAGATTTCGGAATACGCGTTCAGCGAAGAGTCTGGCGGTCTCTTGCGATTGTAGCTTTTCGACGTTAAATTTTCTCATAGTGATTCTTCTTTGTTCCTCAGATTGGGATATCCGCATTCGTACCTTGGCTACAACAAGGTAACTATCCGAGTCTATGTTGGCCGCTCGGAAGGTCCGGACAACCAGAATACTGGAGGCATGCCTTGCGTCGATCGCAATATGATGAATTTGGTTGATCGTTACATGATCATTGGACCGCCATATCTGCTTATGAATATCGAGATGAGGAAACCATGTGCTTGCTACTATGGTGACATTTCGCTCCACAGCGAAACCAATTAGCCTTAGTCCGTTATCAGACGTGGTGTCGTGTAGGTTATGCTTACCGATTGCCCTACCAAAGACGTTCTGCTTTCCTATTTTGGCATTAAAATCGCCCAATACCAATTTAACGTCGTATTTAAAACATTGCTCGTATGTTTTGTCGAGGAGCTTGTAGAAACACTCTTTGGTGGCAGGGTTCTTTTCTTCCATGGGGGCATGAGCATATATTAGGCTTATGTTAGCGAATTTAGCTTTGACCCGGATAGTCATAATACGCTCGCTCAAGTGTCGGAAGCTTAAGACTTCTTGCCTAAGTCTGCCGCGTATGAAAAATCCACATCCGAATAAGCGTTGCATGTTACCTATGTAGCAGTCACCGTAGTAGATGTCACAGTTTTTCATCCTCTTTTTGCCCGGCCCATCCCATCGAACTTCCTGGATGGCAGTAATATCTGCTTTATGGCAGTCTAGGGCCTCTGCTAGTTATTCGGCTGCACGTGGTCTGTAAAGGGACAGAACATTCCACGTACAGATCCGAAGATCGTTGTCCTTATGTCCTTATTTCCTTCGGCATTAGTTGAGTCATCCTTATCCGAGGCTTTTGATTGTTTCGGAATCTTAGATTTTTTTACGTGGTAGGGAAGCTACCCCGACGGCACAACCCCCAACCTGGAGGGCCAGTTCATTTGTTATTCCACTAGGACGAGGGGCCGGGTACACCGGTGCCAGTAGTCCACTACGGGAGTATGAGCGCTGCCGTTGGCCGAATAAGAGCTCGTCCGCCACCATCTCTATTCCAATGTCCTGACCAACATTGAAAATTCCTTACCGACCTGTGATCCGAATACGTCGAAGCAGCTCGCGCAAGGTATTCACTAACTTCAACCTAACTGGAACTATAGACGCCACCGTTGACTCCGTCTAGGGAATTCGCCCGCTGCGCCTGGAATAGGAAGAAATACTCGCCCTGAATGGTGCATACATTCCATTAGTCAGAGGAGAGATGAAAAGAGCTCATACTAATACAACGTTTCTTAAATTATAAAATAATCAAGGCAAGCCTCATAAAGTATGCACATAAACTGTAGGCTTCCAGTTTTACTTCAAATCTGCAAATCAGCCCCGGACGTTGTATAACTCTCCTTTTGTTGTCGGGATAGGAAACGCTTGACTGGACCACTCAGACGCAACCGGTCAATTGTACTACCAGAGAGCAAACCCTGATTTACCCATTTTATTGGAATTTTCTTGTCTTTCTAAGAAAGCCAAGCAAGCACTTCAGGGATGAGGAGCTTATAGTATCGCTCAGCCTGAGTAAGCGCGTTAAGCTGCGACCTAGTTGTTATCTGTTTGTCAAGAAAGTGACTAAACGTTGCCACTTCCGTCTCAGTAAACTTGCCATCAAACCTTCTGAGTGAGTCCGGTTTGGTCGGTTTGCCGCTTTTGAGGACTTTAACCAACCTGCTGGTTTCACCGAGTGTCTCGATCTTTTCACAAAAATCTCTATAAGAAGCACTTCTCGACAACCGAATTAACTTCTTATTAACTTCGTTTTCCAGGCGGAAATCATACTACTTACTTACTTATGTCCTGTATCCCCTTGTGGGTCCTAGGGCCTCTACTACGCCTACGCGCCATCGTGTACGGTTTCTGGCAATGTGTCTGAGTTCTCCCCAACTTTTCCCTAACTGCCGTGCCTCCTTCTCGACTGCTCTGCGCCATGTTTTCCGCGGACCGCCAGGTCTTCTGCCATCCTGAGTTAGAGGGTTCCATTGCATAGCATGGTTCGCTATGGAGCTGTCACCCTTTCGGAACGTGTGACCAATCCACTGCCACTTCCGCCGTTGGATAGTTGTGCCTATTGGTTCCTGACCCGTTCTCTCGTAAAGGTGTTCGTTAGAGATACGCTTGGGCCAGAAATTCCGTAAGATATTGCGCAGACACCTATTAACGAACGTTTGCAGCTTTCTGGTGATAGTAGTGGTCACTCTCCACGTGCTGCAACCATATAGCAGCACGGATTCAACGTTGGAGCGGAACAGTCTTATTTTGGTGCTCAAACTGATTGCATTGCTTCGCCATATTTTGGACAACATCCCGAACGCGGACTTTGCTTTGGCGATCCTGTTGGTTATATCCAGTTCGGTTCCACCATCGGTCGAGACAATACTCCCAAGATACTGAAAATCCTCTACTCTCTCTACCGGTTGTCCAGCAATGCATATTTGAGCCGATGAGTTAGTTCCAAGGCTGATAATTTTAGTTTTTGTCGTATTAATTTTCAGCCCGACGACACCTGCCTCCCTCTCCACATCTGCTGTCATTTGGTGGAGGTCCATAATTCTGTGGGAGAGTAAGCATACATCGTCTGCGTAGTCAAGATGTTTCAGTTGAGATGTAAGAGTCCATCGAATTCCGCCGTTTCCCGTCGACAAAGCTGCATGAAGCACATCGCTAATCACCAATAGGAATAATATTGGTGAAAGGATACAGCCTTGTCTTACCCCACTTTGGATCTCAAATTCCTCAGACAACCTCCCACTGTGCAGAACGTGACATTTGGAGCCTTCATATGTAGCTTTGATAATAGCAATTAGTTTATCGGGAATGCCTCTCGTGCGTAAGGCACGCCAAATAAACTCCCTGTTGACACTATCGAACGCCTTCTCAAAATCGATGAACAGCAGGTGCAGTGGCGATCGATATTCAACACACTGTTCGATGATAATCCGCAGGGTGTTGATGTGGTCGGCACAGGAGGATCCAAAGCGGAAACCTGCTTGTTCGGCATCGAGTGTGTCTTCGAGATGTTGTTTGATTCGCTCAAGGATGATTTTAGCTATTATCTTAGCTACAGCAGGCAGCACGCAGATACCCCTCCAGTTTCCGCACTCCAATAAATTTCCTTTCTTAGGAAGCTTGACGATCATTCCCTTTTTCCACTCATTAGGAAAGCTCTCAGCTTCCCAAGCTCTATCTATAAGTGGAAGCAGAAGTTCAGCCGATGTTGTGGGTGCTGCTCGTGAGAGCTCTGCTGGAATACCGTCAAGTCCTACCGCCTTGTTGGTTTTGAGTGCCTTGATCGCGGTAATGATCTCATCTTTACTGGGAGTCGTGGTGCGTATTCGGGAACTTCTCACCTCGAGCATCTCAGTCTGATTTGGGAGCATATCGCTAGCGAATACACGGTTCAAAACCGTAGCAAAATGCTCTTTCCATCTCTTGAGCTGGTCCTCATCCGAAATGAGCAAGGAGACGTCTAGGCTTTTCACTAAGTGTTGGCTGGAGCTGCGACCACCTGTCAGCTCTTTCGTGATTCTGTAGACAGTCCTGCTGTCGCACCTCCGTGCAGCTTCCTCTGCTTCTGTAGCCAGCGCGTTGATGTAGTTGCGCTTGTCAGGTCGCACGCTACGCTGAACTTCTCTCATTTTCGTGCGATATAGGGACTCTAGCTCGCTTCTCCCTGCTGTTGGGGTAGCTGCAACGTGAGCTTTCAGCTGTTTTCGTTCGTCAATCCGTCTCCAGGTATCCTCGGAAAGCCACGCCCTATATCTTCCCTGCGATCGGCCGACAATTCCTTCAGCACCAGATGTAAAAACATTTCTCACAGCACACCAATCGTCTTGGATGGTTGCGGGCATTGAGCTGCTGATTGCTTCCGCACCTTGCGAAAAGTGCTCCCTTAATTGCTGGCGCACTGAGGGATCATTAAGTCTATCGATGTTGAACCTGGGCATTCTTATGTTGTCGTGGGATCTTCGAACTTCAGCAGTGCGGAGTTGGCTATCATAAGATGGTGATCACGTACTATCCCCACATCTGCCCCTCGCCTGTTTCGGACGTCCAGGAGACTACTTCTAAAGCGGCGGCTGATGGCAAAATGGTCAATTTGGTTGGAGGTTGCTTGCTTGTCGTTGGAAACCTAGCTGACTTTGTGGCAGGTCTTGTGCTCAAACATAATGCCACCTATCACAAGGCGGTTGGCATTGCAGAAATCCACAAACCTTTCGCCGTTGTCATTGCGGTTGCCTAGTCCACTCTTCCCGATTACATGTTTGAGCCCTTCGTTATCGTTGCCTACCTAGAAGCTCTCCTTTTCGTCCTCAGACGAACTATTCGTTGGGGCGTAACACTGTATGATGGTGACGCATCGTACTCTAGTCCGGAATCTGGCTGTCAAAATCCTATCACTGCAGTCAGTAGTTTCCCGGTCAATCGCAATGCAGGTCCCCAAGCTGGTTTCACCGAGTGTCTCGATCTTTTCACAAAAATCTCTATAAGACGCACTTTTCGACAACCGAATCAACTTCTTATAGTCTTTTTGCCGCCTCTTTGATCATTGTAGCGTTTTCCAGGCGGAAATCATGGCGATTAAGGAAGCCCTGTCCTGGCTGAAATGTATTAAGCTATCTGTTACGGATATTAGCATTTTCACTGACAGCCAAGCGGCAATCAAGTCCCTGGAATCGTTCTCCTTCACTTCAAAGGCCGCCTTAAGCTGTCGTTTATCTCTTATGGAGATGACAGAGCAGTTCAACTTTCACCTATGCTGGGTGCCGGGCCAGAGGGACATTCCGGAAAACTGCAGGGCTGACGAGCTCGCCAGACAGGGTAATCTAAGGATTCCGCCTGACAGACAAGCCCTGGGTATGCCACTCGCTACTTGTAAGTATCTACTAAAGCTGAACGCTATTAGCACGATCAACCTCAGATGGGAAAACGGCTCAACGTGTCACATTTCGAGACAAATTTGGCCTAAGCTGGATCAAAAACGTAGTACAGAGCTGGTTAAGTTAAAGCGCACATAAATCAGCTGCGTTGTCGGTGTTCTCACTGGACACTGTCTTATAGGCCAACACGCCAAAAGATTTGGCCTCTTCTCCAACGACTTCTGCAAAATCTGTAGGGACGAGGAGGAGGAGGAAAGCATCCTTCACCGCCTATGCACTTCCCCAGCCCTGTCGCATAAAAGAATGCTCCATCTAGGGTGCCTCTTCCTTGCGAACTTCAATCCGTTGCTTCCCCTAAAAGAAGAAGAAAGAATAAATCCAGACATCGTTTATCACTCGAAACGATTAAGTTTCTTAAAATAGACAGTAAATACGTGACGAAAAATAAAGTGTATTCTTAATCTCTCGTGGGAGAGTAGAAAATATCTGCAACTTTCATGCGAATCAAAGTAGGACAGATGACAACCCGGCGACCAAAGGTGCTTTCCTTATCGTCATGTTTGTTTAATGCGCATTTATAGCTTATGGCGATTAAATAAACAGTAAACTCAATCCGCGCCCCAAGGAGAGAACACTCGTTTAACAAGACAACAACAGGCAAACGTGCTTTCCACTCGGGGTATTTGCGGTGTGACACGTGCATGTCGAACATTTGACAAATCTGAATGAATAATTCAAAGGCGTTCCGAAGTGTGCTGATCTGAGCGAAGATCTATGATCGCTGGAGCACGACTATGATTCAATAGGGAGACATACCATTTGCTTATCGAGTTGAATTATTGCAAAATGGGAGAAAGGTGTTTTTTGTTTTATGACTAGAAAAGGTCAGGTGAAAGGAGTGTAGGTTGGCATAATTTATTGAATTTGGAAGCGATTTATTCTGACGCGTGTGTGATGCTGATATTGATTGGTGGAGTTTTTGCTTTTTGTAGTCGGGCACCCCGCATTGTATGGTTAATGCATTGGGCTACTGAACGGGGACTTCAAGGTGAGAATGTCAGGAAACGCCATGTTCTTTCACAATCCCAGGTACGTTCGATAAACTAAAGCGAATTGAAAAAAATTTCAATTAAGTTCCAAACTAAACCCCTGTCAGCCACACTCATCTTCTCAGCAGTTTTGCTGAATTCGCTGCTATTGAAATTGCTTGTTACCATGCTTAGAAATTTATCGCTTTATTTCAGTACCCTGGAGTTAGAAATAAGTCGAGATTTTTGTTGCTGTTAGGTTAGGTTAGGTAAGGTGTCTGTCCTGACAGTCATACTTAGACCACTTGGGTCCATTCTGATGCCACGTAGAGTTAGGACCGGAGGAATCACGAGTTACTGGGGAACTTTAATCTTTCTCAGGAGTGTACTGGCTGAGAATAGCTCTGCCTGAAGTGGATAAAAAGGGTGACTGACTCAATCAACCCTTAAGTTAAGATGTAGCTGGGAGGTATAATGTACAAACAAGTAATGGGGGTGATTGATTCAATTGAACCCGCTGTACTGTTGTGTAAGTTATATATGCAGGTATGAGCATAGGTGAACCATGCAGTGAAGAGGTGCATAAGCGTAATAGAGTGACTGATTCCCTCGAACTCTAAGTACTGCTATGCATAAGGTGTTGACTAGGTAGGGTGACTGTTTCGGACCCTTCATATCTCTTCTTCATCTCTGCAGCTTCTACAGAAATCATTTGCTGGGACTCCCATTCTAGTGGCCTGTCTATCTAACAAACAGTATCCTGTGATTATTCCTACTGTGAGGCTTATGTTCCTTTTATTTAATGAGAAGAGTTTTTTTTTGTTTTCTTTACGTCTAGTAGAGGCCAGATCTTTCTGGTTGATATACACGTAGCTAAGTTACTCCATCTATTGTTTACAATGGCTTGCGCTTCGTTATACATGCGAAGTTTCATCGTTTGTATTGGGGTTTCCGGTACCTCTCTATTGCCAGATAGAGGTAGTACGATCTATCGGGTACAAAGAGAGTATGTGCGCTGCTTCACGAACAGCCGACATTTCCGCTTGAAATATACTGCAGTGATCCGGAAGTCGGAGAGCTGCGTTCATCGAAAAATATACCCAATCCCGTACACTCCGATGTTTTGGAACCATCCGTGTAGATTTCAATTGCGGCGTCATTTAGAATGACACCGTTATCCCATGCGGATCTGTCAGGGATAAAAAATAAATATTTTGCGCAACAGCTCATTAAGTGCCAGGGCCTAGCTTCTGTCAGGGATGGTAGTGTTATATTTGATATTGAAATCGATAAATGGGGAGACGTAATCTGTTTCTGACCGATTTGTGAGCTTGACCACTGGAGAGATTCTCTAAGTCTTAGGGCTGTTTTAGATGCTACCATTTTTGCAAAGATATCAATGGGAAAGATGTTAAGTAGAGTTTGTAAGGCAGCTGTGGGAGTGGACCTGAGAGCCCCTGTGATGCACCTGCATGCTAATCGCTGTACTCTTTCTATAGAGTTTGTGTTGCACATTGTTTCAAGTGCAGGCCACCAGGCGAAAACGCCATAAAACAGGATTGGTCTGACCGCCAGGGACAACCAGTCGAATAGTTTGTGTTCAATGCCCCATTTAGGACCCATAGCCTTTTTACAGGTGTAGATGGCGTTTTCTGCTTTCTTCGTTCGGTCTTGAATGTACTGTGTCCAGTTAAGTTTACTATCAAGGGTTACCCCTAAGTAGTTTGCTTTGTTCGTAAAGCTAAGTTCCGTATTTCTAAGCTTAGGTGGAGCTATGATCGGGATTTTGTATTTCCTAGTGAATAGTACTAGTTCAGTTTTGGACGGATTTACATTAAACCCAACGTTGTCCGTCCATTTCACTATTAGTAAGCGCCGACTTCATTAGATCTCTTATGGTTTGGGTAAATTTACCTGAAATGGCTATGGCGATGTCGTCAGCATATGCTACAATATGCCTTTATTTTCTAATGAAGTGAGTAGTTTATTCACTACTTATATCCAAAGCAGCGGAAAGAGAATTTTGTATTGATGCTATTGAAGGCGCCTTCTATATCGAAGAAAGACACCATAGTATATTCTTTACGGCAAGAGATTTTTCAGTGGTGCCTACTAGCTGTTTGCACTGAAAAACCTTTTCGGTAAGCATGCTGGGAGTTAGATAAAGTTTGTATCTTGAGTTTTGAACGAATACATTTATCAACTACCCTTCCTAAAGTTTTTAGGAAGAAACCTGTTTAAGCTGTTACTCGAAAGTAGCAATCACAGCCTACCAAACACGCAAAGTAGCAATGAAGAAGAAACAGTAGGAGCTGGATATTTTTCACAAATACGGGTCCATTCACGCCCTATTCAGGTGAATGTAAAAATGAACGTTCCTCTTTCTGATTTTAGTGAAACTGTAAGTTAAATTGCGCATCAAGATCAAAATATTTACTGGTGATGATGCAAAATATAATTTTTTCTATAAATTGTGATTTGAATCGTTAGTATTTTCACTATGATCTGTCAGTAGCAATCACTGTTTGTAACTGTGAGAAGTAGAAGTTTATTCCCATATCTACTTGGACTTAACTCTTGGCAATTCCGAGGCTTTTGTTGCTGCTTGACTAGATGTTCGATGTCGTTTATAAGCTATAGCAACTTGTGTAATTCAAACCAATATTGTCAGAAGACTGAAGAACGGAGAATGGTGAACGGCTTCTTCCTCCTTTTTGTCTCTGCAGCGCTCCTACAGAAATAATTTGACAAGACACCCAACCTTTTCGCGTGTAGGCCTATAGGCCAGTATCCTGTGAGGATACCTATAACGAAGTTGGTATCCGATCGCTTCAGCAAGATCAAACCATTAGAGCGTTTCTGATCCAACCTTGGCCAGATCTGTCTGGATGTTTGGCACATCTCGTTACATCCTCCCATCTGCGGCTTATCTTGCTGATATCGGCCAGTTTAAGTAAAAAGTTTGCACGTAGCGAGCGGCATACCCTCAATCTGCCTATTCGGTAGGATATTTAGGGTAGTACCGAGTCTGGTAAGCTCGTCAGTTATCGTTGCAGTTATCTGGAATGTCTCTGTGGCCTGGCACCCAACATAGGTGAATGATGAACTACTCTGTCATCTCCCTGAGAGACGAACGGCAGTTTAGAGCGAATTTTGAAATAAAAGAGAACTACTTCAGGGACTTTATGGCCGCTTCGCTGTCCGTGAAAATGCTAATGTCTCTAACAGATACTACATAACATTTCAGCCAGGACAGGACTTCCTTAATAGTCACAATTTCCACCTGAAAAATGCTACAGTGATCTGAGAGGTGGAAGAAGATGCTCAGGTTGAGCATTTCGGAGAAGATACCACCACTTACCCCACTCCGGGTCTTGGATCCGTCTGTATAGAAATGAAATCAGACCGGGCAGGGATAGTGATACGAAAGTTCTTATCAAGCGTGAGTTTTGGTGGGGTGTAGTCGGTAGTTCAGTAGATCTATGATCGAGAAGTGACCAGCTCGGAGGCTAGACCATTGGAAGGAGACATTCGGACGAGTGACCGCACGAGCACCCACCTGTTTGCCGAAGATGTCTAGGGATAATAGGCGCAACATTATCTCTAGTGCGGCAGATGGGATGGTTCTAAGCACACAGCTGATACACATGCAAGCAAATCTTTGCACTTTCCCTAGGTGGTTGAAGTCTACAGCTTTAGCATACGTCATACGTCATACATTAATATGGGACGAATTGAGAACGCGTACAACCAATGTGTTATATGGGGTTTTATACCTCAACTTCTACCTATAGCCTCTTTTACGGGAGTAGACAGCTACACTGGCTTTCTTTACGAATTCAAGTAGATTGGCCTTCCAATAAAGTTTCTTAATCAAAACTAGAACCTGGTATTTTGCATTATCTGTAAAAACTAGACTGGTGCCGTTTATAGTAGGAAGGTCTATATGAGAAACTGTATACTTCCTAGCAAAAAGGACCAATTCGGTTCTGTGAGGATTAACTCCCAGTCCACTACTTATGACCCATTTGGAGAGCAAGAGAAGAGCGTATTGAACGAGCTCTCTTAGAGTATATGGGTGTTTACCGAAGGTAGCAATAGCAACATCATCTACAGGGTTTTCCAATAGGGATTTCGGAACTTTGGCAGGTAATTGCGGCCATATTGTTGAAGCTACATCTGTCAAATTGGCTGTCATTTATTAAGTCTGTCTTGCAAATCAACATGGAGAGTTATAGCGAGTTATTATGATTAAATTGTTTTATAAAAGTAAGTCTTCTGTTCGTGCAACATTTCGCGCGCTTCGCACATTTTACGGTCGCCATAATCGTCCTTCCGAGAGGACTATTCGCAACGTGGTGGATAAATTCGAGTCGATCGGTTCAGTGAACAATCCGCCAACTTCCTTACGTCAACGAAACGCAAGATCTGCCGAAAATATCGCCGCTATCCATGAGAGTGTGCAGCAGAATCCGAGGCAGTCAGTTCCGCGCCGCGCACAAGAACTCGGCCTTTCGCAGACTACAACTTGGCTTGGGCCTACACCCGTACAAGATTCAACTGACCCAGAAGCTCAAAGCTAATGACCATAGTCAACGCCGTTTTTTCGCTAACTGGGGACTCTCGAGCAGTTGGAAGTTGACCCCAATGTCGGTCGGAAAATCATATTCAGCGACGATGCCCATTTCTGGATGAATTGGTTCGTCAACAAGCAAAGTTGTCGAATCTAAGAAGATAACACTCCACACGAGTTCCACCTCATTGCAATGCATCCAGAGAAAGTCACTGTTTGATGTGGATTTTGGGCTGCTGGCATCATCGGTCCATACTTCTTTGAGAACGACGTTGGCCAGGCCATCACCGTTAACAGCGAGCGCTATCGGTCGATGATAACCAATTTCTTTTGGCCCGAATTGGATGATATGGACACCGACGACATATGGTTTCAACAGGACGGCGCTCCATGCCACACAGCTGGTGCCACGATGGACATTCTGCAGGAGCGATTCCCGAACATGGTTATCTCACGCGGAGGCGATGCGAATTGGTCACCGAGATCGTGCGATTTGGCCCCGTTTGACTTCTTCTTGTGGGGTTTGCTTAAGTCACAGGTCTATACCAATAAACCACAAACCACCACTGCCCTGAAAGCCAACATAATCAATGCCATTGGTCCAATTCAGTCTGATTTATGCCCCAGAGTTATGGAAAATTGGACGTTTCGGATGCGTGCCACCCAGCGAAACCGCGGCAGACATTTGAATGATGTTATATTCCATAAATAATGGCATACATGAGCCTTCTAAATAAATAAAAAAATTCAATGATATCTCATTCCCAGTTTGTTTTATTCAAATTTAGAGATAGGAAATGTTTAATGGAAAACCCTTTACACGGGCAATCACTATGCATCCCGTCCTCTTTTCCAGGTTCAGTTAGATCGGATGTGAGAATTATTTGTCCTCGATACTACACTTTCACTTTTTGAAGTGAAAACTTCGTACAACAGTACAATGCGCTGAAATTAATATGAACAACTTTGCATTCTATTCCAAGTCACATTCCAACTGAACAAGTCCCAATCAGTAAAACACTACACTAACCATGCAAAAAAATACGAATAGATCTCCTGCGTATTGACGTCAAAAAAGATGTTAAATTTATGTCCGAAGATTCTAAATCTCTTAATTATTTCTATAACCTGTTGGGAGCACCCTCCCTGTGGTATTTTCTAATAACAAATTGATTTGTGCGAAAATTATACTCTCGCGGAAAAATATTCGAGATATAAAATTTTGCTAAAATTACCTCTTCAGACCTTGATCGGTATTCCGCAGATATTTTGTTTTTCTTTATTTTTTCGCACATATTTTGCCGCATGACTTCATATCGCACTGAATAAAGTATCTTAGCACTTTTAAGCACTGATTATCACATCATTCTGTCGAGAGTAAGCAAAGCTTTGTCAGCATTTCACGGCATTTCACATTATTTGTATTCATTTAGCTGTTCGGTGAATGAGATTTGTGAGTATCAAGCCATAGCTTAAGAAGGTGCATACATTCGTGACAGATTAAGATTCTGTAAGAGGTAGGATTGCAATATGCAAATTAACCATCTGCGTGATATATGATGGAAGCATCTATGGGTTACGAGGGTGGCAATGGTGCAGTGAGAAGTGTGCTCGCTCGTTGACCGATGTGTGCAGGTACAAGCTCATCAGTTGCCCGAGTATAAAGGAGAACGAATTACATCGAAGTTTTTCCAACCACTGCACCAAAGGAAGGTTGCTTCCTGGTACTACAATGGACCGAAGAGTCTGAGTGCTCTGGGACTTGGGTTTCCTTTTTTAAATAACAAACAAAATATCAATGGGTGACTGACTTGTGTTGTTAAATAAATATTGTAAGTAAGTACTAAATACTTTGTTTACTCTTTCAATTAACTGGTGGTTGGCCAGTTTGCTGTGGTCTATTTGCGCTCGTGTCCCGCTAAGTTTGTTATGGATAAGTACGCACTAGATTAGAATTGTTAAGCATTTGGAAGATGCAAATAGGCATTTCAGCAATGAAGGCGGTGTGCCGTATAAAAATAGCTCAGCTTTAGTTCCAAAGTGTGTTATATGTACTTTTGACGCAATTATCGCAATAAATGTGCGCATTTGAGTTTCTAAGTAGTTAAGCTAAGCTAAGCACTCCTTCCAAACTTTCTGAATGACTAAGCCATTCTAATCAGTCCGAATACTACCACATCAAATGAGAATGACAAGCACCTCAATAGTATTTGTATTTATTGTGGAAAAACAGATTTTGACAGTATACTACAAGATAATAGAATCTTTTAGAAGTATTATTCTTTTAAATTACGTAATTATTTCACAAAATAACAAAAGAAAACAAAAATAAAATAAATAAATAAGTAAATAAATGAATAAAGAGATAGAAAACATATGAATAGAGAAGTTAAGAAATATTTGAATAGTGATATTGTTTTCAGAAAGTTAGGAGAAAAGTTTCCTCCTGAATACGGCAAATGAGTTTATAAGCTGCAATTCATGAGGAAGACGGTTCCACAATGACTGCAATGTCACAAAGAAGGAGTGTTCCCCAATGCAGTGTGTAAATCGTGGGATAATTAATTTCAAGCCTCTAGTTGAACGGGCAAAAGTGAGCAATTCATACAGATAAGCAGGACTCTTGAAGTGGATGATATAAAATAATTTTACAATAACACGATACCTACAATATACGTCAAAACTTAAACCAACAACACGAGATTTTAGATGAGAAACGCTACAAGATCTGGAAATGTTATAGATAAAACGAATACAGTCATTAAAGGCAACATTTAATTTACGTTTACATTCATAATCAAGACAAGTATACACAGAACAGTTATATGTAAGAAGAGGCATAATTAGAGTCTTGATTAGGCGTGTTTTAAGACTTACTTGGACTAAGTTAGCAGAGTGCCTCAAGTAGCGCAACCCAGCATAAACCTTCCTAATTGTATTAGAGGTTGCATCACAGCAGGTGAGAGAGGAGTTAATATAATATCCTAGATATTTGACGACGTCCACCACGGGAATTATGTTGTTTTTTAGAACAATAGGTGGAAAATCGAAGGGATGGAATATCTTTCTAAAGCAAATCACACTTAATGTTTTAGCAGGGTTCAGTTTAAGTTTGTTAAGACTTGACCATTTTAAAATTCTTTCTAGGTCTTCATTTAACCTGGCAACGCAGTCTTCGCTTAAACTAACAGGGCGAGAAATATAAACCAGGACGTCATCAGCATACATATGAATTTTTCAGCTTTCAACTATTGTAGGGAGATCATTGTTAAATAGAGAGAATAGAAGAGGTCCCATTACAGAACCCTGCGGAACACCTACATTAACGACATAAGGGTCCGAAACGCCCTTATCCGTGACCACAGTTTGAACTCGATAGTGCAGGTATGTTTGTAAGAGCCTTAGAGATGTTGGTGAAAAATTAAATTTGTTTTTGAGTTTATAAAGCAGTATAGAGTGATCAAGGCTATCAAATGCTTTCGAGAAGTCTAGCAAAACTGAAATCCAAATTTCATTGGAATCCAAAGCTGACCGAAGATCACTAGTGACTTGGAGAACAGCTGATTCACAGCTATGTTTGCTACGAAAACCAGATTGCCATTTCGACAATTTGTTGTCGATATTTAGATATATTTGCATCTGTTTGGAAAGTATCTTTTCAAAAACTTTTGACAGAAAACAAAGAATACTTATTGGACGGAAATCTGAGGGGTTTTGAGGGTTGGTTTTTTTGGGAACAGGGATAATATTAGCAGCTTTCCATTGGTCAGGAAACTGAAACTATAAATACAGGAATTGAAAATATGACGTATGTACGGAAGAAGGTGGGGAAGAAGTAATTTCAGCAATCTAGGCGATATACCATACGGTCCTATAGCATTTGATTTTACAGAGACAATTGCCTTAATAACATCAAGTTCTTCAACACATTCGAATGAGAAGGTTGGAGTCACATGGTGATCCTGATTAGAAATAGTCTCAACTGAATCAAAAACGGAAGAATCTGGAGTAAAAAAAGAACTCATTTGGTTTGGACATAAAGAGCACTTTTGCGAATTTTTATTGTTTACAACTCCAAGTTCTTTTAAGTTTTTCCACAACTCTTTAGAGTTCATTTTTGGATCAAGTTTGCTATTGAAGTACGATCTTTTAGAGTTGCGTATAAAATCGTTAACTTTATTGCGGGAAACGCAGTACTGCCTCCGGTTGAACTCAGTGGGATTTCTCTTATATTTTTTAAAAAACCGCTTCTTCTCCTGAATCAATAATTTAATTTGATTATTATACCAGGGACACTATTTGGGCTTAATAGGCTTGGATAAAACAGGGACGAAATTATCAAACAAAGTACTTACAAAACTATTAAATATTTCAACTTTCTTATTAACGTCAGGTACAAGATAAATATCAAACCAATTTAAACGGCGAAAAGCCTCAATAATTTCAAGGAAGTCCAAATTTTTGTAAGATCTATAACTATACGTATTATCACAGTTGGAGCTATTAACAAAAAAATTTACAGAACAGAACAAAAAGTCATGAATAAATTCGCTAGTAGGACTCACTTGGTCAAAACACAAGATACTGGATATAGAACTACTTAAAAACACATGAATTAACGAAGGGTTAGTAATGGACTGAAAACAAGTAGGGTAACGACTGTTTACTAGGGACAGACCGGTTCTATCACAGAAATGTTGGAACAGACTAGATGTTTTATTGCACTTAAGATTGTTCACATTAAAATCACCACCAACTAAAATATTATGGTATTTTGAGCTAAGATTAAGTAACGTTTCTTCAAGTTCAGATAGGTTTTCTACTGTGAAGCTGTAGGGTGGTGAATAAACTACCACTAAAAGACACTTTTCAAAAACATTGTTTACTTCCACACAGAGAAATTGAATATTAGACTTACACGAGGAATAAATACATTTAGCTTTAATATTAGTTCTAATATACATACATACACCACCACCTACTCTATCAGCTCGATCATTTCTAAGGAGTTTAAACCCTGGTAAATGAACACCTTGTGACGACTTACTACAATTAAGCCATGTTTCAGAAACCATCAGCACATCAATTTTGGAAGTACTGAATATTTGGTATAAAATGGTGTATTTTGAAGTTATACTTCCCGCATTTATGTGACAGACGTTGAAACCACGATAAGCCCCACACATTACATTGAGAACCGTCCTTATCCCGTCAGGATGGTTTGAACTCATAATAGAGTAAATGGAAGGGATAATTACCGCATTCAGGAAGCAACACTTGAAACAATATCACATTTAAACTAATCTGGGAAGAAAAAAATAATAAAGAATAAAGTCATTTAAAATCTTATTTCTTTGTATTTTTTTTTTTGTAGATACTTTTCTGACTCCAATAAATTAATGCAAAACATTAACGGTGTTTATTACGTTAGTTACTTACTTACGGCCGAAAGTGTCGGCTAATTTTCATCTTCTATGATACCAGCAGTTTATTTTGTATTGGCAGGACTTTTTCTTTTTTATTGCGCCAAGGAGTGTAGTAGCCCGGGCTGCATGCATGCACGATTCGCAAAGCCGAATAATCGATGCCAGGAATGCGCCTACGCTAAAATCCACAATCTGCACACTTCTACCACTCTCCCTGTGGAACTGTCGTTAGGTGTTACTTCGCGGGGCTGGTTAGCATGTCATGTTATTCATCTTGCACGAGCTGTTGCTGCTTTACGGCAGCTCAATTTGCACATTCCAATTTCTGTCCAATTTCTATTACTGCATGTGTTCATACTTACATATGTATGTCATTGTGTGTTTGAGCATGTCACTGTTGTTAAATATGCGAAGGTTAGGTTAGGTCGGAGGAAGGTTAGGTTAAGTATGTGGTCTGGCAGGGAAGAACGCTCTCCGTGTTGTGTATTGGCGCCTAAACTAGCATCCATTACCCCTATCGCACAGTCTCCTGTTAGCGAACCTGTCAAGATGCGATTTTTTTTTTTTTTCGCCAAAAGGTTTTTGTTCATTTTTTTTTTGTGTTCATCCACTGTCGGCCATAAGCTGCGAGGTATGACACAGTCGCTTCTGGCGGACCATGCGAAGTTAATCAGTTCTCTTGCTTTTAGGTCTATTTTCCTTTTCGGTTCACCAATTGGAGTTTTTACTGACTTTCGAGTATGTTGAGAATCCAATACTTATATCCTTTAACCCCTCGGGGGGCATAGGGCGTTAACCACGCCTGCGCGCCATCGTGTTCGGAGTTCTGCAACGCGTTTGAGCTGCCTCCAACTCATTCCTAAAGAGCTCGATTCCTCCTCAACTGTTCTGCGCCACGTTTGTTTGAGAATCTAATGCTGATCCCTTTTTAGCTAATTCATCTGCTGTCTCGTTTCCTTTTATATTGCTATGTCCGGGAATCCAGCAGAGAGTTACGTCATGGGTGTTGCATATTCTGTTCAACGTGTTATGGCATCTGGAAACTGTTTGTGATCTGACTTCCTCACTGTCAAGTGCTTTTATTGCCGCTTTTTATTGAAAATGTTAATCTTGGAAGGATTTCGTTTTTCGCTATGTATAGTCTGTGCAGCCCTGTCAATGGCGAAGACCTCAGCTTGAAAGATGCTACAGTTATCCGGGAGCTTGTATGGTAGGTAGGTAGCAGTGGCGGTTCTGTAAAACAGAGACCCAATTAGCACAGTTGTGCCGTTTTGATACCACGACTCATGCGACCTTGATGTGTGTTGGTGAGGACAATCTAGAGCCAGCCTGTGGAGTTTAAGAAGAGGATTAGCTCATTTATGTTCTTACCCGAGATCTCCTCAAGTGAATTGTAGAAGGGTTTGCCTAATGCTTGATGTCTAGCCCTAGCTAGTGCTGGAAAAGTGCACATGTAGTGGATAATTGTTTTCTTATGTTGCAACTACGGCAGTGTGTATTATATGGGATACCCGTAATTATCGCCCTTGTACGGGCAATGTCTTTGCGCATTCTGTTCAATAGGGCGGTCGTTTTGGGATCTTGTTGTAGTTAGGCCACATCTTTCTGGATATGACGCAATTCGTTAACCTACACCATTTAAGGTAAGCTTCTCTAAGAAAGATTGAGGAGATGTTTGCCTTAATTGCTCCGAGCGGGGTGTGAACAAGTTCAGCAAGTGAGCATTGAAGGGCTGAGCCTCGCCTGGCCAGTTCGTCAGCATGTTCGTTGCCATCAACGTAGCTGTAGTCTGGAACCCAGACTAGGGTCACCATGCATTGGCCATCTAGCGAGGCCAGCTCCTGTCGACGTTCTAGTACTAATTTCAAGGAAATGGTTTCCGAAGCAATGGCTTTGATAGCAGCTTGGCTATCAATTAAAATAGCGATTCCTTGCCTTGGTAGTATATTTGTGTGTGACTTGATTTGGCGACAGGCTTCGCGAATGGCGAGTACTTCCGCTTGAAAGACGCTGGCAGCATCCGGGAGTCGGTACGAACTTGCGATGTTCAGGGGCTCCGAGAAAACACCCGCACCAACCCATTTTTGACCCTTCGGTGTAGACTGTTAGATCGAAACCACTGGTCAATCTGCCAATCTTTTCTTGTAGGGAATTGTACATCGAAACGCTTTGTGAAGTTCAATGTGGGGATGATGTAGTCTGTTGGAGTCGATATGAGTTCTCCTGGTAGAGAATCTAGGATATTGCTGTGTCCATAGGGTTTCGAAGTCCAACACTTGGACTCTCTGAGTCTGATTGCGCTGTGCGCTGAGATGTTTGTGATATGTAGATCTAGGGGTAAAAGGTGTAGCAGGACTGTTAGAGCGTCTGACGGAGTTGACCGTAGGGCGCCTGTGGTGCCAATGCATGCTGCTCTTTATACCTTATTTAGCTTGGTTATATTATAGGCTTTTTTAAGGGCCGGCCACTATACTATCGACCCGTAGGTAAGGATTGGGCGTACTATGGCTGTGTACATTCAAAGGGTCAGTTTTGGTTGCAGGCCCCATCCTTTGCCGAAGGTTCTGTTGCAGGCATAGAAGGCTATACATGCTTTCTTTACTCGTACGTCTATGTTTGGTTTCCAGTTAAGTTTAGGATCTAGAATAACTCCTAGGTACTTAGCACTGTAAGATAAGGAGAGTATCTGACCGTTTAGTCGAGAAATATTGAATTCGGGAATTTTGGTTTTTGTGGTGAAAAGCATCAGTTCAGTTTTATTTGGGTTGACTCCAAGTCCATACTTTCTGGCCCATGCGGTGACTTTACTTAGAGCACTCTTCATGATCCACTTATCACGGGAAGAAAATGTCCCGACACTAAAATCACTATGTCGTCCGCATACCCAACTACTTTAATTCTTTCTCTGTCTAAGCATAAAAGGATTTTATTCATGACTATTAGCCGTAGTAGAGGTGAGATGACTCCACCTTGGGGCGTTCCTCTACTGGCAAATTTGGTTATGGTGCTGTTTCCTAGAGATGCCTGAATTGTTCTAGTGCTGAGCATAGAGACTATCCATTGGCTTAGGTAGGTTTCTATGCCCAGCTCTCTGGACTCTAGAGTTACTTCAGTGTGTACATTGTTAAAAGCTCATTCTATGTCTAGAAACGTAGCTAAAGTGTATTCCTTATACTGTAGGGATTTTTCTATTGTTCGCACTACTTCATGAAGAGCTGTTTCTGTAGATCTTCCTTTGAGGTATGCGTGTTGGGATTTAGAAAGAGATGACTCGATTGTATCTCGCAGATGGTTGTCTAGAAGGCGTTCGAGGGTCTTCAAAACGAAGGAGGTCAGACTGATTGGTCTGAAATCCTTCGCGTTCTCATGTCCGCGCCTCCCCACCTTCGGAATGAAAACCACTCTCACCCGTCTCCATGAGTGGGGTACATGGTTATTTAGGATGCAGCTCCTGAAAATCGGCACGAGCCACGGGATTGCTACCTCTTGCATTTTTTGTAGCATAATGGGCAGAATGCCATCTGGGCCTGGCGATTTATAAGGGGTGAAGCTGCGAATGGCCCAGGAGATTTTTTTTTCGGTAATAATGGGTATTATGTGTTCCCAGGATTGCAGGCATTGCGAACTGTTAGGCTCAGTGTAACTGTGTTTTCATCCGGGAAAGTGGGTGTATATCAAGGTCTTTAAGGCTTCTGCAGTTGATTCCGTCCACTAACCATCCAACCTTTTCGGGAGAGATGGATTGGAATGATCCTTCGATAGAATCTTGCTGAGTCTAGCGGAGTCTTTGAGGGTATCAATTGATTGGCAATATTCTATCCAGGACCGTTTCTTGGCCATTCTGATAGCTTTTTTGTATATTTTAAGGCTGTCCGTGTAAGGCTGCCAGTATTTGCACTTGCAGAAGATATTGAAGGTCTCTCTAGTCAGTTTACTGAGGTTAGAGAGTTCTTCGTTCCACCACGGAGGGAAGGTTTTTTTGCTGTATTTGACCGGACACGCAACTTTAAAAGCATTATTAAAGGCTTTTTCGAAAGTCTTTACTTTTGTGTCTAGTTCTGCAGTGGAGGTTATTAAAGCGTTTGGAGTTCTGGATCTAACGACTTGACTAAACTTTATCCAGTCGATTCTTTTGGGGTTTCTGTAGGGTTTGGAAGTCTCGATCTCGAGATCTACATTGAAGAGGATCCAATTATGGTCTGAAAAAGACTTTAGATTGGATACTCTCCAGTTCTCGACTTTCATACTACTACTGTTATTAGAGAGTGTAACGTCTATGATATCTTCCCAGCCGTTGAAATTTTCCGTACTCGGAAAAATAAAGGTTGGAGTGTTGCCTTTGTTACATATTGAGAGGTTATTTGCAAGGATATATTCGAACAAGGGTTCACCTCGCTCGTTGCTTTCGAAACTGCCCCATAGCACGTGGGGAGTTTGTATGAGTCGTTGATTTTAAGTGACTCGCAGAAAATTCCAAAGCCAGTGCTGATATCCGTTTTAGACCCGTCAGTGTAGAGTTGAATATCCTGTACATTAATTAATGTGTTGGAGTCCCACTTTTGTCTTTCGGGAATAAACGTGGAGTAGTTCTTGTCGAAATCTATATAGGGTCTGATATAATCTGCTGTTCTATTGAGATCGGTAATACTATACCTGTTGAGTATAGATCCATGTCCAAAGGAGCGTTGCTTCCATGAGCCAGATTGTTTGAGACGAATCGCACTTTTGGCAGCTATTCATCGTATGTACTCATCTAGCGGAGGGATATTTAGCATCTTCTCTAAACCCGCTTGTGGTTTTGATCTCTATGCTCTTGCTATGCTTATGCATGCTATTCTTTGTACCCTTGTGAGTGTTTTAAGATAGCTAGTTATATTTGTTGCGCTCCACTATACAATAATTCCGTAGGTAAGGATGGGTCTGATAATCGCTGTGTACTTCCAGTTAATCATGGACAGACGCAGATCCCATTGTTTACCAAAGGTTTTCTTGCATTTTATTCTTTTTTTTTTATTCCTCTTGTAAAACCCCTGGCCACGTGGCAACGACACTGCAACCTGAAAGATCTATTGAATCGGAGGGTTGGAGTTAATCTAACAGACGCACTACCTCCCTTATGAAAGTGAGTATGTATTGTATTTAGTAGTGGAGCATTTCAGTTCCACTGAAGCAAGTATCTCGTTGTGGAGAATACGTTTCCTTAACCAGTATAGTGCCGGGCATTCACAAAGAATGTGTTCGGATGTTTCATCCTCCTCTAAACATAACCGACAGTACTTCTCTTGACACAGGTTCAACTTGTTAAGGTGGTATCTAGTTAGAAAGCTCAAGAGCTTCTTAATGCTTTTCCTATCTAAGTTAAGGATTTCCTTATAGGAGTAAGGCTTGCTTAATCGTTTGGATTGTCTTAGACCTGGCCCATTAGACCAGTGGTCTAGACGAAGTTTGTTTTCCCATTCGTATATCAGCGTTATATCTGTCCCCCAGTTGACGCCACAATAAGGTTCAGGACCTATGAACGCAGATTTTGAGCCTGCCCTAGCAAGCTCGTCTGTGGATTCGTTGCCCACAATCCATTGGTGTTCAGGGCCCCAACCGAGTTTTACCCTGTTGTATTTGGCAAGGTCTTGTAATGCATCGTAGTAGCATTTCACAGTTCTGGAGCCCATTAAGTTAGACGATAGTGTCATAAGTGCTGCTTGGCTATCTGAAAAGATATGTATTTTAGCGCCCTTGTTCCCCTTGCGGGGATTGTGTGTGATGCAGATCACAATGGCATAGATTTCAGCCTGAAACACAGTGGGAGTCGTATCCATAGGTACCGAAATCTTTGTGTTGTGTAAAAAGACCCCAGCTCTAACTCCAGAATCCATTTTCGAACCGTCGATGAACCAGACCAGACTTTAATGGTACAGTGTTGGAGCACCATTGGACCAATTTCCGCGGTCCAATATTGCAACCTCGAATAACCTACCAATGCAATGTTGCCTGACCATAATATCTGGTATAGTGCAGAACATGTCTCTTTTAGGGATTGAGTTGTGTATCTTTAAATGTCCCACTAGGTCACCAGGTGTATACTCATAATCTAGCTGCAGCTTGATGGCATATCTAGCAGCCATCTTCCTAATGAAGATTGGCAGGGGTGTTAGCCCGACAATAGCTCATCGGACCTGTAATGCCAGGACAGGCAATTCTTTGCAACTTCTGCAACTTGTTTGCCATTGTCTGCTGGACAGTTTTTGGCCACCAGACGATGGCCGCATATGTGATAATGGGTCTAACTATCATTATGTACAACCAAAGCATAATCTTAGGAGAGAGACCCCAAGTTCTGCTGTATAGGCGTTTACTGGCCCACAGTGCTCTAGTAGCACGCTCTGTGGCAGACTTGATATGTGAATTTCAGTAACTGTTAGTCAAGAATTACACCAAGATATTTGACCTCGCTGGAATAAACTAGTGTGGTGTTTCTGATTATAATAGGTTCAAGGTTGGCCTGTGTCTTCCTTATAAACGGCACCAGATTGATGGATAGTCGTTCTTTGTTACACCATTCTACAACTTGAGATATTGCACTTTGCATGACGTTGGAAATTGTCGTGCCGTGTTTACCTCTAATAAAAACCGCCAAGTCATCAGCATAACCGACGGTGGTGTAGTCTGATCTGTAAAGATCTACTAACAAGTTGTCGATGACCATTGACCATAACAGGATGGAAAGAACTCCTCCTTGAGAACAGCCTTTGGCTGCAGTTATAGACACCGACAATCCCTCGGAGGGGGATGTAATGAATCGACTTACCAGCATGGCCCTAATCTTCTATGCATAGAATGCGCAAAGTGCTTTCTTCATTCTTTTTTCCGTGTTCTTTTTCCAGGTGAGCTTCGAATCAAGGATTGCTCCGAGATATACGTGGAGAGATTCAGATGAATTCCTCTCAGTTTAGGGGGATCAAATTCTTCTATTTTCCTTCTTTTGGTAAACAGAACCAGTTCCGTTTTAGTCAGATTTATACTTAGACCGTTTTGTACTGCCCAGGTGGACAATTCTTTTAGTGCAGATTCCATGAGGTTGCAGATTGTAGGTAAGTATTTCCTGCTGGTCATGATAAGTATGTCCTCTACGTATGCAACTGATTTTACCCCTTTGGTTTTGAGAATCTTCGGAGTTTTATTAACGACAGGGAGCCAGAGCAAAGGAGAAACTACTGCTCCTTGCGGGGTTCCTCTTGTTACTGTTTTCTTTACAATGCTCTCACGTAATTCGAAGTTGTTTATTCTGCTCTTAAGCATTTCGTCAATCCAGTTGACTGTCTCTGTTATTACTCCTAGTTGAACTGTACCGCATTAATCGATGTCGTATTTACGTTGTTAAACGCCCCTTCGATGTCTAAAAATGCGGCTAGAGTATATCCTTTAAAGTGAAGGTTTTTCTCTATGAATGAGACAACATCGTGTAGCGCAGTTTCTACAGACTTGCCTTTTATGTAGGCGTGTTGAGTGTTACACAAATTCTGTTCATTGAGAAAGCTTTACAGGTGTAGATCAATTCATCTCTGCAGTGTTTTCAAAAGAAACGAGGTGAGGCTAATTGGTCTGAAATATTTTGCGGAATTATGGGTTAGTCTACTCGCCTTGGAGATGAAGACCACTTTTACTTCTCTCCAATTATTCGGTACGTAACCTAGCTCTTTACAGCTGTGGTAAATTACTTTAAGCCCGGGTGTGATTCTTGCTAGAACATGGTTAAGCATGGCTAGAGTGACGTTGTCTGGTCCTGCAGATTTATAAGGTTTAAACAATTTTATCGCCCATGCTCTCTTTTGCTCTGTAATGATATCATTGTTGTCATCATCATTTGTTACGGAGTTTGGAACGAACTGAAGGGTAGTAGCATTTGAAACGATATCGCTGCACCCTGGGAAGTGTGTTTCCATTAACAGTTCTAACGATTCTTGGCTTGCCTTCGTCCAGGAGTTAGCACTGTGCTTGAGATATCGCGCGACTGGCGGGTCTTCGGATAAAACTTTGGGTAGTCTGGCAGCCTCGTTAGTGTTTTCAATGGATTCACAATAGTTGCACCAGGACTCTGTTCTTGCTCTTCTAATATCACGTATGTAAAGATTAAGTACGGACCTGTAAGTGGCCCACTCTACCTCTGATTTACTTGTTCTTGCTTTATTGTGTAATCTTCGGGCCTCTGCTCTGCGTTTTCTAAGTTCATTTGTCCACCAAGTAGCCTTAGTGGGTTTACGATTACGAGAGATGCGACAGGGTTTGTTAAAGGCTTTGTTCATTTTTCCAGTTATGAGCTAGTGAGCAGAATCGATAGATGCGCCATTTGGAAGGGTTTCATCCCCGGGATGAGGTATCCATTGGCTGGCCCATTTAATGTATTCTGCCCAATTTGTCTTTTTGGGTTTTCTGAAGGATCTTTGTTTGAGCGGGTGTATTTCTATTGTGAAGAAAATTCTAAAATGGTCTGAGAAAGAGTTTTTAGAAGATACCCTCCAGTTTTCTATCATAACCTCCTCTTTTCTACTCTTCAGGGTGAGGTCCAAAATTTCCTCCCTAATTCTGTTATGAAACGTAAGATGATTACCCTTATTGCATAGTACAAGATTGGTCGAGAGGATAAATTCAAAAATAGACGCATACCTATTATTTATGTCCTTGTCGCTCCATTGTATCTTCTTCTTCTTCTTCTTCTTCTTCTTCTTCTTCTTCTTCTTCTTCTTCCTTTTATCTGCTAGGCTATGATCCGAAAACAAGGGATCACAACCATCACACTTCACCGCATTTCTACTGATTCGCCTGTGGGGTTCGCCTATTTGACCTCAGAAAATATCGGCAGGCCCGCCGATTTTGGATCACTCGATTACTGAGGCCAATGAAATGCCGATGTTGTCGCATTTGTCTGATCTGGGCGTTTATAGGCATGCCCTTCCTACATCGCGATGTCTTTGGAACGTGCATTGATATTTACCCGTAAAAAACCCGCACTGATTATCAGATAGCCGTATTATTTTTCGCAGTCGGCCATTTAATACCCGCTCAACGATCTTCATGGTGTGTGATATCAGCTTGATCGAAAGGCAGTTATCACAGTTTCACTTATCGCCCTTCCCTTTGTACACAGGGAGACGGTAACGCTCCCTCCATTGATTCGGCATTGGATCACCTTTCACAATTTTGGAGATGAGAATTCTGAGCCATCTGAACCCGATGTCTCCCATCTTTTTCCAGAACTCAGAGGGTATCTCGTCTGGTCCAACCGCTTTTCGTTTTTTGGAGTATGTGACCGCCTTACTAACTTCTTCGACTGTAATGTCGGCTATTTCTTCACAGTTAGGGGTGGCTCTTCGAAGGTATAGCCAGAGAAACTGTTCATTTAAAAGTTCTTCACAATACTGCCGCTTTCTTCTTCTGCAGAATTTTGCCGCCATCCACAAGAAGCTGGCCATGAGCATTGTTAATGACCTTTGGCGAACGAATCTCCTGAGCATTCCCCCATCTTTGGGCGGCTATTTTGAAGATGGTTGTGCTCTTGTGCGTCGAATCACTGCGCATGAGGTTCCAAGTTCGAGAAAACACCAAAAAGTTTTTTCACGGCCCCACCTCTCGCGAGCGTCTGACAAACATCCAAGAGTATAGTTGTCACGAGAAAAATATGTAGAAAAATATGGCGCACATAACATGAGTGTTTGCGGGAAGCTAGGCCCTGGCACTTAAAAAGCTTTTGCACCAAACATTTATTTTTTAGCTTCATCATTCCACCACCATGTTTCTTTGGCGTGTTGGTGGTGGCCTTTTGAAGCTCCTAGCAGTGATTTGGCCTTCTTTAAGCAAGTTCGCTGTAGGGAATCCCACATATTTTATGCTCTGCACTCTTCATCCTCAGCTCCGTTGTTGGTGTGAGAGAGATAACTTTTTATCACAAAAACAAAAGCCTCGTCTTTTTCATTTGACCAGATTGTACCACTTGATTTTCTCAGGGACTCTTGTTTGTTTGATTTTCTTCGGTGTCTCCGTAAAAATTTCTGTTAGCAGGAGACGGTGTTGCCGAGCGAAACCCTCTCCCAGCGTCACTTTGCAATCTTTTACCCGAGGTTTCATGAAACTGGCTACCAAATGGTAGTCAATCTGAGTTTAATCTCCACCACTTCTGTAAGTGATCAGGTCTCGGCTTTGTTTGATGAACATGGTATTTAGCACGATAAGACCGCGTGATTTGCAAATGCTTAGGATGTCTTCACCAGGAGGGTTCCTCGTGCCGTATCCTAGTTCTCCATGGCAGTCTTTATGGTATTCGTTTAACTTCACGACATGCCCATTCAAATCTCCTCCAACAAACAGAAACTCTTCCTTTGGAATGTTCTTAAGGAGATTGTGAGAATCTAGCTAAAATGCATCTTTTTCCCTCTGATTGCACCCAATGTCGGGAGCATATGCACTGACAATATTCCACACCTCTCGTTGTATTACTAGTTTGAGAGACATCAAACGGTCGCTGCACTTCGAAATGCTCAAGACGTTATCAAGCAGCTCTGCCGCAAGGATGCTACCGATTCCCTTCCTAGCGTTTTTCATTCCGTAGTAGAACATCCTATAATCTTTTGTCCTAACGTCCAAGAAACGCGCCCGATTTCCGGTGTTTTTCCATTTCGTCTCTTGGACACACAAGATATCCCCCGCCTTCTATTCATCATCTCTTCCAGCTCGTAACTTCGACCGGTCATGCTTCCAACGTTCCAACACGCGGCCCTCAAATTTCGATGAAACTGTTTCATTATTTTGCTAGCCCCCGGAATCCGTATAACTCTAACTTGAACATTTCTGCTCGGTCCAGGATCCGTACCATGCACAGCAGTGGTAGTGCCTGGTGGGGTAGTGCCTTTTCTTTTAGCAAGTAATACCATAATGATACAGTTTTGCAATATTACCATATTGCGATTGTGTTTGTTGTTTGACACGTGCATGCTCCTGTTTTATTACTGGTGATCTCCAGTCGTGTCAACCCACGGACTCGCATGGCATCTTTCAATAGAACACCGAGGAATTACAGAGCTCTTCATAGCTTCTATCTTTTAACTCTAAGATATAGGTTTTTAAAATCAACAAACAATCAATGAGTTGTGATGTTGAATTCGTGACACTTTTCCAGAACATTCCTAATTAAAAAGACAAATTAGTACATCTGTTTTTTTACAGAACCCGCGTTGGTATTCTCCTATGTACATATGTGGCAGGAGAACAAAATAACTCCTGAACCCTTATGCATAGAATTACTTAGCTTGTGGATCTCCATCCATAATCTAGGCCCTCCACTTTCAAATAGCTCGGCTGGTTTTTTGTCAACTCACTTATGTCGATTGTAGTCTCATCATGTGTCGGTGGTGCCACATGTGGTTGTGTTCTTTGATTTCGCTGCTCTGTACAAAGCAATTGATCAAAGTGTTAGAACCACCGTTTGAGTACATTATCTCTATAGCTATTTAGCATTTAGATCGGAAATTTGTCGCTGGGCTCACACTGCCACGGTCTACTTCAGTTTCATCACCAAATCAATTCTTCTGTATCACTGTTAAGTCTTGAAACCTTTGGGTGTAAGCAGAATCTTTGAGAAGACCAAGCATTAGTTATTCTATTCGACTTTTTGCTTGAGTACATATAATAAGAATTTGATTTAAGTTTTTGGTTAGGAGCTAGTTTCCTAAGCTGCATAGCAGTGAAAATGTATTTATTCCCAAAAATTGTAAGTAAATCCAATGATATCACATAGTCCGCACCCCATCGAGCCTTGATTTATAAGAGTGCATCCACCTAAGGCAACTCAACCTGCATTTGTCCAAGGATGCATAATTTCCCATCATCCGATTTTTCCCATCATTACGTCCCCTCCATTGGAATATAAACTTTTATGCCCCAAAAGCCTGTTACACTTAGCATTCTATCTCCATTATACCAACGACATTATCCATGATAAATCAAGTAAAATTCCTCAACACCCCATGCTTTGCAAAAGATTTATCTCAAACCTATCATGGCATTGAGCGCTTCAAACTCTTCTTCCTCCGAGGCATTCTCTAGGCGACCGGCCGGCACTATGTGATATCTATTTTTATAAAACCGGCATCTGTGGATATTTTTATACCAATCATCGATGGTAGACACTTAATCAATTTAAAACAAGATGAACAAGTTGAGTCAATAGCCCCACTTATGAAGCATCTTCTCTATTCTGTCCTCGAGATTTAAAGAAAAATATTTGCACGCCTAAGAGGATCTTCTGTCGGGGCATGCTTTGCTATGCAACTCCCTATCATCCTCTCTGTGCCAAAGGCAAACCAATGACTCTGTGATCGCGTGACAACTTCGTGGTTAAGGTATCGAATAATTCTTTAACCGCAACCGAAGGATGTACTGCACATTCAGTGTTGGTTATAAGAAGATCGTAGCTCTGAGGCCGTTTACCTGTGTCATTTGTTTTCTTTCTTTTTTCATCTTCAAGAAGCAAATGGTGGTGGAGAAGGGTACTTACCTAAAGAGTACTTGGCACACACAGCATCGCGTGCTATTTTGTTACTTTCGTTCTAGGTCAGGAGAATGTTGATTCAGTGTGCATCATGTCAAGTTGTTGTGTGATTTGTCTATTTAAGTACTTTTGACGATCAACTATTTGCCAACAATTAAATGTAGAATTCGTTATAATTCATATAAAAAAGCGAGATACTCAGTATCTAGATAATGCGATTACAATTGCCATATAGTCACAACTAATTCTTTATTTAGTTAAATAAATACTTTCGAGTCTCTTCTTTTCTACAAGTAGTCATTGAACCAAACAGGTTTGTATAACAACAACTTCAAGTTGCGTATCAGTTACTCAGATCAATTATATTTAGCACATAATAAAAATGTTAGCGATCGTTATAATTAAGAAAAACATAAACAACTAACCGCGTCGTAAAAACCATTGTTATTATTTATTTTTTTGTTTGTGTGTCTTTACGTCCGCGGATATATGCATTTTATTGTTCTACGATTAGACTTTGAATTCATTTCTTAATTTTTGTGAATCACAAAAGTTTTAATGGTAATTTTTGTGAAATTCGTCAGAATAACTAAACCGATTTCGTTAGAAATGCACTTAACAGAGAATCGAAGGGAGAACTGCTGTCCAACCTTACTTTGAGTGAAGATAAAGTCCGATGTTGTCTCACAATCAGAAGACATCTTTAGTATGATCTTGGAAGCTATTGCCAATACATATAGAGAAACTATCTATCCTCCTCTTCATTGAGAATCTCAATCCATTCTGCAATCTAGATAGCTCCGGCACTTTGATGCAGAACAATTGTTGAAATTCCACTGTTGACCCAACATCATTTTTAAAATCTTGTTTTGAGCAATTTGCTGTTTCCTAATGTGAGCCTTGTAGAGGTAGATGTATGATATTTGATATTTATTGGATAAGGTATAATTTCACATTAAGATTAATCTTATATTCTGTGATTGGCCTAAGGAAAACAATTTAAGATACATACAAGAATGGGTAGTTACTTATAAGTGTATGGTATTTCAGTTTCGAGTTTTCAAACTTTAGAAGAGGAAAAATTAGATTTAAATTAGGTCTTCTGCCGTGAAGGTTCCCTAGGGATCGCGATGGGCCCACTTTGGTGCCTAGTGTTTTATGATAACCTCATAACCCTACCTAACCTAACCTAACCTAAGGTATAAAGTTCTAAGTTTACAATATTTATTGTTCAAAAATGTAGAAAGTCTTATCTTTTAAACTTATACAATCCTAGCGAAGTATTTAAAAAGATCAGTTTTAAATGTGTTTGCGTTTGTGATTCTCCTAAGGTGTGCGGGTAATGAGTTCCACTGGTGTGTGGCATGGACAAAAAATGTACGTTCGGATTGTAAACAGTTAAACCTCGGTTGTATTAAAACGGTTGTTCTTTGGGAGTGAGAAAGATTAAGCCTGTTATACAAATAGTCAGGTTGATGTGATTGCATGATGCCATAAAGTAGTATAAGTGATTTAAATGTAAATAGATCTTCAGATCTCAAGCCTGTTATTTGCCTGCAGTAAGCAGATATATGGTCGAAATATCTTTTATTAAATACATATCGAGCTAGCTTATTGAAAATTAAGATCAATTTCCGTTTAGTGTTGTAATCAACACTAGAAAACACTTCACAGCAGTACGTGAGGATAGGCAAGATTAAAGATTTTACAAGTAGCATTTTAGTAGCAGTTGGAATAGATCTTTGAGTACGCCAAAGTAATCGAAGACCATTATAGACTTTCCCAACTGTTGTTGCTATGTGATCTGTCCAGGTTGGATTCTCATTAAAGACGAGACCCAAGTTTTTTGCAGTATGGACATATTCTAGGTGTCTAAGCGCTACTTGTATATGGATAATGTTTTTGACTTCCCAGGATTTAAGGACAGGCTGTGCTTAAGTGCCCACTGCTGAATAACTCTTAAATCCTCATTAATTTTACCTAATGCACTTGCAATATTAGTCAACGGGCAGCTCCGGTATAACTGGACATCATCAGCGAACATGTGAACTGAGCAATGTCTGACCAATCCAGGAGGTTCATTCACATACAAGGAGAACAATAGTGGGCCAAGAACAGAACCCTGAGGTACACCTGCTATTATCTTAAGAAATGAGGACAATCTATCGCCCACTGCCACACATTGCTGACGGTCAGTTAAGTAGGAGTACAATAGTTTCACTGCAAATTTGGAGAGTCCAAAGTTATTTGACAGCTTTTTGCAGAGTACAAGGTGGTCTACAGTGTCAAATGCTTTAGAGAAATCAAGTAGTGTTCAAAATTTACAACATCTAGTATCCATAGCTTTACGAATGTCATCGACAACAAGCAACAAGGCAGTTTTGCAACTTCTTTTTGAACGAAAACCGGACTGGGTGGAGCTTAAAAGATTGTTTGTAGAAAGGTACCCTTGTAGTTGCTTAAGCTTGGCTTTTTCAAACACTTTCGACAAGAACGGCAAGATGAATATAGGTCGGTATTCCGTGTTTACCCCATTTTTGGACTTAGGTATTGGAAGTATTTTGGCTTTTTCCATAAAAGAGGGTACTCGCAAGTAGTAAGTATGTTGTTCAATATACAGGTGATGTATTTCGAAATACTCGGAAGGAGAAGCTTCAAAAACTTAGGGTTAATGTCATCCAATCCTGTAGCATTTGACTTGACTGATAGAATTACCTCAACTATGTCTTCATCCGTTAGATTTTCGAATCTAAAGTTTTGTTCACTATCATCATCATCTTCTCCTATTTGCCAAGATACCTGAAATTCAGAGTTAGAAGATTCCGTTAATGGCACTCCAATAGAGGCAAACTGCGTGTTAAGCATATCGCAGTCTACATCGCCAGCTACTTCATTTTGCTGTTTCCCATTCCCTAGCTTACGTAACTTTTTCCAAATATCTTTCCCGGACTGATTGCTAGGGTAGAGAAAAGTCTCGTAGTAGGCTCGCTTTGCATTTTGGATACGAAAAACAACCAAATTACGTAATGAACGATATACCATATTTCATAAGGCTCCTGTAGCTTATAACGTATACGTATAAGAATACGGCTTTACCGATATCATCTACAAAGAAAGCATCTAGAAGAGTTTCAGCTTCTTTTGTGAAGTGAGTTGATGTCAGAAAATTTACTGGTCGTAAGCTTAGACTCCTGAAACTACCAACTAACTTAGCTAACTATGTGATAGTTAGTTAGATAGACTTTTTTATTAACTTCATATAATTTTCACAGACAGTATATACAAAGTCGTTTATGGTTTGGCTTAAGGCCGTCTACCAGATTGACAATATGGTTGCTATTTCTATTTAAAAATCGCCTTCCAAAATACGGGCTCTGTAGCGGATTGCAGCTGTAGCATAGTTGTATAAAACAACCCAACCACGACTTCCGTTCAGTATGTTGATCACCTCATCCAAGTCTAGCGAAATTACTCCGAAGTATCTCGCGCGAAATTCTCCTAAAATGGGACATCTTCCGATGAAATGGTATACATCCTCCCTCTCTTTAAGGTTGCACAGGTCACATAAAATTGGAAGATCGGGTCGATGTGGAATAAAATAAAGACTTGTTAGTTCACCTCTAAGTTTGAATATTGTCATATTATCATATGCAGAGAGTAACGATTGAGGAAGTAGGTTGAGTCGCTTTCAATGTGGTTAAAATTCAGCCTACTGTAGATCAGCCTATGTTGCGATAAATGTGCTTCAGCTGCAAATCTCTCATACATGGAATTACCTGCACTTTTCAAAACATTTGTAAGCATAGGTTTTATCGATGTAAGTTGCATCTTCTTCTTCTTCTTCTTCCTTTTATCAGCGAGGCTATGATCCGAAAACAAGAGATCACAGCCCTCCCACTTCACTGCATTTCTACTGATCCGCCTGTGGGGTTCGCCTATTTGACCTCAGAAAATATCGGCAGGCCTGCCGATTTTGGATCACTCGGTTACTGAGGCCAATGAAATGCCGATGTCGTCGCATTTGTCTGATCCAGGCGTTTATAGGCCTGCCTTTCCTACATCGCGATGTCTTTGGAACGTGCATTGATATTGCCTTTTTTACAGGGTTCAAATGATCTCTTCTTTGAACGTGGCAATACCAGCTGAGCCGGTCGCGCTCTATTTTTTGTACGATGGTTTCCTTGATGTGAAATCTTCCACGGATCTTTCAACTTCTTATTCGATCAAGCTTTGTCACTCCTGCTGTCATGCGAAGCATCTTCATCTCAGCTGCCGTTAATTTACTCTCATACTTTTTGTACATCGTCCAACATTGTGAACCGTATGTGAGCGCTGGACGTACAACTGCGGTGTAGAGCCTTCCTTTCAACTTAGGGGGCATTTTTCTGTCACAGAAGATAGCGGAATTTTCTCGCCACTTCATCCACCCTACGCTTACACGATGATTGATGTCGTCATCACAAGTTGCTTTGCTATTGATCATAGATCCCAGATATTTGAACTTTTCGCACTTGGGAAGCACTGTTCCATTCAAATAAATGTCTGGAATAGGCCTGAGTGGATCAGAGAACGGGCAGCACAAGTACTCTGTCTTTTTTGAACTAATGCGATACCCATTTCCCTCCAAAACGTCCACCCACACATCAAGTGCTCGTTGCAGGGATGTAGGATCCTCACTTATGATGGCTCCATCGTCAGCAAAGAATAACTGATGTACCTTGGGGTCCATCACTTTACCTTCAAGCAGATAATCAAGGACTGTAATAAAGAGCAAAGGACTTAAAACGCTTCCCTGGTGCACCCCGACTTTGATTGGGAACTCTTCGGTTACTCCAGCGGGGCATCTTACTCTTGTCTTTGCTCCTTCGTACATGTCCATGATCATCTGTACATAGGTTTCTGGAACCCCTCGATGTCTTAGCGCCACCCATATCAGATCTCGTGGTTGTCTGTCGAATGCCTTTTCAAAGTCAACCAATACAATATGCAAATCCCTTAAGGAATCACGATGTTTTTCCATTATGATCCTTATACTTTGGATTGCATCTGTGGTTGATTTACCCGAGACAAACCCGCACTGATAATCAGATAGCCGTATTATTTTTCGCAGTCGGCCACCTAATACCCGCTCAACGATCTTCATGGTGTGTGACATCAGCTATCACAGTTTCGCGTATCACCCTTCCCTTTGTATACAGGGAGGAGGTAACTTTCCCTCCATTGATTCGGCATTGGATCACCTCTCACGAATTTGGAGATGAGAATTCTGAGCCATCTGAACCCGATGTCTCCCATCTTTTTGCAGAACTCAGAGGGTATTTCGTCTGGCCCAACCGCTTTTCGTGTTTTGGAGTATTTGACCGCCTCACTAACTTCTTCGACTGTAATGTCGGCTATTTCTTCACAGTTAGGGGTGGCTCTTGGAAAGTATAGCCGGGGAAACTGTTCATTTAAAAGCTCTTCACAATACTGTCGCCACCTCTGCAGAATTTTATCGCCATCCACAAGAAGCTGGCCATGAGCATTGCTAATGAACTTTGGCGAACGAATCTCCTGAGCATTGTTCCTTCTTTGGGCGGCTATTTTGAAGATAGTGGCACTCTTGTTCATACTGTGTCTTCGCAGCTCCTGGATAGCCTGGTTTGCATCAGCAACCGGGGAACATTTTTTCTCCAGCTCCCGATACAGGCCCTCCGTACTCTCTGCTTGAAGCTGAGCGCACTTCTTCTTCGCTTTTTTCTTGCAGCATCTGTATTCCATTTCGAGGCGAGCTTTTTCGTCATTATTATTAGAGGGGCACTTTGACCAAGCTTTGAAAGCCGCTTTCTTCTCATTTATCAGCTTCTTAGCTTCATCACTCCACCACCATGTTTCTTTGGCGTGTTGATGGTGGCCTTTTGAAGCTCCTAGCAGTGATTTGGCCTTCTTTAAGCAAGTTCGCTGTAGGGAATCCCACATGTTTTGTGTTCTGCACTCTTCATCCTCAGCTCCGTTGATGGTGTGAGAGAGGTAATTTTTCATTACGAAAACAAAAGCCTCGCCTTTTTCTTTGTCCAGATTGTACCACTTGATTTTCTCAGAGACCCTTGTTTGTTTGCTTTTCTTCGGTGTTTTCATAAAAATTTCTGTTAGCAGGAGACGGTGTTGCCGAGCGATTGCCTCTCCCAGGATCACTTTGCAATCTTTTACCCGAGGCTTCATGAAACTGGTAGTCACATGGTAGTCAATCTGAGTTTCATCTCCACCACTGCTGTAGGTGATCAGGTGTCGGCTTTGTTTGATGAACATGGTATTTAACACGATAAGACCGTGTGATTTGCACATGCTTAGGATGTCTTCACCAGGAAGGTTCCTGGTGCCATATCCTAGTCCTCCATGGCAGTCTTCATAGTCTTCATTTGATTTCCCGACATGTCCATTCAAATCTCCTCCAACAAATAGAAATTCTTCCTTTGGGATGTTCTTTAGGAGATTGTGGAAATCTAGCCAAAATGCATCTTTATCTCTCTGATTGTACCCATCGTGGGGAGCATATGCACTGACAATATTCCACACCTCTCCTTGTATTACTAGTTTGAGAGACATCAAACGGTCGCTGGACTTCGAAATGCTCAAGACGTTTCCAAGTAGCTCTGCCGCAAGGATGATACCGATTCCGTTCCTAGCCTTTTCCGTTCCGTAGTAGAACATCTTGTAATCTTTTGTCCTAACGTCCAAGAAACGCGCCCGATTCCCGGTGTTTTTCCATTTCGTCTCTTGGACACACAAGATGTCCACCCGCCTTCTATTCATCATCTCTTCCAGCTCGTAACTTTGACCGGTCATGCTTCCAACGTTCCAACTCGCGACCCTTAAATTGCGTCCAAACTGTTTCATTATGTTGCTAGCCCCCGGAATCCGTATAGCTCTGACCCGAACATTTCTGCTCGGTCCAGGATCAGTACCATGCACAGCAGTGGTAGTGCCTGGCGGGGTAGTGCCTTTCCTTTTTGCAAGTATTATCATAATGATACAGTTTTGCAATATTACCATATTACCATGGTGTTTGTTGTTTGACACGTGCATGCTCCTGTTTTAGTATTGTTTGATCTTTCTTTTATGACACCGGTGATCTCCAGTCGTGTCAACCCACGGACTCGCATGCACACTTGTGGGAGGGTTTTTAAGGTAGTATATGTGTCGCTAGGCTCACTTGGGTGTTATATTGCCTAGATCTGATTTGTCCCCTTAGTCGCCTTTTACGACAAGCGCTGGTTGTTGGGGAGGCGCTGCAGTGATATTCTTAACCCGTCTCTGCACGGGGAATCGATGTAAGTTGCATATCAGATGAAATATTTAAACTCGCGCCATAATTTGCTGCCAACTCCTCCCACTTTTGAACCAAGTGCCCTCTTGTCGAAAGTACATGCTTCAGAACAATCCTGGGCAGTCTTCCATCATCCATTTCCACTACTTTTACAATATAATCTATATGCAAATTTAGGGTATCTAAAAAGTGAGGAGGGACTCCAGTTTCTAGATGCAGCATATAGTTCGGTGTACATGTTGGAAGTCGAAAGATTCGTTTCAAAAAGTATCTTAGAAATTTTTCAACTTCTTCAAAAAAGCAATAACCCCAAATTTGGGCCCCGTACAGCAGTATAGAGGCAGCAGTTGTACGAAATAATTTATTCTTCGCTGTGTGATCGATAAACTTATTGTCGACGCAACGTCCCCAAACTGATGAAATAGCTCTTTTAGCTTCTGCTAGTTGACATTCAAAGTGTTTTTTCATATTGAGGTTGGATGTAATTATCACACCTAAATATTTATACTCTTTCACTATTTCAACGTTTCCACCCCGATAGGACCACTTTTCGTTGCGAGAGTATCTTCCACCGCCATTTCTAAAAATCATCATCTTTGATTTTGATAAATTCACCGTCAAATTCCATTGCTTACAGTAGTTTTCAAGACGGTTCATAGTAAGCTGCATCCCTTCAACTGTCTCCGATAAAAACACTATATCGTCCGCAAACTTTAGCGCCGGTATCCGCACACCACCAAGCTCGGTCCCTCCTCCTACTTCTCCTACTATATCGTTGATAAATAAGATGAAGAGTAACGTGCTTAAGATGCAACCTTGCTTAACTCCCATTTGTGTTCCAAATTCTTCCGATACATTCTCTCCATTCCATACGTACGCCACGTTACTCTCATACATCGCATTTAGCACATTTATCACTTAACTTGATAAACCAATTTTATACAGCTTATAGAAGAGGGCTTCACGCGCTATGGAGTGAAAAGCTGCACGAAAGTCAACAAAGAAGACATATAGCTTTTTGCTACTTTGTTTGAAAAACTCTGCAATGTTGGTGAGAGTAAAAATGGCATCCAGTGTTGAATAATGCTTTCTGAACCCCGCCTGGTATTCATTTAAAATCCTATTGTTTGCCATCCATTGTGTAAGCCTATTAAATATCAAAGCACTAAATATTTTTGCCGAAGTATTCAAAAAAGAAATGCCTCTGTAGTTAGCTGGATTATCTAGCTCGCCTTTTTTGTGCAACGGGAAAATTATCGCTCTTCTAAAGCTTTCTGGGACATTGGCTGTTTCAAAAATTTGATTAAATTCATTTGTAAGTGCAGTGAGAAATTCTGTGGAACTGTTCTTGTAAAATTCGAAAGGGATCCGATCGTCACCTGGGGCTTTCCTCGCTTTAGAGCAATCAACTGCGCGTTTCACTTCGAAAAGAGTAAATGGTGAGTCTAAGAGCTCGTCTGTAAAAAAAGGGGCTGCATATTGCGGTAACGGAGAAAACTGTGGAGTGTTGAGTAAATTTTTAAAATACTCCCTCAGCTCAGAAGCTTGTAAAGTCAACGAGATCAAGTTAGTTCTTCCAGTTACAATTTTAACCGCCTATGTTAACTAACTATGTGATAGTGAGGTAAAAGTGCACTGCGACCTATAAAAGAGCACAGTAACAGCCTGTTCCTTCTGCAGTGTCTCACTAGCCTTCTTCTGGCGGTGCCTCTTCGCCTTCGTCGAAGTAGGCCGAAGCAATTATAATAATGCAGTGGGTGCCTCCCACGTTAATGATGGCCTGGATGGCTGTTAAATCCTGCGTCATGTATTCTGAAAGACATACAAATTTTGTGTTTTTACTGATTAGTATGCAGGGCCTGGGGAGGTACTGCCTATTATCCCAGATTAGCTGTGCATTCTTACTTGAGAGACCTCTTACCTTTCCCCTGAATATGAGCCTTAGCACAGCTTCCCCAGATTGGAGACGCATATGCCATCAGTGCTTAGAAAACAACTTTAAGGATAATCAATTTATTTTGTTTACTCAGCAGTGACCTGCGATTTATCAAGGTATACAGCATTCTAATTCTAATACTGACCTTGTCTAAAATATATTTTATGTTATGGGAAGGTTCATTTTTGGTTAAAGTACACCCCGACTCGATGGCACTCCACTCCAAGTTTTGTGCATACTTGACCGGAAACTGAGCTGGAGAGATAAAATGAAAGAATAAAGAAAGCGTACATTGCGTTCTATACTGCAGTAGAGTTTTTTCGAAAAAAATGGAGACCCAAGCCTGCTATTATCCATTGGAGATACACAGCCAAAGTCAGACTTATTCTAATATAATGGGTGCATTGTCTGGTGACCAATAGCAGAGAAAGTCACACATCTCAAGGAACTGACAAAAATGCAGAGACCACCCCGACCGCAGCCCTTGAAACAATTCTCGCACGGATTCCACTGAATTTATAGTTTTAAAAATAAGCTACGATGAATCTTGAAGCCCTGAAGAGAATACAACCTGCGGAGAATGGGCCACCATAATATTGTAAGGTGGGCTCACCTGGACACCACCACGGAATACCATCCGCTATCCACCGAATTCAGCCTAAAACTGGACAGACGGTGGGTCCATCAACCCGCATTGTACTTTAGTCTTCACTGACGGCTCCAAAACAAACGAAGGAATGTGTACGGGTATCTACTCAGCAGAACCCGATATGAAAATATCACTATCACTCCGAACCACGGTAATGTGTTCAAGTCCTAGCGATAGCAGAAGCGCCACAAATCTTCGAAGCTTGTTAGTACTAAAGAGATTGATGTCTACATAGATAGTTAAGCTGCTATTAAAGCCGTCTTATCCGCGATAATAAAATCAAAGGTAGTAAAACGCTGCCGCGAAGAGCTTAAACCGCTCTCCGATAACCACCATGTTACACTCTGGTGGGACCCAGGATACAAAGGAATTCCAGGGAACGAAATGGCAGATGAACTGGCAAGGAAGGGATCAGAACAAGACCTGACAGTGGTCCAATACTCAGTCCTTCCTCCCCTAAAATTTGTTAAATAAAACAAAGCACTTGACTTCAAACGACGAGCAGATGAAAGATGGAGAGTTCTTCCATCGTGCCGCGTCTCCAGAAACATCTGGACAAAACAAGGTGAAAAGTATACAAACCAAATTGCATACGAGATCCTTCCTGCGATATTGTATACACGCCTGAAACCTTTTATCAACAGCCTGATTGGACCCTGTCAGTGCGGTTTCAGGCTAGAAAAGTTCACTATTGGTCTTCGTACTTCGGCAGATCCTGGAGAAATTCCTAGAAGTCCAAATTGGTACTCACTATTTCTTTATAGATTTCAAAGTCACCTATGATAGCTTCTTTAGGGATGAGATATAGTGCCATGTCTACGACATCGACCTAGTCGAGAAGCTGCCTATTGGACATTTGGGAAATATTGATACCTAGGAAATATTAAGCGAATGAAGACCAACACTCTGGTCCGCAAATTCTTCAAATCTAACCCAAAGGGACGACGCAGTAGAGGTCTCCTCACCGTAGATTTTGCCCACAAGTTTGAGGCGACGTCAACCAACTTAGAGTACGCAACTGGAAGCAATTATCTAATGACCGAGCTATTGTAAATGGAGAGGCTTGTTGGTTGAGAGCCAGGTTCACACCAAGGTATAGCGCCACTACAGTAAGTAAATAGGTAAATAAGAATATAGTGAGATGCACGGCTTATTGAGGAAAGCCCAGTTAATAGGATAACGGGCAGCTGGAACTGATCTCCTGCGCACAAAGAAATGCCAAGACTGCGGTAGCGTGAATAAAAAGGGCAGCAAAGGATTCTTGTACATTCCTCCCTCTTACTGAGTACGCAAAAAAAAAACAGTCGAGGCGCTGAATTCGGAACCACTCAGAAAGTAGACAAAATATTTGCGTACTACTGAATATGTCAATATAGACATTATCTCACCACCTAACGCTATCATCTAAATTTCGTAAAATTCCATTCATAAAGCTTAAATAAACAAACAATTTAACAGAATGATTATTCCACAGAGGAGCACAAATATAATTGCAATCCATAGCAACAGATACAGCTTACAATTAAACTCATCGACACACGTCAATTTAATTGATGAAAGAAAATGAAAAAGAAATTTAAAAAGAAAACTCACAGTAGCCAAAGGTCAACAAAAATAAAATGAGACATTAGGGGTTTCCAAAGCACCACAAAGCTACTGATGTGTCTATCCAGCCAATTACAATAAAAGCTGAAACTATGAACTTTAAGCGGTCATGTGGGTGTGAGCTAATTGTCACCAGTAAATCAAATTGATTTGAAATTGTATACCTTTGCGTGAGCAAAGTAATTTATTGCTTTGAATATGAGTTACGGTTTGAGATACTTATCTTTTTTTTGTGGATTTAAACGGATTATTGCTTGAGGCGATTACCTACGATGTGTTGAGTGTTATGTTATTTTCATTGCGCTAGCTGATGCTTTTGAAAAAATGTGTGCCATAGGGGCAAACAGCAAACAGGCATGCTTATTCAAGAAGCACTCGATAGTTTTTTTTTAAGAATTTGTTGCTAATAGAGATGAATGAGATTGTTTATTTGCTTAGCATTTGAAAAAGTATTGAAGTGTTTGGTTACTACTGCGTGTGGCATTTGTTTTCGATGAGCTGAAGGAGAAGATCTATTGTAGGTAGAAATTGGTTCAAGTTCTTTGTAAGGAAAAGTAACGCTATGTTGGTCAACTCGTTTTCACAGTGATACACTTTCTTTCTATAGAAACCTGAGATAATATATTCAAATCCTTGAATGTTGAGCCATCTCTCCAGAGTACTCAGACACGCTACAGTCCATTGTACTAGCTGAACCCACGGAAGGCATTCTAGCAGAATTTAGAACCATGAGATCCGACCCTAAGAGGGCCATCAATTCGAGCAAAAAACAGAAGTGGGAGGATCTCCGCCGGGATGTCAACAGCAACACCTGGGGGCTAGGCTTCAAAGTCGTCTGCGAAAACTGGGAACACAGATGGCTAACCCTGTCCTCAGCGAAGAAAGGATGGAGTTTATAGTGAACACACTTTTCCCAACGCATCGTGTTTGGCCTCCCGACACCTCTCTGGTCCAACGACCAGAAACCCCGATGTTCAGTGAAGAAGAGTTTTTACTCGCGTCGAAAACACTACAAAACCGAAAGGCCCCTGGACCCAACGGAATACCAGCGGAGGTGCTCAAGACGATTGCCCAGACATGTCCTCAGCTACTGCTAAAACATGTACAATAGCTGTCTCCAGGAAGGGGTTTTCCTTAGGAGCTGCAAGTTACAGCGCTTGGTACTGATTAGCAAAGGAAAAGGAGATCCGGATTCCCCATCAGCGTACAGGCCTCTGTGTATGCTGGACACCGCAGGGAAACTCCTAGAAAAGTTGCTAAAACCAAGGCTTACAGCAGCCGTGCAGAAAGCAGGAGATTTGTCCGAAAGACCGAAAGGATTCAGAATGGGCCACTCTACGATTGGAGCAATTGAAGAAGTGGTAAGGACCGTCCAATTGGCTCAACAGGGCAACCACTATTCAAGAAAAATCGTATTGCTAGCAACTCTGGACGTGCGAAATGCCTTCAATGCAGCCAGATGGAATGATACGCTGAACGTCCTCGAAAGCACTTTTGATATTTCCAAATATCTCTTGTGCATGGTGAACGACTATCTCAAGGACCGGAAGCTGTTATACAACACCCCAGAGGGACCACGAATAAAGGAGATTACTGCTGGAGCAGCGCAGGGATCAATCCTGGGACCCAATCTCTGGAACATCTCCTACGATGGCATCGTTCGTATGGAAATGCCCGAAGACACCTTCCTGGTAGGGTATGCAGATGATATCGCCGCGGTGATTACGCCAAGAGACACCGAGATTGCGCAAAGAAAAGTCAACCAGGTGATGAGGTGGGTGCACTTCTGGATGAAAGAACATGGCTTAGGTTTGGCCACAGAAAAGACGGAGATAGTCCTTTTGACAAAGAAGAGGATTCCAACTATTGTCGTCTTCCAAGTCGGGTCTGGAGTAATAACCAGCAAGAAAGCGGTGAAGTACCTAGAGATGGCCCTAAACACGAAGCTCACTTTCTGGCACCAAATAAGATCTGCCTCGGAACGAGCCACGAAGGTCGCAATGTCACTGAGCAGATTAATGGCAAACGTTGGAGGCCCAACAGCTAGCAAGAGAAAGCTCCTGATGACAGTCACCCACGCCATTCTCCTGTATGGGTGCGAGATATGGGCCGACGCACTACGACAAAAAAAATACAGGAAACAAATGGCCGCAGTACAAAGAAGAGGCACTACGGGTTGCAAGTTCGTACGGAACAGCGTCGGAACCAGCCGTCCTTATAGTCGCGGAAGTGACCCCTATTGATCTCCTTGCGGCAGAGAGGAAATACGTCTATGACAAAAAGGCGGAAATTGGAGTGGAAGCGGCAACTGAGGAGGCGAAGGAGCTCACCAAACAGAAATGGAGCTCAGAAAGCAGAGGACGATGGACTGCGACGCTGGTCAGCAACATCGCTCAATGAAAGGAACGGAAACACGGGGAAGTAAATTATTACGTCACCCAATTTCTTACCGGAGACAGTTATTTCAACGCCTACCTCCACAGAGTGGGCAAAACAGGAAGCCCAGCTTGCCAATATGGCTACTCAGAATTGGACGACGCAGCCACACGTTCTTCGAGTGCAACAGATGGGAAGCTGAGAGAGGGATACTAGAACCTCTAATCGGTGTCATCACCCCGGAAAACATAGTGACAAAAATGTCAGTGAGTGACCAGAGCTGGAATCAAGTACGTTCCTTTATAGAAAAAGTGCTTAAAACAAAAAAGAGAGAGGAAGATATAATAATCATCCTCACGAGATTTATGTAAGCCTGATGTAAGCCTTACCGGCAAGAAAGAATTAGCCGGCAAGCTAAAGTAATGCAAAAACGGTTCCGGAGTGAAAGTGTTTAAGGTGGTTTTCTAATGAGTAGAAAGTCCCACACTACTTGAAACCGAGCGGGCCTGTGAGCAGTAGCGTTTTCCACCATCCCTTAGGCGAAAAAAAACAGTCCCTTGTACTACCAGGACAGCGGTTGGAAAATGTTGAATACCATTAATTCCTATTGTACTTTGAATGACTATTGGTTATTGTTCTCCACTGAGTCTTGAGCCTGCATACATCGGTAAATGAGCAACCACACATTGCACTGCACCATTGCTACCCCCTTAAGAATTTGAATAAAATACTAGAATCGTAACTATCGCGTGAGCTGTTGTTCGAAGAGATCTGATTGGAAAGAGGGCTGCGCGTTCTCAAAGACCCAGAGACTGGGAAGACATACAGCTCCCTAGATGGGCAATGGTCAGCTTTTTATTTCATTATCGTAGGGAAGTGTGGTGAACGAATGGAAATGTTGTCAGAAGGAATATAGTCAAAGTGGGTCTCTAAGGATGACTTGCGACTAGAAGAACCAATGCGCTGGGATGTTTAAGCATCAATCAATTCGATGGAAGACTTACAAAGACCGATGTTGGATCTCTTTTCCTCAATAATCCACCCATCGATGTCTACAGTCTCGAAGCTTGAAGTTTTCTTCTTTATAACTAATCGACTGGTAGGGTGAAATACTGAAACTTGTGTCATGCGAGGAATATCTCTCTTCAAAGCTCGACTCACGATTGCGATCATCATCGACCATTTCAAAACTCCCCCCATCCGAGTCGAAATATTGATTGATTGATTAGCTTCACCGATTGATTGCAGCCGCCAGCACTGCAGAAGTTCTCAAGAAATGGTGATCTCGGCAGATCAAAGGACGAACGCCTTCAAGATGGTTCAAACTCGATTGTGCACAACTACAGTCTATTGGACCTTCTGGTGCTAAAGAGTCATCATGAATCGATACAAATATAGCACAAGTTGTAGCTGCTAAAGCTACTGCTGCCATAGCTGTGTCGGATTTCCTTTGCAACTACTGCAAATTCACATAAATAGGCCCATCACTGCATACATTCACCCTCTAAACTCTTTGAAAAGTACCAGACTCTTCGAAGAAGGTGCAATCAAAAGTCCTATTACACACTTATTCTTACGGTAGAATTGAAAATCTGAAATTTGGAAACCAAGTCAATACATTTGTTAGCACACGTGCATAAGGTACTTCAAGCAATTTTTGTTTCAGCGCTTGTTTGCTTGAAATAGCTGGTGACGGTTGCCAGCATACCGAAATACTTGAGCCCATTTCTTAGAAATCAACGAGTACCAGTAGGTTTGTAGTCCTCAAGCTTTGGAGTATTTTATAAACCTATTTGTATGTCTATCGCATGGAATAGGTATTTTAGATTGATCTGCTTCTTCCTTTTATCAGCGAGGTTATGATCCGAAAACAAGGGATCACAACCCTCCCACTTCACCGCATTTCTACTGATCCGCCTGTGGGGTTCACCTATTTGACCTCAGAAAATATCGGCAGGCCTGCCGATTTTGGATCACTCGGTTACTGAGGCCAATGAAATGCCGATGTCGTCACATTTGTCTGATCCAGGCGTTTATAGGCCTGCCTTTCCTACATCGCGATGTCTTTGGAAGGTGCATTGATATTGCCTTTTTAACTGGGTTCAAATGATCTTTTCTTGGAACATGGCAATACCAGCTGAGCCGGTCGCGCTCTATCTTTTGTACGATGGTTTCCTAGACGTGAAAGCTTCCACGGATCTTCGAACTTCTTATTCGATCAAGCTTTGTCACTCCGGCTGTCATGCGAAGCATCTTCATCTCAGCTGCCGTTAATTTACTCTCATACGTTTTGTACATCGTCCAACATTGTGAACCGTATGTGAGCGCTGGACGTACAACTGCGGTGTAGAGCCTTCCTTTCAACTTAGGGGGCATTTTTCTGTCACAGAAGATAGCAGAATTTTCTCGCCACTTCATCCACCTTACGCTTACGCGATGATTGATGTCGTCATCACAGGTTGCTTTGCATTTAATCATAGATCCCAGATATTTTAACTTTTTACACTTGGGAAACGCTGTTCCATTCAAATAAATGTCTGGAATAGTCCTGAGTGGATCAGAGAACGGGCAGTACAAGTACTCTGTCTTTTTTGAACTAATGCGATACTCATTTCCCTCCAAAACGTCCACCCACACATCAAGTGCTCGTCGCAGGGATCCACACTTATGATAGCTATATCGTCAGCAGAGAATAACTAATGTACCTTGGGGTCTGTCACTTTACCTTCAAGCAGATAATCAAGGACTGTAATAAAGAGCAAAGGACTTAAGACGCTTCCCTGGTGCAAACCGACTTTGATTGGGAACTCTTCGGTTACTCCAGCGGGGCATCTTACTCTTGTCTTTGCTCCTTCGTACATATCTATGATCATCTGTACATAGGTTTCTGGAACCCTTCGATGTCTTAGCGCCACCCATATCAGATTTCGTGGTTGTCTGTCGAATCCCTTTACAAAGTCAACCAATACAATATGCAAATCCCTTAAGGAATCACGATGTTTTTCCATTATGATCTGTGGTTGATTTACCCGAGACCAACCCGCACTGATCATCAGATAGCCGTATTACTTTTCGCAGTCGGCCACCTAATACACGCTCAACGATCTTCATGGTGTGAGACATCAGCTTGATCGAACGGTAGTTATCACAGTTTCCCGTATCACCGTTTCCTTTGTATACAAGGAGAAGGTAACGTTCCCTCCATATATTCGGCATTGGGTCACCTCTCAAAAATTTGGAGATGAGAATTCTGAGCCATCTGAACCCGATGTCTCCCATCTTTAAAAGTTCTTCACAATACTGCCGCCACCTCTGCAGAATTTTCTCGTCATCCACAAGAAGCTGGCCATGAGCATTGTTATTGAACTTTGGCGAACGAATCTCCTGAGTATTCCTCCTTCTTTGGGCGGCTATTTTGAAGATAGTGGTGTTCTTGCTCATATTGTGTTTTCGCAGCTCCTAGATAGCCTGGTTTGCATCAGCAACCGGGGAAGATATTTTCTCCAGCTCCCGATACAGGCCCTGCGTACTCTCTGCTTGAAGCTGGGCGCACTTCTTCTTCGATTTTTTCTTGCAACATCTGTATTCTATTTCGAGGCGAACTTTTTCGTCACTATTATTAGAGGGGCACTTCATCACTCCACCACCATGTTTCTTTGGCATGTTGATGGTTGTCTTTTGAAGCTCCTAGCAGTGATTTGGCCTTCTTTAAGCAAGTTCGCTGTAGGGATTTCCACATATTTTGTGCTCTGCACTCTTCACCCTCAGCTCCGCTGATGATGTGAGAGAGGTAATTTTTCATTACGTAAATAAAAGCCTCGCCTTTTTCTTTTAGATTTATCTCGGGTGAAAAAGGGGGTAGAAGAAGAGAAGAAGAGGTGAACTCAGTATGAAACCGTGTGATATACCTGCTGTCGTTTCAAAGCAATCAGATATACCAGAACCATCCCATACAGTCGCACTTTTGGAAGCTAAAAGATTGGTGCATCCTAGAAAGATTCTACGTAAAGGCTATTTGTAAATTAGTGGATTTTTGGATATTCACTGTCGAAAATCTATTAAAAAATGGTGATCCCCAAGATGTTTATATGGTCTATAGATCCTGTGTGAAAGCCTACCTGTTCGATGTCGAGGGTAGAACTCATAAAATCTCCAGTTCCCTCACTCCATCAAATTACCCTATTTCAGATGCTTGAGGATCATCATTCTTTTCTAGTTTTGTGTGAATCGCTCATTTTCCCGAAGCAGTTCGGCCGATATATTTGGCGCCGCTTGAAAGAGCTCGACAGGAATGGCATCAATGCTCACTGCTTTATTTTTCTTGAGGGATCTAATCGCGGTTATTATCGCTGTGATGGTGGGAGGAACGATGGCTATTCGAATTCACTGCTTCAGATAGCTCATTTAAATCCGAGACCACAACGCTGTCTTGGAAGTGGTTTAACATTGCTGCGAAATGTTCTCTCTATTTGCAGCTGGGCATTGTTTGAAGGTCTGACCACGCATAAGCTCCTTGATGATGCTAATGACGGCTTTTTTTTATAATTTGCGTGCACTCAATTGGTTTTGAATATCCTTAGCATGTTTTTACACAGTGCGGGCATTGCAAAAGATAGATAGATAGAGACAGAAAGATTTGGTGTAGTGGTTCGAAGCTCAGTTGTTTATGCTTCAGAGAAACTCCGAGGGTGGCGTCCAGATAACTGGGGGGATTTTTGTTATTTTTAGTCTTTGATTCTAACTTACAGTATTTTTTTCGCGACCACCGATGTCACAGGCATATCAATCATCCAACAGATCGTACAATTTTTCCAGCACAACACCGCCAGTGTTATGCCTTCGCCGCAGTGTTCACACAAGTATTCGCAATTGATCGGACTGACTTTATATGATATATTTCATTAGAAATAAATAAATACTGCTGACATCAGGATTTAAACCATGAACCATCCATGTGGCAATTGACGACGTTACCACTACACCAACGCCAGCCCCCCTGCTGTAACATCTGTCTGCTGAAAAACATGGCGCTTCTCAGATCTCACACAAAGCTGCACTTCCTTCGTGTTCACGCAGTCTTGGGCTTCAAATTCGGGTCTCTTTGCTGTTAAGATTGCCATATGCCCTTCGATTCGTCTCCAGGAGTCTGCAGATTTAGGCGGTGACTTTTCTATTTTTTACCGATGCACGTGCGTGCCTTATTTGCCAAAACATTTTTCACAGCGTTCCAGTGATCATTCAGGTTCTACTGCTGATTGATTCTACTTCTGAGGCAAGGTGGTCCGACTTGGGGATCGGAAAGTCAGTCAGTGTTATATCTTTTTGGAGCGCTTACTGTTAACGTTTTCAGCACGAAGGCGTATAAAAGCTAGAGCATAAGATGGTGGTCGCATTCCAATACGATATCAGGTCCTCGCTGGTTTCAGACGTCTAGGAGACAAATTTTGAAGCGTCAGCTAATCGCTATATGGTCAATCTAGTTTGATTTTCGCTGCCTGTTAGTTAAGACCCATCTGATCTGGTGGCAGGTGTTGTGCTTAAACAACGTATCTCCAATGATTAGGCAGTTAACATTGCTACTCGATTGCTTAGCGATTGACAAGAGTGAATTTTCATTTCATTTCCACGGTAGCTATTCTTAAAATTTGTACCAGGGCTTATGTATCACAGGTTCGTAATGACGCTGATACAGAATTTTACTGGGACAACCCATTACCATGTTGAAGGCCTATGTTATCGAAGGTCTACATGAAGTTATCTCCGATCTTGATTAGAGTGGATCTTGAGTATTGATCTGGGATTCCAAAATCTGTCTTAAGATATGTTGCACTTTGAAAACTTGATCAGTGAAAGATTATTCTCATCTCAAACCGCATTAATATGGATAAGACCTCAAAGGCGCACAGAATACAGAAGATACGATCCTATATGTGGTGTTTGCAAAACTCATTCTCCTGTAGCTGACGGAATTTAGAGGGTCTGCGTTATTAGGATCGAACAGGCTACGCTGAACTTCCATTCATTGGGTTGTATTTTACAAATGAATCCCAAGCACGATACTACTACCCTCACCTCGTCTAAGTTGAATGTTTCATTCTGCCTGACTGTGGAGCGTTAGTCGTCATCGCTATTCAACTGTCTATGGAAATAGTTTTTATATCTTCAGCAAAGACTGCGACACAACCACTAGATTTATATGTCCTTCCTGTAGAGTGGGCGCCGTGGCGTAAGTGGTTATTGTGTCGGATCACTACGCATGAGGTTCCAAGCTCGAATCCCAGAAAACACCAACAAGTTTTTTCACGGTCCCACCTCTCGCGAACGTCTGACAAACATCCGAGAGTATTGTTGTCACGAAAAAGCTTCTTAAATCACCGTTCGGATTCGGCACTAAACTGTAGGTCCCTTCCATTCGTGTGAAAAATATAACGCACACAACATGAGTGGTTGCGAGAAGCTAGGCCCTGGCACTTTAAAGAGCTATTGCGCCAAATATTTGTATTTTTTCCTGTAGAGTTCCGTTCTGATTCTGTAGCCATGTTCTATTCCTTTCACCGTGCGGTAAAATTTTCAAACACTGTTACAGTTTTCATCATCACTTAAGACTGTGCCTTTTAAAGTTGTCTAACCCAGCCAGTGAGGGAAAGGGTAGAGTTAAAGATTAGAAAAGGAAAGAAAAAAGAGAGAGGTGACTGTGCACGCTAATTTTGAATCTCTGTAGGTTGTAGGTTTCTGGAAATACTGCCGAGGGTAAATCGCCCCACATTCACGTTGAGCGGTTAAGAAACGAACTTCTATATTTCACTGTGAGCCCGAAAACAGGCTTTAAGGCTAGGGATGTGCAAAAGGGGTCGCACACGTATTTCGATTGAAATGATGGATATTTGGGACACAACTATAGATTTCGTCCAAATAATTATGGTGGAAGTACCGGTACAGGAGCGCTTAGAATCCAACATTCCGGCGGTGTTCCAGCGAAAAGATTTGGCTACAAATTGACTGATCACCGATCAATCTACACGCTTGACGCTGAGCACGATCCAGTAGACTCAAATATGTGCCAGGAGCATCCGCCTCAATATGCGAGTTATATTCAAGTTTCGGATAAATCTATGATTTATAGATAGTAGCCAAATCTGTAGGAGTGAAAAGTCGTTTGCATCTTTTGAGGAAAGCGAGCTTTAGCAGCATCTGAAATCTGTTGATTCCAGTGGAGTTCTGAGCTAATATGCATACCAAGCATTGACAAGCCATCAGATTCCTCAATGTCAACTCCATTCATTTTTAGTTTGGCAACATTAGTACCCTGCTTCAGGAGACAGCACTGCGTTTTTGAAGAGTTGAACTCAACTCAGTTTTCCACGCCCCAGTTAATGATAACATCAATATCAGAGTTGAGTTTGGTTGACATTCACTGGGATTCTTCTTGAGAAGTCGAAGTCGTCGAAGTCATTTCCTCCTCGAAGCCCAAAATTTAAGGCTAAGAGACCTCTACATACGCGGACATCTATGTACATATAGCTTTATTTATTCACGTTACAAACGTTGAGTACAATTTCATATAAAAATGTCACGTATACGCCCGACGTTACATTTTACTTATATGCGACGAATAGCGTGTTAAGGTGTTAATTTTTTATCGAAACAAAATCGAGAAAGCTTAAGGTTTTCAAGTATGTAAGTATATGATCATTTATTATGACGATACCACAATTATAATCAACCATCATTCTGGAGGCTATAGTTAAACAAACATTTTTAATATCCTTCCGGTTTGATAAATATCAACAAATTAATTAGCCTTACATAGACGATATTTAAGAAGCTTATACATTATAAGTACGTCTGATACAGAGGCCAAAGATCAAAATTTGTATTATCTGAATTAATTATTGTTTATGCATAAACAAGTTAAACGACTTTTATCGGCGTTTATAATTGATTAGATATTAGATATGCATTAATTGCATTTTACACGTCAAGGCATCAAATGGGTAATCTATTAAATTTATACCAATCATGGTCATGACTGATGGATTTTGTCACGGGGATTTTTACTTCTTCAAATTCTATTGCCACTAATTATAGTGTCTGGTGTGCATGACTAAACAATTTTTATTCGAGTTCAATAGACAATAGGTAAAGAGAAAATATTCTTGAGAAGAAAGATAACTTAAAGAGTGGATACATACTCCTAAGACTTCTTCCACAGTGAATATATATATATATATACCATATTTTTATAATTTGCGCACGCCAAAGAGATTATTAATACCCTTATACTGATGCTCAGGTCACAGGCTCCGAATTTTAAAGGAATATTTACACTCTCTACAGGAGCACCGTATTTATTGAAAAAGGTTTTGGGGCTACAAAGTTTTTAGAATTTATGCTGCAAGGTCATATTCAATCTTACTTAGGTACTTACTTAAATGAGGCTACAGTTCAGGATGGACGGACTGTTGCAGACTCCAAGTGAGTTAGGGTCCCCTTGAACTTATGAACTTGTATGCGATACTTACGGCGAGGAGGCCCTCTACTACGTCGCCTCTTTGGGTTAGATTCGAAGACGAATCGGAGCATTTATTTCCATTCGCTCTGCATGTCCTAGCCATCTCAAATGTTCAATACGCCAAGTCGGTATCACTGTATAGCTCGTCACTGAATCTTCCCGTCCAAAACCCGTCAATGCAAATGGGACCATATATCTTCCGAAGAATTTTTCTCTCAAAGCGACCAAGGATATCTTCACCCGATTTCAAAACAGTCCATGTTTCAGCGCCGTAAAGCAGGACTGGGAAGATCAGAGTCTTATACAGAGTCTCCTTAGTTGTTCGCGATAGGGCTTTACTGTTGCATTGCCTTATAAGCTCAAAAGAACAGCGATTGGCAAGAGTTATTCTTCGCTTGATTTCTGCGCTGACCTTGGTTTTCGAGTTCATAGCAGAGCCAAGTTGAAGTTGTAACTGCCCACTTCTGTCCAATTCGTCGGTGTTGCTTGTCCTTTCTTGTTGACAGTATATACTTGGTTTTGCCCTCGTTTATCGCTGTCATAGGCGGACTTAAAATCGATAAAGAGATAATGGGTATCGATTTGGACTTCTTGGGTTTTCTCCAGGATCTGCCGAGGTGTGAAGATTTGATTGATGCTGCACCGTACTGATAGGGGCCAATCAGATTGTTGGTGAAAGGTTTCAGGCGTTCACATAATATCGCAGAAAAGTTATTGTATGCAATGTTGAGGAGACTGATGCCTCTATAATCGGCGCAGTTGTGGGGGTCTCCTTTCTTGTCGATCGGGTCTAAATCCCATCTGGAGAAGGGTACAAAACTTAACGCTTTTTTTGTGGATTTCAATGTGTCGTTGGACTCCCTTTTCTATAAATTAATTAACTTTTGGGTTTCAACAAAAGTTCTTAAAATCATCCAAAGCCTTTACGGAGAACAGGATAGCGGTATGGGATGGAAAAGATGTTTCGAGATGGTTTGATTCGCGGATGGGTGTCAAGCAGAGTTGTCTTTTGACATCCCTACTCTTTTCGAAATTCCCGGATGACCTGCCAACCTTTCTGCCAGGAGGAATTAAATTCACCGGGGTTAAAATAAAGCTTTTATTATTTGCCCCGCCGCGCCGATGACATTGTAATTTTGTCCGAAATACCAATGATGATGCAAAATATGAAAAACAAATTGCAACTTTATTGCAGTCTGTGGAGTCCAAGATAATGAATATATCTTCCGGCGGCGTGGGTTTGGTCGCTTTGCAAGATGTGAAACATGGACTTGGATGCATGAAGAACTTGAGAAGGTGAAAGAATATAAGTACCTCAGAGTGATTATAACACCCCGGGTGGATTTCAAAAAACATCTACAAGAAAAGCTAAAAGAGACAAAAAGAGCAATGTAATTGGAAAGAACACAGCATCAAGTATAAAATATAAGGTCTTTGACGCCGTAGTGAGGTCGATAACATGCTACGCGGCTCAAGTATAAGGTATTTGTCAGTAGGAAGAAACGGAAGAACTTGTCAGATATTTTATTTAAAAAAATCTTTAGGCTGCCAGAAAATACTCTAAACTACATACATGCTATACCTGGAAACCGGACTGCCACTGATGTACGTTTTTACATTAAGATTGCACTTGCTATATATTTTAAAAGTAATGACGTTCCCGAGTCAGCGCCTTCCGCATTTAGTTGCGATGCACCAAATACCTTTTAAGTTAATTATTTACTTACTTATGTCCTCTACCCCCTTGTGGGTCCTTGGACCTCTACTGTGCCTACGCGCCATCGTGTACGACTTCTGGCAATGTGTCTGAGTTTTCCCCAACTGCCGTGCCTCTTTCTCGATGATTCTGCGCCATGTTCTCCTCGGACTGCCAGGTCTCCTGCCATCCTGAGTTGAAGGGCTCCATTGCATAGCATGGTTCGCTATGGAACTCTCACCTTTCGGAAAGTGTGACCAATCCACTGCCACGTCTGTCATTGGATGGTTGTGCCTATTGGTTCCTGACCCGTTCTCTCCTAAAGGTGTCAGGTAGAGAGAGCCAGAAAATTCTTAAGATATTGCGCAGGCGCCGTGGCGTAAGTGGTTAGTGTGTCGGATCACTACGCCTGAGGTTCCAAGTTCAAATCCCAAAAACACCAAAAAGTTTTTTCATGGTCCCACCTCTCGCGAGCGTCTGACAAACATCCGAGAGTATTGTTGTCTTGTCACGAAGCTTCACTAATCGCCGTTCGGATTCGGCACTAAATTGTAAGTTCCTTCCATTCGTGTGAAAAATATAACGCACACAACATAAGTGGTTGCGAGAAGCTAGGCCCTGGCACTTAAAGAGCTGTTGCATTTGCAGCATTCTGGTAATAGTGGTGGTCACTCTCCACGTGCTGCATCCATATAACAGCACAGATTCAGCAATGGAGCGCAACAATCTTAACTTGGTGTTCGAACTGATTGCATTGCTTCTACATATATATACATATTTAGGACAGCATCCCGAACGCGGACTTTGCTTTGGCGATCCTGTTGGCTATATCCAGTGCGGTTCCACCAACGGTCGAGACAATACTCCAAAGATATTTGAATTCCTCTACTCTCTCTATCGGTTGTCCAGCAATATACATTGAGCCGATGAGTTTATTCCAAAGCTGATAATTCTAGTTTTTCCGTATTCATTTTCAGCTCGACGATACCTGCCTCTCTCTCCACATCTGCTGTCATTTTGTGGAGGTCCATAACTCTGTGAGAGAGTAAGCATACATCATCAGCGTAGTCAAGATGTTTCAGTTGGGATGTAATAGTCCATCGAATTCCTCCGTTCCCCGTCGACAAAACTGAATGAAGCGCATCGCTAATCACCAATAGGAATAGTAGAAAGGATACAGCCTTGTCTTACCCCACTTTGGATCTCAAATTCCTCAGACAACCTTCCTCTGTGCAGAACGTGACATTTGGAGCCTTCGTATGTGGCTTTCAAAATAGCAATTAGTTTATCGGGAATACCTCTCCTGCGTAAGTCACGCCAAAAAAAACTCCCTGTTGAGAAGCAGGTGGAGTGGCGATCGATATTCAACACACTTTTCAATGATAATCCGCAAGTTGTTGATGTGTTTGACACAGGAGAATCCAGAGCGGAAACTTTCTTGTTCGGCATCAAGTGTGTCTTCGAGGTTTTATTTGATTCGCTCAAGAATGAGTTTAGCTATTATCTTAGCTACAGCAGGCAGCACGCAGATACCCCTCCAGTTTCCGCACTCCATTAAATTTCCTTTCTTAGGAACTTGACGATCATTCCCTTTTCTCACTCGTCAGGAAAGCTCTCAGCTTTCCAGGCTCTCTCTATAAGTGAAAGCAGAAGTTAATCTGATGCTGTTGGCGCAGCTCGTAATAGCTCTCCGGGAATACCGTCAAGTCCTACCGCTTTATGACTTTGAGTGCTTTGATCGCGCTAGTGATCTCATCATTACTCGAAGTCGTGGTGTATATTCGGGCATTTCTCACCTGGGTCACCTCAATCTGATTTGGGAGCATATCGCTAGCGAATATGCGGTTCAAAACCGTAGCAAAATGCTCTTTCCATCTCTTGAGTTGGTCCTCATCCGAAATGAGCAAGGAACAGTTTTAGGCCTTTCACTGGGTGTCGACTGGAGCTGCGTTTTAAGTTGCAATTTTTCGATGACTGGGTAAGTTATGTTGTAAACATGGTATCCCTCTAATGGAGCACAATACAACATCATGGAAACTCCACAGGAACTATTGATAAGGATCGAGTTAGCGGCTTTTAGAACGAAAACCCTACAAAGCCAGTCTCGGTATACCTATCGATTACTTAAATAAGACCTCGGGGAGAATAATTACTTTCATGATCAAAACCGTTTGGATACAATCTCGATGATATTTAAAGCTAGAGGCATTTAAATTTCATGCCACCAGACCGCGATGTGGTTGCGGAATGCAATTTATGCAATATACGAGCTATTGAAGACGTCTACCTCTTTATAGGAGTATGTCCAATATTAAAAGAAATCAGAAGAGTACATTAGGGAAAGATCACACTATCGGCAAATAAAGTCATTCATATATTAATTCTGCAAAACTGGAGTGTATTATCTAGTTATTTAAAGCCGTCTTTAAAATATCAGCAGGAAATATTAGATGAAACTTTTTGAATAATATTAACATTTTTACAGCTTAATTTCAATAGCTACATAAGTTAGAAATTGTAAGTCTCTCAGCTGACAGTAAAAGCTATGCTATATTTTGTGAGCTTTGTAACAAAGAAAATTCTTTATTGTACAATAAATCACATTTACTATTACTACTACTAATCGCTTGAGAGAAGCTCTCCTCGATTGCTACTTTCCTTAGCATGCTGGAGTGCGATTTTGCTAGTAGTTTTAAAAAATGTTCTGAGACATTTTGTAAGGAATTCTGTTCTACAATTGTACTTTAACCACATCCCCTTCAACAGCTGTTTTAAAAATAGGTTCGACTGCATCTAATAGCAAGAAGATGGTCCATAGCAATTGCAAACACCAATCATCGTACGATCTGGCTTCGCAAACTACTCACCCAATTTGTAATAAATTGTCACCATTAAATTGTGTCAATGCACAATTATATATAAATTCTTAGAAATACTTCGTTAACAACTTCACATCCAACACATAACCCCTTTACATCAGTTGTGTGGTTTTCAAAAATTAACTCTACCATTGTTCATCATTGACGTTTAACACATCCGTCCTAATTGTCATGATATAAAGAAAGTATTAGCTACGCATTTCACAACCAGGACAGATATTTCAATCACAAATATCAAAAAAGTTAATAACTTACCACAACAAATTAAGAAAGTGTTAAAATTTAATTAGCCGCAAACTGTTTGCTCATCGTTTAGCTCCCTATTCAGGGGAATGTATCATCGTTAATTAATTTCGGGAGGAACCTCGAATGACTTTCTATATTGCTATTCGACTAATTGAAATATTGTCCCAATTGACGTTGGCACCTGCTAAGTACTTTTTGGGACTTTTTTCGGTCATATGAATTTAAAAAACCACCATCAGGTTTCCAATAAATCAACTTGATTCATGAGTTGACTGTGAAATGGTTCCCCAAAATTTTGTAGATAATTTGAACTTTGACATTTTATCAATGCCGAGACAAATTTCGTTACCATGTACCTGTGCCTTAGTATCGGCAGTTTAGACTGTACGTCAAAACACGTGATGCCTGGTTATTTACTCAAAACGCATAATTCTTCCGTCGAATTCAATAGTTATACCGTCACCATAGAGCTGTTAAATGACACTAAGGACATATGTATGAATAAATTAATAAAGTGTGTTTGACTTTAAAGATTAAATTAACAAGTCCAATTATCAAAATTAACTAAGACAGCTTTTTCGGGCGTGTATAGCTGAATTGGAGGTATTCAAAGGAGAGTACCGATCCACTTCGAAAAGAGTCAGTTCGAATGGAACTTTTGGACTACAGAAATGGACTACGCAGTGTGTTATATTGAATCAAGTATATTTTGTCAGACGCAGCGGACGTTAACTTTTAAGTGCCTTAGATCGGAGTTATATCAGATTGAAAAGCCAACAAGCTAATAGTGAAAATGAAATATATTGTTTAAAAGAATTCTTTTAAATTATTTGTAACTTTGTGAGTAAAAAAAAACTGACGCGGTGGAATTTTTGGATATAAAAAGGTGATACACTCATATTGTCTTGTTTTTTAAGCACGATATAACTTTGAATTAAAAAAAATTGCACAAAAAATTAACTTTTAATGCAAAATCTTTTTTTATTCGAAATATTAATTCATATCATTAACATCTGAACATAGTTTCGGGCATAAGGCCACCGTGGCTGTTGTGGACGAAGCGCATTTGGTTCATTAATTTTTGAGTCACTTTTTCGAGCAATAGTGAGCATATGACGCGAATAACGATAGATTCCAAGGCGTCAATTATTGCTAGTCTACCAAGTGATCGGGGAAAAAATACAGTGAATTAAAACCAAAGGCAAAATAGCAAAACAAATCTCCACTGTTATCTAGGCACCACACCTAGAGGTTTTCTGAAATCCAAAATCTAAGTTTCAAACCACTACTCTCTCTTTCTCTCTATCTCTCTCTCTTTCTCTCTCTCTCTCTCTCTCTCTCTCTTTGCCTATCCTTTCCAACGACGGCAATGCGAAAAAATACTTAAAGGTATTCATAACCCCTTGGAAGCGCAGCAAATTAGAAAAAAAAATTCTGTGATCTCAAGCGATAACCGCTTAAGTTGAGTTATGACAGAATTGACTTAAGGATGTCAGATGCTCCTTAAGCCCCTTGCAAAATCTGAACTGCAAACTAAGCCAAAGCGTAAAAATGTACAGGAGAAAGTAAGGAAACTAAAACTACCGGGTTCAGAGCGCAAAAAGGTGAGGGAAAGAGTGACAACAGAAAAGTCCTCGGCCTCTGTTCTTAAAAGAAACGATACTGAAAAGTTAACGTCGAAAAAGCCACCGTGTAATGACCCTCGGACATAAGGAGTGCAGACCTACGCTCAGGCCGCGGCATCCGAAAAACCAAAAAATCTTGAAATTTCGACGGACCCTGTCTCTCATGTTTTGTCGGTTATTCTCGAGAAATTCGAAGAACAAAGCAAAATAAATAAAATTATTCTCGATAGGCTGGTTAAGCTTGAAAATAATTCTCATAAAACGCGTACTTCAACTAAAATATGAATGACAAACGAATGTTAAAAATATGTACTTGGAATGCAAACGGACTTTTGCAAAAACTCGACGAATTGGAAATATTCGTGCGTGAAAAAGGTATTGATATTTGCTTGATTTCTGAAACCCACGTAAAAGAGGAATCGCATTTAAAAATAAAAGGCTATAATGATTATCACGCTTGTCACCCTTCGGGAAAAGCAAGAGGCGGATCATCCTTGCTTATTAAAGACTGCATCGAACAATCCGAAGGCCTAAATATAGACCTTGAAACTTTGCAACTATGCACGATTCGAATTAAAAATAGTCAGCGTACTCTTAAAATCTCATCTATCTACTGTCCACCGCGTTCCGCGCTTGAAAAATCTGATTTTACTAACTTGTTTGAATCGCTGAAACCTAATTTTATCATCGGCGGCGACTTACGTTCTGGGGCTCAAGATACAGCTCGAAAAAAGGTAGAATGCTTTATGGGGCAGGTATGGAGTACAGTTGTGATTTCCATTCGACGGGTAAACCGACTTACTGGCCAACTGATACTTCGAAAATACCTGACCTCATCGATTTTTTCGTTGTGAAAGGAATATCTACCAACCACATAAAAGTCGAAGACTGCTTTGATCTGTCGTCTGATCATTCCCCGGTTATTTTAATAATCAGCGAAAAACTAGTCTATAACCTAGAGCCAGCGAAATTAACTGATCGAACAACTAACTGGGAAGGCCTTAGGAACGAAATTATAGATAATGTTGAACTGAGCGTTCCACTTACGACACCCTATGAACTTGAGGTTGAAGTTGATCGCTTCGTTGAGATCGTACAGCTCGCCTCTCGGAATAATACACCCAATCCAAGGAAAACGCCAGACAGATACGGTTTACGATATCCTCCGGAAATAAAAGAATTGGTCAAGGAAAAAAGAAAAGCGCGTAAAAAATGGCAACAGAGTCGTGCTCCGCAGCATAAAGCACACTTGAATCGTCTGTGCAATTTGTTGAAGAAGACTATTAAGGATTTTAAGAATCGTGCAATAGGCTCTTATCTTGAAAGTTTAACAGCGAAAAAAGATTCCAATTATTCACTTTGGAAAGCCATAAAAGGCACCAAAAGGCCCAAAGCCCCTGCGCCGCCAATTAAATTAAATCAAAATGAATGGGCGAGGGAAGATAAAGAAAAAGCGGATGTCTTTGCAGCGCACCTGGAAGAAACCTTTAAACCGTACGATGGTCAAGTTGTTTACGACAGCCGCAATAGGCTGGATTTACCATCTGACGATTTGACGCTTACAAGTGCAACGCTAAGGGAACTCAAACGTGAGATCGAGAATCTAAAACCTAAGAAATCTCCTGGTTATGATTTGATTACCGGAGAAATTCTCAAAGTTTTACCTAGAAAAGCATTGATTAAGCTTCTCCATATTGTAACTCAGATTAAAACACGTGCCGAGCCAATGGAAAGTTGCGGAAGTCATAATGGTTTTAAAACCAGGAAAACCGCCAAATGAAGTAAAATCGTATAGGCCAATTTCGCTTCTTCCAATCATATCGAAAATTTTCGAGAGGATATTATTAAGGCGTCTCCAACCGGTTATAGAAGAAAATAACCTTATCCCTGACCACCATTTTGGGTTCAGAAGTAAGCATTCGACGATTGACCAGGTGCATAGAATTACTGACGTAATCGAGAAAGCACTTGAAGAAAAAAAGATTTGCTCAACCGTATTTCTTGACGTCTCGCAAGCCTTTGATAAGGTGTGGCATGATGGCTTGAAATGCAAACTACGACAAGTCCTCCCTGTATGCTTATACGATATTCTAGAATCATATGTCGGGAATAGACTCTTTCGTGTTAGACATGGAGTCGAATACTCCAAGCTCAAGGAAATTTCGGCCGGCGTACCGCAAGGAAGCGTTCTTAGGCCGCTTCTCTATTTGCTATATACTCGTGATATACCGAACGAAGATGGCACTATCCTTGCTACGTTTGCCGATGACACCGCTATCCTAGTAGTAGGTAAAACAATCGAAGAAACGACTGTAAAACTGCAAAACGCACTGAATAATGTAAATGAATGGACGAGGGACTGGCGGATCGCCCTCAACGAATCTAAATCTGTTCACGTGAATTTCACTTACAAGAAAATTAATGACTTGCCAATTTTCCTAAACTCGGCCCGAATACCTTTTGCAAACGAGGCCAAATACCTGGGAACTCGACGCAAGGCTGAAATGGAATTCGCACGTGAAAATGAAACGAAAAGAACTCGAAATCAAATATAGAGAAATGTACTGGTTACTCGGAAAACATTCCCAGCTCAGTACTGAGAACAAACTGCTTTTATACAAGCAAGTGCTAAAGCCGGTGTGGACCTACGGTATACAACTTTGGGGTTGTACCAAGAAAACAAATGCAAATATTTCACAAGCTTTTCAAAATAAAGTGCTAAGAGAAATTGTCCAAGCACCGTGGTACACGAGTAGTAGAAACGACGATATCCACAGGGATCTCGGAATTCCGACAATCGATGCTGAAACTAGAAGCTTCGCGAGAAATCATAAAAACCGACTAATCGGACATGTCAACTATACTGTTCTACAAATTTTGGATGAGAGCAATTTATTGCGCCGACTACAAAGGACGAAACCTTTCGACTTGGCGAGATAATGATTAACCGCGTCTAGATTGCGGAATATGCAGGATCCTTCAGTGGAAAGTAACCTGCCAATCGTTTTTATTTCGTGATAGAAAAATTGCTTGATAAGTTTATACTTAGTTGCGATATCTAACAAATTTATATCGAAAGGTGGTGTTTTTTTAGTCAGTAAGAATCTGACACTACTATGAGCACGCGCTTGCTATTCTCATAGTGTCTATGGAAGATTTTTCACCTACCCTCGGAAAAAAAAAAAAGAATGTCAGAAGACGCTCCAATATTCGAAGTTTAAGCCATATAATTTTTAGTTTTCTTTCTGCAGTGGTTACCGGGTTGTAAGTAAAGAAAAAGTCCGATGTAGCAAAATCCCATACGTTTTTGGGAAAAACGAAAATTTCAAACTGGTTTTCTGAGAAACTGCGAAAATCGACTTAAGCGGTTATTGCTTGAAGCCACAGAATTGTTTCTGGCCTACCAGCATAACCCAGTGACTTCAAATAGCCCCACAATCTGAAGGTGTCAAATCGCACGATCTTGGAGGTCAATCGACAGGCTCATTTTTCGAAATCAAGTTTTCGCCAAATTGTAATTTCAATAAGTCGATGGTTTTAGTTGCCGTATGATACGTAGCACCATCCTGTTGGAACCACACGGAGAAATATTCATTGATCGGGGTCCAGTATGGATATCCATTGACTGTAACGCAAGCTTGCCCAATAAGCGAAGAATGACATAAATTATGGTCTCGCGGCTTTAATTAATACCTGCATCAGCTGGATCTTATACGGGTGTAGACGAGGATCTTTGTACACAATTTTCCACATAGTGGACGGATAGAGCACCTTGCTGCAACCCACGACGAATCGATAAATTTAGTTTTCCTTGCACAGTTTAGATTACAGCGGCGATTCTCGTCAGTACACACATTCGTTTGACGTGTTGGCGTTATTGTATCATTTAGAGAGTATGTGGTTTGCTCAGTTGGACGATTATGTGCGCCACAAAAATTACGAAATTGTCTATAAGTGTCCCAAATAGATGGCCGATTTTGAAAGTACGGATAAATTTGTATAAATTGGTAGCTTTTTTCAAGTGTGAATCTATTCATGATAATTTGCCAGACTATCAGCGAGGTTATGATCAAAAAACAAGGGATCATAACCCTCCCACTTTACTGCGTTTCTGACTTCAGCAAATATCGGCAGGCCTCGCTATTATGGATCACTCGGTTACTGAGGCCAATGAAATGCCGATGTCGTCGCATTTGTGGGATCCAGGCGTTTATAAGCCTGCCTCGCGATTTCTTTGGAACGTTCATTGATATTGCCTTTTTAACAGGGTTCAAATGATCTCTTCTTCGAACGCGACAATACCAGCTGACCCGGTCACGTTCTATCTCTTGTAAGATGGTTTCCTTGACGTGAGACAAGATACTATTGAGAATAAATGTATCTACAATATTTTAAATTTAACCCAGTGAATTTTTAATCAAAATTTTGTCCAAAAACTTAACAGATTCTTAAAAGCTCTAAGACAATAGGAATAGATTCCGTCAATATGTGAGAAAAGATCGTTACACTTTCATTGCTTAGTCTACTCTGCTGGGATGCTTATTCCATTAACATTCACACGTCTTGAGATCGTGAACTTCATATTCACACCTTCTTATCGTTCTTGTAAATTATAATCTTCACATGATTATTGTTGCTTGTTTTGGCAAGAAATCAGATATTTTCCGAAGATAGTAGATAACGTCGAATACTCTACGGAAGTCATCATTAGACTAATTCTTGATATTAACTAGCAAGTATTCCATTGTGGGGTTCCATTTTATTTTTAAATTTTAATACCAGTCCTAGAAATATGATCTGTTTTTGTGCCCAATATCAACTTGTTTTGCAGAGGGGCTTATAATTTATTTCTCATGTTTTTAGAACACAGCCAATACCCGGACAAAAGCCGATCTTTTAGGAAATATGTGTTCAGGCAGTATGACAGTAAAACTAGCCCAAGTGTAGACACTGATGCTTGATATGAAGTTTCAGCCACGTATGACTTCCCTTATTCTTATGAATTCGGTCTACAAAAAGGCCACTGGGACGAACGGAATATCAGCAATAGTTCCCCAAAATAGTGTATCAGAAGAAAGACAGACTTAGCTGACGTCAATGCGTAGAAAACTCAAGCCACCATTCCTTATTGGCGTCACAGTCAAATATCTTTAAACTGTTCGAGCTTTGTGGATCCTCGATTTGGTATGATAGGTTGGATAGAAGAATCCAAATCCAAAGAATTTAGAATCCGCAGTTTTTCGATTTCTGATACCATTTCGAAGTCGATACCACATGGTTTGTGTGAGGTTTGCAGTACTCTCGTGCTTAGATGTCGCAGGTTGAGTTTCTCGATTATCAGAACGTCTGACTGCATTCCTGTACATGGGCAGATTCCCGAGAAAAAGTAATGCTACCCCGATATCCTGGTTGTAAGCAAGTTCTTCAATTCTTGTTCTTCTTCCTTTTATCAGCGAGGTTATGATCCGAAAATAAGGGATCATAACCCTCCCACTTCACTGCATTTCTACTGATCCCACTGTGGGGTTCGCCTTATTTCTTCAATTATTTCTGTTAAACTACTAGGCATTCCTTACGACTTACGGTGCGTCGCTGATGCCCATATTGGGGCCGCATACAGGAGTATTGACTTACTCATGGTCGTTAGAAGATTTTTGATTAGCTGCCTTGGTTCCCCAATATTTGACATTAGTCTACATAGTTCCGCTACTGCCCGAGAGGCCTTCTCGCCTGTGTACGTTTAGTGATCCCTGAAGCTGAGTCTGTGGTCCAGCAAACACTTCCAGATACTTGATGTACGACTTCGACTCTCACTTCACTTTTGTATGGCTACTAATGACTACGGCTTCGGTTTCTCTTCCAGGACGAACATTTTGTCCTGAAGAATGAGCTGTTTAACCGCGGTTGCATTTATAATATTTAGAACCAAATTATTTTAAAGGATATTTTCGTCGCAGACGCAGCCTTCGGGGCCTCTGTTGTCGGGGCTCTTGTTATTGCTGCTCTTTTTATAGCGTGTGTGCCTGATTGAACTTTTATTTGGAATTACTTGTTGTTTATTGGGGGTAATTGTTGTTGGACGATAGTCTGTCGATGCTGATGGACAATAGCTATCGGGTTTGGAGATAGGTATGTCTGTGACAAAACTTTTGTTTTAACATTTGTGGTAATGATAATCATTGTCTAAGCGGTTGTGATTTCGGACTTTACAAATAATTTAAGGTTTTCTTGGTGGATGCAGCCCAGATTTATCAGTTTAGACATCGACCAGTGGCAATAAACCCTGGTAGTTTAGCACAACTACATATCTGTTATCCCAAAGTCAGTGTCCATGAAGTTGGTCTGCTTTTCTAAAGCAAAGAGATACATCACATTGGTGTAGCTATGTCTATTTTACAAAGCACGAGTAAGTTTGAGTATTGCTTTAACGTTTGGCACTCGGTCCCAAAATATTGCCCACTTGAACCCATTCGATATCGTCCACCAACGAACAGTCCGACTAATAAAAGATTCGACTCTAACATCATCTAATGGCGTCGAACATCGTTTTCCTAGGACCTTTATTTCTAGCTGCGAAGAGTATGAGTATGAGATAATGTGCCTCTCGAGCTACAAAGAGACAATCAGACTGAGAGAGCTAAGTTTCCGAACAAATTTAAGACAGCCAAAAATAATTGCAATGCCCTTATGAAATGTGTGAACGTGTCTTATCAAACGTTGACGCAGAAATAGTATAATGTCCAAAGGATAGTAAAAACGGTTGATCTCTTGCTTATAAAACAAAGAATTCTGTTTGTTTTCAATACCGACGCCCATTTTTCAATGACATTCTACACTCACAAGAGTACTTCAAGAGTACTTCTTGGGATTAAGCTCTTTTGTGGAAATTGCCTGCATATGGAATCGACTCAACTCTTCTTCTACGGATCATAATCTTCCTTTTCAGCTGTTCAATTCAAATTGTGTTGAATGGTTCCAAGTCTACAACCCACCAAATAAACGCTGGTATTCCCCAGTGTTTGGTTTTGTCACCGACCGTCTTTCTCATTTTTATAAATGATCACTTGTTTGCAACTCATAATCTATTCCATTATTTTGCTGGTAACAGCACCCTCACCTCTCCATATTCGTTTCAAGACTTACATCCCTGCTCTTCAACCATGTAAATAGAACCACTACTTACAAGGAATAGAATGGATTTACTATATAGGATTCAAAATCGCGCGGTAAGACTAAAGGCAGATACGAGACACTCAATAAATTCGGTTCAACACTGAAAGAATGTCTCATGGCTTTCGCTGTTTTAACGTTATTTTTATAAACAGTGATCACCCCTTTCTCATGCCTCAAATGGAGGTTCTTTCCTGAGCCATACCACACGAAAATGGAATGTTTTATTAATCTCAATGTTTGGCCTTCACTACAATCCACAGACATTTAAAGCCAACCTGCAACGGAGTACCCAAAATCCCTTGAGCGCATGTGAATATTTGGCGTAACAGCCTTTAACTGCCTGGGCCTAGCTTCTCACAATCACTCGTGTTGAGTGCGTTATATTTTTCACAATATAACAATTTGTTTTGAGAAACTTTCTCGTGACAACAATACTGTCGGATGTTTGTCAGACGATAGCGAGAGGCGGGACCGTGAAAAACTGTTTGGTGTTTTCTGGGATTCAAATTTGGAACCTCACGCACAGTGGTCCGACAGTCTAACCACTTGCACCATGGTGCCCAAAGTGCCTTAAATTTCGAGATAGGAATATTTAAATTTACATTTATAGGGGCCGGGCAATTGAGTTTCCGAAGCATTATAAGTGAAAATAATGTGCATAGGCATTGGTCTCTTCTATAATCAGTCCAAATGTTATATAAAGCCACACCCAGGAGACCTTTTCCTATAAAAAAAATTCAATTTCACTAAATCCTTTACATAATCAAAGAAAGTACATCTGAGTAGAACTTCAAAATTATACGCCCACCTTAAAAGGCCGTGGTTAAACCATAAGGGATAGGGTATCATACGATCAGTTTAAGGTAGAGTTTTTTATCTGTTTGTACGTATTTTATATTCCCCGCATCCATCTTTACGAAGGAAGACTAATTAAAGGCATTTTTAGCACATAATTGAGGAGCATGCCGAACTACTATTCCATCTCGTTTTAGATGTGACGAAGTGAATTTATTAATTTCAATGGCGCTACAGTTCGGGGTGAACCTAGACCTCAACAAACAAGGCTCTCCATTTAACTCGGGCCTTAGCTAAGTGCCTCCAGTTGCGCAATCCAAATTGGTTGAGGTTTCCTTGAAGTTGTGCACGCCCCCTACTGCGTTGCCCCTCTAGGTACGATTTGAAGACTCTGCCGGCCGGAACATTAATGTCTATTCACTCTATATATGCTAGCCATCTCAACAGTCCAATAAGCAGTTTTTTGACTAGGTCTATGTCGTTGTACAGTTCGTTTAGTTCGTTATTAAATCTTCTCCTCCAAATCCCGTCAACGCAAATGGGACCGGATATCTTACGAAGAATTTTTCAATAGAGTCCTTCAATAAAGTCCATGTTTCAGCACCCTAAAGCAAGACTGGGATAATCAGAGCCTTATATAGAGTCTCCTTAGTTACTCGAGATAGGCCTTACTATTGAACTGCCTTATAAGCCCAAAAAAAAGCGATTGGCAAGAGTTATTCTTCGCTTTATTTCTGCGCTGATGTCGTTCTCAGGGTAGACAAAGTCCCTTACTGCCTCGAAATTATAGCTTCCCACTGTGACGTTCTGTCCAAATCGTCGGTGTTGATTCTCCCTTCCAGCACTTGGTTTTATCCTCGTCTACCGCTAAACCTATTTTGAACGCTTCTGCTTCAATGATTGCAAACGCATCGGTGACAGCCCGCTGAGTTCTTCCAATTATAGTATGTGAAAATCTTCAGCGTATGCAAGCAGTTTTACAGACTTTAGATTGATCGTGCCTCTGGTGTTGGCACACTCCGTTCAAGTACATTATTAAAATCCGAGACATCGCGTCACGTTTTCTTAAACCTTTTCTGACATCAAAGGTCTCGGTGAGGCCTTACCGACCTTGGTGGAACAGCGAGAGTTTTCCATCGTCATCCTGCACTGACGGACAAATTTGAGAGGCATGTCAAGACTAGAGATGGTTCTGTATAGCTCTTTTCTATAGATGCTGTCATAGGTAGACTTAAAATCGATAAAGAGATTGTTAGTTTTCTGTTTCTATAGGATTTGCCGAAGTGCTTTAAGCTGTAGAGGACTTTCCTGGCCTGAAACCGCTTTGATAGGTGCCAATCAGGCTGTTGATGAAAGATTTCAGTCGTTCTAAGACAATCGCAAAAAAGATTTCGAATGCAATATTAAGGAGACTGATGCTGCTGTACTTGACGCAGTTGATGGCGTCTCCTTTCTTTTGGATCGGGCAAATGGTGCTCAGATTTCATTCATCAGGCATACACTCGTCTGACCAAATCTTAGCGATGAGTTGGTGTATGCACTCTATGAATTCATCACCAGCTCCCTTGAAAAGTTCGACCGGTAAGCCGTCAGGTCCAGCAGCCTTGTTGGATTTCAGCTTGGAAATTGCTATCCTCACTCCGTTTTGATCAGGTGGACGGAAATTTTGACTATCATCGTCTATATTGAATGGTTCATTCTGCCTGACAGCGGGATGTTGGTCTTGATCGACGTTATACAGTCTGCAGGAGTAGGTTTACATGATCATTGGACCGCCATGTCTGATTATGAATATCGAGATGAGGAAACTATGTGCTTGCTATGGTGACATTTCGTTCCACAGCGAAATCAAATAGCCTTAGTCCGTTAGCAGACGTGGTATCGTGTAGGCTATGCCCTACCAAAGACGTCCTCCTTTCCAATTTTGGCGTTAAAATCGCCTAATAAAAATTTAACATGTATTTAGGACATTTCTCGTATGTTTTGTCGAAGAGTTCGTAGAAACACTCTTTGGTGGCAGGGTCCTTTTCGTCCGTGGGGGCATGAACACATATTAGGCTTATGTTAGCGAATTTATCCTTGATACGTAGTCATAATACGCTCACTCAGGTGTCGGAAGTCTGCCGGGTACAACAAATCCACATCCGAATAAGCGCTGCCTGTTGCCTCTGTAGCAATCACCGTAGTAGATGTCACAGTTTTTCATTCCCTTTTTGGCCGGCCCATCCCACCGCACTTCCTGGATGGCGGTAATATGTGCTTTATATGAGTCTAGGGCCTCTGGTAGTTGTTCGGCTGCACTTGGTCTGTAAAGGTCCGAACATTCCACGTACAGATCCGAAGGCCGTTGTCCTTATTTCCTTCGCTGGGATCGTCAACAGTTGAATCATTCTGAATGAAGATGATAATGAGTTTTATTATAATGAACGCTGATAAGAATTACAATACAAATTTGCTATGCTAAATGAATAAAAATAGGGTAACAAACATTTAACAAAAGTATTAGTAACTATGCCTTTATTGGGTGTCCATTATTGTTTTAATAACGTTTTACCACCCCGAATCTTGTCAGATATGTATTTAATTAAACATCGAAAAATAACAAAAATAATGTGTAACACAGACAAATATCTGAAACTTGTCTCGTAGAAATGAAAACTTCTTTGCTACATAGGCATCATAATCTACTATGAATCAACAGCAGCGCAACTGCATTAATGTGCATTTTACTCTTTTTTTTTAAATAAATGAATAAAAATAGCAATGCATCTACAATTCATCTATACAATTTCAATAACAATACGAAAAGTCATAAAAGATACAACAGATATTCCCTGTACGCTTTTAATTGATCATCAAAACTATACGACGACAATATTTTGCGATCTCATGTCACAATACGGGGGCGTGCTGGCGTTTATCTCAATTGTTGTGCATTCGAATAAATTTAAAGACGGTAGCCAGCAGCGCTTTAGAGAAATCTTCAAAAGAGTTTTAGTGAATTATCGTACGCCGTTCAATTGATCGCGCGACTCGGTGTGAGCTAATTAAAACACTAGACTGCTATCTCTTCATGGGTTTACGTAAATTAACATCAATTGATCTGATTAGTTTTGCGTCATTTGTATATTTGTTGCAGATCAATGTATTGTTATGCAATCGTCGTGTGAATAGAACATATTCCGGTTTTTTTTTATAATCTCTGGATTGATAGAGCATCTGTTATTATTACTTTTTTTTCTCTATAAAGAAATCCTATTAAAAGTCACATGGAAAATTACCAAGAGTGTTATTAACGTGCTTGATTTACTGATAACTTGTTTCATTTGGCACGTGATATAGTCGGGTCGGCTCTCTCTCTGATGACTTAAAGGATAGATAACCTTTTCACTAGGTAATTTTATTATTCTCATTTGTACATAATGTCGAAATAGTTCTTAAGTACGTATATGTGCATAAGTTACTTACTTAATTAGTGGACTGCCTATCCATGTAGAGTCTCTGTCTGAGACGCAGCATCCTTCCATCCTCGTCAATCCCTGGTATCCGCGATTCTTGGACTCTATACCGGAGATTCTGTGGTTTGTGTCATCTCAAACCTAGGGGCTGTTGTTAGAAGATTCTCTTGGTTGGAGCATTGTTGTCCATTCGCTCGATGTGGCCGAGCCAATTAAGTCGACGCATCTTACCTTTTTGGAATACATCCACATCTTGGTACAGCTTATAGAGTTCACGAATAAATCTCCTCCGCTCACCCTTCTCGCACACGGGACCTTATATTCGATGAAGTATTTTTCTCTCGAAAGAGCTCAGTTTTCTTACCAATCGTCCAGCACTCGGTGCCATATAGCAGGACTGGCAAGATTATCATTCTATAGAGCATTAATTTATTCTGTCGAGTTACGAGTTTTAGTCCCAGTTTCTATGCTCAACCGAAGACGCAGCGATTTCTTACTGCTATTCTTCTTTGAATCTCCACGAAGGTGTCGTTTGTGGGATTAGTATTTACTCCAAGTTAGGTGAACTCCATGACCAACTAGAAGTTAAGGCCATCAACAATGACATTCTGTCCTACGTTTCGGGCAGATGGATTTTTGTTTGTTGTTAACATATTCTGAAGAAAGCAGACCGTCTGAATTGCGCCAACTACAGACGTATAAGTCTTCTCAAAATCGTGAATAAAATCCCGCCTACCGTATTACGTGAACGCCTAAAACCGATTGCCTACAACCTGGCAGGTCTTTATCAGTGCGGTTTCATGCCGGGAAAGTCCACAATTGACCGAGTATTCATACCACGATAGACATTGGAAAAACCCCAAGAATAAGTGAGGCGTTGCGAATATTGAAACAGAGGCAGAAAAGTTGGGTTTAGCGGTCAATGAAAACAAAAAAAATAAGTGCTGTCTATAAAAAAGGACACCCAACATCGGTGTCTTGGTCAGAACACCACAATATGGGCTAAGAAGGCAATTGGGTAACAAACTCTATTTCGAACTACTAAGGTGTCTCTGAATAGGACACTAAACATCCCAGTCATGCTGTAAGGTACAGAGGCATGCACTTGTCAAAATCGGATGAGGATACCCTTGGTTGCTTTGCGAGAAAAGTTCTTCGAGTGATCTTTGGTCCCATCTGCCAAGTTCGAGGCTTCTTCGTTCGATCTTGGACTCTGTAAGAAAACATATTGAACATATTATTGGGCCTATCTGCAGTTTGGACAAATGGATTAGATATCATGTCCACACCTATGAAGATGAGCTCTATAAGATCCGTGTCCTGGTAGCAGCTGACTAAGCTCCTTTTTTTTTAATTTGTGGCCACTCCCTTATGTTACGATAACGTACCGTGTTTTTCCGTATTCGAGAGAGGAGTACGAATCGGAGTATAGTTTAAAGCAAAACAATTAGTTTACTTGATAATTTATTTATTTATTCTAGGGCCCGCTGTCTCAATGCTTGGCTGCGACCGTTCGAGTTAAAATTAAGAACTTATCTTTTTAAATTCTAAATCTATACTGAATTTATTCTACCTATCCTCCGCCTTATATAGTATCGATTCCATCCATATCATCCACATAAGACATTATGTACATTCGATACCACCTTCGATCTTTGCGTACCTGATCATAAAACGTATCCCAGCTTACCCATGCTGTTGTATTTGGGAAAGCCCATCGGTGTTTTCTAGCATGTGATGCCTAGACCATCATAAACCACTTCCTCTGATCAGGTACCGTCAGTGATCCGTTCTTATGTTTATAGCTTTAAGCAAAACCGGAATTAGTCGCATTTAATGTGTAATGAAAAGCAACTTTAGCGATTAGGTTTAAGAGTTGCTATGCGATAGTTAGGGATGGAATCGATATAGGTATATTGTTATTATGATACTTTGGGATGCATGTAGTGAGTCACTATACTTATGGTGTATAAGCACTGCTACCAGAAAGATCTATTGTGCCAGCGCTTACTAAAATAAAAGTGAACTTCTGTGCGACACGGTTTACCTATTTTGCTATATCGGATATCGGTTGATTAGTGAACACCTTGCGCGAGCTGCTTCGACGTATTCGGATCACAGGTCGGTAAGGAATTTCCAATGTTGGTCAGGACCATTGGAATAGAGATGGTGGCGGAGGAGCCCTTAATGGGCCAACGGCAGCACTCATACTCCCGTAGTGGACTACTGGCACCGGTGTACCCGGCCCCTCGTCCTTGAGGAATAATTAAGGAACTGGCCCTCCAGGTTGGGGGTTGTGCCATCGGGGTAACTTCCCTACCACGTAAAAACCGCATGGTTCCGAAACAACCAAAAGCCTCGGATAAGGATGACTCAACTAATGACGACCCCAGCAAACGAAATAAGGACAACGACCTTCGGATCTGTACGTGGAATGTTCTGTCCCTCTACAGACAACTAGCAGAGGCTCTAGACTGCTATAAAGCAGATATTACCGCCATCCAGGAAGTGCGATGAGATGGGCCGGGCAAAAAGAGGATGAAAAACTGTGACATCTACTACGGTGATTGCTACAGAGGCAACAGGCAACGCTTATTCGGATGCGGATTTGTCATACGCGGCAGACTTAGGCAAGAAGTCTTAAGCTTCCGACACGTGAGCGAGCGTATTATGACGATCCGGATCAAGGCTAAATTCGCTAACATAAGCCTAATATGTGTTCATGCCCCCACAGAAGAAAAGGACCCTGCCTCCAAAGAGTGTTTCTACGAGATCCTCGACAAAACATACGAGCAATGTCCTAAATACGACGTTAAGATCGTATTGGGCGATTTTAACGCCAAAATAGGAAAGGAGGACGTCTTTGGTAGGGCAGTCGGTAAGCATAGCCTACACGACACCACGTCTGATAACGGACTAAGGCTAATTGATTTCGCTGTGGAGCAAAATGTCACCATAGCAAGCACATGGTTTCCTCATCTCGATATTCATAAGCAGACATGGCGGTCCAATGATCATGTCACGATCAACCAAATTGATCATATTGCGATCGACGCAAGGCATGCCTCCAGTATTCTGGATGTCCGGACCTTCCGAGCGGCCAACATAGACTCGGATCATTACCTTGTTGTAGCCAAGGTACGAATGCGGATATCCCAATCTGAGCAACAAAGAAGAATTACTGTGAGAAAATTTAACGTCGAAAAGCTACAATCGCAAGAGACCGCCAGACTCTTCGCTAAACGCGTATCCCGAAATCTCTCAATCACCCCTATGCCAGCATCAAGTGCCGAAGACCAGTGGCAACGCTGCCAACATGCCATCAGAAACGCCGCGACTTATGTGCTGGGTCTCGCTCGACCACCACCGCGAAACCCCTGGTTTGACGAAGAATGCCGGCGAGTGCATGCAGCAAAACAAGAGGCATACAAAGCGGCGCTGCAACGGAAGACGAGAGCTGCTCGTGAGCTCTACGAGCAAAGGAGACGGGAAGAACATCGGCTTCTCCAAAAGATGAAGAAAGAGCATGAGAAGCGCGCGTTAGAGAATATCGAGAATCTATACTCCAGGGGCAATGTACGGAAGTTTTACCAAAAGGTAAAAAGAATGTGTCAGAGAAGCAATACCCGTACAGAAACCTGTGGAGATGAAAATGGGAACCTCGTAGTAGAATCACAGTCGGTGCTGAGAATATGGAAAAACTACTTCTGCAGACTGTATAACGGCGACGAAGACCAACATCCCGCTGTCAGGCAGAATGAACCATTCAACATAGACGATGATAGTCAAAATTTCCGTCCACCTGACCAAAACGAAGTGAGGATAGCAATATCCAAGCTAAAATTCAACAAGGCTGCTGGACCTGACGGCTTACCGGCCGAAACTTTTCAAGGCAGCTGGGGATGAATTGGTAGAGTGCATACATCAACTCATCTCTAAGATTTGCTCAGACGAGTGTATGCCTGATGAATGGAACCTCAGCATCGTTTGCCCGATCCACAAGAAAGGAGACCCCCTCAACTGCGCCAATTATAGAGGCATCAGTCTCCTCAACATCGCATACAAGATCTATTCTGCGATATTGCGTGGACACCTGAAACCTTTAATGAACAGCCTGATTGGACCCTATCCGTACGGTTTCAGGCCAGGAAAGTCCACCATCGATCAAATCTTCACACTTCGGCAGATCGGCAGATGGAGAAAACCCGAGAATTCCAAATCGATACTCACCTCCTCTTTATCGATTTCAAGGCCGCCTATGACAGCATCTATAGATAAAAGCTTTATAGAGCCATGTCTAGTTTTGACATCCCTGCCAAACTTGTCCGTCTGTGCAGGCTGACGATGGAGAACGCTCGCTGCTCCATCAAGGTCGGTAATGACCTCACCGAGACCTTTGATGTCAAAAAAGGTTTTGGACAAGCTGACGCGCTGTCATGTGACTTCTTTAGCATTGTACTTGAACGGATTGTGCGGAACTCACAAGCCAACACCGGAGGCACAATCTATTACTAGTCTGTACAACTGCTTGCATACGCCGACGATATAGACATTATCGGAAGGAGCGGGCTGTCACCGGTGCCTTTACAAGCATTGAAGCAGAAGTTCCCAAAATGTGTTTAGCAATAAACTGGAGTCAAACCAAGTATATGCTGTCAACAAGAAGGGACAATCAATACCGAAGAATTGGACGAAACGTTACAGTGGGCAGCTACAATTTCGAGGTATTTAGTAAGGGTCTTTGTCTACCTTGGCTCTGTTATGAATTCTGAAAATGACAACAGCACAGAAATCAAGCCATCGCTGTTTTTGGGGGCTAAGAATACATTTCAACAGTAAGGCCTCATCCCAAATAACTAAGGAGATACCCTGATTATCCCAGTCCTGCTTTATGGTGCTGAAACATAGATTTTATTAAAAGCGGATGAAGATGTCCTTGGTCGCTTCGAGAGAAAAATTCTTCGTTAGATTTTCGGTCCCGTTTGCGTTGACGGGTTTTGCAGGAGAAGATTCAATCACGAACTATACAAGCTGTACAGCGACATCGACCTAGTCAAAAAACTGCGTATTGGACGTCTGAGATGGCTAGGACATGTAGAACGAATTGACACCAACGCTCCGGCCCGCAGAGTCTTCGAATCTAATCCCGAGGGACGACGCGGTAGAGGGAATCATCGCCGTAGGTGGCGCGCACAAGTTCAAGGGGACCTCGACCAACTTGGAGTGCGTAACTGGAGGCAATTGGCCAAAGACCGAGCTAAATGGAGGTGGGTGCCGTGGCGTATGTGGTTAGTGTGTCGGATCACTACGCATGAGGTTCCAAGTTCGAATCCTAGAAAAAACCAAAAAATTTTTCACGGTCCCACCTCTCGCGAGCGTCTGACAAACATCCAAGAGTATTATTGTCACGAAAAAGCTTCTCAAATCGCCGTTCGGATTCGGCATTAAACTGCAGGTCCTTTCCATTCGTGTGAAAAATAAAACGCACACAACATGAGTGGTTGCGAGAAGCTAGGCCCTGGCACTTTAAAGAGCTGTTGCGCCAAATGCGCCATTAAGCTAAATGGAGAGGTTTGTTGGTTGAGGCCCAGGTTCACCCCGAACTGTAGCGCCCCCTAAGTAAGTAAGTGAGAATTCATTTGCCACTTCGTTAAGAATTTTTCCTTTAGAAGATGTACATTTTGAACCCCAGAAGGTGTGCTTCGCGTTGAAATCCCCACCAATAAGAAAATTTGAGCCAAGGGCATTGAAGACACGAAAGTAGTCGTCTTTTTCTAGTGGGCATCGCGGTGGACAGTGAACAGATGCTATATTGTAACTCAGGTGTTTATTTTTAACCCTTGCCGCGCACAACTGAAGTTTTTCCAGCTCTATGCTTATATCGACCGAATGTTCGATGTTAGTTTTAATGAATAAGGACGAACCGCCCCGCGCTCTATCAGAAGGATGATAGGCGTGATAACCAGCGTAGCCACTTATCTTTATTTGCGATTCCCTTGTTAGATGGGTTTCGGAGATCAAACATATGTCGATATTTTCTCTTATTAGAAACATTTCTAATTCGTTAGATTTTTGTAAGTGTCCGTTTGCATTCCATGTTACTATTTTAAGCAAAGAGTCTATATTTACTTAGATTTAGATTTATGGTTAGCCATACAAAAGCCTTCAACTAAGACGTTCGAGAATCCGTTTGTTAATTTCACATTGTTCCTCGAACTTAGCGTAGATGCAGTTCACAATTTCATTCAACGGATCAGAGGGTGGTCCTTCGTTTCGTTTGGTTGCTTTGACTGCAGCCTGAGAATACGTCAGACGTACGGGGTTCGCTGGCTTATCCGAGGTTATTTTTTGTTCACCCTTTTTAGTGGACGACTTTGACGTATGTTTAACCGACTTAGAAGGCTGATTGACTGTTTCAAGAGTCTGCACTGCTGATTCGAACGTCCTTTCAGTCGGCTTAGGAATCTGGACAACTGGCTTACGAGCCCGCTCAGTCTGCTTAGCAATACGTTCTACCAACTTAGGAGCCGGATCGACTGATTTCGTTCCCCGTACAATCGGCGTTGTAGATTTTTTCCGCCGCATCTGTAATTCCTTTGCGACCTCGCAGCCGCGATAATTTGCTGGGTGCCTTCCTTTGCTGTTAACACAAGTTGCTTTTTCATTTTTGCTCAAACTGCAATTTTCCGAAGAGTGTTTTCCAGCGCACTTAACGCAGCGCTGCTCTTTCCGACAGTACGCTTGTGTATGATTAAACTCTTGGTATCGCTTGCATTGAGGGATTGTCTTCATGTTGGCACGAAGCGGCTCAATTTTAACGACCATACTCATGATTGTACGAATATTGAATATCTTTTGCTGGCTTTCCGTTTTATGGAATGAATGGAATGGAAATGAATGAAATGAATGGAAAGCGGAAGCTTACGTTTCAATGTAGTTTCTTCACCACGGTCGGGTCGTTTTCTCTCTTTTTTCAAAAGGTTCACGGCGTCGAGAATGTTATAACCTCTATAGCGTAAATCATCTTCTTCACCGGATATGAGCTTTTGTTTCACTCCAATATCGAACACTCTTCATGATTGCGTCTGTAATATTTGCCCCCAGGCTGCAAAATTGAAGACGTTTTCAACTTCAAGTGCCATGCCATATGCTGCACCATATTAGTTTGCATCTCTCTGCCAACCTCTTCTACTAGATTGCTTCCTTCATAGTTTCAAAGACCATCCGTTTGCCAACTACTGCCAAGCGAGCTTGGCTACTCCTGGTATGGCAGACCGCTCCCTTCTTCAATGACTGCCTCTCTTTTTTAAATTAAGTGCATATGTTTATTTCAAGCATTTTTAAGACGGTTCATGTGGAGTTTTTTTTGCCTTTGAGTATGAACACCAGACGTTAATTTTTCTATTGCTATTGAAAGACCCTCTTCTAAGCATTCATTGTACATGTGACAACTGGCTTAAAGGCCTTAGTAGGTATTCCATCCATCTAGTCTAGGTGTATTTTTTTTTTTTTTTTATGGATGCGCCAAAGGGTGTGTAATCTTCTAAAGATACCAGTAGCCCGAGCTTCTGACATGCACGATTCGCAAACCTAAATATTCGATGCCAGGAATACGCCTACGTACTAAACCACACCCTGCACATTTCAACCACTCTCCCCGCGGGACTACCGTTAGGTATTACTTCGCGGGGCTGGTTAGCTATTTATGCTCTTCTTTCGCTGTCTTCCGCTCCTTGTTCCAAAAGTGTTGCCGGTTGGACTTGGTTGCTCTCTCTGACTCTTTCCAGCCGCCTAAGTTCCTGCACGATTATCGCTGCAACTTGTTTCACCGCGTTCCATATTGCATTCGATGCTATCATATGGTGCACAATATTTTCGAGGGTTGGTATTTCTCCAATTTTTTCCTCCAGTTCTCTGTGCTCTATATGAAATCGTGGGCACTGAAAAAATACGTGCTGAGCGTCTTCTGAGGCCTCTCTGCAACTTGGACAGTTGGGAGATTCATCGAGCCCAAACCTGTTGAGATACGCTCGAAAGCAGCCATGTCCGGTTAGGAACTGGCTAAGATAGAAATCTACCTCTCCGTGTTTCCGGTTCATCCATTTTTGGATATCCGGTATAAGTCGATGGGTCCATCTTCCCTTTGAGGACTGGTCCCATCGCTCCTGCCATGCTCTAATGCTTCGCTCTCTTTCTTCCAGCATGATATTTTTGACTAACGCTTGAGGTTCCTGAATTTTGGCGTCGTAGGTCCTTTGTAGCTCGAAAGCCAAGATATCCGCTGGTAGTATTCCCGCGATGACACATACTGCCTTGTCTGACACCGTACGAAAGGCACAACATACTCTCAGCGCACATAATCTGTTGACAGAATTTATCCTTCTTGCGTAGGTCTTTTTCGTCATAGCTTTGGCCCATATGGGTGCCGCATACATAAGGATGGACTACACCACACTTGATAGAATAAGTCTCCTTTGTTGCCTAGGTCCGCCTATATTTATCATTATTCTTGATAAGGTACCGCTCACCCGAGCCACTTTGTCACACGTTCTTTCAAGGTGCTCCTTGTAAGTGAGCCTCGCGTCGATCATCACACCTAGGTATTTGATAACCGATTTTGATGTCGTATTATGATCTCCTACTCTGATGGTGATTTCCTCTCTTTTCTTGTGGCTGCTTACCAATACTGCCTCTGTTTTATGTTCGGCGAGCTCTAACCCGAGTGCTGCCATCCACCGTTTGACTTTTCGGATACATTCATTTGCAACATCCTCTATTTCCTCTAGATGTTTTGCAACCACGACAATTGCAATATCATCGGCGAAGCCTATAATTTTTGCCTCATTTGGGATTCCAAGCCTTAGAACCCTATCATACATAATGTTCCAAAGGATAGGGCCTAATACCGATCCTTGTGGAACTCCGCCAGATATGTGGTACTGCTTTACTCCATCGTCGGTATCGAAGAGCAGAAACCGTTTCTCGAAGTAGCTCAGTATTATTTGAATTAAGAACCATGGCACCATCATTGACCTAAGCGATTGCACTATGAGTCCCCAATTCGCAGAATTGAACGCGTTTTTGACGTCCAATGTTATTACGGCACCGTATTTCTTTGCACCGCCTCTCCATCTCCTGCCCTGAATAGCTTCTTCTAAGGTTGTAGTTACCCTTCTTATTGCGTCTACTGTAGATCGAGCTTTCCTAAAGCCGTACTGTTGATTGGAGAGTCCCCCGGCTTCACCAATTGTCACTTCTAATCGGTTGCATATGATTCGCTCCAGTATTTTACCTATTGTGTCTAACAGGCATATGGGACGGTATGACGAGGGCTCGTCTGGTGGTTTTTCCCCTTTAGACAGCAGCACTAGACGTTGCTTTTTCCATTGGTCTGGAAAAGCAACTTCTGTTAGACACTTGTTGTAGAGTTCCACAATGGTTGTTTTAATGGCTAATTTAAGGGCCTTGTTCGGTATGCTATCCAATCCAGGTGACTTGGTATCCTCGAATCGTCTGCATACATCCAGGAGTTCCATTTGCGTGACAGTTGGGATGTCCTGTACTTCCGGAGGTGGCTCTATACGCTCTGCTGGTGTCTGAGGTGGAAACAACCCCGATACAGTTTTCTGCATAAGAAGAGGGCACAAGGGGGAGGGTGCCCTAGTGCCTTTGAGTTTTGCCATTACTGTTTTGTAGGCGGTGCCCCAAGGATTTGCATCTGCTTGCTCGCAGAGTTCCTTAAAGCTATTGCACTTCTGCGGATGGCTAGTTTTAGCTCTCTTCGCCTATCTTTGAATTGCACCCGTAGGTCCTGATATGTGGACAAACTTCTGGATCGCTGGAATAGTCTTCTGGCTCTATGGCACTTGCCGCGTACCTCTGCTATCTCTTGGTTCCACCAGTATACTGGTGGCCGGCGATTTGTTGACATTTTTCGGTCCATGGATGCGTCGCAAGCCCTAGTTACTTGTTTGGTAACCTCAGCGGCCATAGCGTTTGCTGTTCCTGTGCTTATTGTTGACTCTGCAAAAATCAGGGCAAAAGTGTCTTTGTCCATGGTACTTGTTTTCCACTCCATTCTAGGTGGATTGGTATCTCCGAAACGCTGTATTCACTTTATTAAATTCCTCCTAGTAAACTTGTTTCACGTGAATTCATGTTCAATTTGGAAGAGGCGTCATGGGGCCACATATTCTATATCATATTCTAGTCGATAGCTCGCAAGCCAAAATATATCCTATTGGAAAAAGTTCTTGCAATTAATGCTCCTTTCACAAGTTCCAAAATGGAACTGCTAGGAGGTGAAAGGATATGAGCTTCACAAGCAGAGCTACAAGGTGAACAGCTATTGGGAAATGCTACTTCTACAAAGCCTATGGTAGACTTCCGTCTAACTTGTTATGTTTCTTAACTTCTTTGCCTTCTTAGTTATAGAAGCCTTGAAGTTTACCGAACCTAGTTATGCAAGTAACTAATATCTCTATGTCTTATCTGTTTAACGTGCTATTTTTCTTATATAATTTCAGGATAAACAACAAAATACCAATCAACAGCAAAATCAAACCTCAATCAACAGCCGGCTAATAAATAGTTGAAGTCTATCTAAACCAACTTAATAGTAAACCAGTAAGCGCGTGATATACCCAACGCCAGAGTGAACAATTTTAATTCATCCATCTCGCGTTCTAGTACGTGAATCGAACATCTAATTGCTTGCAGTACAAATTATTTAGTAGAAAAAGAAAGAAACTGATCATCTCGGAAATTCCCAGCAAAAAGTAAGTACCCAGTATCTACTAATAGATACTGTATATAATAGAAATCGAAAAGCAATTTTATTAGAAAATTAATTAATGCCATTTAGATACAGATACTTCGCTTTTACTTACTTCAATGTGTCAGCTAATTGGCTGCAGTTAATTATTCAAACAATTTCATTCGGATAGTTAAGAGCGCCACTTCTTAAATTTGCATTACGAGACAAATTGAAATTTTGCGGTTGCAATTAACCGCTTAATTATACACATTTCGTGCAATACGACGAATTGGTATTTTATACGGAAATGTTGACATTGTTATTCATTCATTGAAAAGTATTATGAATCCCTACAATGTGAGATGGGATTTTGCTTTGAATTTGAATTGTAGTTCCGTTGTGGGAGGTGCTATAACCAGAAAAAAATCCCCATATTATTGCTCAATTAATTTTGAGTGAAACTAGCGGTATATAATTGTAATTAATCGCTGAAATTTCATGCAGAAGAGTAATTTATCACTCGGAAGAATAAAAATTCTAACAAATTACCTTAATCTCTGAGCTATTAGGTTTAATTGTGTTGTTTAACAGGTTAGGTTAGGTAGATGGGTGCCTTGTGACAAAAGAGTCACTGCTCACTTAGCCCAACAGTTCGGGTCAATTGTGGACAAGTTTTAACCCTGGAGATGATGGTCCGCTGTTAGAACCACCCAGATAGTAATATCGATCTCAAGCGGTCCATCTGCTCAACATTACCTAAATCCTCCAACTCCGAGAAGAAGTAACTACCAAGAGTCCTCATTCTTCTGGCGGATAGGGCAGGACAATTACACAACAGGTGGCGAACAGATTCAACTTCTTCTTCGTCCCTGCAAGTTCTACACAATAGTCGTTGTGCAGTACACCGAATCATTCCACATGAATGCCAATGGCACAGTGATTATACTGGAAATGACTCGTGCGTTATTACGACTAAATTTCACCATAGAGGTATAAAATAGCGAAGTGCTATCGTTTTCTGTATGGATCCAAGTAAAGAGACCCCGTCTGAACACGAAACATGCATACGACAGGAGCAAATGCATGATGTGGACAACTTGCATAAATCACATCATGGGAAATCTAGTTATCCACGATATTAGTGTACCCGCCTTCGCAACCGACACCGACATTGTCCTCCGCTTGGTTTTTGATGGGCGAGTTGGTAATAGACTGCACGCAGGAGCGGTTGTTTAAAGTATTATTGAACAGCGACCTGGCCGTTGCGCATGTTTCCAGATGAACCCAGCGTCTGTTTGCTCGACCGGTGGCTTCATCCTCTATTTGCTTCCATAAGAAACTGATTGGGGTTGCTACAGAGGAGAGGGCCCGCGATAAGTGCAGCGCCGACCCTTTCCTAGCAAGCTCGTCAGCCCTTTTCGTTACCTTCGATATCCATATGCCCTCCTGGTACGCAGCAGAAGATCATCACATTAGCTCTAGATATCTCATTTAAAAGTGATTTGCAGATCCTCATAGGCCTCGACCTAATTACAGCAAAGTCCAGAGTTACCTGGCTATCTATAGAATGATCGTTTTACCAGCGATATTACTCTCACGTATAATTTCAGCAGCCTGTATGGTAGCTGCAGTCGTCGTTTATTCTAAAAGGGTGGTTTATTCCTAGCGATTTACAATAAACACCAGCTCCCGTGCCAACGTCCAACTTATGGTAGAACCGTCTGTATAGAAAGCCAGTACTTTTTCTTCATGATTCTTCGGCGTTTTCAGTACATACTGTCAGGAATTCTTGTAGCAAATCTCCTTTCAAATGCTAGCATCGGGTGTATGTGGTCAGTTTCCGTCGTTCCGGTGGCAGTACCACATTGGGTCAAAATGCAGGCATGGCCGTAAAGTCTCGATGACCACAATCGGCCTTCTCTCAATCTTACAGCGGTTTTGGCCGCCAGACTGCTACAGTATCTATCAAGAGGAATGAAACAAAGCATGGTTACCATTGCCACTATTGGTGTTGTTCTCATTAATTCAATGACTCCAACGTACACTACCCTCTAGATTTTGGTATGATTTGAAAGCTGGTATCGCTTCTCAAGTCCCATCCACCATACTAGTGAATCGTATGTAAGAACGGGTCTTACAACCGCCGTGTATATGCAGTACACCACAGTTGGTTTCAAACCCCACGTATTACTGAATGACTCCTTGATGCTACGCTTTCTTTTTTGATGCGTTCGCCAATGTTATCATTCGAGTTTAGTTTCGAATCTAGAATAATGCCCGGCTATCGAGCTGAACCTGAGATACTTAGTTCAATGCCACCAATATTTGGGGGTCTGAAGGTAGGGATCGATCTCTTTTTAGTGAAAAGAACTACCTCCATCTTTAAGGGGTTCACTCCCAGCCCTTTGCAACTGGCTCAGTTATCCACTGGTTGTAATGCGCGATTGAGCCTTTCACTTAGGACCGGAGGAAATTTCCCCTACACCAGGACAATCACATCAACGGCTTAGGCCGTTTTTCGTCAGTATTACCAAGATCTCATTCACTACAAGAAGCCATATTAGAGGAGAGAGAACTCCGCCTTCTCCAGATGTTTGCATCTCCCAACGTTGAATATATGTGTAGGGTAATCAAATGCAATTTAATGAATGAAAGCTGCATGCTGTTAGTAAGAAAGAGATTCGGTGAAAGGTGTTCAAATGGACGGACATGCAGGGTTCCTAGTGTTAGTTGCTAATATTTTTTAATAATCCATACCATTACTTATTTACTTAGGTGGCGCTTCAGTTCATGGTGAACCTAGGCACCAATCAACAAGCCCTTCCATTTAGCTTGGTCTTTAGCGGCACCCACAGCAAGGAAGCCCTCTGCTGTGTCGTCCCTCTTTATTATTATTATTATTTTTTATTTTTTGTTCCAAGGGACGTGGTAGTCTTCAAAAGATACTAGTAGCCCAGGCTACCTGCATGCACGATTCACAAACCTAAATAATCGATGCTAGGAATACGCAAACGTTCTGACCCGCACTCTATACATATCTACCACTCTTCCCGCGGGACTAACGTTAAGAACCACTTCATGTAGCTGATTAGCCTTTTAGAGTTTACTCTCCTCTTCGCAGTTTTGTATTCTTTGGCGCTATGTATATTTACTTCATGCTAGGTCTCTTCTGACTACATCATGGGTCTCTTGGTATGAAGCGGACAGTGGAGCATCACGTATTCTACGTCTTCTTCCTGGTTATCGGAGCACGGACAAAGTGATAAGCTGTCATGCCCGATTCTGTGCAGGTAATTTCTGTATCCGCCATGACCAGTTAGGAACTGTGTGGGAAGGAATTTGTGTGTCCATCTTCCTGTTATGGGATCATTCCATCGGTTTTGCCACTTTGCCACTTTGATACCACCCTTTCTTTTGCTTTAAAAGCTCATCCATGCTGTCGATTCACGAGTTTCATATTGTACATTAGTTTGATATCATCGGCCAGAATATCGCAGCTACAATATATGTCACTTCTTCTGATACTGTTCTACAGGCGCAAATTGTCCTTAGAGTGCTGAGTTTAAAGACAGTTGATAGCTTCCGTCTGGATTCTCTTATTGCTAAAGCATCAGTCCACACTGGGGATGCGCGTAGTAGTGCTGAGCTTACTACTCTGGATAATAGGATTCTGGGACTATATTTGAGTCCATCGACGTTTGGCGGTATCCTCGCTTGCGATGATTATAGTATCGACCTCTTCTTTCGTACACACTCTAGGTGCGACTTAAAGTTCAGCCCATTGTCTATCATTACACCAAGGTATTTGATTTCCAGCTTAGATTTAATCACTAGTCTCCTACATGCACGTTCATATATTCTACTGCTTTGCGGTTGGTGATTTTTTTTTTTTTTTTTTTTTTTTTTTTTTCCGAGGGTAGGTGAAAATCTTCAACAAGACACTATGAGGATCGACAGCGCGTGCTCATAGTAGTGTGGGATTCTTACCCACTAAAAAACCTCCCTTCAAAACAGACTTGTTTTTATTTTTACTACAACTAAGTATTCGACTTATCAAGTAGTTTTCGTTTCGCGAAATAATGACGTTTTGTAGGTACCTTCCCATTGGAAGTTCCTGCCAGCTCCGCAGTTTAGACGCGGTTACTTATCGCGCTAGGTCTAAAGGTTTGGTCCTTTGTAGACGGCGCAGTAAATTTCTTTCTTCCAAAAGTTGGAGGACTGTAATATTTACGTGACTTTCTAGTCGACTTCTATGCTTTCTCGCGTAGGTTTGAATTTCGTCTTCGATTGTTTTAATGCCAAGGTCTCTGTGGATATCGCTATTTCTGATATACCATGGCGCATTTACAATACCTCTTAGCACTTTGTTTTCAAAAGTTTGTAAAATTTTAATATTACTTATTTTGGTACAACCCCAGAGTTGTATACCATATGTCCATACAGGCTTTAGCACTTGCTTATATAAAAGCAGTTTGTTATATATATTAAGCTTGGAATATTTTCCAAGTAACCAATACATTTCTCGATATTTGTTATCTAGTTCTTTTCGTTTTTTCTTAACGTGCGTTTTCCATTTCAGCTTTGTATCAAGTGTCATTCCAAGATACTTAGCCTCGTTTGCAAACGGGATTTGAACCGAGTTTGAAAAGATCGGCAAATTATTTATTTTTTTATAAGTAAAATTTACATGAACAGATTTGGTCTCGTTGAGTGCGATTCGCCAAATCTTTGTCCATTCATTTACTCTATTCAAAGCTTCTTGCAGTTTTTCTGTAGTATCTTCGACCGTTTTACCTACTGTCAAGATAGCAGTGTCGTCGGCAAATGTAGCTAGCTCAGTGCCTTCTACTTGCGGTATATCACGAGTGTATAATAGATATAAGACTGGACCAAGAACTCTTCCTTGCGGCACCCCAGCCATTATTTCCTTAAAATCTGAATATTCGTTTCCACATTTGACGCGGAATAGCCTATTCGTAAGGTAGTTCTTCAAAATATTATATAGGTGCTCTGGCAGAACTTGTCGTAATTTAAACTTTAAGCCTTCGTGCCAGACCTTGTCAAAGGCTTGAGAAACGTCAAGGAATACGCTTGAACAAGTCTTTTTTTCTTCAAGTGATTTTTCGATTACATGTGTTATTCGATGTACTTGTTCAACTGTAGAATGCTTACTTCTAAATCCGAATTGATGATCAGGGATGAGATGCCCTTCTTCTATAACCGGCTGTATTCGCCTAACCAATATTCTCTCGAACACTTTGGATATAATTGGAAGAAGCGAAATCGGTCTATAAGAGGTTTTTTCATTCGGCGGTTTTCCAGGCTTAAGGACCATTATAACTTCGGCGACTTTCCATTGACTGGGAACATATTCTAGTCTAAGCGCGGCGTTTATAATGAACAGAAGCTTAATTAGAGCTTTTCTTGGTAGTGCTTTAAGAACCTCTCCCGTAATTAGGTCGTATCCAGGAGTTTTCTTAGGTTTAAGTTTCTTTATTTCTTCCTTAAGTTCGGTAAGCGTTGCATTTCTTATTACGCTATTGTCTATATACGACGTATTTATATTTTCAATAAGAGCTTGTCCATCAAACGGTTTGAAAGTTTCTTCCAGGTGGGCGGCGAAAACTTGCGCTTTCTCTTTATCATGCCTGGCCCATTCGTCTTGATTTTTCCTAATTGGGGCGGCTTGAATTTGAGGTTTTTTAATACCTTTTATAGCCTTCCAAAGCGAATAGTTAGAATCTTTTTCTGCCGTTAAGCTTTCTAGGTAAGTTTGTATTTCATTATTCTTAAGGTCTTTAATAGATCGTTTTAGTGAGTTGCACAAACGGTTAAGATGTGCTTTATGTTGCGGAGCCCGAGTTTGTTGCCATCTTTTACGCGCTTTTCTCTTCTCCTTAATCATCTCTTTTATTTCCTGCGGATAAATTTTAATGTAACTGGCCGGGGTTCTCTTTAGTTTGGGAGTATTCTTCCACGCGGCATCCTGTAAGATTTCGACGAAGCGATCTACTTCAACTTCAAGTTCATAGGGCGTTTTAAGTGATACGCTCAGCTCAATATTTGCTTCAGTATCTTTTTTAAAGCCGTCCCAATTAGTTTTCGCGCCAGTTAATCCGGCCGGTCCTACTTTTTTAATCAAAGCATCGCTTATCGTCATAATGATTGGAGAATGATCAGAGGAGAGATCAAAGCTTTCTTCAACTTTTATACAGTTGCTAGATATTCCTTTAACAACAAAGAAATCAATCAGATCTGGTATCTTATTTCTATCAGTTGGCCAATATGTTGGTTTACCCGTCGAGTAAAAATCACAACTGAATTGCATACCCGCATTATAAAGCTTTCTAACTTTCTGAGAGGCGTATCTTGAGCCCCAGAAGGGGTGTTTCGCGTTGAAGTCACCACCAATAATAAAATTTGGTTTAAGGAAGTTGAAGATGTTTGTGAAATCACTTTCTTCAAGTTTACATCGCAGTGGACAATATATAGACGAAATGTTGAAAGCAAAATGTCTATTTCTAACGCGTACCGTGCTTACTTGCATTGCTTCTAATTCAATTTTTATTTCCGCTGAGTGTTCGATATTTTCTTTTATAAACAAAGATGATCCGCCTCTGGCTCTTTCCGATGGGTGAAAGGCGTGATATCCGCTATATCCCCTTATCTTAATATTCGATTGCTTTGTCAGATGAGTTTCACAGACCAAGCATATATCAATATCTTTCTCTCGCATAAATATTTCTAACTCGTCGAGTCTTTGTATGAGCCCGTTAGCGTTCCAAGTAAGAATTTTAAGCGTTTCTTTCATATTCTGGTTGAAGTGCGCGTGTTATGAATGTTGTTTTCTAGTGCAACTAGTCTCTCGAAAATTAGTTTATTTGTTTTGCATTGCTCTTCAAGTTTCGCAAGAATTAGGGAAAAAACATTGGATACATGATCTTCTGAACTACCTCTATCACTATTTTTCAATGTCGCAACTTGAGAAGGAGTCTTTACATTAAAGTTTGGACGGTTTCTTGCTTTGATCTCCCGTGAGTTGTCGGTCGTGTATGTACCCTTAACTGTCTTCGCCGCTTGAGCATAAGACTGCACGCCAATATTCGGAGATTTTGCTTCTGTTACCTTATCTCTATTACTTTCGGATTTTTTATCATTAACCGATCTTAAGTTAATATTGACGGACTTTCTATCTTTCGCTGCTTTTTTCGTAGCTATTTTGGGTCTGTTCTTGATTGGCTTCATATTCGGACGCATCGAATTTTTTAGCGTATCGCGGCGTTTTTGAAGCTCTTTCGCCACTTCGCAACCTCGATAGTTCGCAGGATGTTTTCCTTTGCAATTTATACAAGTGGCTGGGGTTTGCTTGTTTAGGTGACACTCTTCCGAGAGATGTTTACCTGCGCATTTGACGCATCGCGGCTCTTTCTGGCAGTAAGTCTGCGTGTGATTGAAGCCTTGACAGCGCTTACACTGCGGGATCGATCTGGAGGTCTTACGCATGGGTTCTATTTTGACCACGATGTTTAGAATAGTCTTGATACCATATATAATATCTTTATTTTCGTCTTTATCAAAACTAAGCATGAATAGTGGAAGACCGCGCTTTACCATTTTTTCATGATCTCCCTCCGACTGTTGTTTCTCCTTCTTGATAATATTGACGACATCAAGAATTTTAAAGCCTTTGTCTTGAAGGTCGTGCATTACATCTTCTTTAGTGCACGAGGGGTGGAGTCCCCTTGCTACAACACGCAGTGGTCTTTCTAACTTATTTTCATAAGTATACCACTGAATCTTTTCGGCATTCAATTTTTTAGATACTGATCGGTAACCGTCGGCATCATCGACATTGATTTTCCACGTATTGTTTCGCAGAGATGTCACCTTAAACTTCGAAGCCAGAGTTCCTTTAAGGAGGCAATGCAACTTATTATAGTCCGTAATTCCAACGACGTTTATCGGTGGCGGAGGACGTAATTTTGGTTGTTGTTGCTTTTCTTGCATCTCCTTGCGCTTTTCATCTTTTTGTGGCTCGACTTCCGGTGAGGAACCAGCTTTTCGTTTTTTGCTAGGTCGTTTCTTTTCGACCCAATTCGTTTCGCGTGTTAGCTCTTCTTCATCCGTCTGGTATTCGGTTGGTGATTAGAGCTGATTCCGTTTTCTGCTCCACTAAATCCAAGCCTGCTACCTCCAACCAGGTTTTCATTTTTGAAATCACTGCATTTGTTGCTGATTCTAGCTTGTCAAAGTGTTTCGCAACAGTCACAACCGCGATATCATCCTCGAAGCCTTTGAATTTCATTCCTGACAGCATTGGCAATCTGATCGTGTCGTCATACATGATGTTCCTCAGAACTAGACCTACCGCTGGCCCTTGTGGGACGCTTGCCGACACATTATGCCTAAGCTTCCTATTTCTTCTTCTTAGTGGGCGCCGTGGCGTAAGTGGCTAGTGTGTCGGATCACTACGCATGTGGTTCTAAGTTCGAATCCCAGAAAACACAAAAAAGTTTTTTTACGGTCCCACCTCTCGCGAGCGTCTGACAAACATCCGAGGGTATTGTTTTCCCGAAAAAGCTTCTTAAATCGCCGTTCGGATATGACACTAAACTGTAGGTCCCTTCCATTCGTGTGAAAAATATAACGCACACAACATGAGTGGTTGCAAGAAGGTAGGCCCTGGCACTTAAAGAGCTGTTGCGCCAAATATTTATTTTTTTTTTTTTTTTTTCCTATTTCTAAAGTAGCTCCACACTTCCCTAAGAATATTGCTTGGCGCATCCATTCTTTCAAGAGAGTCCATTAAACATGAACAACTTGCTGAATTAAAAGCGTTCTTGATGTTAAGTGTAAATTCTTCCTTTAATGGCTACGTCGTCCTCCTGAGCCGCTGCGTTGGTCTCAATGCGCTCTACATATCCTTGCTATCTCAAACGTCCCATACGCAGTTTTTTACTAGGTCGATGTCGCTGTACAGCTTGTATAGTTTGTCAGTTAATCTTCTCCTCCAAAATCCGTCAACGCAAACGGGGTCGAATGTCCTGCGAAGAATTTGTCTCTCGAAGCGACCAAGGATATATCCATCCGCATACAATAAAGTCCACGTTTCAACGTCGTAAAGTAGGACTGGGATGATCAGGGTCTTATGTAGAGTCTCTTAAGCTATTAAAGATAAGACTTTACTGCTTAATTGTTTTATTAGCCCAAAAAAAGCAACGATTGGCGAGAGTTCAGTCTTCAGTATTTATAACAGATCGATGGTGAACTTTCCTGGCCTGCTGAAACCGCACTGATAGGGGCCAATCAGGCTGTCGATGAAAGTTTGCAGGCGTACACACAATATCGCAGAAAATATCGTGTAAGCAATGGGAGGAGACTGATGCTTTTATAATTGACGCAGTTGAGGGAGTCTCCTTTCTTCTGGATCAGGCAAACGACACTCAGATTCCATTCATTAGGCATACACCCGTCAAACTAAATCTTAAAGATGAGCCAGTGTATGCTCTCCAATTCATCACCAGCTGCCTTGAACCGTTTTGCCGGTAAGCCATCAGGTCCAGCAGCCTTGTTGGATTTCAGCTTGCATATTGCTATCCTCACTTCGCTTTATTTAGGAGGACGGAAATGTTGACTACCATCATCTATGTTTAATGGTTCATTCTGCCTGACAACGAAATGTTAGTCTTCGTCGCTCTTATGAGTCTGCAGAAGTGTTTTTTCCATAATCTCAGCACAGGCTGCCATCCTGCAGTCTGTACCGAACCATGCCATTAGTTTCATCTATTTTCACGTTATCAGGCATAACGTTGATAATTTCTTGACAGGTACTCTCCTTCAACTGGTCCACTGTCTAGAGTTACAAAAATAACCTTCAAGAAACCTCAGAAGTATGGTACCATCAAACCGGACACCGATTTTGCAAGTAGAAACTCTTCTCTTTGGCTTTTCCTATTTAAATGGAGGTCGGCTCTCCTTTTACGAATTCTCAAGGGTCTTCTATTTTTTTATTGAAGATTTCATGACGAACCTGCAAATGCTAGCGTTGCAGTTGCTCGCATCATGCGCAATGCAGGAGGACCAAGGCACAACCGACGACTGCTGCTAGCCAGAGTAGCTACATACATAATTCTTTATGCTTCACCAATCTGGACCAGAGCTACGAGGACTAAATTTTACAACGACACGATTGCGCAAGTATATCGAATCTGCACCCTGAGAGGGTGTATTTGTGCAGCATACGTACTGGCGAAAATGTCTTCCGTCATATATTCGTCTGATAGGGATCAAACTTTCGCTGTCTGATCAATAGTGTCAACCTTAGCTGATCAGTCAAGGCTCACAATCTCCTTTTAATGAACCTGAATCTCGTATTTTCTCCACCCATTGCTCAAAGAAAAATACGAAGGACCTTTCGGGATATTGGTTGGCCTTCTATTGACCATCCTAAAGCCTACTCTTGTCTATTTAAATCACATTTTCTATAATATTTCTTTCGATTTCAATTTTCAGATGGCAAAGGACTTCGCTTCGTTGGGTTGGGACTACGTGACATTTGTGGTGTTTATAGCTTTTTCAATCTTAGCGCCGCTATGGGGTCGAATTTTTGGGAAAAAGAAGCAACGTAGCAAAGCCGATTATGTATTTGCTACAGGTGGAGTATCCATGATAGCCATTATGCTATCCATAGCTAGAGGCACATTAGGAATCAGATCAGTTCTTGGTAAGTACATAGTTCTCATTTGAAAGCATCAGCTTATAACTCTTCACTCTTCTTGTATTTTATAGGTTATCCTAGTGAATTATTCTACCGAGGCTCAGCAATGTGGGAGACATTATATGGCATGGTGAATGCATACCCCATTGTTTGCTTTGTTTTTGTTCCTGTATATTTTAACTTAGGAATAACGTCCGTATACCAGTATTTAGATTTAAGGTAAGTACAATGAGACTAACAAAATGTTCGTACAAGACTCAGTTCGGGGTCATCCTGTAGAAATTGTCTTCAAATCAATGAATAACAAATAAAGCGAAGACTTGTGCCCTAGCTCGTCAGAGAAATGACAGACCTGTTCAGTATTTTTTTTTTCTTAAGTTGGAAGATCACTCTTCCTTCTCTGACAATTCAAATATGGGTTTTCCTTTTTATAAGTACAAATAGACGTATATAGTCTTCTCAAATAGGTTAAGTTAGGTTGAGGTGACTGCCAGCTTACTCCAACACACATAAAACAAAGGAGGTCCGTTGTGACACCACGAAGAATCACGTAAGCTATGTCTACTTGTTAGAGTCACTTTGGGCTTAGAATGAAGCGTAGGAGGCTCCTGATTGTATGAGTCTATCAGATCGCCTAAATCGTTGTAACAGAGGGCTCCTAAGTGAAGCTTCCTTCTATGAGAGAGTGCTGGGCATGCAGAAAGAAGGTGAGGAAAAAAATCTTTCGAATGTACGGCAAGCCTTGTTGCATGCTTGCCTATTAAAGAGAGCCCTGTGATCACACCTATTATTGCTCCAATATGCAATCGGTTGAGAGAACTCAGTTTCTTAGAGCGTTTCAGATCCAGCTTAGGCCAAATCTGTTTAGCTTCTAGACATGTTGTACCACCTGTCCACCTTAGATTTGTTCTTTCGATTGCATCCAGCTTGACTTTAAATTTGCGGGTAGCGATTGGTATACCTAAAGTTCCCTTGTCCGGAAGGATGGGTGTAGTTGTTCCTATTATTGCGAGTTCATCGGTCTTACAATACCCCAGAGTGTCCCTATGCCTCGGCACCCAACAGAGGTGAATATTTAACTGCTCCGCCATCTCCTTGAGAGACGATCGGTAGTCTAGGGCTACTAGTGAAGTTATAGAGACTTGTCTGTCCGAAAAGATGCGGATGTCCTGGGTGTATGTTACGCTTTTCTTTAGATAAGACTTCCTTAATCGCCATTATTTCCGCTTGGAACATGCTACAATGATTTGAAAGACGGAGGATGAGGTCAAGATTAAGCCTATCAGAGAAAACACCTCCACCCACCCAGTTCTCGGTTTTTGAGCCGTCGGTTGTCAGTGTAAAATTAAATCGTTTCATCTTCTTCTCAAATAACTGATATCAAATCCTGCTTTTGAAAGACTTTGGTCATATATTCTGCGCACTGAATTTCCTAAGTGCTATGATATGGTATATGTAGTATGGTATGGAGAGGGCTCTGGATGAGATACACTTATGGGCTACGAGCTGTGGCCTCGGAGTAAATCCGGAGAAGACTGAAATGACGCTGTTTACCACTAAAGCCAAGGTACCGGCATTCACCTCCCCCAAACTAGACGGTCAGCCTCTCTCGCTCTGCTCCAGTGCCAAATACCTAGCACGGTTCTAGACCCGAAACTTAGTTGGAAACTCAATATAGAACAGCGAATTAAGAAGGCAAGCGTAGCTTTCTATGCCTGTAATAAAACATTCGGTAAGAAATGGGGACTCCAGCCAAAGATGACCCTTTGGATGTACACAGCCGTTGTGCGTCCAATTCTTACTTACGGCACTATCGTTTGGTGGCCAGCTTTGAGCAAAAAGTACTATATCGACAGAATCAAAAAAGTACAGAGATCGGCGTGCATGGGTATCACAGGAGCAATGAGGTCTTGTCCAACAGACGCTCTCAGTGTGATCTTGCATCTGATCCCCCTCGAACTACACATCAAGGACACAGCTATATGCAGCGCAGGCCGGCTCAGGGAATATATATGCTGGACCACAAGGCCATATGGTCACGGCAGGGTCCTGGAGACGATACCAAGACGACCGACTACACGATACCCAAACTCAGCTTCAGAAAATCCTTCTTAACAAAATTCCCTTCCAGAGAAGAATGGAAGAACGGAAGCGTTACCTGCAACTATGATATAGGGATATACACGGACGGTTCGAAGATGGACTGCGGAGTCGGCGCAGGCATCTTCTCTGACCAGCTGAATATATCAAGGTCTTTCCGTCTCGCAGACTCTGCTAGTGTTTTCCAAGTGGAGCTTCTTGCGATTTGAGAAGCCTGCCGCCTGCTAAACAATCTTCCAACATCTAACCACAATATTGCTATTTTTTTCGGATAGCCAGGCTGCCATCAAGGCTATTGATGCGGTTTGCATTTCTTCAAAACTGGTAGAGCAATGCCGGTTCGAATTGAATCATCAAAGCACTGGCTCGAGAATCACTCTCATCTGGGTCGCAGGGCACAGCAACCATGAGGGTAATGAGCATGCTGATGAGCTGGCCAGGCGATGGTCGGCCCTTAACGGCTCTCTAGCAGAACGAGTCGACATTCCGCTTGGTGCCGTTAAGGGCTATATTCACCTTCACTTCCTCCAGCTAGCCAATCGCGGGTGGAACAGCCTCACAAGCTGTGTCATATCTAGAAAGACGTGGCCCAGTTTAAACAAAGCCAGGTCAAAAGAGGCAGGCCACTGGCCAGTTGGAGACCATGCGGCCAAGCTTGGTATCCCCCACAATACCTTTTGTAGGAGCTGCAAGGATATTAATGAGAAAGAATCTCTATGTCACTTCCTTTGCAGATGTCCGGCTCTGGCGAGGATCAGACAATAAACTCTTGGCAAACCCTTTTTCGAGGATCTGAGAGGGATAGCGGACAAGAGGACTAGAGAACTAATCCTCTTTCTGAACTCCACGGGCTGGGTTTAAACTTAACATACCTTTTTAACTAACCACTACAATAGGTATACACGAGTCCGTGGTAACAAAACGGCGCACCCTAAGCGCCAATTGGGTTCTTTTGGACCGCCACTTTACCTACCTACCTATGGTATGGGGAGAGTGCACCTTGGAAGGTACTTGCACGGGAGCTTTTTGATTTGCTTTGAATTGTAGTACCATCTCTAATTTGGTTGCCTCTCGGTTGGTCTTGAATCAAGCCAGCCTGTACTCCTGACCAAACACATCATGTTTCCGAGTGGGACTTGCACCAAATTATCCATTTCTTCAAGAATTGTGTGTCCCATATAGCAGAAGCGACGAGTTTGAAGATTAGGACAATCACAGAGTAAATGTTTGATAGTTTCAATTCTTCTGTATCATGACAGCTCATACAGTAATCAGATGAGTTTATTCCCAGCCTGGTGGCCATTGCACCTATCGGACAATGTCCATTTGGTTTCTTTTTTGTGCATTGACAAAAGGCTTTTGATCCTTTTCTTGTTCAGAGTTGGCCATAAGCTGCGATATATGGTACAGTCGCCTCTTGTTGCCCAGGAGGTGTTAATCTTTTCTCTTGCTTTAAAGTTTTTATTTTACTTTTCAGTACACCAATAGGAACAGCTACAGATGCACGGGTGAACTCCTAATTTAATGCTGACGTTTCCGTGCAAGTTCGTCTGCTGCTTCGTTCGCTTCCACATTATATTACTATGACCAGGAACCCAACAGAGAGTGACTTCGTGGCTATTGCATATTCTGTTAATAGTTTGTCAGCATGCAGCGATTGTTTTCGATTTGATTGCCTCACTGTATAGTAAGAGGCTTGACTATCCACGAAGATTGGAACCCTAGATGGGTATAGTCTGTGCTGCTTTTCAATGGCTAAGATTTCAGCTTGAAAGATACTACAGTCACCCTGGAGTTTGTATGAATCGTTGATGTCGCGTAATTCGCATAAAACTCCCGCGCCGGTTCCTAAGTGTTTATTTTAGACCCATTAGTATAGAGCTGAAAGTCCTGTGCACTGGTTAATGCATTGGATTCCCACTTCTACCTACCGGGAAAAAGAATGGAGTATTTCTAGTTAAAGTCTATGTAAAGTACGACATAGCCTGTTGTTCTATCGGGATCTATTGATCTATATCTTCGGAATATAGATCCGTTTCCATAAGAGCTTTGTTTCAAAGACTTTCTTGCACATAAAACTTTGTTCATTCCTTTCTCTGTGCTTCTCTTCCATGTGAGCTTTGAATCAAGGATCATTCCTAGATACTTGGCTTCAGAGGAGAGATTCAGAGAGATTCTATTCAAGTTTGGAAGGCGAATTTTTCTAATATCTTTCTTCTAGTTCAGATTTTGTTGGATTTAATTCTAAACCGTTAACCGTTCCTCCCATGAGGATAATACTTTCAGTGCAGATTCCATAATGCTGCTGATTGTAGAAAGATGTTTCCAACCGATCATGTTTACTACGTCATCTACGTATGCCACTGCTTTTATTCTTTTGGATTTGAGAATCGTCAGGATTTTATTAATGGCTAGAAGCCACAGCTAAGGAGAAATCATTCCCCCCTGTAGGGGTGGGTTCCTCTCGTAGGATGCATTTTTCGATTTCTGAGACAACTTCATGTAGAGCTGTTTCGACTGATTTTCCCTTAAGGCAGACGTGTTGGGTGCTATACAGGTTGTGCTTGTCGAGTAGGTTTTTCATAAGCAGATCAATTACTCTTTCATTCATTTCATTTTTGTCCGCTAATCCTTCATGAGGGTCGCGGGAGTAAGATGCTCAGGTGGACCCTCCATCCTTCTCGATCCTCCGCCATTAACTCCGGCTCATCAGGAGGAATCCCTAGACGGCTCCAAGAGAGATGTTGGACTTGTTCCAACCACCTATTTCTAGACCTATCTGGGAGTCGCCTACCTGATGGCATAGCAATCATAGCACGTCTTAGGAGCCGGTCTGGGGGAATACGCACTACGTGACAAACCATCGAAGCATAGATCGTTCCGTTCGGAGAAGTAGCTGCTCAACATTAAGCGCCTCGCATGTTCTGGTTTTGCACACTCGATCCCTACGAGTTATTCCAGCAACACCGCAAAGGAACCTTATTTCAGCAGGCTGTATCCACGATCTGATTCTTTCGGTCACTACCCAAATTAAATATTCCACGACTGACGGGTGTTTGGATAGTACTTGGTGTAGTCTAGCGGGATAACGCGGTCTCCTATGTACAAGCTTACTGATGATTCAATAGATTACGTCATACACCCTCAGTTACTTGTACTTATGTATTTAATTAAGCCCGCGAAGGGTTTGTATTTCAACCAAACAACTCTTTCAGCTAGCTCTACAGATACATTTTTTTTTTCTCGCTGAGAGGTGGTAATTTGAAAAGATGAAGCTGAGCCTGTACTCAGTAATAGTGTGGGATTTGTATCCACTTACGCATTCTTCCCTCTTATCCTTTCTTCTGACAGTACCGCCTTATTGGTATTTCATCGCAGTAGGAGTTTTCGGATCTAGCTGTCTTTTGGGTTCGTGTTAATCTCGTTGCATTCCTTCCTCTCGAGTTCCAGTACTCTTAACTTTCTCATGGTAACTTTTGCATTCTCAGCCTCTGTATCCCAAGCAAGTGTTCACGTCCCGGTAATCTTAATTTGTTCATGGTAACCTTTACATTTTCAGGCACTGCATCTCAAGCCTTTTGGCTTTTAAGCATTTCATCAATTGTATTTTCGGGGGTTGGTGACATGCCTAGTTGGTTTCTTTATATTTTTCTTTAACCTTGAAAGGTAAATACTCAATTCTTAAGTAAGTGGCGACCTACTATACTATACTATACTAAGGCGCTTGTACGCACTGCGACCTAAAAGATCTATTGTGCCAGCTGACGACTTGGTTAAAGCTCTTGATAAACCTCAAAAAAAGCTCCAGTCTCACTGTTCCAAAAGACAGAGGGGCTCAACAAAGCCCTACCGAGATGGAGAAGTCTTTTTCTTGCGGCCATGACATAGTCGGCATGCGTCTGTATTTGCTATTCCTATCTTGTGCAGATGGTACGTGAGTGGGCAATGACCAGTCAAGTAGCCTGTCAAGGTTCTTAAGCCTGCTTTTCTAGGCTCGAGTAGCTTTTTAGCCTTGTCGACCTAAGTATCTGTCTGACGTCGATTTCGGACAGGTTGCTTCAATTTTGACAAATTTCTGGTATTTGTGATATCTTCAAAGCACAGGTTCGGTCTTCTCTGTCTTCTCAAATTTGAAACTCGGATTCGAAGAGTCCAAGCTCGGTCTACTTGATGAGCTACTCAAATTGGAGCACCTGCTCTATTCCAACAGTTTTGAACAGCCGGAGCATCTGAAGTGATTTCAAAGAAGGTAGATCCATATCTAACAAAAGCTTAGCTCCCAGGTGGTTTCTTCTACTTTGTATTAACGCTTCACATTCCATGAGAAGGATGGCTGCTGTGCAGTGTATATCTTCTTAAATCTACAGTGACTCGTTAGCATGCCTGCTGAAATGCAAAGCCGATTTTGGGTTACTTTTAGGCAGGTTTTAAAATTTTTTTCTGGTCGTATATCCCAGCAGTTTTTTTTGACTAATCTTTGTTGAGGTATATCATCTCAAAGATTGGTCTATCTGCTTCCCTCTTCTTTTCTAAGCTTTTCCATTTCCGGTTGAAAGAACAACGTTTCCAATCTGTCAGCTGCGTCATTTCCCTCTATTCTTACGTGTCCTCTAACATAACCCTCTATTCTACTAGCCTCATACTATTGGTAAGGCATTCCAATACCAGCCTCGACAGCGGTTTGGCTTGGCTGACAGTTTCGCGATGTCTTTTCCGCGTTATTTCGATAGCGTGAAGCTTTGAAGATTCCCATAAACATCGTCGTTTTGGATAAGCTTTCTCGCTCTTTGTATGCGATGTACTTTTCTTTCCTGACGCTCACTTTGATTGTTCTCAGTATGGTCTTCTTAGTGCTGTGTTCTACGATTACATCCAGTTCTGCTGTGGAACAGGACCTCACATATTCTGTTATACAAAAGCTGAAAGTCTTTGCATTGTTTTTTGCGCACACACCCCAATGATGGGTCTAATTATCATCATCGGCCAGAAAAGCCACAACGCTATTCGATTCATGCCTCCAACACCATCGAATTTCGACCGACTTACGGCGAAGCTGTGTATTCCGAGGAGGTTCCGCAGGGAATACATGAAGAAAGCGATAGACTGTACAATTCCGTTCAAATGGAGACTCCAACTTAGCGGACGAGCTTATGAAAAGCCTAGACGAAAACAGGAAACAGAAATGGATGGACATGGTCACCAGAGTCGACTTTAAATACTCAAGCCGGATGGCATGGAGCTTACTTCGAAAACTAGGCACGTCAAATCTGCCACCTGCTATAAAACCAACTATCGACCCAAATCTTATAGCCAGCCATATAGTCAAACTATCGAAAGCAGAAGAAGATAAATCATTGACAAGGCACATCAATCAAAAAAAATGTTTTTACATCTGGTGCTGAAAGAATTGTCGGTCAATCGCAGGGAAGACATAGGGCGTGACTTTCCGAGGATACCTGGAGACGGATTGACGAACGAAAACAGCTGAAAGCTCGCGTTTCAGCTACCCCAGCCGCAGGGAGAAACGAGCTAGAGTCCCTATATCGCATGAAGATGAGAGAAGTTCAGCGTAGCGTGCGACGTGACAAGCGCAACTACATCAATGCGCTGGCTACAGAAGCAGAAGAAGCTGCACGGAGGTGCGACAGCAGGACTGTCTACAGAATCACGAAAGAGCTGACAGGTGGTCGCAGCTCCAGCCAACACCCAGTGAAAAGCCTAGACGGCTCCTTGCTCATTTCGGATGAGGACCAGCTCAAGAGATGGAAAGAGCATTTTGCTACGGTTTTGAACCATGTATTCGCTAGCGATATGCTCCCAAATCAGACTGAGATGCCCGAGGTGAGAAGTTCCCGAATACGCACCACGACTCCCAGTAAAGATGAGATCAAGGCGATCAAGGCACTCAAAACCAACAAGGCGGTAGGACTTGACGGTATTCCAGCAGAGCTCTTACCAGCAGCGCCAACAACATCGGCTGAGCTTCTGCTTCCACTTATAGAGAGAGCTTGGGAAGCTGAGAGCTTTCCTAACGAGTGGAAAAAGGGAATGATCGTCAAGCTTCCTAAGAAAGGAAATTTAATGGAGTGCGGAAACTGGAGGAGTATCTGCGTGCTGCCTGCTGTAGCTAAGATAATAGCTAAAATCACCCTGGAGCGAATTAAACAACATCTCGAAGACACACTCGATGCCGAACAAGCAGGTTTCCGCTCTGGATCCTCCTGTGCCGACCACACCAACACCCTGCGGATTATCATGGAACAGTGTGTTGAATATCGATCGCCACTGCACCTGCTGTTCATCGATTTTGAGAAGGCGTTCGATAGTGTCAACAGGGAGTTTATTTGGCGTGCCTTACGCAGGAGAGGTATTCCCGATAAACTAATTGCTATTATCAAAGCTACATATGAAGGCTCCAAATGTCACGTTCTGCACAGGGGAAGGTTGTCTGAGGAATTTGAGATCCAAAGTGGTGTAAGACAAGGCTGTATCCTTTCACCAATATTATTCCTATTGGTGATTAGCGATGTGCTTCATGCAGCTTTGTCGACGGGAAACGAAGGAATTCGATGGACTCTTACATCTCAACTGAAACATCTTGACTACGCAGACGAAGTATGCTTACTCTCCCACAGAATTATGGACCTCCACCAAATGACAGCAGATGTGGAGAGGGAGGCAGGTGTCGTCGGGCTGAAAATTAATACGACAAAAACTAAAATTATCAGCCTTGGAACTAACTCATCGGCTCAAATATGCATTGCTGGACAACCGGTAGAGAGAGTAGAGGATTTCCAGTATCTTGGGAGTATTGTCTTGACCGATGGTGGAACCGAACTGGATATAGCCAACAGGATCGCCAAAGCAAAGTCCGCGTTCGGGATGTTGTCCAAAATATGGCGAAGCAATGCAATCAGTTTGAGCACCAAAATAAGACTGTTCCGCTCCAACGTTGAATCCGTGCTGTTATATGGTTGCAGCACGTGGAGAGTGACCACTACTATCACCAGAAAGCTGCAAACGTTCGTTAATAGGTGTCTGCGCAATATCTTAAGGATTTTCTGGCCCAATCGTATCTCTAACGAACACCTTTACGAGAGAACGGGTCAGGAACGAATAGGCACAACTATCCAACGGCGGAAGTGGCAGTCACACGTTCCGAAAGGGTGACAGTTCCATAGCGAACCATGCTATGCAATGGAACCCTCTAACTCAGGATGGCAGAAGACCTGGCGGTCCGAGGAGAACATTGCGCAGAACAGTCGAGAAGGAGGCACGGCAGTTAGGGAAAAGTTGGGGAGAACTCAGACACATTGCCAGAAACCTTACACGATGGCGCGTAGGCGTAGTAGAGGCCCTAGGACCCACAAGGGGATACAGGACATAACTCACATCAATCAAGAGTACAAAAATTTACGAAGAAACACAGCTCCACATGCCACCTATTCAGCACCATTTTCTACAGACGAAGTTGATATCGCCCTAGCTTCCATAATACCTAGAACTGCAGCCGGCGCAGATGGAATCTATCCGGAATTTCTGAAACACAACGGCCCAAAATTAAGAAAGTGGCTCGCCCGAGCATATTCCATAATGCTATCATCTGCACAGATTCCCACGTACTTCAAAAAATGAAAGGTCATCGCGCTCCTTAAGCCAAGCAAACCAGCAAATGCCCCACAAAGCTACCGCCCAATTGCTCTCCTACCTCTTGGCCTAAAATTCCTTGAACGCATGATCCGAAATTGATAAAGCTATCCCGGATGAGCAGGCAGGTTTCAGGAAATCTAGAAACTGCACCGACCAAGTCCTGGCCCTAAAATGCTATGCTTCGTGGACCTAACAGCAGCCTACGACACAGTGTGGAACAATGGCCTCCTGTACAAGCTTCTCCAGATCATCCCTTGCATACAAATTTGCAACCTTGTATGCGCAATGTTGAGCGACAGGCTATTCAACGTCTTCTTCAATGAAAAGCTCAGCAAAACCAGGAAGCTCAACAGCAGTCTTCCGAAAGGGTCGGTGATCGCCCCTACTCTTTTCAATATAAACACCTGCGATCTTCCATATACGTCCTCCCGAAAATTTAACTACGTCGATGACATGTCTTTTGCATTCCAGCACAAGTCCTTTGGAACCCTGGAACAGGTAACGACATCAGACTTGTCCCAGCTATCAGCATACTGCAAGCATTGGCGCCTACAACCGAGTGCAGCCAAAACTAAGATCTGCTGTTTCCACCTCAATCATAGAGAGCTGCGAGTGCTGCTTGACGGTGTATACCTAAGACACAACTTTACTCCATATCTCGGTATCACGCTAGACCGAACTCTGACGTACAAGCCTCATCTAACCAAAGCCGCGCAAAAATTAGAGTCAAGAAATAACGAGATCCAAAAACTGGCAGGCATCTCCTGGGGTGCCTCCGCAAACTGCCTGCACACCTCTGCTCTCTCGCTGGTTTATTCAACTGCAGAATATGGAGCCCTTGTTTGGCTTAATAGTTGCCACACCAATAAGATCGAACCTCAACTGAACACCACCATGAGAATAATGTCAGAGACCCTAAGACCAACCCCAGTTGAATGGTTGCCCATGCTTTGCAACATACCTCCACCCGATCTAAGAGAAAGCAGGCCCTGATCAAAGAATTTCACAACATCCAAGGCAATCCGAGAATCCCACTTTGTGCTGAGATTGGGAACTCCACCACGCTGAGACTGCACTCAAGACACCCCCCAATAGAACTCGCAAAAAAGTTAAGTGGTAAAAACTTCTCCCTGGAAGAATCTTGGTCATTCCGGTAGACAAAGTCCAATATTAAGAAACGAAAACAGAGAACCCGAATTTGAACTACCGAGGAAAGTATGTTGCAACCTAAACCGGATACGGACTTCTACTGGGAGATGCAACGGTACCTTAGCCAAATGGGGTCAAACTACTGAACCGTCCTGCTTATGTGGCGCTACCGTTCAAACGATGGAATACATCTTGCCCGACTGCCCTGAGCTATCATAAACGGGTAACCTAGACGACATCAATAGCCTGTCATCAGAACCTATCGCCTGGCTACAATCACTGCAACTATAAAATGTCTATATATATATGTTTTGTAATTTCCTTTCTTTGTATCCATACACTAAATAAATAAATCATGTACATACACCACAGTGAGGCTGGAATATATCCCTAGGTTTTTCCTGAGATATTGCTTCACACCATAAGTGATCGGAAGGCCTTCTAACACGGCTTCTACGTGTTCCTCTTAGATAAGTTTACTATCTAGTATTATACACAGATACTCAATAGTGCCTGTGCGTTGTTATCCATTCGTTTGACGTTTCCCCTCAGCTCTTGGACTACATCCACATCTTGGTACAGCTCGAGTTATATTATATCTTCTAGTTCATTTGCCCTCTTTCAAGAGAACACCGTATATCCATGCTTTGTGCCCTGCACCATAAAACAGGACTAGCAGGATCACTACATATGTCTTTCTGGTAAGAAGATTTGAGAGTAGTAGTCTTAGGAACCATTTTCAATGTACTTAGCTACTTCGAAGTTTTAAGGAATCGTTACCATATTTGTGGGGCTTTGCGGAATAAAGTCTTACTCACTAGGCATTGAACCCGGCTATTTTGCTTACCCCTCAGCCTTAATCTTGATGAACGTCGTCTAATCGTATTTCCTTTCTTCTTCTTTTACAGATTCAAAAGCCGATTAGTACGATGCTTAGCGTCTGGTACATATGTAGTAAGACAGGTTTGCAACCTTGGTATCACGATATACACGCCCAGTATAGCGCTATCAACGGTCATTGGAATACCCTACTGGGTATCGATTGTGGCTATGTCCATGATTTGCATATTTTTCACAGTTATGGTGAGTTTTTTTTTTAAAATGGCATAGCATCCTCAACATTATTAGTCTTTAACATTGTTCGTCGTTCATAAATGCCAACTAACACAAATTTTTATTTTTATTTTTATTTCTTTCCATCAGGGAGGACTCAAGGCGGCCATCAATGCTGATGTCATCCAAACAGTAACCATTGTCATAGTAACCCTTGCAGTCATTATCAAAGGAGGCATTGCTAGTGGAGGACCAAAGAATGTGTTCGAAATCAATCGAGATGATGGTGAGCTACAAGATATTTGAAATCTCTCTTCAGCACCTATAACTAGAGAACAACTTTGGTTTCACAAAAATCTCCGATCATGAGTTTTGATCAAATTTTATGGTGGCCATCTCAAATCTGTTTGTCTTCCTATCTAGGTTAGGTTAGGTAAGTGGGCTGGGGAAAAGGAATCCTCCACGGCACACTCAGGTCGATGCGCATTACAACCCTATTCAATACTAATTTCTTCAATTGCTTGCTGCGTTGTTACACACAAACCATCCTGTGGAGTTGGTTAAGTTAATTATTTTATATGTTGGTGTATTGGAAAGCTCTTCTTGATCCTGGAAAAAGTGTCCCCCGAGGAACTTATTTCTGGTGTGATGGAGACTCGGGCTGTGACACAGAAAGTGGGTTGTGTTCGCATATACTCACATGTCACCGCAGCCACTGGAAAGATCTTCCGTTAGACGCATTTTTTTCATGTGGTATCACATGATAGCTCCTATACGAGGGTGGAAAGGGATTTCCATTCCTTCCGTTTAAGTCTGGCGGTCCTGGCTTTCTCAAAAGTACGCCATAGCTTCTTCGTGGTGGTGCAAGTCTCTATGGAGGTCCATTTGGTATTCGCCTCTCCCTTCTTCTAGCTTGGATGTGCAAGGCGGGATATTCACAGAGGGATCACCTTGTTCTGATATAAATATCGAACCTCCTCTTGCTAATTCGTCAGCCTTCTCATTATCTGGTATGCCTTCATGCCCAGAGGCCCAGCATTATCTCGGTTGTGCTCTCGACAGCACTACACAAGCTTCGACTTCATTTCTAAAGCATTAATTGCTTCTAAAGCTGCCTGGCTGTCGATAAAGAAGGTGATACCTCTATCGTAGAATCACGAGCGGCTTTTAAAGATGAAACTGAACGCATACTCAGTAAAAGTGTGGGATTTCCACATACTAAACCCACTTCCCCTCCTAACCCTGGTCCCCGCGGCATTGTCATTAAACATTTCATCGCGAGGGGAGTTCAGTCTTAGGTACTCGGCTCATTCGGATTCTGTTCACTGGGCTGCCTTTCGTTGTCGCTCCTGTTTTCACTGGTGCTTCATAATGGTTTCAACAGCATCGCAAACTGCTCCCCAGATATCTTCCCTGCTCATCATCTGTCTGATTTAGTTGTTTGGGGTAAAGTCCTCACCCAATTTGTTTACCAACAGATGTCGTTCTTCATAGTTTCGTGGACAATGCAACATGACGTATTCCGCATCCTCAACTGCTTCTGAGTACGTTGGCATAGGGGTTATCGTCGAGTCCAAACTTGTGGAGGTAGGCTCTGAAGCAACCATGACCAGTAAGCATCTGGGTCAGGTATAAACTCAGTTTCCACATAGTTCCTATTGATCCAAGCGTTTATATTGGGGATCAATCTCTGCGTCCACCTGCCTTTATCAGAGTAATGCCATCTCTCCTGCCGTTCTTCCAGACTTTTTCTTGCTGGTGCCTCAGTAACACTTCGACTCATCGCTGTTGATGCCGCTGTCCTATTGGCATGGTATTTCGGTTGGAATTCATTAGTAAGAAGGTCTATGGGTGCCATGCCACATCCTAGGAAGTTGTTTGGAAGGCGCTGCATACTCTCAATGCGTTGATTCTCTAAGCTGCCTCCCTCATCTTTGTCTTAATGGCACCAGCCCATATTTGAGAGGCGTAGAGCATTATCGATGTATGGTATAATGTACCCTCTAATGGGGTAGATGGCCCACTAAATTTGGTTTCCATTTATCTGATTGGCTTATTCTCAGGACAATAATGGCTGCCGATGATTGTATGAAGATATCTAGCGGAAGCAGGTTGAAGATAGCCTCAAGCCCTTCGATTGGTGTTGTTCTCACTGTACTGGTGATACCGAAGCACGCTAGTTTTTGTACTTTCGTGATAACCATGTTGACGGCCTGCCACCATACAAGACTGCCATAAGTCAGTATAGGTCTTACTATTGTATATCCGTGCGCATCCATTGTATGGTTTTAGGGCACAGTCCACGGGTCTTCATATCTAGTTATCTGTACTGCAGCTTGGACAGATTTTCTTTTAGCTCTAGATCTGAGGTCTGCAAATTCAGAATTCAAGGCAAATTTGTAATTTTTACTCTACTCTCGAAAATAGCTAAACTAAGCCGGTTTTGAAAAAAACTGCATTTCCACTTAAGCATGCCAAGTGACTCACTCGTGCCCGTTACTTTATAGTCTTCTCTCGGGGGAGGCGAGCTTGTAACGCTAGAACAGCACCACAAGAATCCTGAAGATGTCTATTGATTCGACTCTTGAGCCGCTGGAGATCGCGAGCTTCTGGAAATATATTCTTTGAGATTGAGGCCCTTTCTAGCTGAATGCTCCAGCGGCCGGCCAACTTGGATTCATAAACGCCGATTTTGTGATGTTTGATTTGTAGACAATGGAAAACGATAATGGCATGCCAAGAAGATACGTGAAATCCTTGGGTTGGATAATTTAATCCACCGTTTGGAGCATTGGTACAGTGTGTGGGCTCTTCTGAAGAAGAAAAGACGCCGAGTTAAGTTTTCTTCGCATTAAGGTTAGGTTAGGTTAGATTAGGTAGGGTTATGAGGTTATCATAAAACACTAGGCACCAAAGTGGGCCCATCGCGATCCCTTGGAAACCTTCACGGCAGAAGACCTAAACCCATTCTCCCAAGCAATTAATCTCCCTACAGAATCTGAAAAGATCCTCGTTATGGTTTAGGGACCTCACCTCTTCGAGGTTATCGAAGAAGTGTCTACCAAGGTGCTTTAGCCTTGTCCTGGCAATTCCTTGACATTCACAGAGTATATGAGTTATATCCTCTGAGACATGTAGGTCGTCGCAGTACCTACAAACATCCGTATCGGATAACCCTAGTCTCATAGCATGCCTCCTTAGAAGCCAGTGGCCAGAGAGTATTCCTATCACTGTTCTTAGCCTCGATCTATCTAACTTAATTATCTCCCCAGATTTTCTGCGATCTAACACAGGCCACAAGGCCTTAGACACCCTGTGACCATCTAAGTTTGACCATCTTAGATTAGCCGTGTCAATGATTTTATCCCGAATAATTCCCTTAGCCACGCACCCTGGTGGTTTAATACTACCAATTATATCGCTACGTGGGAGCCCTGCTCCTCTTTTACCCAGCGCATCGGCTTGCTCGTTGCCTTCAATATCGCAGTGTCCAGGTACCCAACATAATCTGACTCGGTTCTGCGTACATAATGCCCTAAGCATTGTGCGGCAATTCCTGATTATCTCAGATTTGGTGACGTAAGACTCTAGCGCCTTTAGCAGAGCCTGACTCTCAATGTAGATGGCGATATTCTTATCGGATATTGATCCCATCTCAAGTAATTCCGCAGCTTTAAGTACAGCTAGAACCTCTGCTTGGAACACACTGCATGTGTCCGGATGTCTCAGGACCACCTGTAGGTTTGTATCTCTCGAGTAAATACCTGACCCCGTGCCCTCATTGGTCTTAGAACCATCTGTATATATAGCAATCTCGTTATGAACAGATACTGTCTTCCTTCGCCAGTCCTCTCTAATAGGATACAGTACTTCGTATGGTGTGTCGAAGTCTAAGGTGCCAAGTATATCGTCCGATTCGTCAGGGATTCCGGAAAAAGATTCCTTGAGAATGGAGCTGTGTCCTATGTTATCAGTCCTGAAGAGACCAACGTTAGTGAGCCGAAGCGCACTGTTGCCCGCTTGAAATTTAATTTGTAGGTCTAATGGTAAAAGATACAGAAAGACCTCGAGTGCAGCCGTAGGTGTTGTGCGTAGAGCACCTGTGATGGCAATACAAGCTGTTCTTTGTACCATGGCCAACATATCCCGTGTGTTTTTCGTATTCGTTGCCTTCCACCACACAAGAGCCCCATACGTAAGGATGGGTCTGACTATTATGATGTATAACCAGTGCATCATTGCGGGCCTCAGGCCCCATTTTTTTCCCGCGGTCCGCTTACAGATGAGAAGAGCATTACAAGCTTTGCGGGCTCTTTCCTTTATGTTAAGTTTCCAATTTAGTTTCCTGTCCAGCATTATCCCAAGATATCTAGCGCGATCCGAAAGGGAAAGCTCCATCCCTGCTAGCTTAGGCAGTTTGAAGGGTGGTATCTTGTATTTTTTACTGAAGAGTACCAATTCGGTTTTATCCGGGTTGACGTGTAGTCCACACCCTCTAACCTATTTTCGCATTAAGGCTAACTACGTTAGTCTTTCCAAGGTTTCTGTAGACCATCGATCTCTGAAGGTTTGAGGTATTTGCATTCATGGTTATGATGTTCGAGTCAGACCTTCCTATACTCTAGCACGTCATTAATATGAAATAGAAAGAGAGTTGGTAACAGAATGAAACCCTGTGGTATTCCAGCGCAGATATTTCTCTCCTTTAAGATTGGGATGGTCGGTGGCTCTGCCTGCAATGAATCTAATGGTTTGACATCTGGCTTGTCCTTTTTCACCAAAGGTGGGAAGGTGGCGTAGCTGAAGATTTTTTACCGTTGCCATTGATGAAAACGGATGCAAGCCGCTATTGCAATTAAGCAGTCTGCAAGCACTCTCTCTCATTGTACACATGTTTGATTAGAAGTTTTTGAATCCTTGTAGATCTTGTTTGCTTTGCCAAATGCCACTGTCTATAGGTTTTATTCTTGGCTGCAACAACATGCTAACAACCCTTATTGAGCCACGGTCTGCTAGAGTGGACACGTTTTATGTGGAATGAAATGTAAAGCTGAATTCTGAGAATAATTCTTGAGGTGGCAATGGTGTAGTGGTAACGTCGTCAATTGCCACGGTAATTATTCATGGTTCAAATCCTAATGTCAGCAAGCTTTTATTTATTTCCAATGAAATATATAAAGTCAGTCCGATCAATTGCGAAGGCTCTATGATGATTTGCTTATGACATCGGTTATCGAAAAAAAAATACTGTGAATCAGAAGCAAAGACAAAGAAATAACAAAAGTCTCTCCAGTAATCTGGACGCCACCCCCGTAGTTTCACTGAAGCATGCACAACAGAGCCAATACAGCAAATCTTGGTCGCTTTCTCTATCTATATAAAGAGTATTCATAACCCCTTGAGTGCGCCTGCTCCGGAAACATACATACTACATATGAGTCCGTGGATGTGGTGCGATAAATTTCACAGCTCTTCTTAGTCAGACAACTTGTTATTCCAAATCAGGCAATAGTAATCCCGTTGTCCTATCAGTGGTGTCGGTAGAAGGTGTTCATAGCGGATTTGCATACAGAAAAGGATCTTAAGACATTTTTGTAGTTATTTGAGTTGTCGAAAGGCAGGGTGGTTTCCCCTAGCTGAAGGAGACTGTAGTTGATGGCAAAGCTTTCCTACATCATGAGTTCTGTTGAAGTGTCGTAACCAGTTCAAGTTGTGAACGTTGAAGTCGCCCAGGACAACAATTTCGGCCGTGAAGTGATGGATCTGTATCCAGTCAACCTCTTGGGATAAATGTTGAAATAATGTAGATGTCTAGTCATATATAGTCATTATATGTACTCGTATGTAGTTCATAGCCGGGACAGTGAAAATAGGTGAAATCAGTTCCAGTTTCGTTTAAACTAGGGTATGCGGATCTTTTTCCGCTAGGAGTCGACTGACACTGTTTGTTTGTATTTGTCACTACAATAGATGAGCAAGTGGGTCCATGTGTATGTAAACGGTTCATTGAATGTTGTACCCACGAGCTTACTTCTGCAAATTACTATCCCAGGAAGTATGCTAATGACTTTTAATCACATCCTAGGTGTGACGATCCATCTGCCAAGCTGCGGAACGTAATTCAAACAACTTTATATAACGCAAAGCTGAAAAGGTGTTTCATTTGTATCCACCCAACCACCCGTTTGCTGATTTGACCACGCTTTTAATGCTCAATTCTACCGCCGCTCTACCTATATACATATCTGTGTCTTTCTTCCATCGCTAGCCGGACAATAAAAGTGTGTGTCACATGGGCCTTGTTCGCTTGGCTCTAATAATATGTATTGGTGGCCATTATAAAGTGTCTCGTCTTTCATGCTGACACCTTTGTTCGGTGAACATACTACCTTTCCTGGGCCACTTTGAACATGTCCTTGAACACTTCTCCAAAGAAGAAAGTTGTACTTACATAATTTCTTTTTGCATCCTTTCAGGTCGATTGAAGTTCTTCAATTTTACTGGCGATGTAACAGTCCGGGTGGACACCCTCTCCGCCTGGTTGGGACAATTATTCGTGTCGCTATCACAATTTGGTTGCCAGCAAAACTTTATGCAACGTTACGTTAGTTTGAAGTCTCTGAAGGATGTTAAAAGGTACTTCTGCTTGAGAAGCATCCCTCTAATCAATCTTACTAAAGTTTTAATTTTCTAGAGCAATGATGTCCAACATCCCCATCATCATTATCTTCTTCTCTTTGGCCTGGATCGCTGGAATGGTGATCTACTCAACATACGCCTCCTGTGATCCCTTCAAAGAGGGATACATAAGTAAAATGGATGAAATCTTGCCGTTCTTTGTCGAAGATCAGTTGGCTTTTATACCCGGCTTTGTGGGCATTTTCATGGCCACCTTATTCAATGGAGCTTTGTGGTAAGTAATCAGTTGGTCTTCTCCAGGACACCTTTTTAATGTCAAACATTTGCCTGGCAATAGCATGAACGTTTCGAATTTGAATTCACTTGCGACTGTCCTGTGGGAGGACTTCCTATCGCAGCTACCACAGTTCAAAGGACTCACTGACAAGAAACAATTGGGTGTAATTAAGGTTGTCACGGTCATATTTGGCATCATCATTATGGGCATTGCGTTCTGTGTTGGTCTACTGTCGGGCGTTATAGAATCATCGATGTTGGCCTTTTCGGCCACATCTGGACCACTGTTGGGTGTGTTCGTATTGGCTATGTTAGTGCCGGTCGCTAACTGGAAGGTAAGCTTATAATACGCTTTGTAAGACCAATGACTGATGCCTTGTTCAAATATAGGGAGCTGCAGCTGGTATGATCAGTTCTAGTGTCATTGTACTTTGGATAACGTTCGGCAGCTTGACGCTGGACAAGCCTGATTATATGCTGTCAACATCAACGGAGGTAAGGGATTTTTTTTGTTTGCTATATATTCTGGAATTCTTATGCTTTTTATTTTTTGCTACAGGGTTGCTCGAACTTTACGTTTTCACAAGAGATTTCGAAGCCTCAGTCGCTTTGGTTGTTACAGAATAAACCTTTGGATACAGCGTGGGTGATAAATGACACATCATCACAGTTTAGCACAGCAGCACCACCAGTAATGGGAAAGTAAGTAGTTACGTTTTAATAAATTATTTTGTTAGACCTTACATTAGATATTACATTCATTCTGAACATTTATAAACTTGGAGCTTTCATAAATGCTGCGTCAGATATCCCTTTGCAGACCTTTTTGCGAATTTCGAGAACAACGGATTTTAGATCGACCTGATCTGTCACATAGTTTCCAATACAGAAGGTTTTACTAGTGTAACTTACTGAGCAAGTAAGGTAATGTACTCGGTTACCAGGTGGAAGGTTGTCAATTTACGATTCAACCATACCCACTAAAGTTTTCTAAAATAAAATTAAACGATGTGCCAATACATCACCTGGAGTAGTTAGTTAGTTATTCATTGAAGATATAATCTGTTAGTCTTTTATGGTTTGGCTGAAGGCCGTCTACCAGATTGACATTTATAATTTTAGAAAAAAATTTAAATATTTATACCTATTGCTCGTGAATCGAAAGTTTATTTTTAAAAAAGTTCCTCAATTATGCAATTTCTGTAGCGTAGGGCATTCGTCGTGTAAATATAGAGTGAATCCCAGCCTTTGTCGCCATTAAGTATGCTTATCGCCTCCTCCAACTCAAGTGTACGTACTCCAAAGATACTTACGCGGAATTCTTGAAGAATGGGACATACTGTTAGGAAGTGGTATACATCCTCTCGATCTTTCCGGTTGCATATATCACACAGTATAGGAAGTTCTGGGCGGTGTGGGATATAATTAAGTGGTAGAAGTTCCCCTCTTATTTTAAAGATGGTGCTCATCATGTCGGTGGATTTACCAGATAGAAAATATCTTCTATCTCGCAAATGGAGGTTAAGGCTGCTATAATATAGTCTGTGCTGCAACGCTTGGGCTTCTCTTAAGAATCTATCATACAATCTATGACCTATTTTCTCCAGCAGGGTCTTAAACTTTTCCTTCAAAGTTGCTAACTGCTCATTGGGGTTAACTGTTAAACTGAAATCACAATCGGATGCTAATTTTTCCCACTCTTCTACACAGATTTCTCTGGTTGATAGCATATGAGATAGAACTATCTTTGGTAGTCTGTTCTCGTTCATCGTCATAACTCGTAACACATAATCTAAGTGGAGCTTGAGAGAATCCAAGAACATGGGAGCTATACCAGTCTCTAAGTGGAGCATGTAGATGGGTGACCTACTCGGCAGCTTAAGTGCTCTCCTTATAAAATAGCGAAGAAACTTTTCCACCTCTTCGAATGGACGGTACCCGCATACTTGTGCTCCGTAAAGAATAATAACAGATGCAGTTGCACGGAATATTTTCAGCTTCGCGCTGTGTGATATGGTTTTGTTGCAAATGCAACTTCCCCACACTGAACCAACTGCTCGCTTTGCTTCTGCTAGTTTCGATGTTAAGCGCTTCTTCATGTGAAGGTTTGATGCTATCAAAACTCCTAAGTCCTCCTTCCCCCATCTTTTCTGAAAATCATCATTTTCGACTTTGCTAGGTTAAGTGACAAATTCCAAGTTTTGCAGTAGTTTTCCAATCTACGTATCATCAGCTGCATTCCTTCAATAGTATCCGCGAGGAGAGCCATGTCATCTGCAAACAACAGTGCCGGAATTTTCGCTCTGTTTATCTCTATTCCTCTTTTAATGTCATCTACTATGTCGTTTATATATAAAATAAACAGCAATGTGCTAAGGATACACGCTTGTTTTACACCCATTGTCGTTTGGAACTCCTCAGATAAGTGGACCCCATCCCAGATGCACGCCGTGTTTTTTTCATACATAGCCCTTAAAACGTTTATGACTTTTGTTGAAAATCCGATTTTGTAGAGCTTATAGAAAAGTGATTCGCGTGGTATAGTGTCAAAAGCTGCTCGGAAATCTACAAAAAATGCATACAGCTTCTTGCGCCTCTTTTTATAGGTCTCTGCTATGCTTACAAGTGTTAATGTTTAGAAATTCCGAGGTGCAATTCTTGTAGAATTCGAAAGGCACACGGTCCTCTCCTAGAGCTTTATTAAGTTTAGACTTCTTAATTGCATTTTGAACTTCATCTAATGTGATAGGCGTATCTAAGAATTTATCATCAATCGAAGGGGCTGCATATTGAAATGACGGTGATATAAGTGCTGTGTTGTTGGAGGTGGCTGAAATGATCTTTCAGCATATGTGCTTGTAAGCCGGGGCGATTACATTTCTCTTTCCATTTATGAGCTTCAGTGTTTCCAGAATTCTGCTGTCGATTTCGCCCCATTTAGTAAGTCAACGATTTTCTGGACGTATGCCTGTCTTTTCGATAAGCAAAGCTGTTTAAAGTATTTGTTAGCCGCCAAGTAGAGAAGCTTAAATGAAGTGGAATTGCTTGACCGAAGTAATCTAAGAAACGAGAAAGAAGCATCCCTGGCCCTCGTGCAATCTTTATCAAACCACTTTTGCTTTTTAACTTGGCTATTAATTCCCAATTGGGCACTTTGAGGCGCAGCTCTTTTTATTATTTCCGTTAGAGTTTCGGTACTGGTGGGAATATTAGATTCGCTCAATCTAATGAGCTCTGCATTTAGATTTTGTTGGAACAAATGACGAAATCCATCCTTCCATGCCAATTTTGACAATAGTTCCAGTTGCGAAAGATTCCCCTCGTTCACCTAGAGTAGCTCAAAACCGATTGCAAGAAATAACACAAAATTATTTGCGACATCCGACACCACCCATAGAGTAACTCTCCGACTTACTTACTCAAGTATTGAAACTTAATATCTTCTTCTTTCGTGCAATTGCATTAAGAGATTTAAACTCTTAGACGTAGGTGTATATAAATTGTTCCGCCATCCTTGCTTGTTTGTTCACTTTATCCATGCCTGGATCTAACACTAGGGTGACCATTCGCCCCAAATTCTGGGAAGAGTTTTCGAAATCAGCATTTCATCGTTCTGATGTGTCCCCGAATTCCTATTTCTACACGAAGAAATGTGTAGAAAGCAATGAAATCCCTTAAATGAAATATTTTTGAACGATGCACTCATACTCTTACTCGTACCTTCGTGGTGGTATATATCTACGTGGACCAATTAAGAGCCAAAATTCTGCTGTACTCAGATAATGTGGTGTTGCTGTCTGATAGTCCTACCACTCTCGAGCGATGATCAACAAGTTCTGGAGACTTTCTGACATATTTTTGATACCAGAATAAGGACTCCTAAGAAAGTGGGCGCCGTGGCGTAAGTGGTTAGTGTGTTGGATCACTGCGCATGAGGTTCCAAGTTCGAATCCCAGAAAACACAAAAAAAAAGTTTTTTCACGGTCCCACCTCTCGCGAGCGCCTGACAAACATCCGAGAGTATTGTTGTCTCGAAAAAGCTTCTCAAATCACCGTTCGGCTACTGCACTAAACTGTAGGTCCCTTCCATTCGCGTGAAAAATATAACGCACGCAACATGAGTGGTTGCAAGAAGCTAGGCCCTGGCACTTAAAAGAGCTGTTGCGCCAAATATTTATTTATTTTTTAATAAGGACTTTAATGGTCCATTTAAATTCTGATTATAACCAGATTCCAAATTCACCTGGACGTCCGAAACATACGTGGAGATGACGTCAGACAAGAACGAGATCACCATCTTATGGTAGCTCATTTACGCCTTCGTACTGCATCCGTCAACAGCAACCGCTCAAACCTACTTAACATCACCAGGTTTAATATCGACAGGCTCAAGGTTCCCCAAGTGCGCCAACAGTTCAGGGACCATCTTGCCTTGGAAGCAGAAGCAATCAGTAGCATACTGCAAAAGAACATGAATGACCACTGGAGTGCTGTGAAAAATGCTTTTGCGACTGGGGCACGCACGTTTGTCGGTAAAAAGTAGAAACACCACCGCACATGGCTTTCTACAGACACCTGGAGACGGATCGATGAGCGTACAGCAATCAAGGCTCGGATTGCAGCGGCCTCAGCAGTAGAGAGAACCGAGCTTGGAGCCCAATATCGTGCGAAGAAGAAAGAAGTGCAGCGTAGTGTGAGACGTGACAAACGTCAATATATGAACTCACTGGCCTCAAGGGCTGAAGAAGCAGCGAATAGGTGCGACAGTAAAACTGTTTACAGCATCACTAAGGAGCTCATTGGCGGTCGAAACTCCAAACAACATCCAGTGAAGAGTATAGACGGCAACCTTCTGATTTCGGATGAGGATCAGCTCAACAGATGGAGAGAACATTTTGCTACGATGGCGGTATGATCTCGAATTCGAATGAGCAGTTTGAAGCAACAAATTCCCGAATTCGCACCTCACCTCCCAGTAAAATCGAAATAATAACAGCAATCAAGTCCCTCAAGAAGAACAAGGCGGTGGGTATTGATAGCATCCCTGCCGGGCTATTTCAAGCGGCGCCAAATACATCGGCAGATTTTCTGCATCCCCTAATGCGGAGAGGTATTTGCGTTCTTCCAGCCGTAGTCAAAATAATGGCTAGAATAATTCTAGAACGAATTAAAGAACATTTAGATAAACAGGCAGGCTTTCGTGCTGGATCCTCCTGCGTCGACCAGATATGTAAACACCTTACGGATCACAATCGAGCAATGCGTTGAGTATAGGTCTCCGCTAGACCATCTACTCTGTGTGATATAATCAGAGAGACCAATGCAGAGCACATCCCTGCTATCACACGGGAGGAACTATTCGGAGCATGCAGGAAGATAGGAAGCAACAAAGCACCTGGACCAGATGGCATCCCCAATAAGGCAGTGAAAGTGGCTGTCCAAAAGAGACCGGACATTTTTATAGCCACTATGCAAGAGTGTATGGAAGAAGGAGTTTTTCCTGGGCCTCGGAAGCTTCAACATCTAGTACCTGGAGCGATCCAAGGAGAAATATGGCGAGGGGGAACAAAGAAATACTGTGCAGTAGTGACTCTGGACATCAAAAACGCCTTTAACTCGGCAAATTGGACACTCATAAGGAGATCGCTAGCCAGAATGGATTCTCCATACTACCTATTGAGGATAGTTACAAGCTACTTCACCAACAGGAAGTTGAGGTACCAAACCGACGAAGGGGTAAAGTACCAAAACGTCACGGCAGGAGTCCCACAAGGATCGGTACTGGGCCCTCTCTTATGGAATATTATGTACGATGGAGTCCTGCGACTAGCACTTCCACAAGGAGCCGTGGTCACCATGGCTAAACACATCCACGAAATAGAATCAGTGACAAACGAAGCAATCGGAAAAATTAAAGGCTGGCTACGATCCGCCGGCTTAGAATTAGCAGGCCACAAAACTGAAGCTGTTCTTATAACAAGTCGAAAAGCTGTTGAATATGCGAATATTCAAGTCGGAACTCAGACTATAAGAACCAAGGAAGCAGTTAAAAACTTAGGAGTAATACTCGACAACAGGTTAAGTTTTAAAACACACGTGGAATACTCGAGCAAGAAGGCTTCACTACTGCAGTCAGCCCTTTCTCGAATACTGCCAAACATCGGTAGCCCTGGATATGCTAGACGGATTCTACTATCCAGAGTGGTTAGCTCGGTTCTCCTATACGCTGCACCGTTTTAGGTGGCGGCGTTGGCGACGATAGAAACACGGAGAAAACTATCGTCAACATACAGGCTATGCGCGATAAGAGCAATCAGCGGTTTCCGAACAATATCGGACGAAGCAGCCTGTGTCATAGCCGGAATGATCCCCATCGACATCCTCGCAAATGAGATGGTAAGGATCTACGAAAGGAGAACCTCGAGTCATCAAGAGGTATTGTCAGCAGATAAGGTCAAGAGGATAAAGGTGGAGGAGAAAGCAACATCACTAGCTATGTGGCAAAACAGGTGGAATAACAGTACAAAAGGTAGATGGACCTACAAGCTGATCCCCACCATTGGGGTCTGGACGAAACGAGTGTTTGGGGACTGCAACTATCACCTTACGCAGTTCCTATCGGGTCGCGGTGGCTACCGCAAATATTTACACAGATTTGGACATGATAACTCACCTCTCTGTTCACATTGTCCAGACCAGGAGGAAGATACAGAGCATGTAATATTCCATTGCAATCGCTTTACGGAACGGAGAAATAACTTGCCAAGTCCACCATTACTTATAGACCAAATGCTGCGGTCAGAGGAGAATTGGCTGGAAATTTGTACCCTTATAACGAATGTGCAAAAAGAGCTCCGAATAATTAAGAGAGCAAGGAGAGCTGAAGCAGCAATACAAGAAGCATAGCATTAATTGCTAACCAGCCCCGCGAAGTAATACCTTACAGCAGTCCTGCGGGGAGAGTGGTAGAAGTGTGCAGGGTGTCGATTAGTACGTAGGCGCATTCCTGGCGTCGATTATTCGGGATTGCGAATTGTACATGCTAGTAGCCCGGGCTACTAGTATCTTTCGAAAATTACCACATCCCTTGGCGCAACCAAAAAAAGACTTCGAAAAGTCTTTCGACAGCTTGAGTCGAGATGCTATCTGGTTGGCCTTGCGCAGGAGAGGCATCCCAGAAAAACTTATAACTATTATCAAGGCTACATACGAGGGCGGTAAGTGTCACGTCGTGCAGAATGGTAGGGTGTCGGAGGATTTTGAAGTCCAATGTGGAGTACGTCAAAGGTGCATACTGACCCCACTATTGTTCTTGGTGGTTATCAGCGATGTACTCCGTGCAACATTGTCGGAAAGTTACTATGGAATTCGTTGGACTATGACATCTTACCTTAAACAACTAGATTACGCTGACGATGTTTGTCTACTTTCACATCGGATAATGGACCTGCATCTGATGGCCCACAATCTAGAAGATGACGCAAACAAAGCGTGGCCAAAAATAAACACAGCCAAAACAAAAGCACTGAGCACTTCAAATAATCGCACTCAACTTGACGTTACCGAACAGGAAGTCGAGAAAGTTGATAGCTTTCTTTATTAAGGAAGTGTGGTCTCGGCTAATCTTGGTGGCACCGAACTGGATGTGTGCAGCAGAATCGGGAAGGCTTAAGCTGCGTTCGGAATGCTATTCAAAATCTGGAGAAGCAATGTTATCAGCTTAAGAACTAAGCTGCGACTGTTCCGCTCCAACGTACAATCAGTGCAGCTTTATGGGTGCACTACTTGGAAAGTGGACAACATTAACACACGCAAGCTGCAAGTCTTCCTAAACAAATGCTTAAGAATCACCTTGAGGATTTTTTGGCCGAACCGCATCTCCAACGAACAGCTTTATATGAGAACGGGCCTAGAACCTATAAGCATTCCTATACAAAGAAGAAAGTGGCAATGGATTGGACACACCCTACGATGTGAGAAATACTCACATCCATTGAGAAATACGCCATGCAATGGTTTCCGATCACCCAGGCAGGTAGAATAGCGGGGCGCTCTAGGCAAACGTGGCGCAGAACAGTTGATGAGGAATCGAGCTCTTTAGGAATGAGTAAGAGGCAGCTCAAACGCGTTGCAGAACTTCGAACAGGATGGCGCGCAGGCGTGGATGACGCCCTATCCCCCCCGAGGGGTTAAGGGATCTAAGTCAAAGTCAAGATGTCCTGTCAGCAATAGCCGTAAATGGAAGTAAATTGGTCTTAAAAGACGCACTTGCAGAAGGAGTGGAAATCTTTAACTAACTGCGCTCTACCTCCCTGTCCATCTGAAACAGTTTTAAGCGAAGGTCCTTGTTATTCCTAATTCCATTGAAACTTTCTTTGTCTGCCTGAAACCAGGATACTAGCATTTAAGTCTTGCCAGAGGCAGCCGCTCTTCAATACTCGAAGGTATGGCAAGACCTCGTAGTAACTTCTTGCCATGTACGTATCCGTGAGACATTTGTGACTTGGAACGTATAGACTAACAAACTGGCTGCGATAGAAAGTGATATGAAACTTGAACACCAGAACCAATGGCATAATCGATAGGGGTATGGGTTCATATACAATAGGGGCAATAATTTGTCTATAACACACAAAAAAAAAACGAATCCTGTTTACGGTCAGACTGCCACCTCTGGGGTATTAAGAGCCAACTTCTAGGCCGGGGAAAAAGAAGAAAGAAGCAAGAGGGACTCAGCACGGGAGTCCGGTACACTACATCCCTTCCTCCCTCCTATCTCCTTATTTCACACCCGCACTGTGCAAGTTTAGCGGTAAAACAGCTACACAAGTACCAGATACCCCAAAACACATGACAAAAGCCTCCAGCTTTTGCAAAAAAATAAAGATACACACTGCACAGCCTAGTTGGTAGCTTGAGACCTTGAAAGCTAGAATAACGCTAGAACTAGTGAGCTGTAGAACCTGCAAGACCAATGAGAGAGTATTTTCTCCGTATGCATCGTGTTGCCGCAGAAGCTAATATCTTGGAAGACATTTAATTATAGCAATTTCTATTTATAATTCGCAACCCAAAGAAAAATATATACAATCTATCCTATTAGCTTTGTTGAATGAAGAAAGGATGGCACTGAACGGAAGAGAATACTACAAGTTAGTCAAAACTGTCGAAACTGCTTTGTCATGCAGTCTGCTCTCAACGAACTGCTCAGCTGGACCGAAAAATACGACCTCTCCGTTAGCTCGACGAAGACCAAGCTAGTCCTATTTACAAGAAAACACAAACTCCCTGACTTCACTCCACCCAAAATAAGACGATCCACTCTTAAACTTTCAAATAACGCTAGCTGTTGAGACCTAAAGCTTGACCGCAAGCTAATTTGAAAAGGAGAATGTCGTCGAACGTATCAGGAAATCACTGGCTGTCCTAAACATCAGCAAGAAGGCAGTAGCCTCCACTTGGGGCCTACAACGAAACATCATGCACTGGCTATATACGTCGGTAATAAAACCGATTCTAATGTATGGAGTGCTGATATGGCTGATACTCGTAGCTCGCCTTGGAGAAGAAGTCCAACCTAACCATAATGAAAAAAACTCAACGAGTTGCATGACTTAGCATTACCAATGCAGAGAACTTCTCCCACAGATGTCTCCAAGCCATGCTCCACCTACTTCCCTTCCGATTGACATCGTCAGTAAGCAATTGGCTATCAGCTCGGCAATAAGAATAAGAGGCTTCAAGCAATGGAGGGAGCAACGCACGGAACACGCCAAAATACTCTCGATTCACCGTCATCTCCCCATTTCCACTAACCAGCTGCCCACTGAATATGACTTCGACAGGGGCTACATGCCCTCAATACCGGGCAGAGCTGAGTGGACGCAATGTGGTGTCCTATACAGCGCATCGCTGTCAATTTTCACGGACGGGTCCAAAACCAAGTATGGAGTCGGTGCTGGAATCTTCTCAGAAGACCTGAACATACTCTCTTAACCGTCCAAACCATTGCAGCGTTTTTCAAGCCGAAGTTACCGCGGTTCGCCAAGCCGCTGATTGGTTAGCGGCTAATATACTATCAACATCGGATATTGTTATCTACGTCGATAGTAAGGCAGCCATTAAATTCCTCGCATCCAGCACTACGAGATCTAAGGCAGTGAAAAACTGCCGCGTATCTCTTAACGAGATAGTTAGTGAGTACAACATACAGGGTCATTGTGCAGCAGACGAACTGGCTCGAAAACACCATAGGCATTACCGACATCGAAGCGCCAACGTCTTACGTTAGGTACCTTATTCAAATCGCCGCGGAGAAAGTGTTCAATCACCGATGGCAACATCTAGGCCAAGGTAACACCGCCAGACAACTTTGGCCAACACTTAACCAATCTGGGTCCATCGGACCCCTGAAATACAAGAGAGGAACCCTCTCCAAAATAACAAACGTTCTCACCGGACACTGCGTCATAGGAAGACATGCCTAAAGACTACGCATCCTCTACATATATGAGGACTTCTGCAGAAGCTGCAGGGATGAAAAGGAAGACAGACCATTAGCTACCTCATATGCGCTCGTCCTGCACTTGCCAACATTAGGAAGGCAGCTCTGGCTGAATACTTTTTTCACGATCTAAATGATCCCGGCAACGCCTGCACGGCGCGTTCGATAACACTGGTTACGACTCGATCGCAAGGGCGATTAGTAGCAGAGGTATCGAAGAATCGACCAACCAATAGATCAGGGCTATGGATTCATTACGTCCTCCTCGGAGGGAGTGTCGGTGTAGATAACTGTCCTCAAGGAGGAGTTCTTTCCGCCCTGTTATGGTCAATAGTCATCGACAACTTGTTAGTAGATCTTCACAGATCAGGCTACACCACCGTCGGTTATGCTGATGACTTGGCGGTTTTTATAAGAGGTAAATACGGCACGACAATTTCTAACATCATGCAAAGTGCAATATCTCAAGTTGTAGATTGGTGTAACAAAGAAGGACTATCCATCAATCCTAGTAAAATCGTTCTGGTGCCGTTTACAGGGAAGACACAGGTCAACCTTGAACCTATTATAATCAGAGACACCACACTAGTTTATTCCAGCCAGGTCAAATATTTTGGTGTAATTCTTGACAAACGACTTAACTGGAATTCAAATATTAAGTCCGCCACAGAGCGTGCTACTAGAGCACTGTAGGCCAGTAAACGCGGCAGAACTTGGGGTCTCTCTCCTAAGATTATGCATTGGTTGTACATAATGATAGTTAAACCCATTATCACATATGCGGACAACGTCTGGTGGCCAAAAACTCTCCAGCAGACAATGGCAAACAAGTTGCAGAAATTGCAAAGAATTGCCTGTCTAGGCATTACAGGTGCGATGAGCTATTGTCGGGCTAACACCCCACCAATCTTCATTAGGAAGATGGCTGCTAGATATGCCATCAAGCTGCAGCTAGATTATGAGTATAAACCAGGTGACCTAGTGGGGCATTTAAAGATACTCAACTCAAACCCTAAGCGAGACATGATCTGCACTATACCAGATATTATGGCCAGGCAACATTGCTTCGGTATGTTATTCGAGGTTGCAATATTGGACCGCGGAAATTGGTCCAATGGTGCTGCAACACTGGACCCTAGAAGTCTGGTCTGGTTCACTGACGGCTCAAAAATGGATTCTGGAGTTAGAACTGGGGTCTTTGGACTCAACACGAAGATTTCGGTACCTATGAATACGACTCCCACTGTGTTTCAGGCTGAAATCCATGCCATTGAGATCTGCATCACATACAATCTCCACAAGGGGATCAAGGGCGCTAGAATACATATCTTTTTAGATAGCCAAGCAGCACTTATGGCACTATCGTCCAACCTAATGGGCTCCAGAACTGTGAAATGCTGCTACGATGCATTACAAGACCTTGCAAAATACAACAGGATAAAACTCGGTTGGGTCCCTGAACACCAAGGGATTGTGGGCAACGAAACCGCAGATGAGCTTGCTAGGCTCAGAATCTGCGTTCATAGGTCCTGAACCTTATTGTGGCGTCAACTGGGCGACAGGTACAAGGCTGATATACAAATGGGAAAACAAACTTCGTATAGACCACTGGTCTAATGGGGCAGGTCTAAGACAATCCGAGCGATTAATCAAGCCTTACTCCTATAAGGAAATCCTTAACTTTGATAGAGAAAGCATTAAGAAACTCGTGAGCTTTCTAACTGGCCATTGCGGCCTGAGATACCACCTTAACAAGTTGAGCCTGTGTTAAGAGAAGGACTGTCGGTTATGTTTAGAGGAGGATGAAACATCCGAGCACATTCTTTGTGAATGCCCGCACTACACTAGTTAAGGAAACGTATTCTCCACAAGGAGATACTTACTTCAGTGGAACTGAAATGCTCCACTACTAAAGACATACTCACTTTCATACGGGAGGTAGTACGTCTGTTAGATTAACTTCAACCCTCCGATACAATAGATCTTCAAGTCGCAGTGTCGTTGACACATAGGCATGGGTTGTACAAGAGGAAAAAAAAGCCTGCACGGCTTAAATTAACTCATTCATACAACGAAGCAAATGGTTCCTAGATTAAGAGGATGACCCACCCACCCTAAACATCGGGAGTACAATAGACCTATTTCTGGTCTAAGTGCATCCTCATCGAGGGCCAATCCAAACCAACCAACCGACTGCCCTCATATTACCTCTGCTCACAGTATCCCTTGACGGATACAATCTCGAAGTTGGGATGTTGTCTCTTACTTTTGTCCAAACAGTTGTGGCTACCGAATACATGTAACTGTGGGGCGGGGTCACCTTAAACAAACATAAAATCATTTGCAACTACTAAGCGTGTCTATAACAGCACTAATCTAAATTTTCTTCTCGTTTCCAGAAATTTCCTTCAATCAATATACTCCCTCAGCTTCATGTACTACAGCTTGCTGGGAACTATCCTCACAGTCAGCATTGGCGTAATCGTCAGTTACCTGACCCGCAACGACAAAGAAGACAGATACGACAATAAACTCCTCCACCCGCTCATATTCAAATGGAGCGAATTCTTCTCCGGATCCAAGCCTTATTACATCAAAGAACCAATCCCAGTCAGTACAACAACCAATACAACCGTCGCCACAACAGCATTGGAGAGTTCGGAGAAATCAGCGAAAAATGGTGCACAAATAAATCTTGGCTACGAACCACACAATGACATCGAGGGTTCAGAGCACCACTCTAGCAAAGACAAGCCCCTTCCGCTGGAAGCTAATCTAACAATTATTCCATATGGGAATTCAACAGTGGCGTCTAGTCCAACACTAGAGGTCAACGAGGTAAAATTAAATGGAGTCGTCAATCTACCACCGCAGCGGGACATTGCCAATGGAACGTATCGTAAAATTACTGAAAACGAGTTGGTATAACAGTTCAGGTTACACTCACAGGAGCAGCACAGCATCCTTAACTACTGGATTCGAGTCTGCATTTCTTTTTCAAAGCCAGGAGGCACCATATTGTTCTCTTAAACCACATAAGTACGAGAATATATACACAAAATGTATATTTTTTTTATACAACAAGGGTTGGGTTGTTCACTAAACATGGGTAGCAATTGTTGTGTTGTGACAGATGTAGTATTATTATCCTTTCTGAATTTACTTGTTTTTCATTTGTTTCATCATTGTTACACGATTCCACGGTGAAACTGTGATCAAAATAAAACAAAACAAAAATATTTTAATATTTAATTGCAACTTGTACAGAAGTATAAATTTATACAAAATATTATCTATATGTCTACATGTGTATTAACAATTATACTCTAAGTCAAATGCTAAGCTTATTGAAAACTAATTTTTTTTTTTTGTTAATTATACTTTATCATAGATTTAGCGTTATTTATTTTATAAAGAAAAAAATTAAAATCATAGCATAGTTGATATAAGCGTTTACAAGACTAGAATTTTGTGCGGTTAGCAATTGAGTGTCCGTGACAAAAAGTAAGATTTCTACAAGAACCAGTGACTCACAAACTTATTTTTGAAAGTTTTAACAAATATCAATAGAATACGTATAGTTCAAGCTGAAGGAATTTAAACGGATACAAAAATAAAAATAGTAAGAACAGTAATTAAGTGAAGGAACTTTAAGATATGAATTGATTTTTGCGCTAAGTTGCTCATTTTCTAATTTAAGATTTTCCTGTAATACTATAATGAATGAATTTAAGCACTGATCTGACAATATTGTAGACAATTAGGAATATAAATAAATTTTAAATTGTAAGAATTTAATGAATGCCTTGTCTTTTATTCTATTTTTTTGGTCGCATTTTAAGAGGAATATATTCTAGGGTGCCATGACATAAGGCCATATCGTCGGCTTTCTTTCAAAACGTCGTAGGTCGCAGTTTTATGAAATTTTTTTTTTTTTTTTAAGGAAGGTGGAAAGCATCGAAAGCCAGAGTGTGGGACTTTAACCCTAACTAAAACCACTTCTACTTCAAACCCCATTTCCCGACAATACTACCAAGGGTATACAGTCTTCCGGGGGGGTTTTCAGCCGTGGATTGCAGTGTGGGAAAAATTCCCAAATAGGAAAAACACCCCCTAATATTACAACTGAGAGGAGCTCTCATCCAGTAATTTTTCTCTAATGTATAATTAACGTTTTGGAGGGGTGAAGCTCATTAGCTGACCCCGAAATTAATTCTGTGTGTATCTACTTTAATTTGGTCATTTATAGGTTATAGGTATACCTGTGTGTATATATAATACAGTCATGTTTTATATTTTTTTCTATTATAGTTTTCGTTAGAAAATTAAGTCACGCGGCCTTAATCTTTTACCCCGCCTAATAGTATTGTTGTTTTCTTCCACCATGTATTGTATTTGAGGATTTACATGGTCTTGGAGTTGTTCGTACTGCCTAAGAGCATATTTTTTTACAGTTTCACTTACATTTTCTACGTCTACATAATGTTGAGCTCCTCTTTTTTCTTTTTGACATGCTCCTTCCATCTGAGCTTGGCGTCAAGTGTTATACACAGATATTTCGCAGTATTTGCGTACGGAATTTCTATTCCATCAATATTAACTCTTACATTATTTATTCTTCTATTAGTAAAGTTAATATGGATAGATTTAGTTTCATGAAGCTTTATTCTCCATTTTTTTGTCCAATCACTTACAGATTTAATGGCCTTTTGTAATTTCTTCGCTGCTTCATCAGTATTATCGCCAATAGTCATAATTGCAGTGTCGTCTGCAAAAGTCGCCAAGCTAGCTTCTTCCTGCTGAGGTAGGTCTCTTGTATATAGGAGATAAAGGATTGGTCCCAAGACACTTCCTTGTGGAACTCCTGCAGATATTTTCTTTAAATGAGAGCATTCATTCTCATATCTTACTCGAAAGTAACGATCTGCGATATAAGATTTAAGAATTAAGTAAAACTCTTCGGGGAGATCCCTTTGCAGTTTAAATTCTAGTCCGCGATGCCAGACTTTATCAAACGCTTGTGCTACGTCTAGAAATATGACTGAACAGACTTTTTTATTCTCAAGTGCTTTTTCTACTGTACTTACAATTCTATGCACTTGTTGTACAGTAGAGTGTTTCTCTCTAAACCCAAATTGGTGGGAAGGTACAAGACTTCTTTCTTCTATTATTGGCTTGAGTCTTTTCAAAAGCAGTTTTTCAAATAGCTTTAATAATACGGGTAGGAGCGAAATCGGTCTATACGATTTCTTTTCATTTGGCGACTTATCTGGTTTCAGAATCATAATTACCTCTGCCACCTTCCATTGCATCGGAACATACTTTAGCCTGAGTGCTGCATTAATTAAATGTAATAGTTTCCGCAAAGCTTTGTCCGGGAACTCCTTAAGTATTTGTCCTGTTATCAAATCGTAGCCCGGTGCTTTTTTTGCATTTATGTTAGTTTTAATTTCATATTTTAGTTCCTGAAATGTTACATGCTGTATATTTCTGTGATCATTTCTGGACTGCAGGAAAAGATTTTCGTCTGCAGTTTGCCTAGGAAATGGTTGGAAGGTTTGCTGCAGGTGATCTGCGAAGAGGTTAGCCTTTTCTTTGCCATTTCTTGCCCAAGACCCGTTTTCCTCTTTTATGGGCGGTGCTTGTTTTGCTGTTTTTTTTTAAAGACTTGACAACTTTCCATAGCGAGTATTCTGTATCTTTATACGCTAATAGCTTATTCAAGTATCTGCCAACTGATTCGTTCTTCACAATTTTTAGAAGCCTTTTGAGTTCATTGCACAATGCGTTAAGAATCTTTTTATTCTCAGGTGTTCTGATTCTTTGCCAAGTCTTACGAGCTTTGCGTTTTTTCCAAATTAATTCTTTAACTGCATATGGATAATTTATATCAATATTCCTGCTTTTTTGACCAATAGGGGTGCTTATCCATGCTGCTTGCTGGATATTTGTATTGAATAGCTCAATTTCTTCTTCTAGTTGGAATGAGGTTTTTATCGGGACCTGTAGGTTTATGCTATCTTCTAATGTTTGTCTGAATAGGAGCCAGTTTGTTTTGTGATTTATAAGACGTGGTCGACTTTCAGTTCTCAGTATACTACCACTAATCGTCATAAGAACTGGAGAATGATCTGACGACAGATCATCTTTATTTTCTACATGAATGTAGTTATCAGATATTCCTTTTCCTACATAGAAGTCTATTAGGTCTGGGATTTTATTCTGGTCTACCGGCCAGTGTGTTGGCACAGCACTTGAATGAAAATCACAATTTAATGCTCGTCCTGCTGAATATAGCTCTCTACCTTTGGTGTTTGTTAGTCTTGAGCCCCAAAAGGTATTTTTGGCATTAAAGTCACCTCCGACTATAAAATAACTTCCCAGGGTTTGGAAAAATCTAATATAGTCGTCTTTTTTTAGATTTTGTTTTGGTGTGCAGTATATTGCAGATACTTTAATTTTCGTTTTGTTTAATATGTGTACATTTATGGTTGTAGCTTGCATTTTTTCTTCCTCAATTTTTGAGTCTTCGTAGTGTTTGATTGAGTCTTTTACGAGTAACGCAGATCCTCCCCTTGCCCTATCCGCTGGGTGAATAGCATGATAGCAGCAGTATCCAGATATGTTTAAGTTATTTGATCTGGTTAGGTGACTTCCTGTGATTAAGCAAATATCTATTTGTTCAGTGTTAAGGAAAACTAATAACTCTTCAATGTGCTGCATTAGCCCATTTGCATTCCAAGTTACTGTCGCAATAAATTCTGCAACAGAATTATTCCCGAAAATTTAATTTAAGAAACGAACACACAAAAGCCGGCCGCGCACGCGAAAGGGGTTAAAATCGAAAGTGACAGATAGCCACAGATAATGTAAAGAGGATCGGGAAATTGCAGCAACAGCAGCCTGTGGGATGCTGCTCTCCCGGTTACTTAGCTGGGGTGAGTTCACTGGAATTCCGTTTACACGGACGTCTGGCTGTTTACTCGATGAATGGGCGCCACCAGATCTTTGAAAGGGATCGGGAAACCTTTTTGGGAAAGTGAATGGGGTGGGAATCCTGAAATGATGCCAAGAGGAAAATAAAAGAACGACGATTGTGCGTTATAACACTCTTTATGAGTACGGCCAATTTATTTAAGAAAAGTTTTTCCACAAGAAGGATGGTGAAAGGTAAAAAAAACAAGGGTTGTATTTAACCGTATTTAAAAAAGAACGAAGGTTGTATTCAACCGTTTTTACGAATGTAAAGCCGTTGGGGTGGCCTGCTATCACCGGTCCCGAAACTTGAAACGTTAAACCGGAATTAGGTCGCGCGTCCCGCTTTCACCGGGAAATATACGGTATGAGACCCTACCGGGATTTCTAACACACAAAATCCTACACTAGTTGAAAAAGAATGCAAGAAAAAATAACACAACTTTTCTGTTTTTCTTCTGGAGTGGTAATCTGCTTCCTACTCCTCGCTTCCAGACTGTTTCTCCTCAAATGCTCCTTTTCCTTGAGTCTCCTTCGCCTCTGTATTTTCCTTCAGTCCCCTTCTGGACTTTTCCACTTGTTCAAAAAAATACGCCAACTTGCGAACTGCTAGTAATCAACTCCTCAATCGCCTTAGCGCTTTACTGCACACTCTCGTGGTCAACCAAGAAGTGCTGAACTCGCCCCAGCACTTTGCTTACCCGACCGAGAGCCTCTCTCCGCAAATTGGCCTACCGCTTATTCAGCCATTACAAGTTCAAGGACGGCTTTATGTGCAGTACTCCGCTCTTTCGCTGAAGCATGCAACCGTTCCTTGAACGCCGCTATCTAGCAGCTCTTTCCATTCTTCCAATGGCTCTCTCTCTCTCTGAAATCGCCTCCAACTGGCAGTTCAGTGGGTCGGGTTACGCATTCCCGAGGTTCGCTCTTTACCTTGGTGCCACGTTCACAGTGAGCGCTAGCAATTGAGGGGCTAATGAACGCAAAATTAAATATTCAAAAAAATATCGCGAAAAATACAAAAGCGAAGAAATATGAGACGAAGAAGGAAATTTGTCAAACAACGCTTGGCGTTGGACCTAGCAAGAAGAAAAGAGGTTATTGAAAATGTAAATGTGTCAAACAACGCCTTGCGTTGGACACTCCTGAGGAGGAAGAAGCCTGAGTACCCACTCGTATTCCGATTATTTTGTTAAGTCCGCGTAAGCTAGCTATCCCGGTGGAATCTCACGCAGATTTGGGGAAAAGGGACTAGCCGATGACGTGCCACCCCATACAAATAATAAAATATAAACGTCGGGCTCTCGGCCATTGATGAGTTTATGAATTTGGACTGAACCTCCTTCAGTCCGTTGACCGCTGCTCATGGTCGTACAAGTTGTGTTGATTATGTGTATGATGTTTGGGTAACTGTGTGGTGTTCATTATGTATCTTGCTGTGTATTCGTCCTTTATGTGTGGGCTCGCCCTGGTGGTGTGGGCAAGATATTAGGGCAGTCCACCCTCTTCTTCATCGCCGCTCGTCTCACTCGTCGCTGACTTAATTCACATCGTTGGCGGACGGTCCATCCGCATCAAAGGGTTGCCAACCGACCGTTGGGCTCTGTCTCCCGGAGTACCTGCTTTTGTTGCCCCCTAGAAGCGTGTGGAGAGGTATAAGCACTGAATGGCGGAACCATCCAGGAACGCTTAACGAGACCACTGCTTCAAGAAGACAACGGAATAAAAATGAATGGCCGAAAATGGTGAGAATTGGTAGGATGGAGGGGACCAAGGATCTCGTGCGAAATTTGCACGTAACATTACTATTTTTATTTGATTATTCATACTCATTCTTTGGTCACTTTGTATTTGATAAGCTTGTCTAATTGCTTGAATTTTTCAAATATTTTATTATTTGTTTCCTTTTGTTCTTCAAGTCTTGTATTTAGTTTATCTACCATATTAAGTATTTCCTCAAGCATTTGGCTATCGTTGTGTCTCACAACTTTGTTGGGCTCTTTGTGTATCCTAATTACTTTAGTATGTTGTTTCTTTTTATTTAACGTCTTAGTAGGTTCGTTTTGCTTAGTATTCACTTTTGTTTGCTGTTTTTTACTGACAATTTCTTCAGTAGTCCCTTTTTGTTTAATAATTTCTACGTATGTTTTGGGTATGGTCTTACTATTTGTTATGTTATCTGACATTGTTTGACTGGGTAGCTCCTTTTCTACCATCCTTTTCTTTTGTATTTGTGATTTTCGTTGCCGGTTTCTGATTTTTTGCAATTCTTGGGCCACCTCACATCCAGGATGGTTTGCAGGATGGTTTTTTTTGCAGTTGATGCAGTTGGGTGGTGTGTTTTTACTGGCAGTGCAATTCTGTGTTAAATGCCTTCCGGCACATCTGACATATCTTGCTTCGCGCGAGCAATATTTCTGCGTGTGGTTAAAACCTTGACACTTCTTACACTGTGGTATTGCGTCAGTTGTTTTCCGCAGTGGTTCAATTTTAACTCTCATGTTAAGGATGGAGCATAGTTTGTATATACTTTCTGATTTCTCTTTGCTGTCAAATGTCAGCATAAAGAGTGGAAGGGCTCTATTGCATACCACTTGCTTTCCTTCTTCATCTGTTTTTTTCTCTTTTTTTAAGATGTTGACTGTATCGAGCAAGTGCATGCCTTTCTGCTGCAAATCTTCTATAATACTTTCCCTATCACATGTTGGATGAAGGCCCCTAGCCATAACCTTGACGGGTCTGTTATTTTTATCTTCATATGTGTACCATTGGATATGAGTTTCACTGAGCTTCTTCGCAAGAGCTCTGTATGTATCTGAATCTGCAGTATGGATTTTCCAAACATCATTGTTCCAAGCTACTATTTTATAGTTCTTGCTTGGTACTGAGTTCAGAAGTGTCTTAACCTCAGCAAAACTAGCTATTCTAATTATATTAATTGGTGGAGGCGGTCTTTCCTTCTTAATATCTGGTTGGTTGGGTGTTACCTTATTTTTTGTAACTTTTTCTTTGCCTATTGTGGGCAATTTGCCTGGACTTATGACTGGTGAAGACACTGCTTTACGCTTTTTGCTTGGTCTCTCTTTCTCTTTTATTATCCAGTCAGTTTCTCTTAGGAGTTCCTCCTCGTCCGTGAGGTACTCACAGCATTTTTCTTGCGGTCTTAATTTAAGTTCCTTTTTGAGGTCCTTATTTTCTTGAACTAGCTCTTTTACTTCATTTTATAAATGGCTTTTGAGCAATTCTATATTGCTAAGTTTTTTGCGGAGTTCTTCATTTTCAGCCTGCATTTTTTTTATATCCGCTAGCAGTGCTGCTGTACAATTCTCTGCATGAATTGTTTTCTTACCCTGAGATGCTGTGGGTATTATTTTGGAGCTTTTACTAGATTCCCTCGGCGGTGATTTAGATACTTTAGCTCTTCTTGAGAATGGGTCGATGAGATGCAATAAGTGGTCCTCCCCAGAATCCGTAAGACCGAACTCGTTAGAGTGTGGATTTTCCAGTAAACCTGGTCTGCCACCTGGGGTATTACTTCCTGTTGTTTTGTTCATTGCATGGTTTCTATCTTTAACTTTTTTTCAAAAAAGTTTAAAAATTTGGACTTTAGTCGCCTCTTACGACAGGCATGCCTACCTCGGGTAAATTCAAACCCCTATCCCGAAGGGGGAAAAATGACATTTAATGTAATCCTGATGAAAAAAAATCACTGAATTTAAATATCAATATCTCGTAACTCCATCATGATTCCTTTTGCCTCTATCAACCAGTTTTAAAACCTTCTAAGTCTATCGGCCTTCAAATTTCCATTTAAAAACCCGCATGTCCGTCTGACGAGGTTTTGATATTTGTTTATACTTAGGTTAGGTTAGGTTAAGTTAGGATCGGCCCTCGATGAGGATGTACTTAGACCAGAAAGTAGGTCCATTGTACTGCCGATGTGTAAGGCGGGTGGATCACCCTCTTACTCTTGGAACCATTTGCTTCGTTGAATGAAGTCGTGAATTTTAGCCGTGCACACGTTGCCAAGATCATTAAGATCATTGTAGAGGTATACACCCAGAGTGGCCTTCCTGATGTTGGCGAGCGCAGGACAGGCGCACAGGAGATGACTGATGGTCTCTTCTTCCTCTTCATCTCTGCAGCTTCTGCAGAAGTCATTATGAGGGATACCTAATCTTTGGGCATGTCTTCCTATGACGCAGTGTCCAGTGAGGACATTTGTTATTTTTGAGAGGTTTCCTCTCTTGTGCTTCAAGAGTCCGATGGACCTGCACTTATTGAGTGTCGGCCAGAGCTGTCTGGCGGTATGACACTGGTCCAGATGTTGCCATCGATGATTGGCTACTTTCTCGGCATCAATTTGAATAAGGTACTTAACATAAGACGCTGGCGCTTCGATGTCGGTGATGCTTATGCTATCTGTACCAGAGGAGCCTTGTCGTGCAAGTTCGTCGGCTGCACAATTCCCCGGTATGTCACAGTGACCTGGTACCGAGCAAAGGGTGAGGTTGTACTGACCAGCTATCTCATTAAGAGATATGCGACAGTCTTTCACTGCCTTAGATCTCGTAGTGCTGGATGCGAGGGATTTGATGGCCGGTTGGTGTTGGATCAGGTGTTGATAGTGTGCTAGCCGCCAGCCAGTCAGCAGCTTTGCGAACTGCGGTGATTTCGGGTTGAAAAACGCTGCGGTAGTCTGGAAGGTGAAAGGAGAAATATATGTCCAGATCTTCCGAGAAAATTCCGGCACCGACTCCGTCCTTGATTTTGGACCCGTCCGTGAAAATTGACAGCGATTCGTTGTAAAGGACATTGCGTTACGTCCACGCACTTCTGTCCGGTATCGAGTGCGTGTAGCCCTTGCTAAAATCATATTCAGTGGGCAGATGGTCATTGGAATTGGGAAGACGACGGTGCATCGACAGTATATTGGCATGTTGTAAAGGTCTTTTTTTATCGAAGGCTGAGGTGAGCTCGCCGGCTCCAGGGTCAGCCCCAAAGAAATACCCTAAAACTTTGGGAAAGAGGTATTTTATTAAAACTATAAGACTAGTGTTAAAGTGTTCCTATTAACAATGTACGATTCTGATACTAACAAATCTTATACTTAACAATTCATGGATAAGCTTAATTCTACACTACAATAATACTTAAACCCCTAGCTCAGGCTTGGACTGGCCTCCTTGACGGGTCTCTGGGGTTGCGGTGTCTTGGAACGGCTTGACAGATCATGCGGTCCACACGCGGTACCGGTACGAGCTTGTCTGTGCAAGGCACGGGCCGGCTATCAGTCCGTGCAAGAAACGGGCTGACTGGCTATGTCCGTGCAGGGCACGGGCAGGCTGGGTGTCCGTGCAAGGCACGGTCCGGCTATCAGTCCGTGCAAGGCACGGGCTGACTGGCTATGTCCGTGAAGGGCACGGGCAGGCTGGGTGTCCGTGCAAGGCACGGACCGGCTATCAGTCCGTGCAAGGCACGGGCTGACTGGCTATGTCCGTTAAGGGCACGGGCAGGCTGGGTGTCCGTGCAAGGCACGGGCTGACTGGCGAGTCCGGACAGGGTCCCGGCTGCTTCTCAGGAAGGGGAGCCAGGCGTAAGCTTGCAGCGGGAAAGGCTGACGGCAAAACTCCGCTAAATGCCGGTCTGGAGGATTTGTCCCAAAGGAATGGGGACACTTATCAAGGGACGGGCCGGCTGTAGTCAAAACGGACCCTTAGCTGAATACCCACTCACTGGCGTGAAGGCACGAAAACCAAAAACCAAAAATGTTGGTGACCGAATTCGGGGGAGAGTCTGTTCCAGGTACGCTGGATTGGTACACTTATCACCACTGAGCAGACTCTCCCAACTGCCACTTACGTTCTCTTACTTATGGGATATCGTCGCAAGAACGAAGTGTGACTTTTTAAAACTCCTTCGTGTTTTGTTGTTGTTTACGACTGGTTGACTTTCTGGCTTTATTTTATATTGGCGTGCCTTAGGGTATACCATACTTCCTTATGAGTTGGTCGTCTTTGTGGAGGTACCCCAAAGTATGCAACCCTTTGGGTGGCATAGGTCGTCCTCTGTCAAAACACCTGGCTGTATACCCTGTTTCCTTTCTCGGTTGGTAATTGAAGGTAGGGAAACATGTTACTTCGTTACATTTCCCTCCTTCTTCGGCAGACGGGAACCTTCTCGTCGTTTACTTATTTCTCCTGTAAGGAAAAATATAAATATAAATTCATGGAAACTTTCATTAGAAAAACTTCAGGATGATAACAATATAACTTCAGGATGATAAAAGTAAAAATTAAAAAAAAAAAATGGATGATTTAAAAGATTAAGACTTAAAATATAATCTAATCATAGCACTAATGATGACGGTTTCTGCAGGAATTCAGGCGGTCGGGGCTGCGACCATCGTAATCTGATATAGGTTGGTGACGTCGGTGTCAGTGGTGGCAGCGGTGAGAGAAGTGCTTCAACCTTATACCATGGCGGAGGTTTTGACAGTGCCGGTTTGGCCATGGTTAACGTTGAGCCTATTGATGGTGAGGGCTCGTTCTCTTGTGTCCTCAATGGTCTCAATGATCCTGGTCTAGTAATCGGCATAACGGGTAACGGTAGACTTGCTGGTGGAAATGGCAACAGCATTGTTTTCTCGTCTGGCTGTGTTTGTGTAACATTTCGCAATGACGGCGGCGGTATGACATCTGACGGTGGCGACAAGTTGGCATCTCTCAACTCTGGCGGCACTGATGTCGATGGTAATGACGGTTCTGGTATCGGTGACGGCGGTTCTGGTAACGGTGATGACGGTAACGGCGGCGGTATGACATCTGACGGTGGCGACAAGTTGTAGTTTTGCAACTCTGGCGGCACTGATGTCGACGGTAATGACGGTTCTGGTATCGGTGATGGCGGTTCTGGTATCGGTGATGACTGTGACGGCGGCGGTATGACATCTGACGGTGGCGACAAGTTGTAGTTTTGCAACTCTGGCGGCACTGATGTCGACGGTAATGACGGTTCTTGTATCGGTGACGGCGGTTCTGGTAACGGTGACGATACTTCTGGCAACGGTGATGACGGTGACGGCGGTGGTATGACATCTGGTGGGTGCAGCCAATTGGAGTTTCGCAACTCTGGCGGCACTGATGTCATCGGTAATGGAGGTTCTTCTAATGACTGCGGCGTTGACGACTGTGACGATCTCAGTACGGGCGGGATCCGGTGCGGTGGCATCGTTGGTCGCGTTGACAGGTCGCACTCTAGCAGCGGTATCGACGGTGGTGAAGAAAGCTTTATCTTGTTGACAGCTTCAGGCTGCTGTTTCGAAGGCCCCCCTTGGATATGTATGTCGGCTTTCTGCTGCGCAAAAGAGTGTTGTTGGCGTTGGTGCACTCGGTGTATTGTGGCACGGACAGTTCCTCGTCATTCTTCCGTCATCTCCACAATGGGAACAGAAGAGGCGGAACGGTTGACGGCCTTCTTGCTGGCGGTGCCCATGTTGCTTGCAATTCCAACAATACGTGTTGCGATCGTAGATGATCTGGGCAGGTAGAGTCTTGACGGGTTGGAGTCTCGAGGGATGGTTTGGAACGGCCGGCGGTCTACTGGCCTTTTCTTCGCTCCTTACGAACTCATATTCCTCTGCGAGTTCCATCAGCTCTTCCAGCGTCTCAAAGTCTCGGCGCTTGACGTACAACCGGTACTCGGGCCGGAGGTTATCGTAGATTCGGTCTACCCTCTTAGTACCCTCCATTTGGGGATGCTGCCAGATAAGGTACTGGTATGCCCGTCCTTAGCCTTCTTCCGTGGCCCTTGCCGTCTCCGCATGATTTCGTCTTCTAACTTGTTGACGAAGCGGGCTGGGAGACAGTACCGGAGGAAAGCCTGCCGGAAATCTTCCCACGTCTTTCAATTTCCTCTGTAAATTCGGAGCCACGCCAGGGCCGTCCCTCGGAAGATCTCGGGAAGTGTACGGGGTAAGTGATCTAACGGAATGTCATAGCACTGGCTAATTCCTCGAGCCGCTCAATGAACTCGTGGGGGTTTCCTGACCCGCCAAATCTCAGGCCCCACTTGCGGACAGTGTTCATTCTTTCGGCCTTATAGCTGAGGACCAGCTTACGCTGTGGCGCGGGTTGCGGGGGACTCGCTCTCGCCATCGGCTCCTCCAGCCCCACGGGCTTGGAGGTCGGTCCTGGATACTTCACTTGGCTATCTATCGGGACCGGGAAACGAGCTTCCACATACAGCGGTGCAGGCCCTTTGGAGTCGGTGGGTCCAGCAATGGGTTCGGCTTCTTCGGCGTACTCCCTTTCCTGGATGCGGTCTTCCCACTCCGCGCAGAGGTTCTAGGTCGACTTGCGGGTTCGAGCATCCTTCACGTATTGGCTCATCCGCTGTCGTAGTTCCTTTAATGTCGCCGTGGTGTCCAATCCTTTGTCGGCCATTGTGGTCGTAAGCTCTGCCTTGCTTAGCAAGTAGATCCAGCCGATGTTCATAGAAGCGAGCTGGTCATCTGATGACGGATCTCGGCTTGCTGGGGCGTAATCTATTCCGGGCGCCATGGTTCTGGTTTCACGGTGATACCTTTTTTAGACGTCTGGTTCTGGTGCTATCTGGTTCCGGCTGGTCCGGTTCTGGTGCTACCTCTTGCAGAGGTCTGGTTCTGGTTCGGTCTGGTTCTGGTGCTATCTGGTTCCGGCTGGTCTGGTTCTGGTACTACCTCTTGCAGAGGTCTGGTTCTGGTTCGGTCTGGTTCTGGTGATACCTCTTGCAGAGGTCGGGTTCTGGTTCTGGTGGTACCACTTGCAGAGGTCCCTGCTCGGGCGCCAATTATAAAGGTCTTTTTTATCGAAGGCTGAGGTGAACTCGCCGGCTCCAGGGTCAGCCCCAAATAAATACCCTAAAACTTTGGGAAAGAGGTACTTTATTAAAACTATAAGACTAGTGTTAAAGTGTTCCCCTTAACAATGTAAGATTCTGATACTAACAAATCTTATACTTAACAATTCATGGATAAGCTTAATTCTACACTACAATAATACTTTAACCCCTAGCTCAGGCTTGGACTGGCCTCCTTGACGGGTCTCTGGGGTTGCGGTGTCTTGGAACGGCTTGACAGGTCGTGCGGTCCACACGCGGTACCGGTACGAGCTTGTCCGTGCAAGGCACGGGCCCCCTGGCTGGTCCGTGCAAGGCTCGGGCCGGCTGCTGGTCCGTGCAAGGCACGGGCCGGCTATCAGTCCGTGCAAGGCACGGGCTGACTGGCTATGTCCGTGCAGGGCACGGGCAGGCTGGGTGTCCGTGCACGGCACGGGCCCCCTGGCTGGTCCGAGCAAGGCTCGGCCCGGCTGCTGGTCCGTGCAAGGCACGGGCCGGCTATCAGTCCATGCAGGGCACGGGCTGACTGGCTATGTCCGTGCAGGGCACGGGCAGGCTGGGTGTCCGTGCAATACTCGTAAATGCCTCATGACGGCCCGCTGAGTTCTTCCGATTATGTCAATGTCATCAATGTCATGTCAGCGAGTAGTTGTACAGACTTGTAAAAGATTGTACCACCGGTGTTGGCTTGTGAGTTTCGTACAATTCTCTCAAGTAGTATGATCTCTTTAGATCGCATAATAGCGCGTCACCTTGTCTAAGACCTTTCCTGACATCGAATGGTTCGGTGATGTTCTTACTGAATTTGATGGAGCAGCGAGAGTTCTCCATCGTCATTCTGCACAAACGGACGAGCTTGGCAGGGATGCCAAGACTAGGCATGGCTCTGTATACCTCGTCTCTATACACGCTATCATAGGGAACTTTGAAATCGATTAAGAGGTGGTGCGTATCGATTTTATATTCATGGGTTTTTTCCAAGATCTGCCGTAGTGCGAATATTTTTGTCAATGGTGGACTTTCCCGGCCTGAAACCGCACTGATAAGGACCTATCAGGTTGTTGACGATCTGTTTTATGCGTTCATATAGTACGGCAGACAGGATCTTATATGTTATGTTGAGGAGACTTATACCTCTGTAGTTGGCGCAGATCAGAGGGTCTCCTTTCTTCAGGATCGGGCAAATGATGCTGAGGGTCCATTCATCGGGCATACTTTCGTCCGACCAGATTTTACAGATGAGCTGGTGCATGCTCCTTACCAACTCATCTCCTCCTGCGTTGAAAAGTTCAGCGGCAAGGCCGTCGGGTCCAGCAGCTTTGTTGGATTTGAGTTTAGATATCGCTATCCTCACTTCATTCTGATCGGGTTGACGGGTATCTTGACTGCCATCGTCACTGTTGAATAGCTCATTTTGCCTGACAGCGGAACATTGGTCGTCATTGCCGTTTAACAGTCTGCAGAAGTGTTCCTTCCATATCCTCAGCACCGACTGCGATTCTACTACTATGTTGCCATTTTCGTCCCTGCAGGGTTCTGTTCTGGCTTTGAAACCCTGGCATGTTCTTTTTATCCTTTGGTAACATTTTCGAACACCATTCCTGCAATAAAGTCTCTCAATCTCCTCGATCGAGCGCTTCTGGTGCTCCTTTTTCTTCTTCCTGAGAAGACGATGTTCCTCTTTTCTCCTGCGCACGTAGAGCTAGTAAGCAGCTCCAGTCCTCCTATGCAGCGCCGCTTTGTACGCCTCTTGTTTAGCTGCATGCGCTTGCCGGCATTCCTCATCAAACCAGGGGTTTCGTTGTGGTGGCCGAGAAAAACCCAGTACATCAGAGGCGGCATCTCTGATGGCACGTTGGCAACGCTGCCATTGGTCTTCCGCTTGGATTGAGATTAGAAGAAACTAGATCGGCAAAGGTTCTGCCGGTCTCTTGCGATTGCAGCCGCCCGACGTCAAATTCCCTCACAGCATTTCGTTGATTTCGCTCCGTTCTGGATATCCGCATCCGTACCTTGTCTACAACTAGATAGTGATCCGAGTCCACGTTGGCTCCTCGGAAAGTCCGGACACCCAGCATACTGGAAGACTGCCTTGCGTCGATCGCAATGTGATCGATTTGGTTGACAGTTTTTCGATCAAAGGGGAGCCATGTTCCTTTGTGAATGTCGAGACGTGGGAACCGCGTACTAGCTACGACAAAGTTTCGCCCCGCTGCAAAGTCGATTAGCCTGAGTCCGTTGCCGGATGTGATATCGTGCAGGCTGTGTTTTCCGACCACGCTACCAAAGACGTCCTATCTTCCTAGCTTTGCGTTAAAAGCACCTAGAATAATTTTAACGTCTAGGCTAGGGCATTGCTCATACGTCTTGTCCAAGAGCTGGTAGAATTCATCCTTTGTCGCGTCGTCCTTCTCCTCGTGAGGGGCGTGAACGCATATTAGGCTAATGTTGGCAAATTTAGCCTTGATACGGATAGTTCACATGCCGGAAACTCAAGACTTCTTGCCTAAGTCTGCCTCCAATGACAAATCCACACCCGAATAGACGCTGTCCTTTTTGTCTGTAGCAATCGCCGTAGTAGATGTCGCAGTTTTTCATACTCCTTTTGCCCGGCCCATCCCATCGAACTTCTTGGATGGCGGTAATGTCTGCTTTGAGACACTCTAGGGCCTCCGCAAGTTGTTAACCACCCCCAACCTGGAGGACCAGATCCTTTTTTAGCAACCCCTAGGACGAGGGGCCGGATACACCGATGTCAGTAACCCACTTCGGGGATATGAGCGCTGCCGTTGGCCCATTAAGGGTTCATCCGCCACCATCTCTTTTTCAATACCCTGACGTAGTATTGAAAATCCTTACAGACCTCAGCTCCAAATATGTCGAAGTAGCTCCGGTAAGGTATCCGCTGGTCTGTAGACGTCACCGTTGATTCCATCGAGAGAATTCATCCGCCGCACGTCCTCCTTCTGAGGAGCTCTTGCTAGACTTCTGAGACGCATATTTCAGCCAATCAGGTTAACAAGAGACGCCTCGTCCGGTTAAACATATGTGCGCTGATGTTCACCCAGATGTGCTTACGCAGATCCGAGTGTTCAGCTACACATATATCGTCAGACTCAGCATACGCTCATCGTTAGTTCACTATCAGATAGCTATCTAGCGAGCACCACGGGGAGGTGATGATACGATTTTGCCCACCTTCCATTACTAGTTTGAGAGATATCAAACGATCGCTGGACTTCCAAGTGTCCAAGACGTTACCAAGTAGCTTTGCCGCAAGAATGATACCGATTCTGTTCCTACGCATTTTCATTTCATAGTAGAACATCTTATTTGCTTTTGTCCTAACGTCCAAGAAACGCGCTCGATTGCCGGTGTCATTTGCCATTTCGTTTCTTGGACACACAAGACGTCCACCCGCCTTCTGTGCATCATCTCTTCCAGCTCGTAACTTCGGCCGGTCATACCTCTAACGTTACAACTCGCGACCCTTATCGTTCGTCTAAACTGATTCAATACTTTGCTAGCCCCCGGAATTCGTATAGCTCTGACCCGAACATTTCTGCTCAGTTCAAGGTCAGTACGATGCGCAGCAATGGTAGTGCCTGGCGGGGTGTGTATATCTTCAGGCCTCACGCAAATATATTTTTTATCACCTTCTTGTTGATAATTTATAATACAATACTTTCAAAAAAATCGGTTGACTATAAATTGATATTTAATGCTCACAAGAAGAATAAATATCTTGCAAGCCAACGATTATTTTTGAATTAAAAAATAATAATTAAAAAACTCACCGCACTATATAAATACTTGCCACGCATCCAACAGATGTACTAAGAGAAATCTCGCTTTTTAGCCAGCATCTGGAGATGCTTTTTAAATATTTCTATACTCCTCCATGCGACGATAAACACTTCATCTCTCAGTCGTTCTCCACAGTTCCGCCGAATAAGTTCGATCAACAAACGTAGCACGTTTCCATTGTTTTCTTTTAAAAATAGATTTGGACAACAAATTTTCCCAAAAATATGACCAAAGATTAATTGCAATCCGTGTGCATTAGAAATTCCATCAAAATGATGTTCAAAAACGTATTTCCATTGATTGTCATCTTTCTGACGTCCATCCGAGTGGGTGTGCCATACTCCTATTATCCTTCGGATGGTATTCGAATCGGTAAAAGTGAAAAATTCAATTTTTTGTCCTCTTTTTGAAAATTGCCGTCGCATGTCGTTTGTGTGACTGACAGTACATTTTAAAAATAAACTTAAGCATCAGCGTTTACGACATATATTCGAGAGATGGTGGACAGAAAGAGGGCGCGAATAGATATTGTTTTTGTTGATGTTTCTGCCGATGCAGCATGTTTTTCTTGTGTTTTCATAAATTGTAAGCATATCCTATCTGCAGGTTTAATTTCTGATCAAAATGTACAAGAGATGTCAACGATTTTTGAAAGTTCCATTGCGGCGGCTAATATTGACTTGGAGATACAACTTCGGGGTACACAAGCAGTAGTGCCGTTTGGGAATTCATATGAGGCATACAAGACACTGTGCAATGTTTTGATGGTTAGACGAAGTCCTTGTTTTGAAGGTGATAAAATTGTCATTCATTTTCCAGACCGGAGTTGGTGGGATTTTTGGACCGTCGTCGAAGAACTCAGCATTGCATTTGATGAATATCTGTGATGCAAAGGAAATTCCTTACATCTACTCGCACATGGATTTTGAGCCCGGAAAGACGGTGATTAACTTGCATCCACATCCGAAAGAAATTGCAACAGTTATACATGATCTTATCGATGCCTACAGTTGGACAAGTTTCACGTTTCTTTATGAATCGGGTTAGATGTAATGTATCTACGTAGTTCACGGAGTTGATGATGGGCTTTCAAATTTCAGGTGACTATCTTACCATCCTCAACGAGCTAATGGAGTTGTATGCGAACGGAGGACCGTTCATAACGGTAAGGCGATACGATTTGCAACTAAACGGCAACTATAGAAGTGTACTGCGGAGAGTGAGAAAATCACAGGATAACCTGATAGTAATTGTGGGCTCAACCGAATCGTTACCAGAAGTCCTGCTGCAGGTAAGCGGTTTTGAAAATAGTATATCATTTGGCCTGGTTTACGTATATGTTTAATTTGACTTAACTCGTGACGGCGGCTATGCACGAGACCTTCAGAGCTCTTTCCTTCGACCGAAGTTGCCTTATGAAAAATACTGCTAGCTTTTCCTTAGCTTAAATTTGAAACAATAAGATTACCACTTATCAAATACGAATAGTGCGGACACCATTTATGAAGTAGGCAGGTATTGAAACCGAATAACATTATTCTTCCAGTATCTGGCCAACTGAAGCAAATCTCTACAGAATAATCTCTATTACCAAATTACTAATCTCCACATCTGCCAAATCTAAGGCACTGCAAGACTGCCGCTCATATCTTAATGAGATAGCGAACCAGTTTAAGGTTTGGCACTAAACAATATCAATTCAAAAATGTATTTGTTAAGAGCCTGACTCATACCGAAGAAGTAAATAAAGCTAGTCATAGATGGATGCATCTAAACTACTGCGATACTGCCAGGCTTCTCTGGCTAACTTTAGATCCTAGTAATACTTGAGTCCTGCTGCTGCGCCCTAGAGACAACATACGTATCTTAACGCACTAATGTTATCACCGGACACTGTGTCCTCGGTAGACATGCTCAGAGATAGGGCATAGTTGGCAATGACTTTTGCGGAAGTTGCAGAGAACAGGGAACGTTTTTTCCCACCTCTCGCGAACGTCTGACAAACATCCGAGAGTATTGTTGTCCGAGAAAGCTTCTCAAAACAAATTGCCCTTTCGATACGGAACTAAACTGTAGGTTTCTTCCATTCGTGTGAAAAATATTACGCACACATCATGAGCTGTTGCGAGAAGCTACGCAGCGGGAAAAAAATCTCTTCAGAAGGACTTTGTAAGCACATACAAAGAAGCTCGAAGCGCTTACTCACTATATGTCCCTCCGTTTCCTTTTTACTATATGATGTCTGCAGACGTAAGCACTTACGGACAGATTACTGTGAAGCGCTACTTCAGCGCTTTATGAGAAGGCAGAAGTAAGCAATTACGCCCAGATCAGTATGAAGCGCTTCTAAACGCTCAAGAAGAAGGGATAATTTTACAATTACTTATTTATAAGAAAAAAGAATTAAAATTTTTTTTTTTTTTTTTTTTTTTTTTTTTTTTTGGTTGCGCCTGGAGGTGCAGTACGGAATGGTCCGTACCATTGGTTATGCCCGATTCATATATCTGACAATGCCATCAGTGCTAGTCAGTATATGCCTACGGGCTAAACCTCACCCCCTCAGAGAGGCACTATGAGAACCGGCTGCGCGTACTCATAGTGGTAGGAAATTCGTTCCTCTCATTTTTTCATTTTTTGTGATGACTACGACTAAGTTGCCTTAACGAGTAGTTTACGCTTCTGTAGTGTTAATCGCGTTAGGTAGGTAGCTTTCCAGTGAAGGCACCTACTAATACCGTCATTACATGCGGTTTTTCCTTACGGCGCTAGGTCGAAAGGTCTTGTTCTTTGTAGTCGGCGCTCAAGGCTTGTCACGTCCATAGTACGGATTATTTCATTATTGCAATGAACACGCAGACGGGTACGAAGTTTGCGAGCAAAGTTTGTTACTTCGTCCCTCACGGTAGCAATTCCTAGATCTCTGTGAATATCACTATTCCTTATATACCAAGGAGCATTCACGATTGCTCTTAGCATTTTATTTTGAAATGCTTGCAGTAGAGCCATATTGCTTGGTTTGGTACAACCCCAAAGTTGTATACCATATGTCCAAGACGGTTTTAGCACTTGCTTATACAGAAGCAGTTTGTTGTATACGCTTAACTTCGAGTATCTTCCGAGTAGCCAATACATTTCTCTAAATCTGATTTCGAGCTCTTCGCGCTTCTTTTTAACGTGTGGTTTCCACTTAAGTTTTGCGTCTAGGGTCATTCCTAAATATTTTGCCTCGTTTGCGTAAGGTATTTGTACCGAGTTAATGGATATAGGTAAGTTGTTTATCTTTCTTAACGTAAAATTGACATGCGTTGATTTTGTCTCATTGAGGACTATTCGCCAGGTTTTTGTCTATACGCATACATTGTTCAAAGCTCGTTGGAGTTTTCCCGTTGATGATTCGACTGACTCATCCGTTACGAGGATAGCCGTGTCGTCTGCGAACGTTGCTACAACGGTCCCTTCATCTTGTGGTATATCTCTTGTGTAGAGCAAGAACAGGATTGGACCGAGAACACTTCCTTGTGGAACACCGGCGTAGATATCTTTGAAATCCGAATATTCACTCCCGTGTCTAACACGGAAAAGTCTGTTTTCAAGATAAGATTCCAATATTCTGTACAACTTTTCCGGTAAGATTACCCTTAGCTTATACCTTAGGCCTTCGTGCCATACCTTGTCGAAGGCTTGCGATACGTCGAGAAAAGCGCTAGAGCATATTTTTTTCCCTTCTAGAGCTTTTTCAATCTCGTTCGTTATTCGATACACCTGATCGATTGTGGAATGTTTGACCCGAAACCCGAATTGATGATCCGGGATCAAGTGTCTTTCTTCAATTACTGGTTGCAATCGTTTCAGCAGAAGTTTCTCGAAGACCTTAGATATTATTGGCAGAAGTGAAATGGGTCTATATGATTTCTTGTCATTTGCACATTTCCCCGGTTTCGGAACCATAATAACTTCGGCGACTTTCCATTGCCTTGGCACATATAATAGTCTTAAGGAAGCATTTATAATGTAGAGCAACTTAACCAGCACTTTTTTCGGTAGCTCTTTCAAAATTTCGCCAGTGATTAAATCATATCCCGGAGCCTTGTTATTTTTCAATTTTTGTATTGTCATTCGAAGTTCGGACAGGGATACGGTTTTTACTCTAAAGTTGTCGGGTGCCATATTATCATTCGGATCTTCGATCAACGGTTGTCCATCGAACGGCTTGAACGTTTCCTCTAAGTGATCGGCAAATAATTCTGCTTTCTCTTTATCTTCTTTTGCCCATTCCCCGTTAGCTTTCCTAATTGGCGGCGAGTGCATTACAGGTTTCCTTATGGATTTCAAGGCTTTCCATAGAGAGTAGTTTGAATACTTATCAGCGGTCAAACCCTCGAGGTAAGTAGAAGTCTCGTGATTTTTTAGGTCCTGCAGCACTTTTTTAAGCTTGTTACAAAGATGGTTCAGATAAGTTTTATCCGGTGGCGCGCGGGATTGTTGCCATCTCTTGCGCGCTCTCCTCTTTTCTCGTATGAGGTCTTCGATTTCAGGCTGGTATTTGACTTTATTGTTCCGCGCTTCTGTCTTTCGCAAAGGAGTGTTTTTCCACGCTGAGCTCTGAATGGCTTCGACGAGTTTGTCGATTTCTTCTTCTATTTCGAACGGTGTCTTTAGCGGTACATTTAAAGCAACATTTTCCTTGCAGTCTCTTCTGAAAGCGTCCCAGTTAGTTTTGTTACTAGTTAACCTAGGCGGTCCTTCTTTTTTTACTAGACTTCCACCTATTTTCAGAGTGACTGCCGAGTGATCTGAGCAAAGATCATAGCATTCTTCGATTTCCGTCAAATTTTTAGTTAACCCTTTTACGATAAAGAAGTCGACGAGGTCAGGGATTTTATTTTTGTCAGTTGGCCAATAAGTTGGCTTTCCTGTCGAAAAAAAGTTCACCCCACGTTTCATGCTGGCTTTGTACAATAATCTGCCTTTTGTCGAATTGCATCTGGATCCCCAGAAAGTGTGTTTCGCGTTAAAGTCACCACCTAAGACAAAATTAGGTCCGAGTGAGTCAAAGAGACGAACGAGGTCGTCTTCTACTAGCTTATATCCCGGAGGGAAGTAACTAGATCCGATGTTGTAGTCTAAGTGGTTTATTTTTACGGAGACTGAGCTTATTTGCATAGAATCAAATTCTATTTCTATGTTTTCGGAGTGCTTAATACAGTCTTTGATGTAAAGAGAGGACCCGCCTCTCGCATTTTCCGAAGGATGATTCGCATGGTAATCGCTGTAGCCTTTTATTTTGGGTCTAAGTCCCTTTTTTAAGTGCGTTTCCGATACCAAACATATGTCAATGTTATTTTTCCGTAGAAACACTTCTAACTCGTCGATTTTTTTCAGAAGGCCGTTTGCGTTCCACGTTAGTATCTTAAGTAGCTGTTTCATATTCATGTTTTTTTGATTGTCTTGCGAGGTTTGAACTCGAGCTTGCTCAATTTGTCAAGTATAATTTTATTAACTTTGGTTTGCTCCTCAAATTTTTCCAATATAATGGTAAATATTTGGCTAACCGGATCTGTTGTAGCTGATCTTAATTTGTTTTCGTTTGACGCGACTTGCGCGTACGATCTCGCGTCAACCTGTGTCGGTTTTTCCGCTGCACTTGGACCAGCGACGTTCTCTTGCGCAATTTTTTTATTTCCCTTTATCGGTCGCTTCGTTTTGACTGGCTTAGCGGTCTTGGGCTTATCGGTTTTACGATCTCTTAAGCTTGGGTTCGGGTGTATCGGTTTCTTGAGAGTATCGCGCCTTTTTTGAAGCTCCTTTGCTACTTCACAACCTCGATAGTTTGCTGGGTGCTTGCCTTTACAGTTTATGCAGGTCGCCGGAGCCTGCTTATTTAAGTCACACCTTTCTGATAAGTGGTTCCCGGCACATTTTACACATTTCGGTTCTTTTTGGCAATACGACTGGGTGTGATTGAAACCTTGACAGCGTTTGCACTGAGGTATCGATCGTGTATTCGTACGCATAGGCTCGATTTTAACTACGATATTCAAAATACTTTTTACGTTATAAATATCGTCTATATTTTCGCTTCTATCGAAGGTTAGCATAAAGAGCGGAAGTCCATGCTTGACAAAGATTTCATTGCCTTGTTCCGTTTTCTGCTTTATCTTCTTTAAGATATTAATTGCGTCGATAATTTTCAAGCCTTTTCCTTTAAGGTCATTTATAATGTCATCTTTAGTGCATGAGGGGTGGAGACCCCTTGCTATAACACGGAGTGGTCTTTCTGATTTATTTTCGTAGGTGAACCACTGGATCTTTTCCGCGTTTAGTTTTTTCGATATTGCTCGGTAGCCGTCAGAGTCAACTACATTAATTTTCCAATCATTGTTTCGGAATGACGTTACTTTAAATTCCGATGTCACAGTTCCCTTAAGAAGGCAATGCAATTTATTGTAGTCCGTAAAGCCGACGACGTTTATTGCAGGCGGGGGACGTAATTTGTCGTGAGTTTGTTTCTGTTTCAAGTCTTTTTCCTTGTCTTGTTTTCGTGGCTCGACTTCAGGTGAAGAACCGGCTCTTCGTTTTTTGCTGGGTCTTTTCTTTGAGACCCCATTTGTTTCGCGTGCTAGCCCTTCTTCATCCGTGTGATATTTGGGACTAGCTGCACGGGGTGGGGTAATTTCCCGTTCTCTTTGCAAAAGTGAATTCTTTAACGCCTTGTTTTCCTCTTTTAGTAATTCTACCTCTCTCTTAAGCTCTTGGTAGAGTAGATCCATTTTATTTAGCTTAATACGGAGTTCATTGTTTTCTTCCTCAAAGCTATTACATTTCACTGAGTCCCGTTTCTCTTGTGCTTGCGCTTCCGGCGGACTTCTTTTTCCGGAGACATTCGGTCTTGATGGTGGAGACCGAGTTACCCTTGAATTTCTCAAAAAGGGGTTTTTTAAATGCAACAATTGGCTCTCCCCAGAATCCGTAGAGCCTACCTCCGAAGAGGGTGGATTTTCCAGAGAACCTGGACTGCCACCTGGGGTACTATATCTATTTGTTTTACTCATTGCATATTATGTATACATTTTATCCCCGGTATACGAAGGGTGGATTTTAGTCGCCTCTTACGACAGGCATGCCTACCTCGGGTATATTCTGCCCCCTACCCGAAGGGGGTAGATTAAAATTAAAAAAAAAAAAAAACAGTTTTCTTTAGAAAAAAAAAAGAAAATAGAAAATTATTAATTCAATCTTATTTTAAGTGTTTTCATTCAAGGTTTTGTATTTTTCGTCGTGTTTTTTTATAAATATAGTTCTTGAACTTTCGGATACCGGACTTCATTGCTCCTTCAAAATCCTTGTAGCCAAAGTTTTCATTTTTGACTGCCCCTAAATAGTTTCAATAATTATTGGTGGGTGCTAGTTAGATGAAATTAAAGTGTCTTACCGTAAACCAACTTATAGAATAAAATTGAGTCTTTTAAGGAAAATTTTTCTGGCTTCCTTCGGAGTTTACTTCCAAAACAAAATCTTCTGTTAAGAAGCGACTTATACATTTGGAAATCTCGTATGTTCCAATAATTTCCTTCCAATAATTTCTTGTCTAGACAGTTGTCGGGCTACGCCATATAGCATATAATTTGATGTATTTAGCGGAAGTTTAAAGATGTGCTTTAAAAAACATCTTTGCAGCGCCTCGACTTCATCATAGTCCTCATAACCCCATACTTGGCCTGCGTAACACATAATAGATTTAGCTGTGGCTTCAAAGAGTTTATACTTTGCTTTCGTTGATACACCATTTCTTCCGAAAATCCTTTTCCAGATGCTGCTTATGACTCTTTTCGACTCTTTCAGCTTCTCCTTTAGGTGACTTCCATACGACAGCTTGGTGTAAGTGTTACCCCTAGGTAGCGGTTTTGCTTAACAACTTCTAGTTGCTCATGAGCAAACGACCATTTCTCCTCTCTGACGTATCTTCCTGAATTATTTCGAAATATCAAGACTTTCAGTTTAGCGGTGTTTACACTGAGGTTCCATAGCTTGAAGTACTCCTCCAGCTTGTTGCTCATAAGCTGCGGCATATTTGGCGATTCTGCTAGAATGACGATATCGTCAGCATAGAAGAGAACTTTAATGATACAGTCCTCGAACTAAATTCCAGCTGGTAGGTAGGATGCTAGATCATCTAGGTATAAACTAAACAATAGCGGACTTAACAATACAATACAATACTTAATACAAATATGTTTTTAAACGTTGAGTAGTTCCCTCTAAAGCCAGCCTGAAACTCACTCAAAAGTCCTCTTGATTCTAACCATGTGGACAACCGTTGCAGCAAAACACTCGTAAACACTTTCAGAAGAGTGTTCAGGAAGGAAATACCCCTGTAGTTACCTGGGTTGTTAGCATCTCCCTTTTTAAATAGGGGGAATATTATATTCTTCTTGAAGCTTTCCGGAACTGTACCTGCGTTATAAATCATGTTGAAACCTTCCGTAACCAAATGCATAAAGCTCGTTGACGCATTTTTAAAAAACTCGAATGTGATCCTTACCTCCCCTGGTGCTTTGTTGTTCCTGCTTCCAATGATTGCCTTTTGTACTTCCGCAAATGAGATTTCTTGATCCATTGATTCTACTGATATCCATGGCAAAGCATACTGGTGCACCGTTACGAGGTTATTTGCATTCAGCAGATTTTGGAAATGGACTGCTAAAGCACTAGCATCTAACTTCAAACCTTTGATGCATTTTACCTCCATTCAGCCTCCTTATTACTCTCCAGTACGTTTTGGGATCATTTGTTGTCGCGAGCTCACTTATAAGGTCATGGATGTGATGAATGCGCTTTTGTTTGCATAACTCTTTGTTAGCTTTATTACTATCCTGGTATAGCTTTTTTATAATGTCAGAGTTTAAACTTCTGGCCAGCTTGAGATACGCAAAAGACTTCCTTCTTGCTTTCATACAATCTGCATCGAACCAGGCTTCTTGTTTACTTATCGGGGACTGTCTTTGTAGAAAACCCGAAGCTTCCTTAATGATAGTTGAACACACATCTGCCACATTTCCTGGCACTAAGAGATCCGTCGCGACTTTGAATACTTCAAGGTTAAGGTTGTTCCGATATCTTTCACTGCCGACGCTTCTCCACTTCAGTTTTGGAGGCAAGCACAACGTGTTTGCTACGGTATCACCTGACCCAGTATTTAACTGCAGTACTAGGGGCATATGGTCCGAGTGTGTTAGCAGCTCTATCTTAAGGTCCGTTGCATACTTAAACCATTCACCCTTTATTAAACAGAAGTCTATTGTTGAACAGCTGGAACCTCTGATGAAGGTATAATTACCCTGCACGTCGCTGTGGCTTCGTCCATTTAGCAGCACAAGTCCAAAAGCGTCACACATTTCAATGAATGACTTACTTCGCCTGTCCACCACTTTATCTGTCGCCTTCCTTTCAAATGTGAAATTCGGGTTGCAAAATTCCTGCTCAAAATTTTGGATTTGCGCCTCTCCTACTCTGGTGTTACAATCGCCTATAATCATAAGATTACTGGGGTTAAACGCTATCATGAAGTTATGCAACATATTGAAATCGTTGGACCAATTCGAAGAGTTAATATAGACTGGTATAATATACAGCTTCTCCTTGTTTAGCGAGCATTTTACCACAATTTTTTCGTTTATATTGAGAAATTTGCAAAATGAGGTACTAAAAAGCTCCTTCTTAATTCCATACATAGCACCTTCACTTGCTCTTCCTTTTACATATGTGGGTTCTTCTTGCTGCATATATTAAGTATATGTGTTCTATCTCTTTTGGAATTTATTGACACTTCATTCTACGCTTCGACTTACTATATCAGTATTGAAAAAGTAATTTCCAAAATTGGTACTAAAGGGTTTCATTTTACTTTATCAAGAAAATCCGTAGTTTTTATGAAATAAGATTTGCTTTTTGCTTTAATCGATAGAAGAAAGGATTGCCATTTACATATAATGAAAAACCATATCAGACAAATGACCTCCACTACCTCAGTTGCTGGTCCAGGCTCTTTTGATTAAATTTTCCTTCACACTTTTGCACATTAACGGCTCTATTTCATCGAAAACGGCAAAGATGTTGGCTTTGAGTGCTGGGGCTTGGCGTACACTTTCTCTTTCACATGACCTCAAAGAACAAAGTCGCACAAAGGCCAATGATTTCGCCACTTATGTGATACGTAGCGCCATCTATTGGAAATAAATACGTCCCCATCCTCCAAGATCCGGCCATAAAAAATCATTGATCATTATTTGATAGTACAATCTATTCATCGTAAGCCGCACCGGCTTCATCTTCAAAGAAATAAGACCCAATGGTGCCTCCTGCACAAAAACCGCGCAAACGTCAACACGTTTAGCACGTTCTCAACAATCATTCCTGGATTTTTAAAGCCCCAAATGTGGCAATTCTACCTACTTGTGTTAACCAAAACACAAAAACACCAGTGACGCCATTATTAAGGTGCGTCCATACCAAAGAAACATTTCAGAAACATTTCAGAAACATTTCAGAAACAGAGAAACATTTCTGAAATGTTTCTGAAATGTTTCCGAAATGTTTCTGAAATGTTTCTTTTGTGTGGACGCCGATGAAACATTTCTGAAATGTTTCTGAAATGTTTCTCAGTTTCCCATTCGCGACGGAAAACTATTTTTGTTTCTCAAGCTCCATGTGCAGAAAGTGAGTGTTTTTTTGTGAAAATAAAAATAAAAAAAATGTCAAGAAAGGCGTGGAGTAATGAGGATACAATTTCTTTAATTAAATTGTATGAAACTAAAAGAGTTTTATGGGATCCCCAAAACGAAAATTACAAAAATAGAATTTTCTCTATTTTTAAAAAAATATCTTTGCCACTGTTTTTTTCTCTTCTTCTTATCGTTTTCTATTTTTTTCATGATGATGAAGCACGACGCTATTAATACTACCTCTTTTGAGCCCATCATCTTCAAGAGCAAAAATGGATAAAAAGAAACATTTCAGAAACATTTCAGAAATGTTTCATTTGGCGTCCACACCAAAAGAAACATTTTAGAAACATTTCTGAAATGTTTCTGAAATGTTTCTGAAGCAAATGGGAAACAATCGGGAAACATTTCAGAAACATTTCAGAAGCAATGTTTCTGAAATGTTTCTTTGGTCTGGACGCACCTTTATAGTTAAATCCGATTCTAAGCATGAGAAGGGGCTTATCTTTAAATCTATAGCCGATTTCCGAAAATCTAAGGGTAGGCAAATTTCCCTTTATGACGTGTGACTCAATTCATCGAAGCCTATTCACTGCCACGATTGTCTGTCACCTGAAAATCGAAAAGTACTCCAACATACCGTGCAATTAAGAAGACAGCGAAGGATTGAATCAACATTCATCTCTCGTGGGCGAATTTTCATCATATGTCATAACAATGAAACAGCGTTACCAATCGATAGTGTGGAGACCTTAAATGATGTTGTTGCCAGAAGTATACAATTAATGCCTCACTGTTCAAAAATGTCTACCGTCATTTAATTAAAATTTAATTTTTTTGAACTGTTTTAATTTTTAATTTTACTTTTTAATTCAATTCGGGCATTTATTTATTACGCATTTTTTAATTCTTTTATACCTTTTCTATTTTGTTTTTTGCATTTGTATAATTCCTCTCTTTCTTTCAATATTCTTGCCTTTTATTTTCAGCTATAAGAATCATTTTGGTTTCATATTTTTATTTCTCTGCAAATTTCCTGCAAATCCCTATTGCTGGTGATTTTAACTGCAATCTGCTATACGCCCATTTATCTCAACCGTTTATCAATGAAATAGCGGGATATAATTTTACTCCAGTCAATTCTATTGTCCCTACTCCTTTCTTGGCTCAATCTCAAACGCTGCTTGATTTATTTATGGTCAATCAGCCCGAAAAAGTCGTCTTTTTTGACCATATATCTGCCCCTGCCTTCTCCAAGCATGACATTATCTTTTTAACGATTGACATCCGGCTTGACTCCTGTCCACAGATTGTATCTTTTTGGGATTTTGGAAGTGTTGATTGCAACAATCTGCCACTCAAATTAGATAGTGTACATTGGTATCTGATATATCAAATGTCATCAAGAATAGATCAGGTGGAGTTTCTTCAATATAATATAAGGCGTATCTGTAATGAATCTGTTCCATTCAGATCAAAATTACTGAGAAATCCTGCACGCCCATGGATCTCAGATACAAAAGTCAATTGGATTAAGCTAAGGGATTGTGCTTTTATACGGTGGAAACGTTTCCGAGTCCCCGAATTATACTTGGTGTATAAAAAACTAAGAAACTCTGTAACAAATCTTATCAAAAAAGGAAAGCGGAAATATTTCCCAAAGAAATTGGATTATAAATTACCATCGAAAAAGCTTTGGAGAAATATAAGAGAATCGTGTACGGGAAAGATCCAAAATACAGCACCAGAATCTGTCGACGTAGATGAGCTAAACAAGCTTTTTGCTGATATATCATCTGTATCTCCATCTGGAGTTTTGGATACCTTAACAGCGAGCTCAGATATGCGAGCTACTCCTTTATACTTCTCCAGATGTGACGAAACTGGTGTGGTTAAGGCAATTCTTAGTATAAAATCTAACGCAATGGGGTATGACACAATACATTCTTTGTTTATAAAAATGATCCTTCCCAAAATTCTTCCTTTTATAATACATATTTATAATACAATTTTCCAACTCAATGGAAACACGCGAAAGTCATACCCACTACAAAGAAGCGTTCATCACCTTCCGCTGCAGTGGAATATAGGCATGTAGCCTGATCCTTCCATATCTTTCAAAAGTCTTCGAAAGGTTAGCATTCTGGCAGATCTCTGCATTTATAAAGCGAAACAATCTTTTATGTACTCCAAGTTCGAATCCCAGAAAACACCAAAAAGTTTTTTCACGGTCCCACCTCTCGCGAGCGTTTGACAAACATCCGAGAGTATTGTTGTCACGAAAAAGCTTCTCAAATCGCCGTTCGGAGTCGGCATTAAACTGTAGGTCCCTTCCATTCGTGTGAAAAATATAACGCACACAACATGAGTGGTTGCGAGAATCTAGGCCCTGGTACTTTAAAGAGCTGTTGCGCCAAATATTTGTATTTGTATTTTTTCTTATGTACTCTACAGTCAGGGTTTAGAGAAAAACATAGCTGCGTTACTGCTTTGCTTAAGGTGACAGATGATATCCGAGTTTCTATGAACGCCAAGAAAATCTCACTCCTAACACTTCTAGATTTTTCAAAAGCATTTGATACTGTCAATCATGCCAGCCCAGCTAACAAACTTTTGAACTCCTTCAGCTTCTCCGATTCGACAGCAGGACTTATGCACTCCTATTTGACTAACAGGAAAAGAAGATTCTTCGCGGATGATAAGATATTCTCTGGGGCCTCACTCTGTATTGCTACTCGAAAGTCAAATTTTTGCGAAAGTGCTTTGCGATTCTAATCTTAGCCGGCACTCTGTAAGAAAACAGAATCGAATGGAAGTATTGCCAACTGGGGCTATGAAATGTGCGAATCTAGTTTCGAGTATCGAACGCTGAAATGTCACTTTGGAGCAAAATTTGTTCCAAAGAATTTTGTGTTTTATTTATATTTGAGAAAGAAAGTTAAATATATGTTATAGAAATGGAACTGGATGCTGTCGAATTGTAGTTCCATCAAGATAACATACAGGGAGAAAGAATAACGCAGGCGAATTAGAAATAGGTCGAAAATAATGGAGTTAAGTGATAAAAAGTACAAGAAAAATATAGCAATTGTTGGTTCAACCCGAAACTGAGAGTATTAGGTGGGAAATACACGATACAACCGTCGTACCGGCATCGGCATACTGTTGTATGCAGCACACACATACAATTTGCATACGACTTACGTACAACCAGACATTTTATTCAGCCATTTTACACAAACACACCATATAATTTCCATACAGTTTGTGTATGTTACAGCGGTTGTACAGTCAAGACCATGCAACCATACGATATCGGCACAACGGTCGGTTGTGTGAATACACACGACACAATTATCGAATACAACACCAAAGCTGTGAAACCGTTCGTAGAACAGTTGTATCGTGTATTTCCCACTTTACTCATTCTATCCACTGCTACCTTCAAGAGAAGTTAAGGTGGAGCATTTACATTTGATTTTTGGTGGACTGCCCTCATGTTCTAAAACACGTTTTAATCAAATAATTTCACAAAACTATTTTATGTATATCACTTTCATTGTATTTCAAGTTAAAAATAACATTAGATGCCATAAAATACTTACATTTTAAAAGAAACGCAATTGCTTATCTCAACATCCGCAAACCAAATAGCAATAGAACAAAATTATGCGAATTCGAGTTACTTTGACATTTCGTTTAGCAATACAGAGTGCCAGATTTGCGATAAGAAATTGACATTGAAGTTGGCAACAAAAGTTTGTTCGATTGTCATAAATTTGGATTTGCGATTCGAATTAAAGAGTGCCAATTCTGCGGATTCGAATGATTTGACTTTAGAGTAGCAATACAGAGTGAAGGCCCTGCACTGCCATTGACAGAGGAGTTCCGCAAGGATCCATTCTGGGGCCACTTTTATTTTCAATATATCAATGATCTTCCAAGTGTTATTAAATATAGTAATGTTCACATGTTTGCTGATGTTGTTCAATTATACCTGGCGTCTCCTATGGATAGAATCAATTCTGCTGTTGAACATATAAATTATGATCTTATGCAAATATCGATGTGGGCTGCTAGTAATGGCTTAAGTTTGAACCCCAAAAAGTCACAGTGCATAATTATTTATAAAAAAAAATTATTGACACCTTATCATTGACCCCTGTCAAACTTGCCTCATCTGCATTAACTTGCGTTAATAAAGCAGTAAATCTAGGTATAGTCGTTGATCGTACGTTGAAGTGGGACGAATTTACGCAACCCTGCGCACAATCGTATACACCTGTTTCCACTAGAGCTATGCTAGCTAAAACTTTAATGCATCGTTGAAGGATGTGTCGTTCAATTTTTATTTATGGCATAGTTTTTACTTGTCATTTGCAGGGTGGCAGAATAGCATGCTATACCAAATGAAACCTCTTATTGGAAAACCCTAAACTGATTGTACTTCGAAGATGTTTTGTAAAAAATTACAGTTTTGGTGCCCAAGTGGTCAAAATGAACGATGCTCAAACGCCAGAATGACTTGGCAACACTGCCCCTGGCCCGTAAAAAACTGTTGCGCAAAATATTTGCTTTTATTTTTTGAGACGAGGGAGAGGAGGAAAACATCGTTCACTACCTTTGCAGTCATGCTTCCCTTACCCGTGTTGGAAGGAATAGATCACACCTTCAATGATCTAAACTATCTGTAGACGGTTAGAGAAGCAGATAAGGTTCGAAATCCCTGCAACATAGTGGTAACTTTCTAACTATCTTTGTATCTATCAAGCCTGAAAAGATAGTACATTTTCTGCGGAATCCCAAACCCTATGTTAAAGCATGTCCCCACCAAAACTAAATACGGAATTTAGCAAGAATTTAGCTAAATCCACCTAAATCTTCACTAAGTCTCGAGGATTTACCATACGATTTGACGTCTATAAATCCCGTCTAAATTCGAGATTTATAATAAATCGCACTTAAATCCTCACACGATACAAATCAAACAATCCTTTTTTATGTTAGCACATGCCATTTTCGTGTGCTGACAAAGAAAAAATTGAAGTCTGTCGGAAAATTTCAAACTTAAAATAAATAAAATAAAATATTGACTGATTTGGATTGTATTTTTGGTAAGTATTTTTAAATGTTTGTACATAATACGTACATAATACAAATCATTTGCTTTGCTAGCAGACAATGGAACAATCAAAATAGGTGAAAAGCCGCAAAGCATGATGCAAACGTCAATATAAATCCTAAATTCCGGTGGGGACACCTCACGTAAATCTAAATCTTTTTTCGCTAAATCTCGTATTTAGTTTTGGTGGGGACATGCTATTAGGGCCTCAGCCAAAAATATTTGAAAAATTTGAAATTTTCAGTCATCAAGTGGTGTTTACATTGCGAAGTCAAACTCATTCGATAGTTGCCCTAAATTGGAAGTATCTGAATATGTTCAAATAAGCAAAACTTTCCGGTGTGCATGAATTCAAGTTTTAGGAGCGTATTTCAATATTTATTCCAAAGGAATATATTTCTTACAGAATTTTTTTGATAACATGCATTTCATGAATAAACGTTCATTTAATTTTCAGTCGTAGAGAAAGTGAATTTGGAAATTAGCGCAGGTAAGCCAGATCCCTAACCCCTGTCCGGTACTTCACATTTTAGACAGGTGATTTCAATAAAATTGGATATAATACCTGTCCCGCATGCTCATTAAAGCAAATGGCAACTATGAGCTTTGACTATAGCTAAAACTTGTTCCTGATCCTAATGTCATACACAATAGATATCTGTGTATAAATCTATCCATCTATTTTCACAGGCTCAGCAAGTCGGCATCATCACCGAGGATTACAAATACATTATTGGAAGTTTAGATCTACAAACTCTTGATTTGGAGGGATTCAAGCACAGTGAAGCAAACATCACTGGCATTCGAATGTTCTCTCCGGATCAGGCAGAGGTTAAGGAACTAATTACAGCCTTGGGGTATCCAGAGGATGACATCGAAAGGAATAGTAAGTAAATTGAGAAATAGTCTACAAAAGGGCGTGAGAGTATTTTTGGAGCTCATAAGCAGATATATTTTGACGGTGTTTACCATCGAAGATAAAGTCTGCCTAATAGGTTCTTTTAAGTCATGCCGAAGTCGATGTACAGGGTGACCAGATAAGAATGATAGGAAATAAAAATTGAATAAAACAACAACGGCGTGAGATATAAAATTAATTGTGGCTTTATTTTGAAGCTACATTCATGCCATTATGTGTGGAATAGCACATCATTGGCCGCCTCGGCTTCGCTGACAGTGCTTCAAGCGGTCGGTTTTGATGACTCGGTCCAGCCCTTTTCACCAAACAGAAAGCTTCAAGTCTTTGATTTCAAGATTGTGAATTCGCATTCATTTGCAGTCATTCGCATTCTTTTTAATTATTCTGGATTCATTTGAAGTCTTTTGCATTCATTTGAAGTGTTTTAAGCCATTCCCAATCAATTGCATTCAATTAAATACATTGAAGTGTTTTGCATTCATTTGCATTCATTGTCATTCTTTTGCATTTATTTGCATTCTTTGTAATCTTCTGCATTTATTTCCATTTCTTGAATTCAGAACGTTGGAGGTTGACCAACCTACTGGTGCTACCGAGTGCTCGAACTTTTCACAAAAATTTATACAAAGAGTACTTTCTTTTTGCTTAGATCTAAAGGCTTTGCCGTCTTCCTCTAAACTTGTCTTGAATAAAGTTTTTTTGGTTTTCTATCTTAGTCTCAGCAGTTCTAGGCTCCACCAGGGAACTGACGATCTGCGGGGGTTCCTTGTCATTGGGCACGTCAGTTCATATTTGGTAAGGATGCTAGTAAGGTTTTGGATATCCTCCACCTTTATCTCGTTCTAAGTCTAGATAGAATTCTGACAGGTTTATCCAACTATTCAATAACGTATTCAGTTCCCTGAAGTTGGTGATCTACTTAAAATTCCTATTAGATAAAGTCAAATCAATTACCTCCTGCCTCCTTACCATAGCAAAGGTTGACTGGGACACAGCATTCTTAAAAAGTATGCCAGACGATAGTATTAAGTCTAGGAGGTAGTTCCTACGTATGTTGCTTTTGCTGCTGCCCCAGTCTGTACCCTGAGCATTAGCATCACAGCATATGACTAGTCCCATCTCCCGAGTGTCGCAGTACCTTATTAGTTTCGCGATAACTTTCGGTGGCGTAAGAAATACTGAACCATAAGGGAAGTAAACCGACGAAACGACACGAAAGTTTTCCAAAATCCTTTTGTTTCGTAGCTTTTAGCTTCAGCAACAAACTCCTGGTTCCAAAATTGTCCAAACTTGGACACTGAGAGAAACTTCGGCACTATTAGACAAGTTCAGACGGCTCACCAAAGAGTATCGTGACCCCACGAACACCTCTGAAACGACAGATGAGCTTGTTCCACATATGAAGCTCCTGAAATAAATGTTACTTGGGATTCTGTACACACCATGGAAAACAGAGCTGGTAGGAGCATTGGAATGTGTAGTTTTATTTGTGCAAATCGAACCATCGGATATTTCTTACTAGGACCCTAACTCGCGTTAATCAATTTCTGTCCACTGATGCTGGAACCGTAAGAAGTTCCTCTGGATTGTGTGCGTGAATACTGCTACCAGTTTGAAACTTTTTAGCTGAAGGGAGCGTACAGCAAACGCACAAGCCACCACCGAAATGTGCGCCTGTCCACTGCTAGTGTCTGCAGTTACAGGTTACAGCCCGCGCTTTTAGCAATTTTTAAGCGCAGATGCCACCGGTAAGTGTTTTCACCAGAAGAGTGCGCACACTTCCACAGAGAGAAGTCCACAAGGCATAGCTTTTCCGTTTGAACCAGCGCAATCTAGACGAAGTGGGGGCTGTGTTCAATCCAAGAAGTTAATCGATTTCATTTGCAGTAGCATCTACCGAGCTAAGTCCCATTCGCCACCAAAGGAGGACTGGTTTAGTGCTTGTGCCTTCACTTCCCCTTGTGCTCTTGGTGACTCAGCGATAATGGCTTACCGAGCTATGCCGTTACCGGTAACACTTCGACCAGCTACCTGTCTATTAAGAGAGAGACAGAACGTTCCTGTCAAAGACTTTCCGTCACTTTTCTTGTCATTCCAACTCAATCTACCAAGCCGAGGGTGTCGGAGATAGAACTGTAGGGGTCTTCGGAAGCATGCATCGCAAAATTGCCGAACGGTATGATTGTTGCTCGCGAGCATCACCTGAAGTAATTAAATCTACTCGGTTTGCTGCCATGCTGTAAGTTGACAGATTTTACGTCAAAACGCCTTCAGCCTTTTAGTTCCTTGTGTCCCCTGGGATTTTTCAAGAGCCTTAAGATCTTTGACTCTTAAGCCATCCCGCATGTCAAGGCAACTAAGGATGGAGACGGTTAAGTGCTTAACTTACTGAAAATTGTTAAGGTGACAGTATTCTACTGGATGTAGCTCCATTTAAGACCTCAAACTATAAATAAGACGTGTAGTACTCCTTGTTAATTCTGTTTTACCAACAATACAATACAATTCTGATTCTATGTGCATCTATTGCGTGATGCAGCATGGTATACATCGCATTTTTTCTCGGTTGGTGTAAGCCATTCTAAAGCTGTAATTCGGTGGGACACGGAACGAAATCAACACAGTTTCTGTTAAGTGTTTGAATGTTGAGTACTTAGTACCATAATGCAATTGAAGCTTACTATATAGCGCACGCAATCTACACCACATCTTTTTCCATTCAACATTTTCTAAATATTTCACTTAAAGTTACATGCCCCATTACCATTGAAATGGCTTTACTTTACGATGCCGTACAACTCTACGCGGAAACCACAAAATCACTTAGATTTCGTCCAGTTCCGCTAAATTGCTCAGAAGAGAATGTATGGGATAGAGGTTACACTTTTGGCAACTATCTGGCTGTGGTAAGTTAGAGTTCTCGTGTTCTACTCGTACTTAAACTAATTTGATGTGCGTCCTTAGAGCGAAGCTCAGGGCCTTACAGGAAAAATCTACTTCGATGGAGGCATACGTACAGACTACAATCTGGAAATTATAGAGCTGACAGCATCCGGCTTAGCAAGAGTTGGTAATTGGCATACAACAGATGGATTGACTATTAGCCGGTATACACCCTCGAATCCAATTATGGACGACGATGAGCTGTCACTAGTCAATAAAACATTCACTGTCCTTTTGGCACTGGTAAACATTTTGGAATTATCCTCAAACATAATTATATTAGTTCTCTCATTTAGAATGCTCCCTATGGTATGTTAAAGAAGTCCACCATAAAATTGTCCGGGAATAACCGATATGAAGGATTTGGAATCGAACTAATTCAACGACTGGCTGAGAAGCTTGGCTTTAACTTCACATTTAACATGCATGTTGATGACAACTATGGATCTTATAATACGACGAGTAATATTTCTACTGGAATGGTGCACGAGATTATGGAGGGGGTAAGAATTTCAAATGCTATTGTCTTTTTTTTTTGCGCCAATATACGTGGTCATTTTGTAAAGATATTATAGTATCTATAACCTGGGCTACCAGCATGCACGATTCGCAAACCGAATCGGTGCCGAAATCTTCCATAGACACTATAAGAATAGTAAGCGCGTGCTCATAGTAGTGTCAGATTCGTACTGACTAAAAAAACACCACCCGTCGATATAAATTTGTTAGATATCGCAACTAAGTATTAACTCATCAAGCAATTTTTCTATCATGAAATAAAAACATTTGGCAGGTTTCTTTCCACTGAAAGATCCTAGACGCGGTTAATCATTATCTCGCCAAGTCGGAAGGTTTCGTCCTTTGTAGTCGGCGCAATAAATTGCTCGCATCCAAAATTTGTAGGACTGTATTGTTGACGTGACCGATTAGTCGGTTTCTATGCTTTTTCGCGAAGCTTCTAGTTTCAGCTTCGATTGTCGGAATTCCGAGATCCCTGGGGATATCGTCGTTTCTACTATACCACGGTGCTTGGACAATTTCTCTTAGCACTTTATTTTGAAAAGCTTGTAAATTATTTGCATTTGTTTTCTTGGTACAACCCCAAAGTTGTATACCGTAGGTCCACACCGGCTTTAGCACTTGCTTGTATAAAAGCAATTTGTTCTCAGTACTGAGCTGGGAATGTTTTCCAAGTAACCAGTACATTTCTCTATATTTGATTTCGAGTTCTTTACGTTTCATTTTCACGTGCGAATTCCATTTCAACCTTGCGTCGAGTGTCATTCCCAGGTATTTGGCCTCGTTTGCAAAGTGTATTCGAGCCGAGTTTAGGAAGATTGGTAAGTTATTAGTTTCCTTGTAAGTGAAATTCACGTGAACAGATTTAGATTCGTTGAGGGCGATCCGGCAGTCCCTCGTCCATTCAATTACATTATTCAGTGCGTTTTGCAGTTTTGCAGTCGTTTCTTCGATTGTTTTGCCTACTGCTAGAATAGCGGTGTCATCGGAAAACGTAGCAAGGATAGTGCCATCTTCGTTCGGTATATCACGAGTAGATTAGATTTTTTTTCAGTAGATTAGAAAAGACTTTATTTAGCAAATTCAGAATACATATTACACGGTACATTGTCTTTAGTGACCTGGTATAGAAACCGTCGGTCACGAGTATATAGCAAATAGAGAAGCGGCCCAAGAACGCTTCCTTGCGGTACGCCGGCCGAAATTTCTTTGAGCTCGGAGTATTCGACTCCATGTCAACACGAAAGAGTCTATTCCCGAGATATGATTCTAGAATATCGTATAAGCATACAGGGGGAACTTGTCGTAGTTTGGATTTCAAGCCATCATGCCACACCTTATCAAAGGCTTGCGAGACGTCAAGAAATACGCTTGAGCAAATCTTTTTTTCTTCAATTGCTTTCTCGATTACGTCAGTAATTCTATGCACCTTGTCAATCGTCGAGTGCTTGCTTCTGAAGCCAAACTGGTGGTTAGGGATACGATTATATTCTTCTATAACCGGTTGGAGACGCCTTAGTAATATCCTCTCGAAAATTTTCGATATGACTTCCGCAACTTTCCATTGGCTCGGCACGTGTTTTAATCTGAGTGCAGCATTAACAATATGGAGAAGCTTAATCAATGCTTTTCTAGGTAAAACTTTGAGAATTTCTCCGGTAATCAAATCATAACCAGGAGATTTCTTAGGTTTTAGATTCTCGATCGCATGTTTGAGTTCCCTTAGCGTTGCACTTGTGAGTGTCAAGTTGTCAGATGGTAAATCTATCGTAAGCACGGCTCTGTTGCCATTTTTACGCGCTTTTCTTTTTTCCTTGACCAATTCTTTTATTTCCGGAGGATATCGTAAACTGTATCTGTCCGGCGTTTTCCTTGGATTGGGCGTATTATTCCAAGAGGCGAGCTGTACGATCTCAACGAAGCGATCAACTTCAACCTCAAGTTCATAGGGTATCGTAAGTGGAACGCTCAGTTCTACATTATCTTCAATTTCGTTTCTAAAGGCTTCCCAGTTAGTTGTTCTACCAGTTAATCTCGCTGGCTCTAGGTTATAGACTAGTTTTTCGCCCAATGTCAAAATAACTGGGGAATGACCAGACGACAGACCAAAGCTCTCTTTAACTTTCATGTGGTTGGTAGATATTCCTTTCAGAACGAAAAAATCTCAGGTCAGGTATTTTCGAAGTATCAGTTGGCCAGTATGTCGGTTTACCCGTCGAATGGAAATCACAACTGTACTCCATACCTGCCCCATAGAGCATCCTACCTTTTTTCGAGCTGTATCTTGAGCCCCAAAATCGCCGCCAATAAAAAAATTAGGTTTCAGCGATTCAAACAAGTTAGTTAAATCACTTTTTTTAAGCGCGGAACGCGGTGGATAGTAGATAGATGCGATTTTAAGAGTACGCTGACTATTTTTAATTCGAATCGTGCACAGTTGCAAAGTTTCAAGCTCTATCTTTAGGTCTTCGGATTGTTCGATGCAGAAGAGGTGGGGTGGCATTGGTGTCGTGGCGACGTCGTTAATTGGCACGTTAATGGTTCATGGTTCAAATCCTGATGTCAGCAAGCATTTGTTTATTTCTCATGAAATATATAAAGTCAGTCCGATCAATTCCGAAAGCTTGCGAAGGCATAACACTGGCAGTAGCTAGTCATATGGCTGGAAAAATTGTTCGCTCTGTTGACGATGATTTGCCTATGACATCGGTTATCGGGGAAAAAATACTGTAAATCAGCAGCAAAGACAAAAATAACAAAAAAAAAAAAAAATGGTCCACATACTCTTGTGGAAATCCTACTAAACCCTATCGTCGGCATTTAGTATGGTGTATCTATTCTGGTCAGGGATCTCTTAATGCATTATCTGTTCACCGATTTGAAGGCATTTTTATCATCGAGCGTTACTACTGCGCAGTATTTCTGTATGCCCCCTCGCCATCTTCTCCACAGTATTGCTTCAGCTGCTGTATTTACTACCCCTTTTATAGCATCGACGGTAGAATGCGATTCTCTATGTTTCTATCCTCTGGCACAGTGATCAGTCTGCCGTTTTAGGATCTTTCCCATAGTATCTAGCGGGCATATTGTTCTATACGGCGAGGGTTCACTAGGTGACTTGTTTCCTTTGGGTAGCAACACCAGATGTAGAAGTCTCCATGCTTCAGGGAAGACCACCTCCTTAGGTCAGCTTTCCGGTCTCTTTTGGACGGCTGCGGCCCCTTTGACCGCCATTTTTGGAATGCCGTCGGATCCAAGCGCTTTGTTGTCACCTATCTTCCTCCATGTAGCTTGGATCATCCTTCATAGAGCTCGTCCAGCGCGATTGCCGGGATGTGTTTCCCTCGTGATGGGAACGCGCAGTAGAAGGTCAACGGGGGAATAGATGTTCCACTATAAATAAAATAAATATTTGGCGCAACATCTCTTTAAGTGCCAGGGCCTAGCTTGTCGGAACCACTCATGTTGTGTGCGTTATATTTTTCACACGAATGGAAGGGACCTGCAGTTTAATAATTCAGAAGCTTTTTCGTGACAACAATACTCTCGGATGTTTGTCAGACGCTCGCGAGAGGTGGGACCGTGAAAAAAACTTCTTGATGTTCCACTACGGTCCTCTGCATTATTTGTGGGAACCTACTGCCCCTTAGCTTCTTCATCAGCATCATATATGCCATCCCCCAGGAGTCTATATCTGCATCGTCACAGAGTCGTCTAAAACATCTTGTTTTGCTCTCTTTGATGACTTTTGCGAAATCGCACCTCACCAGCCTGAAGGTATCTCAAGATTACTGGAACTCTGGTCGTCTTCTAGATTGCTGGCACCTGCGGTGGGCTTGGAAGCATTTTGCCCTGAACGTTTTGACTTCGTCGTTCCACCAGTAACAAGATTCACCCGTTCTGCTAGCTAATCTGCTGCATCGTACGCTGTGGTAATTGTTTGTGTCAGATGGTGCGATAGGGCCTCTGCTGATCCGTACCAGATTGAAGAGTCAGTGTTCATCATTTCCTCGAATACTTCCACCCTGTTAGCTTGGGACGCTGCCTGGGCTTCTCTCTGTCGATGCTGAATATAATTGCCTGGTAGTCCCTGTGCGTATATTCCTCGCTGACCCGTCATTTTGTTTTGCGCAGAAGCGAGTTACTCATACAGGTAATATCTATGATGGATCCCTTGTCTGTTTTGCCAAACGTGTTTTTTGCACCATTATTCGTCAGACTTATGTCGAGTAATGCGAATGCTTCGAGGAGAGCTCACCCCCTTGTATCCTTGTATAACGAAGGTATTATCAAGTAATACCTGCATTGTATACTGCGTACGCGGTCCCTCGGTGGCCACGGTTAGTCTTCTGGATAGGATGGGAGTTATACCGCCCCAATTCGGTCGCCAGGGCATCGTCGGGTATACCATGTGCAGGTGACTTTGGCAGTCTGTAAGTTGAGTTATGCTTTAAACCCCAAATACTACTGTCTTAAACTGTTGGATCTCCATTATGTGTCCGTATCAGGGAAAACGGTTTTCTTATAGTTTTGTTATTTAATGACGCAACCTTGCAACTTCCTCTCATGTATTTATTTTCAACTTTATCAAGATTTATCGACACTCCTGAGTCCCATCTTGGCATCCGGAATCTGGCGTCTGGCCTACCTATATTCGGGCCTTAACTCTGGTCTAAGTTTGTCTATACTCTGGTGGACCACTCGAACCTAACATAATCTAAGATCTCTTTGTATGAGTCTTATACTAGGTTAGGTTGGATTAGGTGAGGTAGCTATCTTAGCAAAGTCAGGACACACTTAGAGCAAGGTTAGGTCCATTGTGATACCGCATAATTTTCCTGGAAGTTAGCTGGTAACTTGGGGAACCTTTGATTATGGCCAGGTGGGATGTGATCGTAAGAGATGTCATTGTGCCGGATATAGCTGATTGAATCGAACTCTAAATGATTGTCTTAGGTAGACTGTGACGGTAGTGGGGTTGCGTAAGAATGGAGTGCAGTCGAATCCCTGTTATTATTATGAAATTGCATCCAGCTGTATAGTATGCTGATGAAGGTATAACTTTCAGGTCTAACTATCCGTTCTAACTCCATTGTTACTGCTGATTCTGCCTTCATCGTTTCTGTGGTCGGAGAGGTGGTGAACCAGATGATCCTTCGCTACCTCATTGAAAGGTCTGAGCATCGTATCAGCATTCTTTGCTTTCTTTAGAGCTTTACAAAAATACAACTATTTGGCGCGACATCTCTTTGAAGTGCCATGGCCTAGCTTCTCGCAACCACTCATATTGTGTGCGTTATATTTTTCACACGATTGGAAGGGACCTACAGTTAAGTGCCGAATCCGAACGGCGATTTGAGAAGCTTTTTCGTGACAACAATACTCTCGGATGTTTGTCAGACGCTCGCGAGAGGTGGGACCGTGAAAAAACTTTTTGGTGTTTTCTGGGATTCAAACTTGGAACCTCATGCGTAGTGATCCGACACACTAACCACTTACGCCACGGCTCCCACAGAGTTTTGGTGGTTCATTTTACGATCTCGGCCGCTTAGATGTTCGGTCTTTTTTAATAGCAGTGCCCGAGCGTCCTCCCGATTTACGTTGACTGCTCTGGTTGTTCCCGAATGGTCTAATTTTGGAACGTCCTTCGAACTCGGGTTAACGCGATAGTTATCCAGCAGAGAGTATGCATTTTTGAGATGCCCTCTAAGCCCTAGAACCCTACCCAGGGTACCTAAGCGCCCGGTTTCTTTGAAAAATTCAAGTTTTCTCTTGACGTGAAAACGTCTGTAAATTTAAGTATAGAGCGCCCAAGCAGCCTGGGTAGGAAAATCAGGAAAAATATGGGTAGGGTTCTATGGTCAGGTTAATCATATGGCTCACCCCATACTCGAGGAAGAGGCATGTCCTCCTGACTCGGATTGACTGATCTCTTCAGCTAGAATGCTTCCTGCCCAGCGGAGCATACGCTTGTCATTTGCATTCCACGTTTGCTCTGGTTTTTTGAGGATACCTGTAAGCAAATTTTTTGCCAAGCGAATATTTCTGTGCCGTTTGGCACTAGGTGTGTTCTTTTTTTGGATTGAGCGTCCACAACATGCCCATACAGCAGTTCCTTGTGTTGTCATTGTTAGTGGTATCTCTGTATGTGTATCTGTTGGTTGATTTGATATCCCGGCTTGTGTTTATTATTTGAGGCATAGCCTCGAAGCCTGCGTTGTTTTCTAAGATTTCTTTAGTCAGTTTCAATTTGAATTTATATGTAGGTATGTTCCCACGAGTAAGCCGGTAAAGAAGCGTCCACCAACAGCATAGCCGGTTTTACTGGCCCTAATTTCGACAGCCACCTGAGAATTCTAACTAACTCATCCTCAATTCGCTGACTTCGTTACTACTTCCAATTTATATTTCTTCCAACAGAGAGCAGATCTGGGTGTAACTGATTTGACCATCACATCCGAACGGGAATCCGGAGTTGACTTCACCATTCCATTCATGAACTTAGGTAAAAAGTACTTTCTTATCCAACTAAGCATTCACCAAGCCTTTTGTTTCTTCTCCACAGGTATTTCAATTTTATACCAGAAGCCCCGCAAGGCTCCGCCTGCCCTGTTTTCCTTCATGGACCCCTTCTCTGGAGAAGTATGGCTATTCTTAGGTTTATCCTACTTTGGGGTGTCACTAAGTTTCTTTATACTGGGTCGTATATCCCCATCCGAGTGGGATAATCCGTACCCATGCATAGAAGAACCAACCGAATTAGAGAACCAATTTAGCATGGGTAACGCTGTGTGGTTCACAACTGGTGCTCTGTTGCAGCAAGGCTCTGAAATTGCACCGAAGTAGACTACTCTGTAATCATCAAATACGGCCAATTGGCATAACATCTTTCTTTTTCAGAGCTCCATCCACCAGAACTGTGGCGTCCATATGGTGGTTTTTCACTCTCATCATGGTCTCGTCTTATACTGCTAATCTGGCAGCTTTCCTTACCATTGAAACGCCAACCAGTCAAATCGAAAACGTTAAGGACCTAGCCATGAACAAAGGCGGTGTCAAGTACGGAGCCAAGAGTAAGGGCAGCACCAGAAATTTCTTTCAGGCAAGCATCCACTTAAAACCAATTCAATCAAACTTGCATGATCCTTCCTTTACAGACTTCTGATGACGAGACCTACCACACCATGAATGAATTTATGACCATACATCCGGAATATTTGACCAGCACTAACGATGAAGGCGTTGAAAGGGTCCTCACTGAAAACTACGCCTTCTTGATGGAATCAACATCAATTGAATACAATGTGGCGCGAATATGTAATCTCACACAAATCGGAGGCTTGTTGGATGAGAAGGGCTATGGCATTGCCATGAGGAAGAGTACGGAACCACAATGATTGATTTTCAATTTCTTAAATCTTGTGTCCCACAGATTGGCCATATCGGGACAAACTTAACCATGCCTTATTGGAACTACAGGAATCGGGAGTATTGTCTAAAATGAAATCGAAATGGTGGAACGAAGTAGGAACAGGAGGATGCACAGTGAGTTCATAGCTATTGATTCAGCAGCGCGTTACTTAAACAAATTTTAAAATCTTCTACTTCTAGAACAAAAATGAACAGTCAGAAGCGGCTGAATTGGGTATGCCCAATCTGGGTGGAGTATACTTTGTGCTTCTTGTAGGAAGTTCATTGGCTGCAGCTTGTGGCATTCTGGATTGGTTGTTCTTTGTATTTAGGAAAGCAAGGCATTTTAATGTAAGATAATCAGCATAAGAATTGTTTCTGAAATGTTCAGATTACGAGAATTTAGGGTATACTACTCTTGGCTAGGGTGGACATCCAAGAAATGTTTCAAACTGCCTAAGTGTACGCTAAGTTATTTGAGGTCTATTTTCAACTGCATGCACTACGTAGATTAGGTTAGGTTAGGTTATGTAGACGGGTTTGGAGAAAGAGAGACATATAGTTCTTCCCTACAACCAAGTCAATGGACACCAGTCGTTATGCCAATTGGAGGAAGGTACATACTCCTTCTCCTTCGAATCTTCAATATCCGGAAGAAATGTTATTGACTTCAGATTTGAGCGGCGAACTCATCATTCATGAAGCAATCATTTTTGCCAACTCAATGACTGAAGCCAAATAAATGCAATCAATTTGAATGCAGTGTATTCAATGATCTCATTTGATCTCATTTTCAAGACTTACAAGGTTCTGAAGCCATTTGATAGTTTTGGAGTCATGTGATGCTCTTTTTGTCGCTGAAGTCCTACTAACTTACTTAGGTGATACTACACTCCGGGGTGGACCTGTGCCTCAACCAACAAACCTCTTCAGTTAGCTATCTGCAGTTGTACACGCCAAATTTGTTCAGGTCCTTCTCCAATTGTTTTCGCCATTTGTCGCGATTCGATTTTGGCAAATTTCATGCCTCTGCGCCATACAGGAAGACTGGGATGACTAGTATCTTGTACAGAGTTGCCCTAATAGTTCGAGATAGGACTTTGTTACTCAATTGCCTTCTTAGCCCATAGAAACAGCGATTGTCAAGAGTAACTCTTCGTTTGATGTCCCCACTGATGTCATTTGCGGAGCTCACCATTATATCTGTCTATTGTGGCGTTCTGGTCAAGACGCCGATGTTGGGTGTCCTTTCTTGTAGACAGCATATCAATTTTAATGGAGCAGTGAGAGTTCTCGATCATTATCCTGAACGTTGTTGAACTAAGCAAAGCCGATTTGCGAACTCTAACAGGCTACCTAACTGGACACTGTCCACTCAGTTACCATCTAAATAAAATGAAACTTTCAGATACGGCCATGTACAGGCTCTGCAGGGAACAAAGAGAAACAGCAGAACACATTATTTGTGAATGCGCAGGGACCGCAAAGAACGATTACTCCATCTAACGCAGGTCTCGATGGGCCCAACGGATACCTGGAACATGAAACCCAAGACATTACTGAAGTTTATCAAGAGCCTCAATTTTTAATTCTGGCTAACCATTGGGCCAGCACAATAGATCTTATAGGTCGCAGTGCCTTTGAGCACCAATCATCGTATCGTATCGTATTCTGCACAGACGGATGAGCTTGGCAGGGATGTCAAGACTAGACATGGCTCTGTATAACTCGTCTCTATACTCGCGGTGCATATCTATGTTATATTTGTGGGTTTTTTCCTAGATCAGCCGTAGTATGAATATTTGGTCAATTGTGGTCTTTCCCAATCTGAAACCGCACTGATAACGACCTTTCATTTGACGATCGGTTTTAGGCATTCACATAATACGCCAGACAGGATCTTATATGCTATGTTCAGAAGACTTATACCTCTGTAGTTGGGGCAGTTTAGAGACACTACTTTCGTCAGGATCAAGCAAACTGAGGTTCCATTCATTGGGCATACTTTCGTTCAATCAAATTTTACAGGTGAGCTGGTGCATGCTCCTCACCACCTCATCTCCACATGAAAAGTTTGGCAGCAAGGTTGTCGCCTCCAGTATCTTTATTGCGTTTAAGCTTAGATTTAGCTATCCTAATTTCATTCTGATCAGGTTGACAGGAATCTTGACTCTCGTCGTCACTGTTGAATGGCTCGTTCTGCTTGACAGCGTAATCATCACCGTTTAACAGCAAAATTGTTCTGCAAAATTGTTCCTTCCTCAGCACCGACTACGATTCTAAGACTGTAGTACCATTTTCGTCCCTGCAGGCTCCTGTTCCGTCTTTAAAGCCCTGTGATGTTCTTTTTAGGTTTTAGTAAGATTTCCTTTTTCTTCTTCCTGAGAAGTCGACGTTCCACCATCCTCCGATCGTAGAGCTCGTGAGCAGCTCTAATCCTTCTATGCAGCATCATTTTGTATACCTCTTGTTTGGCTGTACATATTAGCTTGCCGGCATTCTTCATCAAACTAGGTGTTTCATTACGGATCTCGAGAGAAATCCAGTACATCAGAAACGGCATCTCTGATGGCTTGTTGGCAACGCTGCCACTGGCCGCATTTGCTGCTGGCGGCATAGGACTTAGATGGAAATTAAGAGAAACTGGATCGGCAAAGAAAAACCGTCCGACGTTGTCCTTCCTTTGGGTATTTCGCTGGTTTCACTCCATTCTGCGTTCTGTTTTCACATTCGTACCTTGACTACAACTGTATAGTGATCCAATTTCACTTAAGTTCCTCGGAAAGTCTTGACACAACAGTGGTGACTGAACAGTGCAAAGTCGACTAGCCTAAATCCTTTGTCAGATGTAGTGTCGTGCAGGCTATGCTCTCCGACCAAGCTACTATGGACGTCCTCTTTTCCTAGCTTTGCGATAAAATTACCCAGTATAATTTTAACGTCGTGGTTAGGACATTGTTCATACGTCTTTTCCAACAGCTGGCAGAAATCATCTTTAGTCGTGTCATTCATCTTGAGGGCATATTAGGCTAATGTTGGCAAGTTTAGCCTTATTACGGATAGTCATGAAACGCTCGGTCACATGCCGGAAGCTCAAGACTAGCTACGACATCGATGATGCTATTTCGCAGCGTAAGCTCAAAATGAAAAGGAAATATGGAAAAGAGTTGCGTTTGGTGGTAGTCGTAGTGCTTTGGAACTCAGGTGCTATTAAATTTCAATACTTGGATGTGGAATGGATACGATTGGTACTTGAAACGAAAACGTACCACTCAATATTCCTAGAAATTACCGCTGTACCATACCACCCAGCTAGAGAAGTGGCAAAAGTACCACACATGTCTCAGTAGCAAACTACCATGAGGCTCGAATTTAAGGTCTTCTTTGTTGAGAATGCGTTGCAATATTAGGATTGCTTACGAGGGCAAGGTGAAAAGTTCTCGGCCTGACACAGAGATAGCGTTCCAATCAGCGAAAATGTACGTTTCCTGCCTTGGTGCACTTCTCATTAGTTCGTATGACAAGTTTCAACTTGTTCTCTCAAGTAGTTTGTTTACATGAATTTTTGCAGTAGACGTCTTGCGTGTTTTTCGTTAAAATGGATAAACTTCAATATCGTGCGGTCATAAAATTCTTCGTTTTGGATGGGTTAACCCCTAAGGAAATTCATCCAAAGTTGTTAAAAGTTTACGGGGACTCTGTTCCTTCCATGTCAACCGTTAAAAAGTGAGCAGCTGAATTTAATCGTGGTCGCACATCCCTCGAAGATGACCCACGTGAAGGACGGCCGAGAACCGCAACCACACCCGAAACCATCGAAAAAGTGCATGATATCGTGTTGGACGATAGGCGAGTGAAGGTGAGTGAGATAGCTGAGGCTGTGTGTATATCGGAAGAGAGGGTGCGAAACACCTTGCACAAAAACTTAGGGATGCGAAAGCTCTGCGCAAGATGAGTGCCGCATTTGCTGAATGCCGATCAAAAGCAAATGCGCAAACGATTTTCGCGGCAATCTTTGGACCGATTCAATAGGGATCCGACCAATTTTGTGCGGCGATTTGTCACCATGGATGAGACATGGGTCCACCACTACACGCCAGAAACAAAACAGCAGTCGAAGCAGTGGGTGGAAGCCGGTGGTTCAGCGCCAAAGAAAGCGAAGTCGATCGTATCTGCCGGAAAGGTCATGGCCAGTGTGTTTTGGGATGCGAAAGGGATCCTGTTAATTGATTAGCTTGAGAAAGGCAGAACAATTACAGGCGAATATTACTCCAACCTTCTTGACCAGCTGGATGCCAAAATTCGCGAGAATAGGCCTGGATTGAATAAGAAAAAAATCATCTTCCACCAGGACAATGCACCTGTACACAAGTATGCGTTGGCGATGGGAAAACTGCGGGATTTGTGGTACAGTTTGCTCGGCCATCCCCCTTATTCATCTGATTTGGCACCCTCAGACTTCCATCTGTTCCCAAACTTGAAGAAATTGGTTTCTGGAAAGCGCTTCGCATCCAATGCAGAAGTTGAGAGGGCCGTAGATGAATATTTTCACAGCCTTTCAGACTCTCACTTCCGAGAAGGAATACTGATGTTGGAGAAACGCTGGACTAAGTGTGTTGAAGTCAATGGAGATTATGTAGAAAAATAAAATCATTTTTTAACTGAAAATCGCAGTCTTTCATTGTCAAGCCGAGAACTTTTCACCTTGCCCTCGTATCATAGGTATAATCAGACGAATAGCAATCTGTTGTACGAGTATGTTTTTGTTTTTAAAACTCCTTTTACTATGTAAAGTACGTACTAACTTGTACTATGTATTTTTTTTGATTCAGGTACCCTTTTTAGATGCACTCAAGGAAGAATTTAAAATTGTGACAGACTTCTCCAATAATACCCGAGTTGTTCGGAGCACCGGCTCCGTGTATTCCAGAAACTCGTCATTGACAATTGAATCAGTTGAGGAAGAAAATGATACTGAAACTTGAAAAGATTTTTAAAAAAATGTATCTAATGAAAATGTATTTTAATCATACACACAGCGCTTATTTCATTGCATTTCATGATTTTAATAAAAAAAAACTAACTTCAAAATTTGTTTTACTTTATTTGAAATTGTCTGCCCCGCCAGCTGACTGCCTCGTGGTTGAAGGCGGGCAGCGTAACTACGATGTGCCGATGGAGTAACAATAGATGGTCCCATCCATACCGCCTAAACATGGCTAATGAATCACATACCACAAGGGAAGAAAGCGACCAAAACCAGCCCCGAATATTGCCAAGCCTGGTAAACCATGGCACCCTTTACAGCCCGGTTTCAAGGGTGCCCGTATGCAGGCGTCTACTGGTCGGATTGTCCGAAATGTTGACCAGCTTCCCGTCAATTCACCCACGAAGCATTACTATGCAGCGATAGGGGCATGAGTAGATTTCTTGACTTTCTGCACCGGCATCCACTCAGGATAGGCACGAGGAATATCTCAACGCTCACGGGGAATGACATTGAGCTTGTTGGGAATGCTGTTAAAGGTTTGCTATATACAGGAATGTCTCCACAACAACGCAAATGTACTCTAAAATGTGTGGACCATGGAGGAAAGTCCACGTAGTGTGAGGCGAGACAGGCGGAATGGCGTAAACGCCCCTTCATCCCAAGCTGAGGAAGCAGCAAATATATGTGACCGCAGTGGTGGGCAGAGTTCCAAACGACACCCTGTTAAGAGTCTGGATGATTCACTGCTGACTTCGGATGAGGATCAGCTCAGAAGGCGGACGGAGCATTTCGCAACGGTCTTAAACCAATTAGACGATAGCGTCGCTTATTCATACTCAAATGAGCTGTCCGGGGCAACAAATTCCCGAATACGCATCGGTCCTCCCAGTAACTCGGAGATCATAGCCGCGATAAAAGCACTCAAGAAATATAAAGCGGTGAGACTCGATGGCATTCCTGTAGAGCTCTTTCAAGCAGTGCCAAATATATCGGCATACCTTCTTCACCCAATTATAAGAAGGGTGTGGAAAGCGAAAGCTTCCCAGGAAATGGAAGAAGAGAATGATCATTAAGCTTCCGACTCAGCTACTTGGCAGCTTTCCCAAGTACGCCTCGCTCTGCTCTAGATGCTTTTTTAACTTACCATTTCTTGATACTTATATCATGAGCTGCACTATCAAAGACATTTATCATCTTAGGCGAGATAATTTCTGGTATACTTCACAGTGGAGTTTTGACGACCTTACCTAGGTGGCGCTACAGTTCGGGGTGAACCTGGGCCTCAACCAACAAGCTTCTCCATTTAGCTCGGTCTTAAGCTAATTGACTCCAGTTGCGCACTCCAAGTTGGTCGAGGTCCCCTTGAATTTGTGCGCGCCACCTACGGCAATGATTCCCTCTACTGCGTCGTCCCTCGGGGTTAGATTCGAAGACTCTGCGGGCATGAGCTTTGGTGTCCATTCGCTCTATATGTCCTAGCCATCTCAGACGTCCAATACGCAGTTTTTTGACTAGGTCGATGTCGCTGTACAGCTCGTATAGTTCGTGATTGAATCTTCTCCTCCAAAACCCGTCAACGCAAACGGGATCGAAAATCTTACGAAGAATTTTTCTCTCGAAGCGACAAAGGTTATCTTCATCCTCTTTTAATAAAGTCCATGTTTCAGCGCCGTAAAGTAGGACTGGGATGATCAAGGTCTTATATAGAGTCTCCTTAGTTGTTCGAGATAGGGCTTTACTGTTGAATTGCCTTATAAGCCCAAAGAAAAAACAGCGATTGGCAAGAGTGCTTCTTCGATTGATTTCTGCGCTGATCTTGTTCTTCGAGTTTATAGCAGAGTCAAGGTAGACAAAGTCCCTTACTACCTCGAAGTTATAACTGCCCACTGTGACGTTTTGTCCAATTCGTCGGTGTTGGTTTTCCCTTTCTTGTTAACAGCATATACTTGGTTTTGCCCTCGTTTATCGCTAAACCTATTTTGGCTGCTTCCGCCTCAATGCTTGCAAACGCACCGGTGACAGCCCGCTAAGTTCTTCCGATAATGTCTATATCGTTGGCGTATGCAAGCAGTTGTACAGACTTGTAATAGATTGTGCCTCCGGTGTTGGCTTGTGAGTTCCGCACAATCCGTTCAAGTACAATGTTAAAGAAGTCACATGACAGCGCGTCACCTTGTCTAAAACCTTTTTTGACATCAAAGGTCTCGGTGAGGTCATTACCGACCTTGATGGAGCAGCGAGCGTTCTCCGTCGTCAGCCTGCACAGACGGACAAGTTTAGCAGGGATGTCAAAACTAGACATGGCTCTATAAAGCTCTTCTCTATGCTGTCATAGGCGGCTTTAAAATCGATAAAGAGATGGTGAGTATCGATTTGGAATTCTTGGGTTTTCTCCAGGATCTGCCGAAGTGTGAAGATTTGATCGATGGTGGACTTTCCTGGCCTAAAACCGCACTGATAGGGTCCAATCAGGCTGTTCATAAAAGGTTTCAGGCGTTCACACAACATCGCAGAAAAGATCTTGTATGCGATGTTGAGGAGACTGATGCCTCTATAGTTGGCGCAGTTGAGGGGGTCTCCTTTCTTGTGGATCGGGCAAACGATGCTGAGATTCCATTCATCAGGCATACACTCGTCTGACTAAATCTTAGAGATTAGTTGGTGTATGCACTCTACCAATTCATCCCCAGCTGCCTTGAAAAGTTCGGCCGGTAAGCCGTCAGGTCCAGCAGCCTTGTTGGATTTTAGCTTGGATATTGCTATCCTCACTTCGTTTTGGTCAGGTGGACGGAAATTTTGACTATCATCGTTCATTCTACCTGACAGCGGGATGTTGGTTTTCGTTGCCGTTATACAGTCTGCAGAAGTAGTTTTGCCATATTCTCAGCACCGACTGTGATTATACTACGAGGTTTCACAATTCATCTCTACAGGTTTCTGTACGCGTATTGCTCCTCTGACACGTTCTTTTAACCTTTTGGTAAAACTTCCGTACATTGTTCCTGGAGTATAAACTCTCGATATTCTCAAATGCGCGCTTCTCATGCTCTTTTGCTCTCGTCTTCCTTTGCAGCGCCGCTTTGTATGCCTCTTGTTTTGCTGCATGCACTCGCCGGCATTCTACGTCAAACCAGGGGTTTCGCGGTGGTGGGCGAGCGACACCCACCACATCAGTCGCGGCGTTTCTGATGGCATGTTGGCAGCGTTGCCACTGGTCTTCGGCACTTGATGCTGACGGCATAGGGGTGATTGAGAGATTTCGCGATACGCGTTCAGCGAAGAGTCTGGCTGTCTTTTGCGATTGTAGCTTTTCGACGTTCAATTTTCTCACAGTGATTCTTCTTTGTCGCTCAGATTGGGATATCCGCATTCGTACCTTGGCTACAATAAGGTAATGGTCCGAGTCTATGTTGACCGCTTGGAAGGACCGGACATCCAGATTACTGGAGGCATGCCTTGCATCGATCGCAATATGATCAATTTGGTTGATCGTTACATGATCATTGGACCGCCATGTCTGCTTACGAATATCGCGATGAGGAAACCATGTGCTTGCTATGGTGACATTTCGCTCCACAGAGAAATCAATTAGCCTTAGTCCGTTATCAGAAGTGGTGTCGTGTAGGTTATGCTTACCGACTGCCCTACCAAAGAGGTCCTCCTTTTCTATTTTGGCGTTGAAATCGCCCAATACCAATTTAACGTCGTACTTAGGACATTGCTCGTATGTTTTGTCGAGGAGCTCGTAGAAACACTCTTTGGTGGCAGGGTCTTTTTCATCCGTGGGGGCATGAGCACATATTAGGCTTATGTTAGCGAATTTAGCCTTGATCCGGATAGTCATAATACGCTCACTCACGTGTCGGAAGCTTAAGACTTCTTGCCTAAGTCTGCCGCGTATAACAAATACGCATCCGAATAAGCGCTGCCTATTGCCTCTGTAGCAATCACCGTAGTAGATGTCACAGTTTTTCATCCTCTTTTTGCCCGGTCCATCCCATCGCACTTCCTGGATGGCGGCAATATCTGCTTTATAGCAGTCTAGGGCCTCTGCTAGTTGTTCGGCTGCACGTGGTCTGTAATTGGACAGAACATTCCACGTACAGATCCGAAGGTCGTTGTTCTTATTTCGTTTGCTGGGGTCGTCATTAGTTGAGTGGTCCTTATCCGAGGCTTTTGGTTGTTTCGGAACCATCGATTCGGAACCCCGACGGAACAACCCCCAACCTGGAGGGCCAGTTCCTTAATTATTTCCCTATGACCAGGGGGCGGGTATACCGGTGCCAGTAGTGCACTACGGGAGTATGAGCGCTGCCGTTGGCCCATTAAGGGCTCCTCCGCCACCATCTTTATTCCAATGTCCTGACCAACATTGGAAATTCCTTACCGACCTGTGATCCGAATACGTCGAAGCAGCTCGCCCAAGGTATTCACTAAGTTCAACTTAACTGGAACTATAGACGCCACCGTTGACTCCGTCTAGGGAATTCGTCCGCTGCCGCCTGGAACAGGAAGAAGTGCTCTAGTGAGAAAACACTCTTCCCCCCCTCTCTCATCTGCTGCCGCCAAGAATCCGCCAAACGGGGTTGGTTACCCATTTCTTGGATTAAGGTACTAGGCACCGGGCTGTCACCGCGTGGAGGTTGAGAGTAGGAGTTGGTAGGCCTCAGCTGAGTGAAAACGGTTGTGTTTTCATATGATCGCATGCACTACCGTTTGACGACCTTGCGTGACATTTATTCTACGACTTCGATCTCATAGACATTCCGTCTGACGCAACGACTCCAGAACTTCGGTTGTTGCACAAACTTAAAGTACATCATTAGACTCCACTTCTCGTTAGGTAAATATGAGTCTGTTTTCCAAGCAGAAACTTATACAATCCAGGTGCAAGGGTCGAATTATTTGTGTCTGTAGAAACAATCCGGCTGCGCTTAAGGCCGTGCTTAACCCTTTAGCCAGTTCCAAAATAGTCCGTGAATCTAAAAACTCTTTAAATTCGGTCGCAAGGCTGAATTCTCTGGCTCTTATCTGGGTCCCAAGTCACACTGGGATTTTGGGGAACAAGATATCCGATGAGATTGCTAGACAAGACTCAGAGGAGATTTTCTTAGGACTAGAACCCGCGTTGAGTCTTCCTGCATCTTCGGTTAGGATTTTCATTGACGATTGGGTTTCTCACGAATACAATTGTATATGGTATGACTTTCTAGGATGTAGATTAATTAAACGAATGATCCCGGATGTATGTAAGAAATCAGCGGCACTCTTGCTGTCTCTCAGCAGCATGGCGTCTTGACAGGCCACTTTGCTTCGCTAAGCGTCTTAACATGCTGGGATTAAGTGACACTATAGTCTGCGACGCTTGTGGAGATTGCGAAGACACTGCAGAACATTTCCTCTGCGAGTTTCGTGCCTTTGGTCGTATCAGGTACGAGATTTTCGATACTGGTGTGGTGAGTTCAGAAAGCTACTCATCACTGAAGTGCTTGGTTGGCTTAGAAAGACAAAGAAATTCCAATAAAATGGGTAAAACCAGGGTTATGCTATCTGGCAGTACAATGGATCAGTTGCGTCTGAGTGCTCCAGTCAAGCGTATCCTATCCCGATAAAGAAAAAATCCGAAGAAAGCTAATTTAACGAAGTGGGAAAACTGAAGAGATATTTGCATTCTCCCGGCGGCTTCCAAGATAATAGCTAATGTTATACTGTGTCCAATCAAACAACATCTTGATTCCACTCTCGATGTCGAATAAGCAGGTTTCCGTTCGGGATCCTCCTTTAAGGATCATTATAAAGCAGTGCGTCTAGTACAAGTCTGCGCTTCAGCTGATATTTATCGACTTCGAGAAAGTCTTCGACAGTGTAATCCAGGAATTTATCTGGTGTACCCTGCGCAGGAGAGGTACCCCTGAGAAGCTCGTGGCTATTATTAAGGAAACGTATGAGAGTGTTAAGTGCCACTTTTTGCATAACTGTAATGTATCCGACGACTCTGAACTCCAAAGTGTGGTGCGACAAGGCTGCATGCTTTCACCACTGTTATTTTCTGTTGTAATCAGTGATATTCTTCATGCAGCCCGGACCGTAAATAATAGCGGTATAAAGTGGACAATGACATCTTACCTTAAATATCTGAACTACACTACATTTGCTTGCTGTGGATCTGCTTATGGATCTGCACCAAATGGTCCATAGTCTGGAAGTCAAAGCAAAGACAGCGTTGCTAAGGATTAACACGGCCAAGACAAAAGCACTAAGTCTTACAAGTTCCACCGCTCAAGTAAACATTGTTGGATAGCAGGTCGAGAAAGTTGATAACTTTCTATACTTGGGAAGTATAGTCTCGGCCGACGGTGACACCGAGCTCGATGTAAACAGTAGAATCGGGAGGCATGCCATCGAAAATCTGGAGGAGTAATGTTTATAGCACCAAGACCAAGCTGAGACTGCACCGCTCCAATGTCTAGTTACTACTACTATGTGGAAGTAGTACTTGGTTAATCAACGTCATTGTGATTCATCTATGCATCATCCTTGCAATTTTCTTGCCTAATCGCATCTCGAACGAACTCCTCCACTTGAGAACAGGTCAGGAACCTTTTGACATCACAATTCGATGAAGGAAATGGCAATGGATTGGTCATACTTGCAGCGCGAAGAAAATTCCATAGCCAAACACACCATGCAATGGAATCCACTTAAAACAAAAAACAAATATTTGGCGCAACAGCTCTTGAAAGTGCCAGGACCTAGCTTCTCGCAACCACTCATGTTGTGTGCGCTATATTTTTCACACGAATGGAAGGGACCTACAGTTTAGTGCCGTATCCGAACGGCGATTTGAGAAGCTTTTTCGTGACAACAATACCCTCGAATGTTTGTGAGACGCTCGCGATAGGTGGGACCGTGAAAAAACTTGTTGGTGTTTTCTGGGATTCGAACTTGGAACCTCCACTTACCCCATCTGATAGAACTGGGATTCGCCCTAGGCATAGGTGGCGAAAAACGGTTGAAAATGAATCTAGAGCTTTGGGAATGTGTTGGAGAGAGTTGAAACGCGTTGCAGAAGTCCGAACACGAAGGCGCGCAGGTGTTGTTGACGCATTATGCCCCTCGAGGGGTGACAGGACGTAAGTAAGTAAGAATGCAGGAAAGTCGATAGGCATGTATTAATTTCCAGAGGATTTGTCATACCAGCTATGTCCTTACAAAAACGTATCAGTAAAACTTCAACTTTTTTCAGAAACATTAAGAAAACGTTTTATTCGAGCAAAAATATCAACAATTACCTTCGAGACACAAGTAAATAAATAAAAACAAAAAAAAATAAAAAAAATACTAAGCCCTTCTACTGTTATGTCCAATTCTTTGCGCGCCACAACAAACAATGAATATTGTTCTCCACATCCGCCGGCAAGATTTTTGGACTTTTGTGATGCTCAAAGTGTGATGTATTCGGATGACGACTGTTCTCCACATTATCCATGTAACGTGATATCAAGGACCTATAGCGCCGTCCAATTGTGGCAATCAGTGGCGTTCCCTTGCAAGGCACCGCGACTATAGCTTTGATCTGTCGAAGAACACTTTTATAAAATATATTTTTCTAAAAGCATTATAACTCTAACCTCGTTTTCATAAGGACGAAAAACGGTAATCGGACGTAGACTATTCACCTCGGCAATGATCAAACAGCCCCAAGTAGTGCCAACGTACAACTCGTCTCCATGAGCTGCTAGAGCCGAAATCTACCAAAAGAATTCCGAATTAGGATCCACACCCCAAGGATAGGACTAAAAACCCTCTTACCTGACACTTAATCAAGCTCAGATGCTCGTCTATTGATATGCTTTTGAGGCTCTCCGAGCACGGCAGCAACTTGGAACAATCTAATTTATTCTGAATTGTTTTTGTTGTGATATTCCACTGGTAGACCATGAATCCAGGATAAAGGCAAGAAAAGACATACAGTTCGTTCGAACATAGTCGTGCAACCTTAACATCCTCAATGACATTAGGTTCCTCACTATGACAAACGGCTTGATGGCCAGACACCCCAGACTTACTCAGAGGAAATATGTTGATCTTACCACCTGTTTCGCCGCACCATAACTCATACGTGCTGAGGAAGCAAGCAAATGTAAATCATCTCTTAAAGGACTCACCCTAGGATACTCACTCATCCAATATAACAGCGACAGCACTGTGCAGGATAAGGCCAGAACAAATCTCCGTCAGTACAAACGAGCCCTCAGCAAATGCACAGTTGGTTGGAACTTTTGTTGAATCTACCAAAAATACTCGGCCATTATGCAGCCCCACAGCAACACGCTCGATATTCTTTAAGTACACCAGAGCGATGATGGGACTCTTTATGGACGGATCGAACATATAGGAGAAGACGTGTGTGTAATTCGTTGTGCTAGGGGACAAAATGCACTTTTTCGAGTCAAAATTTCTGAAACTAAAATTTACGGCAACCACCTCACCTATATACATGCAGATTACCAGCTGAATCTCCCGTCCAGAAGCGATCCTCGATAATGCAACAACAAAGCATATTCAATTTGTGCGACTTTCGCTTTGCATGCTCTCGCGGGGAGTCCAAGTTGATTCTATTCTCACAGAGAATACTGCTGTACTGCAGGTAGTTACCAAACGATGATGTATCCAGGATATCGATTCGAGAATTATTTGTCGGAAGCCATAACTCAAAGCCATTTGTGTCATCTAAGAGAAGAACGGTAGGGATAATTGAATAATTTCAAGCCAATGAGAGTTCGAAAAACCCTGTATGCTAATCGTTGTCAAAGCTCTCGAAAACTTAAGTATTAAGTGAAATTTATACGGTTTGTACGGTAATAGCCCAAAAAGGTACAATCTATTCTATATATGGTATATATATGGTATATATATATATATATATATATATATATATATATATATTTGTTGACAAAATAAATAAATAAATAAATAAATAAATAAAGCTAGGCCCTGCCACTTAAAGACCTGTTGCGCCAAATATATATACATATATATTTATTTATTTATTTATTTATTTATTTTGTCAACAAAGAGCAATTACTTTCTTAGACTTAGTGACAAAAGTATGAATAAAAAAAAAAGGAAATTAATAAAGTGATATACAAAACGAATCAAATAAGATATGTTATAAATACAAGAACATTTTGAAGCATATCCGTAGAGTTAGCAATCATGACTGAATATTACCTATCAATCTCTTTTTAAGAGATACCAAAGATATATTAAAATCAATCAAAATAGCATTAGCGTTGTAAGTAATCAATAATCCATTAATAGAGGATGAGCGACCGTAGTTAGTGCGCGAATGTGTAATAGTAAAAAATCTATTACTACGTAGATTGGTCGATGGGACATTAATGTTAATACAGTTCAAAATTCCGGAGGAATCAATATCATTTGTAAGCACTCTGTGAACAAAAACCACTTTAGCAACCATCCTCCTATCCTCAAGCGAGTCAAGGTTAATTAACTTTAGCCTTGATTGATAGGACGGGAGGTTGTAAATGTCAGACCATGGAAGCCCACGTAAAGCAAATCTCAAGAATCTTTTCTGGACAGCTTCGATTCTGGTTATATGGAACTTGTAATACGGACACCAAATAACTGATGCATATTCCAACAGAGACCTAACAAATGCTTGGTATAGTGATTTAATAACATAAGGGTCGGAGAATTCACCGGCATAACGCCTTATTCTTCCCCAAGATCGATTAGCCATATTTATAATGTGGTCTATATGATTGTTAAATGATAACTTAATATCTAACAATACACCTAGATCTTTTATTAAAATAACACGAGACACGGCTTCACCACCAAGTGAGTAATTATATAAAATGGGCGAAATACGTCGTGAGAAAGTAATTACTGAACATTTGCCAACATTAAGGGAGAGATAATTTTTTGAACACCATAGATGAAATTTAAAAAGATACTCGTTTAAGAGTTGAAATGTATGATACTCATTGCCTGATAAATAAATTTTAAAATCATCAGCAAACATTAGAATGTTGCATTCCGGCAAAAATGAGACTACATCATTTAAAAAGAGGATAAACAAAATAGGACCAATGTGACTACCTTGGGGAACCCCAGATGTCACACAAATTTTACTAGAAATGTGATTTCGAAAGTTGACAAATTGGCATCTTTCCGATAAAAAGGATGTTTGTCCAGTTTATAAAGCAGAATTTTGTGGTCAACACGGTCAAACGCTTTACTGAAATCAGTGTAGATTGCGTCAACTTGATTTCCTTTACTAATTTCCGATATGACGAAATTTGTGAACTCAAGCAGATTGGTCACTGTGGATATTTTCTTTACAAAACCATGCTGGTTGTTGGACAATAAAGATTTGCAATAAAAATTCAAATTTTCAGAAACTAATTTGTCGAACAATTGAGGGATTGACGATTGTTTACATATACCCCTGTAGTTCTCAACTTTGTTTTTCCTACCACTTTTAAAAAGTGGTATAATAAAAGAGTTTTTCCATACAGATGGGAAAATACCTGATTTTAATGATAAGTTGAACATGTGGCATAATATTCCATGTAATGGGATAGCACACTTTTTTAAGAAACCAGAAGGCAGGCCATCAAGGCCAGGATTAAAGTTGAGTTCCATTTCGACTAGGCCTTTTAAAGTACTATCGGGAGAAATCTCAATGTTATGGAACGCGGAAAGAGGTGCATTCTCAAGGTAACTAAAAAATGAATTGTCAATATTTGAGTCCACTTTTGAATAGACTGACTGGAAAAAGGATGCAAACGAGTTGAAGATAGAAATAGGTGTATCCATTGCCTGTCCATTAAATGAAAATGAGGCAGGGTAACCGTCACTTTTATTTTTAGTATTTATGAATTGCCACAATTTTTTAGGACTCGATTTAAAAGAGTTTTGCATTTCATTTAAATAAATCAAATACGAGTTGTGTAAAGAAATTTTAAATTCGGATTTTAGTTTTCTGTATAACACAAAGTCCTCATCCTCCATGCTACAGCGCCATATCCTATAAGGTCTATTTTTAAGTACTTTTAAATTGCGGGTTATTTCATTGTCCCATGGACAAGACCCCAGAGTAGAGTTTTTGACTAAAACTACAGGAATAAAACTAAAAATTATTTTAGTAATAACCCGATAGAATTCTGAACATAAATCATCAATATCTAACGATAGATGTGGGACCCAGTTATAATTGCTCAACTCCTCACATATATCAATGTAATTACCATTTTTGAAATCGAATTTATAAAAGTTAAAGGATTTAGCTTCATTAACATTCAAGTTGCAAAAAAGGATTAGGGAAGGATGGTAAATATCTTCGGAAACGAGAGGTGAGAAACTTCTAGTAACAAAACTTTCATCGTTGTTATTAGAGAAGATAAGATCTAACGTACGATTTTGATGATTCTTAACCGGATTTAGTTGAAGAAGACCGAGGGATTGGACAGTATCAATGATTTCCGACCCAATCACAGATAAGGCATTTACAGGATTAAGAAAAGTGCAATCTGCATCTCCTGAGGCCCAATCAATTTTAGTTTGATTGAAGTCCCCGAAAATATAAAATAAATCCGACGTGGATATGAGGCCTTCGATAAAGCGAAATGCTTCTTGGTACCTTGTTACAACAGGTAACAAGGACTTAGGCGGAATATATACACATACTATAAAAATGTTAGTCGAGGTTGACAAGACAATTTTATTACAACAAATTTCAATATCTGAAAAATCATTGAGATCTACTTCAAAAGACTGAAAGGCATTTTTGATTGCAATTAGAACACCACCAAATCTTTTGTAATCACTTTTATCTGGTTACCTATCGCAACGATTAACATTGAAATTTTGGGGAAAAATAACGGCATTGGTGAAAGAGTCATCTAAGCCCGTTTCAGTGAGTATAATAATGTCTGAAGAAGAGCAAAGCATATTTAATAAGAACCGAGTACATTTAGTTCTTAGCCCTCTAACATTCTGGTAATAGAAGGCTATTTCATTAAGTTTTTTGGCTTATTGCTTTTAGTGCTTGGACGGTTAGTGAATTCCTTAACTATCATATTAATGGGCCAACAACTTGGCTTCTCGGAACCACTCATGTTGTGTGCGTAATATTTTTCACACGAATGGAAGGGACCTACAGTTTAGTGCCGAATCCAAACGGCGAGTTGAGAAGCTTTTTCGTGACAACAATACTCTCGGATGTTTGTCAGACGCTCGCGAGAGGTGGGACCGTGAAAAAACTTTTTGATGTTTTCTGGGATTCGAACTTGGAACCTCATGCGTAGTGATCCGACATACTAACCACTTACGCCACGGCGCCCACATACACATAATAAAAGAGGGGATCGAATGTTTTTGTCTGTCTGTGCACGCATCTCGAGAAAACTACTGCACGGATTTTGAAGAAACTTTGCATATTGATAGCTTATATCCTGGGTCAACATAAAGGATAATTTTTATCCTAGGAAATGGAAAGGTTCATTATAAAAACTACTGCACGAAATTGAACGGAATTTTCGGACTTTCATTGCTTAAAGTTTAACTTTGAATAGTGTAGTGGTAATGTCGTCGCTAATGGTTCATGGTTCAAATCCTGATGTCAGTAAGTAAGTTAGTCCGATCAATTGCAAAAGCTTGTGTGAACACTACTGCGAAGGCATAACACTGTCAGTAGCTTAGTCATATACCTGGAAAAAAGGTTCGCTATGTTGGATGATGGATATACCTATGACATCTGTGGTCGCAAAAAAAAAACCGTAAATCAGAAGCAAAGCCAAAAGTAAGAAAAAATCTCCCCAGTTATCTGGACGCCACCCCGGTAGTTTTTCTAAAACATAAGCAACTGAGTTTCAAACCACTACACCAAATCATTCTCTCTCTCTCTCTCTTTCTCTTTCTAGCCTTTTCAACGACCGCACTATGTAAAAACATTTAATGGGTATTCATAGCCCCTTGAGTGAGCGCAAAAGGCACTATATCATCATGCCGCCCGCAGAAGTATCAATGCTTTTCCCAAACACTGTACAAAATGCATTGGTGGAAGTTGGACTATCTACTACAGAAGAGCAAATCATAGCGATTAGAACAAAACTATTTCCATAGGTTGCATATTTTCTTGGACGCAATGTAAAACATCGAAACGCTTTTAATCTACTAAGCCACACTCTTTCGTTTTCTTCCTATTTCGGCGAGGTTATGATCTGAACTCAAGGAATTATAACCCTCCCACTTCACTGTATTTCTACTGATCTACCTCTGAAATTCGCCTGCTTGACCGCAGGAAATATCGGCAGGCCTCCCGATACCTTTCACTAAGGTAAATCAAATGATGGAGATGTTGCATTTGTGTGATCCAGGAGTTTGTAGATCTGCCTTTCTTTCGCGATATCTGTGAAACGATCATTGATATTGCCATTGTGACGGAATTCAAATGATCTCTTCCAATTATCTTCGAACTTCTTATTCGATCAAGCTTTGTTACTCCTGCTGTCATGGGATGCATCTTCATCTCAGCTGCCTTTAATTTGCTCTCATACGTTTTGGACATTGTCAAACATTGTGAACCGTATGTGAGTGCTAGGCATACAACTGTGGTGTGGAGCCTTCTTTTCAACTTAGGGAGCATTTTTCGATAACAGAAGATAGCAGCATTTTCCCGTCACTTCATCCCCCCTACGCCTCACGATGATTGATGTTGTCATGGCAAGTTGTTTCGCTATTGATCATAGATTCCAGATAGTTGAGCTTTTTCGCATTTGGGAAGCACTGTTCCACTCAAATAAATGTTTGTAATAGGCCTGAGTGGATAAGAGAACGGTCAGCACAAGTACTCGGACTAATGCGGTACACATTTCCCTCCAAAACGACCACCCATACGTCAAGTACTCATTGCAGGGCGTAGGATTCTCACTTATGATGGCTCCACCATTAGCAAAGAATGACTTGTGTACTTTAGAGTCCGTGAATTTACCTTTGAGCAGATAGTCAAGTACTGCAATATCATGCTCTTTAACTACCACAAAACAAATGGAACTTCACATAGGCTGCTTTGACAAATTTTTGCTGGCATACCTGCAATAGTGCTTCCCTCATCATGAACTTTGTAGGCTATCACAGAAGCAACACGTCTAGTAATGTATTATTTGCTCAACATTCGCCAGCACATCCTGGGATCTAAACTTCAGCGGTTGGTATTTCATGTTCACAGATGGATTCGAAACTAAGGATAACTCATCGTTTCTACTACCTATGAAAACGGTGACCTACTCAGCATAGGAATATTGTCAAACAAAGCATTCACCTTTACTGTGACGTGGTAAATCGATCATATCTGCTCAGACAGCCTATTAGTGTTACATGCAATTGGAAATCCTAATCATATCAAATTGAGGCTAACGTGGGTCCCTATTTATGTTGGGATTATCAAAGATGTACTTGCTGATACTGGTTTAAGTCGCGCATATCGTGTTCCTGTCTAAAAATGAATGGGTAAAGTGTAGGCGCCCTCTCAGAGGTAGAACGGGATAATAGAAGTTGTGTGGGAGAAGATTGCTGAGTTAATTGGTTTTTGGCTTTGTTGAAGAAAAGAACGTGTTAAGATTATAAAGTGAATATTAAATTGTATATCTTTAATTGAAGAGAAAGGTTTTTTACTCCCACTGCATGGTTTCTCGAGCAGTACCATTTTTCATCACCTTCCAAGGCAACCAAAGTTACCTACGCCCCCGACCTATCGTCCTACAAAACTCATCATCGGCCACCAACGCTCCGGCCCGAAGAGTTTTCGAATCTAGTCCGGAGGGACGACGCAGCTAAATAGAGTGGCACAGGTCCACCCCGAACTGTAGCGCCACCTAAGGAAGTAAGTAAACTGCCCCCACAACCCGGCGGCATCAACATCATACCATGTGCAGACGACTGCACAGTTCTTATATCAGACGCCAGTGTACCCGAACTTTATGCGGCCATAAATCTCTACCTAATTGCACTAGAAGAATTCTTAAAGAACTGCAACCTGTAACCATCGACTGAAAAATCTGCAGCTCACGTCCTGAATCTAGAAAAGTAAGCTACAGCTAGGTTCTCGGCTTGACAACATGTTAACTTTCTTCGCAATCGCCAGTTCTAAACCACCTCAAAACTCGGAAGAACGTACTTAAGTCAATCATCGATAGTAGTAGACGTTACTTGCCATTCCGTTATAAATTACACAGCTCCTATCTGGACACCACAGCTAATCTAAGTGATGGCACACGAGACCCACTCACACACGGAAAAATGGGTTTTTAATCAAAAAATGAAAAACTTTGCTCAATACTTTCTGGCCTGTGACCTGCCAGAGCACCCCAACTAGGCGCTTATAACGCAGGAACTCCTGCGCCGCAGCATCCGAAAAGGCCTATCAAGATACCAAATAGACATCAACCCATACGTAAGTATTGGTGGAGTTTGACGACCTCCTTCTATAGCAAATGAGGAACGCTGTCTACTACGCCGAATCAGGACTTAACCCGAGCATAGAAAACAGATACCTAGACTACAGAAACGGCCAGATTTAACGAAAATCTGGTTGATCTTCTGATGGCAAGTGTCGGACATTGACACAATATATGTGCCGCCGTCTCAACTTCCACAGACATAGTTCACAAGTCTTCATCCCGAAGAACCATCTTCTTCAGGTTATATCCGAAATTCTCATGACCTGTAGATAACGCTACCACCCATTTCAGTGTTCTTCGCACCAGGCTTAGAACTTCTCTACGAATGGCATTTTAACGGCCATTTTTGCTGTCTGCAACTTTCCACGGTTGACCACCTTTCCTGGCGTTTCGCCGCGGCCCAGTTGTTGATCAGGTGCTTAACTATCGGATGAGGATCATTTTTGTTTTATTAGACTTTTCAGGAAGTCTATATATGAACGAGATAAGCTGTTTGTCAAACGCCTGCGGTCGAATTACCGCATCCACGGATGCAGTGCTTCGATCGTTAGTTATGTGGTCGACATACATTACATACATACATTACATACATATGTTAGCCCCTAAGTGTAATTCTGAAGTAAAAAGATTGATTATATCTTCAATTTATGGCCATAATAGTTCAGCTAGTTGACTCGAGAGCTGCTTTACTATCGCAGATTTTGTAGGTCTAACCCAACTAGTCTAGGACCAGTCAATACACAGCCCTTAGGAAAAAGACTGTAGATCGCACCCAAAATACTTCGACACCAACCATATTCTTACCTTCGCTTGAGAGCAGCGTATTAAAAGCTCCACAGACAACCTTCTCACTGTGCGACAGAGCGATCACGTCCAACAGATGTATGCATTCGGGGGCGGTAAGGATTGAAACAATCTGACTAGCCGATGGTCGTTTCTAGAAATTAAACGACATGGAAGTACCATGATTATAAAAAGCAAAATCACACCAACCTTTGGCAATTCGTCCCAACAAAGAACCATCAAGTCAAGGCAATATGTTGGGAATTGTGTCTCTCGTTGCGTCAATGGTGGCCGGCTACCCTCCAAAATGCATTCCTTTATCGATTCTTGACCCTCAAACGGTTGTCGGAGACTTATGTTCTCATAGATGAACATTCCAAATGAGAAGCAGTCAACCTGAAAAGCCACCCATTATCGGAAAATTCTTCAACACGCTGCGTAACGGAAACCTCACCTTCTCGGTGTATTCCTCCTCTCCATTGTAACGAATTATTTCAGGAGCCATGAAGCCTTCGGTGCCTCCAAAACCCTTAGAACCACTAGGCGCTGTCATTCTGCTAATGCCGTAGTCTGCGATTTTTATGTGTATACTACTTCTAGGGCTGTCCTCACTGGAAAAAAACAAATTTCTGTTTTTTTACGGGATCTAATCTATGGGGAAACGACTTACCTATGAGGAAGAGGGAAATCCCAAACCAGAACATTCTCTGATTTCAAATCACGATAGATGATCCTCCTGCGATGTAAATACTCAATAGCGCGTGCTGCCTGTAGGACTAGAATTTGGAATGTATGTGGTCCAATGTGAGCTCCACTTCGACGATACTGACGAAGAATTGAGTCCAAGCCGCCCTGTTACCAACAGAATATCAGTACAAGAGGACTTCGCTCGACGGGTTACTCAACTTACCATTGGGGCCAGGTCCAGAACCAGAGCTAGGGGTTTAATACAAATTCCCACCAAAGGAACTATATTCGGGTGCTTTAGTGTAAGCAGAACAGCAAGCTCCTGCCTCGCAGTGCAATAGGCTTTACACGAGTGCTGCAATGGATCACGATCCCATTTGCCTAAGGCAACCTTGTATGCCATGAGGGCACTCTGAAAAAAAAAAAACAGAGGAAATACTTTCTCCTCGAACGCCTACACCTGATCATACTTACATCCTTGGCTCTTGGACCAGGTGGTACGGGTTGCAGCATTTTCATGGCAACCGATCTAAATGATCGCGATCCTTTCACCTTACACGTTGCCTTGAAGACAAATCCGAAAGCACCGCGTCCCAATAGTGAACCTTTCACTATACTCTCCGGATTGATGGTATACTTCTCAGGTATATCAGCGAATACCACATCCGGTGCAATCTTCAGCATGTTAACTTCCAAATGGATCGGACATGAGATCTTCGTCTGATTATAAACCGAAAGGATGCACTCCTCAATCATCCAGGTATAGCAGACATTTGAAATATCGGGGATATTATATAGCGGGTGTCCATCAACTGATGTGTTCCTCGAAGATCCTGCAGAATCTGGTCCAACACCAGAATCAGCATCAGACAGGCACAGAGAGTCCTTAAGTAGACAACAATATTTAACATAAAAATTCACTGAAAACGCTTTTGTTCTTCACCTCAGATCTTCTCTCTCTTCGAGAGCTAAAGTAGTCTGGATCAACAATCCCAGGGCTCCTTCTACTCATTCCGATACCATTTCTCGCTCGAACAGCATTCTCTTGACTTCCATCCAATAGAACGCAGTTATCGCTGACTTTTCTCAAGCACTTGGGGCAAAGTACCAAACGGGTTATCAGGAATCTTCCCTCAGAAGTGTGAACGAATCGCGTACCCAACGACGGGTACCAATCCTCCAGAAGCAAATCAATATGATCCACCGACAACGCCAGTAACTTTGAAATGATTGCCAAGTTAGGTTCAACCGAAGCTACCATTTGCTTAGCATTGTCGTCTAGCTCTTGACTGATATTGACACTCAACAGCGGGAAAAAGATCTCGAGAATACTTGAGGTGGCTAGATTCACATCATTCCATACACCGTCCAGTTTAAGTTTGAATCGGTTGCTAGGATTTCGTAGTACCGAACTATGCGCATAAGGAACTTCCCAGATTTTCATCAACAAAACATTTCCAAAATAAAGTGCCACACCGTTCTGCCACAGGTTCCATTGTGTTTCCTGTTCCAGGCAGGTTTTTAAATCGAATTCAATGGAGTTCTACAAACAAGGACGTGAGAATAGGCTTCTGATGAAAAGACCTACTACAAACCTCATTGACCGCATTGTAGGCTACCTTAATGGCTTCCATTATCTGTTCGTCTGCAAGAAGTCTTGTCAGCAATCGGGACCAAAAACCTGATGGAAAATATGTCATAAGGAGTATTCTACGAATGCCACATTCATTATCCCGTGGAAATGGCTCATAAATCAAGTTGTTCAAGTTTATTTCGTTGGAAACGGAGCACCCCAGATTGATATTGCGTCCACGAGTTCTTTGTGAAATCTAACAAATTATTGGAGATTTTAAAAATTAAAACCGATAGACTATGCAGCCATACCTTTACTGTTGTCCCTGCATTTGGGGTAATATCTTCGTTAAGTGGTAGAAGGGATGGTATTAAGAGTGTTCTGGAGTCCCAGGTCAGCGCGACTTCGAATTTGTTTAACAAATTTACAATGTAACTTGAAATGTGTAAATATAAAAAAATATTTAGTAATATAGTCAAGTTATTTATGCTGAGGGAATGAAGCTAAAAGTCAAAAAGTCACCCTGAACTTTGTAATGAATACCCAGCTCCTTGGACAATGAGCAAGGTAGCTTGTGCAATCAAATCATTGGAATGGAAAAATTCAGCCTGAGCCTCTGCAGGCAGATACAACATGCTTATGATATTATGCTGCATGAGGAAGTCAGTCAATCTATACCCAAAGGCTATTGGCCTCTTAGATTGTTGGTATTGTTTAGATATTAAGAAGAGCCTAGCTGTTAGGTCTAATATTGTTAAATATTTAACTAGTAAGAAACTTAATATTCATATTAACACCATGTGCAATATAACTAAATCTCTAATATTAAGCAAAATTGACTACGGCCTCTTTATCTATGGTATCTGGCTCAAATCAACAATAAATCTCCTGCCAGAAGGAGCATTAATGCATTTAGAACGACACGTATCCAAAACATAATAGCAGAGGCTGGACTTCCTACTCTAGAAGAACGTCAAACATCCTCCTGTATCAAACCCCTCGCCTACTATCCTTCTCTTCAAATTCGATCATCCACAAGGACATCTCTTCGGCAATCAATATGAAAAGCAATAAAAGACTGCCGTCTGCTATAACCCAAACATTCCACAGAGCCAAAGAAATAGATATACATTACACAAGCGTGAAACACCACATTCCGATGTATCTACATGGTGTAGAAAATTGTCCTCGCTGATATTGACCCTTTCAATGTATAACATAACCAACACAGACAAAAGTATATACCGTACCACCTATCTTGAAATCATGTCAAACTTAAAATCGAATGGATGGATCCCTATATTCACTGATGGTTCAAAAACAGACGACAACACCTCATTTGCTGTTACACGTGAAAATGGTTCTTTACTGAGGGTGGGTATCCTACCTGACGGCGCATCAGTTTTCACGGCCGAAACACTGGCTATATTCGAAGTAACAATATCTGGCATTAAAGAGAAAATCGTGATATGTTCTGACAGTCTGTCTGTACTAAATGCCATCCTCAACCCAAACCACAATACTCAGCTTATAAACAAAATTAGGGATCGTCTTATAAGATATCCTAAGAAAATTAAGATAATGTGGATTCCTAGTCACACCGGAATACAAGGAAATGAGTTTGCCGATATGCAGCAAAACTTTGCAACCGAACACCTGCATACACCTTTGACTGATTTAGCAAACTGGATCTGCGAAGACTCATTATCCAAAAACTTAGGAAAGACCTGATCCTAAAATGGAGCAACTATCAGCACCACTACTCGAAAATAAACAACGTTCTCTTTGTTCCTGCATATCCAACTACTACTACAAAAACAATGAACACTAACTTCATAAGACTTCGTCTGGGTCACACTGTCCTCACTCACCAACATATACTAAAGAAGGAAAATCCACCAATTCGCCGTACTTGTGAAAACTGCATAAACATTCCACGTGTCCTCGGCCAATTAACTTGTCCTGCCTCGAAAGCGTTTAACGCTATTTTATCAAACAACCAATCGACTTATGAAATGCTTAACGTTATTAATCACGAAAATATTTTATTTTTATTATTATTTATTAACATAGGAATTGAAATTCTTACGCCACACAGGGGTGAGCACTAGCAACGGATGCTAGGAGCAGACGTCAAAGGTGTAAATGGCATCATTGTTGCAATGTTTTGCAGCCATATCAGCAAACTTACTTTACTTACTTAGGTGGCGCTACAGTTCGGGGTGAACCTGGGCCTCAACCAACAAGCCTCTCCATTTAGCTCGGTCTTTAGCTAATTGCCTCCAGTTGCGCACTCCAAGTTGGTCGAGGTCCCCTTGAACTTGTGCGCGCCACCTACGGCGATAATTCCCTCTACTGCGTCGTCCCTCGGGGTTAGATTCGAAGACTCTGCGGGCCGGAGCGTTGGTGTCCATTCGCTCTACATGTCCTAGCCATCTCAGACGTCCAATACGCAGTTTTTTGACTAGGTCGATGTCGCTGTACAGCTCGTATAGTTCGTGATTGAATCTTCTCCTCCAAAACCCGTCAACGCAAACGGGACCGAAAATCTTACGAAGAATTTTTCTCTCGAAGCGACCAAGGATATCTTCATCCTCTTTTAATAAAGTCCATGTTTCAGCGCCGTAAAGCAGGACTGGGATGATCAAGGTCTTATATAGAGTCTCCTTAGTTGCTCGAGAGAGGGCTTTACTGTTGAATTGCCTTATAAGCCCAAAAAAACAGCGATTGGCAAGAGTTATTCTTCGATTGATTTCTGCGCTGATTTTGTTTGCTGAATTTATAGCAGAGCCAAGGTAGACAAAGTCCCTTACTACCTCGAAGTTATAGCTGCCCACGGTGACGTTTTGTCCAATTCGTCGATGTTGGTTATCCCTTCTAGTTGACAGCATATACTTGGTTTTGCCCTCGTTTATCGCCAAACCCATTTTGGCCGCTTCCGCCTCAATGCTTGCAAAAGCACCGGTGACAGCCCGCTGAGATCTTCCGATAATGTCTATATCGTCGGCGTATGCAAGCAGTTGTACAGACTTGTAATAGATTGTGCCTCCGGTGTTGGCTTGTGAGTTCCGCACAATCCGTTCAAGTACAATATTGAAGAAGTCACATGACAGCGCGTCACCTTGTCTAAAGCCTTTTTTGACATCAAAGGTCTCGGTGAGGTCATTACCGACCTTGATGGAGCAGCGAGCGTTCTCCATCGTCAGCCTGCACAGGCGGACAAGTTTGGCAGGGATGTCAAAACTAGACATGGCTCTATAAAGCTCTTCTCTATAGATGCTGTCATAGGCGGCCTTGAAATCGATAAAGAGGTGGTGAGTATCGATTTGGAATTCTTGGGTTTTCTCCAGGATCTGCCGAAGTGTGAAGATTTGATCGATGGTGGACTTTCCTGGCCTGAAACCGCACTGATAGGGTCCAATCAGGCTGTTGATAAAAGGTTTCAGGCGTTCACACAATATCGCAGAAAAGATCTTGTACGCGATGTTGAGGAGACTGATGCCTCTATAATTGGCGCAGTTGAGGGGGTCTCCTTTCTTGTGGATCGGGCAAACGATGCTGAGATTCCATTCATCAGGCATACACTCCTCTGACCAAATATTAGAAATGAGTTGGTGTATGCACTCTACCAATTCATCCCCAGCTGCCTTGAAAAGTTCGGCCGGTAAACCGTCAGGTCCAGCAGCCTTGTTCGATTTTAGCTTGGATATTGCTATCCTCACTTCGTTTTGGTCAGGTGGACGGAAATTTTGACTATCATCGTCCATGTTGAATGGTTCATTCTGCCTGACAGCGGGTTGTTGGTCTTCGTCGCCGTTATACAGTCTGCAGAAGTAGTTTTTCCATATTCTCAGCACCGACTGTGATTCTACTACGAGGTTTCCATTCTCATCTCTACAGGTTTCTGTACGGGTATTACTTCTCTGACACGTTCTTTTTACCTTTTGGTAAAACTTCCGTACATTGTTCCTGGAGTATAGACTCTCGATATTCTCAAACGCGCGCTTCTCATGCTCTTTCTTCTTCTTTTGGAGAAGCCGATGTTCTTCCCGTCTCTTTTGCTCATAGAGCTCACGAGCAGCTCTCGTCTTCCTTTGCAGCGCCGCTTTGTATGCCTCTTGTTTTGCTGCATGCACTCGCCGGCATTCTTCGTCAAACCAGGGGTTTCGCGGTGGTGGTCGAGCGATACCCAGCACATCAGTCGCGGCGTTTCTGATGGCATGTTGGCAGCGTTGCCACTGGTCTTCGGTACTTGATGCTGGCGGCAAAGGGGTGATTGAGAGATTTCGGGATACGCGTTCAGCGAAGAGTCTGGCGGTCTCTTGCGATTGTAGCTTTTCGACGTTAAATTTTCTCACAGTGATTCTTCTTTGTTGCTCAGATTGGGATATCCGCATTCGTACCTTGGCTACAACAAGGTAATGATCCGAGTCTATGTTGGCCGCTCGGAAGGTCCGGACATCCAGAATACTGGAGGCATGCCTTGCGTCGATCGCAATATGATCAATTTGGTTGATCGTGACATGATCATTGGACCGCCATGTCTGCTTATGAATGTCGAGATGAGGAAACCATGTGCTTGCTATGGCGACATTTCGCTCCACAGCGAAATCAATTAGCCTTAGTCCGTTATCAGACGTGGTGTCGTGTAGGCTATGCTTACCGACTGCTCTACCGAAGACGTCCTCCTTTCCTATTTTGGCGTTAAAATCGCCCAATACGATCTTAACGTCGTATTTAGGACATTGCTCGTATGTTTTGTCGAGGAGCTCGTAGAAACACTCTTTGGAGGCAGGGTCCTTTTCTTCTGTGGGGGCATGAACACATATTAGGCTTATGTTAGCGAATTTAGCCTTGATCCGGATAGTCATAATACGCTCGCTCACGTGTCGGAAGCTTAAGACTTCTTGCCTAAGTCTGCCGCGTATGACAAATCCGCATCCGAATAAGCGTTGCCTGTTGCCTCTGTAGCAATCACCGTAGTAGATGTCACAGTTTTTCATCTTCTTTTTGCCTGGCCCATCCCATCGCACTTCCTGGATGGCGGTAATATCTGCTTTATAGCAGTCTAGGGCCTCTGCTAGTTGTTCGGCTGCACGTGGTCTGTAAAGGGACAGAACGTTCCACGTACAGATCCGAAGGTCGTTGTCCTTATTTCGTTTGCTGGGGTCGTCATTAGTTGAGTCATCCTTATCCGAGGCTTTTGGTTGTTTCGGAACCATGCGTTTTTTACGTGGTAGGGAAGTTACCCCGACGGCACAACCCCCAACCTGGAGGGCCAGTTCCTTAATTATTCCCCTAGGACGAGGGGCCGGGTACACCGGTGCCAGTAGTCCACTACGGAAGTATGAGCGCTGCCGTTGGCCCATTAAGGGCTCCTCCGCCACCATCTCTATTCCAATGTCCTGACCAACATTGGAAATTCCTTACCGACCTGTGATCCGAATACGTCGAAGCAGCTCGCGCAAGGTATTCACTAAGTTCAACCTAACTGGAACTATAGACGCCACCGTTGACTCCGTCTAGGGAATTCGTCCGCTGCCGCCTGAAACAGGAAGAATTGCTCTAGTGAGAAAAGCACTCTTCCCCCCCTCTCTCATCTGCTGCCACCAAGAATCCGCCAAACGGGGTTGGTTACCCATTTCTTGGATTAAGGTACTAGGCACCCGGCTGTCACCGCGTGGAGGTTGAGAGTAGGAGTTGGTAGGCCTCAGCTGAGTGAAAACGCTTGTGTTTTCATATGATCGCATGCACTACCGTTTGACAGCAAACTTGTTACCTTGTATACCCATATGGCTGGGGACCCACATCAGTTTTATGTTATTTGGATTACTTATAACGATATCCCTTATTTTATTTATAAGTCCGGCGGAATGGTTAGGATTTAATATGGCATTGATTGCTGACAGACTGTCTGTACATAGAACTTTTTCTTTTCGCCTTAATGCAGTTTTTGTTGCATGCAGTAGCGCTATTGCTTCTGCAGTGAAGACTGACGCAGTTACTGTTAAAATTCCGGTATTAAGTATTATTCCATCTTCAAGGGTTCTCTATTGTACGAGCTATAGTTGAAGGAAGTCGTTTTTTTACTTTGGCCTTAATTGCGGATGAGGTAGCATTGTCGATGATGGAACGGTTGGAAAACGAAATTTTAGCCAGGAGTTTGACGAAGGCTTCTGTTTGACGCTCTTCTAAGGTTGGAAGTCCTGCTTCTGCCATTATGTTTTGAATGCGGGTGGTACGATGGGGCATTGATGCTCCTTCTAGCAGCTTGGTGGTAGGTAGATTTTAAAAGGTTTAGCGTTGTTTTTGGATGAGGATGCCCTTGGTTATTTCGAGAGAAAAGTTCTTCGAGCGATCTTTGGTCCCGTCTGCATAGACGGTGAGTGTAGGAGAAGGTACAATGCCGAGCTATACGGCCTGTACAAGGACATCGACTTAGCCAGAAGAGTTCACATACAGCGACTAAGATGGCTGGGTCATTTAGAGCGGATGGAGCCCAACCTTCCCGCTAAGAAAGTCTTCGAATCCACCCCGGACGGACGGCGCAGTAGAGGACGACCTCGCGGTAGGTGGCGCAAACAAGTGAAGGGGTACCTCAACCAACTTGGCGTGCGGAACTGGAGGCAGCTGGCTCGTAACCGTGCTGGCTGGAGAAGTTTGTTGGTTGAGGCCCAGGTCCACCCCTGACTGTAGCGCCATCTAAGTAAGTAAGTAAGCGTTGTTTTTGGACATTTGCCGTATATGCACAGGCCATAATCAATTTTGCTTAGGATTAAAGATCTAGTGATATTACAAAGAGTGTTCAGATGAATATTTACTTTTTTACATGCTAAGTAACTAATAATATTAGCTCTTCCGGCTAGGCTCTTCTTAAGCTCTATACAATGGCGTTTCCAACTTAATCTGTTATTAAATATTAACCCTAAGACATTCAAATTATTGACACTTTGTATATTAACATTGTTTTGATTTAAATTTATTTGAGGGCAAAACAATTTACGGCAGACATGCAGTGTTTTACATTTATTAAGTGACAGTTTAGTACCTGCAGTGATTGACCACTTTAATATTTTATCTATTGCATTAGATAGAATACGTTTCGTTCTTTCCAGATCATTGAGTTTACACAATATATAGACGTCGTCTGCGTAAACGCAATGGTCTAGAAGCATTTCGTTTGCAATTATGGTACTAATGTCATCGAACGCAATGATGAAAAGAACTACCGATAATGGAGATCCTTGTGGGATACCATTATGTAATGGGAGAGTTGAGGAAAAACGGTTATTAACTTTAACGGCGATTTTTCTATTGGAAAGAAAAGACTTTACATATCCATAAATTTTGGGTCCGATGCCCCATGTTTTTAACTTGTTTAATATCAGATGGATACCTATTCTATCGAAGGCCTTTTCAAAGTCGAGTGACAGTAATGTGACATGATTGCGTCGGCGCAACCCCTATTAGGTTTAAAAGCAACTTGATTCGCACTTATGAGTTTGTTGAACTCGACGAACCAGAGTAGACGTTTTGCTATAATTTTTTCTAGGACTTTTGACATGCAGGGTATTAACGATATAGGGCGGTAGCCATCTACGGTGTTAATAGATTTGTTAGGCTTTGAAAGTGGTATGATGGTGGCTGTTTTCCAGTTTTGTGGGATAAGACCTGTGTCAAGAATGTTTATACATATATAAGAGTGTTAGTCTCGTTTTGATTGAAATGGGTAGATTTTTTCAGCATGGGGTAGAAAATGCGATCCCTGCCAGGAGTTTTACCTTTCAGTTTGTTTAAACAACTTTCAAGTTCCAACTTAGTTATGGCAGCTTCGATATATTTTGCTGATGTGCTGCGAGTGCTTAGGGGAGAGGTGGCGCAGAGATTTTCCCTTTTTTAGAAGTTGAAGCGACTTGAAAAGTTTTCGTCTTTTGACTGATTTGACCAAGTGTGGGCGACGAGGTTGGAAATTTCAGAGGTCGATTATGTCGGACCCGATGGAGTTTCTATGCATCTGATGAACCGGGGGACAGTGTTGCCAGTAAGACAGCGGATGTTGTACCAAGTTTTGGAAGTGGTGGAATTCGGGTTAATTGTGGATGTGAAGTCTTTTAGGCATTTGGCTTTGATACTTTTCATTTCCCTCCGGAACAAAGCATTGGATTTTTTGTACGCTATTAAATTGATTTGAGTGGGGCATCTTTTAAAAGTTCTCCAAGCTTTAACTTTTCCATTTCTAAGAGTTTTTAAGGCAGAATACCTTCAAGGCACAAAACGGTTCGTAGAAAAGTGACACCTAGCGACCCTGGCATGGCCGATTTGGCCAGCCTAACTTAATCCAGAAAGACATGATTTCCTCCTAAAGTATACATCGCAGAGAAAATCTAATCACAGATTTGAAATCTGCACACTTGCGCACTTCCAATGACGTACAAATTACATACATCGGTTATGGGTCGGAAAATTCGATATCTGGCGACCCTGGCATGGCCGATTTGGCCAGCCTAACTTAATCCAGAAAGACATGATTTCCTCCTAAAGTATACATCGCAGAGAAAATCTAATCACAGATTTGAAATCTGCACACTTGCGCACTTCCAATGACGTACAAATTACATACATCGGTTATGGCCGATTTGGCCAGCCTAACTTAATCCAGAAAGACATGATTTCCTCCTAAAGTATACATCGCAGAGAAAATCTAATCACAGATTTGAAATCTGCACACTTGTGCGCTTCCAATGACGTACAAATTACATACATCGGTGATTGGTCGGAAAATTCGATATCTGGGCGGTTTGTGGAATGGAGATGTTTGCGGCTGACCGTATTGCTTTCTGGAGCACAACAGTCTCTTTATTGATATTGGATGAGGGAGTATTGTCTGACAGATAATCTATGATATATTTTTTAAACTTGTCCCAGTCAGCGGAGTCAGTTTAGTTTTTTGGGGTTAAGAGGCGCGTTTGATTTAACACCCCCTGTTGAAATTGAGGTGATTACCGGGAAATGGAAGCTGTTGTGAAGATCTTCTAATATACACCAAGATGTACGTGGGTATAGTACTGGTGAACAGCAGGTAAGATCAATATGCGTGAATGTATTGTGGGTGGAAAAGTGAGTCGGTGAGCCGTTATTTAAAATCATAAGATTCGAGTACAACACAAAGTCTTCCAAAACGCCGCCCCTGGAATCCGTGGATGGGGAGCCCCACAGTACGCTCCAGGAATTAACATCACCGACTAGCAAAATAGGGGTGTGTATTTGATTGATTATATGTTGTAAATCAGATAAGGAAAAGACTTGTTTTGGTAAAATGTAAAGACAAATAACCGTAAATTTAATACGTAAGTTTATTTCAAATGCCAAAGTTAAAATATTAGAGTTAATGATAATTTGTTTGTGTGGAATATTTTTTTTTATCAAAACAGCGATGCCTTGCTTGGCTGTTAAGTTGTAGGGGAAGTTTTTGAAATAACCAAAGTAAGCTTTAGGGGGTAAGGGACTAGAGTTAAAAGCACAATATGTCTCTTGCAGAGATATTACACAATGCGATTGTTCTTTAATTAAAATTTTTAGCTCGTCGTAGTTGTTAATATAGCCGTGTATATTCCACTGGGGAGCTTTGAAGCCAAATTGACTTTGTATATGATTAGAAGTTGGTGAATTTTGGTGTGAAGTTCTGTAACTCCGCTGCCTGGATGTTGAAGCATTGAAGCTCCCTGAAGAGCTTGGGTGATTCAATCCCCCAACAACGGAGTCATTGATAACGGAGTTAGAATTTCTATCATGTTGTGTCATCATCGTCTATATCTACATTGCTAACGAAGTAGTTATTATTTTGTAGAAGTGTTTGCGTAACTGAGGAAATAGGTGAGTACGTTGTTGTTGAGATGTTGGAGATTTCGTTTGTGTTTGAGGGAGTTGATATGATGTGATTTTTTGTTGTGGAGATTGGGGAGCTAGTTGTTTCGAAAGGATTTGTGGACGTATTAGAGTCAAAGTTTTCAGATTGGTTTTGATGTTGTGAAGTGCTTGCTGCTTTTTTGGGGAGCGAGGCATTCTTTATGTTTTGATTTAGGTTACTTTTTTAGGGGACTGCTGAATAGGTGTTGACATTTTTTGTTTTGATTGGTTGAGAGATAAGAGAGGGTTTATGATTTTGTGAAAGATCGATTACAGTAGCTGAAGATGTAGTGGTTTGTGTATTTGATGAGTTTGCTTTGATAAGTCCATAACTTCATTAACAAATTCAAGCTAGTATTATAATAGGTTCTTATTTATCTACTCGTAAATTTCCATAAATGTAAATATCCAACTATCGTTCTATCGTATATACCATAGAGCCGAAAGCCCTAGCAGCTAGTGCTCACTCCTGTTATCACAGTAATTTGTAATTATTATGCTAATAAATAATAATAATAATAATAATAATAATAATAGATTGTTGGTAAATCTTTTGTAGATTTCTACGTCTTAGCGTCAATTTTTTGCTATGGGGGTGGGAATTTTTCAAAGACGAAACTGAACCCATACCCAGGAATTCATCCCATTTCAAATACATTCCCAGAATTCTCGTGAAATCACCTTTAGGCCAACGTTTGCTGATCTTTGCAGGTACTTTACGGCCGGTTGCAAAGCAATGTGGTGACTACCGCCTCTTAGTGTTGCTGTTTCTTCTGTTTCCCACTGCTAATCAACACTGCTTTGACTAGATCTATGTAAACCGGCTGATTCTAGCCATTGTCTACCTATCTACAATATATAGTCCATATAGCTTATGATTTTTGTTTCTCTGGAGATATGTAGCATAAATACAACACTATACAATATGTTCCACAAAATCGGCCTTAGCACCGAACCTTGCGGAACACCGCCGGTTATCTGCTATACCTTTAGTCAATCGTCGGTGTCGTATAACAGGTCCATTTCTTAGGGGCTACATGTTACACAAAGTAGAGCCCCAGTGTAAAGGTACCTGCAACACAGGAGCAGGGACATTCACTTACATGAACATGTATACGGCTCTACGGCTCAACTGTTCCTATAGGATTTCAAACAGCAGAGGCTGTTTAGCAGTCGCAATGGTTACAAGTCGCCTATATAACCAAGTTAGCCAATACCTAACTTTAAATCAGAAGATTGTTGGAAGGCTTTAAAGACATCTATTGGTAGGAGAAATGGAGAGTTTCCAGATCTATCGAAAAACCATAGACTGGTACTATTTCCCAAAGGAAACATAAAGAATCCTCCAGGAGAAACATCGTCATATAGACCGCTTTGCATGCTGGAGACAGCAGGAAAAGTACTAGAGCATATCACCTGCAACAGGCTTGAGGATGCCATGGAAAATATAGGAGTAACAGAGCAACAATACGGCTTCTGAAAGGCCAGTTCGACTGTCGACGCCATAAAATGTGTTGTTAACACGGCACATAAGGCTACAGAAGCCACAAAAAGAAGGAACGGATGGGCTAAGCGGTACTGCTCCCCAAACTTAAAGGATATTCTGGAACCAAACCGAAATATGAAGGTACCGAACTATATAAGCAAAATAGTCACTGACTACTTGCGGCAGAGGATCCTCGATAATGACACAGATGATGGTGCAAAGGAATACGCAGTCACTGGAGGGGTACCACAAGGCTTGATTCTAGGCCCTCATATGGAACATCATCTATGATTGCATTCTTAGATTAGACATACCAGAAAAGCTAAGGTGATAGGTTTTGCTGACGACATTGCCATCGTAGTAGTTGCAAAACTACTGGAAGAATATGTGCAAATCAGCAATGATGAGTTGTCCGTAGCTGGTTAAAAACCTTTGGGCTAACACTAGTAGAAGCGATACTGATCGTATCGAAGGGCCAAGACACAGTCATAGACTACTACTAACTAGGGTGGTTACGTCTGTAATACTGTATGGATTACCAGTATGGGCGGCAGCCATGAATATAATGTCTTTTACACGCCACTTTCGGCGTCGTGGCGTAAGTGGTTAGTGTGTCGGATCACGGCGCGATAGGTTCGAATCCCAGAAAACACCAAAAAGATTTTTTTTTCACAGTCCCACTTCTCGCGAGCATCTGACAAACATCCAAGTGTATTGTTGTCACGAGAAAGCTTCTCAAAACAAATTGCCCTTCGGATACGGCACTAAACTGTAGGTCCCTTCCATTCGTGTGAAAAGTAGAACGCACACAACATGAGTGGATGCGAGAAGCTAGGCCATGGCACTTAAAGAGCTGTTGCGCCAAATATTTACTTATTTTTTTTAGACGCGTAATTGGAGTTATTAATCGAATATATTCACTGCCAGTGAGCAGCGCTTGTGACACATCTTCGGACGATGCAGAATGTAGGAATAGCTCCAATAGAGATACTGACCAAATAGCTTCAAAGAAAATACGAGAAGAGCCGCAACGAAAGTGATGTAGTGCAAGACGATGGGCCAACGAGAAGCTTGAGAAAATGGCAGCAACGTTGAAATCTGTCAACTAAAGGACGATGGACCTGTGGTCTTACCCTTATCATCGAAACTTGGACAGGGTACAAGCATGAAGAAATAGGCTTCTACTCAATACAGGTTCTATCAGGACATGGCTGTTTCCGATCATACCTCTATCGGGTCAAGCACGATGACTCCCCAATTTGCCAGTACTTGTGTTCTTCCAATGCTCACGGTTCCACACTCAAAGGGAGATACTAAAGGTAGACTGAAAGGAGCACACTGTAGTGTCGTACATGCTAGAATCAGAGGTAAAATGGAATGCAGATGAGACGCCTGGAAGAGAAAGGAGAGAAACCCGAGAAAGGTGACTAAAAGACATTACGTACGTATAATCCCATCAAGGATGTGCAAATAACACACACAGACAGACGCCCCTCCCCGTGGCGATATGCTTAATGGAATTACCGTGAGAAAAAGAGGTTGGAGGTAGAGGTGGTTTTAGTTAGGACTTAAGTCACACACTCAGGCATTCGATGCTTTCCACCTTGATTTTACCATCCACCAGAAACTGTGTAACAAAGTGGTAACTTCTTAGATTTTATTTGGAACAAAAAAAGTGGATGTTACCAGCATAAGCCATGTTTGAGTGATCCTAAGGGGGGCCTATCTGTAAGATTTCTATCAATCAATTCATCTTCTCAAATAAACAAAAAGCACACACCCACGTATGCTGAAGATAACACTTACCTTCTGTTGTTATTCGCTGACGAATTAGTGTTTCTAAATAGGAGCTGCAAATCCTCCAACTTCATCACCCCAGTCCTAGCAAATGGATTTATTTCTCGCACCGTCACAACATGAGCCAGCATATCACACAACCATTGTGGATCAAGGAAGTAAAAATCACGCAACGTTGCATCGTCGTAATGTAGAACAACACCGTTGTCATGAAGGAACATTGTTGCTTGATTCAATTCCGCCACATCTCTGCAAATACACGTGAAACTGATTCCCAAACAAAGCACAAGATGAATGGAAATCCTTACCTAAAACTTTTATAATTATGCAGCCTCATCTCTTCTGTTACAATTTTCCTATAACGCTCTGCATCCAGCACTGGGTCCATTCCAATAGCTTTAAGATTACACGATATCAAGTTAACTATATCCTCTAAGGCTATGTAGCTGGCGGGGATCTTTTGCAAGAGCAGAGGTTCTTTAGAGCCAGGCGAACGCAGCATAAATACTGTATCGTAGATGATGTTCGAAAGCAAGCGAATATTGTGAAGAGTCCTGCAACTGATTTCAATGGAATCAATCACACGTGGTAATCCGATTTTTTCAGCATCCGGTATAGCGATGAACTTTTCACGAATAATCTGCTGCAATTCCTCCGCCTTTTGAGGTGAAAAGCTTTCTCCCACTGCGTCGAAATGGGTTCCAACTATAATCACTGGTGAGTTTGGAGCTCTTGCCTAAAAGTTGAGGTACTGAGTGGTGCACATATTTTATAGAATTATGATCATACTTGAATATTCCCAAGCCATTGTAGAATTTCCGCCAAGCCCTTATGCCCATCAGTTATCTTCCACAGAACCAAGTACAAGCTTCTCTTAGACAAAAAGTACTGATGGGTTGCATAGTACCTGGAAAAAAAACCCAACAGTTGACTAAAAAGTTAACCCACCAAAATGTTGATAGCACTCACTCCTTCTGACCACCGAAATCCCAAGTTCGAAAAACAACTGGCCCATGCGATCCAGGACCTTTCTTTCGCTTCTCACAAATCCATGTGCCAATATCAACTCCCACAGTGGATATATTCACTCCTCGATTGGTTTTCGAAAGATTCTTCGTGTGACCCATACGTTTGGCCCAATGATTTTCTGATGCACGACCTTTCTGAGAACCACCTTGTCGCAGAAGATCAAGCAGTGTTGTTTTGCCAATACCCTGAACACCAACGACCATGAGTTTCATACGGGCATATGGTTGTGCATCCTCGTAGATTGATTTCAAGTAACCAATGATATCCATTGTCTTGTATTTTTTACTTTCAATCATCGACTTTAGAGGATCCTGCAGGAGGCAACCACGTGTGTTAAGGTTCCAAAGCCTTGATAGAAGCCCAAGATGAGGCGGCAGATCCGTTATGTCGACGTTTCCACTAATATTGAGCACACTTAAGCTGCTTAGCTCATGCAGTGAGGTCGGGATTTCCTGTGAACGATATAAAGGTGGATATATAAAAAACTTACTCTTGAAATTTAATCTGATTACATTGTGTGGGCCTAGCTTCTTGCCTCTCTCTCGAGCTATAAGTATTACATTCTTCGCACGCAAAGAAGTGATTTAGAGTCTTATGTTGTATCCAGACATTTTTTATTCTCAGATGTTTTTCAGTTGAACCAAATACACGCCTTGGCCTCAAGAGAAACCCCTCAAGGAGGAGTGCTATCACCTTTAACCCCAAAAAAAACCAAATGGTACTTTTCATAAACAAAAGGACGGAGTGAACCAAATACACGCCTTAGCTTCAAGAGGAACCCCTCAAGGAGGAGTGCTATCACCTTTATTATAGGTCCTGGTCGCAAACCAAATTTAAGGTGCAGTGATATCGTCTAACTAGTAACAAGCAAATTCCTGTCCACGATTACTAATCTACTGCAGTCTGCCCTAAACACCTTGAGCAACTGGGCCAAAAGATGTGGACTGAACGTAAACCCCAAAAAAAACCCAAATGGTACTTTTCACAAACAAAAGGACGGTACCGACTTTTGGGCCCTTGAGACTTAATGGAGACCAACTCCAAATATCGCAAAAGACGAAAGGTTGGTTTTATGCATGATGTATTCGGGACAAAAACCAAGCATTCGGAACGAACATTTTTTAGCATCTTCCAGAAGGAAATTCACGTAACTATCGCAAGCAATTAAATCAGCAAAGTTGTCATCAAAACTTGAAGCTTATTTGAAATCGCTTCTAAGATAGGAGTACCTATGCCCTCTCAATAACCTAGACAAGATCAACAAGCTACTCACACTGGCTGTTGGATTGCATGATAACAGACCGCCGATAGGCTGGTTAAAAAGTGGGCTGGAACAAATTCATGTGGCCTTAGAACCCTTTTCCAGAATAGAAAGGTAAATCTTCCGCGATAAATTCTCTAGAGAACTCCAAAAACTAAGGACAGCAAGGGCACTCCTGTAAAATTTCAATTAACGAAGGCTTAAAACTTAGCATCTGCCTAAGCAAGCTACCTATTTACAGGGTTCATTACTGAATGTTGGAAAAACACTTCAAGAAGATAGGCCTATGAAGCAACAGAATATTCAGATTCTGCTGTAAAATCAAAGAGATTCTGGATCAAATTCTACGGCACTAACTTTGAAGAAAGTATGTCTGCCGCGACTAGACCATACTTAAACCCAATACAGCTTCTGCTGAAAACTAAGTGAAACGAAATGCATTACCCCGGTATCAACCTCGGCTATAATCAGAAGGGGGCACAATAGATATTTTATGCCGCAGTTAACCTAAACCCGCCGCGATTTCTGCACGAGTTATCGGAACGGGGATGAAAAAGAAACTATCCTCCGTCTAAAGAAGATAGCTTCATCTGGAGGCTCTTCTCTTTAAAGATCTCAGCGACTTGGTCAAGATCTCCATCCGTCTCATATGAATCTTCATCTGGATCAATTAACCTTTCGGGTATACAATGATTTGGTCAGGTCCAGACAAAATTAACTAAATTCACGAAGAAACAAATGTACGAAAGCTACTTACGTCCTTAAAAAAATCGAAGTTCATTGCTCTCCTCAAACCCAATAAACCTGCAGATGCCCCACAAAGCTATCGCCCAATTGCTCCTATCCCTCAGCCTAAAACTATTTAATGCATGATCCTGAATCGAACAGGCAATGATATTGGAAAGGCTACCCCGGATGAGCAAGCAGATTTTAGGGAATCCAGAAGCTGTACCGAACCAAATCCTGGCCCTAACAAACTTCATTGGGAACGGTTTCCAACGGAAAACTAAGATCTGTTGTTATCACCTCAATCATAGGGTGGCCCGAAGAGAACTGCCAATACTGTTGGATCTTGTATACCTAAGTCACGGCTGTATCACACAAATGCGAAGACATCAGCATTGCATTGGCCTCAGTAACCGAGTGATCCGAAATCGGGAGGTCTGCCGATATTTTCTGAGGTCAAATAGGCGAACCCACAGGCGGATCAGTAGAAATGCGGTGTAGTGGGAGGCTTATGATCCCTTGTTTTCGAATCATAACCTCGCCGAAATAGGAAGAAGAAGAAGGTGTATACCTAAGACACAACTTTACTAAGACAATATCTAGGTATCACCTTCAACCGAACTCTAACGTTTAAGTCCCATTTAACCAAAACCTCACAAAAAATAAAGACAAAAACAGGCGATCGTGATCCAAAAACAGGCAACCACCTTTCTGGGGTGTCTCTGCAAACTGTCTACATCTGCCCTCTCGTGGGTTTATTCAGCTGCAAAATATGGACACACAATTTGGCTAAACAGCCCGCCACACCAATAAGATCGACTCCCCAACTGGCTCCCCATGACACCTGAATTAAAAAGGAAGCAGGCCCCATCAAAGATGACATGTAAGGAAATGCGAGAATTCCACTTCGTACAGTTATTGAAAACACCACAACATTGAGACTGCGCTCAAGACATCCTCCAATAGAACTAGCAAAAAAGTTGACTGCTGAAAAGTTTTCGCTGAAGAAATATAGATCATCTCCCGGCAGACAAAGTCTAATATTTAGAAACGAAAGTATAAAACCACAATATGAACACCGGATGCAACCTAAACCAAATATGGACTTCCACTAGGAGATATAATGGCACCTTAACTAGATGTGGTCAAGCTACCGACCATACTAACTCCAAGCAGATTCTCTATACACAAGCTTTCACTTTTTGTCTCAATAACTTAATCTTAGCACATTAGACCCTCCTTGTGAGCTCTTTCTACCGAGAATATTATCAGACAAGTTATATGTACATATCCTGAAGTTCTTTACCAACCCAGGATGAAACAATGTCCATTAAAAACCATCATACAACAGTAGATAACCCGAGTGGACTTTTTCTTTTTTTTTTCCTACTTTCAGATTTCTCATGACGTTAAATCTAATATGCATCCATCCTACCTTAAGACAGTTGTTGCTTATATCCAGCATGGATAGATTGGGAAATATCAATTTGGATTTCGTCACGCCCACCACACTCCAATCAGAGTCGTCAGATTCATTGAACAAAGTAGTCACATCATCAGTGGACAATTGAATTCGAGTCAAAAGATTATCAGCAAGAATAAGAGTCCGCAATGATTCCAATCTGGAAGATAAACCACCAATTAAAGGTTTCAAAAACGCTACTTAATACTTCCACTTACCTCAAGTGCCTTCTGTGACGACATACACTTTTCAGCACCGTACTACGGAACGATGAAGGTTTAGCACTAGCACCTGGCTTTGTAAATGGACCTTGTTCCATGTCAATAGAACCACTCTCACTTTGCGTTTTCTCTACATAGCTGTAGCAGAGCAAATGTGGATCACTGTCGGTTATCCGTGGAAGACTTGGCCAGCAGGAGATTTCATTATGACTTAAATCTAATTGCTTTAAGGTTGATGGATAACTGGTCACATGTCCCATTGATCTGAAATAATCATGCCCATGAATGAATGAATAGAGAAGCAGTTTCAAATGCTCACCTCAAGCTATTGTATGACATATTCAATCGTGTTAGGTTAACTGCTAAACATGGTAAAGCTGCTGGTATGCTAGTGAAGAGATTATTGGCAATATTAAGGCTGTTCAACTGAGAAACTCCTTCTTCCTTCTTTGCTTCGTTCCATTTGAGATCATTGTCGGTTATCTCCAGCGAACCAGACCATACATTTCGGTGTATCAATTGATGGAAGGTTAAGGTTCGTGGATTGTTCTTATGCAGATCCGACGATTCCAGGTGAGAGAATGGTTCACAATCGATTTTATCCAGGCTCAGTTGCGACGGGGATGGCTGGAAAAACTTCACATATAAAAGCAAAGTCAATAAAAATAAGGATTCTACCCACCTGCATTGGGGGAATGGGTAGATCCTTGAGGAGATTAAATGCAATATTTAGTTCGCGGAGCTTGGGTGCCTTCCACATATCAAAGGGAAGCTCTTGCAATTTATTATTGGAAATATCTAAAATCGTTAATGAAGGCAAATGAAAGATCTCCGCTGGAATGGTGGCGAGACGATTGTCTTGTAGAAATACTTCATCGAGCACTGGACAAGAGTAAGTCATTTTGCCTCCTTCACACTGCTCCGGAAGGGATATTATCTTATTTTGAGCTACGTTGAGGTACCTGCAAGGCAATGATTAACATAAAATACAATAAAATACTCTTCACTGTCGTATTAATAGAAATAAAATCCGTCTTAGGGTCAGATGGAGTGCCAGCCATAGTCCTCAAAAACTGTGTACCGGAACTAGCACCGATTCTTTGCAAACTTTTCTCTTTACCTTACTTACAGAAAACTTTCCCATTGTGCTGGAAAACAGCCCACATCCAACCGATTCTCAAACAAGGAAAGAATTGCCTACCACAACTTTACCGCTCCATAGCCCTGCTATCCATGCTTTCTAAAGTTATGGAAAAGGCCATAAACGCCGATATTATCAAATATGTAGAGGGTCATGGAGTGATAAGTGACTGGCAGTATGGTTTTTGAAGATGTCGTTCAACAACACATCTGCTGAATTACGAGTACGTCACCCATCTATTAACCTCAGCTATTGATCAACATGACGAATCAAGAACGGATCAATGTTTGATCGAGCCTGGGAAGGGGCTCCTCTAAGCAAACTAGCTTCCTATGGACTATATAATAACAAATCATACCATACAAACCACCATAACAAGTCTACAGATGGATGGAAAACTCTCTTCAGAACAGATCAATTCAGGTTGCTATCGACGACGTGTCTTCTGATACGTTTGCTATTAATGCTGGTGTACCTCAGTGATTCATTCTTTCTGCAACATTATATTTTATTACATATTAATGATCTACTAGGATCAACAAATTATAAGATTTTTAGTTTCGCCGATGTCAGCACCCTAGTAGTATCTTGATCACTCAACATGCCCGTGAGTGACAATACCTCACATAGTCAGTGATACGAACAAATCCACACAATTAACGAAAATCTTGCAATAGAGAAAAGCACACATTGTGAAATTCAACGCGAAGAAAACATAATCAACCATCTTTTCCGGGAAGAATACAACTACTGTTCCCCAACTTCAAACGGATACCAAATAATAGAACCCAAATAGGCCCTGCAATTTTCTGGGTGTCACAGTAAAGTCTGAAGTAACAGGCATAACCACGTATCCAACATCGCAAAATCAGCTTCCACGAAGTTGAGTTATCTTTCCAAAGCAAAGAAATACTTTACACCACCGCAACTTCTTCGTTTATGCAAAGCACAAGCAAGACCGGTGTCTTGCCATAGAAGACAGATATAATTTTGGTAGTAAAGGACTTTGTCTACCCAGGCTCTATGGTGAGCTCCGCAAATGACATCAGTGGGGAGATGAAACGAAGCCAATTGAGTAACAAAGACCTATCTCGAACTACTAAGGTAACTCTGCAGAAGATAGTAATCATCCGAGTCCTGATGTATGGCGCAGATGCATGGGCTTTGTCAAAATCAGATGAGAATGCTCTTGGTTATTTTGAGAGAAAAGATCTTCGAGCTGTCTTTGGTCCAGTCTACATAGACGGCGAGTGGAGTAGAAGCTACAATGTAACGCCACCTAAGTAAGTTAGTAATGTTTAAATCTATACATACCATATAATAAAACTGTTGGGTTTTTCTTTTGTTATCTAATGGCGTGAGAACCGCTGGACAGATTTGGATGAAACTTTTTTTGAAATGTTTCCTAAGACTCCGGAAAGGACATAGGCTATGTCGTTTTTTGCCCAGCCTAGTTTTTGTGAGCGTTTTTGTAGTTTTTATTTGTTTTTATTTGACTTTACTGCCTTTAACCTACTATTACTCGTGTAATTCATAATCAATACAAAAAAAAAGAAGACATAATGGGGTCAACACTTCCCTTGATATTTTAAGCTATCCATCAGCTTTCTACTTCATCTAGAAGCTGAGCTACAGACCAAAATCTAACATGATCAAATTAAATTTTCATTCACAAATCTAAAGAAATCAACAACGATTGTTCCTGATCGTTATTCTGCTTTGGGTGGTGGGCGCACATCGAAAGCACATTCACTTCAACAAATACTGTGTGTCGTTTTCTCTGTTAGATCGGAACGAAAGAGAAGTATGCGCACGTGTGGTAGTGTAAATACAAATTGAGTGGAAGTGTATTCCCAGTTGTTTTTTTTTTTTTTTTTTTTTAAAAACACTCCATTTAGTATGAGTAAAAATTGTTTTCGTCAGGTTTAATGAAAATCTGTTACTCACTCACATAATGTTGGAACTTTATAGTTGGTGTTTCCCCTTAGTGAGTGTACATACATATGTCTTCTTGCACTGTCCTCAATAGAATCTACGTGGAATGTTATTTTTCCTCAAACCACCACCACAATTTTCCAGCTTCTTTTTTTACGTTGGCTTTTCTTTTAGGTGAGTTAATATTCTTTATTTATTGCTTGATACAGACTTTACCGTTTTGTTTTAGGTAACGCGGTTTATTTTATAAAATATGCCTTTGAGGAAAAAATCTAATCTTTCTCAAAGCTCAAAACGTGCTAGGACAATTCATCAAGTTCGATCACATCAAACAAATGAAGAAAGTCACAGTAGGTCAGGTACTGGAGATGAACGTCTTGCTACGTACGACTCGCTCGTCACGAACAAACCACCTCAAACATTGTTTACAAAGAAGCTTTGTAAAATTTGTTTACCCTAATAAAATACAATTGTCCATTGTTTAAAGAATTGTATTTTTTTATTGCGCTTGATAATATTTTAGAGAATGTTGGTCTTTGAGAACTATGAAATCTGGACTTAGGGGCTGCAAGTTACCAATTGGAACGACATTGATAAAATGCAATTAATCCACAAAATTTATTATACACAACAATTTTATGGACTTAGACAAATACTTTGATGTTTCTTCACTCGCTCTGATATTACATATTTGTTCGCATGAGGAAGCCTTTAGAGGGCGAAGCAAGGCGAGCACGGGTTCAGCTAGTCAGATATAAAAATAAATGCAATGAAGATATATTTTTAAATGATTTACATGTTTGGTTTGCAATGTTTGTTTTTTCGTACTCCCCTCGGACAAAAAATACTCCCCTGTGAACTTCTAAAACACTCCCATTAATAAATTTAACATGGTAGCCCTGGTGAAGAGCCCTCGTAAGAGCAAAATCTTCAAGCGTACACAAATTAAAAATAACAGAAAACAATATACGATATGGATGAAAGCCGACCAGGAATGGCTCTCGCGTGTCATTAAAGTGGCCTGGGAATGTGGTGAAACACCTGGTGATTGGCAAATGGGGATTGATAGTCCATCTTTTTTTTAAAGAAAAAAAGGGGATACAAGAGATTGCGCCAACTACAGGGGTATATCTCTTTTAAGTCTCCCTGGAAAAGTCTTCGCTAAGGTACTAAAAACGCGTTTCAGAGCTGTGGTTGAGGATAGTTTGGGGGAGGAGCAGTGCGGTTTTCGTCCCGGTAGAAACACAACTGACCAGTTATTCATTCTCAGAATGAAACCTGCTAAACCTGTCTACACTTGCTTTGTGGATTCGGAAAAGATATATGATAGGGTTCCTTGAAGCAAACTCTGGAGTGTTCTGCAGGAGTAGGGGATCGATGGTTCCCTGTTAAGGGCGATTCAGTCTTTTTATACAAACTGTAGAAGCTGTGTTCGCATAAACGGTGTTAAATCAATACCTTTCACTGTGGGCGTTGGACTCTACCAAGGGTGCGTTTTGTTACCTCCCCTCTTCATTGTATATTATATAGACTGAATGTTGTAGCGCAGCCGTGGCGGAGATTGTTTCAAAGTGGAGACTTAAGGACTAGTCATTTGCTCTTTGCGGATGATTTGGTCATCCCTGGGTCCTCTAAAACCGAACTTCAGCGCGCACTCGAAAGGTTTATAGCCGTTTGTGATGATGCTGGGATGAAGATCAACGTGAACAAATCGGAAGTTTCCAAAACACCCATTCAGTGCACTCTACATGTTAGTGGAATCCCACTGAAGCAGGTGGATAAGTCTAAGTACCTCGGGGTCTTGTTCACGAGTGGGAAGAACAATGCTAAGTTATCCTATAGAATTGATCAGGTTGGATCAATTTCGAGAGAGTTTGGTCAATATGTTATAAGGAAGGCCGAACTTAGTGTTCAAGCAATTATCGGTTTTTAGCTCGGTGTATGTTCCAAATTTAGGTAGTGACCGAAAGAATAAGATCGCAGATACAAGCTGCCGAAATGAGGTTCCTTCGGGGTGCTGCTGGAATAACTCGTAAGGATCGAGTGCGCAACACCAGAGCACGCGAGGCGCTCAATGTTGAGCAGCTACTTCTCCGAACGGAACGATCTATGCTTCGATAGTTTGGTCACGTAGTGAAATAGATGGTTGAATCAAGTCCGACATCTCTCCTTGAGCCGTCTAGGCAAGGTATTTAGTCACTACATGAGAACGCCCCGTTTTACCGTTGTTCAGAATCCCGCATGCACAAAATCCCGTTTGGAAAAATTACACAATTTTAAGAATCCCGCAACACAAAATCCTGGTTACGTCCTAAAAAACCCCTCTGGTTTCTATGTCCTGTTCCCCTGCGCCACCGCTAGTCAAGACTTTCCTTCGCAGGGGCAGGTTTGACATTTCATCATTTCTTTTTAGCTGCCAGAGCTGGCAGGATCTTCATTTCTCTGGTTTCTCGTTGCTCGTTCCTCTATACGCAGTTGCTGCATCATACTTATGATTACTTCATTTGCAGTCTCCCAGCCTTCGCTGGGATCGAGTGCGCAACACTGGACTTTATTAAAAGAGGATGAAGATATCCTTGGTCGCTACGAGAGAAAAATTATTCGTAAGATTTTCGGTCCCGTTTGCGTTGACGGGTTTTGGAGAAGATTCAATCACGAACTATACGAGCTGTACAGCGACATCGACCTAGTCAAAAAACTGCGTATTGGACGTCTGAGATGGCTAGGACATGTAGAGCGAATGGACACCAACGCTCCGGCCCGCAGAGTCTTCGAATCTAACCCCGAGGGACGACGCAGTAGAGGGAATCATCGCCGTAGGTGGCGCGCACAAGTTCAAGGGGACCTCGACCAAATTGGAGTGCGCAACTGGAGGCAACTAGCTAAAGACCGAGCTAAATGGAGAGGCTTGTTGGTTGAGGCACAGGTTCACCCCGAACTGTAGCGCCACCTAAGTAATTAAGTAAGCCTTCGCTCCTTGCCAACATAAATGAGGTCAGGCTTCTTGAAGTTACTTGCCTGCCAATTGCTCTTTCCAGGATGTTCCTGGCCCTGATATAATGTTGGCATTCCATCAGTACATGCTCTGCATTCTACACTTTTCCTTCACAATGCTGGCAGAATGGGTCATCCGCGTGCTTGTACTTGTAGAGATACTACCGGGAGCATCCGTGCCCCGATAGAAATTGTGTTAGGTAGTAGTTTACCTGCTAATCCATTCATTAACTTCGGGGATCAATTTGTATGTCCATCACCATTTGGTTGTGATGTTCCACCTATGTTGCTATTCTGCTTTTATAGCTTCTATGTGCAGGCCCCGTGCAGGGACGGGTTAAGAATATCACTGCAGCGCCCCCCAACAACTAGCGCTTGTCGTAAAAGGCGACTAAGGGGACAAATCAGATCTAGGCAATATAACACCCAAGTGAGCCTAGCGACACATATACTACCATAAAAACCCTCCCACAAGTGTGCATGCGAGTCCGTGGGTTGACACGACTGGAGATCACCGGTGTCATAAAAGAAAGATCAAACAATACTAAAACAGGAGCATGCACGTATCAAACAACAAACACCATCGCAATATGGTGCAAAAATTGTATTGCAAAACTGTATCATTATGATAATACTTGCAAAAAGGAAAGGCACTACCCCGCCAGGCACTACCACTGCTGTGCATGGTACTGATCCTGGACCGAGCAGAAATGTTCGGGTCAGAGCTATACGGATTCCGGGGGCTAGCAACATAATGAAACAGTTTGGACGCAATTTACGGGTCGCGAGTTGGAACGTTGGAAGCATGACCGGTCGAAGTTACGAGCTGGAAGAGATGATGAATAGAAGGCGGGTGGACATCTTGTGTGTCCAAGAGACGAAATGGAAAAACACCGGGAATCGGGCGCGTTTCTTGGACGTTAGGACAAAAGATTACAAGATGTTCTACAACGGAACGGAAAAGGCTAGGAACGGAATCGGTATCATCCTTGCGGCAGAGCTACTTGGAAACGTCTTGAGCATTTCGAAGTCCAGCGACCGTTTGATGTCTCTCAAACTAGTAATACAAGGAGAGGTGTGGAATATTGTCAGTGCATATGCTCCCCACAATGGGTGCAATCAGATAGATAAGGATGCATTTTGGCTAGATTTCCACAATCTCCTTAAGAACATCCCAAAGGAAGAATTTCTGTTTGTGGGAGGAGATTTGAATGGACATATCGGGAAATCAAACGAAGACTATGAAGACTGCCATGGAGGACTAGGATATGGCACCAGGAACCTTCCTGGTGAAGACATCCTAAGCATGTGCAAATCACACGGTCTTATCGTGTTAAATACCATGTTCATCAAACAAAGCCGACACCTGATCACTTACAGCAGTGGTGGAGATGAAACTCAGATTGACTACCATTTGGTAGGCAGTTTCATGAAGCCTCGGGTAAAAGATTGCAAAGTGATCCTGGGAGAGGCAATCGCTCGTCAACACCGTCTCCTGCTAACAGAAATTTTTATGAAAACACCAAAGAAAAGCAAACAAACAGGGGTCTCTGAGAAAATCAAGTGGTACAATCTGGACAAAGAAAAAGGCGATGCTTTTGTTTTCGTAATGAAAAATTACCTCTCTCACACCATCAACGGAGCTGAGGATGAAGAGTGCAGAGCACAAAATATGTGGGATTCCCTACAGCGAACTTGCTTAAAGAAGGCCAAATCACTGCTAGGAGCTTCAAAAGGCCACCATCAACACGCCAAAGAAACATGGTGGTGGAGTGATGAAGCTAAGAAAGTGATAAATGAGAAGAAAGCGGCTTTCAAAGCTTGGTCAAAGTGCCCCTCTAATAATAGTGACGAAAAAGCTCGCCTCGAAATGGAATACAGATGCTGCAAGAAAAAAGCGAAGAAGAAGTGCGCTCAGCTTCAAGCAGAGAGTACGGAGGGCCTGTATCGGGAGCTGGAGAAAATATTTTCCCCGGTTGCTGATGCAAACCAGGCTATCCAGGAGCTGCGAAGACACAATATGAACAAGAGTGCCACTATCTTCAAAATAGCCGCCCAAAGAAGGAGGAATGCTCAGGAGATTCGTTCGCCAAAGTTCATTAGCAATGCTCATGTCCAGCTTCTTGTGGATGACGACAAAATTCTGCAGAGGTGGCGGCAGTATTGTGAAGAGCTTTTGAATGAACAGTTTCCCCGGCTATACTTTCCAAGAGCCACCCCTAACTGTGAACAAATACCCGACATTACAGTCGAAGAAGTTAGTGAGGCGGTCAAATACTCCAAAAAACGAAAAGCGGTTGGGCCAGACGAGATACCCTCTGAGTTCTGGAAAAAGATGGGAGACATCGGGTTCAGATGGCTCAGAATTCTCATCTCCAAATTCGTGAGAGGTGATCCAATGCCGAATGAATGGAGGGAAAGTTACCTTCTCCCTGTATACAAAGGGAAGGGTGATACGCGAAACTGTGATAACTACCGTTCGATCAAGCTGATGTCACACACCATGAAAATTAGGTGGCCGACTGCGAAAAATAATACGGCTATCTGATGATCAGTGCGGGTTTGTCTCGGGTAAATCAACCACAGATGCAATCCAAAGTATAAGGATCATAATGGAAAAACATCGTGATTCCTTAAGGGATTTGCATATTGTATTGGTTGACTTTGAAAAGGCATTCGACAGACAACCACGAGATCTGATATGGGTGGCGCTAAGACATCGAGGGTTTCCAGAAACCTATGTACAGATGATTATGGACATGTACGAAGGAGCAAAGACAAAAGTAAGATGCCCCGCTGGAGTAACCGAAGAGTTCCGAATCAAAGTCGGGGTGCACCAGGGAAGCGTTTTAAGTCCTTTGCTCTTTATTACAGTCCTTGATTATCTGCTTGAAGGTAAAGTGATGGACCCCAAGGTACATCAGTTATTCTTTGCTGACGATGGAGCCATCATAAGTGAGGATCCTACATCCCTGCAACGAGCACTTGATGTGTGGGTGGACGTTTTGGAGGGAAATGGGTATCGCATTAGTTCAAAAAAGACAGAGTACTTATGCTGCCCGTTCTCTGATCCACTCAGGCCTATTCCAGACATTTATTTGAATGGAACAGTGCTTCCCAAGTGCGAAAAGTTCAAATATCTGGGATCTATGATCAATAGCAAAGCAACTTGTGATGACGACATCAATCATCGTGTAAGCGTAGGGTGGATGAAGTGGCGAGAAAATTCCGCTATCTTCTGTGACAGAAAAATGCCCCCTAAGTTGAAAGGAAGGCTCTACACCGCAGTTGTACGTCCAGCGCTCACATACGGTTCACAATGTTGGACGATGTACAAAAAGTATGAGAGTAAATTAACGGCAGCTGAGATGAAGATGCTTCGCATGACAGCAGGAGTGACCAAGCTTGATCGAATAAGAAGTTCGAAGATCCGTGGAAGCTTTCACATCAAGGAAACCATCGTACGAAAATTAGAGCGCGACCGGCTCAGCTGGTATTGCCACGTTCAAAGAAGAGATCATTTGAACCCTGTTAAAAAGGCAATATCTATGCACGTTCCAAAGACATCGCGATGTAGGAAAGGCAGGCCTATAAACGCCTAGATCAGACAAATGCGACGACATCGGCATTTCATTGGCCTCAGTAACCGAGTGATCCAAAATCGGCAGGCCTGCCGATATTTTCTGAGGTCAAATAGGCGAACCCCACAGGCGGATCAGTAGAAATGCCGTGAAGTGGGAGGGTTGTGATCCCTAGTTTTCGGATCATAACCTCGCTGATAAAAGGAAGAATAGAAATAGCTTCTATGTGCAGCTGTTGTTCCGTCATCGTGCTCAATTCCACGTAGGGCCGCAGTCTTCTTCGCGTCTAGATCGATAGGCATTCGACCTGATATTACGCTTATCGCATCTGCTGATACAGTTCTAAAGGCACAGCATACCATAAAAAGATGCGATTCTCTGCGCCGAGTTCATCGTTCGTAATGTATGACTTACGATGCGTCGCTGATGCGCATACAGGAGTATTGTTAAGAGATTTCTGATTGGCTGCATTGGTCCCCCAATATTTGGCATTAGTCTGCATAGTGCCGCTACTGCCCGGGTGGCCTTCTCGCCTGTGTACATAAGGTGGTCACTGAAGCTGAGTCTGTGGTCCATCAACACTCCCAGGTACTTGATGTGCGGCTTCGATTCGATAATTTGCTCACCGACCTGTATGGTGAGGTGCTCCACTTTTTTTACGGCTGCTTATGAGAACAGCTTCAGTTTTGTGGTCCGCTAACTCTAAAGCTGATGTCTGTAGCCATAGCTTCACGTTTGCGATTGTTTGATTGCAGTTTTGCACAACTTCCTCTAAATTTTTGCCCACTACTACAACTGCGATATCGTCGGCATAACCGATGATGTCTTCTCCGTTCGGCCTTTGTGTTCCTAGAATGCTATCATACAATATGTTCCATAGAATTGGTCCCAGGACCGACACTTGTGAAACTCCTCCCGTGATTTTGTACCTCTTTGGTCCCTCTTCTATGTCATAGTAAAGGATTCTGTCTTCGAAATAGTTCACAATTATCTGCAGTAGGTAGTTTGGTACCTGCAGTTCACTTTAGTATACAGCTCTTCTTGACATCAAGCGTCATCACAGCACAGTACTGTTTTGCTTCTCCGAGTCATCTTTCTCCCGCAATTCCCGCAAAGTGCTATATCGCACACAGCTTGTATTTCATGGTTGGTGCTACGTTTCTTTGGGAATCCAAACTGTCGGTTACAAAGCCCCGAGTCCCCTTCCGTGTATTGCTCTAGTCTTGTCCGTATAATTTTCTCGAGCACTTTCCCCAGCGTATCTAGCATGCACAACGGTCTGTACGACAATGATTGCTCAGGTGGTTTGTCGCCCTTTGGTACAAGGACTAGTCGTTGCCGTTTCCACTGAGACGGGAATTTTCCTTCTGTTAGGCATGCTGTGTTGAGGTATGTAAAGACATCTGGTCTGCTTTTGATCGCCTCCTTCAAAACAAAGTTCGGGATCCCGTCCATTCCTAGCGTCTTGTTGCTTTTGATAGCTACTGCGGCTTCTATAACTTCCTCAGTTATAGCTGGTGATATCGTCTCCGTTTCATCTGCTGCGCCTCGTGGCAGTGTGAATCCATATTTCCTCGGAATAGGCTGCTGACAATCGAGTTCATGATGTGAACTGCAGCTGCCGTGGTGCTTTTCAGTTTTTTTCATGGCTATTTTATATGCGCTTCCCCAAATGTTGTGTTGAAGTTCCTTCCTGAGTACCTGGAATGATTCACTTTTGCTCTTCTTAATCATCTTACGGAGTTGCACTCACTTCCTCTGGAATTCTCCTCGGAGTTCTTCATAATTCTCTGAGTCTCTGCCTCTTGCCCTTTGCTGGCGCCTTCGCGTTCTATGGCAGTCGGCTCGGAGCTTGCCGAAGTCATCGTTCCATCAGTACACCGGCGTTCTTCCATTTCCTTTTCCCCTGCGCGGCATGGCTGCATCACACCCGCCGATTAGAGATGATGTCACTTCTTTTGCTTGCTCCTCTGCTGTGCCACTCGTTATTACGATGCAGTTTAGCATATACCCGAGCATGTCGGAATCTAAGTCGCTCGTTTTCCAGCCCTGCCTTTGTACTTTACGAGGCAGGTTTGCAGTATTGGAATTTTGTGATGTGGGATTCTGTAGACGGGATTTTGTGAGGCAGAATTTCATGGCCAACCCCACTACATACCACTAGGCAAGAACAACACAACACTCTAAGGCGTAGTAATCCAAATTCGTAATATCGAAAACTCAGTGCATACTACTAATCGACTCAAAAGCGACAATCCAAACTTTGTGAGGATCTAACTCACAACTGGCAGACACAACAGTGGTAGACATAAAACAAAAATTCCTAAGTAGACAAGGAAAAAACATAGTGCTACAGTGGATACCATCGCACATAGAACTATGGTATAGTATGGGAGAAATGCACCTTAGAGAGCCCTTGCACGGGGGCCCACTGTAATTCCCTCCAATTTGTGCCACCGTCTCTAATTTGGTTGCCTTGAATCAAACCAATCTGTAGTCCTAACGAAAAATATCATATGGGGTCCAAAAAGATGGGAGGTGCAGTGGAATTGGAACATATGTGATGGCATATAGTTGCGGACGAGGCAATCGAATAGTTCACAGAACTGGTGGAAACATTGCCGACGGGGGAGTCAAGTGATAAGGAGGGGGACCGGATTAAGAGTGTGGGAACAAATGAATGATTGCAGAACAAGTCGACTTATAAACACCACCATGCGGAGAAAAAATTGGCAATGGATCGAGCACACCTTACGGAACAAACACCGATTTTTGTGCTATGAATCAAAATATTACGAAACCAATGCAAGATAGACTAAGATAGTACAGAAGTACGTTGTAGAAAATTTAAGCTTTTACAAGGAATTCTAAGCGACTAAAGCTTAGCTCTCATTTCTAGCCAAGAAAAAGTAGCGATGGCAATCAAAAATGGGCGTCTTCTTAAACAGCGTTCGCCTCATTAGTTGTTGGATTAATACTGGTTATTTATTAATTATATACGAAATCAATAACTGAATTCATAAATGCAATCAGTCGAATCACAAAAAAAAAACCAAAATAGATGTAAATAGTAGTAGGCATTAAGTATACTTACTTCAAACTAACCAACGAAAATATCTCTAAGGGCAAGCTAGTAAGGTTGTTGTGTGAAAAATCAATTCTTGTAATGGCTGTTAATGCAACTTCATTGATTTTCGGATGTCCCTGTAGCTTCGGGTTTAGCTGCAACACTCCATTTACCATCCAACTGACCCTGCAGAAGAAAAATGTAAGCCTAAACCCAAAGAAGTCATATTCAAAGCTCCAACCTTATCAAGGGTAACTGCACATTATTATTATTATGCCAATCAATAATGGTCGGCACATTTGGGAACATAGTGCTATAGGTCATATTTGTCGCAGATGGTGTGAAGACACTCACTTCTACAGGTGTAGGCAAACCCTTTTTATTGATCTTATAATCTGAATCTGGATGTACACGTTTGGCTAATAGACGGTTTAAAATAGCTTCATCGCCACTGCTAACGGCTACATTCAGGGCAGAACCAAGTTCATCTCGAGCACCATATCTGAAATATAGTAGAGATAGAGTACAGTACAATTTAGTAAGGGTCATATGCATTCTCACTTGAGTAACAGCTCCACCATAGGTAGTGACCTCTGTTTGCAAGCTTCTGCAATTGGCACATTGCTAAGGCCGTAGATTTCTTCACTGCATCTGGAAAATACAATCGTTAGACACAACTAGTTTCAGTATTTCTCTGGCATACTTAGGATCGTTTTGATCTTCCACTGGTTTCGCTACTATATTCGGATTTGCACCATGCTGCAGGAGAGATGTAACAACGTCTAAGAAACCCCCACGAACAGCCGCCAAAAGAGCAGTTTCGCGAGCAGCACCACAAAGCAAATTCAAATTCACCGGACACTTGTCGCATTCGTTGTCCTCCTAGAGGAAACAAAAATCATCATCATCTACCAACACTAAAACTATGTTACCTAACCCACCTTAACGAGACTGTCTCCTTCTCCGGAAATATTCAACTTGGACATGATTGCCTGGATACCAAATGAAATTCTCTTTCGCGTTGGTGTTATCGGAGTGCTCTGCGGACTATCATTAAGTGTCTTTTTGCATTTCACCTTCCAATTCAGCATCATATTGACAAGAGACTTGTTTCCTAAGATACTGGCAATGTAGAGACTTGTCTGCCCAGTAACATCTTGTTGATTTGGATCGAACGGTAGACGCCATTCCCAAATGCCTTCTTCATCTCTGTATGTACTGTACAAGTAGTCCGGGTATTGATAGCTTATGAGTAGTTCTACGAGATTTATATGCCCATTAATGCAGGCGGCATGAAGTGGTAACCATCTTTCCACTGTTGGTTGCTGTAAAAGTTACCAAGTTTCCAGATCGGTTTTGAGGGAATGGTGCTGAGATGAATTCATACCTGAATTAAATCAGCAAATTTTTCTAGCATCAATGTGGAGATATTATAGTGACCATGATGCACAGCTGCGTAGAGTGGAGAATACTTGGTAACTGCATGTGATCGACCATCCGATCCAGCGTCCAGTAATCTTCTTGTGATGTTTTCGAACCCCGACTGAGCAGCTCTGTAAATTAAAGGAAATGCGTGAGTTCAAGTTACTGCTGTATCGTATTTTATAACTAAGTTAGGGAAAAAGGTTTTGCAACTCAGAAGCTGTAGTATAATAGATCCTTTATTTACACTAGCTTTCTCTCCATTTGTTGTCATCTTATTGAGGTGGGGAGGCTGTTAAGTACGCCGCTTATCCACTCCTAGTTTCTTTCTCTATACATCCTAAAGGGCTGAATCTCATACCCACCTGCAAATCCCTGGCTAAACTTGCACTTCGAGATGATAATCATTTGTTACGACAAATTGTTCCATCTCTGTTAATCAAGCACCTGTACTCCCTGCTGAGCGGATAGAATGCCGACTCCGTGCGGTTGAAACCCTAGACCTAAAATCAATCGATACTGCCATCTCGATCATCTCATTTTCATTTTAAACGTCATTATGGCGAACATTACAAGAGATGTTCAGGAGTCTATGAAACAGAAACCCCGGAGGCTTATTGCCTGCTACCAAGAGTACTGCCCTTAGCACTTTTGAAATAAAACGACTTAAGTTCCACGGAATTTTTGCGAACAATCCTCCAACTCGAGCCAAGTGGCAAACTCCATCAACAAAGGGTTTCGTCCTAACGGCAAAGCAAAATATGATCCTCTTTGCCGAACTGACCGGCTCAATTAAGGTTCTATGAGTCACTCTGTGGAGTAATGGCACAGAAAAGGTGAAGCAGAAGCTATCTAAAAGATCTGATCAGAGAAAAAATAAGTTTAGTATTAACCTGAGCTAAAACCACATAAGGAACTTAACATGGTCAACGATAACTATCGACTTAATCTATCACAGGACCTCATCTGTAAACTATGCCTAGAGAGTGCTGAAGACTCTTGATATTAGGCAACCACCTTCTACCTACAATGATAAGAATATCACGGACCCCAATAATATATAATTCGAGAGATTTGCCAATCAGCCAACCGGGTTGGCAATGACAATGCTAGCATCTGTTTAACGGAAATCTGGTTTATCTTCTGGGTCTCCACCCAGTGGCGCCCCAAGATCTCTCTTCGTCTGCTGGTAGTGCCGGACATTGACAACGTGCCGCCGTCTCAACTTCCTCCAGGCACATGTGTCTTCCTCCAAAAGATGAAAAAAGTGATTTAATCACTAATCAATCTTCCTTTCCGGTAGTGTTCCATTCCCGATAAGAGTTTTCTGATACATTTCCGTAACACGCATTCTCTTTATTCCATCCAAGTGCATATTCAACTCACTTATCTCATTTTTTAGTGGGCGCCGTGAGATTCCAAGTTCGAATCCCAGAAAACACCAACAAGTTTTTTTCACGGTCCCACCTCTCGCGATCGTCTGACAAACATCCGAGAGTATTTTTGTCTCGAAAAAGCTTCTCAAAACAAATTGCCCTTCGGATACGGCAGTCCCTTCCATTCGTGTGAAAAATGAAACGCACACAACATGAGTGGTTGCGAAAAGCTAGGCCATGGCACTTAAAGAGCTGTTGCGCCAAATTTTTTTTTTTTATTTTTATTTTATGTCGTATTTCATGAGATCCATGATTTTCCTATGTCCATTGATAGTACCGCGCCTGTGCCAGTTGGCATCTCGGTGCAGACGAAGTGCCGTGGATGCCGCTGCCTTCTTAATAAATAATTTCTCTGGCAGAATAACTAGGATCACTTCCATTATACTTGTTGGTGTCGTCCGTATTGCACCGACACCGATGATACCTAAACAAGTCAGATGTTGGACCCTTTATAAAAGCATCTTTACAGTTTTCTGGGAGGTTTTGTGCCACTCTACAACTGACGCATATGAGATAATTGGTCTAACTATCATCATTTACATCTAGTATGCAGACCTCGGCTAGATTCCCCACCTTTGTCCACATACCCATGAAAGTTCCAAGTTAGTCCACTATCTAGGTATACACCCTGATACTTAATTTTCCTGATCACCTTTAACTCCGATCCGAAAAATGTCAAGGGCTGAAACTCCCGATTTTTCTTCTTCCTTGTGAAAATTATTAGATCTGTGTTTTCAGCATAATGGAGAGCCCTTGTTCCTGACACCACCGCTCCACCACTCGGAGAGCATTCCTCATGATGTCTGTTGTGACATTTATGAATTTGCCTCTTACCATTATTGCTATGTCATCGGCATATCCCACAATGTGCATGCCAGTCTCCTCAAGTCTTTCCAGGAGAGATTTAACAATTATGCTGCACACTTACTTACTTACTTAGGTGGCGCTACAGTTCGGGGTGAACCTGGGCCTCAACCAACAAGCCTCTCCATTTAGCTCGGTCTTTAGCTAGTTGCCTCCAATTGCGCACTCCAAGTTGGTCGAGGTCCCCTTGAACTTGTGCGCGCCACCTACGGCGATGATTCCCTCTCCTGCGTCGTCCCTCGGGGTTAGATTCGAAGACTCTGGAGAGCGGAGGACTCCGGAGCTCTGCCCAATAGTCAGTTTTTTTTTGGCTAGGTGCATGTCGCTGTACAGCTCATTTAGTTCGTCATTGAATTTTCTCCTCCAAAGGCCATCAACGCAAACGAGACCGAATATCTTACGAAGAATTTTTTCTCTCGAAACGACCAAGAATATATCCATCCGCCTTCAATAAAGTCCATGTTTCAGCGCCTTAAAGCAGGACTAGGATAATCAGAGTCTTATATAGAGTCTTCTTAATCGTTCGTTGAATTGCCTTATTAGCCAAAAAAACAGAGATTGGCAAGAATTGTTATTTACTTGATTTCTGTGCTGATATCATTGTCAGAATTAATAGCAGAGCCAAGGTAGACAAAGTCCCTTACTACTTCGTTAGTAGCTGCCCAATGTGACGTTCTGTCCGATTCGCCTGTATTGATTCTCCCTTCTTGTTGACAGCATGCACTTGGTTTTGCCCTCGTTTATCGCTGAACTTATTTTAGCCGCTTCTGTCAAACTGCTTTTTTAGACAAACAAGCTCCAAGTCTGGTGTAATGTTAAGGATTACTCCACATTCTGATACATGACGCTCCCATTCTTGTGCTAGATTCCCTTTTTTTCTTATGATATGAGTAAGTACTTTTCTTAGTAGCTTTTCTTCCTCCAGCACAATCACTTTTATTATGTAATTCAAATGCATCTTTAATGTATACAAAAACATAGGGGTGTCCCCGTTTCTAAGTTCAGCATATAATTGATTATTCTACTAGGCAATCTAAATAATCGCTTGAGAGAGTATCGAAGAAACTTCTCAACTGCCGTATCCATAAAAGAGGTGTATCCCCACGCTTGGGCTCCATATGAAAGTATGGAAGCTGCAATTGATTGCAATAACCTTTGCTTTGTACTATGGTTGACATGCGTATTATTGATGCATTTACCCCAAACTGAACAGATTGCGTGTTTAGCTTCAGACAATTCGTTTTGAAGGTGTTTATTCATGCTTACGTTAGGTGTAATCAGAACTCCAAAATCCTTGTATTCTCGCACAATTTCAATAGTCTCATCTTGAAACGTCCACTTTTTACTTCGGCAGTACCTCCTATCACCATTTCTAAATATCATCATCTTAGACTTTGTTAGATTTAGGATCATCTAGATTAACAAATAGATTCTGCGAGGAGGCCAATATCATCTGCAAACATCAGAACGGGAATTTTTGTTCAGTTTAATTCAATCCCACCTTTAACAGCGTCTGTTATGTCATTTACTTATGTATAATACGTATGAATAGTAACATACTTAATATACAGCCTTGCTTCACGCCCATCGTAGTCTCAAAACGAATGCTATGTTATGTTCAGTCAGGATCCTGCATATTAACCGCGTCTAGATTGCGGAATATGCAGGATCCTTCAGTGGAAAGTAATCTGCCAAACGTTTTTATTTCGTGATAGAAAAATTGCTTGATAAGTTTATACTTAGTTGCGATATCTACCAAATTTATATCGAAGGGTGGTGTTTTTTTAGTAAGTAAGAATCTGACACTACTATGAGCACGCGCTTGCTATTCTCATACTGTCTATGGAAGATTTTTCACCTACCCTCGGAAAAAAAAAATGTTATGTTCGTAAATTTCTCGGAAAACGTTTGTAGATATTCCACATCTAAAAAGTATATTTAAGTGCCTCTCAAGAAAAAGAATTAAAAGCCACTCGAAAATGTACAAAAAATGCGTTAAGCCTGCGGTTCCTCTTGTAGATTTCGGGAATGTTCGTTCCCCAAAAAGTAGATCCTGATATTTTGAATCTGCCGCCAAACGCAGAATCCCGAGCCATAGGCCTACCTACCTAAAAAGTAGATCCTGATACTCTGGAACGACCGTCAAACGCAGAATTCCAAGCCACGGGCCTACCCTAAAAAGTAGATCCCGATACTCTTGAGTCGCCGTCAAACCCTGAATTCTGACCCGCTGGCCTACCCTAAAAAGTAGATTCCGGTACGCTGCTGGCCTACCCTAAAAAGTAGATCCCGATACTCTGGAACCGCCGTCAAAAGCGGAATCCCTAGCCACAGGCCTACCCTAAAAAGTAGATCCTGCAACGCCAGCAGAACTCTAAACTTCGAGATCGTCATCACAACGCACCTAGCAGCCGAGACCAGCAACGGACTTACCGAGCCAACTGCCCTCAGAGGAACTGTGACCACCCCAGAACGGACCTGAAACCAGAGGTCCCACACAAAGGTAGACTATGAGATCGGAATTATTTGGAGAAATTGTTAGACAGCCGCAACACTTGAATATTATTCCAATAAAGTACAGCTTCCAAAAGTTTTTAATGTGTTTCTTTGGGGACAAGCCCGGAACGGATGAGACAACCTTTGGCAAAACACCATCACAGCATGTTACATAGTACATCAAATTAAGTTCAGTGCTATCTACTATCTACTACAGGGCCATTTGAAGCCACTGGTTTACGCTGATAAGCCAACAACAATTGACGCCATGGAAGCCAACATTGTCCGTGTTTTTTGTGACACGTGGCCACCACGACCCGAAAAAAAAAAAAAAAAAATAAGTATTTGGCGCAACAGCTCTTAAGTGCCAGGGTCTAGCTTCTCTCAACCACTCATGTTGTGTACGTTATATTGCCCGATAAAGTGACCCAAATTTGGACGGACAGAATGCGCTTCGTCAAGAACAGCTGCGGTGGCCATATGCCCGAAATCATTTTCAAATATTAATACCATGCATTGATTTTCAAACAAAAAAAGAGATTTTCTATTAAAAGTTAGTTTTGTGTTATTTTTTAAATTTAAATTTCGTAACTTAACAAACCTTCTCAAATGCTTTGTTAGAACACAAATCAATCTCTATTTCCAAATGCCTATTACAGCACGATACTCACATATGGGCATTTGGCTCATATTACACATTTATGCAAATCCCCCCTGTAATGTGTCTGGAGGTGATTGGATTGCAAAAGTTCAAATGCCTTTCGGGCCCTCCCACGCCCTCCTCATGGCAAAATTCTTACGTCACCGTTATTAAGAACATACATACTTTACACTCATAATTACATGATACATACTAGTACTTACAGAAATAACAATGTGTTCGCTCCAGCCGGGGCCATGTTCACAATAATCTCACGCTCATTTCCTAGGGCTTCCAGCAGTACCCGTACAGTCCTCTCGTCTCCGGCAACAACGGCCTGTCGCAATTCCTTATGTTTAATCAAGCGCACTTGTTCGCGAGCATCTGCCATAGAAAAACAATAAAAAAAAAAACAAGACAAAAATAATCCAGTATTAGTCACAGCGAGTTCATCAGTGATTCCCAAGAGAATAATGTACCCAAGCAACTTGAAATTTCAATGACCTCATCCACGAAATAATCGCAGGCATCCAATGCGGTCTCCGTGCCCGCTTTGGGCCTGTCACCAAAATTCCAATCCATAGCCTTAAACTTGGTCTAAATATCAACACAGATTCACTGGTGGTTTATCGGTGGATAGTTAGAATTTCTATCTAGTGATTGACTGTTAAATGCACTGGAAGCGTTATGAATTCGGAGGAAAAACCATTCATTTTGGATGAAGGAACTCAAGTTATTTAAAACCAAAAAAATAAATAGTTAAAGCCGTCTTGCTTTCTCCGGTCTTTTCCAACTCACTGGCAGTTTCAGACTGTCGGTGTCAGTGGTAAAAATCGATAGTCTGGCTCTGGCCCGCCGCACACAGGACGCGTATCATTTCATTCATTCATTGGATTCGTGGACGCAAAACTACCATTGCGCAGAGGCAATGCGAGGAGTGTAAGGGTTGTGCGAAAAAAAAACGCACGTGGTAAATGAGAAACCCACTTGAAGGGTGGGGGCGGGTCAGGGGGTTGAACTCAGTGTGAGACAATTGGGTTGAGGAGGGTATGGAAGTAAAGTTATTTGCGGTTGGCGCCAATATGAAGTACCAACTTTGGATTAATCCGGATGGACGTGTGTGGATGGAGGGATTTATCTTGCGAGTAGGTGTGATAATGTGTATATTAACCAGCTTAAGGTATTAGTTTTGTATCTTTGCGGTTACCATGATACAGTTAGAAGGGAGTAAATTAATATCATTTGTGTATTAGCAAGAGATCATTATGAAGGAGGAGAGTGGAGCAATTGGGATCATTATTAGATTTGAGGTAGGTCGAGTTACGGTAGCCGATGAGGCAACAGGTGGTTTTCGATAGAGTTGAAGGAGAAATACTCTTTGAAATAGTGTAACTGAGAGCAGACATGGTTATAAATATTATATGCAGAGGGTAGGTATGGGTTTGTATTCCATTAGACGTGAAATTCACTACCACTTTGTGCCGATATGCAGAAAAGTGAAGGGAAACTTAATTAAATTAAAATTTTTTTGTTGGCAATGTTTTCGAGGGCGATAAATTTGAAATTGAAACCTTGCGTCGACATACGAGTAGACTCTCCTATCGAGGCGGATAGAATTAAAATAATGTATTACTATAGTATTCTATATATGTATGTATATACTATAGTATTCAGGGCCTGTCCACTAAGAAAGAAGTCCAAGAGGTCTCAACCTACCTGGTGGAGCAAGGAAATTAAATCCAAGAAAAAACAGGTTTGGTATTTCTACAACAGGGCCAAAGAAATAGGGGACGGTACTTCATGGGATGAATATATAGACCGCAAGAGGGAATTTAAGTACTTAATCAGGCAATCAAAAAGAAAGTCGTGGAAGGAATTCTGTGAGTGCTTTGCGGATACTAGTGAAGCCTCCAGATTTCGCAAGATGCTAGCTAAGGACACAAGCTTCATCAAAAAATCTGACGGCTCGTGGGCAGAGAGTAGCGAAGAAGTTTTAGAAACGTTAATTGAAGCTCACTTTCCAGGAAGTAGATCAATGGATTCTACTACTAATAGCTACTCGTATACTGGTAGGTCAATAGGGGACGATGTAGAGAATCTCATTACATGGAAGAATCTGCGATGGGCTATTATGTCATTCGCACCATTCAAAGCACCAGGCCCTGATGAAATTTTGCTCCAAAAAAAATGCTCCAGCCAAGTTCAAAAGTGGGCTTAGAAAAATGTTTAAACATTGTCTAAGGTCATGTTACGTACCAGTGGCATGGAGGGAAGTGCGAGTTAGATTCATATCTAAAGCAGGTAAACCAAGCCACACTTCAGCGAAAGACTACAGAGCCATAAGTTTCTCGTCATTCCTCCTCAAGACACTTGAAATACTTCTTGATATTCACATCAGAAGTAAGTGTTGCAACGGCATTCTATCCAAAGCTCAGCATGCATATTTGAAGGGGAAATCGGTGGAAACAGCTTTACACGAGGTAGTAGGGAAGATAGAAACTAGCCTTCACCATAAGGAATTTGCACTAGCAGTCGTCCTAGATATAGAAGGTGCGTTCAATAACGTAGAAGTAAGGACCATCAAGCAGGCCTTAGAAACTATGAATGTCGAGCATAGCATTACCAATTGGCTGTGCAATATGCTCGGCACTAGAAACATTAACTCCACTATCGGAAACAGTTCAATAAGAAAATCCGTTACCAGGGGGACTCCCCAGGGAGGCGTTATCTCACCCCTCCTCTGGGTTCTAGTTATCGATGGGATACTTAAAGAACTAAGCAACACAGGCATAAGCGTCACTGCTTACGCAGACGACGTGGTGATTTTAGTTCAGGGCAAGTTCCTTGACAAAAAAAATACAAATATTTGGCGCAACAGCTCTTTAAAGTGCCAGGGCCTAGCTTCTCGCAACCACTCATGTTGTGTGCGTTATATTTTTCACACGAATGGAAGGGACCTACAGTTTTTAATGCCGAATCCGAACGGCAATTTGAGAAGCATTCTCGTGACAACAATACTCTCGGATGTTTGTCAGACGCTCGCGAGAGGTGGGACCGTGAAAAAACTTTTTTGTATTTTCTGGGATTCGAACTTGGAACCTCATGCGTAGTGATCCGACACACTAACCACTTACGCCACGGCGCCGACACAAGTTCCTTGACACATTCAGGGTTATCGTGAATAAATTTTCCCTCGGAATGTTTCCTCCGAACAAAAATTAGGTACTTTCAAAAATAGGGAAAAAATTCATCGGGAAAAAATTAAATATCGCGATTGCGTTGAAAATTTTCTTGAATTATCATTCATGATACCTATTTCCTTTCCGCGGAATTAATTCCTCTTTTTTGAAGATACTTAATTTTTGTTCGGGGGAAAAATTCCGAGGGAAAATTTATTCACGATAACCCTGATTAAGTGAAATTATGGAATCAGCTCTTAATAGTCTTGAAAAATGGGCTAGAGGGTGTGGACTCAACCGGATAAAACAGAATTGGTACTCTTCAGTAAAAAATACAAGATATCACCCTTCAAACTGCCTAAGCTAGCAGGGGTGGAGCTTTGCCTTTCGGATCGCTCTAGATATCTTGGTATAATGCTGGACAGGAAACTAAATTGGAAACTTAACATAGTGGAACGAGACCGCAAAGCTTATAATGCTCTTTTCATCTGTAAGCAGACCGTGGGGAAAAAATGGGGCCTGAAGCCCGAAATGATGCACTGGCTATACATCATGATAGTCAGACCCATCCTTACGTATGGGGCTCTTGTGTGGTGGAAGGCAACGAATACGAAAAACACACGGGATATGTTGGCCATGGTACAAAGAACAGCTTGCATTGCCATCACAGGTGCTCTACGCACAACACCTACGGCTGCACTCGAGATCTTTCTGTATCTTTTACCATTAGACCTAAAATTAAATTTCAAGCGGGCAACAGTGCGCTTCGGCTCACTAACGTTGGTCTCTTCAGGACTAATAACGTAGGACACAGCACCATTCTCAAGGAATCTTTTCCCGGAATCCCTGACGAATCGGCCGATATACTTGGCACCTTAGACTTCGACACACCATACGAAGTACTGTATCCTATTAGAGAGGACTGGCGAAGGAAGATAGTCTCTGTCCATAACGAGATTGCAATATACACAGATGGTTCTAAGACCAGTGAGGGCACGAAGTCAGGTATTTACTCGAGAGATACGAACCTACAGGTGGCCCTGAGACTTCCGGACACATGCAGTGTGTTCCAAGCAGAGGTTCTAGCTGTACTTAAAGCTGCAGAATTACATGAGATGGGATCAATATCCGATAAGAATATCGCCATCTACATTGACAGTCAGGCTGCGCTAAAGGCGCTAGAGTCTTTCGTCACCAAATCTGAGATAATCAGGAATTGCCGCACAATGCTGGGGCATTATGTACGCAGAACCGAGTCAGATTATGTTGGGTACCTGGACACTGCGATAACGAAGGCAACGAGCAATCCGAGCGGGGCTCCCACGGTGTACCCGGCCCCTCGTCCTAGGGGAATAATTAAGGAACTGACCCTCCAGGTTGGGGGTTGTGCCGTCGGGGTAACTTCCCTACCACGTAAAAAACGCATGGTTCCGAAACAACCAAAAGCCTCGGATAAGGATGACCCAACTAATGACGACCCCAGCAAACGAAATAAGGACAACGACCTTCGGATCTGTACGTGGAATGTTCTGTCCCTTTACAGACCACGTGCAGCCGAACAACTAGCAGAGTCCCTAGACTGCTATAAAGCAGATATTACCGCCATCCAGGAAGTGCGATGGGATGGGCCAGGCAAAAAGAGGATGAAAAACTGTGACATCTACTACGGTGATTGCTACAGAGGCAACAGGCAACGCTTATTCGGATGCGGATTTGTCATACGCGGCAGACTTAGGCAAGAAGTCTTAAGCTTCCGACACGTGAGCGAGCGTATTATGACGATCCGGATCAAGGCTAAATTCGCTAACATAAGCCTAATATGTGTTCATGCCCCCACAGAAGAAAAGGACCCTGCCTCCAAAGAGTGTTTCTACGAGCTCCTCGAAAAAACATACGAGCAATGTCCTAAATACGACGTTAAGATCGTATTGGGCGATTTTAACGCCAAAATAGGAAAGGAGGACGTCTTCGGTAGAGCAGTCGGTAAGCATAGCCTACACGACACCACGTCTGATAACGGACTAAGGCTAATTGATTTCGCTGTGGAGCGAAATGTCACCATAGCAAGCACATGGTTTCCTCATCTCGATATTCATAAGCAGACATGGCGGTCCAATGATCATGTCACGATCAACCAAATTGATCATATTGCGATCGACGCAAGGCATGCCTCCAGTATTCTGGATGTCCGGACCTTCCGAGCGGCCAACATAGACTCGGATCATTACCTTGTTGTAGCCAAGGTACGAATGCGGATATCCCAATCTGAGCAACAAAGAAGAATTACTGTGAGAAAATTTAACGTCGAAAAGCTACAATCGCAAGAGACCGCCAGACTCTTCGCTGAACGCGTATCCCGAAATCTCTCAATCACCCCTATACCGCCAGCATCAAGTGCCGAAGACCAGTGGCAACGCTGCCAACATGCCATCAGAAACGCCGCGACTGATGTGCTGGGTCTCGCTCGCCCACCACCGCGAAACCCCTGGTTTGACGAAGAATGCCGGCGAGTGCATGCAGCAAAACAAGAGGCATACAAAGCGGCGCTGCAAAGGAAGACGAGAGCTGCTCGTGAGCTCTACGAGCGAAAGAGACGGGAAGAACATCGGCTTCTCCAAAAGAAGAAGAAAGAGCATGAGAAGCGCGCGTTTGAGAATATCGAGAGTCTATACTCCAGGAACAATGTACGGAAGTTTTACCAAAAGGTAAAAAGAACGTGTCAGAGAAGTAATACCCGTACAGAAACCTGTAGAGATGAGAATGGAAACCTCGTAGTAGAATCACAGTCGGTGCTGAGAATATGGAAAAACTACTTCTGCAGACTGTATAACGGCGACGAAGACCAACATCCCGCTGTCAGGCAGAATGAACCATTCAACATGGACGATGATAGTCAAAATTTCCGTCTACCTGACCAAAACGAAGTGAGGATAGCAATATCCAAGCTAAAATCGAACAAGGCTGCTGGACCTGACGGTTTACCGGCCGAACTTTTCAAGGCAGCTGGGGATGAATTGGTAGAGTGCATACACCAACTCATTTCTAATATTTGGTCAGAGGAGTGTATGCCTGATGAATGGAATCTCAGCATCGTTTGCCCGATCCACAAGAAAGGAGACCTCCTCAACTGCGCCAATTATAGAGGCATCAGTCTCCTCAACATCGCGTACAAGATCTTTTCTGCGATATTGTGTGAACGCCTGAAACCTTTTATCAACAGCCTGATTGGACCCTATCAGTGCGGTTTCAGGCCAGGAAAGTCCACCATCGATCAAATCTTCACACTTCGGCAGATCCTGGAGAAAACCCAAGAATTCCAAATCGATACTCACCACCTCTTTATCGATTTCAAGGCCGCCTATGACAGCATCTATAGAGAAGAGCTTTATAGAGCCATGTCTAGTTTTGACATCCCTGCCAAACTTGTCCGCCTGTGCAGGCTGACGATGGAGAACGCTCGCTGCTCCATCAAGGTCGGTAATGACCTCACCGAGACCTTTGATGTCAAAAAAGGCTTTAGACAAGGTGACGCGCTGTCATGTGACTTCTTCAATATTGTACTTGAACGGATTGTGCGGAACTCACAAGCCAACACCGGAGGCACAATCTATTACAAGTCTGTACAACTGCTTGCATACGCCGACGATATAGACATTATCGGAAGATCTCAGCGGGCTGTCACCGGTGCTTTTGCAAGCATTGAGGCGGAAGCGGCCAAAATGGGTTTGGCGATAAACGAGGGCAAAACCACGTATATGCTGTCAACTAGAAGGGAAAACCAACATCGACGAATTGGACAAAACGTCACCGTGGGCAGCTATAACTTCGAGGTAGTAAGGGACTTTGTCTACCTTGGCTCTGCTATAAATTCAGCAAACAAAATCAGTGCAGAAATCAATCGAAGAATAACTCTTGCCAATCGCTGTTTTTTTGGGCTTATAAAGCAATTCAACAGTAAAGCCCTCTCTCGAACAACTAAGGAGACTCTATATAAGACCTTGATCATCCCAGTCCTGCTTTACGGCGCTGAAACATGGACTTTATTAAAAGAGGATGAAGATATCCTTGGTCGCTTCGAGAGAAAAATTCTTCGTAAGATTTTCGGTCCCGTTTGCGTTGACGGGTTTTGGAGGAGAAGATTCAATCACGAACTATACGAGCTGTACAGCGACATCGACCTAGTCAAAAAACTGCGTATTGGACGTCTGAGATGGCTAGGACATGTAGAGCGAATGGACACCAACGCTCCGGCCCGCAGAGTCTTCGAATCTAACCCCGAGGGACGACGCAGTAGAGGGAATCATCGCCGTAGGTGGCGCGCACAAGTTCAAGGGGACCTCGACCAACTTGGAGTGCGCAACTGGAGGCAATTAGCTAAAGACCGAGCTAAATGGAGAGGCTTGTTGGTTGAGGCCCAGGTTCACCCCGAACTGTAGCGCCACCTAAGTAAGTAAGGCTCCCACGTAGCGATATAATTGGTAGTATTAAACCACCAGGGTGCGTGGCTAAGGGAATTATTTGGGTTAAAATCATTGACACGGCTAATCTAAGATGGTCAAACTTAGATGGTCACAGGATGTCTAAGGCCTTGTGGCCTGTGCTAGATCGCAGAAAATCGCGATGGGCCCACTTTGGTGCCTAGTGTTTTATGATAACCTCATAACCCTACCTAACCTAACCTAACCATATTATTCAAATCAGATGCAAACGGCATTACATACGCTAGTACGTAATATCGAGTATTCCGTGTTTCATAAGGAGTATACGATGGTACCTTTATTATACCTTGAACGCGCTTTCAGCAATGTCAATACATCAGCGATTGCAGACGCTCTATCAGACCTTAGGGTAGACAGCTCACTTTGCGAATTGACTAATTTACTGCTTTGTCAGATTATCAACTCAAAGTTAGGTGGGATGTCTATTAGAAGATCTGTTAGTAGAGGCACTCCGCAAGGTGGTGTTCTATCCCTTCTACTTTAGAATTTGATCAATAAACTATTGATAATCCTGGAATGCGAGGGATGCACGATGATCGCTTATGCAGATGATGTTGCTATAGCAGTCCCGGGAAAGCACCTAAACACCCTAAAAGAACGTTTACAAAATGCTTTAAACAAGCTTACTAGAGGGGTGATTCGGTGTGGTTTGGGTGTAAAACTTCCCCACAAAACTGAACTGGTACTCTTCTCCAAGAAATATAAAATATCGTTCGTCGACTCTCCTTCTCTTAATGGTATAAGCTTAACTTTCTTTACATACATATACACATTTTCAATGGCCCGCTAATCCGTCATGAGGGTCGCGGAGGTAAGATGCTCAGGTGGACCCGGACCCTCCACTCTTCTCAATTCTCCGCCATTGACTCAACTTATCAGGAGGAATCCCTAAACGATTCCAGGAGAGATGTCGGACCATCTATTTCTAGGCCTACTGGGGAGCCACCTACCTGTTGGCGCTGTAATCATAGCACGTCTTGGAAGCCGGTCTGGGGGCATACGCACAATTGACCAAACCATCGAAGCATAAATCGTTCCGTTCTTTAACTTTCTTGCGAGAAAGCTATCGGGATGAGAGGGAGTTTGCAACCTCGCATAACTCACTGGCTCTACATCTCGGTCATTAGACCGATTCTCACGTACGCAGTGATTGTCTGGTGGACGGCCTTAGAAAAAGCCATAAACTGTGATAATCTAAGTAAAGTCCAACGATCAGCTTGTTTGTGGAAAAGTGGAGCACTGCCTACAACTCCCTCTGCAACACTGGACATTCTGTTTCATATGCTACCCCTCGACATCTTTAGCAGACAAATGGCAGCTAGTGCAGCCGTTCGCCTTCAAGCAACGTCACAGTGGTCAAAAAAAGAATTTGGCTAAGCCTCGATTCTGAATAATCTCAAAATCGCTTCTGTAAACGTTGACTACACCACTCCCACGTTAAATTTGACAAAAACTTTTAAGTAACCATACTTTCGTGGTCATTCTGGGAGGAAGAGGACGGGGTAGGTGGAGATGTTTTCTCCGATAGGCTTAATCTCAGTCTCTCCTTCAGTCTTCCAAATCATTATAGCGTATTCCAGGCGGAAATAATGGCGAGTAAGGAGTGTGGGCGCCGTGGCGTAAGTGGTTAGTGTGTTGGATCACTACGCATGAGGTTCCAAGTTCGAATCCCAGAAAACACCAAAACGTTTTTTTCACGGTCCCACCTCTCGCGAACGTCTGACAAACATCCGAGAGTATTGTTGTCACGAAAAAGCTTCTTAAATCGCCGTTCGGATTCGGCATTAAATTGTAGGTCCCTTCCATTCGTGTGAAAAATATAACGCACACAACATGGGTGGTTGCGAGAAACTAGGCCCTGGCACTTTAAAAGAGCTGTTGCGCCAAATATTTGTATTTTGTATTTGTAAGGAGTCTTATCTTGGCTAAAGAAAAACGTGATATCTGCTAAAGATTTCCGCATCTTTTCAGACAGCCAAGCAGCAATCAAATTCTTGGAATCGATCTCTATACATTTTTTAGTAGCTCTAGATTGCCGATCGTCTTTCACAGGGATGGCGGAGCAGTTTAATATTCACCTGCGTTGAATGCCAGGACATAGGGACATTTCAGGGAATTATAGGGCTGATGAACTGGCCAGATTAGGAATAACTATACCCATCCTTTCAAATAAGAATACTATAAGTATACCGTTCGCTACTTGAAAACTCAAATTTAAGTTGGATGTTATCGAAAGAGCAAATCTTAGTTGGACAAGTGGAATAACATGTCTAGCGACAAAACAGATTTGACACAAGCTAGATTTAAAACGTTGTAAGAATTTGATTTCTCTAAATAGATTGCACATTGGTGCTACAACAGGTGTCATCACTGGGCAAGGTCTAATAGGCAAGCATGCAACAAAGATTGGCATATTTTCAAGCGATTTTTGTAGAAGTTGTATGGACAAAGAAGAGGAAGAAACCATTCATAATCTTTTTTGTACATGTCCAGCTCTCTCCCACAAAAGGAAGCTTCACTTAGGAGCTCTCTACTACAACGATTGATATCCACAGATATTAGAAGCCACTTATGCTTCATCAGAAGCTCAAAATGATTTTAACGAGTAGGTAGGGATCACATGATCCACGTGGTATCACAGAGACCTATCTCTTATCTAATGGTGTTGGCGTAAGCTGACAGCCACTTCAACCTACCCTAACCATAGTATGCGAATAATAAATGAGGTTTTTAAAATCCAATATCTATGATACTTATGTTCCAAAACTTCTTCTTTCTATTTCGGCGGGATTATGATCCAAAAACAAGAGATCATAACCCTCCCACTCCACTGTTTTTCTACTGATCCGCCTGTGGGGTTCGCCTTTTTGACCTCAGAAAATATCGGCAGGCCTCCCGAGTTTGGATCACTGGGTTACTGAGGCCAATCAAATGGTGTCGTTCCATTTATGTGATCCAGGTGTTTATAGGCCTACCTCTCCTGCTTCGCGATGTCTCTGGAACGTTTATTGATATTGCCTTTTTAACACGGTCCAAATGATCTATTCTTTGAACGTGGCAATACCAGCTGAGCCGGTCGCGCTCTATTTTTCGTTAGATGGTTTCCTTGACGTGAAGGCTTCCACGGATCTTCGATCAAGCTTTGTCACTGTCATGCGAAGCATCTTCATCTCAGTTGCCGTTAATTTACTCTCATACTTTTTGTACATCATCCAACATTGTGAATTGTATGTGAGCGCTGGACGCACAACTGCGGTGTAGAGCCTACCTTTCGACTTATGGGGAATTTTTCTGTCACAGAAAATAGCAGAGTTTTCTCACCACTTCATCAACCCTACGCTTACACGATGATTGATGTCATCATCACAGGTTGCTTTGCTTTTGATCATAGATCCCAGATATTTTAACTTTTCGCACTTGGGAAGCGCTGTTCCATTCAAATAAATGTCTGGAGTAGGCCTAAGTGGATCAGAGAACGACCAGCACAAGTACTCTACTTTTAGCTAATGCGATACCCATTTCCCTCCAAAACGTCCACCCACACATCAAGTGCTCGTTGCAGAAATGTAGGATCCTCACTTATGATGGCTCCATCGTCAGCAAAGAATAATTGGTGTACTTATGTTGCAAAACTATGAAGTCAATTTAGACCCTCAGCTTATTAGCTCTGTGGCACGAAATGCCGAAGCAAGCAAAAGAATTTCCCAACTCAATATTGAAAGTATTTCAAGAGACAAATGTAAATACTTAGCCCGTATGGTGACAAATTCAACACTAGGAGGCATTAATAACAGAAGGCAAATCTGCAGAGGGACACCTCAAGTTTGCGTACTCTCACCACTCATTTGGCTCCATGTGGTGGATGAGATTTTGAAAATACTCGAGGAGAATGGTTTCAACGTGTAGGCCTACGCTGACGAAGTTGCTATCCTTGTACCAGGGAAATTCCTTCCAATCCTTAGCGATAAACTCAATAATGCACTGTTACTAGTTAATAAGTGCGTCATTAGCCGAGGTCTGAGTATTACTAGGATTGGAGGTGTTGTACTAAATCTCTCGAAGTCAGCACGATGCCTGGGCGCAATTCTAGATTCCTACTTAAATTGGAAGAAAAACATTGCATTAAAAAAGCATCACTTGGAGTTTTAAGCCCGCTGTGGTATATTGGTTATACAAGACCGTTGTGCGACCTATCCTAATCTATGGCTCTTTAGTCTTGTGGAAGGCACTGGAGAAGCAACATCAGCTTCCAAGCGTCAACAAGATCCAGACATCAGCCTGCATCGTGATCATGAGATCATTACGTACAACAGCCACGGCGGCAATGGAGACCATGCTAAGTCTCATTCCGCTCGATCTATTCTGCAAAAGCACGGCCCCCAAATCGGCACACAGACTGAGGGATGCAGGACTTTGGTCATCTACACCATACTGTCACGCATCCATCCTATCAAGATGGGTGGTCATGCTAGGTACCAGGGCAAATGGGTATATAGGTTAATGAAAGAGCAGACGAACTCGCTAGAATGGGGTCGACGTTGCATATCTCGCAAGCCCTCCCCTACGTTAAGGTTCCTATTAGCTCTATAAATAAACTCATCGGAAAGAAAGCCACTGGCGAAGCCAACAGACGATGGATGCATCTGGATATACACGTCAATGGCAGAATGCTTTGACCGGCTTACGATTTGAGGAGAACACGTTCTCTGGTTAAGTTTAGTCGTAACAGTACACAGGTGATCTCTGACATGATCACGAGACCCTGTGCCATTGTTCATGCGGAGCATATCGGTGTACCCAACAACGATTTCTACACGAGCTGCAGAGACGGGGAAGAAATTGAATCTGTCTGACACCTGCTTTGCGAATGCCCTGGTCATGCCGACAGAAGAATGAAGACTCTTGATAGTTACTTCTTCACTGAGTTGGAGGATCTACGTCACATTGAGTTGAACGACCTCCTGAAATTCATATCTCTATCTAAGTGGATCTAATCCAGCGGTGTTCAATTCAATTCAATTCAATTCAATTTTATTACATTATTATATATACAATATATTATATATATACAATTTTTTTTTTTTTTTAAAGGTTTTAACGAAAGTGCAGGGTAATTGCTTTTTTAAAACTTGCGTTTCCATTATTTTTTTAATTGTTATTGGGAGAGAGTTCCAAAGTTTGGTTGCATGTACAATAAAGAGGCGTGAAGAATTCAAGTAGTTGCATGATGGTGTTACTAGGTTCAAAGTTCTTACAGATTGGGTAAATTGCAGTTTTTCGTAAAGGTACGGTGGGTTCTTATGCTGAATGATCTTGTGCAGAAACATACAACACCTGGCATCTAGGAATTGTTGGAAAGTTGTATATGTATATGTATCTAAGCATGTCGTTGAAGGCTACGAGAAGTTTATGTTGGGAATGAGAATCCGGTTTACAATAAACAACATTTGCGTAGTCAATAAGAGGAACAAGCAATGTTCTTACAAGTCTAAGTTTGGTTTTAACAGGAGTTATACTGGAGAATAGCCAAAGCTTACGTAATCCACAGTAGATTCTTCCAACAGTGTAATTAACGTGATTTTCAGCCGAAAGTGAGCAGTTGACCCTATAACCTAGACTGGTAACACTATCCACAAACTTAAGCTTAACGTGCGAGAGAAAAACCGGAGGTAAACATAAGGTATTAATCTGCTTCTTTGTTATCGCGATCAGTTGAGACTTAGCTGGATTAAGGGTTAGGCCATTTTTTAAGGACCAATTAGAGATTGCAAGAAGATCTTCGTTTATTCTATATACTAGGTCCTCTTGTAAACCAAGTGGACGGGACAGATAAATTTGCACATCATCAGCATACATATGAACTGATACGCTTAAACAGACATTTGGAAGATCATTTATGAAGAGGCAAAACAAAATAGGTCCCAAAATAGATCCTTGCGGCACCCCCATCGTCAGGTTTAAGGATTTAGAGAGTTCCTGACCAACCTTAACTCTCTGGCTGCGGTTATTCAAATAGTTTCCTATGAGACTCGCCGCTCTATCATGGAAACCAAAGTAGAGCTTCAGTTTTTTACAAAGTATTTTTTGGTTTACTCTGTCAAAAGCCTTTGAAAAATCCAGCAAACAAAGAATAGTCACATTGTCCAAATCATATTGAATCCGAATATCGTCAAGGACCTTGATCATTGCAGTTTGACAACTGTGCTGTGTACGAAATCCAGACTGAAGTGGGGACAGTAAATTAAACCTATTAAGGTGATTTGTTATTTGGGTTGCCAGAATCTTTTCAAAAACCTTTGACAGACAGGGTAAAACACTGATGGGACGAAAATCAGAGGAAGAGCTAGGATTCGATTTTTTTGCAAGCGGGATAACCTTTGCTAATTTCCAACTATCAGGAAATGATGAAGAGGCTATACAAAAATTTATCACATGTGTAAATGCACTTAAGATATGAGGCATAATCATTTTAATAAAACATAAAGGCACCCCATCTTCTCCAACTGCATCAGACTTAATCGTTCGCATGCTTTCAAATACATCATACTCTGACACTACCTCAAACCTTCGAATTCCGTTGTTGATTCATAAAGAGCATTGTTACTGGGTAAAAAGACTTCTGAAGAAATTTCACTCGGAATAAATGCCTTATTTAGGTCATTTGGGTCAGGAAAATTAAGAGCTAACTCCTTTTTGTCTATCCCAATGGAGCGTAGGTTATTCCAGAGCCTACGAGCAGGTTGGTTTGTATCCAGCTTTGACATAGAAAATCTTTTTTTAGCTCTGCGAGTCACAAACGTAGCTTCATTGCGAGAACGGCAAAACAGCTCCCAGTTCCGATTATTAGGGTTATTTTTCCATTTTGAATACAGTTTTCTTCGATTTTTTATTGCCCTATGAACCTCCGAAGTAAACCAAGGACAATTCCTGCTACGCACTGCTACAGTTTTAAGAGGTACATGTTTATCAAATAGCTCGAGAACTAGAGCTTGAAAGTAGTTAGCTTTATCATTGGCATTTGTGAAAACATGGCATTGATGCCAGGGGTACCCGATGGCATCATTTTGCAGCTCAAGGTTGTTAATAGACTTTAGGTCTCTGAATTGGAATGTCGAAGGAATAGGTACATGTACAAATTCAATATCGAAAGTGGAAAATAATAGGTCATGGTCAGATATACCATCTAAGGATAATTGGTCTTGCAGAAGAACATATGATAGATCAGAAACAATCATCAAGTCAAGAAGACTAGGAGTAGAGTTTGGGGCAAAGCGGGTGGCATATGAGTTGGACACTGCAAGCCCGGTCGTTGAAATTTCATCCCTAAGTTGGTTAGCTCGAGTATCGAATTACAATAGGTCTGCATTAAAATCACCACAGACGATAATACACTCATATGATGCAGAAAACTCCCGGAAAGCTGAGAAAAAGGGTTCAGGAGAAAAACTTTTATTAGGGTTATAACCTACATCCAGAAGACATCTACTGTTACCGCCAGCTACCTCAAGAATAAGAAATTCTATACCCTTATCCTCCGATTTACCTAGAACTCTGCAAGAAAGCGATGCATTGCAATATACTGCAACCCCAATATACTTCCTTCCCGAACTCACTAACACTCTGAGATCTATGTCCTTATCTTGATTCAGCAGTTTTTCTTTAGATTGCCAGGGTAAAAACAAAATGGGCACAATGGACCCCTGCTGGTCTAAGTGAGCGTGATTTATGGTATGTCACAAGGCACCCATATACGATATTCCTAAACTAACCCACCCCGTATGCTAAAAGATCTATAAGTAGATGTAGTAGCGCTATAGGAAACACATTTTAAGGATTCAACATTTTTAAAAGCTCCCTCTATGTCTAAAAATTACACTACGATAAACTCTTTGATTGAGAGTGATTTTCGACGTGGTGGATGATGGAGTGTAAAACCGTTTCAACAGATTTCCCTTTTTGGTATACGTGTTGCGACTTGGATAGCAAGATGCTATCAATGTTGGCGTTGTTGTGCAGATCCAGCACCTTGTGAAGGAAGGACGTCAGGCTGATTTGTCTAAGGTCATTTGGAAGCGTGTGGGATGTTTTGCCTACTTTGTTGACAGATTATATATGAAATACTTTTTACACTCCAAATATTGCTCTATGATTTCTATGTTTTATTTGCATATATTCTTCTTCATCTTCTTTCTTATTCGATCAAGCTTTGTCACTCCTGCTGTCATGCGAAGCATCTTCATCTCAGCTGCCGTTAATTAACTCTCATACGTTTTGTACATTGTCCAACATTGTGAACCGTATGTGAGCGCTGGATGCGCAACTGCGGTGTAGAGGCTTCCTTTCAACTTAGGTAACATTTTTCTGTCACAGAAGATAGCGGAATTTTCTCGCCACTTCATCCACCCTACGCTTACACGATGATTGATGTCGTCATCACAAGTCGCTTTGCTATTGGTCATAGATCCCAGATATTTTAACTTTTCACACTTGGGAAGCACTCAAATAAATGTGTGGAATAGGCCTGAGTGGATCAGAGAACGGGCAGCACAAGTACTCTGTCTTTTTTTGAACTAATGCGATACCCATTTCCCTCCAGAACGTCCACCCGCACATCAAGTGTTCGTTGCAGGGATGTAGGACCCTCACTTATGATGGCTCCATCGTCAGCAAAGAATAACTGATGTACCTCGGAGTCAATCGCTTTACCTTCAAGCAGATAATCAAGGACTGCAATAAAGAGTAAAGGGATTAAAACGCCTCCCTGGTGCACCCCAACCTTGATTGGGAACTATTCGGTTACTCCAGCGGGGCATCTTACTCTTGTCTTTGCTCTTTCGTACATGTGCATGATCATCTGCACATAGGTTTCTGGAACCCCTCGATGTCTTAGCGCCACCCATATCAGATCTCGTGGTTGTCTGTCGAATGCCTTTTCAAAGTCAACCAATACAATATGCAAATCCCTTAAGGAATCACGATGTTTTCCATTATTATCCTTATACTTAAGATTGCATCTGTGGGTGATTTACCCGAGACAAACCCGCACTGATCATCAGATAGCCGTATTATTTTTCGCAGTCGGCCACCTAATACCCGCTCAACGATCGTCATGATGTGTGACATCAGCTTGATCGAACGGTAGTTATCACAGTTTCGCGTATCACCCTTCCCTTTATATACAGGGAGAAGGTAACTTTCCCTCCATTTTCTTTGCATTGGTATTATGCACATAAAAGCGCATTTAAACGCAAATTATTATTCCAATTATTTCCAAATGATTTAAAATGAATAATTATTCATTCAATATACACCATTTTGAATGAAATAGTATCGGGAAATATGAAGTAAACACAATAGGTCCGTTCCTTTACTTGCAAATTCGTACAAATTTGTACAAATTCTTACTCAATAGCGTTCCTTTACTCAAAAAAGTAGTAAAAGAGAGAGGCAACGAGAGAATAAAAATTTCTCGTCAGTGAAAAATCTTACGAATTCTTACTCAACAAATTTCTGCCAGTAAAAAGTGTACTTTCTGCGGAAGTCAGCTGATACTTTGTTTGAATGTTTTCATTTATCTTTTGTTTTGGGTTATTTTTCATTTTAATTCAATTGGCTGCAAAAGGGCAAATAAAAAATGAAAAAAAGAGACACAAATGAAAGTTGAATATTCTGCTAGGACATTCCTGCGCATTTAAATATATGAATTCATATTTAAAAGCAATAAAAACAAACTTTAAAGTTCAATGAAAATGTTTTACATAGATGTGGTGTACCGAAGAAACGGCTGAAAACGTTGACGTTCAATTATGGGCCAGTTTTTTTCTTTAACGCGTTCCTTTACTTTTTGTAGCTCCTCTCCTTGGAAGAGAATTTTACTCTTAAGGTTGATAATTTCTCTTTTGCGATTTTTTGCCCAAAAAGTAAAGGAACAGACCTAATAAGATCGCATACTCTTTAAAATTTGTAAAAAAAACTAATCACATGGCAACTCTGCGTTAAGCGCCGAGTAGGAAATCAGCTGTGCAATTCTGAGGGAAAATTAAGGCAAACATTTTTTAACAATTTAAAATAACTAGTTACTGAATGAAAACAATAACAAGTTAAAGGCCAGAAGAAACACATATTGTCCTGGATGTATATAGCAAGAAGAAAGCGCAATTTCAGTACAAAAGTAAACATATTTTGAAAGGTTTAAGATGTTTAAGATGAAACTGTAGCCACAGCAGACAACGAACATTTCGTCGTGTGATCTATATGGATCATGTGTGACAAAACGCGGCTAATATAAGAAATTCAGTTGCCTTTTTTTTTGTTCGTTTTTGACGCTCACTGTATGTTTACACACAATGCCTTTGAAGCAAAACAAAATTTAAATATTTCTTTTCCCTACAGAAAAAAGCGTCGACAAGTATAGCACACATAACAAAATAGTTTCTCTAATGATCCAATTTACCATCTCCATTCGTATTCTAATTTAAATTCAAGCTCATTCTCTGTGAAAGGCAACTAATTGCCACCCAAGACAACCGACGAAATAAATATCAACACGACGTACAGTTCAGCTACTAAGAAACCTATGCACAACCATAGAACAGGACAGACATGTTAACCATCCACTTTACTCTGTATTAGCCAAAACAATCAACTAATTGCAATCAATTTTGACAAACAGATTTGTTTGGCACGAAATTTGCAATTCGATTTTAACCCACCTTCGTCGGAGTCACTCATTTTGAAATTTCATCAAATATATGCAGCACAATGTGTTCTTCGCGAATTCACCGAGGACACATTTTAAAATTAACTCGATTTGGCGTAATTTTAATTGAAAACTCACGACGAAAACTTTTCCGTCACAGAAGGTAAATAAAAACTGGTTCTCCTCTGTGCGGGTTTTCTTATTGAGGAGTACTTTATATTGTTGAAACCTCGCGCATGAATTGTTGGCAGTTGCTATGACGTATTTTTAAAAGTGATTGACTTGTTGCAATTACATACAGTTCTCGGGTGTCAATTTATATCACAATATTTGAATAAAAATTTAAAAAATTCCGTTAACAGGGACGAGCTATAAATGTAATTGCAAAATTGGAGAAGCGCTAGGTTCATACAGAGAAACGAAGGTAGATTTCACCCAGCTCAGCCTTTGGTGCACTTCTATTGCAGCACTGTGTGTAAACTTTTAAAGCGTATTCATAACCCCTTAAGTGCCCCAAATTATAAAAAAAAAGTCAAACAATAGGAATATTTTTTTTTACACCTAGCTAGCCAATAGTTGCTGGCTAAAAAAAAATAAATAAATAATTATTTGGCACAACAGCTCTTCAAGTGCCTGGGCCTAGCTTCACCCAACCACTCGTGTTGTGTGCATTATATTTCTTCACACAAATGGAAGGGACCTACAGTTTTGTGCCGTATCCGAATGGCGATTTGAGAACCTTTTTCGTGACAACAATACTCTCGGATGTTTGTCAAACGCTCGCGAGAGGTGGGACTGTGAAAAAACTTGTCGGTGTTTTTCTGGGATTCGAACTCGGAAACTCACGCGCAGTGATCCGACACACTAACCACTTACGCCACGGCGCTGATTGCTCAGTATATAGATTTAAAATATTTAATCTCACTATCTACCTGCAAAAACTAGGGGTGGAATCGGCTAAGGTGATAGGTGATAGTGTTTGTGATAATTAAAAGCGATCAAAAAAATTGCTTGCTCTGTGTATAGTAATCAACCAAAAATTTGGAAGAGGAGGCAGCATTAGGCTTCAAAACGTCTAAATACTGTCATTGTTCATTGTCTGAACTAACGTAAACAAATTCAATTTGAATTTCATTTATTTTGCTATCTATTAGTAACGGTAAGTACATATTTGATCCGTTGTGTGAATATTTGATCAATGGTGGACTTTCCCGGCCTGAAACCGCACTGATAAGGACCTATCAGGCTGTTGACGATCGGTTTTAGGCGTTCACATAATACTAATAGGCCCTGGCACTTTAAAGAACTGTTGCGCCAAATATTTGTTTTTTGTGTTCACATAATACGGCAGACAGGATCTTATATGCGATATTGAGGAGACTTATACCTCTGTAATTGGCGGAGTTCAGAGGGTCTCCTTTCTTTAGGATCGGGCGAACGATGCTGAGATTCCATTCATCGGGCATACTTTCATCTGACCAGATTTTGCAAATGAGCTGGTGCATGCTCCTTACCAACTCATCTCCTCCTGCCTTGAAAAGTTCAGCGGCAAGGCCGTCGTCTCCAGCAGCTTGGTTGGATTTGAGTTTATATATCGCTATCCTCACTTCATTCTGATCAGGTTGACGGGAATCTTGACTGCCATCGTCACTGCCTGACAGCGGAATATTGGTCATCACCGCCGTTTAACAGTCTGTAGAAGTATTCCTTCCATATCCTCAGTACCAACTGCGATTCTACTACTATGTTGCCATTTTCGTTCCTGCAGGCTTCTTTTCTGGCTTTGAAACCCTGGCATGTTTTTTTTGCCCTTTGGTAAAATTTTCGAACATCATTCCTGCAATAAAGTCTCTCAATCTCCTCGACCGAGCGCTTCTCAAGCTCCTTTTTCTTCTTTCTGAGAGTCGATGTTCCTCTTTTCTCCTGCGCACGTACAGCTCGTAAGCAGCTCTAGTCCTTCTTTACAACGCCTCTTTGTACGCCTCTTGTTTAGCTGCATGTGCTCGCCGGCATACCTCATCAAACCAGGGGTTTCATTGTGATGGCCGAGAGAAACCCAGAAATATCAAAAGCGGCATATCTGATGGCTTGTTGGCAACGCTGCCACTGGTCTTCCACATTTGCTGTGGGCGGCATAGGACTTAGATTGAGATAAGAAGAAACTCGCTCGGCAAAGGCTCTGGCTGTCTCTTGCGATTGTAGCCGCCCGACGTCAAATTTGCTCACAGTATTTCGTTGCAGCACGAATTATAATACTAATAAAACATTTGACTAAACAGATCTATTGTTCCGTTGCTGTGGTTTGTTTCTCTGCCCTAAATGTAATAAAATTATCACAAATCACTTTTCGCTGCTTTTCATTTACAGTTTCAATTCAAAATTCAAATACACTGCCAATAACCCTCGCCACCAAAATATTTATCGCATTTTAAGTCGATCGAATGACCTTCGTATTTACAATAGTTTCGCGAATTTAGTAAACCGAAGTGCGATAGTGTTCACCACCAAATTGTACAGTACCAAAATGCGAAAACGCTCATAAATGCAATTCGGGGTGAAGTGCATAGCTGGCAACCAATTTAAGACCCCTACTGTGGACTACAACTTCCTAACATTTCTAATAAGAAAACCACCTAGGATAGACCCATTTGACAACAGCGGCTGTCATTAGAATTTGACAATTCGACAGCATGATAGTGTTGGGATAGCTCTTTCCTCTCCCAAAATAAAATTACATAAATTCTTCAGGATTTGCTTCATAATTTCCCCGGTTAATTCAAGTGTCGCCCGCAAAAGAACTAAGTCCATCCAAAATGGTAAACATTCCCAGCTGTCCTTCCATAAATTTCCACCAACTTCACATATAAACTCCGCTGAATGCCTACAATTTCTAGGTTAATGGGGGTCACATTTAATCAATTTAATTTTCCTCTTTTTTGGTGTTTCTCCCGCAGTATAAGGTGTTTGCGCTTTCCCGAACCACCTGCGTCCGTTTGTCTTCCCGATGTTATCTCCAGGGACTGCAACATCAGGTATGTCACCGACGGTAGCCCAAAATCCACTGATATTTGGTCTCGTTTCAGAACTGGTATTCCTCCCGGAGGCCGGGTTTCTTCTCACAGTTCATTGACAACATCAAGAACGAAATGGAGAAGAACAAGGAAATGAAGGAGAACATAAAAAAGTTCCGCGAAGAAGCGCAAAAGCTGGAACAATCCGAGGCGCTGCAGTCGGCACGACAGAAGTTCAATGCAGTCGAGTCTGAGGCACATAAGAGCTCCAACATACTGAAGGAACACCTTGGCACTATCAAGGAAAAAGTTAGCGATGCTATAGAGGAAGCGGGCAAGACAGACATCGCCAAGAAGGCCAGTCAATTGGGAGAAGAGCTGTCGAAATCCGCCAAGGGAGTCACAGACTCGATATCGGAGAAGAGCGGGAAGCTAGGCAAGTCGGGCGCATTCCAAACGATATCCGACACAACGAAGATGATCAAGCAAGAGATGGAGACACAGAGCATACAGGGCCGGGTGTACAGGAGTCCGGAGAAGCTGCGGAAACGCATTGAGGTGGTGGCAGCCGCCGATGATCGCGTATTCGAAGCGAACGTGGACGCCACTGGCGTGGAACTGCACAAAGACTCAAAGTTCTACCAGTCGTGGGAGAACTTTAAAAACAACAATCAATACGTAAACAAAGTCCTCGACTGGAAGATGAAGTACGAGGAATCGGAAAACCCTGTGATTCGCGCTTCCCGTCTCCTGACTGACAAAGTCTCCGACGTAATGGGGAATCTCTTCTCGAAGACAGAACTCTCCGAAACCCTAACCGAACTGTGCAAGATCGATCCAAACTTCGATCAGAAACAATTCCTACGCGACTGTGAGACTGACATCATTCCCAACATCCTAGAGGCAATGGTACACGGCAACTTAGAAATTCTCAAGGACTGGTGCTTCGAGAGCACATACAGCATCATAGCGACGCCCATTAATCAAGCGATGAAAGCCGGTCTCTATCTGGACTCAAAAATTCTCGATATCGAGAATATCGACCTGGTGATGGGCAAAGTCATGGAACAGGGCCCGGTTCTTATTGTCACCTTCCAGTCACAACAGATCATGTGTGTGCGGGATCGGTTGCAGAAAAAAGTCGTCGAAGGCGATCCCGAGAAAGTAATGCGAGTGAACTACGTTTGGGTGTTGTGTCGAGATCCGAATGAAATGAATCCCAAGGCAGCCTGGCGACTGTTGGAGCTGTCAGCAAATAGTCAAGAGCAGTTCGTCTAGTTTTCTTTTTCTTTTTTCCTTATTGTAGTTTGGTTGACCCTAATTATTAAAGAAAACAAAGCCGTATTCTATTATGCCTGTGATCTGATTCGAATCATTTTTTAACGTAAATTTATAGGAATATAACAAGTGATACAGATCACACACACGGGAATAGTAAAACACGGCTAAAATTGCAAATATTTTAACTTTTGCTTGTGTACATAAAAAAAAATTGTATTTTATAGAACAAAACAAAATATATGCTGAAACATAATATTGTTGAAGTGAGTTGTTATAAATTTAGAATGTTTAGATTCCAGGCAGTGCATTTACTCTGAGGGCTTTTAAGAATAAAACTCACAAGGCCCTGCCATTTACAGAGTCGAAGACAAACTTGTTTTATTAACTACTTAACCGTTGTTCCTTATTGTTATAGGATAGTCGTTCGTTCCCTTTTGTGGAGAACAGTGCTCTACGAGGATTAATAGTTTTAGAAATCTCAGGAGCTGGGAGATAAAATCCCAAATGAAGTTTGGAAGAATGAATGGAAGGAATCTAATGACTAGTAAGGTTTTTTTTATAAAAATAGCGGAACAATCCAAAATGTCTAATAGAAGAGTTACTTAGTCCTCAATCCGACATAGTGCTAATTGATGAAGATGCACAGGAGTTAGAGCGTCTTAAAAAATAATGTGTCAAGAATAAACGTATGCAAAATAAAATACATCTACTTCCCCTTTAGAGACTACGCAGCATACCTCCTCTTATCGGACAGGAAGCACTTCCCATGCCCACACAGTTCAGATACTTGGGCTCTTTAGTTCGCTCCGATGGAAAATTTGGCGCGGTTGTAATAAGCGGAACAAGCGCTGGCTGGGTAAAGTGGAGAAACTTAACTGGAGTGCTCTGGGACACGAAAATATCACTAAATTAAAAGACACGTTGATAAAATAACCGTGAGCCTGGCTGTGATGTACCGATCGGACTATTGACTGATCACCTCTTCTCTGCTACCTGATCAGAAATTAAAAAAAACAGTCACCGACTAGCATCCGACCCGATCGCATCGTCTTCAGTTGTCTGTGAGCTTTGTTTTTTTTTTTCGCGGCCAAGTGCACGCTCTCGACCGGTTTATCTCCCGCAAACCGATTGCATTTTTTTTTTCTTTTTTCCCCTAGTTTGATTACACACGTGCTTGTTTTCTTTTTCGCGCGGTAATTTTTTCCTCTATAAGAGGCATGGCCCCCGGGCCAAATAAAAATGGAAATCGTTTTAAGGAGCTTGATGTTGATGCTCCTAGCGATTTCCAACCTAATAAAAGATTTAAGAACAACCCAATCCCTCTACTTGATTTTCCAGATTTACCTGTAAGACCAAATACAAAAAATCCAAGATTTTTGCTCATTTCTCCTAAAAATGCGGAAAAACAAATTTCATCTCTCAGCCCCTTTTTATTGAAAAAAGCAATTGACGGTATCAGCAAGGAGTACGAACAGGTCTCTTTGCTACGCGATGGGAACCTTCTTACCCTAGCCAAATCGCAAAAAATTGCTGATATTTTCCTCAAGGTGAACAACCTCGCCAATGTTTGTCCAGTGGTGGTTAAACTTCACGACCGACTTAACTCAACTAAAGGGATTGTGTATGCTCCATGTTTGATCAATGTCCCAGAAACTCAAATCATAGCAGAAATGAGCCCTCAAGGCGTAACTGAGGTGTTCAAATTTACAAGGACAGACAATGGGGTCAAAAAACCAACGGGTTTAATACTGCTGACTTTTGACTTGTTCCAAACCCCCAAGTCAGTTGAAATAGGTTGGTATAAAGCCAAGGTAAGTGAATACATTCCAAACCCGATGCGGTGTAGGAATTGTCAATTACTAGGACACACTACCGAGCGTTGCAATGGCAATGCAAGGTGTGATTCATGTAGTCTTCCGCGTCATTCACCATCTGAATGCGCACGCACGTTGTGCGCCAATTGCTCTCTTCCCCATCCGTCGTCCTCTAAAACGTGCCCCAAATACGAACAAGCTAAAGAGGTTATAAAAATCAAAACCCAGAAAAAATGTTCTATGGCCGACGCCAAACGCATTTACAGTCAACTACACCCACCCCAACCTAACTTGTCCACAAAATCCTTCGCAGATACATCCAAGACAGTAACTTATACTGAAAAATCGAATACCCCCCCTTCGACCCAAAACAGTGAAATTATTCCTCCTAATAGTCAACCAATCAGTAAGTTAAACAACACAACATCAAATATTCCCACCAATCATAAGAAAATTATTCGAAATACCCCAACACCAGCACCTTCTTCACTGGCACCACAATTACCCGATCGATCAGTCCATATCAATTGCAAACCCAAACAACTCACAGACATCGGCAACTCCCAGAACCAACCTCTACCTCATTCTATCCATGACTCAAAGACTACCTTATATTCACCCTCAACAGTCAACATTACTAATAGCGAACACAACGCACCAACCCACTCACCTCTCTCTATTGTCCCCCAAGACCTCTTAAATAAAAATCAATATTACGTCAATCTCTCCGTAAATGAGAATAATGACGACACATAATAATAAAATAAGTAACCCTAATTCCGGCTCTGCACCCCCGGGACTGAACCATCCTGACTCCTTACGGAACCAGGGTGATGCAGTCCCCGGGTTGCAGAGCCGAAACCCTAACACCTCTAATTCAATACCACATTCCTTACAACACAATACTATGTATAATGCAAAAGGCGCCTTTACACCCAATGCACAGCTCCGAACTTTGCAATGGAACATCAAAGGTTTCGCAAATAATTTTGATGAGCTAAGCATGTTAATAAAACAACATTGTCCTTGTATTATTTCTCTTCAAGAGACTCACTGTCCATATAACTCCTCCCCTTTAATTCCCAAACCTTACGTTGGATATTTTAAAAATCTCCCGAACAACACTACTTGCTAACAAGGTATTGGCATAATGGTTAAGAAGAACATTCCACATAAGCAAGTTCCGATAAGATCGAACATCTTAGTTTTAGCAATAGAACTTCATTTAATCAGGAAAATCACGTACGTGGGTTTATATGCCCCGCCAGACCTAACCATCAACATCAACGACCTATATGATATCTTGGCTCAGGTCAGAACTCCCTTAATTTTCGGTGGGGACGTAAACGCGTGGAGCGTACTTTGGGGCTTGCCACGGACGAACCAAAGCGGTCGTATTTTTGAAGATTTTATTACTAAATCCAACATCGTCATACTTAATGATGGTTCCCCCACACATCTCTCTACTCACAAAACATTTACACATGTAGACATAACTTGTTGCTCTTCAGAACTATTTTCTAGAACACAATGGAATATCATTGACGATCTTCACAACAGTGATCATCTACCTATTTTGACTACCGTCACTTTAGGTGGTTTTAACAAGTCTGGAACCCGAGGGCCAAAGTTCAAAACCGACCAAGCTGACTGGGCAAAATTTAAAGAACGTGCTATGAGAGTGATCAGTCCTTTAGGTGCGGACGGAAACATCAATAAATCTGCTGCATATTTTCAAAAATCTTTGCGAATTGCTGCAAATGAGTCTATTCCTCAATCATTCCCCAAACCAATCAATCATGTAGTTCCCTGGTGGAACAGTCAACTCAGCATTTTAAGGGATGATAAAATGAAGATGTGGAAGAGATTTAAGAAGAACCCTAGCGATATTAACCTAATCGCATATAAAAAAGCTAACGCAATTTTTAGAAGGCAGGCAAAAATCAGTAAAACCAAAAGCTTTGACTCTTTTACTTCGACCATCAACCCAAACTCCAGTGTTTCCGATATTTGGAACAAAATTAGGCGTCTTAGTGGTCTGTCTCCAATCTGTCAGCAAATAAGGAGCATAAACACAACTTCTGGCTCCGTTGTTTCCCCCACTGAAATTAGTAATTCATTTGCCCGCACCTGGGCAGAATACTCAAAGGACAACAACTTTCACAACAACTTTGTAGCTATCAAATATCAAACACTTTCAAACCCAATACAATGGGTAACCAACAAGACCTGTAAAATTATAGAACAACAGATATCATTAGTCGAATTAGAAGCATGTCTAAGCAAATTGGTAGGAAAAACACCGGGCAGGGATAGACTACCCTACCCAATGTTTAAGAACCTACCTGGTCCAGCTAAAATTATGTCGTTTTCCATTGGGCCAAAAGGAGTACTCCTTTTGTGTTCCGCACAGAAAAAGCACTCCCAATCATGTTCCATTGGCTGTTTGGAGTGCTGTTCCGGGAGTGTTTTTCTCTTCCGGATTTCATTTGGGAGTGCTTTCAAAATGCACTCATACATATAAACCCTTACATCGGACTACTTGTCAAAGTCATATGGTACAATACGCATTCTTTTGTTTATTTTATTTTTTCAGTTGGGGCAAGTTAGTAGAAACAAATTTTACATAGATATAATTAAAAAAATTGATAATATATTAATAAAAACATGATAGAATTGCTAATGTGGTTTTCCATTAGGCAAAAAGAAGCTATTTTTTGCTTTATTTTTCTGTGAAAAATGTAAACAAAAATTAGACATTCACCAACACACAGAAAAGTAAGCAGAGGACGATTTCGCATGTTCCATTGGAATCAAAAAAGAGTGAAATCGGGAGTGAAACCAAAGGAAAACGACATTAGTCTTCTTAACCTTTATAATAACGTGTTTGACAAAGGTATCATTCCACAAAGTTGGAAAATCGCCACCGTTATTCCGTTACCAAAACCAAATAAGGATAATTGCAGCATTGATGGGTATAGGCCCATCTCTTTATTGCCCTGTATATCCAAAATTTTGGAAAAAATTATTGCCAAACGCCTCTCTTGGTACACAGAGTCCAACAAATTCTTAAGCCAAAACCAAGTAGCATTCAAACCAAACCACAGCTGCATCGACGCGCTACTCCACATCGACTACTACGTTTCTAATGCCATATCAGCCAAAAACCATGTATCCATCCTCTCATTAGACTTCGAAAAGGCTTTTGATAGGATAGGCATACACATAGTTCTAAAAAAATTGAAAGAATGGAATATTGGACCAAAGATGTTTAACTATATAAAAGCCTTCCTCTCTAATAGAAAATTTTGTGTTAAGGTTAACAACACTTATTCCAATACATTTTTTCTGCAGAATGGTATCCCCCAGGGGTCACCTTTATTGGTGATTCTCTTTTCTATTGCTTTTGACGAAGTTAATAAGATAATTTCAAAATATAAAATTGTAGATCATTGTTGCTATGCCGACGATGTGTTTATTTTGTGTAAAAACAACAACAATGAAATAACAAAAACAACATTTATTAACATACTTAATGATATAAATGAGTGGTCCATTAGTTCAGGTGCCAACCTCTCGTTACAAAAGTGTAAAACATTACACATTTGTAGAAAAAGAAACTGTTCTAGTTTAAATCTAACAATCAATTCTATTCAGTTAGAAAATGTCGAGAATCTCCGCATACTAGGTTTATACTTTAACAACAAATACAATTGGAAATATCATTGTATAGAGCTTAAGAAAAGTCTAGCATCGAGGCTCAATATTATAAAATATTTTTCTTCTAAAAAGTGTAAAATTCATTTAAATACCTTATGTTATATTACAAAAATGCTAATTTTAAACAAAATAGATTATGGGTTAAGTATTTATGGAAACTGTCCAAAAACAACTTTCAACATCTTAAAGCCATCTTACCACCAAACTGCGAGGAGATCAGTATTCGCCTTCCCAACAACGCCAATCAAGAACATTCTGGCAGAGACTGGCCTTCCATCGCTGGATGAAAGGTACGAGGAAATTACTCTTAAACTTGGCACAAAACTGCTGTTTTCCTCCAACTCTATAACAGCCAAAAATGCAGTCAAAGCACTTCGATCCAAGCGCAAAAAAAAAATTCGTCCGGCTATCGCTTGCATATGGAACCAGATCCAGAAATTCGATATCCCACAAAAAATACACCATTTATCGTCGCCGATGTATCCACCATGGCTGCTAAAACCTGAATCGTTCGAATTAACATTGGCAAAGTATCCCAAAGATAACACACCAACACACGTGTTTCGCTCGTTTTTCAAAAGCATTGAGACAGAACTTAAATCGAGGAACTGGAAATTCATTTTTACCGATGATTCAAAAACTCACCAACATACTAGCTTCGCTGTAACAACACAAGATGGCACACTTATTAAACACGGTCTTCTTCCAGATTACGCCTCAATATTTACCGCTGAAGCCACTGCGCTTTTGGAAGCTATGAAACACGCCAGTAAAACGAAGGGTCACTGGGTTCTATGCACAGACAGCCTCTCTGTTATAAAGGCCACCATGAACCCAAACAACACATCCGCAGTCATATCCAAGTTGAGAGACATCGTCATCAGAACTCCAAATACACTAAAAATCATGTGGATTCCTGGTCATGCTGGAATACTAGGGAACGAAAACGCCGATAAAGCAGCCACCTCTGCAAAAGATTATCCTACCCTGACTTTCAACACCTACAACAAACTCGACCTTTTAAAGCTCATCAAATGCAAAATGAAAACCAAAGAATCCAACGACTGGTTAGCATACACTCACCACTACAAAAGAGTTAACCCGAATAAAACCCAGCCCATTTATCCAACAACAACATCAAAGGCCATGATTGCCAACTTTGTACGCCTTCGTCTAGGCCGCACTAGCCTAACACACGAATACCTGCTAAAAAAAGAAAGACCTCCCAGCTGCCGGATCTGCAACCAAGTGTTCAACTTGCAACATCTTTTAGATCACCTGAACTCAATGCTGTCAAACTCCTCCATTTACGAAACTTTAAAAACTACAGATGCCGTAAATATTAAGTCTATCTATCATTTAATTGTAAGTCTAGATATAAGATTATAATTTAATTTCAGGGCCGAAAGCCATCGATGCTAGAGCCCTATACTTTAACCTAACCTACTAATTTGTAATTATTAAGTTAGGATTAATAAATAAATAAATAAATAAATAAAAAAAATATTAATGAAGCAAAAAGTGAAATCCGCATTTTACGTTTTCTGCCTACTTTAAACAGAGATACCGGATTACACTTGTCTGTAAAAATAAAATAAGAAACAAATGCTTGTAATATTTTTTTATTGTTAATATTTTGTATGTATAGTCTATTCTTTAATCGATCGATCGATATACACTTTTTAAAGAATTTAATGGAATTTCCACAAAAGCTTCTTCAATGGTTTTAATAAGACCTTCTCTATTTTCGAATTGTCTTCCTTCTGTGTGAAATTTTTGCGACAGCCATCCTCTCTGTGCAATTCGCTGAGTTTTGCCGACCTTCTGAGACAACCAGATATATTGCGCCATGAAATTAAATTGCAGCTCATATCATGACGGAACCAACAGCAGAACGGTTGGAAAATCTAGGTGAATAAATTTTTCCTCGGAATTTTCCCCCTAACAAAAATTATGTTTCTTTAAAAAAAAAGGAAATAATTCCCCGGAAAAGAAATAAGTATCATGATTCAAGAGAATTTTCAACGCAATCGCGATATCTATTTGTTCCCCGATGATTTTTTTTCTCCTTCTTTGAAGACATCTAATTTTTGTTCGGGGGAAAAATACCGAGGGAAAATGTATTCACAATAACACTTATTATTTCGCTCTTTTGGATGATTGATTGCCTATGACATCAGGTAGTCGGAAAAAAATACTATGAATCAGAGCAGACAAAAATAGCAAAAATCTCCTCCGTTATCTGAACGCCACCTCCGGAGTTTTTCAGAAACATAGACATCAAAGTTTCAAACCACTTCACCAATCTTTCTCTCTCTCTCTCTCTCTATCCTTTCCAACAACCGCAGAGTGAAGAAACATTTAAAGGGTATTTATAACCCCTTAAGGGCGCGAAAATTATTTTGAAAAAAATGCTAACAGTAAGCACTAGCACTAGAGAATAAATTGTAAATCTTGTGAAAACTACATTATTATGACCCTGTTGCTCAAACGCCTTCTAACGGCCATATTACGAGTGCCAATAATCAATAAATTTTTATTTTTTTTTATTTAATTTTTATTACAACTAAGAATTAACATCTTAACTAGTAACTTATAATTTATATTTATAAAGAACATTTTACATATTTTGGAAGCAACCCAATGGTTGATGGCAATATTATAAAGTACTTATGAGCAATAGATACTTTGGATAGGTGGAAACCTCAAATGAATAAAAAGGCTTTATGTTAGATTTACTAAATCCTCAGGTGTTAAAAGTTGCAGCCTTCTTTGATTTACTGGGCTTTGCATCTTCCTTCGTATCTCGCTGTTTGTATGTATACGCAGGCGCTGAAAATGATCCGGCGCAATCGTTTTAATAGCATCGGATACTAATGGAACTTGTAGATCTCTATGTAGATTTTCGTTTCGTATGTACCATGGAGCTTTTACTATGGTACTCAGTACTTTATTTTGGAATGTTTGAATAGCTTTAATGTTAGACATTTTGGCGCAGCCCCATAGCTGTATACCGTAAAGCCAGATTGGTTTCAGAACTTGGTTATTCAAAAGTAATTTATTTTTAATCGATAGTTCTGACGTTGCTCCTAGCAGCCAGTTTAGCTTTTGATACTTAATGTTAAGCTCCAAAACCTTTTTCTTTATGTGTTCCTTCCATCTAAGTTTTGCGTCGAGTGTCATGCCAAGATATTTTGCTGTATTAGCATATGGTATATGTTTGCTGTTTATAGTGAGAGGTATTGGATTTACTTTTAAATAAGTGTAATTTATATGGGTCGATTTATCCTGATTTAGCTTGATTCTCCACTTTCTTGTCGACTCTATTATAATATTAGTGCTCTGCAGCTTAGCAGTTGCTTCTTCTATTGTATTTCCTAGTGTTAATAGTGCGGTGTCATCAGCAAATGTAGCAATTTTAGCTTCTGGCGGCGTTGGTAAGTCACTAGTGTAAAGAAGATACAAAATTGGTCCCAGCACACTGCCTTGGGGTACCCCGGCATTAATTCTCTTCAGAGTCGTGCATTCCCCTTCATGTTTGACGTAGAAGTGTCTTTCAGAGATGTAAGATTTTAAAATTTTCATAAATTGCACCGGCAATTGTTGTTGTAGCTTGTAGACAAGGCCTTCGTGCCAAACTTTGTCGAATGCTTGCGCTACATCCAAGAATACAGCACAACATATTTTCTTTTCTTGTATTGCTTTTTCAATGCAGTTTGTTATTCTGTGTACCTGTTCTATAGCTGAATGCTTTTTCCTAAATCCAAATTGATGAGATGGTATAAGGTTTCTTTCTTTTAATATTGGAGCGATTTTTCAAAGAGTTTAGATATTACTGGAAGCAAAGATGTAGGCCTATAGGATTTCTTGTCGTTAGGCGGTTTTCCTGATTTGTATATCATGATTATTTCGGCTACTTTCCATTGCCGTGGAACGTATCTTAAACGCACTTACTTAGATCCTTTAACCCCTCGGGGGGCATAGGGCGTCAACCACGCCTGCGCGCCATCGTGTTCGAAGTTCTGCAACGCGTTTGAGCTGCCTCCAACTCATTCCTAAAGAGCTCGATTCCTCCTCAACTGTTCTGCGCCACGTTTGCCTAGGGCGTCCCGCTATTCTGCCTGCCTGGGTGAGCGGATTCCACTGCATGGCGTATTTCGCAATGGAGTCGCCTTCGCGCCGTAGGGTGTGTCCAATCCATTGCCACTTTCTTCTTCGTATAGTAATGCTTATAGGTTCTTGGCCCGTTCTCAGATAAAGCTGTTCGTTAGAGATGCGGTTCGACCAAAAAATCCTCAAGATGATTCTTAAGCATTTGTTTACAAAGACTTGCAGCTTCCGTGTGTTAATGGTGTCCACCTTCCAAGTACTGCACCCATAAAGCAGCACTGATTCTACGTTGGAGCGGAACAGTCGCAGCTTGGTTCTTAAGCTGATAACATTGCTTCTCCAGATTTTAGATAGCATTCCGAATGCAGCTTTAGCCTTCCCGATTCTGCTGCACACATCCAGTTCGGTGCCACCGCGATTAGCCGAGACCACACTTCCTAAATAAAGAAAGTTATCAACTGTCTCGACTTCCTGTCCGGCAATGTTAAGTTGAGCGCGGTTGTTAGAAGAAGTGTGCTCAGGGCTTTTGTTTTGGCTGTGTTTACTTTAAGCCCCACTTTGTTTGCCTCAGCTTCTAGATTTTGGGCCATCAGATGAAGATCCATTATCCGATGTGAAAGTAGACAAACATCGTCAGCGTAATCTAGGTGTTTAAGGTAAGATGTCATAGTCCAACGAATTCCATAGCTGCCTTCCGTCAATGCTGCACGGAGTACATCGCTGATAACCACCAAAAACAATAGTGGTGACAGTATGCACCCTTGACGTACTCCACTTTGGACTTCAAAATCCTCCGACACCTTACCATTGTGCACGACGTGACACTTACCGCCCTCGTATGTAGCCTTCATAATAGCTATAAGTTTTTCTGGGATGCCTCTCCTGCGCAAGGCCAACCAGATAGCATCTCGATTCAATCTGTCGAAAGCTTTCTCGAAGTCGATAAACATTAAATGTAGCGGAGACCTATACTCAACGCATTGCTCGATAATGATCCGTAAGGTGTTTATGTGGTCAATGCAGGAGGATCCAGCGCGAAAGCCTGCCTGTTCGACATCGAGAGTTGAATCTAAATGTTCTTTAATTCGTTCTAGAATTATTTTAGGTATTATTTTAGCCACGGCTGGAAGAACGCATATACAGTGGTGGCAAAAATAATAGGGACAAGGCGAGTCAATACATATTTTCTTTTTTTATCTGAAAATCCTTTTACTTAAAGTTCCAAGAACTTGTACAGTATAATGCCACTCACTTGTACATTAAAACGTAGTACCCCTTTCCGCGGATGCGATCTTCGTTTAAACAGAATAAAGGAATATTTATCTTAACCGTTTGCTGAGGCTGGAAAAAATAATAGGGACAGCTGTTGAAAATTGAGCTTCATCGCAGTTGTTACGATCTATTGATGAAAGGAAGTTGTGTTTTTGTGAAAAATCGTTCAGTATTTTATTTTGTTATTGACTTTTCTGCAATTTATTTCATTATGGGTAGAAATAAGCATTGCTCCGTTGAAGATCGCTTAAAAATTAAAAGGCTTTACAAAAAGGGGTTAACTGTGCGAGAGATAGCGGAACTTTTGGATTGCTCAAAAACGAAAGTTCATAATGCTATCTGGGCACAAAAGAAGCCAGAAACCCGTGGCCGGTTAAGGAAAACTACGTCAGCTTTCGATCGACAGCTGCTAAGGGCATGCAAAAAACTCAGTTTGCTTCTTCCAAGGCTTTAAGAGCTGAGTTAAATGCCCCTGTCTGCAGTCGGACAATAAGAAACAGGCTCATAGAAGGTGGATTGCATGGAAGAGTAGCAAGAAAAGTTCCTCATCTCAGCAAGGCCAACATCAAGAAGAGGAAGGACTTTGCAGAATGGAATCTGAACCGACAGCATTGGAAAAATGTTTTATGGTCAGACGAAACCAAGATAAATCTGTTTGGGTCTGACGGCAAAATGTATGTGCGACGTCCTAAGAACCAGGAGCTTAATCCTTCATACACCAGGAAGACAGTGAAGCATGGTGGTGGCAACATCATCATTTGGGGTTGTTTTTCATGGTATGGCGTTGGTCCTCTGTTTTGGATCAAAAACGTTATGAACGCCGTGGTATACAAAGACATAATGCAGAACACCATGCTACAATATGCGGAGGAAAACATGCCGCTTAAGTGGGAATACCAGCAAGAGAACGACCCCAAGCACTGTTCAAAGCTTGTAAAAGCCTGGTTCCAAGACAATGGCATTAGGTTAATGAGTTGGCCGTCGCAGTGACCAGACCTAAACCCAATTGAACATCTTTGGGGGGTCTTAAAAAAGAAAGTTTCAAAGACCAATATAAAAAATCGTGTTTTTTTGTGGAAAGTGGTCCAAGAAACATGGAATGCTATTCCAATTTCTACATGCAGGGCACTGGTCGAATCTATGCCACGCAGATGTCGTGCTGTACTGAAAAACAGCGAAGGGGCCACTAAATATTGAAAAAAACAAAGGTTTAGTCCACATTATGTAAGTAACATTTCAATAACCTGAAAATATTTCAACTGTCCCTATTATTTTTTCCAGCCTCAGCAAACGGTTAAGATAAATATTCCGCTATTCTGTTTAAACAAAGATCGCGTTCGCGGAAAGGGGTACGACATTTTATTGCACAAATGAGTGGTATTATACTGTTCTAGTTTTTCAAACTTTAAGTAAAACGAATTTCAAATAAAATAAAAAAAAATATGTATTGACTCGCCTTGTCCCTATTATTTTTGCCACCACGTACCTCTCCACTTACCGCAATCCATCAAGTTTCCCTTCTTTGGAAGTTTAATGATCATCCCCCTTTTCCACTCCTGTGGAAATTTTTCACTATCCCAAGCTCTCCGTATTAGGGGATGCAGCAAATCTGCCGATGTATTTGGCGCCGCTTGAAATAGCTCGGCAGGGATGCCATCAATACCCACCGCCTTGTTCTTCTTGAGGGACTTGGTTGCTGTTATTATCTCGGTTTTACTGGGAGGTGCGGTGCGAATTCGGGAATTTGTTGCTTCGAACTGCTCATTCGAATTCGAGATCATACCGCCATCGTCTATGTGATTTAGCACTGTAGCAAAATGTTCTCTCCATCTAGTGAGCTGATCCTCATCCGAAATCAGAAGGTTACCGTCTAGACTCTTCACTGGATGTTGTTTGGAGTTTCGACCACCGATGAGCTCCTTAGTGATGCTATACACAGTCCTTCTGTCGCACCTACTCGCTGCTTCTTCAGCCCTTGAGGCCAGTGAGTTGATATATTGACGTTTGTCACGTCCCACACTACGCTGCACTTCTTTCTTCTTCGCACGGTATTGGGCTTCAAGCTCGGTTCTCTCTACTGCTGAGGCCGCTGCAATCCGAGCCTTGATTGCTGTACGCTCATCGAACCGTCTCCAGGTGTCTGTAGAAAGCCATGTGCGGTGGTGTTTCTGCTTTTTACCGACATACGTGCGTGCCCCAGTCGCAAAAGCATTTTTCACAGCACTCCAGTGGTCATCCATGTTCTCTATGCTGCTGATTGCTTCTGCTTCTAAGGCAAGATGGTCCCTGAACTGTTGGCGCACTTGGGGAACCTTGAGCCTGTCGATATTAAACCTGGTGATGTTAAGTAGGTTTGAGCGGTTGCTGTTGACGGATGCAGTACGAAGGCGTAAATGAGCTACCATAAGATGGTGATCTCGTTCTAGTCCGACGTCAGCTCCACGTCTGTTTCGGACGTCCAGGAAACAATTTCTAAAGCGGCGACTGATCGCAATGTGGTCGATCTGGTTGGATGTTCGTTGCCTATCAGTAGAGACCCAACTGATTTTGTGGCAGGTGTTATGCTTAAACAGCGTACCTCCGATGACTAGGCGGTTGGTATTGCAGAAGTCCACAAACCGCTCACCGTTATCATTACGGTCTCCCACGCCGTGAACTCCCATCACGTGCTTAAGCATGGTGTTGTCGCTACCCACCTTGGCATTGAAATCTCCCATCACCATTACGATGTCCCCATTAGGCGTTTGGTTGTAGGCGGCCTAAGTGGCTATAAAAATCATCCTTTTCGTCCTCGCGTCTAGAGTCGGAGCATAACACTGTATGATGGTAATTTTTCTAACTCTACTCTGGAACCTAGCCGTCAATATCCGGTCATTATGGGGTTTCCAGGATATGAGGCTACTACGTGCTGCTGGAGTTAGCATGAGTCCTACTCCGGAACTCCGTGCACTTCCAGCTGGTTTCCCAGAGTAGAGCATGACAGTGTTTTTGGTTGGGGAGATGAATTCCCCAGCATCGAACCATCTTATCTCGCTCAGCCCTAAGATGTCTATTTTATACCTTGCGAATTCGCGTTCTAATTGGAGGAATCTGGCGTTATAAGGCCCTTCCTTGAGTGAGTCCAGGAGGGTCTTAACGTTCCAGAATCCGATCGTTGTCCGTGTCCGATAGCCAAAGGTCGTCATCAAATTATCCGTCCGTATCCGAGGCGTTGGTTTTCGTTTCGGAGCATTAAAAGTTTTTACGGTTGCGGCTCGCTGGGCCACAGACCAACCGACACTTATCCTGTTTTTTGGCGCAGGAAGCTTAAACGCAGGCAACCATTAATTATGTGCTGTAACTTTCTTAGTCCTTTTTCAGGTAGTTGCTTAATTATTTGTCCTGTGATCAGGTCGTAGCCTGGGCACTTTTTAGGGTTAATAACCTTTATAGCTTCTTTTATTTCGTTAAGGGAGACGTTATTTATAGTCTGTCTCTTCTTATTACAAGCGCCCTGTTTTCTTCTGTTAGTTGCGCAGGCAGCGGTTTAAATGTGTCCTCTAAGTGCAAAGCAAAAATGTTAGCTTCTTCTATCGCGCTTTTTGCCCAGGTGTTGTCATCTTTCCTTATCGGTGGAATTTGTACTTCGGGTGATCTAAGTTTTTTTTACTGCTTTCCATAGTGAGTAGTTAGAGTTTTTAGTAGTAGAAAAAATCAACAATGTCTGGTATTTTATGTGGATCCGTTGGCCAGTAAGTAGGCTTATTGCTAGACAACAACAGCTCTTTCCCCTTCGTTATTGTAAGCCTTGACCCCCAATAAACATTTTTTTGCATTAAAACAAATTTATCAATCGAACAATTTTCTTTTATACTTTTTAAATAAAAAATAATCCACATTAGCACATGGTTGAAGTGAAACTTCAGTTCAACAAAACGTATTATTTAAATAAACCGCATAAACCATACACGCTCACGGAGTACACGTATCTACTAACTTTACATGACCGGACTGAGAGATCAGATTGACGCAGGATTGAGTTTGACACTTCTTCCCCTATACATGAAGTTCATTTTCTTTCCCTTCGGTCTCCTCTTTCTCTATCTGTCAAACTCGATCTTTCGATCCGCGTTTATATACAAGAATCTTAACTCGATTGAGTCAATCTCATTTCAATCCGATCTGCGTTTATACGGTACTGTAGCCAAATTGAATCCAGATTCAAGCCAGTAAACGTAGTAATCGACACCGATCTAAACTCGTAGTTGACTTATGAGCATGCGCTACTCATCCATTTTTCTTTTATATATCTACTCATCGCTCTCTCACGCATATGCAAACGCACATTCAAACGTACGCGCTGGCCCTGGAATTTCACTTCTTTATAGATAACTACCGTGGAAGGAACTTTTATTACGTCAGATGTAAAACGTCCGAACTTTACCATTTGCCTTCTTTCAGTTAAATATTTGGAAAACCACCAAAGGCTTTTGTAAAATCTGTGTAGAGTAAATACATCAACTTATATAACAAGAAAATAAATAAAATGCCAACATGCATCTAAGTATTGTACTACCCGCTCCCGACGCTTCTTGATTTCGGTGATCAGACCAAATTGATCGTTTTATGTTTGGTTTTTGTGGTGAGGTCATTCCGATTTACTACACCGTGAATTACTGCAAATAATTAATCGTTTCACTTAAAAAACAAAAAACCTAAACAATAAAAACGCCATCAAAAAGTGTACATGGATAAAAGCATGTAGAGTATAGAAAGAGATCTATACGATCTGCTAAAATCATTTCTTCGATTTCTAACATACCTCTTAGTAAATGAGTTTAGTTAGTTTACGAGTATCTTTATTTAGCTTAGTACAGTCATTTAGAACATTATTTGCATTGTTACATTTGTTTTTTTTTAATCAGGCTTATTGCGAACAAAGTTTCCCTCGGAATTTTTTCCCTCGAACAAATATTAGGTACCTTCAAAAATAAGAACAAAATTCATCGGGGAAAAATTAAATATGCCGATTGTATTGAAAATTCTCCTGAATTGTCATTCATGATACTCATTTCTTTTCCGCGGAATTATTTCCTCTTTTTCTTCGGAGGAAAAATTCCGAAGGAAAAGGTGTGGATTCACTTGGGGAACTCCGATTCTCGAAATCGGTACACTGAGGCGCGAAGAACTTGCAAATTAGCTGTGAAAACAGCGAAAGAACAGTCTTGGAAGGAGTTTGGCGAGAAATTGGAACGTGACCACAGATCTGCAAATAAGATGTTCTGGCAGACCGTCCGCCGACTCAGAGGAAAAAAGTTGAATATCGTTGAAGGAGTCAAATCCAAAGACGGTAGACTTCTTTCCAATGAGGAGGACATCTTACGCAGATGGAGCGAGCACTTTTCAGAATTGCTCAATCCCGAACAGGGCACCGAAGATGACAGACCTATGGTCGAGAGTTGGGCGGAAAGTAGTCCTACGGTAGAGGAAGTAACTTTGGCGATCAAATCGCTAAAAGTTGGCAAATCTGCTGGTGTGGACGAAATTCGGCCAGAAATGCTCAAGGCTTTAGGTAAAGAGGGAGTGCAATGGCTCTCGCGTGTCATTAAAGTGGCCTGGGAATGCGGTGAAACACCTGCTGATTGGCAAATGGGGGTGATAGTTCCTCTTTTTAAAAAAGGGGACAAAAGAGATTGCGCCAACTACAGGGGTATATCTCTTTTAAGTCTCCCTGGAAAAGTCTTCGCTAAGGTGCTAGAAAAGCGTTCCAGAGCTGTGGTTGAGGACAGTTTGGGGGATGAGCAGTGCGGTTTTCGTCCCGGTAGAAGCACAACCGACCAGTTGTTCACTCTCAGAATGGTTCTTGAGAAAGCCTGGGAATATGCCAAACCTGTCTACACTTGTTTTGTGGATTTGGAAAAAGCATATGATAGGGTTCCTCGAGGCAAACTCTGGAGTGTTCTGCAGGAGTATGGGATTGATGGTTCCCTGTTAAGGGCGATTCAGTCTTTATATACAAACTGTAAAAGCTGTGTTCGGATAAACGGTATTAAATCAATACCTTTCACTGTGGGCGTTGGACTCCGCCAGGGGTGCGTTTTATCACCTCTCCTCTTCATTGTATATATGGATTGGATGTTGCAGCGCAGCCGTGGCGGAGAATGTTTCAAAGTGGGAGACCTAAGGATTAGTCATCTGCTCTTTGCGGATGATTTGGTCATCCTTGGGTCCTCTCAAACCGAACTTCAGCGCGCACTCGAAAGGTTTGTAGCCGTTTGTGATGATGCTGGAATGAAGATCAACGTGAACAAATCGGAAGTAATGGTCGTTTCCAAAAAACCCATTCAGTGCACTCTGCATGTTAGTGGAGTCCCACTGAAGCAGGTGGAGAAGTTTAAGTACCTCGGGGTTTTATTCACGAGTGATGGGAGGAGCAATGCCGAGTTATCCTGTAGAATTGGTCAGGCTGGATCAATTTTGAGAGAGCTTGGCCAATCTGTTATAAGGAAGGCCGAACTTAGTATTCAAGCTAAGCTATCGGTTTTTAACTTGGTGTATGTTCCAACTCTCACCTATGGTCATGAAATTTGGGTAGTGACCGAAAGAATAAGATCGCGGATACAAGCTGCCGAAATGAGGTTCCTTCGCGGTGTTCTTGGAATAACTCGTAGGGATCGAGTGCGCAACACCAGAGTACGCGAGGCGCTCAACGTTGAGCAGCTACTTCTCCGAACGGAACGATCTATGCTTCGATGGTTTGGTCACGTAGTGCGTATGTCCCCAGACCGGCTTCCAAGACGCGCCATGGTTGCCGTACCATCAGGTAGACGACTTTGCGGAAGGCCCAAAAATAGATGGTTGGATCAAGTCCGACATCTCTCTTGGAGCCGCTTAGGGATTCTCCCTGATGAATTGGAGTCAATGGCGGAGGATCGAGAAGGATGGAGAGTCCACCTGAGCATCCTACCCCCGCGACCCTCATGAAGGATTAGCGGGCCATTGAAAATGAATGAATGAATGAATGAACTTATTCACGAGAACCCTGAATATCTTCTTCTTCCTTTTTCAGCGAGGTTATGATCCGAAAATAAGGGATCATAACCCTCCCACTTCATCGCATTTCTACTGATCCGCCTGTGGGGTTCGCCTATTTGACCTCAGAAAATATCGGCAGGCCTGTAGATTTTGGATCACTCGGTGACTGAGGCCAATGAAATGCCAGGCGTCATGATCATGATCCAGGCGTTTATAGGCCTGCCTTTCCTACATCGCGATGTCTTTGGAACGTTCATTGATATTTCCTTTTTAACAGGGTTCAAATGAACTCTTCTTTGAACGTGGCAATACCAACTGAGCCGGTCGCGCTTTATCTTTTGTACGATGATTTCCTTGACGTGAAAGCTTCCACGGATCTTCGAACTTCTTATTCGATCAAGCTTTGTCACTCCTGGGGCATCACTCTGTATTGCTACTCGAAAGCCACATTTTTGCGAAAGTGCTTTGCGATTCTAATCTTAGCCGGCACTCTGTAAGAAAACAGAATCAAATGAAAGTATTGCCAACTGAAGCTATGAAATGTGCAAATCTAGGTTCGAGTATCGACCGCTGAAATGTCACTTTGAAGCAAATTTCATTCCAGAGAATTTAGTGTTTTATTTATATTTGAGAAAGAAAGTTAAATATATGTTATAGAAATGGAACTGGATGCTGTCGAATTGTGGTTTCATCAAGAGGACACACAACGAGAAAGAATAGAACGCAGGCGAATTAGAAATAGGTCGAATATAATGGAGCTAAGTGATAAAAAGTACAAGAAAAATATAGTAGTTGTTGGTTCAACCCGAAACTCATAGTTTTAAGTGGGAAATACACGATACAACCGTCGTACCGGCATCGGTATACTGTTGTATGCAGCACACACATACAATTTGCATACGACTATTCAGCCATTTTACACATACACCATATAATTTCCATACAGTTTGTGTATGTAACAGCGGTTGTACAGTCAAGACCATGCGACCATACGATATCGGTACAACGGTCGGTTGTGTGAATACACACAACATAATTATCGTATACAACATCAAAGATGTGAAACCGTTCGTAGAACAGTTGTATCGTGTATTTCCCACTTTACTCATTCTATCCACTGCTACCTTCAAGAGAAGTTAAGGTGGAACATTTACATTTGATTTCTGGTGGACTGCCGTCATGTTCTAAAACACGTTTTAATCAAGTAATTTCACAAAACTATTTTATGTATATCACTTTCATTGTATTTTAAGTTTAAAATAACATTTTATGTCATAAAATACTTACATTTTAAAAGAAACACAATTGCTTACATCCGCAAACCAAATAGCAATAGAATAAAATGATGCGAATTCGAGTTACTTTGACATTCACCCTGATTGTCGTTGGCGTTTGCCGCTTATCGACGATTGTCGTTTGATTCATAGCTACGACCTACTGACTGCTAAACATTACTAAGCAATTTATTTGTCGTGTAGAATACTATTACAACTCGTTCACAATGAAAACGTTATAAAAATGGATTCGTGCTACATCTGAAGAATAAAACGACAATCGTCGAAAAGCGACAAACGCCAACGACAATCAGGGTGATTTTGTTTAGCAATACAGAGTGCCAGATTTGCGATAAGAAATTGACATTGAAGTTGGCAACAAAAGTTTGTTCGATTGGCATAAATTTGGATTTGCGATTCGAATTACAGAGAGACAATTCTGCGAATTCGATTGATTTGAATTTAGAGTAGCAATACAGAGTGAGGCCCCTGCTGTTATGCGAATCATCTTCATCTCAGCTGCCTACTCTCATATTTTTGGCACATCGTCCAACATGCATTTAGGCGTTATACGGCCAACAGTGCGCAACCAACTGTGGTAGGGAAATATTAACCGCTATAATATGCAACAATTTTTTACATTCGTCGGTTGCTATCGTTCAAACGATGATCGTCTGAAAAGTTACGTGATTTGCCCCCAGGGTTATCGTGAATTACAGGGGCCTTATTTTGTACTGCATTCGGATTCGGATTGCCATTCGAAAATGTAATCCGATTCTAAAATTAATTGGTATTTTGTATGGTTCTCGGATTGGGTGTAAATGCTTCCAACTCAAAATCAAAAATTTCCGAAAGTTAGATTGTCAAAACATCTATCAAATGTCACTTAAATTACTTGGAAATTGAGTTTGTATACATTTGCTATAGAAACGCAATACAAAATAAGGCCCCAGTAATACCTCGATTTACGTCATTTCAACTTACGCCGTCAAAAAAGTAAGGGAAGTGCCACTATGTACAAACACACATTTCCAAATATACATCGGAAAGTACATTGTGTACTTTTGAACTTCGATGCAATTTTTCTTTTAATTGTAACATTAAATTTTATTTCTTGTCAATAACTTTTAATTATTTCTTAATTATAAAAAATAAAAGAAAAATGTAAATACACTCTACATTGTCTTACTGTTTCGATATACGTCAGGACTTCTGGAACGAATTAGTGACGTAACTCGAGGTATTCCTCTATTTTTCCCCGAACAAAAACTAGGTCTCTTCAAAAATAGCGAACAAATTCATTGGGTAAAAATTAAATACCGTGATTGCGTTGAAAATTCTCCTGAATTGTAATTCATTATACAATATATATTTCTTTTCCCACGAATTATTTTGTCTTTTTTGAAAACATCTAATTTTTGTTAGGGGGAAAAATTCCGAGGGAAAATTTATTCACGATGACCCTGATGTTCACCAAATGTTAGGTTTTTGTCTAACATAATGGCAAGATACTTCACTTTACTACCTACCTCGATTTGGGTATTGTCTACGATAATTTTTACTTGGTTATTTCGGCGTTTAGAATAAGTTTTTTTTTCTTTTAACCACTCACTTAATGGTGACAGCTGGTTCTTTGGTATCAGAAAAAAAAAATCGATCATTTAGGTAGCCTAGGCTATAACCCACAGCATATATATTATACAAACATCTTTATTTGATTTAAAAAAATACACATGATTTGCATTTGCCATCTATTTGATTTGTAAAAATTATTTTATATAATGATAAGATTTCAACGTTGAAACATATTCGTAAATACATATAAAAATTTGTTTAGATTTCATAGTAGAATAATTGTTAATGATTTAAATTCCGAAAGGAATTACTTACACGATAGTTTGCTTAACATAATGGTTCTTTTTTTACTTACATCGAATATATAGATATATATACATTTTATTTGGTCATAATTGTTAAAATAGAAAGTTTTTCTTCTTTGTGCTTAAGATTAGTTTTCAAGAATAATATTAATATGAATTTGATTCAAAAAGAAAATTAAAAATCCAACGAAATCAGTTAAGAGAAATGAAACGTAGAAACTGACTATGAAACGATGCGTTCTACGCGATCATTTCGAAAAATTCTTGAGTGTTATACGAAAGTAATAATAATTTACGAAACAAAAACAGAAGTTATATGAAATTCAATTAAAAAATGATTAGCAATACGAATGCGCTTTCTAGCGTCATCTTTCATTTGGAGTTCTATTTAGATTTTCATTTGTTGTTTGAAATAGGAACTTTTAGCCAAACGGTACGATTCCGCTTTAAGGGCGTCTTCCATTGTGACAATGGGCTTCTGTGGACAATATTTGACAGTATGTGCCATATCACCAGACGCTTTACAGATCGGACAAATGTATGTACGAAGTTTTGGACATAAAACACGGCCGAGCGCATCGCGTACAGCATGACTCTTAACGACGGCTTCCGCTTCATTGTTGTTTTCACAAAACACGCAATGTTTCAAAGCCGACTGTGGGAGGAGAAACGATTAGAGTTTGAAAAATGATTGGACATTTTTTTTACTTACATATTTGTCACTCTTGATACCATTGTATCTCTTTGGTGGTGGTTTTCTATAGTATTCTGCGGTATGTGAAGGTAACACCTTCCAAAGATTTGCTCTAAATTTAATGTCAGAGAAACTGGACTGTTCTTTGTTACGATTTTGATATTTTAACTCATCGGAACTGTAGCCATTGCAAGCGAACTCCTGCATAACGGCATCAACCTGATTCTTCGACTGTACTGGTTCTATGAATAAAATTTTATAATATCGTTATAAGTAAATTAACAGTGAATGTTCTTCGAATAAGAGATGTGTATATAACAGACTTGGCTCTTTTACTTAAGCATGTATATAAGCAAAGCTAGTTATAAAGACAACATTAACCATAAAAACGATTCTTTCATTTGCTTTTACTACCGGAAAGTGCAGGCAAAAGCAACTTTCTCGAATATATGCATAATATTAGGCTCAATTATTGGCACCATATGCAAAAATGTAGTAGTCAATGTAATTTCCTTCATTAGACAATACTTCTGCCCACCTCTCAGGCAACTTCTTAATGCCATCACTAAAAAAGTTGTTTGGGTTTGACAAAAAAAAAAAAAAAAAAATACTCCAGGGGCCTCTTAGACATCATTTCGAGATCTAAAATTTATTCCATTAAGGAAGTTTGCAGACTTCGGAACAAGTGGAAATCTGTAGGTGCTAAATATGAATAAGGCAATGGTGTAGTTGTAATGTCGTCAATTGCCACATTAATGGTTCATGGTTCAAATCCTGATGTCAGCAAGCATTTATTTATTTCTCATGAAATATATAAAGTCAGTCCGATCAAATTGCGAAAGCTTGTGTGAACACTACTGCGAAGGCATAACACTGGCAGTAACTTGGTCATATGACTTGCAAAATTGTTCGCTCTGTTGATAATGATTTGCCTATGACATCGATTATCGGGAAAAAAAATACTGTGAATCAGAAGCAAAGTTAATAAATAACAAAAATCTCACGCCACGATTTTCTCTGAAGCATAAACAACTGAGCTTCAAACAACTACACCAAATCTTTCTCTCTTCCTCTCCCTCTATCTACACTTTCCAACGCCCGCACTGTGTGCAAATATGTTAAGGGTATTCTTAACCCCTTGAGTGCGCGCAAATTATAAAAAAAAAAGGCGGATCCACCATTTTCTTTGGTGTCGATGGATGGGCATATGGCTTACGTTGAGTTCTCTTGCGAGTTCCCTTAGCGTAACAGTTAAATTTCTTTCGACGGTGCATCGTCTAGCTCTTCTGGCTTCCCGAACAAAGTTCAACCTTAAGGTCAAAATTGCCATCTCTAAACTTTGCAAACCAACGGCGACATTTGAACTCGCTGAGAACACCTTCTTTATACACATTTTGGATTCGGCTTGTGGCTTCACTTCCATTCTAGTTTTTTTCGGAACAAAAACAATAAAATATTCCTAATGCTCTTCCGACAGATGCATTTCAAAATTCAGTACAACAATGCTAACACAAGGAAATTGGAGCAATATATCCCAAAATACGTATTCAAATAACGGATTCAGCATTCAATTGTGCATGTTATGCATTAAATAAACAAAAAAAATTCAATACTATCGCTTTACATAATCTGTAAACTTGGACTGATTGAAGACAGCACGAGTAACGTAGATGATATTTAACAGATTTTACTTTGGTCGGAAAACAATGTCTTTTATTGAATCCAATCATATCAGAATGCTTGGTAATTATAAAAAATAATCTAGACCTTAGCATGTTAACAAAAATGTATTTTGGAAACACTCCAATTGAGTACATATCGAAAAGGAAAAGAATTTAAGTACTTTGGTTCAATAATACACTTAATTGGGAATACCACATCCAACTAGTTATTGGCAAAGTTTATGGATGCCTGAGAAATCTCTATATGTGCATATGTTTGTATGTATGTCTCAACATTTTACACCCATTTACATCAGAAAGTTGCTAGTGAAAACGGTTATCATTCCCATTATTATACATGGGTACCAAATTCTTTGTAGCCAGCGCAGAAACAGGATGAAAACCTAGTCGCTTTTAATAATGCGGTTCGACATGTTAACAAGCTCAGGCATAACGATCACATTTTTAATTATGTCAAAAACCTTCGAGCAATTATAAGTGAAGATTCCTACATCCTTGCAACAAGCAGTTGACGTATAGGCGGCAGGCGTTTTGGAGGGAAATGGGTATGGCATTAGTCCAAAAAAGACAGAGCCCGTACTCTGATATACTAAGGCCTAGGTTAGGTTAGGTTGAGTAGAGTTATGAGGATATCATAAAACCCTAGGCACGAAGTAAAAAGATCTACGCAGGCCTACTCCAGATATTTATTTTAATGGAACAGTGTTTTCCAAGTGCGAAAAGTTTAAATATTTGGGAGCTATGATCAATAGCAAAGTAACCTGTGATGACGATATTAATCATCGTGTAAGCGTAGGGTGGATGAAGTGGCGAGAGAACTCGGCTATCTTCTGTGATTGAAAAATGCCCCCTAAGCTGAAAGGAAAGCTCTACACCGCAGTTGTGCGTCCAGCACGGACATACGGTTTACAATGTTGGAGTAAATTAACGGCAGCTGAGATGAAAATGCTTTGCATGACAGCAGGAGTATTAGAAGTTCAAACATCCGATGATAGTACCTCAATAGCATCTTTTACAAATACCGCCGTGAACACAAGCATCACACACCTCCAGTGATGCGACCAAATCCAGTCATTAAATTACGATTTTCAAACAATTTGACAGTGGCGAAAGACTAACTTGGTCGAGTTCAATCGTGGAAACTAGTCTACCGTACCACAGCTTCAAATGGACGATCAAATAATCCAAACGAGGCCATGCATCTTAGGCATAGTATGGGACGAACACATAGCTAACATCTTAAAATTAGCTTCAATGAAACTGGGGTATTTATTTAAAGCAAAGAGATACTTCGCATCGGCATAGGTTTTGCTCTTTTACAAATCACAAGTTAAACCAGAACTTGAATATTAGGGTTATCGTGAATAAATGTTCCCTCGGAATTTTTCCCTCGAACAGAAATTAGATATCTTCAAAAAAGAGAAAATAACTCCGCGGAAAAGAAATAGGTATCATGAATGACAATTTAGGGGAATTTTCAACGCAATCGCGATATTTAATTTATCCCCGATTAATTTTTTCCCTATTTTTGAAGGTACAGTGGAGTGCCGATTAACCTGGACACCCAATCAACCGGGATATTTAAAAAAATTTTTCTTCCCCATTGAAATTCGATTAACCGGAAAAGACTCTATTATCCGGGATGCAAGCTTAAATCAAGTCAAAACGAAAACAGAACATAATCGTGCTAGTGAATTATCGCTAGCGTGAACACCCTTTTTTTTATATAGAGTACTCTGTAGCGTGAATAGCGAAAAACTCGATAACGTGAACAAACAATTTAGAGCATATGGCTTGAACACACACAATACAATTTTATGTTGTACCTGTAATATTCCTTTACTGTTAATATTTTATCTCTCAGTGCAGTTGTATTATGGTTTCGCGCAAAATGTCTACTGAAAATCCGAAGTTCCTATCTTTAAAGAAAAAGTTGATTGAGAGATTAGAAAAAGGTATAACAAATTTGTCCAGTCAATATGATGATGTGGCTAAATCTACAATTTCGGTCATAAAAAAAAAAAAGAACAGAATCCTCTGTGGTGACCACTAGCCAAATCGGTTGCTTGAAAAAAAAAACCCTAAAACAGGGTGAGCATCCTCATATGGAACGAGCGCTATATGTTGCACCATTCAAATCTAACATGGAAAAAAAAATTTCATATAGTTGTCTAAAAACCAACTATAATGCTGATGAGTCGGGTTTGCTTTAGAAGAAGAAATACTAGTATTAAGGATTTTTTTTTTACAAAGTGAAGTGGAAAACAATGTATATAAAAATAATAAAAACGCCCCGTGCAGGGACGGGTTAAGAATATCACTGCAGCGCACCCCCAACAACTAGCGCTTGTCGTAAAAGGCGACTAAGGGGACAAATCAGATCTAGGCAATATAACACCCAAGTGAGCCTAGCGACACATATACTACCATAAAAACCCTCCCACAAGTGTGCATGCGAGTCCGTGGGTTGACACGACTGGAGATCACCGGTGTCATAAAAGAAAGATCAAACAATACTAAAACAGGAGCATGCACGTGTCAAACAACAAACACCATCGCAATATGGTGCAAAAATTGTATTGCAAAACTGTATCATTACGATAATACTTGCAAAAAGGAAAGGCACTACCCCGCCAGGCACTACCACTGCTGTGCATGGTACTGATCCTGGACCGAGCAGAAATGTTCGGGTCAGAGCTATACGGATTCCGGGGGCTAGCAACATAATGAAACAGTTTGGACGCAATTTAAGGGTCGCGAGTTGGAACGTTGGAAGCATGACCTGTCGAAGTTACGAGCTGGAAGAGATGATGAATAGAAGGCGGGTGGACATCTTGTGTGTCCAAGAGACGAAATGGAAAAACACCGGGAATCGGGCGCGTTTCTTGGACGTTAGGACAAAAGATTACAAGATGTTCTACTACGGAACGGAAAAGGCTAGGAACGGAATCGGTATCATCCTTGCGGCAGAGCTACTTGGAAACGTCTTGAGCATTTCGAAGTCCAGCGACCGTTTGATGTCTCTCAAACTAGTAATACAAGGAGAGGTGTGGAATATTGTCAGTGCATATGCTCCCCACGATGGGTACAATCAGAGAGATAAAGATGCATTTTGGCTAGATTTCCACAATCTCCTTAAGGACATCCCAAAGAAAGAATTTCTGTTTGTTGGAGGAGATTTGAATGGACATGTCGGGAAATCAAACGAAGACTATGAAGACTGCCATGGAGGACTAGGATATGGCACCAGGAACCTTCCTGGTGAAGACATCCTAAGCATGTGCAAATCACACGGTCTTATCGTCTTAAATACCATGTTCATTAAACAAAGCCGACACCTGATCACTTACAGCAGTGGTGGAGATGAAACTCAGATTGACTACCATTTGGTAGGCAGTTTCATGAAGCCTCGGGTAAAAGATTGCAAAGTGATCCTGAGAGAGGCAATCGCTCGACAACACCGTCTCCTGCTAACAGAAATTTTTATGAAAACACCAAAGAAAAGCAAACAAACAAGGGTCTCTGAGAAAATCAAGTGGTACAATCTGGACAAAGGAAAAGGCGAGGCTTTTGTTTTCGTAATGAAGAATTACCTCTCTCACACCATCAACGGAGCTGAGGATGAAGAGTGCAGAGCACAAAATATGTGGGATTCCCTACAGCGAACTTGCTTAAAGAAGGCCAAATCACTGCTAGGAGCTTCAAAAGGCCACCATCAACACGCCAAAGAAACATGGTGGTGGAGTGATGAAGCTAAGAAAGTGATAAATGAGAAGAAAGCGGCTTTCAAAGCTTGGTCAAAGTGCCCCTCTAATAATAGTGACGAAAAAGCTCGCCTCGAAATGGAATACAGATGCTGCAAGAAAAAAGCGAAGAAGTGCGCTCAGCTTCAAGCAGAGAGTACGGAGGGCCTGTATCGGGAGCTGGAGAAAATATTTTCCCCGGTTGCTGATGCAAACCAGGCTATCCAGGAGCTGCGAAGACACAATATGAACAAGAGTGCCACTATCTTCAAAATAGCCGCCCAAAGAAGGAAGAATGCTCAGGAGATTCGTTCGCCAAAGTTCATTAGCAATGCTCATGGCCAGCTTCTTGTGGATGGATTCTGCAGAGGTGACGGCAGTATTGTGAAGAGCTTTTGAATGAACAGTTTCCCCGGCTATACTTTCCAAGAGCCACCCCTAACTGTGAAGAAATACCCGACATTACAGTCGAAGAAGTTAGTGAGGCGGTCAAATACTCCAAAAAACGAAAAGCGATTGGGCCAGACGAAATACCCTCTGAGTTCTGGAAAAAGATGGGAGATATCGGGTTCAGATGGCTCAGAATTCTCATCTCCAAATTCGTGAGAGGTGATCCAATGCCGAATGAATGGAGGGAAAGTTACCTTCTCCCTGTATACAAAGGGAAGGGTGATACGCGAAACTGTGATAACTACCGTTCAATCAAGCTGATGTCACACACCATGAAGATCGTTGAGCGGGTATTAGGTGGCCGACTGCGAAAAATAATACGGCTATCTGATGATCAGTGCGGGTTTGTCTCGGGTAAATCAACCACAGATGCAATCCAAAGTATAAGGATCATAATGGAAAAACATCGTGATTCCTTAAGGGATTTGCATATTGTATTGGTTGACTTTGAAAAGGCATTCGACAGACAACCACGAGATCTGATATGGGTGGCGCTAAGACATCGAGGGGTTCCAGAAACCTATGTACAGATGATTATGGACATGTACGAAGGAGCAAAGACAAAAGTAAGATGCCCCGCTGGAGTAACCGAAGAGTTCCCAATCAAAGTCGGGGTACACCAGGGAAGCGTTTTAAGTCCTTTGCTCTTTATTACAGTCCTTGATTATCTGCTTGAAGGTAAAGTGATGGACCCCAAGGTACATCAGTTATTCTTTGCTGACGATGGAGCCATCATAAGTGAGGATCCTACATCCCTGCAACGAGCACTTGATGTGTGGGTGGACGTTTTGGAGGGAAATGGGTATCGCATTAGTTCAAAAAAGACAGAGTACTTGTGCTGCCCGTTCTCTGATCCACTCAGGCCTATTCCAGACATTTATTTGAATGGAACAGTGCTTCCCAAGTGCGAAAAGTTCAAATATCTGGGATCTATGATCAATAGCAAAGCAACTTGTGATGACGACATCAATCATCGTGTAAGCGTAGGGTGGATGAAGTGGCGAGAAAATTCCGCTATCTTCTGTGACAGAAAAATGCCCCCTAAGTTGAAAGGAAGGCTCTACACCGCAGTTGTACGTCCAGCGCTCACATACGGTTCACAATGTTGGACGATGTACAAAAAGTATGAGAGTAAATTAACGGCAGCTGAGATGAAGATGCTTCGCATGACAGCAGGAGTGACCAAGCTTGATCGAATAAGAAGTTCGAAGATCCGTGGAAGCTTTCACATCAAGGAAACCATCGTACAAAAAATAGAGCGTGACCGGCTCAGTTGGTATTGCCACGTTCAAAGAAGAGATCATTTGAACCCTGTTAAAAAGGCAATATCAATGCACGTTCCAAAGACATCGCGATGTAGGAAAGGCAGGCCTATAAACGCCTGGATCAGACAAATGCGACGACATCGGCATTTCATTGGCCTCAGTAACCGAGTGATCCAAAATCGGCAGGCCTGCCGATATTTTCTGAGGTCAAATAGGCGAACCCCATATGCGGATCAGTAGAAATGCGGTGAAGTGGGAGGGTTGTGATCCCTTGTTTTCGGATCATAGCCTCGCTGATAAAAGGAAGAAGAAGATAAAAATAATAAAAACAAAAGTATTGCCACTTGCATTTATTTGATATTTAAAAATGATTGGATAACGTGAACAATTTGGTTAGCGTGAACAGCCTGTGCAATAATTCGTTCGCGCCATCCAGACTCTACTGTATTGGTTTTGTGTGTTATTGAATATTATTAAAAATATGAAATTGGCGCACAAACTGTATATGATTTCCTTAAAAATGAAGATAGGATTCTCAAATTTCTTGCTAAAAGTAATTTCACCAATGGTTTGCAGAAGCGTAGAGTATTTAAGAAAGCTGAGAACCCAAAACTGGATAGTGCAACATATGAATGGGTACGTCAGCAAAGATTCACTTTCTGGTGAAATGATTGTGGAATAGGCAAAATACTCGTATTTTCACGTCGAGTTGGTTCAAGACTCTGAATGTTTGTGTTCATCTGGTTGGATGAGAAATTTCAAACAGTCATCGAATTCTTTGTTTCAAAATTTCAGGTGAAAAAGAATATGCTGAATATGAATCTGCTACGTTTTTTGTTGAAGAACTAACTGAACTCATAAAAAACGAAAATTTGACAAGTGAGCAAATATACAATGCGGGGCAAGCTTTTTTGGAGGTGCTTACCAGGAAATACTTTGGCTTGTAAAGAAGAACATGTTGTAGAGGGTTATGAAGATTCCAAGGACAAGGAACGACTTACTGTGCTATTTTGCTCCAATGCTACAGCGACTCACAAATGCAAGTTAATTGTAATTGGTAAAAGTCTTCGCCCAAGAGCACTCAGACATGTGAGAGTGCTTCCTGTCATATGTGTATATGGTATAAGCCAACAAGAGGACTCGGGTAGGGCAAACAATTTTTCTGTAGTGGTTCAACCAAAACTTTATACCCGAAGTCAAAGAGCATTTGAAAAAAACCAAACTCGGAAAAGACTGAAAAGTTATTTTGCTATTGGATAACCCCGTATTTATTTATATTCTTTACGTATATATTTTATGAATTGTTGCTAATGAGTTTTATTTATTTTTATTTCGTTTTTGTTTTATTGACATAATAAATAAGTTTTTGTTGATTTTTATTAATTTTTTGTTTTATAGAAAGAAATTCGATTATCCGGGTTTTTCGATTTTCCGTGGTGAGCTCGGTCCCGACCATCCCGCTTAATCGACTCTTCACTGTACCTAATTTTTGTTCGGGGGAAAAGTTCCAAGGGAAAATTTAAACGCGTTAACCCACATTGTTTCCACATTTGGAGCTCGGCTCTAAAACATTGCCTAAATCTACTCGACAACATCCAGAGAGGAGCAGTTCGCCTAATAGAAGACCCCGCGCTAACATCGTATGGGAGTAGCAGATATACCACCTTGATCAAAAAGTTCCCGGAATAAAAACCGTGTGGCACTCCCATCCGATTTGAGTTCTGTTTTCTTTGTTAAGTTGGTACATCTGTTGTTGATATTCCCTCTAAATCTTAGCATCATAGCTGGACATTTGCAAAAGTTACGTAGCCAAGAGTACATCTATCTCTGTGTGTTGGCGATTTTTTACAATTTTAGAAATGGATTTAAATTTGCAACAACGAACTTGTGATAAATTTTGCGTAAAAAACGGATTTAATGGTGCGCGAACGTTGGAAATGTTGGGAAAGTGTTTTGGCAACGATTCTCGAAAGAAAACGGTCGTTTACCAGTGGCACGAGCGGTTCAAAAGTGGTCGTGAGTCAATCGAAGATGTTGGACGCAGTGGCAGACCATCGACATCGAAAACCGACGAAAACATTGATAAAGTCAAAGAAATGTTGGTCAATAACCGCAAATTAACCATCAGAGAGATAGCGGAGGACTTGAACATTGCCTATGGATCCGTTCAAGACATTTTGGTTAATGATTTGGGTTTCCGTCGTGTAGCAGCAAAGTTGGGGCCAAAAGACCTCAATTTCATGCAAAAAAGAGACCGTGTTGACATCGCAAAAGACATGATTTGCGAGGCTGAATCCGATCCCACATTCATCAAAAGGATCATTACTGGAGACGAGACGAGGGCTTATGAGTACGACACGCAATCCAGACATCAGGCAAGTGAATAACGTTCACCAAATGAGCCGAGACCAAAAAAAACCACGTCGTTTTCAGTCAAAAAAGAAGGCAATGCTCACGGTTTTCATGGATTACAACGGTGAAGTGCATCATGAATACTCATCTGCCAGAAGGCCAGACAGTAAACAAAGAGTATTATTTGGGCGTTATGAGACGTTTGCGTGAAGCAATTCGCCGAAAGAGACCAGAATTGTGGGCAGAAAACTCGTGGATTTTGCACCATGATAACGCACCGGCCACAGTGCCATGATTATTCGTAATTTTTTGACGAGAAATGCAACAAATACCATCCAACAGCCACCGAATTCACCTGATTTGGCTCGCTGTGACTTCTTTCTGTTCAATCGAGTTAAAAAACCATTACGGGGAACGCGTTTCAGCAGCCGAGAGGAAGTAATGGAAAAATCGCAGGAAGCACTGATGGACATACCGAAAACCGAATATAAAAAATGTTTCGAAGATTAGATCAAGCGCTGGCATAAGTGTGTTGCAGTCGATGGGGATTACTTTGAAGGGGACAATATAGATTTAGATGAATAAACTTGTATTTTTAATTTTCTGAATAAATTCCGGGAACTTTTTGATCAAGGTGGTATATCTATACTACAGATACTACTATGAAAAAATACATCATTTCACATCAAGGAAACCATCGTACAAAAAATAGAGCGCGACCAGCTCAGTTGGTATTGCCACGTTCAAAGAAGAGATCATTTGAACCCTGTTAAAAAGGCAATATCAATGCACGTTCCAAAGACGTCGCGATGTAGGAAAGGCAGGCCTATAAACGCCTGGATCAGACAAATGCGACGACATCGGCATTTCCTTGGCCTCAGTAACCGAGTGATCCAAAATCGGCAAGCTTGCCGATATTTTCTGAGATCAAATAGGCCCCACAGGCGGATCAGTAGAAATGCGGTGAAGTGGGAGGGTTGTGATCCCTTGTTTTCGGATCATAGCCTCGCTGATAAAAGGAAGAAGAAGAAGACTACTATGAAAAAATACAATATTTAGACGTCCTGCCACACCATTTACCGTGAAACCGTGCCTAGGCCACACCAGCCTTGCACACGAATACCAACTAAAAAAAAAAAAAAAAAACTTCCCGACTACCAGACCAGCAAGAGTACAATTTTTAAATTTGTTAGATCATTTGAATTCCATGCTGTTAAACTCATCCATCGCGAAACTTTAAAAACTATAGTTGCTCTAAATATTAAGATCAGACCAGATTCGTCAGTCATTTTAATAAGAGTAGTTCATGGAAAGCTTTACAAATGGATAAAATAAATTAATGTCGTGCGGTAATAAAATTCTTTACAAGGAAGGGATTTATTCCCAAACAAATAAAGGACGAGCTGGATTCTGTTCATGGGAAATCTTCACCATCATATATAAGTAGTCATTAAGGGCTGGCCTAAGCGCTTTCGTTGGAGACATGAGTCGCTTGAAAATGACTCTCACTCAGGTGGATCATCAACTGCGGTCACAGAAGAAAATGTTGAATTTGTAAAACAAGTTGTTCTGAGGATTCTGATCATGATCATGATCATATTCGTATGAGCAAGGTCAGCACAAGATGGGTGCCACAAATCCTTTATGCAATTCAAAAACAACGAAGGGCAGATTTTTGTAAGCGAATTATGGAGCTCTGCGGTGAAGACGAAAGTGGACTGGCGCATTGTTACTGGAGAAGCAAAGGTGCTATATTATGACCCAACAACAAGAAGAGATTCGATGGAGTGGCGCCGTCCTGATGAGCAGCGCCGCAAAAAAGAAATAACAAGAGTATCAAAAAGCGTCAAAAAGGTAATGGCGAAAATTTGTTGGTTTTTAAAAAGCGCAATACAGTGGTGACTTGTGATTCAGTGTTATCGCGAATAAATTTTCCCCCGGAACAAATATTAGGTACTTACCTTCAATAATAGGGAAAAAATTCATAGAGTAAAAATTAAGTATCGCGATTGCGTTGAAAATGCTCCTGAATTGTCATTCATGATGCCTATTTGTTTTGCGCGGAATTATTTCCTCTTTTTTTAAGATACTTAATTTTTGTTCGGTGGGAAAATTTATTCACGATAACCCTGATTATGCTTCACAGCTGCATAAACCTCGGACGGCTATAATAGAAAAACGAGGCGGAAAAATTACAAGAGGTCTCCTTCTGCTACACGACAATACATCCGTTCACACGGCACCTATTGCACAGGTCGCCATACACAAATGTGGATTTACATAAATTGATCATCCACCTTATAACCCAGATTTAGACCCTAGCGAATATTTTTTATTCAGCAAATCGAAGTCTGACCTTCCGGAGGGAAGCTATCGAGGCTGTAGCACGATACGTTAATCTCATCTTTTAATTAGTAATTATTAAGGATTAATAAATAAATGGTAGCCGGACGTTAAAAAGAAACGCGAAGCTACTTAAAAGGCATTCCAAGTTAAGCATATGAGTAACAAATACTCTTATATCAGTAGCTTAAACTTATATGGACGTATGGTATACAACTCTGGGGTTGTGCCTGCCCAACGCGAGTCTTTTTTTTAAACTAGTGAGACTCGCAAGTAAAAAAAATGTTGGGACTAACTGAACTTGATTTATTATAAATTTGCAGAGCTTCCATTGGAGCTATTGAATAGTTGTGTGTCCAGGTACATGGTATCATGTGACCGTGATATTGGAATAGGGTATTAATTTAGCAGTGGGACCGTATGGCTGTGTAAAAAGAAGACATGAATTTGACCGTGTGATCGTGTGAGAAGTAGAAGACATGAATTTGACTGTATGACCGCGTCAGAAATAGGAAACCTCCATTTGATCGTGTGACCATATGAATTAGGAAATGTACATTTGTTCGTGTAACCATACGAACCCCACAGGCGGATCAGTAGAAATGCGGTGAAGTGGGAGGGTTATGATCCCTTATTGTCGGATCATAACCTCGCTGAAAAAGGAAAAAGTTCGTGTAACCATACGAGAAGTAGATTTGACCGCGTGACATTGAGTAGAAGACATGAAAAAGATATGGATCTGACCATGTGACAGTGTCAGAAGACATGAATCTGATCGTGTAAGAAGCAGGAAACGTGCATTTGACAGCGTGGTCATAAGAATTAGGAAGAGCACATTTGACCGTATTAGAAGCGAGACCTGAATCTGGCCGTTTAAGTAGAAAACATAGAGTTGACTGACCGTTTGGGAATCACGAGATATGAATGTCACACACTCAAATGGATATCCCGCAGTCGTCACACGATCAGCCCTTACCCTGCACTTGTCAATCGCTCAAACAATCACCCTGTATCAATACTCACACATGCTTATCCGCACAAAACCAATACTGCAGACAAATTTCACTAAGTCCACACTTACCTCCTTTGTACGCCGTCAACATGGCAAACATCTTTAGGGATCGGGAAATCTCATCGCCTTCCTCTGGTGTACTTGTGTCTTCCAAGTACTTATCGTGCTGACATATTGCCCCCAGAAATGAGCCATAGCTCTCCTGAAACGACAAGTGAAATCGCGTGTTCAATCTCATGTAACGGTAAAGTCTGTCCAAGTAAATGGAATTCATTGGAATCAAATAACAGATCTTTATGAAATAGATTTACAATGTCGTTCTCCGCATTATTTCTATACATCACGTCAAATAAAATAAATGGATGGTAAACCCAATAAAAAAAAATATATATATATGTAGTCTGTTGTTTAGACTTAGCCTAAAAATTGTAGAAATTGTTTCGTCTACTTTAAATTTTAGTCTTTTATTAAAAATGACTTCGTTAAGAATTCTTTTAAGTCGCACGTCCAAAGAGTTATACCGCGAAATTTATATTAAATTGCGATGCGATTGAAACAAACTGTGCTTGTGACAATTATCTTAACGGTATCCGACCTATTGGATTGGAGGTGGATAGGATGAAACAGCTTTCGTTGCATACTTTTCGGAAGTAGTTACTGCTATTGTGAACAGCTTGTTTAGTTCTGTTCGCTCTGAAATTTCCCTCCTACCTTTTTTTATCAGATACAAAAAAAAGCAATAGTTGCGTTTTATTAGCCGCGTTTTGTTTTTCCCGTGAACTGGTTTAGTTCATGTTTTACACAGGATGCAAAAACAACAATTAAACCAGCACTTGAGCTGGTTCAATTTTTGTGAACCAGAATTCATACCCCATACCCCGCCACTAGATGGCTTTTCACAAAAAAAAAAATTATATGTAAAGTTTGGCAGCTCTACTGAATGGCAGAAGTAAATCATAGTTATTTGTTGTATCCTCACTTTCTGATGAAGGTATCTAAAAATACTTACAGTCGTATTAATAAAAAATCGCTAGCACACTGATAACGAATGAGTTAACTAACTCGTAGTTAGCGAGGTTAGCTATTAGTTAAATTTTCTTATTAATAAAAATGTTTTCTCCATGCAATAGCTGTCTGACGTTTTAATTATATCTAGAGTTTGCAAATGGCAACAACTGTCCTTAATTGTACCAAAAAGAAAGCAAAATCTACTACATTCTATTGAAACGTCATAATAATTGGCCAGGTTATGTAGAACGCCTAGGGCTACAATGATAATTTTTGCATTCTCCAAAGATATTCGGCCATCAAAACACCAAATGATCGTTCAACCGCATTTGCAGTAGCAATATGAGCAATATTACCCCTGTTTTTTGGCCTTTGTAAGCAGTAAAGCGAAGTAAAGTAAACCACATTTAAAAAAAAAACGATCCGCAGCTGCCAGATTTTCTATATTTCAAAATTTCTTATTTCCTTATAAAAAAAACCACCAGACCTACCGATATTTCTGTCTTTTAATAAAAAAAATTAAAAAATGTTATCTTTGCCAACTTGGATAAACGAAATAATTGAACTCGCAATCGAGTCTCGAAAAATTATCTACACTTGAATCCGGCTGCGGAACTTATTGGCAGTCATTGGCAGTGGGATATTGTAGTAGATTTAGATGCAAAATCCTACTTTACTTCACTTCGATGTGGGATAATGGAGCATTTCTGTGCAGGATTTCTGGGATTTAAAACTGGCGTAAAAAGATGGTTGTACATGCAACCACCACCTCCTAAATGACGACCCCTGAAATCGCCATTTATAAATGATCTTTTATCCCGCTTTCTCTGAAAATTCGAGAATCATGGGTACTTTCACGCCAGTGAGCAACAACAACAACAGAAAAGGGATATTTTCTTAAGTGGGAGTCGCAGACATCTTGGGTGTTAATAGAAAAGTAACCTTTTCTATTTTCATAGAGCTGCAATGATTATCCTGACTGTCTTTGATTGTTTAATGACAAGCCATTTTTGTGTATCTTCTTGCAGCAATTTTACACACAGGCACTATTTTGCAAGGTTATCAACTCTTTAACTCGCAAAATCGGCGAGTTAGTTAACAAACGTCAGTTAAGTCTGCATTTTTTTTATTCATAAGGATTTGAACATATCCACTGCGTAAACCATGAGTTAGAGATAACTCGTGTTTATTAATATGGCTGTTAATTAGTAAGCAAATATAAAAATATTAAGGACTTTTCTCATTTCGATTGCTATTTTTCCGCCATTTTTACTCCATATTAAACGCCAGTGTGTAGCTGCTGCTACCAACTTGTGAAAATGAAATTTCTAGGTGAACCAGGAGTGCTTTTTTATTTTGAGATGAACTAGTTCAATTCACGGGAAAAACAAAACGCGGCTATTATCACGTAGGATCACGTAGGAGATCTTGCATCAGGAACAATTTTCGTGATCTAGAAATTAGTTCGCTCTTGTTGCCAGATTAGAATGTGAAATACTTTTTGCACTCCAAATATTATTTTATGATTTCATTTATTTTTTGGAATTATGCACAAAAGGGCATATCTTGGGGGTGACAATAGTGTAGCAGTAACGTCCTGCTAATGGTTCATGGTTCAAATCCTGATGTGAGCAAGCATTTATTTATTTCTCATGAAATATATTAAGTCAGTTCGATAAATTGTGAAAGCTTGTGCGAACACTACTGCGAAGGCATAACACTGGCAGTAGCTTGGTCATATGGCTGGAAAATTGTTCGCTCTGTTGGATGGTTGATTTGCCTAAGACGTCGGTAATCGCAAAAAAAAAACCGTGAATTAGAAGCAAAGGCAAAAAATTACAAAAATCTCCTCAGTTATCTGGACGCCACCCTCGGAATTTCTCTGAAGCATAAACAACTTAGCTTCAAACCAATACACCAAATCTTTCTCTCTCTCTCTCTCTCTATCTCTCTCTATCTCTCTCTCTCTCTCTCTCTCTCTCTCTCTCTCTCTCTCTCTCTCTCTCTCTCTCTCTCTCTCTATCTATCTATCCTTTCCAATGCCCACACTATGCAAAAACATGTTAAAAGTATTCATAACCCCTTGAGTGTGCGCAAATTATAAAAAAAAATCTGAGATCAATTACTCCTAATAATTCCGAATTTATAATTATGGAGTGAATATACACCATTTTGAATGAAGTGGTGTGGGGAAAGAAGAATGAAAGAAGAAAAAATATCGAACTCTTTGAATTTTATAAAAACAATTTCAGTCGCATGGCAACTCCATATTCTAGTTGCTTGTCAGAAGAAACAAATGCTGTTCTGAATGCATATAGCAAGAGGCAAACACAATTTCAGCATGAAATGAACCACATTTTGAAAGGAGGCGATAACCAAAACAGACAACAAAAATTGTTCGTTGATCTAGATCATTTCGTTTTCGTCGTGAGATCTATATGGATCATGTGTGAAAAAACGCGGTTAGTATTTCAAAAAAAAAGAAAAGAAGAAGGAATATGGGACCCTAGGTACATCTCATCTCTACCTTTTATTTCGACTGCATTTTCTAGCAGCAGCTATCAATCCAATTAATTGGGAAAACTAGTGCCAAGGAATAGTACTCTCAATAAGGTGAGAGAGGTGTGGCTAGAATGATGGAAGAAATACTGTGAACCACAAAGTTAGGCAAAATAACAAAATTCTCCACAGTTAGGTGGATGCAGCAATCGAAGTTTATCTGAAACCATAAGTCACCTGAGTTCCGGATCACTATAACAATCTTTCTCTCTCTATCTGTTCTTGACAACTTACGTCATGTAATCATGTAATATATTTAAGACGCAAATTAATGCCAAAGGAATAAAGTAAGATATGTGAAATAATCAGGTCGGTATTATGTTTATTGTTGTGGTTAATATAAAATTCTCGTCATTCTGTAGCGATTGTAATCTATCATAGTTGCCATTTAACTTTTATAGAACTTTGCAGTTGACTGAAAAAGTTTTTATTTTAAGCTGAGGGTTGGAAGAAATTGCTCGCTTAGCTTCAGACAATTTTGCTCCCAGGTGCTTCCTCATATTTAGATTCGAAAATATCAATACTCCCAAGCATTTATACTCACGGAAAACTTCCATAATTTCTCCCTGAACAATTCACTTCTCGCTTTAAGTATATCTAACCCGCCGCTACCTCTAAGCACAATCACCTTTGACTTATTCAAGTTCCAGCATTGACAATAATCGTTGAATATATTCATCATTAAATATTGGAAAAGAAAACGATGTCATCCGTGTACATGTGGGCTGCATTTTCATAAGACCACACTCGATTCTAACTTTTTTGTGTTATGTTGTTGATGAGTGAAATGACCAGGATACATCCTTGTTTCACACCTATTTTTGTTGTAAATTCACCAGAAAATGAATCTCCATCCCATACATACGCCACATTATTTCAGTACATAATACAATGTTCCCACCAAACGAAATCGTGAAATCTCACCACATTTTTCCAAACCTCCGAGATTTTCCCATACATTTAAGAAGTTCCGAAACCTCTTGATTTCAATTCAATTCAATTCAATTCAATTTGTTTATTTAGCAATACTTAGCTATTCTAATACAAGATAATTAATTAAATAAATAAATAAATAAATACAATAAATAAATAAAATAAATAAAATAAATAAAATAAAATAAAAACATGCTCTAATCAAACTTCATTTTTACAAATTCATCAGGTAGTTCATTAAACATTTTAAAACCTTTATAAAAAACTGTATTTTGTGCTTTTTGGGTTCTAAAAAATGGAAGACGGAAATTATTTCTATTGCGCACATTATAATTGTGTACATTACTAACATATAATATTTTATTACATAGATAATTGGGTAACAATTCATTTTTCATTTTATATACAAAAATTAGTACATTTATAATTGTTCTTTGTTTTACAATTAACCATTTCAATACACTTAACATATTAACAATCGGAGTTAGCCAAAGGCATTTTAATATACTTCGCATAGCTTTATTTTGGAATTTTTGTAGTCTATCTAACATTGTGTTATTTGCTAAATATATGATTGTCGAGCAATATTCGAAATGTGGCTTAATTATGACATTAAATACATTTATTGCACTTATTATCGAAATTCTTTTCCGTATTCTTCCAAAGAAGCTAATTTTTTTTCTTATATTTTTTGATATATACTCAATGTGGCTATTAAAGTTTAAATTTGTATCAATTATAATTCCTAGATATTTGATTTCGTTAACATTTTCGACTTTTTCATTATTAATTAATATATTAATATTAGATTGTCCGTTTATAAACATACATTTGGTTTCACTCACGTTTAAGCTTAATTTGTTCATTTGAAACCATTTATCCAATTGTTTTAAATCGTGGTTAATTTTCTCAATACATTCATTTATATCATTACACGAAACATAAAAGACCATCATCTGCAAAAAGTTGCAAGCGAGAATATTGAACAACATTTGGCATTTCGTTAACATAAATTAAAAATAATAATGCGCCTAAAACTGATCCTTGCGGTACACCTAGGATTACATTTATTGAATCTGATATTGCATCATCCACTTTTGTTCTTTGCGTACGCCCTTGCAGGTAAGAACCGAACCATCTCAACTCGGTTTCTTTAACGCCGTACTTATCCAGCTTATCTAGTAGGATTCCCCTGTCGATTGTTTCAAACGCTCGCCTCAGGTCGATGAAAACAGCAACAATTTTCTTTTTTGAATGAACCTCTGTCTTCCAATCTGCTATAATTAGATTTAGCAGCGACTCACAGCTATGGCCGCCCCTGGAGCCTAATTGACACTCCGGAAATAACTGATTGTCCTCCATATACTTCTAAAGCTGCTGTTGGACAAATTTTTCTAAAACGTTGGCTTCATTGGGTAGCATATTAATCGGGCGAAAATCAGATGGTTTTGTGGGATTTTTTGATTTTTCAACTGGCACTACAATAGATTCTTTCCATATTCCCGGAAATACCCCATTCGTCAAGGATTTATTTATAATTTTACACAATTTTGGGACCAATACTGTACAATGCGTCACTAATCATGCTCACACTTAACATATTTGCATCTCTTTTATTTTTCATGTTTTTTGAACAAAAAACGAAATCTAGTTGAAATACCCTTTAGTTCATCTATCATTGTAAAACCGAACAAATTTACAGCGTGAACTTTGGTTGAATTTGGTGTTCATTTATAGATGTCAAGATGCTAGACGTCAGCCACTTTAAAATTGACGTTTGAAATTATTTCAACTTGGTGGGAACGGCTACTCTAGGTTTCGTTTGGTAGGAGCATGGTATAACTGTTAACATATTGATTATTTTCAATAAAAAAACAATTTCGTCGAATGTATAGAACAGTTTCTCACGTGACGTATAGTTTTTTTTTTTTATATTTCTGTTTATAGATTTCCGCAATTTGATCCACAGTAGTACTTTTAAAACCCTGCTTGTGGTCAAGCTTGTGGTGTTGTTCATGGTTATATGAATGCCTAATTATATCGTACATTTATTCACCATAATAGTGTCAAAATTGATACAAGATCTCGGAATAGAAAACTCAAATGTTGCCTCCAAATTTACTCACATTCACTACACCGTGAAACTTTGCCACTAATTTTCCAAATCGAACAAACCCCTTAGCCGTAAGCCGAACCGCCCAATACACTAGAATGACAAATAGAAAACAAAGAAAATAACCAAAAGAAGAGAGCGAAGGGAATATAGATAGAAAACTATTTCAATTCCAACTGCGTCGCCTAGTCTGACAGAAAGTTTGCTTTCATCATAAATATATCGAGCAGTGAAAATCTTGGACTAAGCAGAACCCTGCGAACATTATGCTCAACTGCTGCACCACCTCCATGACTCACGCTGCACAGTTTGCATTTCTGTTCGCCTAAAGCAACGAAAGCGACGACCGTCCACACTACGGAGACTTCCGGGCAGTGCAGTTGTGGAAGTGAAGAAAGGTCTCGAGTCTGAGCCACACGGAGCCCCCCCTCCATTCTCTTTCTGAGTTGAGTAACACGCAGACCTCCCAAAGCCCCATTGATAGACTACTGAATACCACCTCCCCCCCTCCCCCCCCGCTCTGAATTGATCGACGACACGTAGAGAAACGGGCACAACAGACCCACGTCCGCGATGGTGCCTTCACCGAGCCCGAACTTTTCGATGGAGGTCTGGTTAAACGATCCGCCTGACATTGTGGAGGTGACATGCCTCCTGCCCACCGGAGTCGTCTTAATCCAGGAAGTGTGCTCTGCCGCTACGATTCGGGAGATCAAGATGGTAAGCTGTAGACAGTAGAGTTGTAGTGTAACGCCTCCCCTAACTGTGTGATTTGCAGGAAATCCTGGCTGCAGCTAAGGCCTATCCGCTTTACGACAGACTGAAGGAGCATTCGATGTACGCGCTGCGAGGCATATCAAAGTTCCATACAGTAGAGGACTTCAAAGACTCAAGCCGTCTGTGCGACATTCAGCCGTTCCTGTGTCTGTTGGAGCTGGGCGAGTCCACAGAATATTCGAGCGACCAGGAGCTCAGCAAACTGATTAGCTACATGATAGGGAAGTCTGTGGATGACTTTCGTGCCATAAAGAGCGCGGAGGTTAGTGACTTTCGCTACAAAATGTCGCTGCTGAGCGAAGAGATTGAAAATGAACGAGCCAATCTGTCGTGGAGTGAGAAGTTGCTGTACGAGCATCCGTTACGGCTAGCGAAGTCACCTCGGATGCCGTCTATTAAGGGACGCATCCGCAGTGACAATTTCTTGGTGTCGGTTAAACTGGAAAACGATGAGAGTGTGTTTAGTTTGCGCGCCAACAACATGGATACACCCAAGAAGCTGATCGAGATGGCTTTGGCGAAGTTGTCTAGATCGCTGATCAAGCTGGCTGGTCAGCCCACTTCGTCGTATATACTGAGAGTTGGGGGACGTGATGAGTATTTGTTTGGAGACTATCCTTTGATTCAGTTCATTTACATTCAGGTAAGTTTTTGTTGTAGTTTATGAAGCTGAAATATGTGTTGATTAGGCTATCTTATAAAATCCCTGGACTTGTTTTTCAGTTGTTGAATAGGAACATTCCCGATGTACTACTATCTGAACATCATTGATTTTTTGCGTGGGTAGATGATAATCTTCATGAGACACTATGGGACACCGAGTACTCATACAAGTGCCAGATTTCTACTTACTAAAAACACTTTTCCCTTTTCCCTCTAAATTAAGTACCTTACCAAGTGGCTTAGGCTTCAGACTAAAATATTCGCGTGTGGCAGGTAGATTTCCAGCAAAAGCACCTGCTGATACCGTCACTACATGCGGCTATTCTTATTGCGCTAAATCGAACGGTTTTGTTTTTTGTAGTTGAAGTATGGCACGGTTGCAGTGATTATGAAGACGGATACAGAGCTTGCGAGCGAAGTTTCTTATTTCGTCTTCCACGGTGACTATCCCTAAGTCTCTGAGGACATCATTGCTTCTTATACCAGGGAGCATTCACTATTGCTCTCATAACATTATTTTGGAATGATTGTATACTCTCTACTTCTTCTTCTTCTTCTTCCTTTTATCAGCGAGGCTATGATCCGAAAACAAGGGATCACAACCCTCCCACTTCACCGCATTTCTACTGATCCGCATGTGGGGTTCGCCTATTTGACCTCAGAAAATATCGGCAGGCCTGCCGATTTTGGATCACTCGGTTACTGAGGCCAATGAAATGCCGATGTCGTCGCACTTGTCTGATCCAGGCGTTTATAGGCCTGCCTTTCCTACATCGCGATGTCTTTGGAACGTGCATTGATATTGCCTTTTTAACAGGGTTCAAATGATCTCTTCTTTGAACGTGGCAATACCAACTGAGCCGGTCACGCTCTATTTTTTGTACGATGGTTTCCTTGATGTGAAAGCTTCCACGGATCTTCGAACTTCTTATTCGATCAAGCTTGGTCACTCCTGCTTTCATGCGAAGCATCTTCATCTCAGCTGCCGTTAATTTACTCTCATACTTTTTGTACATCGTCCAACATTGTGAACCGTATGTGAGCGCTGGACGTACAACTGCGGTGTAGAGCCTTCCTTTCAACTTAGGGGGCATTTTTCTGTCACAGAAGATAGCGGAATTTTCTCGCCACTTCATCCACCCTACGCTTACACGATGATTGATGTCGTCATCACAAGTTGCTTTGCTATTGATCATAGATCCCAGATATTTGAACTTTTCGCACTTGGGAAGCACTGTTCCATTCAAATAAATGTCTGGAATAGGCCTGAGTGGATCAGAGAACGGGCAGCACAAGTACTCTGTCTTTTTTGAACTAATGCGATACCCATTTCCCTCCAAAACGTCCACCCACACATCAAGTGCTCGTTGCAGGGATGTAGGATCCTCACTTATGATGGCTCCATCGTCAGCAAAGAATAACTGATGTACCTTGGAGTCCATCACTTTACCTTCAAGCAGATAATCAAGGACTGTAATAAAGAGCAAAGGACTTAAAACGCTTCCCTGGTGTACCCCGACTTTGATTCGGAACTCTTCGGTTACTCCAGCGGGGCATCTTACTTTTGTCTTTGCTCCTTCGTACATGTCCATAATCATCTGTACATAGGTTTCTGGAACCCCTCGATGTCTTAGCGCCACCCATATCAGATCTCGTGGTTGTCTGTCGAATGCCTTTTCAAAGTCAACCAATACAATATGCAAATCCCTTAAGGAATCACGATGTTTTTCCATTATGATCCTTATACTTTGGATTGCATCTGTGGTTGATTTACCCGAGACAAACCCGCACTGATCATCAGATAGCCGTATTATTTTTCGCAGTCGGCCACCTAATACCCGCTCAACGATCTTCATGGTGTGTGACATCAGCTTGATCGAACGGTAGTTATCACAGTTTCGCGTATCACCCTTCCCTTTGTATACAGGGAGAAGGTAACTTTCCCTCCATTCATTCGGCATTGGATCACCTCTCACGAATTTGGAGATGAGAATTCTGAGCCATCTGAACCCGATATCTCCCATCTTTTTCCAGAACTCAGAGGGTATTTCGTCTGGCCCAATCGCTTTTCGTTTTTTGGAGTATTTGACCGCCTCACTAACTTCTTCGACTGTAATGTCGGGTATTTCTTCACAGTTAGGGGTGGCTCTTGGAAAGTATAGCCGGGGAAACTGTTCATTCAAAAGCTCTTCACAATACTGCCGCCACCTCTGCAGAATTTTGTCGTCATCCACAAGAAGCTGGCCATGAGCATTGCTAATGAACTTTGGCGAACGAATCTCCTGAGCATTCCTCCTTCTTTGGGCGGCTATTTTGAAGATAGTGGCACTATTGTTCATATTGTGTCTTCGCTGCTCCTGGATAGTCTGGTTTGCATCAGCAACCGGGGAAAATATTTTCTCCAGCTCCCGATACAGGCCCTCCGTACTCTCTGCTTGAAGCTGAGCGCACTTCTTCTTCGCTTTTTTCTTGCAGCATCTGTATTCCATTTCGAGGCGAGCTTTTCCGTCACTATTATTAGAGGGGCACTTTGACCAAGCTTTGAAAGCCGCTTTCTTCTCATTTATCACTTTCTTAGCTTCATCACTCCACCACCATGTTTCTTTGGCGTGTTGATGGTGGCCTTTTGAAGCTCCTAGCAGTGATTTGGCCTTCTTTAAGCAAGTTCGCTGTAGGGAATCCCACATATTTTGTGCTCTGCACTCTTCATCCTCAGCTCCGTTGATGGTGTGAGAGAGGTAATTCTTCATTACGAAAACAAAAGCCTCGCCTTTTTCTTTGTCCAGATTGTACCACTTGATTTTCTCAGAGACCCTTGTTTGTTTGCTTTTCTTTGGTGTTTTCATAAAAATTTCTGTTAGCAGGAGACGGTGTTGTCGAGCGATTGCCTCTCCCAGGATCACTTTGCAATCTTTTACCCGAGGCTTCATGAAACTGCCTACCAAATGGTAGTCAATCTGAGTTTCATCTCCACCACTGCTGTAAGTGATCAGGTGTCGGCTTTGTTTGATGAACATGGTATTTAACACGATAAGACCGTGTGATTTGCACATGCTTAGGATGTCTTCACCAGGAAGGTTCCTGGTGCCATATCCTAGTCCTCCATGGCAGTCTTCATAGTCTTCGTTTGATTTCCCAACATGTCCATTCAAATCTCCTCCAACAAACAGAAATTCTTTCTTTGGGATGTCCTTAAGGAGATTGTGGAAATCTAGCCAAAATGCATCTTTATCTCTCTGATTGTACCCATCGTGGGGAGCATATGCACTGACAATATTCCACACCTCTCCTTGTATTACTAGTTTGAGAGACATCAAACGGTCGCTGGACTTCGAAATGCTCAAGACGTTTCCAAGTAGCTCTGCCGCAAGGATGATACCGATTCCGTTCCTAGCCTTTTCCGTTCCGTAGTAGAACATCTTGTAATCTTTTGTCCTAACGTCCAAGAAACGCGCCCGATTCCCGGTGTTTTTCCATTTCGTCTCTTGGACACACAAGATGTCCACCCGCCTTCTATTCATCATCTCTTCCAGCTAGTAACTTCGACCGGTCATGCTTCCAACGTTCCAACTCGCGACCCTTAAATTGCGTCCAAACTGTTTCATTATGTTGCTAGCCCCCGGAATCCGTATAGCTCTGACCCGAACATTTCTGCTCGGTCCAGGATCAGTACCATGCACAGCAGTGGTAGTGCCTGGCGGGGTAGTGCCTTTCCTTTTTGCAAGTATTATCATAATGATACAGTTTTGCAATACAATTTTTGCACCATATTGCGATGGTGTTTGTTGTTTGACACGTGCATGCTCCTGTTTTAGTATTGTTTGATCTTTCTTTTATGACACCGGTGATCTCCAGTCGTGTCAACCCACGGACTCGCATGCACACTTGTGGGAGGGTTTTTATGGTAGTATATGTGTCGCTAGGCTCACTTGGGTGTTATATTGCCTAGATCTGATTTGTCCCCTTAGTCGCCTTTTACGACAAGCGCTGGTTGTTGGGGGGCGCTGCAGTGATATTCTTAACCCGTCCCTGCACGGGCACTCTCTACTTGTCACGCTAATAGTTCATTTTCGAACTTCTTAATCGATCAAGCTTTGTCACTCCTGCTGTCATGCAAAGCATCTTCATCTCAGCTGCCGTTAATTTAAGGCATTGAGAGCATATCTTCTATCTTAGATGGCAATCCTGTCTGTAAATGTATGAATTACTGGATTTTATGTGGCTTACACCACTACTGCTTTCTGGAAACTGGAATAATTTAAAGAAAATATGTTGGTTACACTAATAATTCAAAATACAGGTTATTAAACAAATATTTTTACTGCCACTTTTGAAATACAAAATTGGTAAGACGTATGTGTATAAGTTAAGACTACTAATCATCCTCATCTACGTACTCAACTAACCCAAATAGTTTTCAAATTTTTATAAAAGTCGTGGTAAATTTGGGGGATACAATTTAATAAATCCAGTAAATCTTTCCTTTTTACTTCACTAATGGCATTCCGTTTTGGAAACAATAAGTCGACATCTGTGATAAATGCAAATGTTCTTTTTTTAAATAACTGTCAAAAAGTACGTCTTCGTTATTACTGTACTTGTAAAAAATATTGAATGGCGTCTCTCTCAAAAATTGTAGCCATTGAATTCTAAGCCATTCCACTTTACCTTTATTTGTATTCACTTTCCGGTTGGTTATATTCTTTTCCAATTTTTCGTCGAAAACATCATAGTTCCATCCATAACAATAATTTGAAATGGCTCTTACTTTCTTGTCGTTGCTATAACCCTATACCAATCCAAAAGGGCCGAAAATGTCTTTAGAATACTTTTTTTGTTTTTCGTCTTGGTCACAAGGTAAGTAAGAGTGGTCACTCATTAGAAATTTACAGTCAATTTGGTTAACAAGGTAGTCACTATGTGAAACAATACTTACTTACTTAGATGGCGCTACAGTCCGGGGTGGACCTGGGCCTCAACCAATAAACCTCTCCAGCCAGCACGGTTACGAGCCAGCTGCCTCCAGTTGTGCACGCCAAGTTGGTTGAGGTCCCCCTCCACTTGTTTGCGCCACCTACCGCGAGGTCGTCCACAACTGCGTCGTCCATTCGGGGTGGATTCGAAGACTTTCTAAGCGGGAACGTTGGGCTCCATCCGCTCTAAATGACCCAGCCATCTTAGTCGCTGTATGTGAACTCTTCTGGCTAAGTCAATGTCCTTGTACAGGCATTGTACCTTCTCCTCCACTCACCGTCTATGCAGACGGGTCCAAAGATCGTTTGAAGAACTTTTCTCGAAATAACCAAGGGCATCCTCATACAGCAGGACTGGGATGATTGGTATCTTATAAAGAGTTACCTTAGTAGTTCGAGATAGGACTTTGCTACTCAGTTGGCGTTTTAGCCCATAGAAACAACGGTTGGCAAGAGTAATTCTTCGTGTGATCTCTCTACTGATGTCATTTGCGGAGTTCACCATAGAGCCTAGGTAGACAAAATCCTTCACTACCTCAAAATTATATCCGTCTATTGTGGTGTACTGTCCAAGACGCAGATGTTGGGTGTCCTTTTTTGTAGACAGCATATATTTTGTTTTGCTTTCATTGACCGCTAGACCCATCTTTGCTGCCTCGATCTCAACACTCGTAAACGCCCCATTGACTGCCCGCTGAGTTCTTCCGATTATGTCAATGTCATCGGCATAAGCAAGTAGTTGTACAGACTTGTAAAAGATTGTACCTCCGGGGTTGGCTTGTGAGTTTCGTACAATTCTCTCAAGTACTATGTTAAAGAGATCGCATGATAGCGCGTCACCTTGTCTAAGACCTTTCCTGACATCGAACGGTTCGGTGATGTTCTTACCGACTTTGATGGAGCAGCGAGAGTTCTCCATCGCCATTCTGCACAAACGGACGAGCTTGGCAGGGATGCCAAGACTAGACATGGCTCTGTATAACTCGTCTTTATACACGCTATCATATGCAACTTTGAAATCGATGAAGAGATGGTGCGTGTCGATTTTATATTCATGAATATTTTCCAAGATCTGCCGTAGTGTGAATATTTGGTCAATGGCGGACTTTCCAGGCCTGAAACCGCACTGATAAGTACCTATCAGGTTGTTGACGATCGGTTTTAGGCGTTCACATAATACGGCAGATAGGATCTTATATGCGATGTTGAGGAGACTTATACCTCTGTAATTGGCGCAGTTCAGTGGGTCTCCTTTCTTCAGGATCGGGCAAACGATGCTGAGGTTCCATTCAACGGGTATACTTTCGTCCGACCAGATTTTACAGATGTGCTGGTGCATGCTCCTTACCAACTCATCTCCTCCTGCCTTGAAAAGTTCAGCGGCAACGCCGTCGGCTCCAGCAGCTTTGTTGGATTTGCTTTTAGATATCGCTATTCTCACTTCATTCTGATCGGGTTGACGGGAATCGTGACTGTCATCATCACTGTTGAATGGCTCATTTTGCCTGACAACGGAACATTGGTCGTCATCGCCGTTTAACAGTCTGCAGAAGTGTTCCTTCCATATCCTCAGCACCGACTGCGATTCTAATACTATGTTGCCATTTTCGTCCCTGCAGGCTTCTGTTCTGGCTTTGAAACCCTGGCATGTTCTTTTTACCTTTTGGTAACATTTTCGAACATCATTCCTGCAATAAAGTCCCTCAGTCCCCTCGATCGAGAGCTTCTCATGCTCCTTTTTCTTCCTCCTGAGAAGACGATGTTCCTCTTTTCTCCTGCGCACGTAGAGCTCGTAAGCAGCTCTAGTCCTTCTATGCAGCGCCGCTTTGTACGCCTCTTGTTTAGCTGCATGTGCTTGTCGGCATTCCTTATCAAACCAGGGGTTTCGTTGTGGTGGCCGAGAAAAACCCAGTACATCAGAGGCAGTATCTCTGATGGCTTGTTGGCAACGCTGCCACTGGTCTTCCGCATTTGCTGCTGGCTGCTGAACATGATCGGCAAAGGTTCTGGCGGTCTCTTGCGATTGTAGCCGCCCGACGTCAAAATTCCTCACAGTATTTCGTTGATTTCGCTCCGTTCTGGATATCCGCATCCGCACCTTGGCTACAACTAGGAAGTGATCCAAGTCAACGTTAACTGCTCGGAAAGTTTGAACACCCAGAATACTGGAAGATTGCCTTGCGTCGATCGCAATGTGATCGATTTGATTGACAGTTTTTCGATCAAAGGAGAGCCATGTTCCTTTGTGAATATCGAGACGTCGGAACCGCGTACTAGCTACGACAAAGTTTCGCCCCGCCGCAAAGTCGATTAGCCTGAGTCCGTTGTCGGATGTGATGTCGTGCAGGCTGTGCTTTCCGACAACGCTACTAAAGACGTCCTCTCTTCCTAGCTTTGCGTTAAAATCACCTAGGACAATTTTAACGTCGTGGCTAAGGCTCATACGTCTTGTCCAAGAGCTGGTAGAAGTCATACTTTGATGCGTCGTCCTTCTCCTCGTGAGGAGCGTGAACGCATATTAAGCTAATGTTGGCAAATTTAGCCTTGATACGGATAATCATAAGGCGCTCGTTCATATGCCGGAAACTCAAGACTTCTTGCCTAAGTCTGCTTCCAATGACAAATCCACACCCGAATAGACGCTGTCCTTTTTGTCTGTAGCAATCGCCATAGTAGATGTCGCAGTTTTTCATACTCCTTTTGCCCGGCCCATCCCATCTTTTTGGATGGCGGTAATGTCTGCTTTGAGACACTCTAGGGCTTCCGCAAGTTGTTCGGCAGCACGTGGTTTGTAGGGAGACCTTACATTCCACGTGCAGACACGAAGATCGTTGTCCTTTTTACGTTTGCTTGGGTCGTCAACAGTAAAATCATCCGTATCCGAGGCTGTTGGTTGCTTCGTAACCGAAGGTTTTTTACATAGTAAAGAAGTTAACCCGACGGCACAACCCCCAACCTGGAGGGCCACATCCTTTTTTTTTGTTTACCACTAGGACAAGAGGCCGGATACACCGATGCCAGTAACCCACTTCGGGGATATGAGCGCTGCCTTTGGTCCATTAAGGGTTCATCCGCCACCATCTCTTTTTCAATACTCTGACGTAGTATTGAAAATCCTTACAGACCTTAGCTCCAAATGTGTCGAAGTAGCTCAAGTAAGGGATCCGCTGGCCTGTAGACGTCGCCGTTGATTCCATCGAGAGAATTCATCCGCCGCACGTCCTCCTTCTGAGGAGCTCTTGCTAGACTTCTAAGACGCATATTTCAGCCAACCAGGTCAACAAGAGATGCCTCGTCCGGTTAAACATATGCGCGCTGAAGTTCAGATGTGCAGACTCAGCATACGCTCATCGTCAGTTCACTATCAGATAGCTATCCAGCGGGCACCGCGAGGAGGTGATGATGCGATTTTGCCACGTCTATGTGAAACAATATATTGGCATAAAATGGACATCTTAATGTTTCTATTTTGCCCACCACACTGGTCAGTGTACATGATTAAATTTGGGGTCCTCACAAAATTTTTAATATAATGCAACAGGCAGCTGCCAATTTCTTGGGGACCTCTTGATCCAACCGACTCATCACAAATGTACATGTAAGGCTTGTTCGTTACCATGTCATAGATACCTTGACAGTATGTGCAAAGTTGCCTCTTATAATAGCACACACCCGTTGTAATGACTGGAGTCGGCAAGGTTTTCATAAGATCAAATGCAATTACCGAAGTGTCACTAGATTCCTTGGCCCTTGTTGTGTCATCTCTCATGCCATTCCAAGCCGAATTCGCTTTTCTAAAATGTAGTTCATGTTCAATTTGTATGTAAGGCTTCTCATTATCACTCGCAAACCTAAGCTTATTGTTAAAAAAGTCACATTTTTTGTAAGAATCTTTTATTGGAAATGATAGATTGAAATTTTATATATTAATACGTGAACACGAAATTTATCGTACGTTTTTTAGTATTTATTTTAAAAGGAGGGGAATGAAACTTATATCATTCGAAAGGTACTGTGCCATAGATGTGCAGAATACGCTGCTTGCTTTTTTTTCCCTCGGTCGAATTTCGACCATACGCGATACTAGTCATTATTAAAAGTCTTTCGGGATACATGCTCTGATACGGGACTGGCATGAGAATCATTGTACAAATTATACATTTTAGAAAGTTCAGGAGATAAGAATTTTCTTTCGGACTTATGGCGGGTATAATGTGATTCATATGAAGAAAATATTGACACTGTTGTTTTGGATTATTTACTATTAATGTATCTTACTGTAAAATGTTGGTGCAGAAAGGACGTATGTGTTTGGAGCCGTTTCATTTCATAATTTTTCATAAAGCAGAAGTGGCGTAACCGGGTTACGCCATTTCTGCACATTTTTCGGTCTCAGAAGATAGCGGAGTTTTCTCACCACTTCATTCACCCTACTCTTACGCGATGTTTTATGTCGTCATCACAAAAAAAAAAAATTAAAATATTGATCAGAGATTAAAAATATTGATCAGAGATCTCAGGTATTTGAACTTTTCGCACTTGGGAAGCACAAGTACTCTGTCTTTTTTTGAACTAATGCGATACCCATTTACGATCACCCACACATCAAGTGCTCGTTGCAGGGATGTAGGATCCTCACTTATGATGGCTCCATCGTCAGCAAAGAATGATTGATGTTCCTTGGGGTCCGTCACTTTACCTTCAAGCAGATAGTCAAGGATTGTTATAAAGAGCAAAGAACTTAAGACGCTTTCCTGGTGCACCCCTACTTTGATGTCGAAATGTTGGGTTTTAAAATCAAATATTTTCGAAATTATACATGTTAAGACTAAACTTAATAAAATAAATATTTAGCGCAACAGATCTTTAAGTGCCAGGGCAACCACTCAGTTGTGTGCGTTAATTTTTTCAAACGAATGGAAGGGACCTACAGTTTATTGCAGTATTTGAAGGGCAATTTCGTTAGAGAAGCTTTTTCGAGACAACAATATTCTCGGATGTTTGTTAGACGTTCGCGAGAGGTGGGACCGTGCAAAACTGTTTGGTGTTTTCTGGGATTCGAACTTGGAACCTCACGCGCATTGGTCCGACACACTTACCACTTACTCCACGGCGCCTCACTAAACTTAATACACGGTTTTAAAGATCTTTAAATAATCTTTCAGAATCAGTTATTTTGTTGGTGTTTAACTTAATTATCAATAAGGTTATTTTTCTGCAATATGCGCACGCCCAAACGTTGCCATATTTCATTATTTCTATGCGGTAATTTGCAGCGTTGCTATATTTTAGGTTTTGATGCGTTCTTGTTTACATGTTTGTATGAATGTAGGTATATAATAGCCGTATTTTATTATCACCCAAGATCCATATAGATCACACGACGAAAATAAAATGATCCGGATCTGGATCAACGAATATTTTTCCTTGTGTCTTGTAGTGTGGTTGTGTAACCTACCAATGTGTAACCTATCAATGATCCATATGGATCATGAGTGATAATAAAATACGGCTAATATGTACATATAAATATATGTATTTGTAAAAAAATATTGAATGCACATTCTGATGTTTTACATTCAGTTAAAGTCTCGAGGTACGCAATACTTAAAAAAATACCACGGGCCAAAGCCCACGTGAGCAACCGTTGACTAAAACAAACTCGATCTTGATACTGTTAAAGAGCCGTTTATTCCCCGTCCAATAATTACAAGTTCTGACTTAACACTCACTTATCAAACTAAATCCATTCCTAGGGAAATCGACGCTCCCAAGATCAAAGTTGCTGTCTAATCGAATTAGCCCGATGTATGCATCATGTTCCCATGATGCCGCTGCCACCTTTTTAGCGCTTGATCGGCGGCGTTTTAACTTACCCCAATTATAGATTTAATTTTTTTTTATTATAATTACAAACTCTAAATTAAATATCGGTTTTAACGACATCGTTTATAACGACATATTGCTTAAAACGACCTTTTTTCGGTTTTTACAATGAAATGTGGTTTACCAATACTCAATATAGTTAATATTTTAGTGTGGCATCTATCTATATATCTGTGGCTAGAAGACAAAACAACTTATGTCGATTTTTACAAATTTTTCAGAAAACGAGTTTGAAGTTTTCGTTTTTCCCGAAAACGTGTGGAATTTTGGTGTTATAGTTTTGTTTCTTTGCCCATAACTCGGTAACGACAACAGATAAAAGAGTAAAAAATTGGTAGCATAAAGTTCGAATAGGAGAGCATCTTTTAGCATCCTGAACTCAATTTGGTCTTAACTCGACTTAAGTTGATTGAGCTGAAATTCAGGCATTTCGGTAACGGTAACAATAACGGTAACATACGCATATAATTTTTTTCTGCACATTTTTTTATGGCACAGTATCTTTCGAATGATATAAGTTTCATCCCCCTCTTTTTATAATAAATACTAAAAACCCGTACGATAAGTTTCGTGTTCACGAAAGAAAGATTCATATATATATACATACATATATACAGCTATGGCTAAAATAATAGCGACTCTTATTAATTTTCAATAGCAGTATGGCTTCTGTTTTATTCGGATTTTTAAGGCTTATTTGATTAATCATATGATACAACATGCGAGTATTCTCTGAAATTGGCGGTTGTATGGCGGACGTATATTTTATCAGTCATAACTGTTTTGCTGCACATAGCGTAATTGTTTGGACAAAAGAAAATAGCAACACCAAGTAATAATAGAGAAAAACTTTCAGATAACTGTACAAAGATTCTGCAGTTCCTTTTGAGTAAATATCCAAAGCATTCTCCCAATACACCGATTGCCTCAAAAATTCATTAATCAAAAGAATCCCAACAAAGCTCTTTATTTCCGCAAGAATTACATTTATAATTAAATTCTTTTGCGCAGCGTAAACGTTGGTATGATAGGTTATTAGATACCATGCTTCCGTGCCAAAAAATTGCGACCGGATTTTAATTAATATTGTTTATACACAAATCCCAGGACGAACGACAGTCCATCACTGACTGCTCAATGTGTTCTTATATTTTTTCTTTACAGGAAAGTTTGTCACGTGACGGTGTCCCATTAATTGTTCTCAAGCCAATACACACCCTACCGACTTACACTAATCAGAAGCAACTTAGTTTAGAGTATAAACCGAAGACCACTGAGAACCACAGCTACAAGACAATGACGAATACAATGCGAAAACGCCAAAAGTACACCTCCTCGTGGGATATACAAGAGCCGTTTCGTCTCGAGTTACACGGCATCCACAACGTGAACTGTGATCTAAATCCAACGCCGGAGATAGGCGTTCATCTTGGTCTGTTCCATGGTGAGAAGCAACTATGTGCTTTGCAAAAATCCACTGAACTGCCTGTGGATAATGATAACAAGATAGTCTTCAACGAAGCAATAACGTTTGATATCTGGCTGCAAAATGTACCACGAAATGCTCGATTATGCATTTCTGTATATGCAAAGACGGTGAAAATTAGCGGATCACGTTCGAAGAAGATCAGCACCAGTAAAGATAGTAAAGATAACAAAGACGGCAAAGAGAGCAAAGACAGTAAGGAGAAGGAGAATGTAAAGGATAATCGGGAGTATCACACTAGCCCGTTGGCTTGGGTAAATACAACACTGTTTGACTATAAGCATCAACTTAAGACGGGTCCACTTACACTGCATACATGGACAAATGCAGAAGACATACAGTCTGAGGGGTTTCATCCGTTGGGTACGGTTGAACCAAATCCTAAAAATGAAGATTGTGCTGTTGTTAAGTTAACATTCCACAAGTGAGTAATAGAATTAAGAAATTTATACAGATTGGCTAAAGTTAAATTCAATTTAAGTTACAATTGCGAAAATGGCATCATTTACCCAGAGGAAGAAACTGTTTTGTTCCATGCTGAAAAGTTGTCGTTGACGGAGAATTTGAATCGAACCAAATCTCAGGAAAATTCGCAGGACACAAAGACCATTCAAAAGGTGTTAGCAAGCTACTCGCGAAGTGACAAACTCGATGAGATGCACGACCAGGACAGAAATGATATTTGGTCAAACAGGTAAGTCCAAAACAGGGTATGTATAATACTTGTTTGATTTGGTATTCAACTCACTCAACTATGTATATTCAAAAGCCATCAGCAGTACGACATCTAACTTAGTTGAGCTTAGCGGCCACGCTCAAATTTTAACTTTTTTTAATGGACGTAGTTTGCGATGCCGATCACGAGTTTGAAATAATTATTTGGCAGTCACGACTTGTTTCATTGATATATGTGAAATTAGAGCTCCCATATGCGGAAGCTGATACTCTCATACAGACGGATTTAATGTGTGGTTGGTCCGGATGATCAACTCCTATTTTCCAGACAGTGGTTCTTTTTTTATTTAAACTAGGCTCACTCACCAAGAAAGATTTCTTATGCCGGTCGTACAATACGTGCGCAGCTGTTCAACCTATTACGATCAATTCTTTATTCAACCCTCAATATTTACAAACAAATACTGTTGTACAAACTTACATTGCTCCCATTGAGCAACGCAATTCGACTAAAAATTGAACATTTTCATGTTGAACGCGTTGGGAGCCCCGTACACCTAGTTGATAAACTCGTTCAAATGTTGGATAAGCCCGTTCAGCTAGTTGGTCAAATCATTCAATCGTTAGATAAGCTCGTGCTCCTAGTTGATCAATTTGTGTAATTATGGCAAAAAAAATTTTTGTTCAAGTTGGTCAACTCCGTTTCCGGTATGGTTGGGCAACTAATCCTGGTAAACTAGACCAAGCATTGGGCGTTGAGCAACGCGTTGAACGCACTCGGCAGCTGAAAGCTGTAGAACACACACATACAGTGAATGTCGAAGCCATAATGAAAAAAATCCTTTGTGGAGATTAGTAAATCCTTCGTAGAGAATTCCCTAATCTCCTCGAGTGTGAGTAACTCTGTATTGAAGATATGGCGTCTCAACAGGCATAATGTTGTATTTGGCTAGGGGCTGCAAAGCACTAGAACAACTGAGTGGGAGAATAACGCTTTGAGTGCAGTGCGGCTTAACTGCCGGAGAATACGAGTATTTTGGCACCTTTCATACCTTTGTAAAGATATATTCTGGTGCAGATCTCAATGGCATGAATCTCAGTTTGGGACGTGACACACTAGGACATAAACCCAGTGGTACAATGATTTTGGTATTGAGTCCAATGTAAAGGTTCAAAGAATTCCAAGAACAAAACCGACAATTCGCTTGCAGAATTACGACTCGTCGTTGAACTCCAGTTCCATTGGGAACTCAAGTTGGGTCGTAATGCTGAGTCAGCGGCTGCCCCTTGCTTGACCCGTCGTGCCGTTGCGAAAGCAGAGCCAATATTGCTGCGTAAACGAAACAATGTTATTGCAGAGGGGAATCACATCGTCAGGGCGTTGACTTAGTTGGTTTGACCCAATTCTTGCAAGAAGTTAATGCACAGCAATACTAACTCAGCGTTGCTGAGAACATAGTGCAACGACTTTGTAGGTCGGACAACTGGAGACATCCGCTAACGTCGTGACTGAGGCATAACACCAACTACGCCAGCACTGATTCTCATTTCCATTTTTCACCTGTCGGTAAACCACGTTAGGCTCCTAGTGTTCAGTAATGATCCGCCGTTAAATCAGACTGAACGATCGCTAGCTAGTAGAGCAAGGCTCTAACGCCCTTTAGGGGTGTATCCATTCCAAGAAATATTCCTGCCTAATATAGTGCTGGGGGAGAGGTGAGCGCCAGACGATTCACTGAAGATTCCAGACTCAGATCCACTGTCGAGGCAACCGTTGAAATATGTACTCGTAATGCGTACGTACACGCACATCTCATGCCGAGTATTTTTCCACATTGGATAAATTTGCGGACCTCAGTGTCATTCTACAGATCGCTCTATTTTGGATCACATTATTACTGAGGCCGAGCGTTTGCTGTTGTTTTTACATTTGGGTGATACAATTATATTTTCTTCTGCTTCTCATTCGAACTTCGGCTGACTCCCTATTGTTTTTCGGACGAGAATTTCTTATGATTTTCTTTGTACATGACAGTACCAATTGATGCGTTCAGTCCGGAGTTTTTCCATAATCGGTTGCTTTGCATGAAGACCTACGTGAATATGCGTACTTCTAATTAGGCCTAGCTACTTCCACTGACATCCGTAACATTTTCATCCCCGCCGCTGTCATTTTTCCCCTTTAATTTTTTGTAAATCATTCAGCATTGCGTTGCGTATATTAAAGCCGGACGTAACATACAACTGTCGTATAAAGCAAGCCTTTGAGTTTAATTCGGTCATAAAAGATTGCGGAGTTTTTTAGTCATTTTAATCACCCCACACTTATTCGATGTGCACTGTCGTTATCACAATTTCCCTGGTATTTTTTTTTTATATATATATAAAAAAGGAAACCCAAACCAGGACTCGTCGGTCCATTGTAATACCAGGCAGGAACCTTTCTTGAGTGCGGTGGTTGAAAACACTTGGATGTCGTTTTCACTTCGATTTAAGTCGTTTCTTATACTCGGGCTTGAACCTGCACACATCGGCTAACGATGAAACACACTACCCACTGCACCACTCCACTCTTCCCAAATACTTAAATTTATTATGGACGTGAAAAGTGCCGTGGGCTCATCAACACTCGGAATTTTTACAAAAAAGCTAAGTAAGTGGTAGTCAGCTTTAAGTCCGGAACACAGTCTCTTCGAAACACCAAATGAAAACTAGACACTGGAGCGCAGGGAATTGTGGATATGTTTAGGCAATGCTTTAAGCAGCTGTTGAACGGTTGTCAGATAGATAGGGTGATAGGGTAGGTTAAGTTAGGTAGGGTTATGAGGTTATTATAAAACACTAGGCACCAAATTTGGTCCATCGTGATCCCTAAGGAACCTTCAAGGCAAAAGACCTAAACTAATTCTCCCATACAATTAATCTCCCTACAGAATTTGAATAGGTCCTTGTTGTGGTGGTTCAACCTCTTCTAGGTTATAAAAGAAGTATCTACCGAGGTGCTTTAGCCAATGCCTTGGCACTCACAGAGTATATGTGTTATGTCCTCTGCTACAAACATCCGTGTTAGATCCTCTTAGTCTCATAGCATGCTTCCTTAGGAGACAATGGCCAGAGAGTATTCCAATCACAGTTCTTAGGCGCGATCTTTCTAATTTTATGATCTCCCCAAATTTTCTATGGTCTAACACAGGCCACAAGTTTGACCATCTTAGATTAGCCGTGTCGATGATTCTTTCACGAATAATTTCCTTAGCCACGCACCCTGGTGGTTTAATAATACCAATTATGTCACTATGTGGGAGCCAATATAATCTGACTCGGTTCTGCGTACATAATGCCCTAAGCATTGTGCGGCAATTCATGACTATCTCCGTTTTCGCAGCCTGACTGTCAATGTAGATGGCGATATTCTTATCGGATATTGATCCCATCTCAAGTAATTCCACAGCTTTAAGCACAGCTAGAAACTCTGCTTGGAACACACTGCATGTGCCCGGAAGTCTCAGGGCCACTTGTAGGTTCGTATCGAGTAAATAACTGACCCCGTGCCCTCTCTGGTCTTAAAACCATCTGTATAAATAATGCAATCTAGTTATGGACAGAGACTGACTTCCTTTGATAGGGTAAGAGAAGAGCCCAATGTTCAGCCAATGAAGGAACAGTACTCTAACCAAGTTTAGAGGAGTTTAGCGTTGATGCAAAAAAGCTGTAAAACAATTAAAGCACCGGCTCTGATGGCCTACTATCGAATCCCTTACGGGGAACAAGAACTTCCTCCAGGGCAATACTAGCTCAACTTCGCTTCGGGTGGTGCCACTGCCTCGTTCGTCTAGACCCGACCTTAGAGGGCAGATGCCTTGACTGTAGAAACAACCTGCACAACACCCAACATCTCTTCAACTGCACAGCGAAACCCACAACCTCTCTGCCGTCGCACCTGCAGATTGATGATATGCAGACCAAATGGAAAAGACCAACTAATTTCCATTCTAAACTCACCACCTCTTCATCGACATCAAGGGTGCATATGATAGCATTAAACACCTTGAGTTCTATGCGGCAATAGCTGAGTTCGGGATCGTGCGCGTCGTGCAGTTTCAACTTCCGACCTTTTGTAAGTAGGCACCGGATTCGGCCAGGAATTGTGCCTTTTGATTTCCACAATCTCATACTGAAACAGATAGTGTGCAAGACAGGTGCTAACGCAGAGGGAACTACTTTACACAACTAAAGTTCAAACAAGACGAGTTGGTCCTGAAGTGAATGACTACAAAACCAAGTGTTATTGATAACTATACCTTTGAAGCAGCTACTTTACCCTCGTAAGACTCGACGAAGGATAATCCTAACGAATTGTTGCTTACGCTCTACAGAACGAATCTTACCTGTCTCAGGGTACTATATGGTACCGACTGCTGGGCAATAAATATGTAAGAAGAACAGATATTGAATGCCTATGCGAGGATGGCGAATGGAGAATAAAAATTCTACCGGGAACTGGATGTAGTATAAAAAGTCCAAACACGTCGAATACAATTGGCCACGTTGAGCGAATGTATAACAATGGCTCAATGGCTCCCTAAGGTTCAAGACGTCAAAGAAGATCAAACTTTTGTTATAAAGACCAAGAGATCGTGGATACCAGAATGCTTATTCTAAACAACTAGGAGCGGCGTGCCAGGAATTTACAAGGCTGGAATGCTTCAGAAGCCCATTAAGTAATCGTTGAAACAAATGTACAGCAAAGGTGCTTGCAGTGATGCATGCTGCAATGCAGTAAATTGTTGACATTTCATCCCATTAGTTTGCTGTCATTGTCACTTACATGGAACGTCAAATCCCAAAATTGTACTATTTTGCTGTTCCACTACTGGATGTTTGCATCAAAATTAGAAATAGAGACGTTTTGCAGCAATGTACTATAGTATAGCCGTGCAGCAAACACATGTGCCCTCTTACATATAAAGCCATGTTCTCTAATTTTGCTGCACATCTGTTTCAGGCTTTAAGACTTAAGCATTTAGTCGCCAATGTCAGTATAGTGATGTGTGCCAATACGCACGCTTTTTCGATATTCTGCAAAAGATAGACGCCAAACGTACTCGTACTCGACAAATGAGTACACATAACTACAGTGTAAAATAGGTTAGCAAATACCTCATAGAGCTGTCTTACAACTGCGTTGTAACGGTCATTTCGATGCATTCACATCCGTCCACTTTTCAGATCACATCTTCGAATCTTTATAATGCGTTCACAAATAGGAGCATTACGAGACGTGACGCGAGGCTTGAACTTCGTAACGATTAATATTTATATTTTTGCACATCTTTCCAGAGTGGAATGCCGCAATAAATGCCCGGAAGAGTTATCAATCCTACTCCACTGCGTGAATTGGAACGAGCGCAACGAAGTAGCTGAAATATGGAGTCTCCTGAAAGACTGGCCAACTGTTTCCGTTGAGCGATCACTAGAGCTCCTAGACTACGCGTACCCGGATCCGGCAGTGCGTAACTTCGCCATTCGCTGCTTACGACAATTAAAGTGAGTAAACATTGCCGGTTTTTTTTGAACCAATAAATGAATGTACTTGCATACATTTCAGGGATGAAGAGCTTCTTCTTTATCTGCTGCAATTGGTTCAGGCAATCAAACATGAGTCGTATATAGACTCTGATTTAGTGTGTTTCGTTTTGGAGAGAGCTTTGCGCAATCAACGAATAGGACACTATTTCTTTTGGCATTTACGCTCTGAAATGCAAACACCATCGATGCAAGTACGCTTTGGTCTGCTATTGGAAGCTTACTTGAAAGGCTGTAAGTCGCATGTGCCGCTTCTGCACAAGCAAGTTCAGTGTTTGGAAAAACTAAAGCAAGGCTCAGAGTCAGCGAAGAAAGGAGGGAGTAAAGAAAAGTCAAGGCATTCATTGCAGACCTTTCTAGCCAGCGAAAGAATAAGCGGTGTGTTTAATGGGATCCAAAGCCCCTTGAACCCTAGCTTTCGCTGCAAAGGAGTAAAGTGAGTATGCTAATGAATGATGTGCACATTGCTAAATCCTATGTATTTCTGCAGGCCGGATAAGTGCAAAGTTATGGACTCAAAAATGCGACCGATGGTGATCGTATTTGAAAATGCAGACATGCTCTGTGAAGATATTTATATTATATTTAAGAATGGTGATGACCTGCGTCAGGACATGTTGACGCTGCAGATGTTGCGCGTCATGGATCAACTGTGGAAGAACGAAGGGTAAACTAAGAGAGACTAAGTAAATCAATTTTTTTTTCTTAATTCTTTGGTTCTTGCAGTTTCGATTTTCGGATGAATATTTACAATTGTATTAGTATGGAGCGACGGCTCGGTATGATTGAAGTCGTTCTTAATGCTGAAACAATTGCGAATATCCAAAAGGTAAAGGGTATGTTCTCTGCAACATCACCCTTTAAGAAGGGATCTCTGTATAGTTGGTTGAAGGAGCATAACAACACCGAAGAGGAAATGAATAAAGCAGTCGAAGAATTTACTTTAAGTTGCGCTGGCTATTGTGTCGCCACGTATGTGCTGGGAGTTGCTGATCGTCATTCTGATAACATTATGGTTAAGAAAAACGGACAGGTACAGATGAGAATACGCTCAAGTGTAAACCGTTTCACTCATGTAAATCTATTATTATTTTTTTTTTTTTTTTACAGCTTTTCCACATCGATTTCGGTCACATACTTGGGCATTTCAAAGAGAAATTCGGTGTGCGACGTGAGCGAGTTCCCTTTGTCTTGACACATGATTTTGTTTATGTAATAAATAAAGGGCGAACTGATAGGGAGGCCGAAGAGTTTCGGTACTTCCAAGAACTGTGTGAAAATGTAAGTATTGTTGCGCAATTCTTTTAGGTTGCTTTAAGTAGAGTTACAGTCCGAGGTGGACCTTGACTTGGTTGAGCCGACAAACATTTCCAGGCAGTTCGGCCTTGTTGTTTTTATGGACAGCGTCGTAAACTTTACCTTAGCCTCTCAGTTGCTGGCACCAACTACCTTCCAAAGTGGTTGGAACTTCATTTAACTCCTTTAAGCAACCAACTTAATACAGCACGCTTGAATTAGTGAATGATGAATGAATTTGATGGATAAAGGTAAGTTTATCCCTGGCACTCAGATAAAGCGGTCTATTGTACTTCAACCTCTAGTAAGAACAACGTCAAATTTCTGCGAACTCTTGATGAAACCTAGAATTTCGACCAAAGGATTCCATAACATCGGGACCCAGGATACGCAGCCTCATTCTTGCAAAGGTGGGACACTGGAAGAGAAAATAATCCATAGTATCCTCGCTTTCGGGGCTAGACTTGCACGCAGAGTGTTAGTCATGTGATGACCACATGCATTGTGCCCTGTGATTACTCCAACCATAGTTCTGTAGTTCTTTTTACTCAAATCTAAAAGACATTTTGCAATGCTACTCTCATGTCCTCTCACAAAACACTTGGTGTCTTGCAAGAATACAAACTAGACCATCTCTCTTTATGTATAGACACCATATGAGAGTTGATCCAGTAAAGGATTTTTGAAAAACTAAAACCGATTATCGGTTTCGGACTTAGAGAAAGAATCTCTGAACCCTCTTCCGCAAGCGCATCAGAGATTTCATTACCTGCAATTTCGCTATGAACCGATACCCAAATAAGACAAACTTCATGCCATTTGGAAAGCTTGTTAAGTCTGTTCTTATATTTTAGAACAATTTTTAAATGCTTTGTGAGAGTCTCAAGCGCAGCCTGGCTGTCACTACAGGTGTTAATGCTTTTACCACGCAGTGGTGCTAGAGCCGTTACTGTAGAATAGATCAGTGAAATACTGAAGAAGCTGATTTGATTTTTTTTATTTGACCTTCTCGGGGAAATAAACTTCGTATCTTCTACCGAACATTACGACAAGGCTCATATTATCAATAGGCATCATGGACAAAGCACATTTTTCTAACATCTTATGAAACAGTGCTCCATGCCGAATGTCATGTCCTTCGTGGCAGTCTCCGTTCTTTCTGAGCTATGTCAAGCGGTAGGAAGATGAGCAGTACGTTACAAACGTCTTCAGAAGTAGTGAGCATAGCGCCAGTAACTCCAAGACAGACTTCCCGCTGCAGTCTGATAAGTATAGATCAAGCTGCAGTCTGATAAGTATAGATCAAGCTGCAGTCTGATAAGTATACATAAACAACGTCCTAGGCCATCATACTAAAGACGCGTAGATGGAATTTGGTTTAATGATATGAGACCCTGGACCCCAGACGTCGTACCGAAGCTCGTCGACACTGAAAATTCGTCAGAAAATTCTAAGAACTCGAGTCGATTCCAGATCAACGTGCTTATGCCAATCAACAACAAAGCACCAGAGTATAAGCGAAGGAATTCCAACTTGAGCGTAGCCTCTCTCAATAACAACCGTTACTTTATCATACCATTTACTCTCAGCAGTAAAGAGCCTACGGGACAGCATGAAATAGATCCATCTCACGATGGCTTCATTTACTCCATACCTTCTGGCAAAGCACATGGAATCAAAGTAAGCATTGTCAAAGGCACCCTCTACGTCAACACTCCAAGAGCGTCCACCTCATTCTCGATCCTATATACAACTACGAGGTCGCGAAGTGCAGATTTGCAAGGTACACCATTATGCATGTTAGTGTCTGGTCAAATGATTTCTTTTCACCATGCGTTCTAAACCTTTTAGCACACATTAAATTTTCAGCAAAGTATAATCTTTCTTTCCGAGGCTTGGAAGTAAAGACCACTAAAGGGGTGGTACATATCCATGAGTTAGGCAAGCTCTAAAAACTCTTTTTCACAACATTTTTGAAGGTTGGAAACCTGATCGTCTCTTCGGTTACTATCTGGGAGGCAACATTTCAATAAAGTCTTGTGAACCCAGAACCAAATCTAGAGGTTTCAGCCAACACGTTTCGTTCAAGCGGCATTGTATTGCAACCTGGAGAGTGCATCGCGAACAGCACATCATTAACCTCCTGCATCGAGCTAGTGTTAAAAGAAAATAACTAAGCGAAAATCTCATTTGCAGGCATTTCTCATCCTACGAGAGCACGGTTGCTTAATCCTTTCACTATTCTCAATGATGATATCGACTGGCTTACCGGAGCTTTCTTCGGAAAAGGATCTTAATTACCTAAAAGAAACATTGGTATGTGTGCATAACAAACGTGAATCTATTCCGGTTACAAAAATTAAATTTTTCTCCTCTATCACTGTATACAGGTCCTAGAACTGGATAAACAGAACGCACGAGAACACTTCCGCTCGAAATTCAGTGAAGCCTTAGCTAATTCATGGAAAACATCATTAAACTGGGCTTCACACAACTTCTCAAAGAATAATAAACAAAAAGTATAGAATAATAAGATAGAAAAAAAATAAAAAAAAAAACAATTAAACAGCACAGAAAACTTGTTGGATTAAAAAAGTTATCTCCTATCCCATGAGTAAAGATACTCTTGAATCGTATGCAGACATATATTAAGTAACTTAAGGAAATGTATCTTTGTCGAAAAAACGCCCATCTCTGGGCGTGCCACCATAAATGTTCGAATGTAATTAAGATAATATACCAATATAATCATTTATTTTGCGATTTCTAACAAATACCTTGAAAAGTAAAAAATAAATCGTGTTTAGACTTAGTATAGTGGGGTGTAGAAAGATGTTTTCCTTCACATATACATGTATCTATCATCCTTTTAGTGTTTCCGCGGGATGTGACGTTCGTGAACAGTTCCGTTGTGGACATTCGGTACCAGTCTCTCAGACTGTGCATCCATTTTGTCATTGTCTACCGGCCGCTCTCTTTCCTTTGATTCTTTCTTGTAATATTCACCCCGATTGCCGTTGGCGTGTTTTTCGCCGATTGTCGATTTATTTGTCATATGTACCACGAATTCATTTTCATAAATTTTTCAATGTGAAAGAGTTGTAACAGTATTCTACATAATAGAAAAATTGCTTAGTAACGTTCAACGGTCAGCAGGTCATAGCTGTTAATAAAGCGATAATCGTCGAACAGCGAAAAACACCAACGGTTATCGAGGTGATTATTTGGGAAACTACGTGTCCCAAGTATTGCAGTTTAAAAAAATAAAAATAAATATTTGGCGCAACAGCTCTTCAAGTGCCTGCGCCTTGCTTCTCGCAACCACTTGTGTTGTGTGCGTTATATTTTCACACGAATGGAAGAGACCTACAGTTTAGTGCCATATCCGAAGGGCAATTTACCTCGATAAGCTTTTTCGTGACAATACTCTCGTATGTTTGTCAGACGTTCGCCAGAGGTGGGACCGTGAAAAAATTGTTTGGTGTTTTCTGGGACTCGAACTTGGAACCTCACGAACCTTAAGCACTTCAAGGATTGCAGGGTCATTCCCGATGAGGCACTTACCTCACAGCACAGACTTCTTGTTGCAGATATGGAAGTGGACTGGAAAATAGTAACCAGAAGAACGAACTCAATATCAACAATTAAGTGGCGCCTGCTTAACAGCGGTACAGCTTTTATAAACGTTCTACGAAACTCTATCTCAACTATAGACTGGCGTTGTTTGTCTGCTGATATGATGTGGAATGTATTTCAAAAGACCTGCGAAAAGAAAGATGTCTTGGTGTTTCAAAGGGCGCACTAAAAATACAAAAAGAAACATGGTGGTGGTGTTCAGACGTGCAGGGAAAGCTGAAGTGCAAAAAACAAACTTTCAATACGTGGCAGGTAACCAGATCTGAAGGCGACCTGCAAACATATAAAACAGCTAAAAGAGTGGTCAAACAAGCAGTTTTTAAGGCAAAAGATCTCGCCACAAATAAGTTTTACGAGAAACTAAGCACCAAAGAATGTGCTAAAGATATTTTCAAGCTGGCTAAAAATCGATGCCAAAAATTGCAGGACGCTAACTAGAGATGATTAAATTAAAAAGAGATGGTTTGAATATTATGATGAGCTGTCCAAAGTTGAGTTCCATCGCGACAGTACAATCTCGATCGAGAGCCCACAACTCACGCCGCATTGTCTCAAAATCTAGGAGAGAGTCCCACATCGCCTCAGTAGGTGAAAACCAATTTGGTTTCATCAGCGATAAGCCAACAGTTGATGCTATACATATTTTACAAACAGTCATTGAGAAATATCGCCTGAATAAGAGAAATTTGTATAGCGTTTTCATCGACCACCTTGAAAAAGCCTTTTATCGAATACCGAGGGAGCTGGTAGGGCAGTCAGTCAGAAGTCAATTAGTTCCTGAACACCTCATAAATTTAGTGCGTGACACCTATCACCGGGTAGCAACCCAACTTAAGTGCACCTGTGGGCTTACTGACAAATTTGAAGTCAACGTGGGTGTCCATCAAGGCTCAGTTCTGAGGCCATTGCTATTCAATCTTGTGATGGACTCGTGAAATCCAAGGAAGTTTACCGTGGATACTGTTTTATGCTGATGACATAGCGCTCCTAGCAGATGACAAAACGACCCTACAAGAAAGGCTATCCGTATGGGTGAATGCTCTTCAGGCATATGATCTGAGGATAAGCCGCACTAAAACTGAAATGGTTGAATTCTGTTTTAGTAAAGTCGTTGGCAGCTCTGTTCAGCTAAAAATAGGTGCCCAACTCAGCAAAGAATCAAACAATTTTAAGTACCTTGGCTTACATGTCAGTGCGGAGAGTCACTTAAGAATGAAGTTACTCACAGAATCCAGTGTGGTTGGCAAAGCTGGCTGGCCGCGTACTATGCAATAAAAAGATCCCACAACAGTTAAAAGGCCTGCCATGATGTATGCCTCTGAGTGCTGGGCAGCACCTGAGAAACTGGAACAAAAACTACATGTTGCCGAAATGCGCATGCTCAGGTGGGCCAGTGGAGTATTGTTTTTTTTTTGTTTTTTTTGTTTTTTTAATACTTATTTATTTCCAATAAATATATAACATGGATTTTGTTTTAAGTATAAATAAGCTAAATACTAATATTAATATTTTTTTAACTCAAGTAAATGACTGTTTTCGACAGTTCTCGTTACTTAACATATACATAACTATGACTCGCCCAAACCTTACAGGAACCCCAGGAAAACCAACTGGGATCTCTTTAACAACCAGGTGAGGAAAGGTATAAGATCCCTGCAGGATAGCAGCTGGCTCGGACCTGCCGACATTGACCGCAAGGCAGAGGATATTACATCCGTTTTTAATGAAGCCTATGTCAAAGCATGTCCAGAAACCAAACGAAAAGATAAAAAATCACCACCTTGGTGGTCATCTGAACTAGCTAGAATTAGGAGAGTAACTAGACACCTTCTAAATGTGGCCAAAAGAACTATGCTAGAAGCGGACTGGGAACAGTATAAGTTCAGTCAGAGAAATTTCAAAAACGAGACACAGAAAGCCAAAGGCCACTCTTGGCAGCACTTCTGTAATGAAATCAAGGGTACGACAGAATCTGCGAGAATGAGAAAAATTCTATCCAGGGAATCAAAAACTCTTGGATCTCAAGAAATCCGACGGATGGTGGACTGAATCCTGTGCAGAATCGCTTAGCTCCCTGCTAAAAGCGCACTTTCTGGGTTGTACGACCCATCCAGATAATAACATCGTAACTAACAGTAGTTTTGTAACGGAAACTCCGACGGATTTTATCACAGAGGAAAGAATTGAGTGGGCAATCGGATCATTCTCTCCCTTTAAATCCCCAGGACCCGACGGGATTATCCCGATCATGCTACAGAAAACAATAACCACAATCATCCCGGTACTTAAAGAACTGTACCTCAACAGCCTCATGTGGGGGTATATACCTAGATCATGGAAAGAGGTCAAAGTGGTCTTCATACTCAAGGCCGGTAAAGCAAGCCACACTACTGCGAAGGACTTTAGGCCAATTAGTCTTACCTCCTTTGTCCTAAAGACCTTTGAAAGACTAGCTGACATATACATCCGTAGTAAACTACGCCCAAGTGCCATATCCCTAGCGCAGCACGCTTATACGAAAGGAAAAAGCGTAGAGACAGCGCTGCACTGTGTAGTCGGCTCAATAGAAAAATCACTCGAAAATAAAGCCGCACTAGCCGCTTTCCTGGACATTGAAGGAGCCTTTAACAATGTCAAAACGGAAGCGGTCAATAGAACTCTAACGAACCTTAATATTCACAATTCTGTGATAAAATGGATCGTCAATATGCTAAAGGAAAGACATATCAAAGTTGAACTCGGAGGTACTAAGCTCGAAGTCTATGCCTCAAGAGGCACCCCTCAAGGAGGGGTTATATCCCCACTACTGTGGGTTATTGTCCTAAACGAAGTCCTTCTTAAACTTAGAAACAGCGGCGTCAATGCCATTGCATATGCGGACGATGTTGTGCTGCTAGCAACAGGTAAATTTCTCCCGACCCTGAGCGAACAAATCGAAGGGGCGCTGGAAATCATTGACTCCTGGACGGAGAGATGTGGGCTGGCGGTTAATCCCCAGAAGACAGTTAGTTCAATTCACTAACAAAAGAATAATTCCACAATTCGCAACTCCTTCCGTAAAGGGTACTCCCCTGAGTATCTCCGGTAGTGCGAGATACCTTGGCCTGGTGCTCGATATGAAACTGAACTGGAGACTAAACATCAACGAAAGAGTCAAAAAAGCCACGATAGCTTTTTCTCGTGCAATGGAATATTTGGGAAGACTTGGGGACCGAGCCCTAAAATCATCCTATGGATGTATACAGCTATAGTAAGGCCAATATTAACGTATGGCAGCCTTGTATGGTGGCAGGCAGCCAGCAAAATAAATAACCTAGCTGCTATCACAAAAGTACAAAGACTAGCGTGCATCGCCACAACCAGTGCGATGAGAACGACACCTACAGCAGGACTCGAGGCCATTCTCAATCTGCTTCCGCTAGACATCTTTATACAAGTATCGGCAGCTCATAGTGCCGTAAGATTAAGCCAAACAGATAACTGGAGACCAAATGCAATGGGTCACACCACGATCCTGCAGAGATATCTAGGCAGTGTATCTAATACAGACTACTTAACGCCTTACCTAGACTTCATAAGAGCATTTTCTAGCACCTATCCGAGCAGGGAAGACTGGAAAAATGACAGAACGCCTAACGAGCGATCCTTAGCTGTTTACACCGATGGATCCAAAATGGAAATAGGTGTAGGCGCAGGCATCTTCTCTGCAACGCTTGGCCTCTCCATGTCAGCTCGGCTTCCAAACTACAGCAGCGTTTTCCAGGCGGAGGTCCTAGCAGTTACAATACCAGGATGAACTGGCTAGAGGAGGCTCAGCACTAAGCTCAGACCAATCCGACCTCTCGGTGTACATTCCGCCTTGCGCCCTTAAGCTCGAAGCAGGAAACAACGCCATAACGGAGGCTAACAATAGGTGGACCTCTTTAGATACTTGTGTCACCACGAGGAAGCTGTGGCCCGCATTTGACAGAGTAAGAACCAATAGACTCATACAGAGGCATAGAAAATCCCTCTCTACTCTAACAGGAGTCATTACGGGGCATAATACCATGCGGTACCACATGAAAAAACTACGGGTGACTAGCGAAGACCTTTGTAGAGGCTGCGGCGACGAGGAGGCTCATGAGGACACCGCCCACTTTCTCTGTCATTGCCCAGGCCTCTATCATTTGAGAAATAAGATCCTTGGACAACACTTCTTTGAGGGTCTAGAGGAGTTGTCCAACAGACCAATAAATGACATCGCAAACTTTATCAAATCCTCTGGATGGTTTGTATCTAGGGCACAGTGAGTACTTAGTTCTTTCTTTAGGATATTTACAAAGACGGTATTTTTCCACGAGGAAGGGATTTCCTTTTCTATCTCCTTTCCCCCATGGGTATCACAATGGGTCTATACTGACCTGAGTGTGGTGTGGAGGTTTTCTATCCCCCTACACCTGCCCACTTACTTAACCTAACATATACATATGTAGGTTTATGAAACAAGCTATTTGGAGTAACGTTGCTTGACCAAGTCAGGAACAAGCATATCAGAGGCAGCCGTAAAGTTACACCGATCTGTGTAAAACTCCAAGAAAACCACCGGAATAGGGCTAAGACAAAGAAGAAGAAGAAGTTGGAACCTCAGCGCAGTGGTCCGACACACTAATCACTTGCGCCACGGCGCTCCAGTATTTCAGTTTACGTATTTCAATTGTTTTAAAAAGCTCTCTTTCGATACACATTCTTGTTAGAACTTCTGCGTTAGGGACTGTCCATACAATTTTCAAAATCCTCCGGAATAGCCGAATTTAAAAGACATCTATATTTAGTTATCAAAGTTTTGTGTAGTGTCCAAGTTTCTGCTCCATACAGTAGTGTGGACCAGGCATAACGCTTTATAAGTCGTATCTTGAACGATAACAATTCGTGAACGGATGATTTGTCAATTAATCAGGGTTATCGTGAATAAATTTTCCCTCGCAATTTTCCCCCGAACAAAAATTCGGTATCTCGAAAAAAGAGGAAATAATTCCACGGAAAAGAAATAGGTACCATGAATGACAATTCAGGAGAATTTTCAACGCAATCGCGATGTTATTTTTGAAGATACCTAATTTTTGTTCGGGGAAAAAAGTCCGAGGGAAAATTTATTCACGATAACCCTGAATTTGTACCATATGTATGTTGTTGTATCTACCAATAACACAATACGAATTACGTGACCTGATCACGGATACGGCGAATTCATCCCAGGTGCTACTCAAAAGCTTGAATCTTTCCTCGTGCTGTATAAGGCAGATATTAATACAATCCAGGGGGCTAACTATGCACTTCGCCGCGAATCCCATAATTTGCGATTCATTCCGATGATGGCACCTATGCACAACGATTGCTTGGAATATCGCATTTGAAGGCGATCGAATGGCGTTCGCATTTACATGGTTGGGGCGAATGTAGTAGAGCGAAGTGCGATAGTGTTCGCCGGCGAATCGCGTAGTACCTACCAAAGTGTGATTTCGCATGAAAATGAGCTTCGCGGCGAAGTGCATGGTTAGCCCCCAGGAGATATGATGGATAGGATCAGGCATTCAAAAGCGAAAAGATTATGACATTTATTAAAGCTGTCCGAAAAGATTACACATGTAAGGATGCAGATTCGTTGTGGGAAATCGGCTTAGATCAAGAGTCATGAACTTCAAGCCGATAGATAATCGCCTGGCTGTAATTCACATCAAAGTCACGTTCTACAATACTAGCCTGATATGTGCAGAGGCCCCTACCGACGAAGGTGGATACACTATCAAGGAGGCACTTTAAGACCTCTTGAACGGTGCCTGCGGAGGCTGTCCGGAGTACGATGTCGAAATCGAACTCGGTGACTAATTTAAAAATCGGTAAAGAGAACACCTTCGGCGGGTTAGTAAGAAAGTACAGCCCCCACGACACAACACCTGGAGAGGTTTTTTGAATATTTCTGAATGATAAAACAAACTTTTGATTCTGAAGAAAACAGAACATCGTATATCCAAGAATTGGTGTTACCACGATCAGAATAAAATTCTTCGCAAAGAAAACACACAGAACACGCTTGAAAGCTGGAGTGGAATCCTCTAAGGTGATAGTTGATAGTCACACTTTTGATACTCAAAATTGATGATTACACTTTATTAGCTCTCCGTAAAAGCGATCGCAAAAAGGTGATGATCACGTTGATGCAAAAGGAATGATTGTGATCGTCAACAATCAACTATCACCTTAGAGGATCCCACTCCTGATTACCGGTGTCAACAAGAATTAAGAATTCATTCCAGTAAAAGCTGGTTAAAGCTTGTTAAAGCAGGAAGCGGGCTCACTATGGATGCACTCATTTATCGCCGGCATTATTTTTAGCCAGCGTGAGCCAGCGGCTGAAAAGCGAGAAGCTGGTTTGTGACCACTATGGTCATGGTACCCTTACTTACTTAGGTGGTGCTACAGTTTGGGGTGAACCTGAGCCTCAGCCAACAAACCTCTTTTCAGCTCGGTCTTTATCTAATTGCCTCCAGCTGCGCACTCCAAGTTAGTTGGTGTCCCCTTGAACTTGTGCGCTCCACATACGGCGAGGTGGGCCTCTACTGCGTCGTCCCTCCGGGTTAGTCATCTCAAATGTCCAATGAAAAGATATTGATGCCACTCTAATTGGCGTAGTGGAGGGAGCCTCCTTTCTTTTAGATCGGGCAAACGATGCTGAGATTACATTCATCAAGCATATCGTCTGACCAAATCTTGGAGATGAGTTGATGTATGCTCTCTACCAATTCATCACCACTATCATTGTCTATGGTTAATGGTTCATTCTGCCTGAAAGCGATGTTGGCCTTCGTGGCCAGAAGTGGTTTTACCATATTATCGGCATCAACTGGGCGGAGTGGCGTAAGTGGTTAATCTGTCGGATCACTACGCATGAGGTTCCAAGTTCGAATCCCAGAAAATACCAAAAAGTTTTTTCACGGTCCCACCTCTCGCGAGCGTCTGACAAACATCCGAGAGTATTGTTGTCACGAAAAAGCTTCTCAAATCGCCGTTCGGATTCGGCATTAAAACTTGTAGGTCCCTTCCATTCGTGTGAAAAATATAACGCACACAACATGAGTGGTTGCGAGAAGCTAGGCCCTGGCACTTTAAAGAGCTGTTGCGCCAACTATTTGTTTTTTGTTTTTGGCATCAACTAGGATTCTACTACGAGGTTTCCTTTTTCATCTCTACAGGTTTATGTATGGGTTTTGCTCCTCTGGCACGTTCTTTTTACCTTTTGGTAAAACTTTCATGCACTGTTCCTGGAGTATACTCGTAGTTACCAATATTCTCGATCACGCACTTCTCATGTTCTTTCTTCTTCTTTTCGAGAACCCCATGTTCTTCGCGTCTCTTTTGCTCGTAGAGCTCAGGAACAGCTCTCGTGTTTCTTTGCAGCGTCGCTTTATATTCCTCTTGTTTTGCTGCATGTACTCCTGGGCATTTTTTTTGTTAAACCAAGGATTTCAATTTGTCGGTCGGTCGAAACCCAGCACATCAGTTGCGGCGTTTCTGTTGGAGTATTGGTAGCATTGCCACTGGTCTTCGGCACTTGATATTGGCGTTATAGAGTGATTCAGAGACGTCGGGATACGCGTTCAGCGAAGACTCCGGGGGTTTCTTAGAATTGTAGCTTTTCGACGTTAAATTTTCTAACAGTGGATCTACTTTGTTGTCGTTTGGAATAGCCGCACTCATACCTTGGCTACAAGGTAATGATCCGAATCTATGTCGGCCGTTCAGAAAGTCCGGACATCCACAATACTGGAGGCATGTCTTGCGTCGATCGCAATATGATCAATTTGATTGACCGTTACATGTTCATTGGACTGCCAGTCTGCTTGTAAATATTGGAATAAGTGAACCATGTGCTTGCTATGGTGACGTCCTTATTCCGTTTGATGGAGTCATCAACAGTTAAGGCTTTTTGTTGTTTCGGAATCAAAGTGTTTTTGCGAGGTAGAGAAGTTACCCCGATGGCGCAACCACCAACCTAGAGGGTCAGCTGCTTTTGTCATACCTCTAGGAATCGAGTCCGAGTACACCGGTACCAATAGTCCACAACGGGAGTATGGGAGCTGCCGTTGGCCCATTAAGGGCTTCTCCGCCACCATCTTTATTCCAAGGTACAGACTAACCTTGGAAATTTCTAACTGGAACTGTAGACGTCACCGTTGACTCCATCTAGAACAAGAGTGCTCTAGTGAGAAAACAGTCTACCTCCCTCGTCTGCCGCCCCCAAAACCTTCCAACGGGGTTGGTTACTCAATCTCCGATCAGAGTACTAGGCACCCAACGGTCACAAAGGAGGAGGTGGAGAGTAGGAGTTGGTAGGCTAAGGCAAAGTGAAAACTTTATGTTTTCATATTTAGCCTTATTGTGAGTTTCACCCGAACAGCATTCCACGTGAAAAAATTCCCTTTTCACTTTTCCCCTATCATGAGTTTCGGGCGAAAATTTGTTCATCTTCGAAAAATTACCCTTATTGCGAGTTTTTATTTCGCGTGGAATATGACGCTATTCGCATGGAAAATTTTCACTTGATTTTTGTAGGCGAAAAAGAGAATAACAAAGCGGAAAATGTGAGTTGTTTGAAAGCAAAAAAGTGGAAATCAATTATACATAATTTTATTTCAGGAGCAAAGCTCTAAATAAGCAACAAAGTGATATTTTGTTAAAGAAAATGATTGAAAAACCAAATATTGCTAGGGGATTTGTAAAAGAAAATAGATAGAAAGTGTACTTAAGAGGGACAGGAGGTGGACCAAATAGAACGCAAAAGTTCTCACCAACAGAAGAAGCCATATTCCAATTGATTGGAATAAATGAAGCAGTGAAGGGAGTAGGCTCATCACAGTCCTTTGGATTGCCTCCCCCCGAAAAAAAAGACGAGAGGAAAGTGCTATTTCCGAAATTTCAGTGGACGAAATTGTATTAATACAAGTGAAATTGGGACACGTTCACCTACTGCTCATATTTTTCAAATAGAAGATGCACCTCCTAATAGCAGTGACCAGCAAACGCCGAAAAAGAGGAAGGCAACTCCAAAGGATTGGAATTATCTCTTAAACTCCTTCGAATTGTTAGTTCTTCTTTTCTTTCTTCTTCTTGGCATAATATTTGTAGCGCTATAGAGTTCGTTTTTATTTTTATTTTATTACATATTAACTTTTTAATTTGTTTAATGTTACTTTTTGCAACCACATTTGTTCCTTAACTTCTTTATTTGCCTACTGTCAAAGCACCAGAATCTATGTTTGAAATGTCACAGCTGATTCGAAGTGAAATTTTGTTCACGTGAAATTCACAACAGCTAAAAAAAATCCGGGCGAACAAAAATTTCCACGTGAAATATTTTTCGGGTGAAACTCACAATAAGGCGTAGGTCGCGTAGAATACTATTACAACTCTTTTACATTGAAAAAGTTATGAAAATGGATTCGTGCTAAATCTGAAGAATAAAACGACAATCGTCGAAATGCGACAAACGCCAACGACAATCAGGGTGAACGTTTAAAAAGCTTTGGTGTCAAGTCACCAGTGGTTTTGTTAGTTTTGAATAGCTGTGCAGACCTTTTCTACATGCAACTACTTCCTGTATATGGATGACTAGAATTCCTTCTTTTTTGTAAAGAGTTTATGTTTCTTGTAAAATTTGCGGATATTATTCGATCGCGGTACTCTTGAGCAGAAAGTTGAATTTGTTCGTACATCCTGAAAGATACTGGTCAAATATTGATTTAAAAAATCAACTCTGCGTAACTGCATTTTACTCCTAACATCTGCTGCATAAGAAGACCACACGTTCGGCCCCACTTTAAATATATAGTAGATGTTATAATGATACTATGATGTATGGTGTGATATTCGTATGTCTTGTTATCATCGAACAGTGTGTTGAATATCGATCGCCACTGCACCTGCTGTTCATCGATTTTGAGAAGGCGTTCGATAGTGTCAACAGGGAGTTTATTTGGCGTGCCTTACGCAGGAGAGGCATTCCCGATAAACTAATTGCTATTATCAAAGCTACATATGAAGGCTCCAAATGTCACGTTCTGCACAGGGGAAGGTTGTCTGAGGAATTTGAGATCCAAAGTGGGGTAAGACAAGGCTGTATCCTTTCACCAATATTATTCCTATTGGTGATTAGCGATGTGCTTCATGCAGCTTTGTCGACGGGAAACGGAGGAATTCGATGGACTCTTACATCTCAATTGAAACATCTTGACTACGCAGACGATGTATGCTTACTCCCCCACAGAATTATGGACCTCCACCAAATGACAGCAGATGTGGAGAGGGAGGCAGGTGTCGTCGGGCTGAAAATTAATACGACAAAAACTAAAATTATCAGCCTTGGAACTAACTCATCGGCTCAACCGATGCTGGACAACCGGTAGAGGGAGTAGAGGATTTCCAGTATCTTGGGAGTATTGTCTCGACCGATGGTGGAACCGAACTGGATATAGCCAACAGGATCGCCAAAGCAAAGTCCGCGTTCGGGATGTTGTCCAAAATATGGCGAAGCAATGTAATCAGTTTGAGCACCAAAATAAGACTGTTCCGCTCCAACGTTGAATCCGTGCTGCTATATGGTTGCAGCACGTGGAGAGTGACCACTACTATCACCAGAAACCTGCAAATGTTCGTTAATAGGTGTCTGCGCAATATCTTAAGGATTTTCTGGCCCAATCGTATCTCTAACGAACACCTTTACGAGAGAACGGGTCAGGAACCAATATGCACAACTGTCCAACGGCGGAAGTGGCAGTGGATTGATCACACGTTCCGAAAGGGTGACAGCTCCATAGCGAACCATGCTATGCAATGGAACCCTCTAACTCAGGATGGCAGAAGACCTGGCGGTCCGAGGAGAACATGGCGCAGAACAGTCGAGAAGGAGGCACGGCAGTTAGGGAAAAGTTGGGGAGAACTCACACACATTGCCAGAAACCGTACACGATGGCGCGTAGGCGTAGTAGAGGCCCTAGGACCCACAAGGGGATACAGGACATAAGTATGTCTTGTATTTCACGCCGACGAGGGCCCAAGCATGCCAGCAAAGACCTAAAGCAATTGGAACATCTTTAGGCATTGACATATTGCCTCGTTAGACGATATGCGACCAAGAATTACAAATTTGATAAACTAGAGATACATACGAATAAAGGTGAGCTTAGCAACGCTTAAGGCATGTTCGATTTGGTTCTTGTTTCTAGAGCTGTGCAAAGTTGTAGGTAAAGAAATAGAAAGATTGTAGTATCTACAACTAGAAATATTTTTAAGCCTCTGATGCTTCTAAATTGTGAACTTCGGGTAAATTCAGAAACGCATCACTGCATTGACGATGCTCAATCAGCCCTGCCAAATGTTCATTAACGCAGCAAATGGGCATCACTTCTTTCGTAAAGTGTTCATTATTGCAAAGTTAGGTAAACTGATGCGCAAACGGTAACGAAAAAAGCATCAGCAAAATTCGTGATTTGTTGTTGATGCTTTGGACAAATAAGGCTTGTAAAAAGGTGACGGAGAAGGAAAAGTAAATAAAAACAATTACAAATTATTCAGAATAGAAATTTTATGTATATGGGTAGGTATTCGTTTCAGGGAGAACTTCAGTGCCGCACATATATATGAGAAATAATATGAGCAAGCGTTTGTCTCGGAATAAAAAAAATCAAAAGCTGTGTTGTAGGGAAAAATTTGGTCGGAAATGGTAGAAGAAATTCCGTATTTTAAATGTTGTTCTGAAACGTCAACAAAAATCTCTATCAACATTGCATCAGCATTAACTGTGTTGCGCATCAGCACCGCAACTAAGCAGTGATACCACATCGATGCGTTTTTTTTTACGTTTCTGAATATACCCTTCTCTTGAACATCCCTGATCCCGTTCAGCATATTTTCTGGATCTCAGTATAAGTCAACCTTATATTAGAGATCTGTTTTTTGAGAGCTTGTGGCTTTCGGGTTTTGCTCCAAAAGCGCTCTTATGTGTTTTTTCAGAAACCTGGGGTCGCTTTGAAATCGCTCTAAAGTCAATCCAAGTTATTCTTTGGTAAAGGAAATTGAAGCTGTTAAAACCATGTGGGCTGGCGAAAATAAAACGCACATTGGCAAAATGGCCAATACGTTTTTTGAGAAATAGAGAGCTCAGGTCTTTTTTGACACATTCGAGTTGTAAAAAAAAAACCTGGGTCGACCCTGGGGCGTATCTAAAAAAAAAGACCTACTATGTGAGACTGCTATAAAGCAGATATTACCGCCATCTAGGAAGTGCGATGGGATGGGCCGGGCAAAAAGAGGGTGAAAAACTGTGACATCTACTACGGTGATTGCTACAGCGGCAACAGGCAACGCTTATTCGGATGCGGATTTGTCATACGCGGCTTAAGAAGTCTTAAGCTTCCGACACGTTAGCGAGCGTATTATGACTATCCGGATCAAGGCTAAATTCGTTAACATAAGCCTAATATGTGTTCATGCCCCCACGGAAGAAAAGGATTTTGCCACCAAAGAGTGTTTCTACGAGCTCCTCGACAAAACATACGAGCAATGCCCTAAATACGACGTTAAAATCGTACTGGGCGATTTTAACGCCAAAATAGGAAAGGAGGACGTCTTTGGTAGGGCAGTCGGTAAGCATAACCTACACGACACCACGTCTGATAACGGACTAAGGCTAATTGATTTCGCTGTGGAGCGAAATGTCACCATAGCAAGCACATGCTTTCCTCATCTCGATATTCATAAGCAGACATGGCGGTCCAATGATCATGTAACGATCAACCAAATTGATCATATTGCGATCGACGCAAGGCATGCCTCCAGTATTCTGGATGTCCGGACCTTCCGAGCGGCCAACATAGACTCGGATCATTACCTTGTTGTAGCCAAGGTACGAATGTTGATATCCCAATCTGAGCAACAAAGAAGAATCACTGTGAGAAAATTTAACGTCGAAAAGCTACAATCGCAAGAGACCGCCAGACTCTTCGCTGAACGCGTATCCCGAAATCTTTCAATCACCCCTATACAGCTAGTATCAAGTGCCGAAGACCAGTGGCAACGCTGCCAACATGCCATCAGAAACGCCGCGACTGATGTGCTGGGTCTCGCTCGCCCACCACCGCGAAACCCCTGGTTTGACGAAGAATGCCGGCGAGTGCATGCAGCAAAACAAGAGGCATACAAAGCGGCGGTGCAAAGGAACACAAGAGCTGCTCGTGAGTTCTACGAGCAAAAGAGACAGGAAGAACATCGGCTTCTCCAAAGAAGAAGAAGAAAGAGCACGAGAAGCGCGCGTTTGAGAATATCGAGAGTTTATACTCCAGGAACAATGTACGGAAGTTTTACCAAAAGGTAAAAAGAACGTGTCAGAGGGGCAATACCCGTACAGAAACCTGTAGAGATGAAAATGGAAACCTCGTAGTAGAATCACAGTCGGTGCTGAGAATATGGAAAAACAACTTCTGCAGACTGTATAACGGCGACGAAGACCAACATCCCGCTGTCAGGCAGAATGAACCATTCAACATAGACGATGATAGTCAAGATTTCCGTCCACCTGACCAAAACGAAGTGAGGATAGCAATATCCAAGCTAAAATCCAACAAGGCTGCTGGGCCTGACGGCTTACCGGCCGAACTTTTCAAGGCAGCTGGGGATGAATTGGTAGAGTGCATATACCAACTCATCTCTAAGATTTGGTCAGACGAGTGTATGGCTGATGAATGGAACCTCAGCATCGTTTGCCCGATCCACAAGAAAGGAGACCCCCTCAACTGCGCCAATTATAGAGGCATCAGTCTCCTCAACATCGCATACAAGATCTTTTCTGCGATATTGTGTGAACGCCTGAAACCTTTTATCAACAGCCTGATTGGACCCTATTAGTGCGGTTTCAGGCCAGGAAAGTCCACCATCGATCAAATCTTCACACTTCGGCAGATCCTGGAGAAAACCCAAGAATTCCAAATCGATACTCACCACCTCTTTATCGATTTTAAGTCCGCCTATGACAGCATATATAGAGAAGAGCTTTATAGAGCCATGTCTAGTTTTGACATCCCTGCTAAACTTGTCCGTCTGTGCAGGCTGACGATGGAGACCGCTCGCTACTCCATCAAGGTCGGTAATAACCTCACCGAGACCTTTGATGTCAAAAAAGGTTTTAGACAAGGTGACGCGCTGTCATGTGACTTCTTTAACATTGTACTTGAACGGATTGTGCGGAACTCACAAGCCAACACCCGAGGCACAATCTATTACAAGTCTGTACAACTGCTTGCATACGCCGACGATATAGACATTATCGGAAGAACTCAGCGGGCTGTCACCGGGTTTAGCGACAAACGAGGGCAAAACCAAGTATATGCTGTCAACAAGAAGGGAAAGCCAACACCGACGAATTGGACAGAACGTCACAGTGGGCAGCTATAACTTCGAGGTAGTAAGGGACTTTGTCTACCTTGGCTCTGCTATAAATTCTACAAACAACATCAGCGCAGAAATCAATCGAAGAATAACTCTTGCCAATCGCTGTTTTTTTGGGCTTATAAGGCAATTCAACAGTAAAGCCCTATCTCGAACAACTAAGGAGACTTTGTATAAGACCCTGATCATCCCAGTCCTGCTTTACGGTGCTGAAACATGGACGTTATTAAAAGAGGATGAAGATATCCTTGTTCGCTTCGAGAGAAAAATTCTTCGTAAGATTTTCGGTCCCGTTTGCGTTGACGGGTTTTGGAGGAGAAGATTCAATCACGAACTATACGAGCTGTACAGCGACATCGACCTAGTCAAAAAACTGCGTATTGGACGTCTGAGATGGCTAGGACATGTAGAGCGAATGGACACCAACGCTCCGGCCCGCAGAATCTTCGAATCTAATCCCGAGGGACGACGCAGTAGAGGGAATCATCGCCGTAGGTGGCGCGCACAAGTTCAAGGGGACCTCGACCAACTTGGAGTGCGCAACTGGAGGCAATTAGCTAAAGGCCGAGCTAAGTGGAGAGGCTTGTTGGTTGAGGCCCAGGTTCACCCCGAACTATAGCGCCACCTAAGTAAGTAAGTAAGCATGTGAGACAGCTTACATTCGCAATACAAGGACGTAGTAGTTTGGGTCATACTATCAAATAAAAGTCCATAAGTTTAAAATAAAATGTCATATATTTTTAAGAACATAACGTCCAAAAACCAATACGAATTAAATATCATGTTCCCTATTAAGCAAATTATTTCCAAAAAATATTTACAAAACATTTTCAAAATCTCCTCAGGAGATAATCGACTTGTACTTTTCATACTCGGCAAAGTATCCAGCATGGTCCTCCACAATTCCTTTCCATTTCATTGCAAGCTCCTGGTATGACATACCAGTACCGCCGAGATCTTTTGGTAAATTAATTTTAACTTCAGAAGTTTGTTTTCGGACCACCACACGAGATCGCATTTTCGAAGTCATAAAGAGTCTATAAGAGTCAAGAGAAAAATAAAAAATACGACAAAATTGTTCGGGAGAAACTCACCTGAATGTGTTAAGTATTAAATTAACATGAGTCGGTGTGTTAACAAATTCGAGTAGCTTCGGTTTACATGGATAAACTTGCCAGCTATCGACAGATCTCTTTATTAGTTTTGGATTTAACTGAAGGGCATGACCCAATTGCACGCCATCCATATCGAATATGGCTACAATGCCATTGATTGAGATGTCTGGATCGAATTTAAGCAACACGTCCAGGATCATTTTGCTGACCTTCAGGAGACAAAGATATGAATACGCTACATATAAGGACTGTGAGCGGAGACTCACCTTAAAAACATTGTTTTGCGTGTGAACCCTTGGATTGTGCGCTGCTGTTCGTATGATGACCACCTGTCGATTGAGTTCGTCTTTCTCCTCAAGCGGCAGGAAGACGCCCAAGCTTAGTAATTCCTGGATTTCTGGCAAAAATGGATCTCTGTCTGCGAACCACTCAGTTCGTTCGGCTCGCATAAGGTAGAAGCTGAAAAATATATTTATTATTACGACAACCATTTGATGTTGCAATCTCTGATTATGGATAAGTTTGTAACGTTCAGATTATTGGATTAACTTAAGTATCTATGGGATTAAGGAAACTTAAGCTATTCTATCTATCGCAGTGTTACGCAATATGTCTATTATATTTGCTCATCAAAGTACACGTGAACACATAAAAACGTACGAAAAAAATTAAAACTGAACATTGCATGGAAAACGATTCAACCAAATTTGAAGAGTGAAGAACAGTAGTTTTCTACTGGTGCGCATATATGTATATTAGATTTTCTAGACTTTTGTTTTTTAAAACTGAAAAAGCAGCAGAGAAGGACCGTATTTCACTCAAAACATCTTAATCTTGCATTAAATACGAAAACATTTTCTAACGTAGCTTCCTTTAATGCATTAATAAAAAAAAAAACTTGCTTTTCTTTTAATTAATCCCTTCTTAGTTTTTTTTACAAGGAATTAAAATGGGGAAAGAAGTGGGCAAAAAACCGCTGTGAAATGGGGAACATTTTAAAAAATTCCCCAAAAATGGGTTATTTCACAAAAAAAATCTGGCATCACTGGTTTACTTACACATTTGCAGTATTGTATTCAATTTATAATCATGTTTTTAAAAAAAAGTAAATGAGCGTCAACTAAAATGTGGGCAAGGCGAGCACGGACCAGCTAGCACTTGCTATATTAAAACAACATTAACATCGAACCGTCTCATCTACGACGGTCAAACGCACTGACCAGGAAACACGAGAAGATATTCGTAAGCCTAGAGTTCCGTATTCAGCAAGATCTAACTGCCGACCTCGGCTTAAATCTAGAAAAGCTCGGTTGAATACTGCTGCAAACCTAATAGTCAAATTTTCAGCTGCAAGAATAGCGGAATACATAGTGGAGAAGTTTTAAACCGAAAAACAATCTCGAAATAAAAGACCTGTCCCTGTCCCTAAAAACTGTGTGGTTGTACCTGTGGACTAAATTTAGCCGTGTTCGCAACAGTGGCGACCGTTGCTGACCCACTTTCAAAATGGGGTGAAATTTATACAAAAGCTTGTCAAATTTCATCGGACTGCCCATTGAGAATTGAGGTTATTTGATATATTAGGTCGTTACATATGAAATTGCCGACCTACAGATCATCTCTAAAGTGATCGTTGTGGCGTGAAGTTGTGCAGAGAAATTGAATTTTAAGAAAGAGTGCAGTTTAATCTTTCTAACGGTAAAAATTAATTTACGCTATTAGCTCATTGAGTTGACTTTTTCCTTACATAGAAAGTGTACTTTTCCTAAGTAGAAAGTGCAACAAATTTAAGGGCAATTTTCCTTTTTCAATTTAAAAAAAAAACATGAACGCAGCCGCAGCGACTAGAAATTAACGGTGCTTTTGGTTTGGGTACGTGTAGTGAGAGAACTGTTCGGAACTGGTTTACCAAGTTCAGCGAGGGAGATTTTTCGCTCGAAAATTTGCCAAGGGGTAGACCAGAGAATGTCATTAATAATGAAGAACTTGCAGCAGCTGTTGAAGAAAATCCAGCTACGACTGTTCTTAGCCTTGCTGCAAGGTTCAAAGTATCAACTGCAACCATAAGTCGCCACCTTTCCGTCATTGGAAAAGTAAAAAAAAACTAGAGAGATGAGTGGCCCACGTCCTAACACCAGCGAATATGCTACGACGTTTGGAAGTTGCAATATCTTTGATTAACAGACACCGTATGGATCCTTTTTTGCATCGCATGGTCACCTGCGACGAAAAGTGGATCCTATATGATAATCGGGATCCTATAGAGGTCGGGAGAATGGGTAGACGTGGGTGAGCTTCCCAGTGGACTTGGCAAGGCAGACTTACACCCTAAAAAGGTAATGGTGACAATATGGTGGACGAGTGAGGGAGTTGTCAATTATTCCTTTCTCAAACGCGGAGAAACAATCACGGCCGAGTCGTACTGTAGAGAAATCGACATAATGCACAACAAATTGCTCCAAAAACAGCCGTCACTGGTAAATAGGCATGGTCCTACACTGCTGCATGACAACGCAAGACCACATACCGCACAGCCGACGTTCCTGAAGCTGGCGGAGTTGGGTTATGAAGTTTTGCCTCATCCTCCTTACTCACCAGACTTATCCCCGACCGATTACCGCCTTTTCCGAAGTTTGGGCAATCACCTCCAAAATAAACAATTCATAAGCCCAGATGCCATAAAATAGGATTTTAAGGACTTCTTAGCCCGAAAGGATAAGGAGTTTTCAAATGAGACATTTTTGCTTTGGTGGAACGTTGGAAAAATGTTACAGATGTAAATGGAGATTATTTTTTGGAATAAACTTTTTTAATTTTTGAAATAGTGTTGTTTAACTTTCCACATAAAAATCGGCAACTTCATATGTAACGACCTAATACGTGTATGTAAGCTGATTAAATGATGGGCCAACGGCAGCGCTCATATCCCCGAAGTGGGTTACTGACATCGGTGTATCCGGCCTCTTGTCCTAGGGGTACAAAAAAAAAGGATCTGGCCCTCCAGGTTGGGGGTTGTGCCGTCGGGTTAACTTCCCTACCACGTAAAAAACCTTTGGTTACGAAGCAACCAACAGCCTCGGATACGGATGATCTTACTGTTGACGACCCATGCAAACGTAAAAAGGACAACGATCTTCGTGTCTGCACATGGAATGTTAGGTCCCTCTACAAACCACGTGCAGCCGAACAACTTGCGGAGGCCCTAGAGTGTCTCAAAGCAGACATTACCGCCATCCAAGAAGTGCGATGGGATGGGCCGGGCAAAAGGAGTATGAAAAACTGCGACATCTACTACGGCGATTGCTACAGACAAAAAGGATAGCGTCTATTCGGGTGCGGATTTGTCATTGGAGACAGACTTAGGCAAGAAGTCTTGAGTTTCCGGCATGTGAACGAGCGCCTCATGACTATCCGTATCAAGGCTAAATTTGCCAACATTAGCCTAATATGCGTTCACGCCCCTCACGAGGAGAAGGACGACGCGACAAAGGATGACTTCTACCAGCTCTTGGACAAGACGTATGAGCAATGCCCTAGCCACGACGTTAAAATTATCCTAGGCGACTTTAACGCAAAGCTAGGAAGAGAGGAAGTCTTTAGTAGCGTGGTCGGAAAGCACAGCCTGCACGACAACACTTCCGGCAACGGACTCAGGCTAATCGACTTTGCGGCGGGGCGAAACTTTGTTGTAGCTAGTACGCGGTTCCCACGTCTCGATATTCACAAAGGAACATGGCTCTCCTTTGATCGAAAAATCGTCAACCAAATCGATCACATTGCGATCGACGCAAGGCACTCTTCCAGTATTCTGGGTGTCCGGACTTTCCGAGGAGCCAACGTGGACTCGGATCACTACCTAGTTGTAGCCAAGGTATGGATGCGGATATCCACAACGGAGCGAAATCAACGAAATGCTGTGAGGAAATTTGACGTCGAAAAGCTACAATCGCAAGAGACCGCCGGAACCTTTGCCGATCGTGTTTCTTCTAATCTCAATCTTAGTCCTATGCCGCCAGCAGCAAATGCGGAAGACCAGTGGCAGCGTTGCCAAAAAGCCATCAGAGATGCCGCCTCTGATGTACTGGGTTTCTCTCGCCCACCACAACGAAACCCCTGGTTTGATGAGGAATGCCGGCAAGCACATGCAGCAAAACAAGAGGCGTACAAAGCGGCGCTGCATAGAAGGACTAGAGCTGCTTACGAGCTCTACGTGCGCAGGAGAAAAGAGGAACATCGACTTCTCAGAAAGAAGAAAAAAGAGCATGAGAAGCGCTCGATCGAGGAGATTGAGAGACTTTATTGCAGGAATAATGTTCGAAAATTTTACCAAAGGGTAAAAAAAACATGCCAGGGTTTCAAAGCCAGAACAGAAGCCTGCAGGGACGTAAATGGCAACATAGTAGTAGAATCGCAGTCGGTGCTGAGGATATGGAAGGAACACTTCTGCAGACTGTTAAACGGCGATGATGATCAATATTCCGCTGTCAGGCAGAATGAGCCATTCAACAGTGACGATGGCAGTCAAAATTCCCGTCAACCCGATCATAATGAAGTGAGGATAGCGATATCTAAACTCAAATCCAACAAAGCTGCTGGAGCCGACGGCCTTGCCGCTGAACTTTTCAAGGCAGGAGGAGATGAGTTGGTAAGGAGCATGCACCAGCACATCTGTAAAATCTGGTCGGACGAAAGTATACCCGTTGAATGGAACCTCAGCATCGTTTGCCCGATCCTGAAGAAAGGAGACCCACTGAACTGCGCCAATTACAGAGGTATAAGTCTCCTCAACATCGCATATAAGATCCTATCTGCCGTATTATGTGAACGCCTAAAACCGATCGTCAACAACCTGATAGGTACTTATCAGTGCGGTTTCAGGCCTGGAAAGTCCGCCATTGACCAAATATTCACACTACGGCAGATCTTGGAAAAAACCCATGAATATAAAATCAATACGCACCACCTTTTCATCGATTTCAAAGTTGCCTATGATAGCGTGTATAGAGACGAGTTATACAGAGCCATGTCTAGTCTTGGCATCCCTGCCAAGCTCGTCCGTTTTTGCAGAATGACGATGGAGAATTCTCGCTGCTCCATCAAAGTCGGTAAGAACATCACCGAACCGTTCGATGTCAGGAAAGGTCTTAGACAAGGCGACGCGCTATCATGCGATCTCTTTAACATAGTACTTGAGAGAATTGTACGAAACTCACAAGCCAACCCCGGAGGTACAATCTTCTTCAAGTCTGTACAACTACTCGCTTATGCCGATGACATTGACATAATCGGAAGAACTCAGCGGGCCGTTAATGGGGCATTTACGAGTATTGAGATCGAGGCAGCAAAGATGGGTTAGCGGTCAATGAAAGCAAAACAAAATATATGCTGTCTAGAAAAAAGGACACCCAACATCGGCGTCTTGGGCAGAACGCCACAATAGACAGATACAATTTTGAGGTAGTAAAGGATTTTGTCTACCTAGGCTCTATGGTCAGCTCCGCAAATGACATGAGTGGAGAGATCACACGGAGAATTACTCTTGCCAATCGTTGTTTCTATGGGCTAAAACGGCAATTGAGTAGCAAAGCCCTATCTCGAACTACTAAGGTAACTTTTTATAAGACATTAATCATCCCAGTCCTGCTGTATGGCGCAGAGGCATGGGCTTTGAAAAAACCGGATGAGGATGACCTTGGTTATTTCGAGAGAAAAGTTCTTCGAGCGATCTTTGGTCCCGTCTGCATAGACGGTGAGTGGAGGAGAAGGTACAATGCCGAACTATACGGCCTGTACAAGGACATCGACTTAGCCAGAAGAGTTCACATACAGCGACTAAGATGGCTGGGTCATTTAGAGCGGATGGAGCCCAACCTTCCCACTAAGAAAGTCTTCGAATCCAACCCGGACGGACGGCGCAGTAGAGGACGACCTCGCGGTAGGTGGCGCAAACAAGTGGAGGGGGACCTCAACCAACTTGGCGTGCGCAACTGGAGGCAGCTGGCTCGTAACCGTGCTGGCTGGAGAGGTTTGTTGGTTGAGGCCCAGGTCCACCCCGGACTGTAGCGCCATCTAAGTAAGTAAGTAAGTAAGCTGATTAAAAAATGTTGATTTAAAAGCATAAAAGATGCATTTTTTCGTTTATATTTCATGTTAATAAGTAAGAACAGTAATTATTTAGAAAAGGGCATACCCCCGAATTAATAGGTCTGTTCCTTTACTTTTTGGGCAAAAAATAGTAAAAGAGAAATTATAAACCTTAAGAGTAAAATTCTGTCTCAAAGAGAGAAGCTACAAAAAAGTAAAGGAACGCGTTACTGGCTGAACACAATGCATGCCGCGGCCGCGCCGCGGTAGCGTAGTACGTAGAGCTGTCAAATGGTGTGGCGCTGCACTCACAAAATTCGCCCACAATGGTGTAGCGCGTAGTAATGTCAAATAATGTCAGCTGATTAAAATTGTGTTTTTCTTTTTGAGTGTTATTGAGATTTGATTATTTTTGTGAGATTATTGTGCTATAATAATACAATAAAAATAATAAGAAATGGATAAATTTATTTTCCTTTCACTAGCAAAATAATTTTTTCCACGGCGTGCTCTTCCATTTTGACTGTAACGAATATTTCAAATTTATTGCGCTACTGCTGAACTCAGTTCAAGAATCCACCACGAAAACATCGTATAGAAAACCAAAACAGTCTTCAACAGTCGCCAATTTCTCTATCTGTCACTTGTGGCGCTGCACAAGTTAAAAGTAAACCAACTTCGTACTACACCACTGCTACCGCCACGCCGCAGCTACCTCATTGTGGGCGCTCTAGTGAGTTCCCATATATTTTAACTTTGTGACAGGTCGTACTACGCTACCGCGGCGCGGCCGCGGCATGCATTGTGTTCAGCCAGTTAGACAAAAAAAACTTGCCCATAATTAAACGTCAACGTTTTCAGCTGTTTCTTCCGTACTCCACATCTATAGGTCTGTTCCTTTACTTTTTGGGCAAAAAATAGTAGAAGAGAAATTATCAACCTTAAGAGTAAAATTCTGCCTCAAAGAGAGAAGCTACAAAAAAGTAAAGGAACGCGTTAGACAAAAAAAACTTGCCCATAATTAAACGTCAACGTTTTCAGCTGTTTCGTTCGTACTCCACATGTATGTTAACCATTTTCATTGAACTTTGAAGTTCGTTTTTATTGCTTTTAAATACAAATTTACATATTTAAATGCGCAGGAATGTTCTAGGAATATATTCAACTTTCATTTGGGTCTCTTTCTATTCACTTTTTATTTGCCCTTTTGCAGCAAATTGAATTAAAATGAAAAAATAACCCAAAACAAAAAAAGAAAAATAAAAACATCCAAATAAAGTAACAGCTGACTTTGACAGAAAGTACACTTCTTACCGGCAGAAATTTTTTGAGTAAGAATTCGTAAGATTTTTCACTGAGGGGAAATTTTTACTCTCGTTGCCTCTCTCTTTTACTACTTTTTTGAGTAAAGGAACGCTGTTGAGTAAGAATTCGTACAAATTCGTACAAATTTGTACGAATTTGCAAGTAAAGGAACAGACCTTATGTAAACCATTTTCATTGAACTTTGAAGTTCGTTTTTATTGCTTTTAAATACAAATTTACATATTTAAATGCGCAGGAATGTCCTAGGAAAATATTCAACTTTCATTTGGGTCTCTTTCTATTCACTTTTTATTTGCCCTTTTGCAGCAAATTGAATTAAAATGAAAAAATAACCCAAAACAAAAAAAAAAAATAAAAACATCCAAATAAAGTAACAGCTGACTTTGACAGAAAGTACACTTCTTACCGGCAGAAATTTGTTGAGTAAGAATTCGTAAGATTTTTCACTGAGGGGAAATTTTTACTCTCGTTGCCTCTCTCTTTTACTACTTTTTTGAGTAAAGGAACGCTGTTGAGTAAGAATTCGTACAAATTCGTACAAATTTGTACGAATTTGCAAGTAAAGGAACAGACCTTATGTAAACCATTTTCATTGAACTTTGAAGTTCGTTTTTATTGCTTTTAAATACAAATTTACATATTTAAATGCGCAGGAATGTCCTAGGAAAATATTCAACTTTCATTTGGGTCTCTTTCTATTCACTTTATATTTGCCCTTTTGCAGCAAATTGAATTAAAATGAAAAAATAACCCAAAACAAAAAAAAAATAAAAACATCCAAATAAAGTAACAGCTGACTTTGACAGAAAGTACACTTCTTACCGGCAGAAATTTGTTTAGTAAGAATTCGTAAGATTTTTCACTGAGTGGAAATTTTTACTCTCTCGTTGCCTCTCTCTTTTACTACTTTTTTGAGTAAGAATTCGTACAAATTCGTACAAATTTGTACGAATTTGCAAGTAAAGGAACAGACCTAATATGTGATAGAAAGCATTTTCTGAGAATTTTGTTACATATACCATATACAGTGTAGGTACTTATATATTTATGGTCGGTCTTGTCTAGTTGCCAAAATATAAGCCTTTAAAGTTGCCATACGATGCCGCTTGTAGCACTCATAATCACTTGGAAATAAGCAATCATGGTTTTAAATTGAAACGATTTTTTCCTACTAAAAGCTACGTTCTTTGACTCCTAACAGTATGCAAGGATCGGATTTCAACGGCTTAGAAGATAAGTGTGGGCCACTTAAGGGCTGTATTATTGCATCAATACTATTTCTATTGGTGATTAGATTAGCGATGCGCTTTAAACAGCTTTGTTTAATTAGATGTACTCTAACATCCTAACTGAAACATTTTGACCACACTGACGACGATGTATGGCTCACTCTCTCACAGAATTATGGACCTCCACCAAATGACCGCAGATGTGGAGTGAGGCAGGGGTCGTCGGGCTGAACCTTAAAACTGCAAACACTAAAATTACCAGCCTTGGAAAAAACTCATCGACTCAAATATGCATTGCTGGATATCCGGTAGTGAGAGTAGAAGATTTTCAGTATCTTGGAAGTATCGTCTCGACCGATGGTGGACCTGAACTGGATATAGCCAACAGGATGACCAAAGCAAAGTCCGCGTTGGGGATGTTGTCCAAAATATTGGGAAACGATGCAATTTGTTTGAACACCAAGCTAAGACTATTCCGCTCCAAGGTTGAATCCGTGCTGTTATATGGATGCAGCACGTGGAGAGTGGGTATTCCTACCACTATAAAGCTGCAAGCGTTCGTTAACAGGTGCCTGCGCAACATCTTAAGGATTTTCTGGTCCAACCGTAACTCTTACGAACACCTCTACTAGAGAACAGGTTAGAAACCAATAGGCACAACATGCAATGGAACCCAGAAACCCAGGATGGCAGGATGCGTTGCGGTCCGAGAAGAACATGGCGCAGAACATTCAAGAAAGAGACACGGCACTTAAGGAGAGGTGATGCACATTGCCAGAAACCATAACGATGACGCGTATGCGTAGTATTGCCTCTACCCATAGGGGAATAAAAGACATAAATAAGTAAGTAAGGATTACCGAGGTATATCTCTACTAAATGCCGCATACAAGATCCTATCCAACGTATTGTGTGAACGCCTTAAGCCCTTCTGCAACACAATAATCGACATGTACCCGTGTGACTTCCGGCCCGACAGGAGGAGGTCCCGTGTGTGAGGAGAACGAATGAAGGAGAAGATTTAACCCCGAACTCTATGAGTTGTCCCTAAATATGGACGAAACCCAAAATTTAGGGTACGTCCACCACATTGACTCGGCCACATCGAACGAATGAAAATGCTCCAGCCAAAAAAATCTTGGAATCACAGGCTCCAGGTTTGAGACGACGAAAACCACCGAATCTCCCATATAAAGACCAAATAATCGCGGGTGCCAGAAAACTTGGTCTGCGTAACTGGAAGTAGTGTGCTCGGGATCGTCGATGATGGAAGTATGCCGTGTCTCAGGCATAAGTCTTATTCGAACTTAGACAAGAACTTGAGTCGATATTGCTTTTCAGGCGATTGTAGAGTTTTATTGTCATTTTAACTACCCTCACACACACTCGATGCGTAATACCGTTGTCGCAAGTCACTTACGATTAAGCTCAAGTATTCAAATTTATTGCATTTTGAAGCGATAACTTCGCCTAAAAGAATATCTAGGGTCGGGTTTACGGGTTCGGAAAAACGACAATACCAGTGTCTGTCTTCATGTGGCTGATTTTTAGACCGTTATCTTCCAACACCTTAATCCACTATTAAATTATTCTGTATTGGTGCTTATGATACCGCTATCATCGATGAAAAGAAGAGAAGTCGTTTCGGTTTCAGCGATGTGCCCCTTAGCAACAAATATTGCACGACATTGAAAAGCAGGGGACTAAGGCAACTGCCTTGGTGGTCTCCCACTTTGACTTCAAATTCTCAATTTATTTCCGCCGTGCTTTACTTTTGTTTTTACTCATATAGCTGGGAATTGCTAATTGGTCTGGACATACAATTTTGGTAACATGTTTCAAAATGGTCTAATATCTATGCTCACCTCTTGATCTTCTTCTTTGTCTTCTCGAGATCGTATTTACAGCTTCGCAGGAAGAACATCAAATGATTCGTGTCCTGGCAGGCGTTCACACTCGGATTATCGTCCAGCCATTGCAGGATGTGCTTCAAAGAGCTCACTCTCTCTGGACTTTCACTTGGTTTAATCTTACGATTCCTGAACGACGGCATTTTTGGACAAATTCTCTCGCGTCGCAAAAATAAAACTGAACCCCCGATATGCAAGTAATCTACTGCTCTTTGTCACCGAGTGGCTATATGGGCGGTCGCTTGCACAATTAATGAAACACAGCGCGCACAGATTGCACACTCTAGTGACACGATTCCGACTTGGTTTCGCTTTGGCAGAGTATAGTCCGATAAGAACAATCGGCAGCTGTGGCGAGCGATAACAACATAGCACAGCTTATTCCACGAATGGCCAGATGTCTATTCCTGACCGACAAAATCTAGAAATCGAATGTCTCTGCGTTAGAAGTGATTGCGTGCATTTAATTGGATTTATTACACTCACAACTGCGAGGGGTGTACGGAGATTATAAGACTATTGACACTGCCACCGTTGACCCGAGAAGGGGCGGAATAGTTACGTTGCATTCTGAACTTGAACCCGAACTGCAGGCAAAGCAATTTCATCGCTTTGAGGCTGGCCACCTAGTCGGCATAAAATTCAGCGACACATGGAGGTGTTTCGCGTGTTAAGGGTTTTAATACACCTTTAGCTGTTGTTTCGATGGTTACTACCGCGGATCAGTTGGATAAGTCTGTTATGTGGTCGCGGTTCTCATGCTGCAGGATGAATTGGAATTAATTGATTTTGTAACGCAAATGAATTGCAACAGAACATGGTTTTAACGTGGACTTGACTGTACGAAACTGAATACATGGATTGTACTGCTATATAGTACTGCGCTCAGTCGATATTTTTTGTTGGTGTCAGCAAAATAGCAAAAAAAAGTATCTTATCAACAGGAAAATGTGAGTTTTAGTGAAGGGGAGAGGAGAGGCGGTGACTAGATAGATCTATCAGATTCAGATCAGGCCGTTTCTCTTAAATTTGGGATCAATTCTCTTAAAAACCTTTGGGAATAATTGGTATGGATGCGTTCAGCAATATTATTTCTATATGGGGTGCCATGACATAAGGCATAAGATAGAATTTTTGCATTTTACTTATTATTTTTTGAACAGTGCGTCGAGATCTATTAGAAAACATCAAAACATCGTGGCGCCACGGATATCGTAATCGTGCCGACGCTTTCGGAAGCGACATAAGACCAAATCTTAACAGTTGTGATCTATGCTACATTGGTACAACGAAACAGCGGATGTCCAATCACAAATCCGACATTAAATCTAAGAATCTCAACAAAACCGCGCTTGCTAGCCACAGCATCGAAAGGAGCCATAAGCCGGATTTTGACAACGTTAAGATTCTACAGACGGGAAAACACATATCGAAGCGATACACTTTGGAACGTTACACATTTAAAAAAACAAAAACAACATGAACCGGAAAGAGGACTCACAAAACATCTCCTCAATATACCGTTCTCTTGGCTCGGCAAACGTTTAAAATTCAAATTTCTTGTCTGTTAATAACTAACTAATCTTCATTATAAGAAGGGTACTTTTTTGCATTGATCTGCTCGTTGTTTAAAATTATTTTTATTTAAATATTAAATAGTTAAACATTTTCTCCACATTACTTATCACTATAATTTTTCTGTAATAAAGATCCACTGCCAAACGTTGAGGGACATATGAAATAAATATGTTTCATTTAACAATCAAGTGACTAAAAAACCCGAAGACAAGAGACGAATCACTTGTACACCTATTAGTATAAAAATATGTAGTCAAGTTCTACACACAGAAACAATTTATTCTACATAATCCAAATTTTAGGCACATAATTACATCTATCAGTTTTGGAAATGTCGGGTGTGCGACATTTCCTTCAGAGACGGTTGTCGCTTGAGTAGTTTCACAGCGTACAACCTAGCGTCTGCTTTAATACATTGATCTAAAACATCAGATTCAAGAAAATTTAGGTTCACGCTCTAAGTGAAGGTAATTGTGTTATAGTGTGCGATTTTGTAAATTTAAAGGGGCAACATTTTTTGGATAAATAAAACTATTCATTTGTGGTATAAATATTATATAATTAAAACTGTGAAATAGGTATCAACGCATTAAATACATTTACATAGATCTAAATATTATCAGGACTGCTGGTATCATCAAAGCACTTGTTTCGCTACTGAGGAGGTTGCTGCCAGTTTTCTTTATCTGTAATTTTGATACTGTTACCATATTGTTAGAGCGTAGCAATTTTAAAACATCTGGGCGAAGAGAAGTTATTTTATTATTTACTTTTGACATTAGCGAATTAAACTAATGGGTCAGAAATAATTAGAAGGCAATTTATCGGAAAGAACGCGAATATTTTTCAGAAACGCAGTTTATTACACCAATATTTTTTATTTAAATGTGTAGGGCTCATAGATTACCAAATATGTAAAATCACGACGCACAATCAAAATACAAACAAAATTGCTTGTAGTCCAATAAACCCAAAACAATTAGTTAATTTGCTGCGATTTCATCAAATCATTTCGGTGCAGTTTGCTTTAATAAGACATTGTTTAAGAAACCTCTTTTTATAGTGAAACATGAAGTACATACCTTGATGTAAAATATCCATACTAAAATCTTTTTACAAAATTATCGCTAGTAGAAAACAGAATTCACAACCAAACACCGAGCGAAACTAGGTGGGTTTACACTTGTATGTAAACCGAACAATTGTATGAGCGAAACTACTTACGATTGTATTGTATTAGCCTTAGTCAGTAGATAGTTGCTTTTGCCGGCTGATTATCAACATAAGCAATTTTTGTACCTTTAAACTTGTTTGCATATGGGTATTTTAGTATACGAGTATCAGTTCATCTTAAATCATCTTAACGGTCAAAATGTTCATTGTTTTTTTTTCCATTTTGACCAGCTCCATTTGCCCACTGTGCAGAGGTCAGTAGTATTCACAGTCTATAACTTCGAAAGAACTGCGAATTTTGCGAATTTTCAAGACGGCATTCTACACATGTTTGGCAATTGTGAGATTGTGAAACGATCCGCTCTTTAAAAGCCTCTGAAATTACAAACCTTGAAACTGCATTTAAGAACGAAAATGTGATTTATAAACCCAAATAATATTGCTTAAAGGCTATATGGTATAAACTTGAACGCCAGGATATATGTCTAGAATTTGGGCTTGTTTATGTATTGTAGAAACAAAGCAAATAACTCTACTTTTTGTGGTGTTCTTTACAATCAGGAAAAATATGCAATAGAAATTTCATCATTATTGCGAACTTATTAAGACAAAAACTTATTAAGTTATTATTTAAGCTAAGTTTATGTAATTAACGAAGTTTCGTAAAAGTTTAAGACATTTGTAACTTTACAAGCTTTGAAAGTGTTTTAATAAATTTTTATAAATTTGGCTGATAGAGTTTCTCCATTTTAAAAATGCCAATACCACAGCTAGCTATCTCTAATTGCTAACAATAAGAAACGTTTATCAAAAAAGTTTTCAAATGAGACCGCTTTTTGACGATTGCAGGCAAACTTCTGGTGGTGATGTTTGGAAGGGAGTTAGTACCATCGAATTTGGCAGCTCAGGTACAATTATATAGAAAACGTATGACAAAAATAAACAATAAAAGGAAAGGGATCTTATAATTGTGCAGTGAAAAAAAAAAAACAAAGAAAAAATCATGGAAATAAAATTTAAACATTATACACTGTTTTTGTGAACATATTGAGAACTCTTTTAACGGATAAAGTGAGTGATTATTGTAAAAGTAATTTGGCTTCTTGTGAGTAAAATATTTAGCGCAACAGCTTTTTAAGTGCCAGGGCCTAGCCTCTCGCAACCCCTCATGTTGTGTGCGTTATATTTTTCACACGAATGGAAGGGACCAACAATTTAGAGCCGTATCTGAAGGGCAATTCGTTTCGAAAAGTTTGTTTTTTCGAGAAAACAATACTCTCGCATGTTTTGTCAGATGCTCGCGAGAGGTGTGACCGTTGAAAAACTTTTTGGTGTTTTCTGGGATTGGAACTTGGAATCTCACGCGCAGTGATCCGACATACTCATCACTTACGCCACGACCCCCACAAGCTTCTTGTGAGTGCTGTTTTGTTTTCAGACTATGCAAAACGAACAAGGAATATGTAATAAATCCTCGCATTGTGGCGTTCCTCAATGTGATTCCTACATAGGAAATGGAATTATAAAGAAGAATCCAATCCAATTTGAAATCACAATCTCCATGAGTTTTCCCACTTAGAATCCTCCAAATTACAAATATGGGAAGGAAGGGAAACACTTTAATTCTTCTATCCAACCGTATCTTTATACATATAATCACTTCTTTATTCGTAAAATACTTAATTTACATTGCACTTATTTCCATCGTTTCTCACCAAATCCATACAGATTTGGTAGCTGTCAAATTCCCATGGTATTATCTCTCCTCTTTTTATCGCCACCAGGTATCGCAGGTCAACTTTTCCAATCGTCAGTAGCAAATCTGTGACCATGAAAATACCGTCGGATATTTTAGCACCATCTGTAAAAGATTTTTGCATGGCAAAATCGCATCATCACCTCCCCGTAGTGCCCGCTGAATAGCTATCTGATAGTGAACTAACGATGAGCGTATGCTGAGTCTGACGATATATGTATAGCTGAACACTCGGACCTGCGTAAGCACATCTAGGTGAACTTCAGCGCGCATATGTTTAACCGGACGAAGTATCTCTTGTTGACCTGATTGGCTGAAAGCTCCTCAGAAGGAGGACGTGCGGCGGATGAATTCTCTCGATGGAATCAACGGTGACGTCTACAGACCAGCGGATACCTTACCGGAGCTACTTCGACATATTTGGAGCTGAGGTCTGTAAGGAATTTCAATACTACGTCAGGGTATTGAAAAAGAGATGGTGGCGGATGAACCCTTAATGGGCCAAAGGCAGCGCTCATATTCCCGAAGTGGGCTATTGATATCGGTGTATCCGGCCCCTCGTCCTAGGGGTTGCAAAAAAAGGATCTGGTCCTCCAGGTTGGGGGTTGTGCCGTCGGGTTAACTTCCCTACCACGTAAAAAACCTTTGGTTACGAAGCAACCAACAGCCTCGGATACGGATGAATTTACTGTTGACGACCCAAGCAAACGTAAAAAGGACAACGATTTTCGTGTCTGCACATGGAATGTTAGGTCCCTCTACAAACCACGTGCAGCCGAACAACTTGCGGAGGCCCAAGAGTGTCTCAAAGCAGACATTACCGCCATCGTGCGATGGGATGGGCCGGCGCGACAAAGGATGACTTCTACCAGCTCTTGGACAAGACGTATGAGCAATGCCCTTGCCACGACGTTAAAATTATCCTAGGTGATTTTAACGCAAAGCTAGGAAGAGAAGACGTCTTATTAGCGTGGTCGGAAAGCACAGCCTGCACGACATCACATCCGGCAACGGACTCAGGCTAATCGACTTTGCGGCGGGGCGAAACTTTGTTGTAGCTAGTAAGCGGTTCCCAAACATGGCTCTCCTTTGATCGAAAAACTGTCAACCAAATCGATCACATTGCGATCGACGCAAGGCACTCTTCCAGAATTCTGGGTGTCCGGACTTTCCGAGGAGCCAACGTGGACTCGGATCACTACCTAGTCGTAGCCAAGGTACGGATGTGGATATCCACAACGGAGCGAAATCAACGAAATACTGTGAGGAAATTTGACGTCGGTCGGCTACAATCGCAAGAGACCGCCGGAGCCTTTGCCGATCGAGTTTTTCTTAATCTCAATCTAAGTCCTATGTCGCCAGCAGCAAATGCGGAAGACCAGTGGCAGCGTTTCCAACAAGCCATCAGAGATGCCACCTCTGATGTACTAGGTTTCTCTCGGCCACCACAACGAAATCCCTGGTTTTATGAGGAATGCCGGCAAGCATATTCAGCAAAACAAGAGGCGTACAAAGCGGCGCTGCATAGAAGAACTAGAGCTGCTTACGAGCTCTACGTGCGCAGGAGAAAAGAGGAACATTGACTTCTCAAAAAGAAGAAAAAGGAGCATGACAAGCGCTCGATCGAAGAGATTGAGAGACTTTATTGCAGGAATAATGTTCGAAAATTTTGCCAAAAGGTAAAAAGAATATGCCAGGGTTTCAAAGCCAGAACAGAAGCCTGCAGGGACGAAAATGGTAATATAGTAGTAGAATCGCAGTCGGTGCTGATGATATGGAAGGAACACTTCTGCAGACTATTAAACGGCGATGATGACCAATATTCCGCTGTCAGGCAGAATGAGCCATTCAACAGTGACGATGGCAGTCAAGATTCCCGTCAACCGGATAAGAATGAAGTGGGGATAGCGATATCTAAACTCAAATCCAACAAAGCTGCTGGAACCGACGGCCTTGCCGCTGAACTTTTCAAGGCAGGAGGAGATGAGTTGGTAAGGAGCGTGCACCAGCTCATCTGTAAAATCTGGTCGGACGAAAGTATGCCCGATGAATGGAACCTCAGCATCGTTTGCCCGATCCTGAAGAAAGGAGACCCTCTGAACTGCGCCAATTACAAAGGTATAAGTCTCCTCAACATCGCATATAAGATCCTGTCTGCCGTATTATGTGAACGCCTAAAACCGATCGTCAACAACCTGATAGGTCCTTATCAGTGCGGTTTCAGGCCGGGAAAGTCCACCATTGACCAAATATTCACACTATCAATTTACGATTTTAAATTACGATTTATTGGTTTGTTTTGTAAGAATTTTTTGGTTGCTACTTAACTTTTGTTGTTACCTCGCTTTAGTGGGTTTACACTTGTATCGATTCCACAATTAAGGAATGCGGTCAACCTATGATCCGCCCGGCAGATCTTGGAAAAAACCCATGAATATAAAATCGATACGCACCACCTCTTCATCGATTTCAGAGTTCATATGATAGCGTGTATAGAGACGAGTTATACAGAGCCATGTCTAGTCTTGGCATCCCTGCCAAGCTCGTTCGTTTGTACAAAATGACGATGGAGAACTCTCGCTGCTCCATCAAAGTCGGTAAGAACACCAGCGAACAATCTTTAGTGGGTAAGAATCCCACACTACTATGAGCACGCGCTGTCGATCCTCATAGTGTCTTGTTGAAGATTTTCACCTACCCTCGGAAAAAAAAAAAAAAAAAAAAAAATAAGCGAACCATTCGATGTCAGGAAAGGTTTTAGACAAGGTGACGCGCTATCATGCGATCTCTTTAACATAGTACTTGAAATAATTGTACGAAACTCACAAGCCAACACCGGAGGTACAATCTTTGACAAGTCTGTGCAACTACTCGCTTATGCCGATGACATTGACATAATCGGAAGAACTCAGCGGGCCGTCAATGGGGTTACGAGTATTGAGATCGAGGCAGCAAAGATGGGTCTAGCGGTCAATGAAAGCAAAATAAAATATATGCCGTCTACAAAAAAGGACACCCAACATCGGCGTCTTGGACAGAACGCCACAATACACAGATATAATTTAGAGGTAGTAAAGGATTTTGTCTACCTAGGCTGTATGGTGAACTCCGCAAATGACATCAGTAGGGAGATCACACGAAGAATTACTCTTGCCAATCGTTGTTTCTAAAGTTTTTTCACGGTCCCACCTCTGGCGAGCGTCTGACAAACATCCGAGAGTATTGTTGTCACGAAAAGGCTTCTCAAATCGCCGTTCGGATTCGGCATTAAACTGTAGGTCCCTTCCATTCGTGTGAAAAAATATAACGCACACAACATGAGTGGTTGCGAGAAGCTAGGCCCTGGCACTTTAAAGAGCTGTTGCGCCAAATATTTATATTTTAATCGTTGTTTCTATGGGCTAAAATGGCAATTGAGTAGCAAAGCCCTATCTCGAACTACTAAGGTAACTCTCTATAAGACATTTATCATCCCAGTCCCGCTGTATGGCGCAGAGGCATGGGCTTTGACAAAACCGGATGAGGATGCCCTTGGTTATATCGAGAGAAAAGTTCTTCCAGCGATCTTTGGTCCCATCTGCATAGACGGTGAGTGGAGGATTAGGTACAATGCCGAACTGTAGGGCCTGTACAAGGACATCGACTTAGCCCAAAGAGTTCACATACAGCGACTAAGATGGCTGGGTCATTTGGAGCGGATGGAGCCCAACGTTCCCGCTAATCCACCCCGGATGGACGACGCAGTAAAGGACGACCTCGCGGTAGGTGGCGCAAACAAGTGGAGGGGGACCTCAACCAACTTGGCGTTCGCAACTGGAGGCAGCTGGCTCGTAACCGCGCTAGCTGGAGAGGTTTGTTGGTTGAGGCCCAGGTCCACCCCGGACCGTAGCGCCATCTAAGTAAGTAAGTAAGTAAAAGCTTGTATGTGCAGAAGAGTTTTATGCTTGTAAAAGTGTAAATATGGGGATTGTGCGCTCATCAATGTAAGCTCAGGAAAAGTTTAGCTGTCGCAGCACTTGGTATAAGAAATGGGATTCTACTCAGAAGAACTGCTGTAGTAGAATCTATCGGTAGTATATGAAACCAACTTTTGCACATTGAACATAACCATTTTCATAGATACTCAAGCTGATCTGAAATCTATACGATTGAATACAGTAATCAACTATCGTTAAGCACCTCAAAGTCAAAGAGTGTTGGGTTCTCGGAAATAGAATTGAAATAGCTGCAAAAAGGTGTCAACTAATCTGGAAAATCAGGAAGTTAGGAAAAAGAATTTTGACCAGGAGAAGTCAGAAAACGTCAGGGAATTTTGAAAATAATAACGGTATTTCTTTTTGTTTTATTCATACCATGGTGTCATACATTTTATACATATTCATTAGAGCCTCACTACTCAATCGACGATAGTCTCGATAGTGATTGTGATCTCAACTAATCATCTCTTCGTCTTAGTCGCTCATATAAGTTAACATCAGACACCTCATAACCCAACATCCCAACATCCGCAGTGCATTCCACAGTTGATTTCCCACATCCAACATAATTTCACAGCTCAGCATTTTCCCATAGAACACTTGATTAGCAGCCACACATTTCCCATCATGCTCCAGGTTCGTGTTGCGTCTGGAGAGAATTGGACACCTCCGCATTCCATCACGTTCGCTATGCTCGCGATAAGTTAAGTTAGGCAATAAGTAAAATTGTAATTAAAATTAAGTCAGTTGAAGTTGGACATCAAATAAAGTAAGGGGCTTCTCCCCAAAAGTAAAAAATATTTTTTTTATTTAAAATAACGGATAAATAATCTAACTGGCGCCCGAGCAGGGACAGTGAAAACGCGTGTGATAAGAGTAAAGAAAGTAAATCAGTGATCCTAAGAAAGTCGCGGTTTTTTTTTCTCTCTTTTGAATCGGAAAATAAGTGATCCTAAAAAAGTCATCCGAATTCAACACATCGCGTTCAGAAAAAATTGAATTCCGTTTCGCTGTCCCACGAACCCACTGTACTTGTTTTGTAACTTGTCTTAAGAAAGCAATAAAAGCAAAAAGTTATAGTGAAATTGTTCGTTGCCCTAAGAAAGCAACAGAACCGAAAGTACTTAAGTGTAATTGTCCAGAGCCCTAAGAAAGCTAATCAGAAAAATTAATAAAACGAAAAGTGCCGTGTTTTGGTTGCCGTAAAAACGCACAAAGCAGCCTTAGTAATTGTGCGCACCGTTGGATCCCAAGTATTGCCACAGCAAAAAAAGGAGTCATCCACGACGCCAGCGAGGAAGATGCACCGATTAATTATAATATTGTAAGAAACCTTTTTATTATTTTTTAGTAAGATCAACTACAAGAAAAGTTATAAACAAGAGTATTAAATTAAGTGAAAAAAAAAATCCCTTTGAAAAAAGCTTAGAAATTAAGTAACGATAAAGAAATATAAGAAGTAAATAGAAAAGCAATTTTTTTTTTTAATTTAGTAACATTCAAAATCTATTAAAATGCCCGAGCTACGTTCAGGCGCATCCACCGCACCTCCCACTATCCCCAGCAATCCTGGCACATCAGGCCAAACTAGCGATAATGCTAATAGTTCTTTCCTTTCAAGTGCTTCGAATTCTGATCAAACCCAAAATGTCAGAGCAACGCCTGAACTCGAATCCCTTATTGCTAAAATGGTATATCAAGTTTTGGAAACACATGGAAAGAATATAATCGAGAACATACTAAACCCTAATTCCAATCATTTTCCTGGCGTAGACCAGACAATAGGAATAGAACATAGCGACAAGATCACGGAAATGGATAAAATCCCCGACGTGGTCCGATGTTTAAGAAACTTTGATGGAGACCCAAGAGAATTCAGTTCGTGGCGCAAAAGCGTTGACCGAATCCTCAACATTTATGAACCATTAAAGGGAACCCCAAGATATTTTGGCATACTTAGCGTTATAAGAAATAAAGTTATAGGCAACGCAGATGCCGCACTAGAGTCCTATAATACACCACTCGATTGGAGAGCAATATCAAAATGCCTCACGATGCATTATGCCGATAAACGTGACCTTAGTACACTGGAGTACCAAATGACATCCTTAATTCAAGGAAACTCGTCGGTACAAGAATTTTATCAAACCGTTTACTCACATTTATCTATGATCTTGAATAGAATATCATGTATGGAACTAAGTGGCGAATCCCTAAACTTGTTTACCCAGACATATAGAGACAAGGCTTTAGACACTTTCGTAAGAGGTCTAAAAGGAGACTTACCAAGATTACTTGGAATGCGAGAGCCAATCGATCTGCCGCAGGCACTACACCTTTGTCTAAAACTAGACAACCAAAATTTCCGATCAAATTATGCTATGAATGCGCAAAGTATTCTAAGAAGAGGACAGGCAACTTCGTTTCCTCAATTTACTCCGCGCAGGTTACAGCAATCACACGTAGCAGGCAATAGAACAACATTCCCACAACAGCAGCCAAACTTTGATCGCCAATTGAATTACAATAGCCAAAGACCCATTCAACACCATAATAGATTCAATCCTCAACCGGGTTACATAGCTCAACATAATTCATATCAACCACAAACCTACAACCAGCCATACGTTCCACCAATTAGAAATAATCACAACAATTTGCAAGCAGGTCCCAGACCAACCTTTGCACCTAGACCAAATCCTTCATTTACACAAAAACCCGTTAAATTTGAACCCAGAGAACATATGAAGAGCTCACAAACCAGAACTCAATTTGTACAAAGATCACAACAGTTCCCTACATCAAACAATGCACAACGTAATTTTCATATTAATTCAACCCAAGACGAGATGGATAGCTATAACCAGCCAATAGAAAGTGAACCGATCCCTGACGAAACACTCATTGATTATACTCAACCAGAAACTGAAGAAGTCCTAGAAATTTGTGACGATTTGGAAGAACTTAATTTTTTAGACTAGACAACTCTTCGCTCCCGTATTATGAATTTAAAGCGAAGAGTGGAAAACTATTAAAATTTTTACTAGATACAGGATCGAATAAAAATTATGTGCAGTCTCGTTACGTTAGAAATCCTATTTTTAATCAAAAGCCTTTTTTTGCAAATTCCGTTAGTGGTAAAATTAAAGTTACACATCATGCAAATCTCGAAATTATGGGAACTGAAATTGGAAAAATTAAATTTTTCATACTAAACGGACTTGACTCTTTTGATGGTATTATCGGAAATGATACCCTAAAAGAGTTAGGTGCTGTCATTCACACCGACAAAAACTATTTTACTTTAAAACAAAAATACTGTTTCCCTCTTAAACAATATAAAACTCAAGCAGTCAATAGCATCAATATACGAACATCACATCTAAATTTACACCAAGAAAAGCATATCAGGCAAATCATACACACATATTCCAGTTTATTTAGTGAACCAAACAAAAAGTTAACTTACATTACAGCGGTAAAAGGCGAAATAAGAACAACCTCCGAAGACCCCGTCTACACAAGGCCCTATCCTTATCCAAGAGCATTGAAAGACGAAGTAGATAAACTTATAAAAGACCTTTTAGAAAATGGGATAATTCGACCATCGAGGTCCCCATATAATTCCCCTATAATAATTGTCTCAAAAAAACTAGACGCCTCAGGCATCAAAAAATATCGCCTAGTCATTGACTACCGCAAATTAAACTTAGTCACAATACCAGATAGGTACCCCATTCCGGAAATCAATGATGTTCTGTACAATTTGGGAAAATGTAGTTACTTTACAATCATTGATCTAAAGAGCGGATTTCACCAAATACCTCTAAAAGATTCCGATATAGAAAAGACTGCCTTTTCTATTAACAACGGAAAATTCGAGTTCACTAGGCTTCCTTTCGGGCTGAAAAACACCCCATCAATTTTTCAGCGCGCCATCGATGACATCTTACGAGAACATATTGGCATCCGATGCTATGTGTACATCGATGATATAATTATCTTTAGCGAGTCCGAAGAACAACACTTCGAAGATCTTAAAATGATATTTCAAATTTTACAAAAAGCCAATGTAAAAGTTCAAATGGATAAGTGCGAGTTTTTAAAATCAGAAGTCGAATTCCTCGGCTTTATAGTATCTAAATCAGGCATAAAAACCAACCCTAATAAAGTTAACGCCATCGCCGAATTTCCCATCCCAAATACTTTAAGAGATCTCAGATCTTTTCTTGGAATGTCAGGTTATTACAGACGTTTTATTTGTGATTACGCAAAAATAGCGAAACCCCTGACAGCCCTTCTCCGAGGGGAGGATGGACGAGTGTCCAAATCCCAGTCCAAATTAAAACCGATTCATTTAGATGAAGCTGCACTACAAGCATTTGCAAATATAAAGAATTCCCTTATTTCAAAAGATGTCATGCTATCCTATCCCGATTTCAACAAACATTTTGAATTAACTACCGACGCCTCAAACTGCGCACTTGGAGCAGTATTGAGCCAAGAAGGCAAACCAATTATGTTTCTGTCTAGAAGTCTAAACAAGACAGAAGAAGTATATGCCACCAATGAGAAAGAAATGCTTTCCATAATATGGGCTTTAGGTTCACTCCGCAACTTCCTATACGGATCAAAGAAAGTAATTATATTCACGGACCATCAGCCATTAACCTACGCTCTTAGTAACAAGAATACAAATACAAAAATGAAGCGATGGAAGGCGATATTGGAAGAATATAATTATGAATTAAAATACACCCCAGGAAAATCAAATGTTGTGGCAGATGCTCTGTCACGTCCCCCTCAATCAAATTCTTCACCCTCAAATATTCTTGCGCTAACATCAACTATACATAGTGGAGAAAGCTCGTCCCACAACCTCGTTCAATTGACCGAAACGCCAATAAATGTCTTCAGAAATCAACTTATTTTAAAAACTGGAAATGCGACAAGTCATGAAATCAAAACACCTTTCCCAAAATTTACTAAGCATATCATAACGGAACCTTATTACACTAAGGAAAATTTAATAGGAATTCTTAAGAGATTTCTCAACCCAACTATCCTTAACGGTATATTGACTACAGAAAAAGTCATGGGCCTAATCCAGGAATTTTACCCTCTTATATTCAATAGTTACAAGATTAGATTCACCCGAGTAGAAGTTGAAGACATTCCATCAGAAGAACGACAGAATGAAATAATCCTAGAAACTCACAATAGAGCACACCGTGGTCCAGATGAAAATAGGAATCAAATTATACAAACCTACTACTTTCCTCAGATGGCTAAAAAAATCAAACAAATCACGAAATTGTGTTCAACGTGCAAGAAGAGCAAATATGAACGCCATCCGAATGACCCAAAATTAGGAAAAACTCCAATACCAAACTACCCAGGACACATAATACACATTGACATATTCTCGACAGAGAAACATCTTGTTCTAACCGCAATCGATAAATTCATAAAATTTGCCATTACCAAATACATAAAGTCCAAAGCAACAGAAGACGTCAGACAACCACTCCGTGACATTATCTTTCGGTTCGGCGTGCCCGAATGCATAGTTATAGACAATGAAAAATCATTAAATTCAGATAGTATCATGTTTATGCTAAAAGATGAACTAAATATACAGGTCTTCACGACACCCCCTTATAAAAGCTCCATAAACGGTCAAGTAGAAAGATTTCATTCTACCCTAGCCGAAATTATGAGATGCATTAAGCCAAACGCTTATAATAATAATTTCGAAGAACTGCTCGAGAGAGCAACTAATGAGTACAATCACTCCTTTCATACTACTACGAAGAAGAAACCGGTAGACATATTCTTCGGCAGGACAGTCCATTTCGGACCAGATGACTACGAAAAAACCAGACAAAGTAATATTGAAAAGCTTAAGCAAAAACAGGAAAAAGATCTTAGGTACCATAATAAAAAGAGAATGGAAATTAAAGATTATAACCCAGGTGATCATATTTACGTTAAAGTAAACAAAAGAGTAGGGTCAAAATTAACGAATCGCTTTAGTAAAGAAATAGTAGAAGAAAATTTTAAAACGACTGTAAAAACAAGATCTGGAAAAATAGTGCATAAAAGTCATATTCGAAACTAATAGGACTTTCTCAATCTTTTTCTCCCATCTAGATTTTTTATAGCAATTATTTGCACGGCTGAAGTGCAAATATTAGATTACACAAGTGCACAGATAATTTCAGTAAAAACTGGTTCAGCTAAATTACAAACCGGAACAATCAAAATTATCCACGACATAGATTTGGAACTTTATGAGAATTTGGTTAGAGAGATTGTGTCAACAGTCCAGAATAATATCAGCACATCCTATCCCGCCTATCCATTCCTTCTTCAAGAAGTAAATCAAATCCAGAACATTTTAACTAGATTAAAGCCAAAAAGAAATCAACGTTCATTAAATTTTTTAGGAAGCGCATGGAAATGGATTGCTGGAAATCCAGACCATGACGACTTCAGAATATTAAAAGAGAAAACAAACAATATTTTAAAAAATAATAACAAACAAGTAATTGTCAACAAGCAAATTATTGAAAGAGTTAATGTAATAACAAATATAACAAATGAAATATTAAATAAATTTAAATCAAAGAATACAATCAAAGATAGCATTGCATTAAGTACCCAGTATAGCTTAAGATTAATGAAAGAAGAACTGTTAAACATTGAATATGCTATACATTGGGGAAAGAATAATATAATAAATTCATTTATATTATCTATGTTATAAATTAATGAAATAAAAACAATACTAGAAAAAGAAGATATATTTTATAATACTTTAGACGAAGCATTAGACTTTGCTGAAATAAAAATTGCAACAAACAAAAAAACAATTATATATATTATTAGTTTACCTAGTACAACGCAAGAAAAATGTAACACTATTTTAATTAAACCAATAAAAAAAGGAAAACTTATTAATAAAATAGAGTACGAAAATATTTTAAAATGTGAAGAAAAGATTTATGGTATTAAATTCAATTGTAAAACCTATAACAGTTTAGCCATATGCCCATATAGTAACCTTATAGATTTAAGCGAAGATAAATGCATAGTGAACCTTCTCAAAAGCAAAACGTCAAATTGCACCAGAGTCAATAGCCAACACACACCAACCATAGAAGAAATCCTACCAGGAGTCATCCTACTAAATCAATATAATGGAACAATTTTCGCAAGTGAAGCTACAAACCTATCAGGCACATTTCTCGTAAAAATTAATAACTCAACCATAACCATTGACAATAGAACATACGTAGCCAACTTTACTACAAGATACAAACCATTGCCAGCAGTGGCACAACCATCATTTGCTGCAGAAAATTTCGAAGAAATATTATCACTAGAAATGCTGAAAGAAATGCACATCAATAACACCGAGAACATTAGACTGCTGGACTTCAGAAATAAAAAATATCTGACGACAAGTTTTGGACTTACAACAACAACAATGATAGTCATCGCTTTCATCATAATACGATCCTGTTGGGTAAAACGAAAGCAACCCATAAAAGTCACCACCATACTTGATCCAGGACCAGCCACAACGTCGATACCAATGGCCACTATTCCTAGTAAACAAAAGGACAATATCGATGATCAACAACCAGCATCTAAACCATCAAGAGTTAGCCAAATACCATTCTTTTGATAATTTTGATCAAACGAGGACGTTTGAATTTAAGCGGGGAGGAGTTAACATCAGACACCTCATAACCCAACATCCCAACATCCCAACATCCGCAGTGCATTCCACAGTTGATTTCCCACATCCAACATAATTTCACAGCTCAGCATTTTCCCATAGAACACTTGATTAGCAGCCACACATTTCCCATCATGCTCCAGGTTCGTGTTGCGTCTGGAGAGAATTGGACACCTCCGCATTCCATCACGTTCGCTATGCTCGCGATAAGTTAAGTTAGGCAATAAGTAAAATTGTAATTAAAATTAAGTCAGTTGAAGTTGGACATCAAATAAAGTAAGGGGCTTCTCCCCAAAAGTAAAAAATATTTTTTTTATTTAAAATAACGGATAAATAATCTAACTTATATGTATATTCGTAACATCATTAAGAATTTCGTAAGCTCTGGGATTGGCGTATTTGAATCGGTCCCGTTTTCTATAGAACATACCGTCATCCGACCATATCTTACAGATCATACGAGTATCTTCACATTTCCTTCCTTAAACAGTTCTGTTACTATGCGGTCGAAAAATTACTCACCAAGGGCTATGACCATCAGATTGCCTAACAGTGAAATGTGGATTTCGTCGATATTAACAGTGATGACATGACCAAAACAGGCTGTGATAAGCACTTAGGTGCACTTTCCTCCAACCTAACCTAACCTAACCTACTATGAATAACATAAATCATTAACGAATTAATCTTGTTTTAAACAATTGTGTGCGAATTTATTCCAAGGTAAAAAAAACAGTTAAGAAGCGGAAATTGTTCAATTTGTACCTAGATAAAATGTCAATTTCTTTTCATCAAACAAACCTTCCGTTTCATTTCATTTATTCATCATAAAATTTGTTAAAAACTAACCCAACAGCGCACTAAAGATAAAGTAATTGTGTCTTTATAAATCTATCGTCGAAAACACCTTTCTTATCATACATTAATATGATGTGGCGTTTTGTATGAACAAAGCGTTATGAGAGTTAGTTTTGTGTACTACGTTCGGCTGATTGTGCATTTATGTTTATATTTCTTTTAGAATAGAACCTGGTTAGAGGGCATTACCCTTGCCATCCACTCAAGATTTACTACATCAAAAATACCAAAAGTTTTAGCGTAGGCTGTGTAAAACAAAGCAAAATTGATCACGTTTTATGTCAGGATTCTAGCTAGGGAATGATAAATTTTTTTCATATATGTATGTAGGTATTGTAAAACAGGCTATTGACACAATGGCGTCATACATAGTCTCTGACTTAATTGATTTATATGTCACCCGAACCGAGTGGGTATTTGTGATGCATTTTGCAACTTAATCCACGAATGATGGCACTGCGTCACCTTGACTTGAAATCATCACAGTCATGCTTTTCTTGTCTGATAATAGAAATATTTTTGTCTACAACTATCCAGTTTCATTGGTCATACACTTCCACTACCTGTAAACTATTTAATATAGGACTATACTGGTGGACGGAGGAAATCGCAGACCTCAGGAAAGTTTGCCTACATTTCAGACGCAAGGTAACGAGTGGAAGAAGAAGAGACGCTGAAGCTATCGAAAACACACTGGTGGAGCACACAGAGCAGCGAAACTGGAGCTTAAGAAATGCATTAAGAGGAGCAAAACACGGAAGTGGGAAGAGCTTCGAAGAGGTGTCAATGTGGACCCCTGGGGGCTTGGCTACAAAATAGCGATGCGGAAGATCGGCCCGCAGACGGCCAGCCCAGTTCTTAGCCCAGAAAAGATGGAAAATATCGTCAACACACTCTTTCCGACCCACCCTCTTAGGGAGTCAGAAGTCTCCCCTCATCAACAAGGTGAAGTTCCGCTGTTGAGCAAAGAAGAGCTATTCCAAGCCGCAAGGGCCATGCAAAACAAGAAGGCCCCCGGACCAGATGGTATTCCAGTGGAGGTGTTAAAAGTGATCGCCCGTACGTGCCCCCAACTGTTACTAAACATATACAACAAATGTTTAGAACAAGGAATGTTTCCCAAAGCCTAATATATGACACCACAGAAGGACCCCACAGGAAAGAAATAATGGCCAGAGCAACGCAGGGTTCAATTCTGGGACCAGATTTATGGAACATCTCCTGCGATCGAATTCTTCGCATGGAGATGCCCGAAAACACTTTCCTGGTCGGCTATGCAGACGAGATTACTACAGTGATCACCGCACGAGACACCGAAGACGCTAAGAGAAGGCTAAATCCAATCATGAGACGGGTGCACACATGGATGGAGGACCACGGCCTAAGCTTGGCAGTGGAGAAAACAGGGATAGTGCTGCTGACGAGGAAGCGGATATCCACAATAATTGAGCTCCAGCTGGGTCCGTAAGTCATATATACTAAGGAAGCAGTAAAATATCTAGGAGTTAGGATAAATACGAAGCTCACATTCTGGGAACAAATTAAGTCTGCATCCGAAAGAGCCACGAAAACATGCGCATTGCTAAGCAGACTCATGGCGAACATGGGAGGTAAAAGAAGACTCGTGATGTCGGTTACACACTCAATACTCCTGTACGACTCCGAGATCTGGGCTGATGCACTCAAGAAGGAGATATACAGGAAGAAAGTGGCCGCAGTGCAACGTATAGGAGCCCTTCGGATAACGAGCTCATATCGAACAGTGTCGGAGCCAGCAGCCCTAGTAGTCACAGGAGTGACGCCCATCGATCTCCTAGCAGCAGCAAGGAAGTACGTCCACGACAACAAGGTGGAAGTAGGCTCAGCAACAGCAGCTACAGAAGCGAAGCAACATTCGAAGAAGAAGTGGCAAAACAGATGGAACGCCAAAACGAGGGGAAGGTAGACCTACCGGTTGATCAGAGACGTTGCTGCATGGACAGAGCGGGAGCACGGTGAAGTGAATTATTATATCACCCAGTTTCTTACCGGACATGGTTACTTCAACCGGTACCTACACAAGATGAGAAAAGTAGAGACCGCAACCTGCCAATACGGATACTCTCTAGAAGACGATGCGTATCACACCTTTTTCATCTGTAACAGGTGAACAGCAGAAAGAAATAGCCTGGAGTCAGGGATAGGCAACTTTACGCCGGAAAATGCCGTAAACAAGATGGTCTCGAGTATCAAAAAATACAAATATTTGGCGCAACAACTCTTTAAAGTGCCAGGGCCTAGCTTCTCGCAACCACTCATGTTGTGTGCGCTATATTTTTCACACGAATGGAAGGGACCTACAATTTAATGCCGAGTCCGAACGGCGATTTGAGAAGCTTTTTCGTGACAACAATACTCTCGGATGTTTGTCAGACGCTCGCGAGAGGTGGGACCGTGAAAAAACTTTTGGGTGTTTTCTGGGATTCGATCTTGGAACCTCATGCGTAGTGATCCGACACACTAACCACTTACGCCACGGCGCCCACTATCGACACGTGGAATAAAATATCTTTTTTCATTGAGACGGTACTCTGATCGAAAAAGAGTGAGGAGGAAGTAAATATACCCTCTGTAAGTTTAATTTGATGATAGCCTTACCGGCAAGATATTATAAACCCGCAACAGGAGAATAATGTGAAAAAGCCGATCCCCAGAGGGAAAAGAAAACGACACCACTCTGAAGTAAAGCTAAAGCGGTACCGGGGTGGATAGTGTCAGGTTGGAAAGGGGTTAAAGATGGTTGTTTAGTGAGTAGAGTCTCACACTACTTAAAACAGAGTGGGACTGTTTCTCGTGCGCATTAGCGTTTATCCACTACCCCCTTGGCAAAAAAAAAAAAAAAAATATATAGGACTTTATCAGTGGCGTATTGTGTCATAAGCAAACTAAGCATTTGTGTATGGGACGGACTATGGGGGCCCCCAAAATAAAATTCTCTCATTATTATTTTAACTCCGTAGCTAAGAACAAAATGCGTTTTGCCCCAAAAGACAAGGACATCGTGAAAATAAAATGGTGGATGATATCTGTGATTTGAAAATTTTCTTCACGCCACTGTTGATATGTTAGCTGTAGAAATTCTTTCATATTTCCATTTGTGTAAGAAAACTCTGACTTACGCACTAATAAGTATCAAAAGAAGTTCTCCCCCTTAAGCTAGTTACAGTAGATAGTGACAAAATATTAACAAACAATATTAAATTTAATAAGTAGGAATTATGCCGAAACCTTAAGATTAGTATAAAGCTAGTTCTATAGTGGTGGCAATGGGTGGTTTGAATAAAAATTGAGTGTGAGTATTCTCTTAACATTTTAGAGGGAGCATTCCATTTGGGTTGAATAAAAATAGGTTTCGTTAAGTTTAACGAAATCACTCCACTCACATACTTTGACAGCTAAGTGTACTCTCGATTTTGGTGTGAATAAAGACGTGATCTATCGAGTGTTCACTTGAAGAAGTTGAGTGTGCATAGAAGGTAACTTTGAACGAGGGTTGGATGGATATTGAAAAAACTACATCTATTTATGCTACACCTAAATCTGCGATTTCTTATGAATGAACAGAGAAAAATCCCCTAAAGGATAGCCTACCGATCCTAATAACAACAAAATAAAAATGCTCAAACAACAGAGGACAAACCCATCAATAAATCAATGGAGAACAGCTCATTAGTGTTATGTACTTCTCCTCCGTTTTTTATGGTCATATGTTTAAAAACACAACAACAAATTTGTATTTCCTGACGCGCTCACTTTTGTTACTAAATTATAAGCTCTCGCTAGTGTGAATAAAAATTGAGTGTGAGTGTTCCCTTAACATTTTGGAGGGAACACTCTACTTGCGGTGCATAAAAATAGGTTTCGTTAAATTTAACGAAAACCATTCACTCACATATTTTGACAGTTGAGTGTTCCCTCCATTTTGGTGTAAATAAAGACGGAATCTGTCAGGAGATCAGTCGAAGAAGTTGAGTGTGCATAGAAGGTCACTAAGAACTAAATAATGATGGACAATACTTTTTGCAAAAAAGAAGACTTGGACGAAATCGAAGAAAAACCTCCAAAAAGGAAGAGACTTCCTGTGAAAGAAGAAGATTTTGTTAAAATCGTACAGTTTTATCCTTGTTTGGTGGACACAAGCCAAACTCCAGACATGAAACTTAAAAAGCGCGTAGCGGTGCAAGCCGTGAAAGAAAAAATTAAAGAAATCCACGGAATTGATTTGAACACACCTCAAATCAGAAAAAAAATAGAAAACTTGAAAGCGCGCGTCAAATTGAAAAGTAATAGAAATAAGACTGGCAATTTTCCCATAATTTTAAAAGCCCACGAGAAACAGTTTCTGGATTTGATGAATTACAAAAATAATACAGTTTTGAATAAAATACCAGGTATGAATACTTTTACATTAGCAATAAATGTACAATCATTATTATCATATACTTTAAAATACTAAATTGAATTACAGGTGCAAAGCAATGCGGTCTGCCGGGTACCAGCAAAGATGAAGACAATGTCGTCTCTCAAGAGGAAGAACTGTCAGGAACATCGAACAGCATTCCACAATATCGGCATGTTTCAACACCTAAAAGAAGAAGTCAAAACAATCAATGCTCCGTACTTGACCTCCAAAAGGAACTGCTCATAGAGCAAAAGGGGTTGAACAAACAGCAAAGCGAACTAAATACTCAACAAAAGGAAATATTTGCCTTGGAAAAAGAGAAGCTGTTATTAGAAATAAAGTTGCTAAAGAAAAAAAAAACTTAAGATAATTATACCTACATATAAATATTTTTTTAAATCAGCCATACTTTAAGTGTCATACACATTTGGTTAGAAGCGTGCGTTAGATTTAAGAAAAAAAAAAACAAGAAATACACATTAGAAACTATATTGATGTTATTTCGTTTCTTCTGGATTTGCCCCGCTTGTAAATAGTATAATTCTCTTCAGAAGATTACGGTACAGGCGCTTCCTGCAATATTTCGCTCTCACTCTCTAGAAAGTCTTCATCGTTGAGATATTTTGCTCTACTATGGAAAACAAAACAAGCTACTATAATTTTTGGGCACTTTTTCTGTAGCTAGCCTAACTCAGGGAAGCCAATAAAGGGAAACTTCGTTTTACTTGAGCAAACATACGCTCAATAATTACTCTTTCTCGAGTACGTAATTTGTTATATTTCTTTTCGGCTTTGTGACTGGATTCTTGATAGGCGTCATAATCCAAACCATACATAGCCTTCATCTGCAAGAATAATGGCTCCAGCTGGATTATCGTTAATAATGGGTCCGTTCGCGTACTTTTTGCACTAAAATTCGTAGATTGTCGAATTTCAAAGAGTGGGTGTAAAATTCTCACAAGAGAGGTAAAGTTACGAAAAAGTAAACGAACGGGTTGAACCACAGAAGTTGCCCACTTATTAAACGTCAAACCTCAATTCCATTTGTACGCGAAGGAAATAAAGAGAAGGAACAAGCAAGCAAAAAATGACTTACTACTTATTTACTTACTTAGATCCTTTAACCCCTCAGGGGGCATAGGGTGTCAACCACGCCTGCGCGCCTTCTTGTTCGGAGTTCTGCAACGCATTTGATCTGCCTCCAACTCATTCCTAAAGAGCTCGATTCCTCCTCAACTTTTCCGCGCCACGTTTGCCTATGGCGCCCCACTATTCTGCCTGCCTGCGTGAGCGGATTCCACTGCATGGCGTATTTCGCAATGGAGTTGTCTTCGCGCCGTAGGGTGTGTCCAATCCACTGCCACTTTCTCCTTTGTATAGTAATGCTTATATATTCTTAGTCTGTTCTCGTATAAAGTTGTTCGTTGGAGATGCGGTTCGGCCAAAAAATCCTCAAGATGATCCCTAAACATTTGTTTACGAAGACTTCCAGCTTGCGTGTGTTAATGGTGTCCACCTTCCTAGTACTGCGCCCATAAAGCAGCACCTAGTCTACGCTGGAGGGGAACAGTCGCAGCTTGGTTCTTAAGCTGATAACATTGTTTCTGCAGATTTTGGATTCATTCCGAACGCAGCTTTAGCCTTCCCGATTCTGCTGCATACATCCAGTTCGGTGCCACCGCGGTTAGCCGAGACCACACATCCTAAGTAAATAAAGTTATCAAATTTCTCGACTTCCTGTCCGAAAATGTTAAATTGAGCGCGGGTATTAGAAGTGCTCAGGGCTTTTGTTTTGGCTGTGTTTATTTTCAGCCCCACTTTGTTTGACTCAGCTTCTAGGTTTTGGGCCATCAGATGAAGATCCATTATCCGATGTGAAAGTAGACAAACATCGTCAGCTTAATCTAGATGTTTAAAGTAAGATGTCATAGTCCAACGAATTCCATTATTACCTTCCATCAATGCTGCACGGAGTACATCGCTGATAACCACCAAGAACATCTTGACGTACTTCATTTTGGACTTTAAAATCCTCCTACACCTTTCCATTGTGTACGACGCGACACTTATCGCCATCGTATGTAGCCTTGATAATAGCTATAAGTTTTTCTGGGATGCCTCCAGAAAGCATCTCAATGCAAGCTGTCGAAAGCCTTCTCGAAGTCAATAAACAGCAAATGTAGCGGAGACCTATACTCAACGCATTGTTCGATTATGATCCGTAAGGTGCTTATGTGCTCGATGCCTGTTCGACGTCGCGAGTTGAATCTAAATCCTTGTTGATTCGTTCCAGAATTATTCTAGCTGTTATTTTGGCTACGGCTGGAAGAACGCAAATACATCTCCAGTTTCCGCATTCCGTCAAGTTTCCGTTTTTCGGAAGTTTAATGATCATCCCCCTTTTCCACTCCTGCGGAAATTGTTTACTATCCCAAGCTCTGCTTATTAGAGGGTGCAGCAGATCTGCCTATGTATTTGGCGCCGCTTAAAATAGTTCGGCAGGGATGCCATCAGTACCCACCGCCTTGTTCTTCTTGAGGCACTTGATTGCTGTTATTATTTCGGTTTTACTGGGAGGTAATTCGAAATTCAGGAATTTGTTGTTTCGAACTGCTCATTCGAAATCGAGATCATACCGCCATCGTCTAAGTGGTTTACCACTGCAGCCAAATGTTCTCTCCATCTAGTAAGCTGGTCCTCATCCGAGATCAGAAGGTTACCGTCTAGGCTCTTCACTGGCTGTTGCTTGGAGTTCCGACCACCAGTCAGCTCCTTAGTGATGCTCTAAACAGTCCTACAGTTGCATCTGCTCGCTGCTTCTTCAGCCTTTCAAGCCAGTGAGTTGATGTGCTGACGTTTGTCACGTTTTACACTATTGGGCTTCCAGCTCGGTTTTCTCTACTGCTGAAGCTCTTGCAATCTGAGCTCTGATTGCTGTACGCTCATCTATCTGTCTCCAATTGTCTCAAGACAGCCATGTGCGTTAGTTTATCTGCCTTTTGCCGACATACATAGGTGCGTGCCCCAGCTGTAAAAGAATTTTTCACAGTGTTCCAGTGGTTATCCATGCTCTTCTGCATTTTGCTGCTGATTGCTTCTGCGGCAAGGTTGTCCCTGAACTCTCATGTCCCTGAACACTCATGTTGTGTGCGTTATATTTTTCACACGAATGGAAGGGACCTACAGTTTTAATGCCGAATCCGAACGGCGATTTGAGAAGCTTTTTCGTCTTCTTCTTATGTCCTGTATCCCCTTGTGGGTCCTAGGGCCTCTACTACGCCTACGCGCCATCGTGTACAGTTTCTGGCAATGTGTCTGAGTTCTCCCCAACTTTTATCTAACTGCCGTGCCTCCTTCTCGACTGTTCTGCGCCATGTTCTCCTCGGACCGCCAGGTCTTCTGCCATCCTGAGTTAGAGGGTTCCATTGCATAGCATGGTTCGCTATGGAGCTGTCGCCCTTTCGGAACGTGTGACCAATCCACTGCCACTTCCGCCGTTGGATAGTTGTGCCTATTGGTTCCTGACCCGTTCTCTCGTAAAGGTGTTCGTTAGAGATACGATTGGGCCAGAAAATCCTTAAGATATTGCGCAGACACCTATTAACGAACGTTTGCAGCTTTCTGGTGATAGTAGTGGTCACTCTACACGTGCTGCAACCATATAGCAGCACGGATTCAACGTTGGAGCGGAACAGTCTTATTTTGGTGCTCAAACTGATTGCATTGCTTCGCCATATTTTGGACAACATCCCGAACGCGGACTTTGCTTTGGCGATCCTGTTGGCTATATTCAGTTCGGTTCCACCATCGGACGAGACAATACTCCCAAGATACTGGAAATCCTCTACTCTCTCTACCGGTTGTCCAGCAATGCATATTTGAGCCGATGAGTTTGTTCCAAGGCTGATAATTTTAGTTTTTGCCGTATTAATTTTCAGCCCGACAACACCTGCCTCCCTCTCCACATCTGCTGTCATGTCAGGTCCATAATTCTGTGGGAGAGTAAGCATACATCGTCTGCGTAGTCAAGATGTTTCAGTTGAGATGTAAGAGTCCATCGAATTCCTCCGTTTCCCGTCGACAAAGCTGCATGAAGCACATCGCTAATCACCAATAGGAATAATATTGGTGAAAGGATACAGCCTTGTCTTACCCCACTTTGGATCTCAAATTCCTCAGACAACCTTTCCCTGTGCAGAACGTGACATTTGGAGTCTTCATATGTAGCTTTGATAATAGCAATTAGTTTATCGGGAATGCCTCTCCTGCGTAAGGCACGCCAAATAAACTCCCTGTTGACATATCGAACGCCTTCTCAAAATCGATGAACAGCAGGTGCAGTGGCGATCGATATTCAACACACTGTTCGATGATAATCCGCAGGGTGTTGATGTGGTCGGCACAGGAGGATCCAGAGCGGAAACCTGCTTGTTCGGCATCGAGTGTGTCTTCGAGATGTTGATTGATTCGCTCAAGGATGATTTTAGCTATTATCTTAGCTACAGCAGGCAGCACGCAGATACCCCACCAGTTTCCGCACTCCATTAAATTTCCTTTCTTAGGAAGCTTGACGATCATTCCCTTTTTCCACTCATTAGGAGAGCTTTCAGCTTCCCAAGCTCTATCTATAAGTGGAAGCAGAAGCTCAGCCGATGTTGTTGGCGCTACTCGTAAGAGCTCTGCTGGAATACCGTCAAGTCCTACCGCCTTGTTGGTTTGAGTGCCTTGATCGCGGTAATGATCTCATCTTTACTGGGAGTCGTGGTGCGTATTCGAGAACTTCTCACCTCGGGCATCTCAGTTTGATTTGGGAGCATATCGCTAGCGAATACACGGTTTAAAACCGTAGCAAAATGTTCTTTCCATCTCTTGAGCTGGTCCTCATCCGAAATGAGCAAGGAACCGTCTAGGCTTTTCACTGGGTGTTGGCTGGAGCTGCGACCACCTGTCAGCTCTTTCGTGATTCTATAGACAGTCCTGCTATCGCACCTCCGTGCTGCTTCTTCTGCTTCTGTAGCCAGCGCGTTGATGTAGTTGCGCTTGTCACGTCGCACGCTATGCTGAACTTCTCTCATATTCATGCGATATAGGGACTCTAGCTCGCTTCTCCTTCTGCTGGGGTAGCTGCAATGCGAGCTTTCAGCTGTTTTCATTCGTCAATCCGTCTCCAGGTATCTTCGGAAAGCCACGCCCTATGTCTTCCCTGCGATCGACCGACAATTCTTTCAGCACCAGATGTAAAAACATTTTTCACAGCACACCAATGGTCTTGGATGGTTGCGGGCATTGAGCTGCTGATTGCTTCCACACCTTGCGAAAAGTGCTCCCTTAATTGTTGGCGCACTGAGGGATCAGTAAGTCTATCGATGTTGAACCTGGGCATTCTTGTGTTGTCGTGGGATCTTCGAACTGCAGCAGTGCGTAGTTGGAGAGTGGCTATCATAAGATGGTGATCACGTACTATCCCCACATCTGCCCCTCGTCTATTTCGGACGTCCAGGAGACTACTTCTAAAGCGGCGGCTGATAGCAAAATGGTCAATTTGGTTGGAGGTTGCTTGCCTGTCATTGGAAACCCAGCTGACTTTGTGGCAGGTCTTGTGCTCAAACATGGTGCCACCTATCACAAGGCGGTTGGCATTGCAGAAATCCACAAACCTTTCGCCGTTGTCATTGCGGTTGCCTAGTCCATGCTTCCCGATTACATGCTTGAGCCCTTCGTTGTCGCTGCCTACCTTGGCATTCAAATCCCCCATCACTATGACAATGTCTCCATTTGGTGTTGTGTTGAAGACGGCGCTTGAGAGATTGTAGAAGCTCTCCTTTTCGTCCTCAGACGAACTATTCGTTGGGGCGTAACACTGTATGATGGTGACGCTTCGTACTCTAGTCCGGAACCTGGCTGTCATAATCCTATAACCATGAGGCTGTCAGGAAATTAGGCCCTTGTGTGCTGTTGACGTTAACAGTAGACCGACTCCATATTCCCGCGGACTTCCGCATGGTCTTCCAGAATAGAGTAGTACAGTGTTACACGTTGGGGACTGGTACTCGCCCGCTTCTAACCATCTTACTTCACTTACCCCCAAAATGTCCAGTTTATATCGCATGAATTCCTTTTCCAGTTGGAGGAATCTGGCATTGTAAGGACCTTCTCTTCCCGAGTCGAGGAGCGTCTTTACATTCCAGAAACCTATCTTTGTCCGGGTACAATAGCCAAAAGTCGTCAACGTGTGATCAGTCCTTATCCGAGGCATAGTGTCGGTTTCTGTAGCGAGCTGGTTTCAGTAACGCAGGTTGCTGGCCCACGTTACCTAGCCTAGAATCAAGGCCCTAGACAACCCGCACTTACAATTTTGGCCTATACGTATAAGGGTTTATACGTATAGTTGCCCGGGGACCACCACTAGGAGGTAAAGTAAGCACTTCATCACGAACTTGATTGTTGCGCTACTGGCCCAAGCCAAGTTGTGGGCAGTCAGTAGTTTCCCGATCAATCGCAATGCAGGTCCCCAAAGCTTTTTCGTGACAACAATACTCTCGGATGTTTGTCAGACGCTCGCGAGAGGTGGGACCGTGAAAATACTTTTTGGTATTTTCTGGGATTCGAACTTGGAACCTCATGCGTAGTGATCCGACACACTAACCACTTACGCCACGGCGCCCACAAACCAGCTCAAACAAATTTGCACTAAAATTCGTAGCTGGGGGAAATTTCTTACTCTTTCGAGAGCGCTCTCTTTTGTGAAAAACTACGAAAAATGTTCCGTACTCGAACAGGTTTCGTAAAAATTCGTAACTTTTCGTAAAAATTACCCTTTTTGGGAGGGTAAGCGAACGGGCCTAATATTAAAATCAGCTGAATTTCGCCATATTCTTAAATCATGCACAGATCCTGGCCCCTGCACATCAACACTTGTGAAGCATTCTTTAGCATTACACTTATCCTGCACACTCAGCGAGAAAAATCGCTTGCGATTCAGGTACTCATCGCCATGCAAATGAGACTTTAAGATTTTTATATGAATTACGAATTTTAATTCACACCCAATTGATTGAACCCTTTAAGGAAAACACTCCCTCACGAGGTTTCACTCGGAGCGCACACTAAATTTTTATTCGCATCACCTAGTGTTTTTGCTCGTTAATCGATGAGATCAAGTTTAAGCCCCAGCGGGAAAATACAATCATCAGCCACCCAAGTATACATTAAAATAACATCGAAGTCTTTCCAACCGCTACACCAAAGAAAGGTTCTTGCTTTCTTTCTTTGGGTTTCCTTTTACTTCTTTTTAAGAAACTAGTTCTACAAAGCAGGTGATCATGTAAAGCATCAAGAATAAGTCCATTATTTTATATCCGTAATTATGGTAAAAAAATAAGCTCAGTTTTAAGTGTGATACTATAACATCCTTGAACATTAGTCTATACTCTCGTGAGAGGTTAATCAAATTGATGAACGATTTGATTAAGTGCGGATATACCATCTAAGAGAACACGTTCACAAATTCTTCGATAGTATAGTATAGTCAATAGATAGTAAAGACAGTATAGACTGTTTTCAGCGAGTTAATGGTTGAAAATTGAATGTTAGCGTCTGATATTCTATTAAATAAACCGTTGACATACTATATACATATGTATGAACTGCGAGTAGCCAACTTCGCGCTGGTTCCAACATTAGCGCTAGATCCCTTGGTTCGGAGGGGAAAAAAGCGGAAACCCACACTTGTTTGAAATTTCGTTGGATGCAATTGGGTGCACAAAAACAGTGTTTTCATTGACGTATTACATAAAAAATTGATTCGTAAAAATATAATATACGAATATTGTGTAACTTATGGGACAGTCAAATTCATATATAACGATTATTTATTTAAATTTTGTTGGTTCCATCTATCAGTAATTATTTGAACTAGCACATTTTGCAGGTGACATCTGTTGCAAACAATGCCTCAATAATTGGAATTTGACACCCAAGAGGTGTCTCTATCATTCTATGGAGAAATTCAAGATAGCTGGCAATTTGTTTCCACATTTTTCCACTCCGAACCAAGAGGGCTAATTATGTTGGCGCCATTTTTTTTGGCAGATATTGTATAGAACTGACATTTCACTAGCAGTCCATATATAGTATGTCAATGAAATAAACCATTTGTCTCTAAAGGCTGCCAAGTAGATATAAGCTTTAGGGCGGAGCTGACATCCACGTGAGCTGATTGTGGAATGTTGACATGCTATGTTACATCTGTATTGACCGACGCTAAGAAGATGCATGGTCTCTGATTTTATTATTTTCTCATTTATTTGAAGCGGTGAAGTGTTCTTTCTGAAAAAGACGAAGAATTGTGGTTTGTATATTGGAATCACCAATGGTTCTTTATTCTCTGTGATGTTCAATAATTGAAGCGCATAGGCGAATAACATATGTAGCTAGTATCTTTTTGAACAGCGTTTACGAAACGATTCTGCCGATCGCTTATTAGTCCGCGTCTTTCTACGTATTTGACTATTTGACGACTATTACAGAATAGGCGTCAGTTCTCATGCACAGCTTTGCGCCCTATGGTCGGTATTCGGTCTAGCGCAGTATTCTTTTTGAAGTCTAGATTTTGAATTACACGCGGAATCACACGAAATTTTATATTAAACTTCAATTGATCGAGAGTTGAATCTACAATTAGTGTAAATATTGAACAAGCTACTTTCCTTACATAGTCGGCATGTTTGTGGGCGCATTTTAAAATTATTTACGCTTGAAGTTACCAGTTTCGGATTTTGTTTATCGTTCAAGTCACATGACTTGGAAATAACAGAACACGAAATTCTCGTTACACGCTTGTTAGGGAATCCTCATATCTTGTTTCTCATTGATACTAGTTTCACTGGTTTACACGATCACAATTACGAGTATGTTGCGAGAAACACCTGTTCACAGAAAACAGTTCAAATTGGTGGAAAGGCGGTTCATTCTTAGAAAAAGAGGAACGTGTTTATTAAGAGAGTCAGGTAGAGTTTTTTTTTGTATTTATAGTACTTCGGGGTCAAACAATAAGTACAACTTATGGAAAAGTTTACGTTGAGGAAGGTTCGAATTAGAGAAGTTTGTCTGTACATATTCGTACTATATAGCATATATGTATATGTATATCTTTCTGTTCCAAACTATGTATCCAAATGAGAGATATTATTATTCTATTTGTATATTATAATATATGGGATATGGTATAGGCCCGGGAAAGGCGCCCCTAAATCGGGTTTGCTTAGGGCCACCGAAGAGAATAATACCCCCGTGATTTTTTTTTTTGTGCTGTGACTGCCTGGCAAATAAAATCGAAAACAACCTTAGGTAACAATGTACCTGGGGTAATTTAAAAATTCATTTCAGAGTGTTCTTATCCAGTTTCCCATCAACATTTGTATCACAGAACATGACCTGAATATATCCACCCTTATGTTTATACGTCGTAAACGGTGTGACTGCCCATGAATGGTCACCCAAGTTCGGTGGGCGGTCATACATTCCGGAAAATTATCTAGCGATAGGCCGGCGTGTAATGTAATGTAAACATGTAATCATTTCTTATCCAAGGCATTGTGATTGTGGCTGTGCTTTCCAATACACAGAAGTCCAAAACGGAATTAAACATTTTTTTCTTACCGTAAAGACGCCTTCTAAACACGAAAATCAAACTCATTTTGTGCGAAAACTATTACTAAAATAGTTATAAACAAATTAAATTTTGAAAAAGACAAATAAAATAAACAGTTTTGTTTAATGGTATACAGGAGTAATGAAAAAACAAAATATTATACAGAGTTCCGAAGATGATATTTGGGCACACCTTCACTTTGAAATTTTAGTTTTCTGACACGAATCTAGAAAGGAGCTGAACTTAAATGTTGGTTTGTTTTACTTTGGGAAAACGCAATCAAGCCAAAAATATAATTATAGTACAATAAAAGCACCTGCCAGACAACTAGCACCTACCCTATATATGTACATACATACCTATGTATGTCTTTGATTACACGCCGCGAAACAGAGCCCTGAGCACCCGCATGTCCGGCGTATGAGTCGAAGAATGTTCCAATGTTAAATCCTCTTAACCCGTAAAGCGGGACGTCTAGGTACTATTAAATTCGACCCAAATATTAATTATTATTATATATTTATTAAGCATGTAATAAATTACAAGCTAACAATTCATTTAACGAGCTACTAGCTGCAAAGGCCTACCGCTCTATGATACTTAATTTAGCTTAATTTAATTTGGTTAATTATACTAGTATGCCAGTCTGTATTAGAAACTCATTGATTCTTTCTAAGTTGGATTTGTTTGGGTTTTTTAATATTTCGATGACATCTTCTCCTTCCAGTATTTTGTGGATGAATGGTCTTATTCGGTTGCAGTGTTGCAGCAGGTGATGAAGATTTGCAGCGGTGTGGCAGGTAGCACAGGTTGGTGGGGGCTCCTTTTTTAAAAGGTGGAGGTGAGTGGCTGAGTTGTGGCCTAGTCGCATTCGAATGAATTTTGTAATTTTGGCTATTGGAATGTTTGTGGGATAAGCAGGATGCGTTTTCGTGGGGTTGGTTTTTGTATAGTGGTGTTGGTATAGCCTCCAATCAGTTTTTTCGTCTGTGAAGATCCTGTTTTTAATGTATTTGATAAGATCAGCCTTGGTGTAAACATTGTACAGGTACACTGGTGCTTTGTTTGCGAATTTAGCAGCTTCATCAGCCAGCTCGTTGCCTCGTATGCCTACGTGCCCAGGAATCCACATCAGTTTTGTGGATTTAGAAGATTTGATCAATAAATTTCGGATGTTACTGATAAGATCTGTGTTGTTATTTGTGTTTGCGATAGCTTTTATGCTGGAGAGGCTATCTGTACATATCACCTGTTTCCTTCCCGATTTAATGGAAACCTGAAGGGCTACTAAGATGGCGAGTGCCTCTGCAGTGAAGATGGATGCGAAGTGTGGGAGAATTCCAAGCTTTAGTGCGGTGCCATCGTCCAATGCTACAGCAAATGATAAATTGTCCAGGCTTTTGGATCCATCCGTGAATATAAAATTCCAATTTTTCGTTTTGAGATCAGCTGAAATACTCAAGAATAGCTTTCGGTATTCCTCGTTGTTTGTGTCGTTCTTCCCATACCATATAATGATAGATCCATTATGAAACAATCGGGATCTATAAGCCATGTAGGTTGTGGAGCTATAGGATTCATAAATATCCGTTTTGGTGGTTCGATGTCTTCATTGGATTTGAGAATGTTATAGATGGCGGAATTCTATTAATCCTTTTCCGTACCAGCGAGCGGTTAATTTCTTCGTTTATTATTGAATTGCTTGAAAAGATTAGTTTCGGATAGAGTTTCGAAATAACTGCATTTCTTCGCTCTTCAATAGTAGGGAGACCAGCTTCAGCCAACATGTTTCTTATGGGGGTTGTAGGAAAGGCGCCAACGCTGCATCTTGCTGTCTGATGGTAGATTGGTTTTATGGTTTGAAGAGTTGTTTTTGGAGAGTTGCCATAGATGTAGATACCGTAATCTATTTTACTTAGAATTATCAATCTAGTAATATTGCAAAGGGTGTTAATATGTACACTACTCTTTCTACAAGATAAATACTTAATAATATTAGACCTTGCAGCTAGAGATTTCTTGAGATCTAAACAATGACTACTCCAATTGTAGCTATGATTAAATAAAAGTCCTAGAATTTTAAAAGTTTTTACATTTTCTGTATCTACATTATTGATATTTATAGTAAGAGGTATACAAGTTTGCTTGCGACAAACATGTAGGACTTTACATTTTGGTAACGAGAGTTTCGCCCCGGAAGAGCTTGCCCATTCTAAAATGTCTTTGAGTGCGTTAGATAAGCTTATTTTAATTTCGTCTACATTTTGGTTTTTGGATAGTATGTATACGTCATCTGCATACAGGCAGTAACTTAAACGCTTGTGCTTTGATAAGATGTCACTTATATATTCAAATGCGACCGAAAATAAGACAACGGATAAGGGTGATCCTTGGGGTATTCCGTTATGCAGGGGCAGAGTGGCAGAAAAGGAATTATTAGATTTAATACAAAATTTTCTATTATTAAGGAACGATTTCACATAATAGTACATTTTAGGGCCAATACCCCATTCTTTAAGTTTATTTAAAACGACATGGATTCCTATTCTGTCAAACGCTTTTTCGAAGTCTAAGGCAAGTATTGACACATGGTTTTGGGAGCTTAGTGCTCTAGAGATATAATTGTCTATGAAGAGTAGGGCGTCGGTGCAACCTCGATTAGCTTTGAATGCAACTTGATTTCGACTAAAATGGTTTTTCATTACTGCGTACCAAAGTATTCGTTTTGCAACTATTTTTTCAAGTACTTTTGCAGCGCATGGAAGAAGAGAGATTGGGTGGTAACCCTCTACTGTAAATTTGTCTTTTTTGGGTTTAGGGATGGGTATTATAGAAGCTGTTTTCCAGCTTTGTGGGATGATACCTGTGCTTAAAATGTTGTTATAAAGACTGAGGAGTCTTTGTTTATCATCGTTTGGAAGGTTTTTTATCATTGGGTACGATACCCTATCCCTGCCGGGAGTTAACCCTTTTAGTTTGCTTAGGCATGCTTCAAGCTCGGTTGTGGTGATATTTCTCTCGATCAGTTGGGCATAGGAATTACTCGCACACATGATTGTGGCATTAGAAATGGCCTCGTATTTTTTGTTGTTGACGGCGTTTGTGAAGTTTGAGCCGTCTGAGTAGCTGGACCAGGTATGGGCTATGTAATTGCTAATTTATTCTACTTTTGCATAAATTTCAGTGCTTCATTTCAAGAATGAAATGAAGAAAATGAAATGAGTACTAAGTATTAGTACTCATATCAGAAAATGGAAAGTACTCAAATATCGTTGTATAGTTTTAGGAACTATGTATAATATTTTGTTTTTCCATTACCTACTAGTTTGTCAACAATTGCAGATTAATTTATAATTGCGTTTATTTGTTTACAACAACTGGTTTATATTATTTTTTACTTTTTAAATTATGAATAGGTATGATGTTATAAAGTGGAAATTAAAGTAAAACTGCAATTAAGCTACGTATATAATTTAATTTGTGTATAACTTTGTTAATAGTTTTCGGACAAAGTGAGTTTCATTCTCGTGTTTAGGAGGCCATTTTACACTACAGAAAAAATATTTAATTCTGTTTTGGACTTTTGCGTATTGAAAAGCACTGCTATCTAATTTTTATAGATCTTTCATTTGCGAAAGGAAGGAGGTGGTAACACCGTTATCAGCGAGTGATTGGGGTGGTCTTGCAGGTGGTATGCTAGAAGATACTACTCGGAGACGATGGTGTTGTGGTCCATTACTGACGACATCTTCCTCTCGGCTGGGAGGTGATCTTCGTGGGTCAGGTAACATGCGGTGGTAGTCCCATTCTAGAGGCTTGAAAATGTTGCCAGTTTGTATCGCTTAGTTGAGGTTTCCAGATGGGAGCAGCGTAGTGCAGCACAGAGCGTGCTGTGGCCTTGTAGGAGACGAGAACCGTTTCTTTTTCCATCCCCTAGGAGCTTCCAGCTAGTGACTTGAGCATGTTGTCGAAAGTGACGCCTAAAAGTCTTGGTTGGTGGTCTAGGACTGACTTTACCTCCTTTGTCCAGAACCTGAAGAGTGTGACTGATGATTTCTGGTCCGAAAGTTGGGGGTTGTGCTCTCTCAGAAATCCATCCAGGCACTTTGGGACCTGTGGTGAAAACTGTATAGTCGTCAGCGTTGTTGTTTGTAAGTCCCCCCTCATTGTCTAAGAAAGCGACTAATGCACGTTATATTCTTTATCTTTCAGCGATTTCTCAATTGAACTGACGACGTTCAGCGCTGTCTTTTACCCTTTGTAGAGGAGAAGGACGTAAGACTAATTAATTTAAAAATTTGTTCGGTTCTATGGCTGGTGCCGTCAAATAACACCTAGCTAAATAAGGCCGCCTTTATTTCGCGTTTGAAAGCGAAATAAGGCAGAATTTCGAAATTCATCGTTATTTCCCTTTCAAATGAGAAATAAAGCCAAATTTTAGGGAAAAGGCAAAAGAATAAGCAAAACCAATTTTACGAACAATGGGGAAGAAAGATTCATTTACTTAAACTCGGTTTTCCGGCGTTTTCCCTCTTACGCGACTTCGTCGCTCCACTAAGGGTATGCCAGCAATGGTCAGGCAGGGCGGAGTCTATTCGAGGTACAGGGTATCTCCCTCTAAATGTATACACTTAGAATTCGTACAGAGCATCTTTTTACTAAAAGACACTTAATCCTGACAAACGAATTTCAAATGCGTTCACAGATGTTCTTGAAATCATGCTATTTCTTGTGTTCTTTATAGTAATGAACACAAAAAATGAAAAAAAAAAAAATCAAACTACAAATTTTGTCTGTGTTATGTGCGATCCTTCGAATGCAGATCAAACATTCAGTTTCGTACGAAAGAATTAAGTTCCTCTTCAGTTCGGAGTGTTAACATTTTATAGCTGAAATTGTTTGTTTTTATTTAAAAGATACTTTTATGTAGATATTTTGCTAAGATTCGAGGTACTTTTTCTGTTAAGAGTGAGTTTTTTTGTGAAATTATTTAATTTTTTTAGAATGGGTAAAAACAAAGGAAGATATACGATCTTTGGTAATTTTTCATCAAAAAAAAAGAGTATATTTGTTGTTGTTGTTGTAGCAGTTACGTATTTGTGTTGTTGGGTTGCCGGTCAGCAGTTTCTAGGCCCAGGAAAAGAGCCACGTCAGTGGGACGGTTCCACAGCGCTTCCGGTCGTAAGGTGGTGGGTTTGGCCGGGCAGTTGAAGAGGTGTTGTGTGTTGTGCGGACCGTTCGAACAGTCTGGACATCTGTCTTCGATCCTGGGGTCAAGATGTGATTGGTAGCTATTAATTAGTCGGAGTATTGGGCGTAATAGCTAAAATGTTACAGATACATAAGTCTACGGAACAATATGTTTATAAGCGATACATTGAGGAAGGAAGAATTGAGAATGTGGGTAGTAACAAAAGTCCCAGAAGAACGACTATGTCTTCTGAAAAATCTATTTTGCGTGAAATAAAGAAAAATCTAAAGTTGTCTTCAACCGAATCATGTTAAATGCTTGCTGATTATAACGGAACTGATGTACAGACAATAAATATTAGACTTACGCTTAAAAAGAATGGTTACTTTTCACGAGTATGGCGCAGAAAACCTTTGGTCAGCGAAGTTAAAAAAAGGGCTTAATTTCGTCAAAGCATGCAATTGTATTATTAGAAAAAAGTTATATTCGTTGATGAAAATAAATGTTCTCTTCCGAGGCTTACCTTTTGAAAGCATGACGGCGACTGTAAAAAACTGTGTACAATGCGTAATGGTTTGGGGTGCTATGGGATATGGAGGTGTTGGAAATTTCAAATGTTATTCAAGGAAATATGAACAAAACAATTTATCTTAACATTCTTAAGAGAATGTACAAGCTTCAGCTGAGTAATTAGGCATTAAGAACTCATTTCACTTGTACCAAGACGAACGTCCAAAGCTTTGGGTCCTATATAACTGCCCAAAATGCATTGAAACACCCCCCAGAACCCAGATAACAATCCAATAGAGCTTCTGTGAGAGCACTTGGAAAGACAACTTCAGGGTTATCGTGAATAAATTTTCCCTCGGAATTTTTCCCCCGAACAAAAACTACTTACTTACTTATGTCCTGTATCCCCTTGTGGGTCCTAGGGCCTCTACTACGCCTACGCGCCATCGTGTACAGTTTATGGCAATGTGTCTGAGTTTTCCCCAACTTTTCCCTAACTGCCGTGCCTCCTTCTCGACTGTTCTGCGCCATGTTCTCCTCGGACCGCCAGGTCTTCTGCCATCCTGAGTTAGAGGGTTCAATTGCATAGCATGGTTCGCTATGGAGCTGTCACCCTTTCGGAACGTGTGATCAATCCACTGCCACTTCCGCCGTTGGATAGTTGTGCCTATTGGTTCCTGACCCGTTCTCTCGTAAAGGTGTTCGTTAGAGATACGATTGGGCCAGAAAATCCTTAAGATATTGCGCAGACACCTATTAACGAACATTTGCAGGTTTCTGGTGATAGTAGTGTTCACTCTCCACGTGCTGCAACCATATAGCAGCACAGATTCAACGTTGGAGCGGAACAGTCTTATTTTGGTGCTCAAACTGATTACATTGCTTCGCCATATTTTGGACAACATCCCGAACGCAGACTTTGCTTTGGCGATCCTGTTGGCTATATCCAGATCGGTTCCACCATCGGTCGAGGCAATACTCCCAAGATACTGGAAATCCTCTACTCTCTCTACCGGTTGTCCAGCAATGCATATTTGAGCCGATGAGTTTGTTCCAAGGCTGATAATTTTAGTTTTTGCCGTATTAATTTTTAGCCCGACGACACCTGCCTCCCTCTCCACATCTGCTGTCATTTGGTGGAGGTCCATAATTCTGTGGGAGAGTAAGCATACATCGTCTGCGTAGCCAAGATGTTTCAGTTGAGATGTAAGAGTCCATCGAATTCCTCCGCTTCCCGTCGACAAAGCTGCATGAAGCACATCGCTAATCGCCAATAGGAATAATATTGGTGAAAGGATACAGCCTTGTCTTACCCCACTCTGGATCTCAAATTCCTCAGACAACCTTCCCCTGTGCAGAACGTGACATTTGGAGCCTTCATACGTAGCTTTGATAATAGCGATTAGTTTATCGGGAATGCCTCTCCTGCGTAACGCACGCCAAATAAACTCCCTGTTGACACTATCGAACGCCTTCTCAAAATCGGTGAACAGCAGGTGCATTGGCGATCGATATTCAACACACTGTTCGATGATAATCCGCAGGGTGTTGATGTGGTCGGCACAGGAGGATCCATGGCTTGTTCGGCATCGAGTGTGTCTTCGAGATGTTGTTTGATTCGCACAAGGATGATTTTAGCTATTATCTTAGCTACAGCAGGCAGCACGCAGATACTCCTCCAGTTTCCGCACTCCATTAAATTGCCTTTCTGAGGAAGCTTGACGATCATTCCCTTTTTCCTCTCGTTAGGAAAGCTCTCAGCTTCCCAAGCTCTATCTATAAGTGGAAACAGAAGCTCAGCCGATGTTGTTGGCGCTGCTCGTAAGAGCTCTGCTGGAATACCGTCAAGTCCTACCGCCTTGTTGGTTTTGAGTGCCTTGATTGCGGTAATGATATCATCTTTACTGGGAGTCCTGGTGCGTATTCGGGAACTTCTTACCTCGGGCATCTCAGTCTGATTTGAGAGCATATCGCTAGCGAATACACGGTTCAAAACCGTAGCAAAATGCTCTTTCCATCTCTTGAGCTGGTCCTCATCCGAAATGAGCAAGGAGCCGTCTAGGCTTTTCACTGGGTGTTGGGTGGAGCTGCGACCACCTGTCAGCTCTTTCGTGATTCTGTAGACGGTCCTGCTGTCGCACCTCCGTGCAGCTTCTTCTGCTTCTGTAGCCAGCGCGTTGATGTAGTTGCGCTTGTCACGTCGTACGCTACGCTGAACTTCTCTCATCTTCTTCAAAAACTAGGTATCTCATAATGACAATTCAGGAGAATTTTCAACGCAATCGCGGTATTTAATTTCTCCCCGATGAATTTTTTCCCTATTTTTGAAAGTACATAATTTTTGTTAGGGGGGAAAAATTCCGAGGGAAAATTTATTCCCGATAACCCTGATTAGGAAAACAAATGCCGTTAGAATCAAAAAGGAACTTAAAGCGCTAAATGATTCTAATGAAGATTCAGTTCGAATTCCGTCGAGGTGTTTGTGAGATACTGGATCTTCTTAAACGCCTGCTTATGTTTAAATCATTTTCTTCTTTCATCCAGGAAAGGAAATTTGGATGTTGCATATTTACTCGTATATTCAAGTAACTAAATCTCTAATATTAAGCAAAATTGACTATGGCCTCTTTCTCTGTGGTAACTGCCCCAAATCAACAATAAATCATCTGAAATCGATCTAGCATGAAGCTGCCAGAAGGAGCATTAATGCATTTAGAAAGCCTCGTATCCAAAACACAATGGCAGAGGCCGGACTTCCTACTTTAGAAGAACGTCAATACATCCTCCTGTATCAAACTCCTCGCCAAACTATCCTTCTTGTTAACACGCAATGTGTTTAAAGCTTAATTGAACCGGGAAATCCCTCCTGCTCAAAGGGTTATTAGTGTTAGTGTAGGTCTGCACATGCAGCTCGCCAAGTGAGACAGACGAATGGAGTTGAGTTCGCTTTACGTATCTGTGCTGGAAGGGCGCTTGGCGAGTTCGCGCAGTGTAGTAATAATGTGTGTTTATAATTTCAGAAGTGGGATTAAACCATTTCGCCATTTTTTTTTTCGGTTGACATGTGCAAGAGTGGTAAATTGTGTTAATATGTATACGTATGTAAGTAAGTGATACACAAAAAATTGGTAAGCAAGCAATTTTTGATTTACATCTTTGCCCCTGATGAATCTGCGAAGTACATACATAGCATTCCATTTCATTTGAGGATTTGCTTGTCCATGGGGTTCTAAGTTAGAAGACAGAGAGAGCATGCGTACGTACATATATCGGTGAGTGCAGGTATGCTTTATCCTCTTTATGGGAAAGCAAACGAAGAAAAAGAAGTGATAACTTCTGTTCTTGCTCATTGCTTCCTTTATCGTTTCGTGTGTGTGCGAGTGAGAGAAATGCTATATCCTTATCGCTTTCGACCAAGTGAATTTCTGTGACGAAGAGATCGAGCAATGAAAGAGAAAAGTATATATTGAAGGTTCGTTGTTTCTATTACTGCTTGTGTGTTGATTCTGTATTGGATTCACTCTTTCAACAAAACTTTTAGTTAGTAGATAGAAGACGAAAGATATACCGTTAGTTACTTTACATCGGCGTGAAGTTCTTTGTCTGCTACGTTGTTGGTAACAAGTATTTGCAAGGTATAGTTGTGCAAAATCGTGTGCTAAGCAATTCGAAAGAAAAAAAAAAAGAGTGAACAAATAATTTAAGTGTATCTGATAAAAATGGCAGAGCGATTAAAAAGAATCCCCAAACGGCTGATGGATGGCCACCCAGGTGAGGTAGAGATAATAAGATTAAGAGCAGAATTAAATGAAGCTAGGAAACAAAATGAGCAATTGGAAGCTGAAGTGAATGCGTGTCGCCGTTCGCAAAGTCAGATGACTCAGAGTCAACCCTCGGGAAGTGCAACTGCGACACAAATGTCGTTGAGACTCGGGACAGAGGAAATAAAAAAAATAATACCAGCTTTTGATCCTTCAATGAGTTCTTCCCTCAGTGCGGCGCAATGGGTAGAGACCATAGAAAATATCCGCCATCTTTACCAGTGGGACGATCGAAGCACCTTATTTTATGTTTCCTTGAGGCTCGACGAAGCTGCAGGATATTGGCTTGCCGGATGTAGGGGTGAAATAAATAGCTGGGCGGAATTTAAAATAAAATTTCTGGAAGATTTTCCTTCGGATGACAACGCATCGAATATACATATTCGACTATTGGCGAGGCAGAAAAAAAAATACAGAGAGCTTTGAAAATTATGTGTACAATATGGTCGCGATGGGAAAGCGGGGAAATTTAAACAATAAATCCATCATAAATTATATAATTTCGGGGTTGAGAGACCGCGCATTAATGAACAATTTAATATCTGCCAATTGTAATACGATTTCCGAACTTATAACCACAATAAAGTCCTTGGAAACCATTCAAACGCAAGCGGAGACACGTCAAAGATTTGAAACTCCTGACGTCAATTCAAAATATGCCCCGCGACAAGGTCTTAGATCAAATAATTATAAAAATAATTCAAACTTTAACTCAAAATACGTAAACACAGAACAAAAACAATTAAAGATCTGTTTCAATTGTCGAACTCCGGGACATTTAGCTCGCGAATGTACGGTTGTAAAACCAGGGAAACCTCAACAAAACTCGCGAATTTGTTTTAACTGTAGAGTTCCAGGACACTTATCTCGGGATTGTAGGGAACGCCGCGGTCCACTTCAGCCAATACAGACATATGGGGAACCGCCTCGGAAAATACGCCGTCTGCTACACACCGATGATGATGGTGGCTTAGTTAAAAATATAAATGTCGACAATCACTCGGTGAAAACCTTCGTAAATCTTGGAAGCGACTGTTCAACCATCAAGCTATCTGAAGTAAGGAAATATGGCTGGCCGATGGATTCCTGCAATGCAAAACTACAGGGTTTTGGAATGGCTTGTACTAAGGCAATAGGAAAAATTTCTAAAATAATTGAAGCAGGGGAAGTTGCCCAAAAAGTAGATATTTTGGTCGTTCGAGACCACGAGCAGGACTATCCAATGATCTTAGGTAGAAACTTTTTAGATTCCGACAAAGTGTGTGTAATTAGAAAAAATGGCACTCTAGAAATAAAACAAAACCATCCAGATATCTGACTAGACGGGCCAATTCTGCAGCACAATATACAAATGAAACCGAAAATTAAAATCAGTGACATCTCGATCGGTAATTTTCCAAGCCATAATAGTGATACCGATACAAATAGACTCCTTAGACTGCTAAATGAATATCGCGATTGCATTGCATTTAACTTAAGTGAACTAGGTAAGACAGATAAAATACAAATGACCATCAAGTTAAAAGAAAACAAAATAGTCCGGTATAAGCCATACAGAATTCCATATAACGAACTTCCCCACTTGGATCAAATAATAGAAGAACTCTTGCAAAACAAAATAATCGAACAATCAAACTCAGAATACGCCAGCCCTGCGTTGCTGGTGAAAAAGAAAAATGGCAGTCAGCGCCTATGCGTCGACTACCGCCGTTTAAATGAAATAACGGTTCGCGAAAATGTTCCTACCCCAAATATCGAAGAGCAGCTCAATTCTATGTCCAACGGTCGGGTTTTCATTGTTCTGTTTCTAATGAGCGGCTATTATCAGATCCCAATCGAAAGCAAGTCAAGACATTTAACTGCGTTCGTTACACCTCGGGGACAATACCAGTTCAATAGGGTTCCGTTTGGATTAACAAATGCCCCTTCAGTTTTTATGCGCCTCATGAGCCTAGTGACGAAAAAACTGGCTTCGAAAAATAATTTAATTTATATGGACGATATCGTCATTTTCGCCGAAGACATTGACGCCATACTAAAACAGTTAGAAAATCTTCTTAACGTCCTAAAAGAATTAAAAGTCTCTCTAAATATTAAAAAATGTGTTTTCTTTGCAAATACTGTTAGTTATCTAGGGCACGAAATAAGTGGAGAAGGAGTAAAGCCAGGGAATATAAAAATTGGTGCTATAGAAAAGTTCCCAGCATCCATTGAGACAAAACAGGTTAAGCAATTCCTGGGACTTACGGGTTACTTTCGTCGATTTGTTCCCAACTACGCCAAAATAGCAGCGCCACTTAACGCTTTATTAAAGAAGGAAGTTCCATTCAAATGGACAACCGAAATGGATGAAGCCTTCAATATATTAAAAGCGAATCTGTGTAAGGCACCAGTTCTAGCCATTTACGAACCTAAACAAGAGCACGAACTTCATACAGATGCATGCAGCCTAGGTTTGGCTGGCGTTTTGATTCAAGTTGGCGAATGTGGAGAAAAGAGGGCGGTATCTTATTTTAGTAGGGCGACGACAAAGGATGAGCAAAAGTACCATAGCTATGAGCTCGAGGCGTTGGCTGTAGTGGAAAGCTTACAAAGATTTAGATACTATTTACTTGGAAAGAAATTCACTATCTACACGGATTGCAACTCTTTGAAGATGACGCAAAACAAAAAGGAACTCATCCCAAGAATTGCCAGATGGTGGCTTAAGATCCAAGAGTTCGATTATAAGATGGAGTACAGGACGGCGCAACAGATGCAGCATGCAGATGCATTAAGCAGAAATCCCACCGAGTGCCCCGTCGAAATCGAAGAAGCTGGATTTGGAATGATGATCATGGAAACTCAAGAAGAAGATTGGATAGCTGTTCTGCAAGATCGTGATATTCAACTCCGAGAAATCCGTGAAGTGTTAAGTAACCCCCACAAAAAATACGGCAAACGAAAAGACTACGAGAGACAATATGCCCTGAAGCACGGTCGGTTATTTAAGAAAACCGAAAGTGGACTTCGGTTCGTGGTTCCAAGGGGAGTTAGGTGGCGGGTTATAAAGTCATCCCACGATGACATTGGCCATTTTGGATTGGAAAGAACAATGGAACACCTTAGAAGAAATTATTGGTTTCCGAAAATGTCACGCATTGTTGAAAGTATATAAGCAGTTGTGTCCCATGCTTATATAACCAGAGAGCTAAAGACGGAACACGATACCACATTCACCCTATCAACAATATCCTCGGAATTATAGACAGCTTTACAAAATTCATCATTCTACGACCAGTAAAAACTACCAATTCGAATGCTGTTACCCGATCATTAGTTGAACTCTCACAATTCTTCGGAACACCAACACAAATTGTAAGCGACAGAGGAACCGCATTCACTTCCAAAGCATTTAAGGAGTATTGTAAAGAAAATCATATCCGTCATATTTTGAACGCTGTACGAACGCCGAGAGCTAACGGACAGATAGAACGCTACTTCCGGACAGTAAAAATGTCGCTATCAACAATGACAAAACGGCATGATGGACGTGATTGGGAGGAACATCTTCCGTCAATTCAATGGGGCCTGAATTCTTTGCAACACCGAATCACAAACCAAACACCACAAGAATTACTGTTTGCGTTTAAGCCAAAAAACATGTTAGCTAATCAGCTCAGTTTCGCACTTCAAGAAGACCTTTCCAGCGATGAAGAAAATATTCCATTAGCCGAACTTAGGGAGAAGGTTAAGCAGCGAGTACAAAAACTACAGTTGCAGCAGGCAGAAAGGTTTAATGCGCTACATCGTAAACCTGAAGCTTATGAAGCAGGAGACATGGTGCTCCTACGCGCAGAACATCCAGCGACAGGACAATCGAAAAAACTTCTTCCGAGGTATAAGGGTCCATATCAAGTCAAGGAAGTACTGGAAAACGATCACTATGTGATTGGAGACTCATCTGAACTTCAAATGTCACGCAGGCCATATTCTTTAGTCCATTCCGCGGATCGAATCAAACCTTTTGCAAAAATTAATGACATCGCATGGGAAGAATTTGATGACAGCGAGGAAAACGAGGATGCTGAGGGAGATCCGTAAAATTATTGGTTATCTAAGGTGCATACTCTTATAATTCCTTATTACTACAATTACTTATGTTCTACACACATTGGTATTGCCTACTTTTGGTTTATATACTTCCAGATTAAATGAATTTGAATTCTAATGAACTTTGCTTGTGGACATTTCATGACAGCTATTCCCTTGGTTGCTGGTTGATTAAGCATATCAGGTCCCTTGTTTTAAAACTACTTTAAAAATGAATGAATGAATTTAAAAAATAAAATTAAAAAATGTTGTTACTATGAAATGTTGATTTTCATTGACTTTTGGTCAGGTTGATTTGTGGAAATTGAATTACCATAAATGGGTCTTTATTAATTTTCTTAAAATTAGTAAAGGCTTGAGGTCCAATAGTTTAACTACTATGGAACGCAGTGAAGGACAGTTGAAGTAGGGCAAAGTGAAACTATTATGCAAATAACGGTCTCGAAGGATGACATTATCAACGCTCGATCGGTGAGCACGGAAAGGCTGTGTGCCAGAAGGCTATGTGCCAAAAAGGCTGTGTGCCAAAAGGCTGTGTGCAAAAAGGCTGTGTGCCAAAAGGCTGTGTGCAAAGTGGCTGTGTGCCAAAAGGCTGTGTGCAAAAAGGCTGTGTGCCAAAAGGCTATGTGCAAAGTGGCTGTGTGCAAAAAGGCTGTGTGCAAAAAGGCTATGTGCAAAAAGGCTGTGTGCCAAAAGACTGTGTGCAAATAGGCTGTGTGCAAAGTGGCTGTGAGCATAGTTGTTGTGTGCTGTAGGCTGCACTGAGGACAGTGTAACGTAGGATGGCCGAAATGTTAACATGCAATGTGTTTAAAGCTTAATTGAACCGGGAAATCCCTCCTGCTCAAAGGGTTATTAGTGTTAGTGTAGGTCTGCACATGCAGCTCGCCAAGTGAGACAGACGTATGGAGTTGAGTTCGCTTTACGTATCTGTGCTGGAAGGGCGCTTGGCGAGTTCGCGCAGTGTAGTAATAATGTGTGTTTATATTCTCTTCAAATTCGATTATCGACAAGGACATCTCTTCGCCAATCAATCACCCTGATTGTCGTTGGCGTTTGTCGCTTTTCGACGATTATTGTTTTATTCATAGCTACGACCTGTTGACCGTTAAACAGCAATTTGTTTGTCGTGTAGAATACTATTACAACCCTTTCACAGTGAAAAAGTTATGAAAATGGATTCGTGCTACATCTGAAGAATAAAACGACAATCGTCGAAAAGCGACAAACGCCAACGACAATTAGGGTGAATATGAAAAGGAATAAAAGACTGCCGTTTGCTATGGACCAAATATTCAACAGAGCTAAATAAATGGATCTACACTACATAAGCGTGAAACACCACATTCCTATGTATCCACCATGGTGTATAAAATCGTCATCGGTGATATTGACCCTTTCAAAGTATAACAAAACCAACACAGACAAAAATATATACCGTATCACCTATCTTAATATCATGTCAAACTTAAAATCGAATGGATGGATTCCTATATTCACTGATGGTTCAAAAACAGACGATAACACCTCATTTGCTGTTACATATGAAAATGGTTCCCTACTGAGGGTGAGTATCCTATCTGACGGCGCATCAGTTTTCACGGCAGTATTCGAAACAACAATATCCGTCATTAAAGAGAAAATCGTGATATGTTCTGACAGTCTGTCTGTACTCAATGCCATCCTCAACCCAAACCACAGACTTCAACTTATAAACAAAATTCAGCTAATGTAGGTTCCTAGCCATACGGGAACACAAGGAAATGTAAATTTCCAACTATTGTACTATCGTATCAACCATAGAGCCGAAAGCCCTAGCAGCTAGTGCTCATTCCTGTTAGCACATTAATTTGCAAGAACATTCTTTGTATTATTTTGTGCGATTTCGTTCCTTGTGTTATTTCGGATCATTTTGTGGCATGTGATTTCCTGACATAACATCTAAAGAAGTTGCAATCTAGTAAAAATGTTCATTTCTTTTCACCACACCGTCTATAATTTTGTTGTTAAGACAATAACAGCACACTAAAGATAACGTAATTGTGTCTTTATAAATCTATTGTCACAAACAACTTTCTTATCAAATTTTATCATGATGTGGTGTTTAGTGTGAATAAAGCGTTTTGATACTTAGTTTCTGGTACTGCGTTCCTCCGCTAGCATTTGTATATACTTTTACTAGAAGATGACCCAATTAGAGGACACTACCTCATCAAGATTTATTACATCACAAGTAACCTAAGCCTCATGTTGTACAACGGAAATTTAATAGCTTTTCTCACATTGAAGTCACGACTGACTGAGGAATGGTAAAATGCGTTCGCAGGGGCTATTGACATCATGACGTCAGAGACTCTCTGTTTTCATTGATTTATTACCCAACCCGAGTTGGTATTTGTGATTCATTCCGGAATTTAATCTGCGAATTATGGCACTGGGTCACCTTGACTTGAAATCATCAATCATACCTTCTTTTCGACAAAAAAAAGTGTTTGCCTACCTCTTATCCACTCCGACTAGAGACTGCACATAAACTATTCGATGACTACTTGATGCAAAAAAATAAATGGTTATATAAAATTCCTTCAAACGACTGTTTCTATGCAGCGCCGATTCAACAACCAAACACGACCCGAATTTATCCATCCTTGCACAAGTCGTAAACGCTTTAAGTACCCCATCAACAGAGTCCCGAAACTACATGCACGTTCAACAAATTTCAGCACAAAAAACACATCAAATGCAGTTGGTTTATTTTTCTGTTTTAGAGCGTACGGGATATACTTTCTGGTTGTAATATTTATTTTTGCTCTTTAAAAGTGCTTAATTTAATTGAATTTAAATTTTGTTTATCAAGCGAACATATAAAAAGTAAAAAGAATAAGAAATACTAGAGGAGAAGTCGTCGTGTCGTCTTCGTTTAGCAAGCGCAGCCTCCCTCGGGATCTTTCGTTTCGTGTGGCGAGTCTTTGAGCACCACCTCCTGCATGTCCTCCGGTGGTTTATTATCCATAGAGTCCATTCCGGGCAGAGCGGCGGCGACCCGCCTAAACAATTGCTTAACATTGTACCCAGCCTTGGCGCTGGTCTCAATGAACATCACATTCAGTTCTTTTGCTTTTCGTTCGCCCTCCTCGGTGGACACCTGCCGCTTGTCCGACAAATCCGTCTTATTGCCTACCAGCATGATGATGACATCGCTGCCGCGCTCAGTGCGTACATCATCGATCCACTTCGAGGTCTGATGAAACGAGTTCGCGTTCGTAATGTCATAGACTACGACGGCCACCGTCGAGTCGCGAATATACGATGGAATGAGTGAGCGAAAGCGTTCTTGGCCCGCGGTGTCCCACAGCTGCAGGCGCACTGTCCGATCCTCCAAGTACATTGTCTTCGATAGAAAATCGATGCCAATGGTCGCCTGATACGTGTTGTCGAAGCTGTCATACATGAACCGAGTGATGAGGGAGGTTTTACCCACACTCTGTTCGCCAAGGAAAACCAATTTGAATTTTCTCAGGGGATTGCCGAAATCACCGGAAGATGACATTCTTTCCTCAGCGAGTCTTTGTCTTCGTTAAATTTACTTCTAATTGGGGCCTGCGGCTGCGACTGGTGCCTGTCGACTCTTTATCTTATGCTGCACAGCTAATTGGAGAGAAAGAAAAATACCTTTTCACCTGAACACGAACGAAGCTCACACAAACATAACAACTCTCGTCGTCGGGGGCTGAGAGTTCTCAAAAAGTCGATAGAACTTTTCGCCTACGTACACACAACCACTAAACGGGGCGATTCTGTAAGAAAAATTCTTGAATTGTGCTTTGGAATTGGGTTAGTGGTGCACTCGCGGGTACCTTGAGCGTTGCTCCAAGTCACATACAAATCAGAGGAATAATTGCGGCTTATTTTCTGCAGGAAAATTTAATAAAACAACTAGAAAGTATGTTGTATACTTTTTACGGGGCTGAACAAGTGAGTCACCATTCGAGGTGGAGCGGAGGGGCAGTGACAGTTAGATGACAACAGATTGACAGATGGATACGGGATGTTAGGCAGTGCTCACATGCCGGTTCTGTGTCCTTAGGGAAATTCTTTATGATTTTGTTTTCAAACTAAAAGCCGGTATAAGGCACGGTGTACACCAGGGACGAAAATGATATATTCCGTTTTCGTGTTTTTTGTTCTTCCTTGGAAAATTTTAATATCATTTTTGTAAACCGAAATACAATACCGGCTATAACCAATTTTAAACTTTTACATACGGTAAAGTGTTCCAAATTACAGCTTTTTACACTATTTGAACCATTTGAGCTATTGTAATTGCAGCTTTTCGTCTGGAAAAAATTAAAAAAAAAATAAATATTTGGCGCAACAGCTCTTTAAGTGCCAGGGCCTAGCTTCTCGCAACCATTCATGTTGTATGCGTTATATTTTTCACACGATTGGAAGGGACCTACAGTTTAGTGCCGTATCCGAACGGCGATTTGAGAAACTTTTTCGTGACAACAATACTCTCGGATGTTTGTTAGATGCTCGCGAGAGGTGGGACCGTGAAAAAATTGGTTGGTCTTTACTGGGATTCGAACTTACGCCACGGCACCCACAAATTTGGGTCGTCTGAAACGAACGGATTTTATGTGGCTTTCTATTGGGCAAAAAGAAGACAAATCGCATGTTTCTTTGGAATCCAGAAGAAGCCAATTCTTGAGTGAAACCAATGGGAAACAGCACTAACATAGTTACCACTCATGAATCAAATACAACAAACTACACCATCTCGCGTTCGATTTTGGTAGTCTTCTGTTCATGACGTCACATGAGCGTAGCGAATATGGAGGTTATATAGAAAACGTTTGATTTCACTTTGTCTTCTTTTTTAAATTGTCTTTTTAAAATACTCATAACAATTTGAAAAAATAGGGAATTGAAACAATCAAAATGGGGAACACTTTGTGTCGGAATTTTTATATTTTGGTATTCTCAATGTGGATATATCATACGTACATATTTCAAATGTTTCAAAAATTAATTTTCATTAAGTGTACACTTCAAATCCTTGCAGCTTTTATACCGAGTTTGTTTTTGTCCACAAAAATGTATCCACTGTTTTGTTAAAATATTGTCATCGGGAAATATGTGAAAACCCGTATTTGATAATATTTTATTTTCTGCGTTATTTCTAGACTGATACCACAAAGACTTACGTTAATAATAGTAAATTGGAACTAAATCCATTGCTTTGTATCAACTCAACGTTCCCACTGTAAGTAGTACACTTAGCATATAAAGCAATTATCACTTACTTATTATTATTTATTATTTTTTTTGGAAAAATGGAGTGATAGGGCAAGCAATGGCCCATGAAACACATGCTACTTATTATGCACTTATACATAGACCTAAAGACAAAGGATGAGTATAAATTACTTATTATGCACTAATGTATATACCTAAAATAGACGGAAGTCATTTCCCTGAGGAGAAAAAACCCGATAAGGAGTTATGCAACGGACTACAGATGTTTGAGCAAAAGACCCAATTTGGCAATGATATTGCCACTGACGTGTAGTGGTATCATACAAACTTATTAATTATTATCACTTTTTTCGATCCTAAAAGATCGATATTATTAGGCTGAGGAGCTGTCTGCGGTGGTGTAACTAAACAGGATCGAAAATTTTTATTTTTAAGAAACAAACTATACAACTGATATGTACTGTCCCTACCAAGAATTTTGAACTTATAACATTAAAAAAAAATACAAAAGCAAAACACGAGAGATTTTAAACATCTTTGAATATAACTATGAAATGAAACACAACTTCTTTTAATTATTTCTTTTTTAATTCACCGATTATTAGATTTATAAAAATTGCGTATGGATATTATTTATTGTACAGACCAAACAACCGCCACGTGCCTCGGTGCATTTGCGTGCTCTTTCAACCATATTTTATACCATGTTCCCACCGAACCGAAATCCCGAGATTTCGATGAACTTTTACTGAAATCTTGAAAGCCATTCCCACCGAGTTAAAGTGATTTCAAATGCCAATAATTGGCAATTTCGTAGGCTGGAGTGCGTTCCAAGTTATGCAAATATTATGAATAATACCTTACATCTCGGAACAGCTGAGATAACCAAATTAGTCAGCTGTTTATGCTTCAAAGAAACTCCGGGGGTGGTGTCCAAATAATTGGGGAATTTTTTGCAATTTTTTTCCTTTGCTTCCGACTGCATTTTTTATTTTAATTTTTTTTTTTTTTGCGATAACCGATGTCATAGACAAGTCAATCATCCAATAGAGCGAACAATTTTTCCAGCCATATGACCAAGCTACTGCCAGTGTCATGCCTTCGCAGTAGTGTTCACACAAGCGTTCGCAATTGATTGGACTGACTTTATGTATTTCATGAGAAATAATGATTGTAGACGTCCGGATTCGAACCATGATCCATTAGAATGGCAATTGACGACGTTACTACTATACCATTGTCACCTCCAAAGATAGCCGAAATGAGAACTGCCATGAGACGTGTTCCACTGAGGGAAGAAATAGCTTCGTATCGGTGAACTTTATAACAATTTTTTTGTTTTTTTGATACATTTTTATCACGCAAATAAGGTTTTGTACTTTTTTTTTATTTCTGTGTCTTACAATTCACTCCTGTGTTGATTTTAAGATCAATATCCCCTTCCGAGAATGTTGTTTGACTTAAAAAAAGAAGAAAAGAAATTGGCGAAATATCCCTTTTTCCTTTGTATGTCAAGCATGCGTACGAACACAAGGAAAGAGAAATGGCAAATGCTTTCAGCTTATGTGAAATTAATAAATTAACTCGATCTAGTCCCAAATCCAAACTCACATATTTTGCAAATTTCACAAATTGCGCTTGACCTGGAACGCAGTACTAATGTTTTGACATCTATAAATGAACACCAAAATGAACCAAAGTTCACGCTGTAGGCTTGTTTGGTTTGACAACCTATCACGGCTGGATGAACTCAAGGAGATTTCAAGTAGATTTCGCCGAAATCTCCTGATTTCGTAATCTTGAAAATGTATGGAGAAATCTCTTAGATTTGGAGAGATTTGGCGAAATCTTGTGATTTCGTTTGGTGGGAGCATGGTATTAAATAACATTTTACCAATTTTTTGAATAATGTTATCGTTTAGCATCGGAATTGTGGTTGGCTTGTTGTCGTAGATGTTTCGCTTCAAGTGCTTCTAAGGGAAGAAGTCAGGGGCAAATCCGATTTTTTATTCTTTGTTCTTGTTTTCTTTTTTGCGAAAAATAGCACTTCAGCAACCCCAAAGTCTCCTCCTTAGTCCACAATTTTCGTTGGCCAATAAAATGTAGAATAATGACAACAAAATCTCTTTCATGTTTCTACGTACCTTTTTTCTGCTCCAGACATTTTTGTTTTTAACGCTATCGTGGTGTTGTAATTAGCATATACATTTTTGAGTTAGCGGGTATACGCGTACAAAAAATCGCACCTATTGTTTTGTTAGCTGGGTGCGATGTGGCTTAGTCTTGTTGGAACTACATATGTTGTAGGCCCAACTGATTTAATTCGGCAACAAGAAGTTTTGCTGCATGTCACGATAGCGATCACCAGTAATTATTACAACATTGCCTCTTGCGTGTTCAAAAAAACGTGACGTGACGCCACCGCCGACTCAAATGACGCACCAAATAGTAACGCTACCACTAATACAGCATTTAATCGAAATTGTTAGAACTGTTTTTAGAAAACCGATTATTGGGCAGTGGGACCAGAATTAAAGCTCCAGTAAAATCCCCTTTTACAAATGGAAAGACGGACATAAGGATGCCAATATCATAGATATGTTTGGACAAAAATGTGTACGATTTAGGTTTTGAGAAAGTTATTCTATTCATCACCAATTGCTAGCAACAACGCAAGCTTGTCAAAAGAGTTCTCAAATGAGACCACTAACCATCAATTTGTGACTAAGAGGGAACCGCTGTTTATGCTAAACACAAACTGCGCATATTGGTACAAGGGTATCAATGTCATGGGATATCGAATGCTACGATTCCTGACACACAGGAATACCACAGTATGTTATATTTCTAAATTTGTTGATAATATGACATTGGAAACATATTTCGTTAAAATTTAATTTTTTTATATGCTTAAAGAAAGTCGTGTATTTTTATGACAATGGCATCTGGTTTTGTTGAAATTGCAAAATAAGCCTGAATTGTCTGAAAGGATTTTTCTATTTCGAAAAAATTGAAAAAATTGGCACAGTAAATGGTCCATTAAAGAGTTGAGTTTGCATAGAGCAGTTAAGATCACAAACGTGGTATACTACGTAAACATCACTTTTGGAAATTAGTATACTATGCTTATGCGTGGTATATTAATGTAATGACCTTCATAAAGAACGTATTGTTGCAATACCATGGTACAGATAATTGTGTTACAATAATAAATGATTGTAGATTATATTAATACTATATTTATATGTGTGTTGCATATGGATGGCTAGTGGCCAACTTCACTGCAGTTAAAACATAACTAGCGCACTAGTTTCACAGGGGGAAATTGGAAAGTATTTTTATCCATGTTCTTTTTTCTTTTTTAAAGTTGATATTTCCAATAAAAAATAAAGTTATTTATGAACAATTTTTACTACCACTGCGAAAGGAAAAAGCTTGTTATTGGTGGACTTAACAGCTGGCAATGCAGCATGTGTAGTTCTTCGAACTCAAATCGTGCTACCGAATTTAAATTTTGGCGCTTTTCCGGTAGCTAATACCTATCTATACCTGCTGAACTATGAATAATTTCCTAGGAGGGAAATATTATCAAAAAATGGGAAATTTATTATCTATGGATGACATCGTCTGAATTTTTAAATTTCATGTGATGTGTATTGCGCAGGTATTTTCATGCTACGCCTACATCAGAATGTTCATCTGTCAAATGGATGAAAATATAGTATTGTAAAGCACATTAAATATTAAAGTACATGCAAGTTGAATTAACTATTTACTTTGAAAGCAAGGACAAGTTGGTACGGATTGACTGATTGATGAAAAGATGAAGGTCATTATTAATATACTATATAGACGGTAAATAAGAGATTATCTCGTTTTCTTGGACAGAAACAAATTTGAATAAATAATTGCCTGGGTGAAGGTTGATGACCTACCTCATTTAAATTTCCATTCGGATATTTTCATATATCAAAGCGTTTTCAAGTTTCCTGTACTTATTGTAGTGAAAAAAAAAAGAAAATGCAGCTACTTATTATTTGTGAGCTGCAGATCGACGTGAAAATTGATTTTATTATCTTTCTATAAAACAATTTTTTTTAGATGTTCTATTCACGACAAGTGTAGTAATCATCCTCGCTAATCACGATTAGTCACTTCCGATTGCATGTGTGCATGCCCTTGAACCTACACTTCTCTTTGTTCGAAAATTTCGCAAAGCAGTACACGGTTCCTCTTAAACTCGAAAGGCAAATTTATTATTTGCGTATTTGAGCAAAAAAAAGATTCTGCTCAGTTTCAGAAAATGACACTGGACTTTTATGAAAGTAAGCATGTAGCGCTTATGGCTTATGACCTAGAGGGTGGGAACAGGTTGATGGAAGAGCAGGTACGCAGGATCAATGGGCTTTAAATAATATGAAAACTACATGTACTTGTCGAACTGTTCAAATCTACCTCGATCATAATCTTGCATAGATTCTCGAGAGTCAACAAAAATCTCTATAGCTCGGTTTTCTATATAAACACTAGAGTGACTACCAAAGGGTAGTGAGTATAAGTTTGAGCTCCTCTTGCTTAATTCAAAAATTAATTCTTGAAAAAAAAAAAAAAATTACGAAAACGAAATGTTTTATTTTCGTTCCGAACAGAAATGAATTGAATATATTTTAGTTTTGGTCCCTCAAATGACGCTAAATAATATTCTGGTATATATTAAAGCAAACATTTGTTTGTTAGTATTATAGGAAACACATTGGTCAACATTTTTGGAAATGAATAATTTCCAAGTTACTTAAAAGTGAAAACAAATATTTGTGCAATTTCTATAAAGACGTAACGCTGGAGAATAAGTATTAACTACAAATTTGCTTGTTTTAAGATCCAGAGCTCTTACGGCTTGTAAGATGCATAAGTAAATTTTAAGAAATTAAGTAGAAATTTTCACAAAATGCTTACAATATGAACTGAAAATTAAGTTCCGCTATTATTGATTTTTGTAATATTTCAATTTCTAGTTTGTTTTTAACTTTCCAGCGTGCATAATTGTATGTATGTGCAGTATGTGCTGCACAGATCAGATTTTAGCCAGAAAACAAACCCTGGTTATTATTGGGCAAATATTTCTTTTTTTATTCCAGACAGATAATTCTTTTCGCATACATTCTTCGGATATATAGTTGGAAGAGAAACTGATGGCTGAATATCGCTAAAGATAGATTTTGCATCCGCAACTTAAGCCAGGGTTGTGTTTTTTCACATTTCTTTTTTCCTCAGCACGTACTCAAGCAATGGTTCTCTTCACAATTTCACTATGGATCCGTTTATAGCACTGTTGTAGAAACATTTCGCAAAAAGACCCACCTTTTAGTAATAAACTGAAGTTGTTTCGTGATTTCTTTTTACCTTTTTCGATTAACAGCCGTTGCCTTCATGTCCAGATCGAATAAGTTTGGTTTGGTTTGGTTGGAGTTGTACAGAGTGCAGGTCGCTGCTCTTCGGATTTATTATTTTGTAGAGATGATGAGCGAGGTAATAGTGGTCTGTGTGTAGTCTGATCTAAATTTTTCCTTACGACTACGTTTTCCTATGTTTTTTCCCGTAGCCATGGTTTGGTGCTACATTTATTGTCTGCTACATTATGTCTACCACCGTTTTGTCGGCTAGTTGTTGGAGTTGGAGACAATAGTTTGCGTTTTGGATATTATGAATTCGGGTTACTATGCCTTGAAGTGCTGTGTTTATTGCTGCTATTTCACCATAGATTGACGTTTTTTTTTTGCCCAGTTTTACGTAGTGACTAAATAGCTTGCTGTATGCTTGCTTCACAGTACTTCAGGATTAAAATACAGTTTCTTTACTTATAGGGCATTTTTCGAATAGAAGTGAAAACGAGAAATGTATATAAATGTCAAATTCCTTACCATTTTCTTCCTTTCAGAAATGAAAAACCAAACAAAGATGAACATATCAAGACATTATTATAAACTTTGTCTTGGTGTTAGAAGGAGTAAGAAGTGCATAACGCCCTTTGTAACAGCTAACCGAAATGGTTGGGAATATCGCCTAAATATGGAAGAGTTCTACAAGGCCTACATGAGGATACCCAAGCGACAGTATGGAACGGTGAAGGTGGATCAAATTGGTTTCAAGCAAAGTTTGGTGACAGGCAAGGTTGTACATTGATCTTCTATCTATTTGTGCTATTTATTGAAGACATTGTGACTTTTTGAATGAGAGGACCCAGTTTATCGGAACGCACATCAAACCCCCCGGTAAATCGGACGACATAGTGCTTCTTGCTTAATCTCCGGAAACTCTACAGCTCATGGTAAATCTCTTTTCGGAGTTCTGCAGTTTGTGAAGCTTGGCTATTAATCTGGATAAATCCAAAGTCATGAGCCAAGAAGTACATCATCAGGCATCAGGAGATCGGGAAACTAGTGCTACATCAACTAATAGCGAGCATTGATATTAAATAGCGACGGATATTTTTGGAAGAGGCATCTGGAACATAGCATAGAATTGTCTGCTGACGCTTAGGTCAAGACTTAGTACATCTTAAGTAATTTCGGGATGAAAATAAATTAGAGAAGACCTTCCAATAATATTAGGTGGATTTTTTTGTACGCGTAATTACAACAACACGATAGCGTATACCCGCTTAAGTTAGCGGGGACAACTATCGCCGCTAAGTCCTAAGCGGCGATAAAAACAATGCTACTAGAATCCTTTTTCTTATCCCTAGTCGGTAAATTATGTATAATTGTCAAAAATTTGGCATAAATGTGTGTGACTAAGGAGGAGACTTTGGGGTTGCTGAAGTGCTATTTTTCGCGAAAAAGAAAACAAGAACAAAGAATAAAAAATTGAATTTCTTAAAACAAATTTCAAATTTTATTTCAAAGAATGCTTCGATGTTTTCCATTTAAATAGCTTGTTTATAATTTTCACTAAAACAAATTAAGGATTTCTGAGTTTGGCAGTTAAAATGTCATAAGGATGTATGTACTGCCAGGTCACAAAACCGATAAGCGGGGATGGTCGTTTTTTTGTGTAATTTTTTAGTTAGCGGGTATACGCGTGCAAAAAAACGCACCTATTGTGCATTCACGAAAGTACTTTTTGCACTGTTTTATTGATGAATTAAATGTGGATTTGGCAGAATTACAACTATCATCATCAACAGCAATTCATTCTACAGTTCACCCCCAGGGACATCTAGTATTTTCGAATACAGACATCTTTGTCAATATTAATTGGAAACAGAGAGTGGGAGTTGAATATTTGAAAATTTGTGTTTAGAAATTTTGATTGAAAGCGAAGTTGTAAAGACATAAGAATAAAGATATTTCATAATTTTGAATAATAATGGAAGTGAACTTGTTAGTTGCTATATATAAACAGAAGACGGTTTTATAATTACGAACCCTAGCAAAAATATTACAGTAGGCATTACGTGTAATTTAGAATCACTGGAGGACACCTTGTACTTTATAGGGAAGTATCTCACACTACGAGAAACCAGTCGAAGTATTTTTGGAACCCATTATCCCTTAGAGAAACAAGTTATCGATTTACTAAAGGAGCTGAAGTTCACATACATAGACTTAAATTTACTCTCTTTTTATTCCCGCATACACATTTCTTATTAGAATATCATTAATAACAAAAAAAAAAAATACTTAAAATCAAAAACTTTTGTCGTGATGAAGAGCTCCCCTGCTTTATAAGTCATGAAATCTACATATTTCACATATTTGTAACTTGGAAGTTTATACAAGAAATGCCGAGTACACCTATGTGTACTTTGGCTGATCCTGATGTTCCTAATACAAATTCTGATCTTTCTACATAAATTGAAAATTATATTTTTGCGTCAATGGAAATAATTGCTTTTCAGAACATCATAAAGAAGCAGTCGACTTTTAATTTTTTGTAACGGGTTAAGCCTTTGTTCCAAGCTATATTTATTGCAATAAAAAATTAAAAATATTGGATATTTGATTCAGTCAACATATGTGTACCCTTTTTATTTTTTTTGAAATCAATAACTTAGCTCGAATATAGCGAAATCGAAGAAAACAAACATATTTTCCAACTTATTTTTCTGTCGAGACTGAATACTGTTGCACAATTGCACTGGATTAAATAATACATGAGAATTTTTGAATTTAAAATAACCTTTAATTCTAACATAAGAATAGTTAGTGAAAATGATATATATTGTATATAAATTGTAAATCCTTACATTTATTTGTATTCTAAGAATAATGGTTAAGTTAAAACGCCTAAATATACCGAAATTATATTATTTTTCTCAGCCGTAAACTCTCAGGTAAGTGGTAGTTATATTAACTTTGTAATTTATATTTCTTTTCTTTCGCATAATATTTCTCTGGGAGAATTAAATTCTCTACTGGTTTGCTGGGATAGATCATAATTCAATAGATGTAGAGTTCCCAATGTGCAAAATTTTTCGTGAGAAGAAAACGACATTAGTGTACATCACAGTTTGCAAAGTGCCACCTATGTTTGAGAAGGAATAGCTTCCGACAGATTTATTATTTTGTGTACAAATTCATTTCACATGCTGCGTGGATTTGTTTTACTATTTTCCTCCGTGGTCTTAGCAAATCGTGATTTTTATCAATTATCATCTCGTCGGTCACGGAAAACTTGCGTATAGAATGAACGTGCAACTCAGCATAAAATGCACTGTTTGTGGAGAGAATGATTTTCACCTCAAGGAGGGCCGCTACTACTGCAACGAATGCGGCACCACAACTGAGGAAGTAGTGGCGCTCGAGCTCGACCAGCAGGACGAATTCGAGGATGTCAGGAACAGGACGGTTCTGAAAGTAAAGAAACAGCAGTCCGACAAACGTAAGTATTACGCGGGGTAAATGTTTCATTCATTATCTGATAGTTTGGTTGGGTATTAAATAGCTGAGCTAACTTCCTGGGAATGCTACAACTACATCCTGCGAGGCATTGTCGAGGAACTACTGCAAATGGGAGCCAAGGACGAGCTGAAGCTCATGGTGTTGCAGATTTGGGCAGCATACCTGAGGAGCAGGGAAGTGGCTTTCTTCAGCAGAAGGCATGCTGAGCTGCCAAAGCTGGGACCTCGTTTTGAGCGGAGGTAGGTAAGCTGATAGTCCTTGGCTGCGGTAAATAAGTAATTTTTATTTGTTTCTATGTATCCAGGGATGCAACTATACTTTACAACCACGTTAAGGAGCGAAAAATAAAGCGGGAAGAGAAACTAAAGCAAAATACATCCTCCAAAGGCACTAAGAGAGAGTGGAACAGACAAGTGGTAAGTGTCTCACATGCCTTACTTATCTAGTAGCTTAGGTCATAACACTTTATTGGTTGTGGTTGTTGTTGTTGTAGCAGATGTGTAGCTGAGGTTGACGATCCTTAGTCGAGGTATTTTCCTCGAGTCGCTCCGGGACGTACGTACGTACGTAGAACCGATCGTCGTGAGAGCTCGTTGGCGCAGTGGTTGGAAAAACTTCGATGGTATTTTTTTCCATTTTATACTCGGGTGGCAGGTGATGGGGGCTTGAAGTTTCGCTCATCGGCTAACAAGCAAACACTATCCACTGCACCATTGCCACCCCTACCCTTTATTGGTCTTCTCCCTTTGTATTTTTATTTGGTGCATGTCTTGTCAATTCCAAAAAAGGGCAATAAAACCTATATCCTTCCCTTGCAACTATTGTAGAAAAGCTCTAACGCCAGTGCTTTCCGAGTTGTCAGTCTCCACCTAATCATTCATTTAGTCTTGTAACGTAAATCACTGCTCACTTAGACCAACATTCTGTCCATTGTGCCCAATTCTTTTTAGCCTGCCAACCTGCAAGCGAACTGCTTAGTTTACAATGACCTACGTCATTATAATGAAGTATCTACCAAGAGACATAAATAATTCTTCTGCCGAGGGCAGGACATTCCAACAGCGGCTGGCGGACCGTTTTTTCGGAGTGCATGATCGATCTACTGCCACGTACGTCGTTGTATGGTGATACCTATAGGTTTCTGTCCCATTCTCTGGCATTGCTTCGCTATATTGTGGATAGCATTTCGAACGTAGACTTCTCTTTGGCAATTCTACTTGCGACATTCTTTTCGGTTCCACTGTCGGCTGAGACAATACATACTTCGAAGATATTGGAATCTCTGTCCAGTAATGTATACCTCAGTTGATGAGTTTATTCTAAGACTGATCATTTTTCTTCGGTATTCAACGCACTGCTCTATGATGGTCCGCAGGGGGTTTCTGGGGTCAGCACAGGAGGTTCCAGAGCGGAGAACTGCTTGTTCGGCATCGAGTTTGTTATCTTAGCTGGCCTTAAAGGTTGTTCATCTGTTCACATAAACGGATTTTATTCACTACCTATGTAATTCTGCATTGCGTTTTTTGCGGTAAATCTTTACTTAAGAACACTTTTTGTGTACTTTGGTCAATAGCGTGTAGTTTCTGTATTTGTTCGCTGCTCTCCACCAGACAGGCGTCCATACTTTAGTATATTCTTACTCGTTGGGGGTTGGTCTCACATTTTTCCAACAGATTATGCCGCATATGTAGAGTTCCGTGGCGGTTCTCTTCATACTTTCTACTGACCATTTCATTTCACCATGAATTTCAAAAATGTGAGGACATTGTGCTTCCATGGCTCAAGGTCATCTTATCGAGCTGTCTTAATCTGGTCTACATCCCCAAGGCGTGGACCGAGGTTAAAGTTGTCTTCATTCATAAGGCAGGTAAGAGCTCGCATGTGGAACCAAAGGATCTCCGACTTATCAGTCTATCGTCCTTTTTACTGAAAACGCTGGAAAGGCTGATTGATATTCACCTCCGTCAGAGCATTAGCCCGTCTTTGCTCTCGCCGTCCCAACATGCGTACTGCAAAGGCAAATCCGTTGAAACAGCCTTACACTCGCTTGTGCGCATCATTGAAAAATCTCTGAGCATCAAAGAATATACCATGGTGGCTTTCCTTGACATTGAGGGAGCTTTTAACAATGTCAAACCAAAGGCAATCACAGACGCACTTGCAAATCTGAAGGTGGATACTTCGCTCGGAGTGTTGATCAATCAATTGCTAACACGCAGGATTAACAGCACACAGCTGGGTGGAGCATCGGCCAGAAGACTTGCCTGTTGCGGAACACCCCAAGGTGGTGTTTTTTCCCCCCTCCTATGGAATCTTGTAGTGAATGAACTACTAGTGGACCTGGACAGGTCAGGCTGTAGAGTGATTTCCTATGCTGATGACATTACGATTGCTGCGTCTGGCAAGCACCCAGACACTCTCAAGGAAATCCTCCAATATGGTCTCTCTCGGCTCACTAGGTGGGCCTCCAATTGTGGATTGGGGGTTAACCCTCATAAAACAGAACTTGTTCTTTTCACAAGGAAATATAAAGTTCCCCACGTAGACCCTCCTATGATTAATGGCACCAGTCTCACCTTCACTGTTAATGCAAAATACCTGGGTCTTATTCTGGACAGAAAACTGAACTGGAAATCCAATAAACTAGAACGCGTAAGGAAAGCCAATGTAGCTCTCTATTCCTGTAAAAAGGCTATAGGTAGGAGCTGGGGTATGAAACCTGAAATCACTCGCTGGCTTTACGTGTCTGTTGTCAGGCGCATACTACTCTATGGCGTGATCGTTTGGTGGCCTGCCCTTGACAGGGCTGTTCACCTCTCTCAGGTAGCTAAAGTGCAACGATCCGCTTGTATGTGCATCAGTGGTGCACTAAGAACTACACCCCCGCGGCACTGAACATTATGTTCAACCTGTTACCCCTGGATATCCTTGGCAGACAGACTGCTGCCAGTGCGGCTATTCGTCTTAAAGCATCCTCTCAGTGGTCTAGTTATCACATTGGCCACTCCTCGATCCTTGATCTTCTCAACTTCAGACATGAAAACACGGACTGCACCCCACCGAAACTGAGATTTGACCGACACTTCCGTACGAGTATCCCTGAACGGGATGAGTGGGATGGCTCTCCCCCTGATGATGGAAATTCGGTGCACTTCTACACAGATGGCTCTAAGACCGAAGGTGGGTGGGCTGTGGTGTTTACTCCGATAAGCTCAACCTGAGCATCTCGTTCCGCCTCCCTGATCATTGTAGCGTTTTTCAGGCGGAAATCATGGCGATTAAGAAAGCCCTGTCTTGGCTGAAATGTAATGTATTATCTGTCAGCGATATTAGCATTTTCACTGACAGTCAAGCGGCTATCAAGTCCCTGGAATCGTGCTCCTTTACTTCAAAGACCGTCTTAGACTGCCGTTTGCCTCTTACAGAGATGACAGAGCAGTTCAACATTCACTTATGCTGGGTGCCAGGTCACAGAGACATTCCAGGAAACTGTAGGGCGGATGAACTCGCTAGACAGGGTACTACTCTAAGGATTCTGCCAGATAGGCAAGCCCTAGGTATGCCCCTCGCTACATGTAAGCATCTACTGAAGCTGAACGCTATTAGCAAGACCAACCTTAGGTGGGATAGTGGCTCTACGTGTCACATTTCGGGGCAGATCTGGCCTAAGCTGGACCAAAAACGTAGTGCCGAGTTGGTTAAACTAAAGCGATTACAGATCAGCTGCGTTATCGGTGTCATCACCGGACACTGTCTAATCGGCCAACATGCCAAAAGACTTGGCCTCTTTTCCAATGACTTCAGCAGGAGCTGTAGGGACGAGGAGGAGGAAGAAACCATTCTTCACTTCCTATGCACATGTCCTGCTCTATCACGCAAAAGAATGCTCCATCTAGGAGCTCCCTTCCTTGACGACCTCAGCGATTTGGCGTCCTTAGACGTCACGAACATCCATCGCTTCATCGAAAGCTCCGGTTGGTTTTATTCCCTGAGTGGTCTAATGGTAGATCCTTTGCATCACAATGGACCTTCACTGGTCTAAGTGTGTCTGCATCGTGGTGCAGACAGCCAATCTAACCTAACCTTCTACTGACCATTGATAATTAAGCCTCAGAACTGATTGTGAACGGATTGGCAACGAAAGAACTGTGGTTAGCGGCATGTCAGAAATGCATCTTCTGTTAGCATAGAAAAAAAAAGTGGTCTTAGTTGTATAGTCTTAAGCTGCTAGAAGTTGCCTATTTGCTTATTGTTTTATCTTTCTGATCTCATTTGCTATCATTATTCCATTTTTCTTTCAGAAAAACTTTAACAAGTCTCAGTACGAGGAGTCCATGTCTCAATCGGTCTGTTCTACGTCATTCTTTTCGCAATCATCTTTCGCCGACACAAGTGGCAATTCATCTGAATCTGCCCCATCAAATCGTGCAATCCAACTGAAATTCTCCGTCTCAGCACGGAAACAGTTCAAAAAGAAAATGCCTCCGGCCCATTTGAAGAAACATGAACAGGACTTCGGTCAGTCACTCACGTGCCATAATGTACCCATGAAATTACGTGAGGTTAATTACCGCGATGCATCCTTGGAATTGAATATGAAACAATTGTATGCCATCGTATCAGTTGCTCTAAATCTAATCGAAGATGATATCCAGTTGACTGACTTAATGCGCTTCGTTGCCGAAGGTCACATCTCTTCGTTCAACGTGCAACAATTCTTCCCGGACAACATGAGCGGACATTGTAAGGAGATTCTGGCATCCTTTCGGTTTCAGGTTAAGTCTATGCATTTTTCGGTAGCAAATATGCGGGTACAAAACAGTACCCTTTGCAAGGCTATTCACATCAAAGCCCTGAAAAGGCCCGATATTCTTAAGCTTATCCAACGCTACGTTACAGAGTTATGTTTACCCGTAGAGATTTACACGTTCATTGAGCGTTTAGTAAATCTCAATCCGCCTCAAATGGATTGGGATCAACGTGATGTAACACCGGCCTACGAGAGTCGTGCAATGGCATACATAATACTCACGTTAAAACTGATTTTCGGACTCGACGGACGCAAGGAAAAACAAATCTCGAAGTCGACAAAAAAAGTGAATGCTCAGTTGGCAGCAATGGATCTGAAAAACTATGACGAACTCTTTGTTTGGGATGATTGGGTTGAATATATCGAAATGAGAAAAGTTATTCTTTGCAGCCATAGTCTGCCCATTTGCAAGCAATTCAAACAGATTCCATCTCGCGAATTGTACCTGCGACACTTGAGCGAACCTCGTAACCTCACCGAGAAGCGACTATCCAAAGTACAGAAGCAACAGCAGGAGAATATGGAATTTGTTTTCAAAAGTTTTCTCCAAACTAACGGCGATGTAGAACCGTCTGAATGCGACGCACAAACGAGGTTGGGTCCTTCATTTACCCCGTGTCATAATTACTTTAACCGCATTAAACTAGATCCAGTGATAAACGCATCTATACCGGATTTTATGCAAATTGACCATTCGAAACGATCCCTAGCGTCACTGTTAAACCCGAAAAAACTGAAAGCTCTCTTTGCGGATCGTGGAAGGAAGCTGAATGTGGTTCGCGTTAGCTGTACAGACAAGCGAAATCTAGTGGGGATATTTAGAAATCCGTTTCTAGTTAACATTAACAGGGCTCCTCGCAAAGTGCGTTTCGATAACGACCAGACTACCTGGGAAGCAAAGGTGAACGAACAAAAACCAGCCGAGAGCATTTTCAAAAATTCCTTGGAGCAATATTGTTCAGTTTCGTTAAAGGCGATGCGAAAAAAGGAATTAAGTAGGCAGGACACATCAATGCCTTTCGATACTGAAATTCCAGAGGACTTTGGTTGCAACAAATCAATTGATTTGTTCCAAGAAAGCGACATGGAGCCAGCAGACTTAAGTATAACAGCTCCGCGACGAAACCTAGGAAGGGTAAATCTCTTCGCTGAAGTTAGTGATGTTGAAGTGGATGCCGACCAAGACGAGAGCCATAATAATAGTTTACCTGACAACTCTCCTACGACGACATTGAAAATCTCCAACATGGACTGTTGGCTGGTGATGGGCAAAGCTTTTGAACTTTCTGAACTGCAATCAATCGAACTCAGAAGTAAATTGCCGCTGACGTTCTTTTGGCTTTTGGAAACCTGCGCAAACACATTGGACGTTGAATGGACGGAACTGTATGACCAATTGATGGTTCTAGAGACGTTCTTCGCCTATGCTATTCAGCCCTTGAATCAATTTGAGGATAGAATTATTTTTAAACCAGAAAGCCAAATCAAGGACATCAATAAGATTGTGCGTCATTTCAAAGCGTATTGGTAACATAGTCTGGAATGTGTGTGGATCGTAGCTTTTAAATAAAATTAAGCTGAAACTATTGTAATATCTGTTTATTTACGACGAATAATGGTAGTATCTAATTCAATCGCAGGTAATCCAAATCAATCTCATTCTGGAAGTGTAGAGGTGTTTGTACACTGCACTTAATACTAGAAGTTTTGAATGATTCTCAAAAATGCTGTCTCTCATCTGAAATTCTATTTGTCAGTTTCAGTGGAAATTGCTCACGAAATCTCGAGCACATAATCTCGCCCACAGTATCCCGCATCACAAAAGCTTTGTCGCAAATAACCACAGCACAAAATTCTGCCGTACAGAATCTCGTGGAATATGATTAAAATTTGAGAAGAATTAGTGCTTGGGTGGCTCGTTTCGTGGGTTAACAGGATTTCACACTATGGGACATTCTGTAAAATCTAGGCTTCTAAGCTTCACCTGAACCAACGCCGATTCGGCTGCTTCCGATGCTCTACTAAAAGCACTGATTTGCATGCAGGTACCAAACTACCTACGGCGAATAATTGTGAATTACTTCGAAGACAGAACCCTCTACTATGACACGGAAGAGGGATGAAAGAAGTACAATATCACGGGAGGAGTTCCATAGGGGTCGGTCCTGGGACCAATCCTATGGAACATAATGTACGATGGCATCATAAGAATACAAGGGTCGAGTGGAGTAGACAAAATCGGCTATGCCGACGATATTGCAGTTGTAGTAGTAGCCAACAAAATTAGAGGAAGTTAGGCAAAACTGCAAAACGATCACAAACGTGAAGCTATGGCTACATCAGACTTAAAACTAGCGGACCACAAAACCCAAGCCGTTTTCATAAGCAGCCGTAAAAAAGTGGAGCACCTTACCATACAAGTCGGCGAGCAATTCATTGAGTCGAAGCCGTACATCAAGTACCTGGGAGTGTTGCTGGACCCCAGACTCAACTTCAGGGATCACCTAACGTACGCAGGCGAGAAGGCCTCTCGGGCAGTAGCACCACTATGCAGACTAATGCCGAATATTGGGGGACCAAGGCAGCCAACTAGAAATCTTCGACCGACTTGTGTGCGGCCCCAATATGGGCATCAGCGACGCACCGTAAATCGTACATTAGAACGATGAACGCGGCGTATAGAATCGCATCTTTAAGGGTATGCTGCGCCTTTAGAACTGTGTCAGCGAATGCGATAAGTGTAATATCAGGCCGAATGCCTATCGATTTAGATGCGAAGAAGACTGCGGCGCTACGTGAAGACGAGCCCGATGACAGAACAACAACGGTAGAAGCTATAAAAGCAGAATGGCAACATAGGTGGAACATCACAACCAAAGGGCGATGGACATACAAATTGATCCCCGAAGTTGATGAATGGATTAGCAAAAAGCACGAGGAGGTAAACTACTACCTAACACAATTTCTATCGGGGCACGGATGCTTCCGGGAGTATTTCTGCAAGTACAAGCATGCGGATGACCCATTCTGCCAGCACTGTGAAGGAGAAGTGCAGAACGCGGAGCATGTACTGATGGAATACCAAAATTATACAAGGGCTAGGAACATCCTAGAAAGAGCAATTGGCGGCCATGTGACCCCAAGAAGCCTGACCTCATTTATAATGGCGAGAAGCGAAGGCTGGGAAACGGCAAATGAAGTAATCAGTATGATGATGCAACTGCGCATAGAGGAACGAGCAACGAGAAGCGCGAGAAACGAAGATCCTGCCAACTCTGGCTGTTATGCGAGATCATCATTGTTGGGACGGTTCATTTTACGACTTCTTATCTTCAGAATTGAGATCATATCTCAATTCATATTAATGGCTTATTTTTTTACGACTTCTTTCCTTTCCATTGAAATCTTATCTCAATGGACAAAGGCGATTGCATGAATAATGATGAGCTCTCATATTTCACCCTATTTTGTTACCGCAAGGGAGCAAGTGTTCGCTCCATTAGATTCATAAGTTTTAGTTTAAGATCAGAACTCAATAAAGAGACATGCACTAAAAAGTCTATTTATTTGTATTTTATCCAAACGGCACGCATAACATGGCAAGTTAAAAAGAAGTGACGAAATGTCAAAGCCTTTGAGGAGAACATGGCGCAGAACAGTCGAGAAGGAGGCACGGCAGTTAGGGAAAAGTTGGGGAGAACTCAGACACATTGCCAGAAACCGTACACGATGGCGCGTAGGCGTTGTAGAGGCCCTAGGACCCACAAGGAGATACAGGACATAAGTAAGTAAACCTGCCCCTGAAAAACAAATTGGGAGGTTTTTAAAGAAACCCTAGACAGTAATCTGGAGCATATTGATCTGAGGAGGGCTCCAGCACACTATCTAGAGTTAGAAAACGCGATAGAGGGCATTAGCACCGCAATCACAAACGCGTTCGAATCGAGATGCCCCATAAGCAACAGAAAGGGTGGGAAAGATGTGCCATGGTGGAGCCGCAACCTAACAAAATTACGCTCTGATACACGCAAGCTGTTTAACAGAGCAAAGCGTAATGGGGATTGGCAAAGCTACAGGGCGGCACTCACAAACTACAACAAGGAGTTAAGAAGGGCGAAAAAGGAAAGTTTCAGGAAGTTCTGTTTGACAATAAACAGTACTCCTGCGGCAGCCAGGTTACATAAAGCCCTTGCAAAATCCGGGGGAATGCCAACATCCCTTAAAAAACCTGACGGCAGCTTTACTAAAGATGAAGAACAAAGAGCATCACTGCTCTTAGAAACTCACTTCCCCGGAAGTTTGCAGAACACCTGTGACGGGAGCATGACCAACACGACCAGACCTCGGAAGCACGATTGGGAGATTGCAGGGGCTATCTGTTCCAGAGGGAGAATCGAGTGGGCAATTAGCTCCTTCCAGCTTTTCAAGTCACCGGGTGCGGATGGTATTATACCAGCCCTATTGCAAAGGGGGCAAGAAAAACTACTACCACACCTGGTCAGAATAACAAAAAGCAGTCTTGCACTGGGATATATTCCAAACCAATGGAGACGGGCGAGAGTTGTGTTTATACCAAAAATGGGGAAGAAGGACCCAACACAGCCTAAGTCATACAGACCGATCAGCCTAACATCGTTTCTTATCAAAACAATGGAGAAAGCTGTGGACAACCATTTAAGGAAGGATGTACTTAATACATCCCGACTGCATTATCGTCAGCATGCATACAGAGCGGGCAGGTCCACCGAGACTGCTCTGTATCAGCTGACGGAAACAATCCAAAGTGCTCTTGAAACAAAAGAGATAGTAATCTGCGCCTAATCTGCGCCTAGACATTGAAGGGGCATTTGATAACACTTCACATGAAGCTATTAAACGAGCCCTTGACAGAAAGGGAGTTAGCAGAACAGTATCTAAGTGGATGTATGAATTGCTGAGAACAAGATCAGCAGAAACTCAAACTTCACATGGAATTATCAAGGTCAACACAACAAGAGGATGCCCACAAGGAGGAGTGTTATCTCCCCTAATGTGGAGTCTTGTTGTGGATAAGCTTCTTGAAAAATTAACAAGCCTTGGAATTAACTGTCAAGCCTACGATGATGACATTGTATTGATTGCCAGGGCGAAATTCGAGGAAACCCTATGTGATATTATACAAAGGGGCCTAACAGTAACTCAAGAATGGTGCAACACAGCTGGGCTTAAAATTAACCCGGCCAAAACCAGAATAGTACCGTTCACGAGGAAGAGAAAACTTGAACTGAAGCCAATCCGACTGTCGGGCACTATACTGACTCCGGTAAAGGAAGTGAAATATCTAGGATTACACTTAGATAGCAAACTCTTGTGGAAGAAACACACAGAGGAGATATCCAAAAACGCTACCCGTGCTCTAATGATATGCAGGAGCCTAGCGGGTAAGTCTTGGGGATTTATAAAAGAATAATTTAAATATTCTAAGATGGATGTACATTGCCATTGTGAGACCAATGATCACTTATGGAGCAATAGCATGGACAAAGCGAACTAGTCTAGTCACTACGAGGGAGACACTCACTAAAGTGCAAAGACTTGCGTGCGTCTGCATCACTGGAGCCATGCGAACGTGTCCAACTGCAGCCATGGAAGTACTCCTGGAGCTAACACCGCTCCATCTTGTAGTGGAGCAAAATGCGCAGCGAACGATCCTAAGGATGGCAAAAGAAGGTATCGGAAGGGAGAAATGTGTTAGTATGAGAGAATACGATGCACTTCTCAAAAAACTTCCCCTTCTGGCCGTCCCCAGGGACGACAGTATCAGGAAATTTAACTTTGGGAAAAACTTTAGCAGAAAGTTAAGTAACAAGAAAGAGTGGAGCAACGAATCCACGATGTACGGACTGGGCAGCCACACGATAAAGTGGTATACAGACGGTTCGAGAACTGGAGAGGGAACAGGGGCGGGCGTATTTGGGCCAAGGACCAAGCACTCAGAACCTATGGGCAAGTACACCAGCATCTTTCAAGCTGAAATATGTGCTTTTAACAGATGCATCCAACTCAATCTCGAAAAGGGATACAGCAACTGCGACATAGCAATACTGTCAGACAGCCAAGCAGCTATCAAAGCACTTGACTCCTATGTCATTAAGTCAAAACTTGTGTGGGAATGCCTATGCAAACTTAATGAGCTGGGCAGAAACAATAAAGTTACACTTTACTGGATACCCGGTCACGTCGGGATAAAAGGTAACGAAGCAGCGGACGCCTTGACAAGGCAAGGGGCCGCAGAACCCTTCATTGGACCTGAACCATTCTGTGGAATGGGGGAACACACCATACGCGAGAAGACAGGGCAAGAACCTGGAACAACACCACAGGCCTGAGGCAGGCTAAGAAACTACTGGGATGTTACAACCGGACAAGATTCGAAGCCTGCATCTGCCTTAGCAAGAATAACCTACGGATCCTAACAGGCTTCCTAACGGGGCACTGCAAACTCAGGGAGCATCTACAGAAACTAGGTATAACAAATGAAGGCCTTTGCAGATTCTGCAACGAGTCATGTGAGACTCCGGTACACCTTCTGGAGTCCTGTGAGGCACTGACCCACAAAAGATTGAAATACTTGGGCAAATACCAAGTATCAGAAGAGGATATGCCAACCATGGACCCACTTCTCATTCTCAGATTCTTAAAAGAAACTGGTCTGGAGAAAGAGCTCTAAGGTGAACTATTCTCGCCAAGGCAAAGTAAGAGCATATGACCTTCAAACACAATTCCTCAGGAATTGCAGTTGCGAAGGGGACTCTAACGAGGGAACAAACCTCCCCAAGGTATTAGCAGGGGGCACAATAGACCATTAGGTCGCAGTGCAAAATAACCCTACACAAATAATAATAATAATAATAAACCTGCCCCTGCATAGGAATGCTTTGACTGGCGGTGTCGCAGGGGAACAACGGGATAGAGAAACAGGAGGGTTTCTTTTTAGCAGGAGCATGAAGTTGGGTATAACTCGTAGCACGGGTAACAAGTATCCATAAAGAACGTTTACCCCTACCCACCCATAAAAAAAACTGCCTTTTTGCATTTTTTACCTTTAGATCTACACATAATAAACATCACAGCACACATTGCGGTCAGACTCAGGGAGTCTTGGTGCTGGATTATGAAACCCTATGGGCATAGAGAGTGTGAAAGAGTGTGTTTTCCGAATCCTTAAACATCTCTAAATCGGTGCCGTGACATAAGGCCAAATTTTAAAATTTGGCCAATATATCTTCCTTACCTTATCAAATAACGGAAAGATCCAATCACCATTCTGAAAAGTTGCAACATTTAAAGGCGAATGGCTATAAATCTACAATAGCTTCAAATCTTGAAGAAATCAACAGAACATGACTTTATTTTAAATAATACGAAAATTAAAACACAAAACAAGGTGTACATATGTATTGTCTTAAATATATTTTAAAGACTGAGTAATGGAATCCAAATTACGAAAGCGTTTTGTTTTTGAGAATTTGAGAAAGTAATAGTTTAAAAATGTGGCTAAACCCTGTGGAAAAAAGGGTGAAATCCTTTCGTGTGAATTTTTAAACTATTACCTTCTCAAATTCTCAAAAACAAAATCTTTGCGGGCTAAAAGGATTTCACCCTTTTCTCCGCAGGGTTTAGCCACTCACGCAACTTCGATGTTCCGTTAAGGGTAAGTGCAGGCCCCTATATCTTAACAGTACTTCGTTGGCCCGATACACCAGATGGCTTTCGGCCTCACATGCAGGTGCTCAAGGCGCCACTACGCGGCGTGTACCCAAATGTAGATATGGAGACAACAATTAATAAAATAAAAAATATACATGTACTTTTTATTAGTTTTGTTTTATATGTTTGCGTAAAAGTAGGAAATGATAAGATACATATGCATAGGTACATGCCTGATAATAAGTACTTACGCTTGGCAGAGCAACGAAGTTGGGCGAAAACAAATGTGCCACTGAAAAAATAATACCCGCATTTGGTCTTATGTCTCAAAATAATTTGGCCTTATGTCACTTTGTGTAAGTGAGGTAAGGCCAAATATTAGGATTTGGTCTTATGTCGCTTCCGAAAGCGTATGTCACGGCACCCTCTAAATCATATAGGCTTCCGGACTTTGCCAGTGTGTTTCAGACAAAATTACTCGCTGTCCGGGAAGTCTGTCGTCAGATCAAAACACGCTAATATAACGCCAAGTCAAAAGATCGCTATTTTTATTGATAGCCAAGCAGCCATCAAAGCCATTGCCTCGGTTACTACATCCACCAAGCTGGTGCTTAAATGCTAAAATGAGATAGCCTCGCTAGATGGCCAATACAAGGTGACCCTGATTTGGGCTCCAGGGCACAGTAGCGTTTATGGAAACGAACTTGCTGATGAACTGGCTAGGCAAGGCTCAGCCCTCCACAGCTCTTTTATGGAATCAGTTCAGATTCCGCTTGGAACAGTCAAAGCAGAAATATCTTTAAAATTCCTTGCCAAAGCCAATCTCAGATGAATTAGGCTAACAAACTATGTCATATCAAGAAAGATGTGGTTAAATTACAACAAAGTAAAAACAACAGACTTCTTAAAAAGAACACATAGGGACATCGCTAAGATAACAGCGACCACCACGGGTATAGGAGACCATGCAGTCAAACTAGGTATCTCACACAACACACACTGTCGCAGTTGCAATGTTGCAACTGAGAAAGAAACACTTATCCACTTTTTATGCGCCTGTCTGGCACTAGCTTTAGGAAAACGCTTTTCTGATTCCCTTGTGGAAGTCTTATGAGAGAAATCTTAAAGATTTAATAATATTCTTAAAGTTCACAGGTTGGATCTAGAGACTCCCCACCACCACACCTTTTACATCCAGGTACACTAATTGGGATCTTCTTTTCTAAGAATAACCACCTACCATGGGACATTCTTCGACTCATACACCAGATGGCCTTCGGGCTCACATGCATGTGCTCAGGGTGTCACCAATCCCGCCGCGAGATTTTTCAAGGTTCAGCCTGCGAGATTCTGTGCTGGGAGATTTTTTGCAGCGGCATTTTTAAAATTTTGTAACTTTGCCACACGTGATTTTGTTCACGCAAGATTTTCTCCAAAGGCCAACATTTCCCCTCAAGTACAATACTATTTCTCGATTATCTGAGTGGTCCATCATTTATATAGGTAAGGAGAATGCAAATACAGTGAGCAATTTTATAGTTTCAGATTACCAAGTATTTTAAATAATCGTTGCTTTTGTACCTTTGATTTTAAAGCGGGGCACAGTGGGGCAGAACATCTACAAAATTGGCATTACATCACAGGCGCCGGTGTAAACCCGCCGCCAATAAATTTCTTCAACATTTTAACTGGAGCGAACAAAATTGTTTGCGAAATCGAATTCACTTAAACCGTGTGTATGACCACGCCCATTTTTGGGGGTTATTTTCTTAAGACGAGAATTATACATTTTCAAACATATCTTTGCATCAAAGGCTTGTTTACACGATTTCAGGAGAATTCGTAAATTTTGGCTATAAATTATGACAGGACACTTTTTGTCAGTCATGGCAGAAAAGTAAAAGTTGTCGATACAACACTGTATATCGCTGTCGGCACAATAGAGAAAACATTGAAAGGAAAAGAGTACACACTCGAAGGATTCTTACTTACTTTACTTACTTATGTCCCATATCTCCGTGTGGGTCCTAGGGCCTCTACTACGCCTTCGCGCCATCGTATACGCTTTCTGGCAATGTGTTCCACGCCTTCTCAACTTTTCCCCAACTGCCGTGCCTCCTTCTCGACTGTTCTGCGCCTTGCTATTCTTGGGCTGCCAGGTATGCTGCCATCCTGGGTTAAACGGTTCTATTGCATAGAATGGTCAGCTATGGAACTGTCACCTTTTCGGAACGTATGACCATTCCGTCGTTGGATGCTATGCCTATCCTTAAGATAGGATCGACAACAACATGGACAACATCCCGAACGCCTTTGTCTGGCTATGCATATTTGGGCCGATGAGTTTGTTGCAAGGCTGTCTCTCTGCCAACATCTGCTGTCATTTGGCGGAGGTCCATAATTCTGTGAGAGAGTAAGCACCGTAAGTAAGTAATACACCGTTGTGAGTTCAGTTCTGATGTAAGAGTCCATCGAATTCCTCCATTTCCCGTCGACAAAACTGCATGAAGCACATCACTAATCATCAATAGGAATGCACATGCATTCGATGCATTCGAATGCACATCAGTTCACCCTCAAGTCCATCTTCGGACGTACTGTCAAATATAGGGATTCGTTTACCACCTTGATCAAAAAGTTCCCGGAATAAAAACCGTGTGGCGCTCCCATCCTTCCGATTTGAGTTCTGTTTTCTTTTTGTTAAGTTGGTACATCTGTTGTACCTCTAAATCTTAGCGGCATAGCTTGACATTTGCAAAAGTTACGTAGTCAAGAGTACATCTATCTCTGTGTGTGTTGGCGATTTTTTACCAGACCAGAATTGTGGGCAGAAACCTCGTGGATTTTGCACCATGATAACGCACCGTCGCACAGTGCCATCATTATTCGTAATTTTTTGACGAGAAATGCAACAAATACCATACAACAGCCACCGAATTCACCTGATTTGGCTCCCTGTGACTTCTTTCTGTTCAATCGAGTTAAAAAACCATTACGGGGAACGCGTTCCAGCAGCCGAGAGGAAGTAATGGAAAAATCGCAGGAAGCACTGATGGACATACCGAAAACCGAATATAAAAAATCTTTCGAAGATTGGATCAAGCGCTGGCATAAGTGTGTTGCAGTCGATGGGGATTACTTTGAAGGGGACAATATAGATTTAGATGAATAAACTTGTATTTTTAATTTTCTGAATAAATTCCGGAAACTTTTTGATCAAGGTGGTATAAGCCGAACAATACGTTTATGGAACGAATTACCAGCCTCTGTATTTCCTAATCATTACAACCTTCAAACATTTAAAGCCAACACAAACCGGCATCTACTCTGTCTTCTTCCCCTCTCTTCCTATCTGGCCGTGCCCTGAGAACCAGTATAAGGGTATTAATAATCCCTTTGGCACGCGCAAATTATAAAAAAAAAGGAATAGTATTGGTAAAAGAATACAGCTTTGTCTTACCCAACTTTGGATCTCAAATTCCTCATGAATTCCTCAACATGAAATTTGGACCCTTCATATGTAGCTTTGTTAATAGCAATTAATTTATGAGTAATAACTCTCCTGTTCTCAAAATCGATGAACAGCATGTGAAGTGATGATCGATATTCAACACACTGTTCGATGATAATCCGCAAGGTGTTGATGTGGTCGACACAGGAGGATTCAAAGCGGAAACCTGCTTGTTCGGCATTGAGTGTGCCTTCGAAATGTTGTTTGATTCGCTTCAAGAGAATGTTAGCTATTGTCTTGCAGGCAGCATGCAGATACCCCTCCAGTTTACGCACTCCATTAAATTTCCTTTCTTAGTTTGACGATCATTCCCCTTTTCCACTCATCAGGCAAGCTCTTAGCTTCCCAAGCTCTCTCTATAAGTGGAGAGCTCGTAAGAGCTCTGCGGGAATACCGTCAAGTTCTACCGCCTTGTTGGTCTTAAGTGATTTGATTGCGGTAGTAATCTCATCCTTACTGTAAGTTTTGGTGCGTATTCGGGCATTTCCCACCTCGGACACCTCAGTCTGATTTGGGAGCATATCGGTGGCAAATACGCGGTTCAAAACAATAGCGAAATGCTCCTTCCATCTCTTAAGCTGGTCCTCATCCGAAAAGAGCAAGGAGCCGTCTAGGCTTTTCACTGGGCGTTGGCTGGAGCTGTGCCCACCTGTCAGCTCTTTGGTGATTCTAAGACGGTCCTGCTGTCGCACCTCCGTGCAGCTTCTTCTGCTTCTGCAGCCAGCGCGTTGATGTAGTTGCGCCTGCCACGTTACACTCTACGCTGAACTTCTCTCAACTTTATGCGATATAGGGACTCTAACTCGCTTCTCCCTGCTCCTGGAGTATCTGCAATGCGAGCTGTTTTCGTTCCCCAATCCGTCTCCAGGTATATTCTATGTTTTTCCTGCGATCGACCGACACCTCTCTCAGCAGCATTCTTAGGCATTCAAGGAGCCTTCAACAATGTCAGTACGAATGCGGTACGCTGAAACTTCATGAAACCCAACGTCAACCCCATTCTTATCAACTGGATTGTGAATATGCTATGCCTGAGACACATAAGCACTGAGTTTCACCTCCAGACGCATATTTCAGGGGAGAAATCCACATTCTTCTTCTTCTTCTTCTTCTTCATTTTAACAGCGAGGTTATGATCCCTCCCAATTCACCGCATTTCTACTGATCCGTCTATGTGTTATTGTTCCGAATGAAATACTTCAAAAATTAGGCCATAGAATTGGGGGCTTGACGTTGGCCGAAAGTTTTTTTATTTTGTATAGAGGGTTTTTGGACAGCGTAGAAAACTGGAGATCATCTCTGGATCTTCTCCCGAGTCTCTGCAGCCGAACAGTAATCTTCTGTGTAAAAACTAAGGCCAATCCATCCCCCTAACCCTATTATCCCCTTTCTATTTCCCCTTACTGCCCCCTTCTCATGGGCTGGATGTGATGTTATTCGTGGAGACCTGACAGTAAATAACAGTGGAATAAATTGGGCAATGACATCTTACCTTAATCGTCTGGACTACGCTGACGATATTTGCTTGCTGTCGCATTGAATTATGGATTTACACCAAATGGTCCATAGTTTGGAAGTCAAAGTAAAGACAGCAGGGATACACGGCCGAGACAAAACAACTCAGCCTTACAACTTCCACCGTTCAAGTAAACATTGCTGGTCAGCAGGTCGAGAAAGTTCATAACTTTCTATACTTGGGAAGTATATGTAGTCTCGGCTGACGATGGCACCAAACTTGGTATAGACAGCAGAATCGGGAAAGCCAAAGCTTCCTTCGCCATGCTATCGAAAATCTAGAAGAGTAAAGTTTATAGCACCAAAACCAAGCTGCGACTGTTCCACTTCAATGTCGAGTCAGTATTACTATATGGAGAATCAACGTCATTGTTATTTGTCAATAGATGTTCACGCATCATCCCTATAATTTTCTGGCCTAATCGCATCTCGAACGAATGCCTCCAGGAACCAGGACTTACGTAGTAAGTAATCGAGCCGGGTCGAGAATCTGCCGGATGGATGCCCTAGTTTAAAAAGTAGATCAGTCGTTAACGGTGTATTTTAGATTCCTAAAATGAATTGGTTTGGAGAGAAAGCTTTAAGGTGAACTATTCTCGCCAAGGCAAAGTAGGAGTATATGGCCTTCAAATACGATTCCGAAGGAATTATAATGCGAGGGGAAATCTAACGAGGGATTAAATATCTCCAAGGGGCCACAATAGACCATTAGGTCGTAGTGCAAGGTAAGCCTTCAAAAATTATAATAATAATAATTTGGTGTAGTGCTTTGAAACTCAGTTCTTCATGTTTCAGAAAAACTCCGGGGATGACGTCCAGATAACTAGGGAGATTTTTTGCTATATTTCTCTTTGCTTCCGATTCACAATATTTTTTTCCCGACCACGATGTCATAGGCATATCAATCATCCAACAGAGCTACCAATTTTTCCAGCCATATGACTAGACTAGTCTACTGCCTGAGTTATGTTTTCGCAGTAGTGTTCACACAAGCTTTCAAAATTGATCGGGCTGACTTTTATATATTTCATGAGAAATAAATAAATGCTTGCTGCCCCATCAGGATTTGAACCATGAGCCATTAGCGTGTTTCAACTTTCCTCTGGACTTACAGGTAGCCATTATCGATCGTTCCAATCCTGATGGCAAGATAACGAAAGACAAATGAGACGATGGGATTGACTTCGATGGAACTAAATGGCAAAAGGGGATCAAAGTCGTTGGTTGCAGCAATAGAAAGTCTTTGGACTTCCTCATGCGTAGTTCCTAGGCGAACTTTGGCCGGGACTTGTCCAGAGGTCATATCCAGATCGTGCCTTCATCTGCGTCAACTACAACAACAGAACAAGGATTATTTCTTCCGTGACGGGCGATAGGGGATCTGGCAAGGACTACTTGATCGATCACTGCTGATCAAAAGTCTCTTGACGATATAAAGAGCAATATGGGTAGAATCAAGTTCGGACTAGATTCTTTGTAAGCTGCCCATAGCCATTGAAGGCGCAGGATAAAGGAGAGCTGCTGGTGGTGCAGAGTACTCTGCATCACAAAAGGCACGGGCAGAGCAGACTTGTTTTTGGGAACTTGTATATTTTGTATGAGTCTACATGGTCCTAGTGTGATGAAGAAAACCCAATCCCTTTTACTAGGGCATAATAACATCATTTTCCCGACCTTAAGCAAATCCATCAACGAATTGTGTGTTACCCTGTTTATAGTTCTCGCGAATTGTTATTGCATTTATTTTCTCTATTGCATTTTTCCTTTGCTTTATTTTAATTTCCAATTAAGTAACTTGGCAAAGATGCAACACATTGCGGTGGTCATCGAAAGTGGTGATTATGCTCGATGAGAGTGTGTAATTAGATGAAAGTGCTCTAAGGCCGGCGGCATACTATGCCTCTGTCGACGATTCAATACGTCACGTAATATCTGATTATTTTTAGATTTTGTGTTGTATGCATCGGTCTATCGGTTGGCAAGGTGGCTAGATCTGCACATGGAAAACAGCGTGCACGGTGATGATCTAATGTAAATCATATTTGCAGATTTGAATAGAGAAATGTGTAAGTAGATATAATTAATATTTATATGCTTAAAAATAAATATTAATTAGATAGATTTTCGTTTATTACTCAAAAGAAATATGTTCCGTCCAGTTCTTTGAGACCAAGGTATTGTTAAGCTACTATTAGACTATTTGATAAAAAGTCAAACGTTTGATAGTTCTTGTTGGCTAATTGTGTCAAATTAAGCCTTTGAATTAAATGAGAACTTCATCATGTCTAACACTGCTGTCGTCAACCTTCTGCACGCAGTGTCACTAACAAAAGCTCCTGATTATTTCGAATCTGAGAGTTTATTTTCTAAAGTATAATACATACGTTATAATTTGAAATGTACATGTCATTGAATAACTTACTTGCTGGCACTTGGTCCACGACCTCACTCGGCTTTGGTTGACGATAGAATGGGGAAAGTCCCCATTTAAAAGAGAAATATTACTGAGAGCTAAAAAGATCTTTTCGTCAAGTCGACCGTGGACCAGCGCCTTGGGCAAGCGTTACATTAGCAAAGTGCTCAGAACTTTGTGACACCCCACCACCCGTGAGGCACCCGAGACTTGAGGAGAAGCCTCACTAACATCTAACACAGCGAGTTTCACTGCAGGTCTCTGGATGACTCCTGTTGCAGTCTCACTTCTGCTCCGGGGAACACGTTCACGATTCTTCCTCTTGCCCACTGACTCCTTGGCACGTCGACATCGCATACGAGAACGACATCACCAATCTTCAGCGGTGGGACCTTCTCGAATCATTGGCATCTCTTGGTGAGGACAAGAATGTACTCCCGCATCCATCTCCTCCAAAATCGGTCCTTAAGCTGTTGACTGATCCTCCACTGCTTCGGAAGACACAGGGCCCTGTCACTAATCGGACCTTGTGTTTGAGTTAAACTGGTAGACCCGAGGATGAAATGATTCGGGGTAAGTGGTTCTTCGTCCTCGGTTGACACGGGTAGGTACGTCAACGGCCGGCTGTTAACAATATTCTCCGTTTCTATTAGTGCGTTCTGCAGTCTTAAATCTCGGTGCAACTTCGGACAAAGTTCGCGACAGCACCCGCTTGACGGATTGCACGAGTTGTTCCCAGCATCCTCCTGCGTGTGGGCTTGCAGGGCAATAAAAATACCCATTCGATGCCTCTGGCGGAGAGTTCTGCTTTTCGGACATGCTGTTGTTGTGTAGCTCATTCTGGGCACCTATGAAATTGGTTCCATTGTCGCTCCGTATGCGAACTGGTACCCCTCTTCGATTGACAAAGTTACGCACGCATAAAATGCACGCGTCAGTTGAAAAGTCCGCTGCGACATCCCGATGTACGGCTCGTATGGTCAGGTACGTAAAGAGGGCGATCCATCTTTTCTCCTTTCGACAGCCGATAGTTACGGCGACGGGTTCAAAATAGTCCAGGCAAGTAAACGTGAATGGTCTGACGTGCGGCGTAAGGCGATCCTTCTGTAGCTGTCCCATCAACGGCGGCATCGGGCTGGCACGTCGGATACGGCGTCGTTGACATTCGCTTTTCACCGTCTTTACAGCATCGCACAGACCGACTATCTAGAAGCTCTGTCTGATCTCGTTCAGAACTGTTTCATCACACTGATGACCCAAGCGGCTGTGAAATTGATTTATCAGAAGTTTCGTCACTCTGTGGGATTTCGGCAGTACGATGGGAGGTCTCGTGGAAAACGGCACTGTCGTTGCAGCATCAATCCGGGCCATGATGCGAAGGATTCCATATTCGTCGAGGTATGGCGTGAGTTTGTATATCTTACTGTTTTCCAATGGGTAATTTGCGTCGCAGCTTGTCTATATCAAGACCGTAGGCTTCTCTTTGTATTTGACGCACTATCAGATGCTCAGCTCTGGCAAGCTCTGATAGGCTCAACTCTCCTGGCTCAATCCGCATACCCCAGCATGCGGCTATGAAGCGAAGCACCCGTGCCATTGTCCTCTGTAGTTTGAAGTACGTCGAAAATCTGGATTTGGCGAAACATACATTCTCGGTTAGGGTCACGTTCAGTATGTGCTTGGGGCGCACCTCATCCTGGTGTACTTTTCTAAGATTCCATTCCTTGCGCATTCTTTTATCCGATCATATTGTACAAGTGAGATCCTTACAGTTTGCTCCAGCAGCTTTATGTGATTTAGGTTTACATTTAGCTCTCCTTACTTCAGCATAATCGGGAGGACGATATTGCTGGCCATTAGCATCCGGTTGAATGGATTATTCTATTGTCATCGAAATTTACCAGTCTGCAGAAGTGTTCTCCCCATGAGATGAGTAGCTTACAGTAGTAGCACTCATCATATTAACACAGAAAATCTGCCACATGATACGAGCAAAGGTAGGACATTCGCAAAGAAAATGTTCCCCATTATCGTCACCCGTTTAGTCAAGCTTCTTCCTGGAAAGTTATGCCACACAATTGTGTTTATGAGAAATCCAATCGTTAATGGAAGCCCTAACCAAGGACACAGGGAGAGCCAACGTAGGTTCAGGTCCTGAGAAAACCTCCTGAAAGCCTTGCTTAGAAATATCATCGGAGACTTATTCCCCAAAATCCCAGTGTAGCCTGGGACCGAGATAAGAGAGAAAATTCAGCCTTGTGACCGAGTTCAAAGATTACATTCATGAACATTTTTAAAAGTGTTTAAACTGTTAAGCAAGGCCCTAAGCGCAGCCTGACTGTCACTGCAGTTACCCTTCTACCTGTTCTTCACAACATAGTTCATGGCCATTAGGATTGCATAAGTTTCCGCTTGGAAAACAGACGAATATTTGCCTAACGAGAAGTGAAGCCTAATGTTGTTGTCTCCGCGAAGACACCAGCTTCAGACCCTTGACTGATTTTGAAGCCACCCGTAAAAATATGACATTTTATTCTTGGCTCAGACTCTGGCCGAAATCAGTACACAAGGAACGCTGTGGGCGCCGTGGCGTAAGTGGTTAGTGTGTCGGATCACTACGCATGAGGTTCCAAGTTCGAATCCCAGAAAACACCAAAAAGTTTTATCACGGTCCCACCTCTCGCGAGCGTCTGACAAACATCCGAGAGTATTGTTGTCACGAAAAGCTTCTCAAATCGCCGTTCGGAGTCGGCATTAAACTGTAGGTCCCTTCCATTCGTGTGAAAATATAACGCACACAACATGAGTGGTTGCGAGAAGCTAGGCCCTGGCACTTTAAAGAGCTGTTGCGCCAAATATTTGTATTTGTAACGTTGACTTTCAATTTGCACATTATTGTAAGTTTTGGTGTCATTGCGTCAGACATCATATCCATGAGACTGGTGTTGAAGGGTAAGTGCGGCATAAGATCATTAAAATTCCTGTCCGGATTATACTAAAAATCACTCCGCCTTAGACAACGGATGGCTTTATCAAGAGGAGGTTAGTTCAACGAAGCATCTAGAGCAGAGCCAGGCGTACTCGGGAAAGCCCCAGCCCAGTCGAGACAAGTCAATCTTTGGAGATTGCAAAGGGCAGTCACATATTTACGTGATACACCAAACAACCGACGCATATGCGAAAAAATGGTCCTATCATAGCCGTATAGATCTAGAGGTGATAAGCCGTACGTCTTGCCAAAAACACCCTTACACGGCCAGATAACTGAGAGCACCTTGAATGTTTTTGACTCGATATGCTTAGACCAAAGAAGTTTCTTATCGAGAAACACTACCAGAAATTTAGCTTCATTGGAAATATGGATAGTGATGTACTGGCTGAGTTAGACCGGTCAGAATCCACCTTCTCGCAAAGGGGACAACAGCTTTGGGAGGATTCACCGAAAGCCCACTCCTAGTGCACAATTCATTAATCATATATAACACAAACAGTCGCTAGGGTTGGCCGATTAAAAGTGTGGCAATATCGTCTGCATATGCCTGAGCGTAGACTTTAGAACTGTTTAGAGCATTCAACAGAGAGTCGACTAAAATGCATCATAGCAGTGGAGACAGAACGCCTCCTTACGGACAGCTCCTGTTTACCCCTGCCATAACATATCGACCACAACCGCATCTACAACCAAAGTTCTGTCCAATATTATTACTACAATACTAATGTTTCGTCTATCGCGTGTTGTCTGGCAGAGTCGCATTGTCAACAGCGCCTTCAATGTCAACGAAGTTGCCCATCTTCTTTCCTATTAAGCGCGTATTCAATTGTTGTCACTAGATTTTGAAGCGCAGTCTTGCACGATTTCCCACACTGATAACTTTGCGCATGTGATATTCCACGAGTCCCTCTATACTTTTCAGTAAGAATGAGGTGAGACTTATAGGTCTGAAGCTCTTGGGGAACGAGTACTCCTCCTAACCAATTTTTGACACGAAAACCACTGTGACTGTTCGCCAAGATGTAGGAATATATGCCAATGCCAAGCTAGCAATGAACATTTTTTCAGAGTTACATACCACCAACCAGTCTATACCCTGTTGTAGTAGAGCTTGATATATTTCATCGGTGGCAGGCGATTTAAAACTGTCAAAGATGCTACGGCATATTTGATGACCTCATTTGTTACCATGGCTGCGCCAAGTTTTTTGACTTAGATCAAGCTCAGTCTGGATTTGCGGGCGAAGCTGTGCCATTGTGGTTATCTGAATGCCTAGAAAGTTGGTCTTCAACAGAAGACTAAAAGTTTCCGCTTTCGTGTCGGTAACTTTTTGAGTGACTTCGGCTTAGTCATCTTGCTCTTTTTGAGGACTTTAAGTAACCTACTTGTTTCCATGAGTATTTCGATCTTTTCAAATCTCTGTACGAAGCCCTATTTGACAACCGACTTAGTTTTTCTGCCTCGATCTACAAAGATCCCATTCTTCCTTTAAATTTGTCTTGAGTGACTTATTTAGAAGTTTCCTGGTTTATTCTTGGATACATAATATATATTTAATTTCTGTTGCAAATCAGTAAGCACTTTTGAACCACCCTATAGGCCCCAATATTTGTAGCAAAAAAAAAAAGAAGCGATATGCGAGCACACTGTTTCTTGTATGCATCTTGAATTAGTTCATCTCAAAATCGTGCGTGTATGTGTCCACGTATCTATGTTTTAATTTTGTTCGCTTTGAAATCGCGCGCGTTCCTCTCTAGCTGTGGTGTGCATCACCTCCATCGCCCCAGCGTTTGGGTCTCGTGTTGCCTCTCGCAATTGTCGTTTACCTTAGTTTACCTTGATTATACGCGAAATGTTGGCTTCATTTTCATCGTAATATGGCTCACCAACAACAACAATAACAAACACCACACGGCGAGTTAAACTGAAAAATCCAATTCGAACCAGCTACCCAGTGCTGTTGGCAGTGGTGGTGTGTGGAACGCTAGAGCAATAAGGCGACAGGTGACCAAATCATGGTCGCCAGACATTTCAGTTTCGATACTCGCGCACAACGGTCAAGTTCTGATGAGGTGATACTTAGTATCATCGTCGTTGTCGTAATGTTTTAAGAATCTTCGATTTGTTTTTGTTTGTAGCTTTACTCGTACATTGTTGTTTTTTTTTTGAAAATTATTAGCTCGTCCATCTTACGGATGCGGACAGCGACGTGGTAACAATGTGCGAATCGAATGGTGTAACGACATTCTTTCGCGAAGAAATTAACAAATTGTGCAATCCGTTCGAAGGAAGAGAGTGTTTTTGAATGGAATGTGAATAGTAGTGAAACCAACAACATAAATAAGAAATCAATATACAGACCTAATAGATAAATCTCTATTGGATAACCTTAGCATATCGGCACACGCTGGTGAGTGAGGGTTGAACGCATATATACGAATTAATGATTTATTATTGTTCTGCTCCCTTTAGGGGGCGTATGAGTAACCTTTTTTGGAAGAGTTTACAGAGACAACGTGAATTAGTCAAAAATGTAATCCCCCCCGTGCGCACATCTTAAACAGTGCGTGTGAGATCTGTTAGCGCCGTTTGGCGTATTTCAAGTTCAAATTGTAAAGCTAATTAAACACCGTGAACGAATGATGTGGCGGCGACTTAATTGACTTTGTTCAGGTCAATCAGTCACAGTGAGCATATGAATCAAGATTTAGGATTTGTTATTTGCTGGGTAAATAGATTCTTAGAGAGTTGCAAAACTGCTAATGATATGCAATACGTTGTTGGGTTTACGCAACTGTTTTGATTGATGTGGTTGTTATAATATTTGTTGATCTCCTTAGTGTGTGGTGTAATATTGTCGGTGGTGTTTCTTTACCTGTAGCTGAGTGAATTGTGCATATACTTGCCGGCACTGAATGCAGCCTAGCTACAAACTTGGAGTTTTAGGTTTACTTGTGCATAGTCCACGTGTTGCAAAAAAAAAAAAACAGAAAAAGTTTGTCCATGATATTACAAGTTTGTTGCGGTCTTAAGAGTAAATTATAATCACATTCAATCATAATATTACTAGCCACAAACATACTGAGTGTTACAGAAACAAACATTGTTTGATAGAAAATGAAATCTTATTACTTTGCAAATGCAATAAATTTAATTTTAAAGATATTCTATGGTTTAAAGAGTTTTTTTTCTTAAATTATAGTATGTTTGTGAAGGACGAATAATAATATTTCAGTGAAGTACTAGGGTCGATCAATAAGTACCTGTCTTAGGAATGAAGACGCATATTTTTCACAATTTTTTTTTTTCTATTTTTTAACGTAATCTTCTATTAGGTCGATAAACTTTTCCCGACATTTCTGCCATTTCTTTAACATCTCTAAAACTCTTCGCAATACGCTCCTGTCTCGGTGATAACCTCCTCGTTTGAGCTACATTTTTTCCCCCCGAGCGATGTTTTCATGTTAGAAAATCAGGGAGCAGGCCGGGCGAGTACGGTGGGTGCAGCAGCAATTCGTAGCGCTGTTCTTGCATTGACAGCCGTATCCGCTTGTTGTCCACCGTGAGCAATCGCGGCACCCATTAGGCCGACACTTTTCTTCTGCTACTGCGCGCACTTTAGTTCGGCGATCAGCGAAAATCATATCGTGGACCTTTTCCAACGGTTTCCTTGGTAACCACTATTGCCAGGCGGCCTGGCCGCTCCTCAACAAAAACAGATGTACGACCACTTTTAAATTCGTTGAAACAATATCGAGAAACACGAAATACGTGCGATAAAACTGGCTGCCAAATAAAAAATAATAGATAAATCAGTCTGAAATTTAGTATGGTGTCATTTGACAGATGACAGTATACGACGGTAGTGTCAACTTCCTCGGAAACGCTACCTGCCTTCAAACACGGGTACTTATTGATCGACCCTCGTATAATCTGCGATAGAATAGAGATTGTTTGCGCACGACTCTTCATATTATAGTGTGTAGATACAAGACAAAGATTTTATTTGGGTTGAAAAATGGCAAAATAATTGCTTACATTTCTTATTATACTTATTTATCAGTTGAATTGAAGTGATGAAAAAAAATATTTTATAACGAAATCATCAAATCTTTCTTCTTACTAAGAGGAATACATTCCCCACAAACATGTGTATTTTTAAATATACTGTTTCTTGCGCTTCAAAAAAACATTAATTAACTCAAGATGCCAATACCAGAGAAAAAGAAGACGTCCTACATTTTATTGGTTCCTGTTCTGTGCTAAAGGAAATAAGAAGAGTTAATTTCGAAGAAAACTCACTTAGAGCATAAGTTGTGTTGGATCTACTAAATGGTGATGGCTGGCAAACGTAACGTGCTGTAACTGGCAAACGTAAGCATCGTACTGCAGAAAGGCCTATGACTATAGGTTGAGAAACTTAACATACAGGAACGAGCTTATAATGCTCTTTTCATCTGTAAGCAGACCGCGGGGAAAAAATGGGGCCTGAAGCCCGCAATGATGCACTGACTGTACATCATGATAGTCAGACCCATTCTTACGTATGGGGCTCTTGTGTGGTGGAAGGCAACTAATGCCAAAAACACACGGGATATGTTGGCCTTGGTACAAAGAACAGCTTGCATTGCCATCACAGGTGCTCTACGCACAACATTTACGGCTGCATTCGAGATCTTTCTGTATCTTTTACCATTAGACCTACAAATTAAATTTCAAGCGGGCAACAGTGCGTTTCGGCTCACTAACGTTGGTCTCTTCAAGACTAATAACATAGGACACAGCTCCATTCTCAAGGAATTTTTTCCCGGAATCCCTGACGAATCGGACGATATACTTGGCACCTTAGACTTCGACACACCATACGAAGTACTGTATTAGAAAGGACTGGCGAAGGAAGACAGTCTCTGTCCATAACGAGATTGCAATATACACAGATGGTTCTAAGACCAGTGAGGGAACGGAGTCAGGTATTTACTCGAGAGATACGAATCTACAGGTGACCCTGAGACTTCCGGATACATGCAGTGTGTTCCAAGCAGAGGTTCTAGCTGTACTTAAAGCTGCGGAATTACTTGAGATGGGAATTACTTGAGATCCGATAAGAATATCGCCATCTACACTGACAGTCAGGCTGCGCTAAAGGTGCTAGAGTCTTACGACACCAAATCTGAGATAATCAGGAATTGCCGCACAATGCTTAGGGCATTATGTACGCAGAACCGAGTCAGATTATGTTGGGTACCTGGACACTGCGATATCGAAGGCAACGAGCAAGCCGACGCGCTGGCTAAAAGAGGAGCGGGGCTCCCACGAGCGATATAATTGGTAGTATTAAACCACCAGGGTGCGTGGCTAAGGGAATTATTCGAGATAAAATCATTGACACGACTAATCTAAGATGGTCAAACTTAGATGGTCACAGGGTGTCTTAAGCCTTGTGGCCTGTATTAGATCACAGAAAATCTGGGGAGATAATTAAATTAAATAGATCAAGGCTAGATCAAGAACAGCGATAGGAATACTCTCTGGCCACAGTCTCCTAAGGAGGCATGCCATGAGACTAGGGTTATCCGATACGGAAGTTTGTAGGTACTGCGACGACCTACATGTCTCAGAGGATATAACTCATATACTCTGTGAATGTCAAGGAATTGCCAGGACAAGGCTAAAGCACTTTGGCTGGTACTTCTTCGATAACCTTGAAGAGGTGAGGTCATAACAAGGATCTCTTCAGATTCTGTATGGAGATTAATTGCTTGGGAGAATGGGTTTAGGTCTTCCGCCGTGAAGGTTCCCTAGGGATCGCGATGGGCCCACTTTGGTGCCTAGTGTCTTATGATAACCTCATAACCCTACCTAACCTAACTTAACCTAACCTAGGTTGAGAATTCTCCAGGAAGATTTTTGATTTGATTTGATATATGTATATTAGAATATTACGTATATTAATAACCTTTTAAACAAAATAAAAAAAACTGTACCTGTAAAAATAGTTGTGAATATCTTTTTTGAAAACATAAAGTACACTTATTATTATATATAGCTCAAGAATATTTTACATCTTCGAAATTGCGAATCGCTATCAATCGCCACCATAAGGAATTTGTCCTCCTTCGCTGAAGGAGTTAGATGTGACGTGAGACGGCCTGGAGAAGGTGTTGGGTACCGAAGCTCTTTTGAAAATCGTATCAGTTTCCTCCAACTATCTTTGTCGTTTTGACATTGAGTCGCTGCGCGTTTCAGCTGGTGCGCAAGTGGTGATTTTTTCCGTGCACTTTATTTGGATTTTCACCCACTCCGATATATTATCCTCTGCAATACTTCCAAAGTGTTGAAGAAAACGGCTAGCTGTACGGCGATCTCTATATGCCTGTTTAGATAGAGGTGCAAAATGTCGGGAGCTTCGGCCTTGAGGCGATTTAACTCTCACAAGTGCAACGCTAAGGGAACTAAAACATGTGAATCTAAAACCTAAGAAAGCTCCTGGTTATGATATGATCACCGGAGAAATTCTCAAAGTTTTACCTAGAAAAGCATTGATTAAGCTTCTCCATATTGTAAATGCTGCACTCAGATTAAAACACGTGTCGAGTCAATGGAAAGCTGCGGAAGTTATTATTGTTTTAAAACCACGAAAACCGCCAAATGAGCTAAAATCGTATAGACCAATTTCGCTTCTTCTAGTCATATCCAACATTTTCGAGAGGATATTACTAAGACGTCTCCAACCGAGTATAGAAGCTAAGTTCGGCCTTCCTTATAACAGATTTGAAGCTCTCTCAAAATTGATCCAGCCTGGCCAATTCTACAGGATAACTCGGCATTGCTCTTTCCATCACTCGTGAATCTAAAACTTATCCACCTGCTTCAGTGGGACTCCTAACATACAGAGTGCACTGAATGGGCGTTCGGGAAATTACCATTACTTCCAATTTGTTCACGTTTACCTTCGAGTGCACGCTGAAGTTCGGTTTGAGAGGACCCAAGGATGACCAAATCATCCACAAAGAGCAGATGACTAATCCTTAAGTCTCGCACTTTGAAGAACGTCCAGTCCATATACACAATGAAGATGAGAGGTGACAAAACGCACTCTTGGCGGAGTCGAACGCTCACAGTGAAAGTTATTGATTTAACGCTGTTTACCCAAACACAGCTTCTACAGTTTGTATATAATGACTGAATCAGGGAACTTTCAATCCCATACTCCTGCAGAACACTCCAGAGTTTGCCTCGAAGAACCATACCATAATGCTTTCTCCGAATCCACAAAACAGGTGTAGGTGAGGGTGGCAATGGTGTAGTGGTAATGCCACGCTAATGGTTCATGGTTCAAATCCTGATGTTAGAAAGCATTTATTTATTTCTCGTGAAATATGCATATAAAGTCAGTCCGATCATTTGCGAAAGCTTGTGTGAACACTACGGCGAAGGCATAACACCGGCAGTAGCTTGGACATATGGCTGGAAAAATTGTTTGCTCTGTTGAGGGTGATTGGCCCTTGACATCTGTTATCGGGAAAAAAGTACTGCGAATCCGAAGCAAAGACAAAAAATAACAAAAATCTCCCCAGTTATCTGGACGCCACCCCCGGAGAATATCTGAAGCATAAACAACTGATCTTCAAGAACCACTACACCAAAATCTGTCTCTCTCTCTCTCCCTCTATCTATCCTTTCCAACGCCCGCACTGTGTGTAAACATGTTAAAGGTGTTCATAGCCCTTTGGGTACGCACAAATTATAAAAAAAAGACAGGTTTAGCATACTCCCAGGCCTTCTCAAAAACCATTCTAATAGTGAATGACTGGTCGCTTGTTCTTCTACTGCGACGAAAGCTGCATTTGCAAATCACCAGGTTTTTCCCCACATTCCCAGGCCACTTTATTAACACGCAAGAGCCAATGCACTCCCTCTTTACCTAAAGCCTTGAGCATTTCTGGCCGGATTTCTTCCACACCAATAGTTTTGCTAACTTTGAGCGATTTGATAGCTAAAGTTACTTCCTCTACCCTAGGACTACTCTCCGCCTTATTCTCGACCATAGGTCTGTTATCTTCGGTGCCCTGTTCGGGATTAACCGCTTTGGAAAAGTGCTCGCTCCATCTGCGTAAGATGTCCTCCTCATTGGAAAGAAGTGTACCGTTTTGGATTTGACTCCTTTCACGATATTCAACTTTGTTCCTTTGAGTTGGTGGACGGTCTGTCAGAACATCCTATTTGCAGATCTGTGATCACGTTCCAATTTCTCGCCAAACTCCTTCCAAGACAGTTCTTTCGCTGTTTTCACAGCTAATTTGCAAGTTCTTCGCGCCTCAGTGTATCGATTTCGAGAATCGGAGTTCCCCAAGTGAATCTACAATTTAAAGGCTCTCTTTTTCTCTCTGATGGCTTCTTGAACCCCGGCGATTTAAGCCAATATGTTCTTTTCTCACCACCAGACGTCACACCAAGCCGTTTCACTCCACAAATATCTCCCGCAGAGGCAATAATCGCTGTTGAGAACAGTTGCCATTCTTCCTCTACATTTGATGGAACAGTTGGAATTCGTTCAGATATTTGCCGCGCAAACGTTTCCTGTACCTTATCGTTCTGTAACCTCTCCCATCGTATGCGTGTAACCATCCCCGGTTTGCGCTTTGGTAGGGGAGGCACTCTATCGCTAAGATGCAATTTTCACAGCACTAAGTGGTGACCAGTTATGTTTTTGTGCGGAAAGATAGTATTCATTATGGATAAGCCATTTTTACAGCAAAGATCCAACAACTTCTCTCAGTTCGTGTTTTGGTCAGGATCACCGTTCCTCACACTCCCCCATGTCATAACATCTACACGCACGTGAGCATTGAAGTCACCCATCACGACAAAAGAATCCATATCTGCAACCTTTTCAATGGCAGCATCAACTTCATCTAGGAAAGCTGCATACTCCAACCGAAGGTTTGGTGCATATACCTGCACCAATGTCAGAGTCGATCTTTCAAGTTTAATCTTTAAAATCGCAATTCTCCCCCCTAATGGTATCCACTCCAATACTCTCTCTGTCAACCGGGGACCTGTGAGTATCCCCACTCCACCTGAGCAGACATTAAGGGTTCGACTCCTGACAGAAAGAGCTTCCACCCATCCGAAAGGTCCACAGTTTTAGAGCCTCTCTCCTTTGTTGAAGAAACTAACGTGTCTACTAAATTTGTTCGACTTTTAACAGCCTCTCTAATAAGCTCAAGGTCCTTCCCTGTGGGCGATAAGACGTTCCATGTGCCTATTATAATTTACATGTGCTCCTATTTTACGTTTTAGGCTAAAAAGACTAAAGACAATTTAGATCTGAAGCTAAGCATACACACTTCTAACCATAATTAAAAAAAATAAATTTTGGAATCATTTTGAACGGCGGTATTGAAATCATCTCTTACTGGAATCATTTCTGTTGACAAACTTTGCCATCACCGATCGATTCAACAACCCAATTCAACGCAGTCCCACACGTGCATAATCACTGATGTGAGTTACAAGTATTTTTAGGATAAACTAAGTGCATACTCATAAAAATAAGTCGATTAAAAATAGACTAACAAGGAAGTGTATCTGGCTGATACCGCGCAAAAAAAAGAAACATTTTTTGATTTTGTTTTTCAAAGGAACGATGTCACTACACTCATGTCTATTCAAGTTTAGTTAATGAATATTTAAATTTAGATTGATAAATTCGAGAGGCTTGAGTATATTACGTGTTCCTCACACCTTGTAAAAGTTATTTCGGTTATCGATTTCAGTGTGGATGCGGTTGCTGTATTGAACCCTTTAAGCATATAATTTTTTTGTTTGAATCTATGGCTCATTGGCGAGGATAGACAGGCAATAGACTGCATTTAAAATGAGTACACATTGTGTACCAAAAGAGAAACAACAATTTTTCGAAGTGTGCGCAATAAAATTTTTTTACAAAAAAAGCGCCGAAAAAAAGTGAATGGGATCTTTGGCATGCTAAATGAAATAGATATTCAGGTCAAGAGAATATGAAAGAAGATAATGTTTCTTGTGGCTTATTGACAAAATCGGCACAGGAGGCGGAACACTTTAATGAATGGGATTTTGATTCTGATGGTTTCAGTATGCTGCAAGTTAGTGTATAATAGTTATAATGACTTAGGTAACAGAGTAGTAGGTTGCCGATTCAAGTACCAAAAATAACCATAAAATGTTCTTTGTAATAAGTTTAAATAATGTGGTTGTACCTTCATCACCTAGAGAAATTCAACACATACTTACTTAGTAGGCGCTAAATTTCGGGGTGAACCTGGGCCTCAACCAACAAGCCTCTTCATTTAGCTCGGTCTTTAGCTAATTGCCTCCAGTTGCGCACTCCAAGTTGGTCGAGGTCCCCTAGAACTTGTGCGCGCCACCTACGGCGAGGAGGTCCTCTACTGCGTCGTCCCTTCTGGTTAGATTCGAAGACTCTGCGGGCCGGAGCATTGGTGTTCATTCGCTCTACATGTCCTAGCCATCTCAGACGTCCAATACGCAGTTTTTTGACTAGGTCGATGTCGCTGTACAACTCTAGCGTTCGTTCTTGAATTTTCGCCTCCAAAATCCGTCAACGCAAACGGGACCGAATATCTTACGAAGATATTTCTCTCTCGAAGCGACCAAGGATATCTTCATCCTCTTTTAATAAAGTCATCAAATGCTTGAAATTATTAATAGATATTCAGACCGAATGCAAAAACCACATCAAATTTTCTCCAACTAGTTCGGACACCATCCATGAAGTAAGTATGCACAGAAACATAATTCCACTTCGGTCTCAAACCACTACAACAATAATAACTTTCTTTCCTTCATTTCCATGTGAAAAATCTGTTGTTTGAAATAGGTAGACGTAGATTTTGCAAAGTTAGATTTATGGCGGTTCCATGTTTCTTTAGTGTTGACTGTAATACCTAGAAGATGCATCGTTTCTTAAAAAACTTGTTTCTTGACACCACTGCTGTTATCTTAGCTCATCTCAACTCTTGTGAACAAATTAATGAATTTAACATGCCATTGGACTCATACTCGTAAGATAGGCGAGATCGCTGTCCTGGCAATGTCAGGAAACATTTAAACCAAGGTTAGGTCCATTATGGTACTATATATTTTAACCGGTTAGTAAGTTATCGCGTACTTTGCGAAACCTTTGATTATCTCCAGGTGGCATGTGGACTTTGAGAATGCTTGGAAGATGGAAGTATTGTGACCTAGTGCTACAGCCGACTTGAAATATACCTTTTGGATCAAGCGACGGTCCGCCATTATTCCATATATCACGGCTTGGGATCACAATCTCAAACCTTCTACCAAAGTAGAGTGATTTAGGCGTAAAGTCGGAGACCGTGCTGAGCATGTCTAGCTCGGGGAAGTCGGACAATAGCTCCATGAGATCCACGTGATCCCGTGTACTATTAGCATCTGATTTTCTGAGACTAACTGCACTGCGGATTGCCACTTTTTTTATGAATATATGTAACGGAGTAAGTCCGATTATGGCTTCAATGGCTGTTGTGGGACAAGTGTGCTAGTCTTTGGAGTTTTGTGAGTTTATTTATGGTTGTGACCTCTTTGGTTTTCGTCCACCAGACTACGGACGCGTATGTCAGAATGGGCCCACAAGGCAGTAGTCGCCTCGGCAATTTTATTCTTAATATGGGAATTCCAGTTAAGCTTCTTATCCAAGACGATTCCTAGATATTTGACCTCATCGGAGAAATTGATTGTTGTGCCGTTTAGAGTCACTGAGCCAATATTCAGCGTTCTTCTTCTTGTAAACGGTACAACGACTGCCTTGCTGGGGTTAATCGATAGGGCCTCCCCAGCACACCAGTCCGAGACTACAAGGAGTGCATTATGCATGAGTTGACACACATTGTCTTCATGTTTGCCTTTAATGATGATCACTAGATCATCTGCATAGCCTATGGTTGTGAAACCTGAACTATTAAGTGTGTTCAATAAGTCATCCACCACGAGTGACCATAAGAGAGGCGAGAGGACGCCGCCTTGAGGGCAGCCTTTGGCCGCGGAGACCGTCACAGAGACCTCTCCAGACGAAGATGTTATTATGCGGCTATCGAGCATGTTCCTAACCCATCTGGTAGTAGGTTCGTCTATTCCCCTGCGTCTCATAGCACTAGTGATGGATTCATAACCAGTGTTATCAAAAGCACCTTCTATGTCAAGGAATGCACAAAGGGCGATTTCTTTGGAGCGGTAGGCAGCTTTAATCTCTGTGACGAGATAGTGAAGGGCGCCTTCCGTAGATCGACCTTTCCTGTATGCAAATTGACTAGAGTGCAGAGGTATAGTCTTTTCAAGAATGCCTCTTATGTGTAAATCTAGCAGTCTTTCCATGGTTTTCAAGAAAAACGATGTCAAACTGATTGGACGGTAGGATTTGGGTAGCTCGCTGGGTTTGTTACCTAGCTTAGGGATAAACACCACATTTACCTCCCGCCAAGTTAGTGGAATGTATCCCAGGTTGAAGCTTGTTCTAAAAAGAGCTACCAAGGCAGGCAAGATGTAATCCAGACCTTTCTGTATGAGAGCTGGAAAAATACCATCACTGCCAGGTGCCTTAAAGGGTTTAAATGAACCGATTGCCCATTTAATTTTTTCTTGACTGAACAGATTTCCAGACAAGCTGTTAACTCTTCTGGAGGTGCCACATGTGGAGCCTTCAGGAGCAACAGGTACGTGGTCGCTTAGAATTGTTGAGCCAGGGAAGTGAACCTCGAGCAGAGTTTCCAGGGTTTCCCTTCGACTGGCGGTGTAGGTGCCATCAGGTTTGATGAGCAATCCCACCCCATTGGAATGATCCTTTGAGAGAGCCTTTTGGAGACGGGCTGCTACTGGAAGGGACTCGATATTTTCACAGTTCTTTCTCCATGCTGTTCTCTTGGATTTCCTCAACTCTATGTTGAATTTAGTCAAAGCGGACCTATATTCGTCCCAATTTTTATTGCGTTTTGCGGTGTTGAAAAGTTTTCTCACCCTTCTGCGGAGTATCTCTAGCTGGTCATTCCACCACGGTACGCTCCGTTTACCTGTATTGTCATTTTTCGGGACACAGCTACTCCTGAAGGAAGAGATTAGGAAGTCATTTAGTTGGCAGGCTGCCACATCAACATCACATTTAGATCTTAAAGATGTTAGCAGCATGTCATCCTTGACGGCGAGATTTTCGCGAAAAAGTGCCCAATTAGTTCGTTTCGGTACGTAATGCGTTTGATTATTTTGTTTAACCCCACCCGAGATGTTAAATCTGATATGCTGATGATCAGATAGTGAGGGTTCATTTGACACATGCCAATTTACAACAGAATTGGAAATAAAAGGGCTCGAGATAGTGAGATCAAGTACCTCTTCTCGAATAGAATTTATAAAAGTTGGCTTGTTACCTTCATTACATACAGCTAAGTTTCTACTAGTAATATAATCAAGAAGTAACTCACCCCTTTTGTTAATGTCGCTGCTACCCCATGCCACATGATGGGAGTTGGCATCGCATCCAATGATCAGGTGCCAGTTGCGACGGTGACATAGGTTCACCAAATCCTGCACAGCCAAGGGCGGAACAGGCTCCGAATCTCCAGGGAAGTAGGCGGAGGCGCACACGATCTCACGAACTCCTCCTAAAATCGGAATTTCGACCATGCAGGCCACCAAATCTCTGCTGATGAACTCTGGGATGGGAAGAAAATTAATTTTAGAACTGATTAAGCAAGCAGCCCTAGGCATTAACTCCCCATGGGCATATAACAACTTACATGTCCTACTATGAAGGCCCTTAATTTTGCCTCCAACCACCCATGGCTCCTGAATGAAACCAAGGGTGATTTTATCCCGGATGAACCGTTGGCTAAAGATGTCCGAGGCACCTTTAGCATGATGCAGGTTGCCCTGCAGCACTTTGATGTCATCATTCATCATTAGTGCATTATTGTTTTTCGTGGGATGGTTCCTTATTACTGGCAGACGCATTAGTGCCTGTTTTCTTAATTTCACCATCCCAACGAGAGTGGACAGCAAGCCTATCCCTCACAGCAGAGGCTGTCTTTTCTAAAAGAGTGGGCACAGGTGCCGCACCCGCCATCTGAGCAGCAGACGGTGTCACCGTCGAGACACTAGCATCGCAAGTCACCGAACCCTGCAATGTGGCCGCACTAGACTCAAGTGTACTACGTGCAACCTCATTGGAGATTTTCGAGGTGGAAGGTGTAGACACAGGTGTACTACGCTCCACAGTGTCCAGCGATGCTGCGCCCCTAGGACGGGTGGCATCATCCGTAACTGCTCCTACGGCAGTTTGTGCGGGTTTCTGCTCACCTGGTACCTTGTCTGAGCTCTTCAGGATCAGCCTAACTCTGCCAAAACAATATGCCACATTGCCTTTTAGCAGCTTCAGGCGATCCATCGAGCAGTCCGTGACACCAAGTACCAGATGAACAAGATCACGCTCTACGGTCCTTTGAACCACCCTCCAGTTCCTAGCGAACAGATCAGTATTCTGAGCATCCAAAAGCGTCAGAATCTTACTAGTGGCAAAGCCGGTACTTTGTGGAAAGAACCCACGGATGATATGTGGTTTAGGAAATGAATCCTCATCCACAAGCATCATGTTCAAACCACATTTCCCTCTGATTTTATCAAAGTTGACCCTCATCCACTCTGCAGTGGAGGGGTCTGAGCAAATAATGAGGAGCCAGCCTGATTTGTGAAACAAACCATGAAATTGTGGCTTAGCGACCTCGTCTACCAGCTCAATAATGGTGTCCATGATGCTATTTTGGACGCCGGCCATTTGCTCGGCACTAAAGGGACTGCGCGCCAGATCAGCGGGAACCACACCCAATTTGACAGTACCTACTTTGTCCCTGTACGAGGTCTTGTCGAGTGTGGCAGTCTCGGTCCTGGCTTTTTTCTTCTGCGGAGCAGAAGGGGTAGACTCCTCGGATCGCATTCGCTTCACCTCGGTACCCTTTTCAGGCTGAGAGGATTTGGCTATCTCCAGAGCACGTTCTCTGGAAGCGCCGTCTTTTAAGGCGCGATTGAAACGCCTCCTTTCAGCCGAAGTTAGTCGAACGAATCCGCTGGTGATTAGGGACAATTTCTCAACACCAGCTTCAACGGCAGTGCATCCGGAACGAACCGAGTGTTCGTCCGAGAGCATGCTGGAGGACTCTCCGCAGAGAGTGTCAGAGTCCGAGTCAGGAAGGGAGGACAGGTCCGCCTCATCCCGTCTCTTATCAGCGACAATGATGAGGGGGTCGGCTCTAGTAGCAGCGACCTCCTCAGGATTTAGGGAAAGCACGGTTGCTGACCCAGAAGTTGATGCAGTAGAGGGTGCATCACCCTGTGAATTTTTTATAAGATCTGAGATTTTGGACCCACGAGTAATCGGGAAAGGAAACATCGCCCACAGCAGAGCCCGGTATACCATGGGAGGGCATAAAATAAAACAGGAGGTCGCCTGGGTATCCTGAGTTCGCATACTAACGACTAAGCACCCTCTTAGCCACGCATCCCTCGGCGTATGCTGTTCCACCTTGGATTAGAGATTTTTTCTAGAGGTTGTCTCCTCACGTTGCACACTTTGGCCGAATACCACAGTTATGAATTCGAGCCGAATGGTCCAAAGAGGCCCAAGAGAACACATAGTCCGGTTGAGCGTCCTGGGACCAGTAGGCAGATTATCATGATGTAGCATTCGTTGCCCGGCGGCCGCCCCGAGGAGGCAGTGAGTCTTCTTGTAACGGTTACTCAGTAGGGATCGTCCAAAAAAAAAACTTTACCCTAAGAGTCCGCACCTGGCCGCCAACGCTTTGGCTTAGTTTGCAGCTTAGATTTTGCAAGGGGCTTAAGGAGCATATCTCTCCGTTTTTGCAACTCCTTAGCTACTGCACAGCCTCTATAATTTGCCGGGTGCTTTCCCTTACAGTTAGTACATGTTGCAGAGGTTTGTTTATTTACTCCACAGACTTGGGAGAGGTGATTTCTGGCGCATTTCACACATCGCGGTTCTCTTTTGCAGTACATTTGCGTATGATTAAATCCTTGGCAACATTTGCACTGCGGAATCATCCTTAAATTTCTACGCATGGGCTCGATTTTGACCACGATATTTAGTATGGCTTTAATTCGGTAGATATCGTCGATATTATCCGATTTATCGAAGGTAAGCATAAAAAGCGGAAGTCCACGCCTCACCAAGACGTCTTTATCTATTTCCGTTTGTTGCTTCTCCTTCTTGATGATATTAACGGCATCAAGAATTTTAAAGCCTTTGGCTTGAAGGTCAGTCATAACCTCTTCTTTGGTGCATGAGGGGTGGAGTCCCCTTGCAACGACACGATGTGGCCTTTCGGACTTAATTTCGAAAGTATACCACTGAATTTTTTCGGTATTTAGCTTTTGGGACACAGCTTGGTAGTCATTGTAGTCATCGACGTTGACTTTCCACGCATTATCCCTCAAAGACGTAACCCTATACTTTGATGTTATTATTCCTTTAAGGAGGCTTTGCAACTTATTTTATTCCGTTATCGCGACGATGTTTATTGGTGGGGGTGGACGAAATTGCGCTCGAAGTTGCTTTTATTGCGGTTCTTTGTGATATTCTTCTTTTACGGGCTCGACTTCGGGCGATGAACCGGCTCTCCGTTTCTTACTAGGTCTTTTCTTTGGGACCCGATATGTTTCGCGTGCTAGCTCTTCTTCGTCTGTGTGATATTCCAGACTAGCTAAGCGTGCTGGAGTACATTCGCGTTCTCTCTGGATATGCGCGTTCTTTAGGACCTTATTTTCTTCTTTTAATAAGTCTATCTCTTTCTTAAGATCTTGATATAGTAGATCCATTTCGTTAAGCTTGATTCGGAGTGTTTTATTTTCTTCCTCAAGACTTTTGTATTTCGCTGAGTCCTGAATTTCGCGCGCTGGCGCTCCCGGTGGACTTCTTTTCCCGGAGTAATTCGATCTTGGTGGATGAGATCGACATACCCTTGTACTTTTTAAGAAGGGATTTATTAGCTGCAATAACTGGCTCTCCCCCAAATCCGTAGAGCCGACCTCCGAAGAGGGTGGATTTTCCAGTGAACCTGGCCTGCCACCTGGGGTAATTAATCGTTTTGTTTTGTTCATTGCATTTTGTGTATACACTACGCTCGGTATACGGAGGGTGGATTTTAGTCGCCTCTTACGACAGGCATGCCTACCTCGGGTATATTCTAACCTCTACCCGAAGGGGATATCTGTTAGAGATATCCACATCTTTTCAGACAGCCAAACAGCAATCGAATCCCTGGAATCGACCTCTATAAATTCCTTAGTAGCTCTAGACTGCCGATCGTCTCTTGCGGAGATGGCTGAGCAGTTCAATATTCACTAGTGCTGGGTGCCGGGGCATAGGGACATTAAAGGAAATTGTAAGGCCGATGAACTCGCCAGAATAGGAACAACTATACCCATCCTGCCGGATAAAGGCACCTTAGGTATACCAATCGCTACGCGCAAACTTAAATTTAAGCTGGATGCTGTCGAGAGTACAAATCTTAGGTGGACGAATGGATAAACATGTCTAGCGATAAAACAGATTTGGCCGAAGCTGGATCTAAAACGTTCTAAGAACTTGATTTCTCTCAACAGATTGCATATCGGCGCTATAGATGTCACATACATGGACACTGTCTAATAGGCAAGCATGCTACAAGGCTAGGCCTCTTTGCGAACGACTTTTGTAGAAGCTGCATGGATGAAGAAAAGGAAGAAACTATTCCTCACCTTCTTTGTTTCTGCCCAGCTCTCTCCCGCAGAAGGAAGCTTCACATAGGAGTCCCCTATTACAACGATTTAGGCGACCTGGTAGATATTGATATTAAGAGCCTCCTACGCTTCATAAGAAGCTTAAAATGGTTTTAACGAGTAGGTAGAGACATTTTCTCCCATGATCTACGTGGTATCACAATGGACCTGTTATTGGTCCAAGTGTATTGGCGATTCTTAGCTGCCAGCCACTTTAACCTAACCTTACCTAACCTATGACGAAGTAGTGTAGTTAATTTGAACACCAATCTAAAACGGTTCCACTCCAACGTTAAATCCGTGCTGTCATATGGATGCAGCACGTGGAGCGTGACCATTACTATCACCAGAAAGCTGCAAAGTTCGTTAATAGGTCATCTTACGGATTTTCTGGCCCAATCGTATCCCTACTTCCCTACCACGTAAAAAATCTATGGTTCCGAAACAACCAAAAGCCTCGGATAAGGATGACTCAACTAATGACGACCCCAGCAAACGAAATAAGGACAACGAGCTTCGGATCTGTTCGTGGATTGTTCTGTCCCTTTACAGACCACGTGCAGCCGAACAATTAGCAGAGGCCCTAGACTGCTATAAAGCAGATATAACCGCCATCCAGGAAGCGCGATGGGATGGGCCGGGCAAAAAGAGGATGAAAAACGGTGACATCTACTACGGTGATTGCTACAGAGGCAACAGGCAACGCTTATTCGGATGCGGATTTGTCATACGCGGCAGACTTAGGCAAGAAGTCTTAAGCTTCCGACACGTGAGCGAGCGGATTATGACTATCCGGATCAAGGCTAAATTCGCTAACACAAGCCTAATATGTGTTCATGCCACCACGGAAGAAAAGGACCCTGCCACCAAAGAGTGTTTCTACGAGCTCCTCGACAAAACATACGAGCAATGTCCTAAATACGCCCAATACGATTTTAACGCCAAAATAGGAAAGGAGGACGTCTTTGGTAGGGCAGTCGGTAAACATAGACTACACGACGGCACGTCTGATAACGGAGTAAGGCTAATTGATTTCGCTGTGGAGCGAAATGTCACCATAGCAAGCACATGGTTTCCTCATCTCGATATTCATAAGCAGACATGGCGGTCCAATGATCATGTAACAATCAACCATGTTGATCATATTGCGATCGACGCAAGGCATGCCTCCAGTATTCTGGATGTCCGGACCTTCCGAGCGGCCAACATAGCCTCGGATCATTACCTTGTTGTAGCCAAAGTACGAATGCGGATATCCCAATCTGAGCAACAAAGAAGAATCACTGTGAGAAAATTGAACGTCGAAAAGCTACAATCGCAAGAGACCGCCAGACTCTTCGCTGAGCGCGTATCCCGAAATCTCTCAATCACCCCTATGCCGCCAGCATCAAGTGCCGAAGACCAGTGGCAACGCTGCCAACATGCCATCAGAAACGCTGCGATTGATGTGCTGGTTTGACGAAGAATGCCGACGAGTGCATGCAGCGAAACAAGAGGCATACAAAGCGGCGCTGCAAAGGAAAACGAGAACTGCTCGTGAGCTCTACGAGCAAAAGAGACGGGAAGAACATCGGCTTCTCTTCGGAAGAGCATGAGAGGCGCGCGTTTGAGAATATCGAGAGTTTATACTCCAGGAACAATGTACGGAAGTTTTACCAAAAGGTAAAAAGAACGTGTCAGAGAAGCAATAACCGTACAGAAACCTGTAGAGATGAAAATGGAAACCTCGTAGTAGAATCACAGTCGGTGCTGAGAATATGAAAAAACAAATTCTGCAGACTGTATAATGGCGACGAAGATGAACATCCCGCTGTCAAGGCAGCTGGGGATGAATTGGTAGAGTGGATACACCAACTCATCTCTAAGATTTGGTCAGACGAGTGTATGCCTGATGAATGGAACCTCAGCATCGTTTGCCCGATCCACAAGAAAAGAGACCCCCTCAACTACGCCAATTATAGAGGCATCAGTCTCCTCAACATCGCATACAAGATCTTTTCTGCGATATTGTGTGAACGCCTGAAACCTTTTATGAACAGCCTGATTGGACCCTATCAGTGCAGTTTCAGGCCAGGAAATTCCACCATCGATCAAATCTTCACACCTCGGCAGATCCTGGAGAAAACCAAAGAATTCCAAATCGATACTCACTACCTCTTTATTGATTTCAAGGCCGCCTATGACAGCATCTATAGAGAAGAGCTTTATAAAGCCATGTCTAGTTTTGACATCCCTGCCAAACTTGTCCGTCTGTGCAGGCTGACGATGGAGAACGCTCGCTGCTCCACCAAGGTCGGTAATGACCTCACCGAGACCTTTGATGTCAAAAAAGGCTTTAGACAAGGTGACGCGCTGTCATGTGACTTCCTCAATATTGTACTTGAATGGATTGTGCGGAACTCACAAGCCAACACCGGAGGCAAAATCTATTACAAGTCTATACAACTGCTTGCATACGCCGACGATATAGACATTATCGGAAGAACTCAGCGGGCTGTCACCGGTGCGTTTGCAAGCATTGAGGCGGAAGCGGCCAAAATGGGCAAAACCAAGTATATGCTGTCAACAAAAAGGGAAAGCCAACACCGACGAATTAGACAAAATGTCACAGTGGGCAGCTATAACGTCGAGGTAGTAAGGGACTTTGTCTATCTTGGCTCTGCTATAAACTCTGAGAACAACATCAGCGCAGAAATCAATCGAAGAACAACTCTTGCCAATCGCTGTTTTTTTTGGGCTTATAAGGCTATTCAACAGTAAATCCCTATCTCGAACAACTAATGATACTCTATATAAGACCTTGATCATCCCAGTCCTGCTTTACGGCGCTGAAACATGGACTTTATTAAAAGACGATGAAGATATTCTTGATCGCTTCGAGGGAAAAATTCTTCGTAAGATTTTCGGTCCCGTTTGCGTTGACGAATTTTGGAGGAGAAGATTCAATCACGAATTACCATATACGAGCTGTACAGCGACATCGACCTAGTCAAAAAACTGCGTATTGGACGTCTGAGATGGCTAGGACATGTAGAGCGAATGGACACTAACGCTCCGGCCCACAGAGTCTTCGAATTTAATCCCGAGGGACTAATTCATTCAAATTATTCATTGGTCTTGCATAACATACTAAGGAAGGACTTTGGAAGTATCTCTTGGATTTAGCAAAGATATGTGAATGACTCAATATCCGCCGAAGATATAAAATGATACAATGATTGGAAAATAAAAAAAATACCTCTTTAAACCCCAGTCGTGCCACAATCCATGACCATTGAGAGCTATTTTATCAGCAAATTCATGATTGGAGAAATAAATATAGAATTAAATGCGAGTAGATTAGCGTATTAAAAATAATACAATTTAAATGGTTTTATTACTGCCAGAACTTTTCTTTGTGACGGTAAGCTGTTTGCGTTTGAAATGATGGAGTCTGTTTGCTTATTTAATTATTATCACTATTTAATTAATAAAACTTCTCAATGGATACTGCCGACCATTTCAGATTTTGTCTGTGCGTTCCTATCTATGTGCGAGTATGTATGTATCCAGTCCGCTAGAATCATCTTGTTATAGTTGCTTTAATCCACTTAAATGAGATCTTTTAGAGGCAATGAAAAGATTTAGTGGTGATGTTTATATCATTTAGCAAGAGTACTGGGAATGACATTTATTTCCATTCAAGGTAAGAGATTAAAGGTTTTAATGCGAATTGGGTATTAGACGAAAAGTTTTCATATGAGCTTAGTTAAAAAGTTGACAAATAATTTTGTCTATAAGGTGCCCATGACCATAAAGCAAGTAGCAAATGACTTGAATCAAAGACCATTTAACAACAAAATAGTGCACGCCATTTAAAAAAAATGTTCTGTAAAGTTTTGTATGTGGGGAACTGTAACATGACCCCCAATCTTTTCAGGATCTTTTTTGCCCTCAAAAGTTAATTAATTTTCAAAGCTTTGACGTATTTGTTGTTGTTTATTTCTTATTGACTACCCTTTCGCAAAACAATGGAAGGGGATTAAAAGATAAACAGAAACTTTCCCGTATATATGTTTCGCTTAGTGAAAAGAGAATATACGCATAGCCCGAAAGAAGAGGAAAAAGCTTTCCTTTCTGTGAGTATGATCAACCCAACCCGACCGCCCGTGCTTGGGAGAGCTTTTTGCTTTTCATCATCATTTGAAGTGTCAGTTGCACTACCTTGGTAGTGGTCTTCGCTTGAACCTAGTCTATGATGTGGATGGTGTAGGTATATGCACCAGTGAGTATTAAATGGGCATTAGGTAGTAAGGATAATAGCACTCAAAGAAAACTAAGATTTACTTACTATTCGAACATGTAGCGAGGCAGTTTAATACTAAGTCTGCTGTAGAAATATGATAAACCAGTTTACAGCACAGTAATTGGCACTGGAGAAGACAGCATCAATCGGTATGTAATAAATCTGGTTGACTACTAGTTTAACCCGTCGAGGTCACACCTTCTGGAAATAACACGCTGGTCACACGGGGTCACAACGATCCCAACCATGTTTAAACTATTACCGCGTTAACAAAACCATTCCGAACGGCTCATAAAAATTCAGGATATTAGTTTCAACACTTTAGAATTTTTTTTAATAATTTGTGCACAATCAAGGGGCTATGAATACCCCTAACATGTTTACACGCAGTGCGGGCGTTGGAAAAGATGGATAGAGAGAGAGAGAGAGAGAGAAAGACTTTTGGTGTATTGGTTCTTGAAGATCAATTGTTTATGCTTTAGAGATTCTCCGTGGGTGGCGTCCAGATAACTGGGGAGATTTTTGTTTTTTTTTGTCTTTGCTTCTGATTCACAGCACTTTTTTCCCGATAACCGATGTCAAGGGCAAGTCATCATCAACAGAACAAACAATTTTTCCAGCCACATGACCAAGTTACTGCCAGTGTTATGCCTTCGCAGTAGTGTTCACACAAGCTTTCGCAATTGATCGGACTGATTTTATATATTTCATAAGAAATAAATAAATGCTTGCTGACATCAGGATTTGAACCATGAACCATTTGCGTGGCAACTGACAACGTTACCAGTACACCATTGCCACCCCTGAGAATGAGGACATCACGGGCAATTTTTTTTGCCGAAATTTTAAAATGAAAACACCAACAAGTTCTTTCACGGTCCCAGCTCTCGCGAACGTCTAACAAACATCCGAGAGTATTACTGTCACGAGAAAGCTTCTCAAAACAAATTGCCCTTCGGATACGCCGCTAAACTGTAGGTCTCTTCCATTCGTGTGGAAAATATAACGAATACAACACGAGTGGTTGCGAGAAGCTAGGCCCAGGCAGTGAAGAGCTGCTGCGCAAATATTAACAGGTATTTTATAGAGATTGATTCTTTCTTATCAACATGCACTAATTTCAGGGGGCTTGGAAATTCAGTTTTAAGGGCCTTCCAATATGATGTCATACTTGTATACACAGATTTTTGAAAAAGCATCATGGTGTTCTACTAATGAAATAAATGGGTAACTTCTATTTGAAGGAACACATTCAGTACGTTCACAACCTCACCGGTTTATGTTAGTTTGGGAGTTCCTCAAAGTAGTTATATTGGTCCCCTCCTTTTTATTTTACTTTCTTCTCTGATGCACAATGTGTGGTGAATGGTAAATTTGACGCAGAAGTGCTCGAACGTTAACGTTAAACGATTAATGTTCTCCACGTCCGAGGGGAGATCGCTAATACCTGAATGCTCCTCAACCACCTCACAGTCCAAATTTGCTCCCCCCCGACGACTTCTTTTTGGTTCCCTCGGATCGAAAGGAGCCTGAAAAGAAATCCTTTCGGGAAGATGGAGGTGGTCCAAGCGGCTTCGACATGATGCCTGAAGAGCTTTGCAGGTGGCGACTTTTTGGGGCGTATCAAAGCGTTGTAAATGGTTTATTTGAAAATACATAATTCGAAAAGTTCTAACTCACTGTATATACTCGTATATCTTTAATAAATTTATTTTTAGGACTTCATCCCCGATACTTGTTGGATAAATCCTGTATTCTACGCAAATCTAAACAGTTTTGTGATCCACACACCTTATAATGTCTCGTTGGTTGTTGCATTTGTTAGGTCTATTAACGAGTACAGTAGTCCACTCTCTTCGAATTGAAAGGATCCGATTTACTAGAGTGGTAGTAAAGAGACTACCCTAAGATATATGTGGGTCAAGTGATACTAGATCGCTACTTAGTTATGGACCATATCGATTGCTCCTATTTCTGATCATTAATTGTATCGTATGCTTCCGCCTTTGATATGTGTTCCGATCAACAAGTCGTTTACTTCAATATGAACGTGTTTGTTCATGGAACCGTTCATATAGATACATATGTAGATAAGTTTTCTTCCTTATGCGAATCTTCAACAGTGTTTTATTTTTCATCACCATAATTATTTCATTAAAGGCTTATTCTCCACTGTCATTTTTTTTTCCTAGAACCTTGTATTTAATTAATTAATAATTTCAACCTGTGTGGTTTGGTGGAAACACTGTTCACCTTCTCTCATGTGCTGTCACCAACTACATGGGATTTGAGGCCCCGGCTGTCCACAGCATGGAGGTAAGAGTAAGAGTTCGGTGTCAATCACTGCCAAACCAAATTAAAAATTTGCATGAAAAGGTGAAAATTCCTGAAGGACAATTCCAGCTAGACTCTCTCTTTACATGCACGTAGTATAGTATATTACGAGTAAACTCATTCTTGTTCGTCAAATTCACTCCTGTTCAAACGAATTTAGTGCTGGGTACATTTTAGTTAGTGGCTTCAAATCTACTTTGGATGGACGACGCATTAGAGGAAGGACTCAGCTTAGGTGGTGCAACGACGAATTCGACAGAACGTCACGGTGGGCAAGGGACTTTGTCTACCTTGATTCTGCTATAAATTTTAAAAACGACACCAGCGCAGAAATCAAGCAGACTCTAGCCAATTGCTGTTTTTTTAGGTAATAAAGCAATTAAACAGTGAACCTCTATCTCGAACAACTGAGGAAACTCTATATAAGACCCTGATCATCCCAGTCCTGCCTTACGGTGCTGAAACATAGACTTTGAAACATGGATTGAAGGCGGATGAAGATATCCTTGATCGCTTTGGGAGAAAAATTCTTCGTAAGATATTCAGTCCCATTTGCGCTGACGGGTTTTAGAGAAGAAGATTCAATGACGGACTATACGACCTGTGTAACGACATCGACCTAGTATAAAAACTGCGTATTGAAAGATTGAGATGGCTAGGACATGTAGAGCGAATGGACACCAACGCTCCGGCCTGCAGAGTCTTCAAATCTTACCCAGACGGACGACGCAGTAGAGGGCCTCCTCGTCATAGGTGGCGCGCATGAATTTAAGGTGACCCCAGCCAACTTGGAATACGCAACTGGAGGCAATTAGTTAAAGACTGAGTTAAATGAAGAGGCTTGTTGGTTGAGCCCCAGGTTCACGCCGAATTGTAGCGCCAACTAAGTAAGTAAGTAAGTAATTGCCCCAAAGCCTTAAAACTTTAAATGGTTTTGATAGCGGGTGCAGACTGAAAAGTCTAGAATGCTTGGTAAAAAAATAAGTAGGAGTTAATGCATTTGCTGGCAGTAAATTGGGCGTTCTCATAATATTAGCTAAGAGAATTCAAAAAGAATTTTTCTATTGAAATCTCCGATAAGAATAACGAAAGGCGATACAAAAGCAAGTTCATCTAAAACAACAATCAACGGCTACATTTATTTTAGTCGAGTGCAAATGACGGCCTTTATATGCGAATCACGTTTCAGGTGGCTCTCGACATATTGTGGCACCTAGTGCAGCCACATTCCAGTAGTCCAGTTTACGTACGGGGTACTCTGCTATTTTCAATGACTTAGATTTCCTTTCGCAAAGCACCGACGACACCATACCACAACTCCTATTCGCCAAAAACTTTGAAGGCACTATCACCTTCAAACTTCACAAGGAGGATGAGCTTAGATTACAAAATGGATCTATATGCTCTTACACAGATGGCTCTAAAACGGAATCTAGAGAAATAATTGCGATCGAAGAGGTCCTATTGTGGCTGAATTACAATGAAGTACAATATTTCAGCTGGATATCATCATTTTTACCGCCAACAAAACTGCAATTAAATCCCTGGAATCTGTCACCTTCAAATGAAAAACCACTCTAAATTACCGCTTATCTCGTTAAGAGACAACAAATGAACAATTCAAAATTCACTTTATTTGGGTGCCGAGCATTAAGACATTTTAGATAACCGTATGGCGAACGAACTCCCCAGACATGGCACAACCTTATCAATTCTGTCGAATGGAGGGAAATCTCAACATATGCCTCGCCACATGCAAAGGCGCTCATCTGTATAATAGTGGGTGGCATCACAGAACACTACATCATTGGAAGGCACCTATAGATTGGGCCTCGTCTCAAAACATATCTACAGAAGCTGCTTGGACGAAAAGGAGGAGGATATGATTTTCCACTTCTTCTGCATGTGACCGGTCCTCTCAGTTCGAAAAAAAAAAAACACATCTAGGATTCAGCTCCTTCTATAGCCACGGCGAACTGACAAACTTAAAAATTAGGTCCCTCTAGTGCTTTATAAAAATAACTCCGGTTGGTTGTATGAGTTGTTGTAGAGAATACCCATATTCTTGTGGTTTCTAGGGCAGATTGCAACTCAAACCTAACCTAACCTTAGTAAACACATCTGTTTGGGGGTCCTTACGGGAGGCATCTTCACGCACTATCTGCTAAAGGCGGATAGTAGATAGCAGGGGGTGCGGAACTGTGTCATCTCCAGGCAGATGTGGCCCAAATACTCCCTGAAAAGAACGCAAGATCTACTAAACAGATATCGCAAGAACTCTGGCAGTTAATACTGGCCACTGGCCCATCGGGGTTCATGCGGTCAGAATAGGCATTACATTTAATGCACACTGTCGCAGCTGAAATACTGCTGATGAGATAGAAACAATCTTACACTTCCTCTGCAAGTGTCCGGCTTTAGGCAAGGCCAGACAGCGCACCTTAGGTAAACTCTTTTTCGACAACCTTATAGAGCTAGCGGAGATTAGCATTGGGGATATTATCAGCTTCCTCCATGCAACGGGGTGGATTTGAATAATCCTTACCGCCTTTTTCTTCTTCTTTTCCCTAATAGTTAACGTCCTTGTTACATCCGTTAGGTCACTTGAATTGTGGTAATAAAACGGCGCTCTGCGCTAATTAAGTGTCGGCATGGTTTGCTGACACAACCACTCCTACCTATCTACCTAGACACATCTGTAACAGTCATCTGATGGATTGGAGTTTATTAAAGAGAAACTCGAAGCAGTACTGGTCAACACGAGAAGAAATGGAGGTTATCAGGATCATGGGAAGTGGCCGCGTCATAACATCAAAATCATCTACATACTCGTACAATGACGCAATCAATTTTTACGAGTACACATGTGGCAGCAGTATGCACAAAGACCAAAGAACCTTTGTGTAATCTCCATCTTCCTGCACAAAAATATTAGCAGGTGTCCAGTACAGATAAGTATATGTACATACGTGGTCAGTGCTCCTACAGATGACCTCAGAATGCGTATCGCAAATCACTTCTGAATCAAACACAAATCCACAATCCATCATTAAGTTCACAAGTATTTCATAGATATTTTTTTTAACCAAAAACTGCTAATCATATATCCACACAAAGTCGTTCAATTCGCGGGTAAACTGGGAAGTAAACGTTTCCATCCGCTAATAGAAGCTGAAAATATTAACTAATTTAATTAGAACATAACAATTACATACATACATTCAGTGAACCGTTTTCAAAGCAGAAATGCAATTGAATACTTGAAAATCTTGTGTAATACTCGTACGAGCGCACATTGTATACTTAATGTATCAATTAATTATTATTTTTGGAATCAAACTTGTTGCATTGTCGCACATGAATAAATATTAATGACAAATGGCATCGGGACGGTTTTCCAATAAAACTCGGATTCATTGAGCTGAAACTACGAAACAGATGGGTAGGTATTCCCGCCAAATTTGGTAAGGAAATATGTATTGTAGTTTGCTATTTCTGGCGACATGTTTTTCTGTACGAATCGTAGCTTTAAGGAAATGCAATTTTCACATCATAATAGAAAATGTATATCCAGTGTATTGAGAATTGAGCTTGCTTCAATTTACTTGCTTCTGTGCAATTCTCAGACATTGTTTGTTAAATGTCTAAGAATTGCACGGAAGCAAGTAAAAATTGTAAATACTGTACCATTTATAAAAGTAAATTAAATGTGTATTTGGTAGCACCAAAACTATCATCACCAGAACTGGTATCACCACAATTGTCATCACCATCAGCAGTTTGTTCCACAATTCACCCACAGAGGCATGTAAAGGTCCATTGACAGCTCAGCGACCTGCGAATGCGAATAAGCGAATATTCGCAAATTTTGACATTTCTTTCACAGCTACTTTTTTATCTAGTCGCGGCAATCCGCGAATTTCAGTTGTCATTGATTTTGTAACTAATTGCCTCAATGTGAAAAATGCATAAATATAGGTTATATCTTACCTTCTTTCGATAAATTCAACCACGATCCCACCCACCAAGAACAATTAAACTCTCGCGAATGTTTTGGTCGCGGGAATGTGGATTGCGTCCTACATGTGTGGAATATGAATAAAAGTTGACAGTTCGCAAAAAGCATTCGCTTATTCGCGGAAAAATCGGCGAATTGTTAATTTCTTCACAGAAACTAATTACAATTCAACTTTTTATATATTAATCGATAGATAAAATAAGCTCCGTTCTTTTGGAATAATAAAATTGCCAAGAGCGTGCTTATAAATGTGCTAAAAACTGTTTGTTCGCAGTTTGGGCATTTGCAGGTCGCTAAGCTGTGAATGGACATCTAGCATTTTTGAAAACATTCTAGTTTTCAATCAATGTTGTAAATAAACGATACTTTGATTGAAAGTGAAGTTGTAAGAACAGTTTAAGTTGTTAATGATTAGGAATAAAGATATTTCATAATTTCGTTTTATTTGTACGAACCCAAGCAAAAATCTTACAATATGATAAATATTTAAGAACTTTTACAAATTTTGCTCAGCTGCGCTACAAGGCGATAACAGCTGTGCTTTTTAATGCGTTTATGCCGGCATACTTAAGTAAAAGAAGGAAAAATATATACCGTTAATACTTAATCGACACATTAGTGTTAGGTTTTAAATGCAACATTTCTTTCAGACAGTTTTTAGACCACAGTGCTCAGTCATAATACTCGTTATTAGGTGATAAAGGCGGTAAATAGTCTGCAAATCATTTCATTTGCTTGAATTCGAATAAATTCCAATTCGAATCGGGTTTCAGAATAGAGCCCACTTCATGTCCAATTTATTATAAACTCAAAATCAATCAAACAAAGGCTGATAAGCCTTCTAGGCTCTGCTCTCACCTTCGCCATTTCTGTTCTAGGGCTCTCGATTATCCTGAGTTCGACCTGAACGTTGGTTATATATCCATTCACTTCGTGCCAGGTCTCTTCCTATCTAAAATGATCTGTCTGGGGTCTCTTCGTATAAAGCGGGGACAGTGGAACATCACTTATTCTGCATCTTCTTCCTTGTTATCGCAGCACGGACAAGGTAGGTAGATAGAAGCGGTTGTAACAGCAAGCTATGTTGATACATAATTAGCACAAAAAGTGCCGTTTTAATACCACAACTCAAGTGACTCAAACGGATGTGAAACGGGCATGGCTTGTAGGGAAAGGGAGAAAGAGTAAAGATTATTCAAATCCACCCCGTTGCATTGAGGAAACTGATAATGTCCCCAACTCTTCTTCTTCTTCCTTTTATCAGCGAGGTTATGATCCGAAAACAAGGGATCATAACCCTCCCACTTCACTGCATTTCTACTGATCCGCCTGTGGGGTTTGCCTCATGTCCCCAACGCTTATCTACGCTAGTTCTATCAGGTTGTCGAAAAAAGGTTTACCGAATGTGAGCTGTCTGGCCTTGCCTAGCGCTGGACACTTACAAAGGAAGTGTAAGATAGTTTCTTTCTCGTTAATAGTATTGCAGCTATGACAGTGAACATTAAAAGGAATGCCTATTCTGGCCGCCTGAACCCCGATGGGCAAATGGCCAGTACTAACTGCCAGAACTCTTGCGATATCTGCACGGTTTCTGTTTAGTAGATCTTGCGTTCTCTTCCGGATGTATTTGGGTCGCATCTGCCTGGAGATGACACAGTTCCGCACCCCCTGCCATCTACTATCCGCCTTTAGCAGATAATGCGCAAAGATGTCTCCCTTAAGGACCCACAACGGGACGTTCACAGTGGTTTGCTTAAGTAGGCGGTAGGGCTCACGTACAGCAAAAACTTCCACCTGGAAGACACTGCACGAATCAGGAAGCCGGTAAGACCTGGAAATATTGAGGGAATCAGAGAATACCCCCGCCCCTACCCCGCAGTCCATTTCTGAACCGTTGGTGAAGATTGTTGTTTCGAACTCATTTGTCAGTTCGCTAGGATTTCATTCCGCCCTGGTTGGCAATCTGAACGTGACGTCATTTCTAAAGTTCAGTGTGGGAGTTATATAATCCGTCATATTCAGGATACTGTTGTGACCGTAAGGATTGGTGCACCAGCATCCTGTTTCCCTTAGACTGACCGCACTACATGATGATAGATGCATAATGTGAAGATCGCGTGGTAAAAAGGTGCAGGATAATGTTCAAGGCTTCGGTTGGACATGTCCTCATGGCACCCGTTGCGCCTATAGCCACAGTTCTGTGTACCCTGTTGATAAGTTTGATGTTATAAGCTTTCCTCAACGTAGGCCACCAGACTAATAATTCATAGGAAAGAATGGGACGCACCACGGCAGTGTACATCCATAAGACCATCTTCGGGCGAAATCCCCACTTCTTACCAAAGGTCTTGCTGCAAGCAAAGAAAGCCACACAGGCCTTCCTTACCCGCTGCTCAATGTTAAGCTTCTAGCTTAGTTTTGAATCAAGTACCACACCTAGGTGCTTAGCACTGGAGGATAGGGAGAGTAGATGATTGTTAAGCCGTGGAAGCATGAAGGTCGGTATTTTGGTTTAAGTGTTAAGAGCATCAGTTCAGTTTTGCTTGGGTTGACGCTGATGCCACATCTAGTGGCCCATGTGTTAATTTTGTCCAAGGCACATTCCATAATCTCACTGATTACGGATGGAAACATTCCCGATACCAGAATTACAACGTCATCCGCATACGCGACAACCATAACTCCATCTCTGTCAAGTCTACACAAGATTTTGTTGATGATCATAAGCCATAGAAGAGGAGATAAGCTCCCACCTTGAGGAGTTCCTCTAACAACAGATATGGTGGAACTGCTGTTGCCGAGAGTCGATTGAGTGATTCTAGTTTTTAGCATTGTCAATATCCATTGCTAATAAACTCTTCCACACCCAGTTGGATCAGAGCTTCCTGAATTGATTCCGTACTGACGTTATTGAACGCGCCTTCAACATCTAAGAAGGTAGCTAGGGTATATTGTTTGAAGTGAATTGTCTTTTCTATCGTTCGCACAACTTCATAGAGCGTCGTCTCTGTCGCAGGGACAAAGTGGTAAGCTGTCGTGTCTGAATCTGTGTAGGAACTTTCTGTATCCTCCATGATCAGTTAGGAACTGTGTGATGTTATAGCTCACCTCTCCTACTTTCCTTTTCACCCAAATTTTTATATTCAGAATGAGTTTGTGTGTCCATCTTCCTAATGTCATCCTATTGGTTTTGCTGTCGATACCACCTCTTCTTTTTTTTTACTAGCTCCTCCATGCTGTCGATTCGCGAGTTAACTGTTGTATAATACATTCGTTTCATTTCGTCGGTCAGGATATTGATGAGTAGCATCCCAGTTACGACGTATGCCGCTTTTTCTGACACTGTTCTTCTGACATTGTCCTTACAGCGCTGAGTCTATAGACAGTTAATAGTTTTCTCGTGGATTCTTTTGTTGCCAAAGCATCAGCCCACACTGGGGATGCGTATAGTAGTGCTGAGCTTATACTCTAGACAATAGGGCTCTACGATTATATTTGAGTCCACCGACGTTTGCCAGTATCCTCGCTGGCGATGATTGTAGTATCGACTCTTTTTTTCCTACTAACATACTCTAGGTGCTGCTTAAAGTTCACCCTATTGTCTATCATTACACCTAGGTACTTAATTGGCTGTTTGGATGTAGTCAGTAGGTCTTCTACGTGCACATTCATATACCATATTCAACTGCTTTTCGGTGGTTGATTAGAACTGCTTCCGTCTTCTGCTCCGCTAAATCCAAGGCTGCTGTTCCCAACCAGGTTTTAATTTTTGAGATCACTTTATTTGTTACTGATTCTACCTCATGAACGTGTTTCGTAACGGTCACAACAGCGATGTCGTCCGCGAAGCCTTTAATTTTCGCTCTTAACGGCATTGGCAACCTGAGCACATCGTCTTACATGATGTTCCACAGAAGAGGGCCTAGCAGTGATCCAAGTGTAACTATGGCGCAGTACTCCTTAGTCCTCCACCGCCATCTTCTTCCTTAAATAGCTGCAGAAGTGATACTACTACTATTTTTATAGCGTCTACTGTGAACCGGGCTTTTTGGAACCCAAAATGGCATTCTAAGAGAGCGCCTCTTTTCGCGGCTATTGGTAGTATTGGTAGTTATTCTTCAATGTGAGTATCCTTTGCAGTGGAATATTGCGTGCTCCATTGTTTCTTCTTTTTGACACTCAGGGCAAAGCGGTGAGGTATCATGTCCAAATATGTACAAGTAATTGCGATATCCTCAATGACCGGATAAGAACTGTGTAAGGTGATAGTTACAGTCTCCGTGTTCGCGACTTGTCCAAACATTGATTCTTGGTATAAGCTTGTAGGTCCATCTGCCTTTTGTGGCAGTGTCCCATCTGTTCTGCCAGCTGGCTAGTTGTTGATGATGTTGACTAGATGTTGACTTTTCTTCTTCTTCGCTGCAGCCGCATCTTGGGATGGGTAAGTCTCCTTATATAGATTCACAGCATCTGATCTGCGAGAAAGTCGATGGGGACTATTCCGGCTATGACAAATGCTGCTTCTTCCGAGACTGTTCTAAATCCACTTATGGTTCTTATAGCACAAAGTCTGTATATCAAAGTGAGTTTGTTTCGTATCGCTTCTGTTGTCAATACCTTCGCCCACACCGTGGCTGCATAAAGAAGGACTGAGCTGACTACTCTTGGGAGTAGAATTCGTCTGGCGTAACCGGATCTCCCAATATTTGGGTGGATCCTGCAGAGCGCTACCTGGATTCCCGAGGCTTTTTGCTCATGGATTCTACATGGCTCTTAAAGTTCAACCGGTTGTCTAGCATCACATCAAGGTATTTGATGGTGCCTTTGGACTTTATTTTGCTGGTTACAACCTGAATGTTGATGTATTCTGGAACTTTTCGACTGGTTGTAAGGACGGCCTCCATTTTATGGTCAGTCAGTTCCAAATCAGCTTTCGCTAACCAATTTTTTATGCGGAATATTGCTTCATTTTTGAATGTCTCTATCGTCGGTGTATTTCGCAACGATAACCACAGCGATATCATCATCGAATCCAATGATTTTTACTCCATATGGCAGAGTTAGTCGCAGAACATCATCGTACATGATATTCCACAGAAGGGGACCGAATGCGGAACCTTGTGGAACTCTCACAGACACGTTGTAATATTTCAAGCCCTTGTCGGTTTCATTCCTAAGCTTTCTATTTGCTAGATAATTTGCCACTATTTTACGCAGCTAGTATGGCGCGCTTATTCTGACTAATGTTCTCCTTATAGACAACTAGTCTGCCGAGTTGAACGTATTTCTTATGTCTAACGTCACTACCGCGCAGTATTCCTTAGTTCCAAAATGCCATCTTTCTTCTTATATCGTTTCGGCTGCAATGCCAACTACCATCTTAACGGCGTTTAACGTTGAACGCGATTTCCTAAATTCGAACTGAAGGTCGGACAATGCATTTTTCTCTTCTACTATCGCAAGAAGTCTTGCGTAGATGATGCGCTCCAGGATTTATCCCATTGTATCCAGGAGGCATTTTGGGTGATATGAGAATGGTTCTCTGGGTGGCTTCTTTACTTTAGGCAGTAAAACCAGCTGTTGAATTTCCAAAGCTCGGGGAAAACTCCTTCTTGCAGACACTTTTTCAACTTTTGCACTTTAAAAATGTCTGGTCTCTTTTGGACAGCTGTTTTTATTGCATTATTTGGTATATCATCGGGTTCCAGCACTTCTCTGTTACCTTCCTATATGCTCGAAATAGTTCCTCCGTTGTAATTGTTGGTATTCGTCTGCTGTGATTTCTCTAATTGTGTTGCATGCACTGGAGGGCCTTTGAGGGAATAAATGTTCCACTATTGTTTTAAGCATCATCGGACAAGATATCTGTGGTAACTTATAATCCTCTTGGGCGCCGGCCGTGGCGTAAGTGGTAAGTGTGTCGGACCACTGCGCGTGAGGTTCCAAGTTTGAATCGCAGAAAACACCAAACAAATTTTTCACGATGCCACCTCTCGCGAACGTCTGACAAACATCCGAGAATATTGTTGTCTAGAAAAAGCTTCTCAAGCCAAATTGTCCTTCGGATACGGTACTGAACTGTAGGTCCCTTCCATTCGTGTGAAAAATATAACGCACACAACATGAGTGGTTGCGAGAAGCTAGGCCCTGGCACTTAAAGAGCTGGTGCGCCAAATATAAATAAAATAAATAAAATATAACCCTTCAGTTTTGTCATTACCAGTCTATATGCTGCACCCCAAGGGAAATATCTGCTTCATTACATATCTTCTTAAAGCAGGTGGTCTTTCTTTCTTTGATTGCTTGTTTTAGCTTGCGTCGTGCCTGTCTTAATGCTTCTAGGTATGCTTCGAATTCTTCTCTTCTTCTAGATCGATGAGTTCTGCGCCGGGCTTTTAGACACGCTGCCCGTAGGGTTTTGATCTCATCAGCCCACCAATAGTACGGGGCACCTCTGTTGCTGCTAGTACGTCTATATGCCTGTTTGTCCGTGGCATCGGCTGCAGCCTAAACGTCTGAGAAATTGGAATTTTTATTGTACTCCTAAAATAAATGGTATACTCGTATTTAAAGTCGATTTTGGAAATACTAGTCTTTCTCGAAAACGGGCCTGGCCACATCCATTTAATTAGTGCGTGGATTAAATATAGGGATAGGGTATCACATAATCCGTTAAATATTTATTCTATGCTTACTTGATTTCTGTGTGCTTATACTGAAATTCAAATCTAAAATCAAACAAATCTGCTCAACGTGTGAATAGTCTCTGGATAGATATTTGATACCATTCTGAATGATGATGTATACAGTGTTCGCTTTGCACTAAATAATAACAATAAATTGATGCTAATCAATTTTTGCTTAGCATGTGCGATCTATTTTCTTTATTTTTGTTTGTCCCATTGGGTAGAATATCTTTGTTTTGGCATAATGAACGATAATTTAATTTTTCTTTAGAAAATACGCATTTCAACAAAATATACAAATATTTAACAAAAAAGGTATAGATACATTTATATGAAAATATATATAATGCATAATAATAAAAACAGGTCACACCCACTATTGCCATTTAATAGAGCATAAGTCGTAAACATTTGAAATTACTTAAGAAAATATTATAACAATAGAAATTTTGGTTAACGACTACGTTTTACCAAACATGGGATGGGCGATCAACAATTATGGAAACTTGTATCGGGGCTTTGAAAATAATTTATTTTCATTTGGCTTGAAGTGATCTCGAGTCTTGTTAACACGATTTAGAATTCGAAAGTGTTGTTTTTGTACCAGTTTACCGCTAAACCCACATTTTGTCCGCTTTTGCTTCAAATTAAAAAAAAAAGTTATACTATTGCAATTATTATAAATTTATGTCGAGTTCTGCAAGCCATTAAATGACGCTGGGAGATGTTTCTATGAAATCAAAGGGGTCTCCAACATTCGGTATTTGATGTGATTGATTGTTCGTCGGTCGGCTCCACAGTCACAATTTGGTGAGTCTGATAGGCCATACTTGAACAATGCGTCGGTGCAAACACCGCAGTTGACTCCATTAGTATGCGTATACGGTTGAGTCACAGCCACAGGTTACGCGGTAATTCGATTCCACCTATGGGCTTTGTGGGGTTTCCAATCGGGATCAATCGTTAATACCGCGGCTATCCTTAAGGTGGGTCTTCTAGATTTAAGTCTCGCATGTCGTTTTAGGATGATGATGTCGTTAATTACAGGCAGCAGAGGGTTATTAGTTATTTTCACATACTCTCGAAGTAGTGCATGACTGCGTCGAATTTTCGGTGGTGATTCTCGTATATGACTCAGCACGGGAAGCCAATACGTTAGTGTAGGTCTCAAAGTCCCAATAAGACTTTACTTACTTATATCCTTTAACCCCTCGGGGGGCATAGGGCGTCAACCACGCCTGCGTGCCATCGTGTTCGGAGTTCTGCAACGCGTTTGAGCTGCCTCCAACTCATTCCTAAACAGCTCGATTCCTCCTCAACTATTCTGCGCCACGTTTGCCTAGGGCGTCTCGCTACTCTGCCTGCCTGGGTGAGCGAATTCCACTGCATGGCGTATTTCGCAATGGAGTTGTCTTCGCGCCGTAGGGTGTGTCCAATCCATTGCCACTTTCTTCTTCGTATAGTAATGCTTATAGGTTCTTGGCCCGTTCTCGTATAAAGTTGTTCGTTGGAGATGCGGTTCGGCCAAAAAATCTTCAAGATGATTCTTAAGCATTTGTTTATGATGACTTGCAGCTTGCGCGTGTTAATGGTGTCCACCTTCCAGGTACTGCACCCATAAAGCAGCACTGATTCTACGTTGGAGCGGAATAATCGTAGCTTGGTTCTTAAGCTGATAACATTGCTTCTCCAGATTTTGAACAGCATTCCGAACGCAGCTTTAGCCTTCCCGATTCTGCTGCACACATCCAGCTCGGTGCCACCGCTATTAGCCGAGACGGCACTTCCTAAATATAGAAAGTTATAAACTTTCTTGACTTGCTTTCCGGCAATGTTAAGTTGAGCGCGGGTATTGGAAGTGCTCAGGGCTTTTGTTTTGGCTGTGTTTATTTTTAGCCCCACTTTGTTTGCCTCAGCTTCTAGATTTTGGGCCATCAAATGAAGATCCATTATCCGATGTGAAAGTAGACAAACATTGTCAGCGTAATCTAGGTGTTTAAGGTAAGATGTCATAGTCCAACGAATTCCATAGTTGCCTTCCGTCAATGCTGCACGGAGTACATCGCTGATAACCACCAAAAACAATAGTGGGGACAGTATGCACCCTTGACGTACTCCACTTTGGACTTCAAACTCCTCCGACACCTTACCATTGTGCACGACGTGACACTTACCGCCCTCGTATGTAGCCTTGATAATAGCTATAAGTTTTTTCTGGAATGCCTCTCCTCCGCAAGGCCAACCAGATAGCATCTCGATTCAAGCTGTCGAAAGCCTTCTCGAAGTCGATAAACAGTAAATGTAGCGGAGACCTATACTCAACGCATTGTTCGATTATGATCCGTAAAGTGTTTATGTGGTCGATGCAGGAGCATCCAGCGCGAAAGCCTGCCTGTTCGACATCGAGAGTTGAATCTAAATGTTCTTTAATTCGTTCTAGAATTATTCTAGCTATTATTTTGGCTACAGCTGGAAGAACATATATACCTCTCCAGTTACCGCACTCCATCAAGTTACTCTTCTTTGGAAGCTTAATGATACTCCCCCTTTTCCACTTCTGTGGAAATTGTTCACTATCCCAAGCTCTCCGTATTAGCGGATGCAGCAAATCTGCCGATGTATTTGGCGCCGCTTGAAATAGCTCGGCAGGGATCCCATGAATACCCACCGCTTTGTTCTTCTTGAGGGACTTGATTGCTGTTATTATTTAAGTTTTACAGTGCGAATTCGGGAATTTGCTGCTTCGAACTGCTCATTCGAATTCAAGATCATACCGCCATCGTCTAAGTGATTTAGCACTGTAGCAAAATGTTCTCTCCATCTAGTGAGCTGATCTTCATCCGAAATCAGAAGGTTACCGTCTAGACTCTTCACTGGATGTTGTTTGGAGTTTCGACCACCAATGACCTCCTTAGCGATGCTGTAAATAGTCCCGCTGTCGCACCTACTCGCTGCTTCTTCAGCCCTTGAGGCGAGTGAGTTGATATATTGACGTTTGTCACGTCTCACACTACGCTGCACTTCTTTCTTCTTCGCACGGTATTGGGCTTCAAGCTCTGTTCTCTCTACTGCTGAGGCCGCTGCAATCCGAGCCTTGATTGCTGTACGCTCATCGATCCGTCTCCAGGTGTCTGTAGAGAGCCATGTGCGGTGGTGTTTCTGCTTTTACCGACATAAGTGCGTGCCCCAGTCGCAAAAGCATTTTTCACAGCACTCCAGTTGTCATCCATGTTTTTTTGTAGTATGCTGCTGATTGCCTCTGCGTCTAAGGCAAGATGCCCCCTGAACTGTTGGCGCACTTGGGGAACCTTGAGCCTGTCGATATTAAACCTGGTGATGTTAAGTAGGTTTGAGCGGTTGCTGTTGACGGATGCAGTACGAAGGCGTAAATGAGTTACCATAAGATGGTGATCTCGTTCAAGTCCTATGTCAGCTCCACGTCTGTTTTGGACGTCCAGGAGACAATTTCTAAAGCGGCGACTGATCGCAATGTAGTCGATCTGGTTGGATGTTCGTTGCCTGTCAGTAGAGACCCAACTGATCTTATAATACCAATAATAGGTCCATACCACGTCGATTATGGGAGAACGTTTCTCTCTACCTACTCGTTAAACCATTTTGAGCTTCTTATGAAGCGTAGGAGGCTCTTAACATCGATATATATCAGGTCGCTTATATCGTTGTAAATCGGGGCTCCTAGGTGAAGGTTCCTTCTATGGGAGAGAGAGCTGGGTAGAAAAAAAGAAGGTGAGGAATAGTTTCTTCGACTTCTTCATCAATGAAGCTTCTACAAAAGCCGTTCGCAAAAAGACCTAGCTTTATAGCATGCTTGCCGATTAGGCAGTGCCCAGTAATGACACAAGGTTTTTTGTTAACGTTGTTCCTCGTTCTTATATTGCCTGCTGCGATTGTGAAATGGTTCCGAAAGTTCAACGCTAGACAGGGGCCTTATTTTGTATTGCGTTTCTATAGCAAATGTATAAAAACTCAATTTCCAAAACGTCACTTAAACGTTTGATAGATGTTTTGACAATCTAACCTTCGGAAATGTTTTCATTTCATTTCATTTCATTTCATTTATTTATTCCATTCAATTAATTCATATTAACAATATTAACTACAATAAAGTAAAATGCACAAGAAAACTTATCTTATAAAAAGCTAAAAAAATATTGCTTAACAATGTCATTGAGGAATATTTTAGATCCATCCTTTAGTTACGAAAACTAGTGGCGGATGAATCGAGTAAAACAAATTAAAAAACAACACTAATTCAAATAAAATGATTGAGGGGTGGTGATAGTGTAAATTCCAAGTGTACAATAAAAAAGTATTATAAAAATAAAAATAAAAAAAAAATTAATGATTTCAAAGATATAAAGACTATAAGAAAACTACAAGATCCTTTAAATAATTACCCTTATTAGGTTATTGATTTCAAGAAAGTCGAAGTTGAACAGCCATGATTTGATTTTCTTATTGAAAGCAAAAGAGTTACGAATACTACGAAGTTCAATAGGTAGTCGATTGAAAAGCCTAGGTGCTACTGAGCTATAAAAGTTTAAGAAGGTATGGTTATTATGCGACGGAATTGAAGCCAGAAAACGTTCATTACTACGAAGACTATAAGCGGTTACATTTTGATTGAGAAAATTACCACTTCTTAAGTAAAAAATTTTTAAGACTTTATAAAAGTATAGATGCTTTAGTGGAAGTATCTTAGAATTTACAAATAGATAAAAGCTATGTTCGCGCCGCCTTTTTTTCCACATAATTCGTAGGATATGTTTTTGGACAATAATTAAGGGTTGTAAGTTGTAGCTAAATGTACTACCCCAGCATACGAGCCCGTACTGCAATTTAGACTGCACTAAGCCGTAGTAAATAGTTTCAAGGAGTTTCCGAGAACAGAACTGCTTTAGATGATACATAATGTAAGTAGTTGACAGAAGATACTTTTTTAATTGGGAGGTGTGAACGCTCCAGTTAAGGTTGCTGTCTAAAAACAAGCCCAAGTACTTAAAAACAGAAACGTTTTCGATTACAAAACATTTTGAAGAGCAGCTTAGGCTATCATCAAATGTTGAAGTGGAACTGCTCGCAGTGCAAGTAGCAGCATTAACACACATTTTTTTGCAATCAAAACTGTGGTAGATGATGTTCGGAGAGTGCAGATAAAATGTTGGTAAATTAAAAAACATAAGTTTGGTTTTGCCACTTATGACTAGTTTATGCATACCAAACCAGTGTCTCAGGATTTCCAAATCGTGGTTGATGTCCGCTACCAAGTCCAGTGCCGAATTATTTGAGTATGAACATGCTATGTCATCTGCAAAACCAGTTTTTTGCCCCTTTAGATCAAGGTTAAAAATAGAATTAATAAAGATTAGAAATAAAAGGGGACCAAGTACCGAACCCTGTGGAACACCGATTTGAATATCCAGACACACACTGAACACGTTACCAATCTTCACCCTTTGTTTTCTATCCTTAAGGTAGGAAGCGAACCATTTAAGAATAAAACCCCTAAAGCCAGCCTTTTCTAGTTTCATCATTAGGAGTTTGTGGTCCACTGTATCAAAAGCCTTGGTAATGTCAATAAAAAGTGCAGCAGTCATTTGTCTTTTATTTAAACTATCGTAGATCTGACTACACAAATTTAAAAGCGTATCTTCCGTTGATTTGCCAGCTCTAAAACCGTGTTGATTAACGCTTAAAAACGAACATCTCTCAAGAAATGTAATAATTCTAACTTTGATCACTTTTTCGAAAAGCTTAGAAAAAACCGGTAGAAGGGATATTGGCCTATAATTATTTAATTTTTTGGGGTCATCTTTTTTGAATATGGGTATTACCTCAGCAATCTTTAAACTGCTAGGAAAAATACCACCATAAACGCTTTTGTTGAAAATATGTGCTAAGACATCCACAACGTTCAAAGAAATGTTTTTTAGGAAAGCATTTGAGAAGCTGTTCTGTGTAAACGAATTAGAATTGTTAAGTAGCAAGATATTCCTATACAGTTCGAAAGACGAGATAGGTTCGAAGAAAAAGCTATTTGGCGAGGCACTTTCCTTAATAAAACATTGTTCAGTACAAACGTTTTGAGATAAGGATGTAAAACCTGCATTTGAAAGGGCATCAGTGGCAACACTAGTGAAAAACTTATTAAAAATATTGGCCATTTCAATTGGAGAATGGATTTCCTTGTCCTTGTAGGAGATACAAGATGGACCATGAGAAGAGTTACTTCTAGAAAACATCTCATTAACGATTCCCCATTCTTTTTTGAGATTGCCTTTTGCTCTATGAAATTTTCCAATATAGAAATTATCCTTACAAATAGGAACATCCGCGGCAACTTCTTTGCAAATTCTTTCATAGGCCTTGTTTAATTTTGAGTTGGAAGCATTAACACCCAATCCGAGAACAATACAAAATACCAATTCATTTAAGAATCGGATTATATTTCCGAATGGCAATCCGAATCCGAAAGCAGTACAAAATAAGGCCCCTGGCGTTTCTCCGAGGTAATTCGTGTACGGATTGTGGTTTAATAGTGTGCCATTGAAGACCACTCTCAATTTATGCAACGCCAGTTCGGAATTTAGGTGGAAACAGCACACCTCGGTTTTCGACATATGTATATTCGGCACAATTGCCTTTCTCTGAAGTATATACACACTCAAAGTCTCAAGGTCAGCGTTCAAGATACGCTCGGTTGTTTCTAAATTCTGGTGTTTGATTGCTATTGCGATATCGTCAGCATATGCAAATTTCCTTGAAGCGGTTGAAGGGAGGTCGTACATATATAAATTAAAAAAGAGTAGTACCAGGGTTGATCCTTCCTTTAAACAAATCTGGCCAGAGTTGGATTGTAGGAAAACCAGTAGACTTATTTCCGTTAATAGGACAAATTTAAGAAAGATAATTGGGGCCCTCAAGTGGAATTGTCTGGTAGGCAGACATGCCAGAAGACTTGGTGCTCCCTTCAACGATATCTGTAGAACCTGTAGAGACGAGAAAACCATGACACACCTTCTGTGTACCTGTCCTGCCCTATCGGTCCTGAGAGGGCAAAGCCTGGGGAAATACTTCTTCGAAGATCTTAACGATCTGGCTAGACTCGACTTAATCAAAATAAAAAGCTTCCTCTCTTGATGAAACTGGTTTAATGCTTAACAGCGACTCATACTATTTCGGCGTGGGTTCACACCGAAACCGGTTGCCCTGCCTCCTGTTCCATTCTCTTGGAAATTCTGCATGTAGGTCGCCGGTGCTGGTAGTCCATCCTTCTCCAGAGTGGTATCACAATGGACCTTTTTTTGGTCTAAGTGTTTCCCTGCTGAGCGGGGACAGCCACCCAACCCAACACAACCAACCCAGGGTTGACTCTTGCGGCAGTCCATTGTTCAACTTTTTTATGTCACTCTTGATGTCCTTCATAATGATGTCCCTTACCTTAGATCGGTTCTTTTATTCTGCATATTTCATCATCACACTAACTAGCTACGGTTACAATGAACCATTGTCAAGAATGCTACGGTAATCAAATAATGCCAGGTACATTATTGATTTTAATAGCTCAAAAGCACAGTCTGTAGTGCCGTACTCCACTGCAACCACACATAACCTCCAATCAACCCCCTTACTTATTAGGTTCAGTCCTGCTTAATAATTCATTTAGTTTAGTTAAGATTTATTTAAGTTCTCTTTTGTTAGTTTTAAATTGAACTTTAAGATATAAGTTGCCTATATTAAGCTTAAATAAAAATGAATTATTTAATTTTTCAGCTCAAACACGGAAATCTTGAAATCAAATATCCTCAGCAATTCCATTATGGGCAGGTGGGGAAGACAAAGTCCTGGACTTGAACCTGAGCCTCCGCCACCCCCAATTCCACCTAGAACATTTACTAGACAGTCTAGCTTTACTAAAATAGGAAATATGTTAAATACAGCCATGAACATAAATGGAACTAAAAAAATGTCAGGTAAGATACATTCGAGTAAAAAAAAAAAACCGTTAAGAATATTTCTATAGTTATTGGTGTTTCTTTTTTTTTTTTTTTTTTTTTTTTTCCGAGGGTAGGTGAAAATCTTCAACAAGACACTATGAGGATCGACAGCGCGTGCTCATAGTAGTGTGGGATTCTTACCCACTAAAAAACCTCCCTTCAAAACAGACTTGTTTTTATTTTTACTACAACTAAGTATTCGACTTATCAAGTAGTTTTCGTTTCGCGAAATAATGACGTTTTGCAGGTACCTTCCCATTAGAAGTTCCTGCCAGCTCCGCAGTTTAGACGCGGTTACTTATAGCGCTAAGTCTAAAGGTTTGGTTCTTTGTAGACGGCGCAGTAGATTTCTTTCTTCCAAAAGTTGGAGGACTGTAATATTTACGTGACTTTCTAGTCGACTTCTATGCTTTCTCGCGTAGGTTTGAATTTCGTCTTCGATTGTTTTAATGCCAAGGTCTCTGTGGATATCGCTATTTCTGATATACCATGGCGCATTTACAATACCTCTTAGCACTTTGTTTTCAAAAGTTTGTAAAATTTTAATATTACTTATTTTGGTACAACCCCAGAGTTGTATACCATATATCTAGATCTTTTGACTTGGATGTTCCATATCTTGAATTTTTCAACATTAAAAAATAAAATAAATGCTTAGCGGATTCGTTTCATATAGCCATTCGTGTATTTCAGTTTTTGCAGGAGCTACTAGCGCTACTATTTTATGTCTTATCGAAAAGGATTTGAGCATGTCGCGCATGACTGTGGATTCAAACCTTAAACCTCTCGCACTCCAGTACAATACAGAAATACCACCTTGATCAAAAAGTTCCCGGAATTTATTCAGAAAATCAAAAATACAAGTTTATTCATCTAAATCTATATTGTCCCCTTCAAAGTAATCCCCATCGACTGCCATACACTTATGCCAGCGCTTGATCCAATCTTCGAAACATTTTTTAAATTCGGTTTTCGGTATGTCCATCAGTGCTTCCTGCGATTTTTCCATTACTTCCTCTCGGCTGCTGAAACGCGTTCCCCGTAATAGTTTTTTAACTCGATTGAACAGAGCGAAGTCACAGGGAGCCAAATCAGGTGAATTCGGTGGCTGTTGGATGGTATTTGTTGCATTTCTCGTCAAAAAATCATGCCTTTTGCGACGTCAACACGGTTTCTTTTTTGCATGAAATTAAGGTCTTTTGGCACCAACTTTGCTGCTACACGACGGAAACCCAAATTATTAACCAAAATGTCTTGGACGGATCCATAGGCAATGTTCAAGTTCTCCGCTATCTCTCTAATGGTTAATTTGCGGTTATTGAGCAACATTTCTTTTACTTTATCAATGTTTTCGATGTCGATGGTCTGCCACTGCGTTCATCATCTTCGATTGACTCACGACCACTTTTGAACCGCTCGTGCCACTGGTAAACGACCGTTTTCTTTAGAGAATCGTTGCCGAAACACTTTTTCAACATTTCCAACGTTCGCGCACCATTAAATCCGTTTTTTTACGCAAAATTTAATACAAGTTCGTTGTTGCGATTGATTGTTCGATTGTAAAAAATCGCCAACATACACAGAGATAGATGTACTCTTGGCTACGTAACTTTTGCAAATGTTAAGCTACGACGCTAAGATTTAGAGGGAATATCAACAACAGATGTACCAACCTAACAAAGAAAACAGAACTCAAATCGGAACGATGGGAGCGCCACACGGTTTTTATTCCGGGAACTTTTTGATCAAGGTGGTATAATAGCAACACATTTCTTTATAACGTATTTTTCTTCTTTATAACGTACTTACTTACCTACTTATATCCCGTATCCTCTTGTGGGCCTTAGGGCTTCTACTTCGCATATGCGCTATCATGTAAGTACGGTTTCTGGTAATGTGCTTCATTCTCAACTGTTCTACGCCATTCTCTTCGGACCGCCAGGTTTTCTACCGTCTTGGGTTAAAGGGCTCCATTGCGCTGCATGGGTAGCTATGGAATTAACACCTTTCGGAACGTGTGACCAATCTACTGCCACTTTCGTTGTTGGGTGGTTGTGCCTATTGATTCCTGATCAGTTCTCTGATTGAGCTATTCGCTAGAGATATGATTGGGCCCTAAAATTCTTAAGATGTTTCGCAGGTACCTATTAATAAACTTTTGCAGCTTTATGCTGATAGTACCGGTTGCTCTCCACGTGCTGCATGAGGCGCGTCAGTCTTAGCTTGGTGTTCAAACTGATTGTATTGCTCCGCCATATTTTGAACAACTTCCCGAACGCGGACTTTGCTTTGGTGATCATCTTGGCTGCATCCAGTTCAGTTCCACCATCGGTCGCGACAATACTCCCAATATAATGGAAATCCTCTACTCTCTCTACTGTTTGCCCAGCAAAGCATATTTGAGACGATGAGTTTGTTCAAAGCTGATAATTTTAGTTTTTGCAATATTAATTTTCAGCCCGACGACCGACACCCGCCTGCCTCCTCACATCTGCTGTCATTTGTTGGAGGTCTATAATTCTGTAAGAGAGTAAACATACATATGTACATCGTCAGCGTTGTCAAGATCTTGTACTTCGTACTCGGTGCAATATTTCTCCTGCTCAAGATACCTTTCCAATTACAGTTTATTGCACGTTTGGATTCCCTAACTTTCTCTTGAACGTGCTTCTTAAAAAATAACTGGGGTGTTATCAGAACTCCGGGGTACTTATTCTCTTTTACTTTTTCAATTTCTTCCTTATGCCAGGTCCATTTTTCCTCCCTTGCATAGCGCCCCATTCCATTGCGAAAGATCATAACTTTCGATTCGTTGGTGTTTAATTGTAAATTCCAAAGATTGCAATATTGTGGAAATCTATTGATCATGATTTGCAGCATGTTACGAGTGTTCGGTAGTATGAGGATGTCATCAGCATAGAGCAAGAGCTTTATACTAAGACCGACGGACGTTATTCTTAGAGGAAGACATGGAACCAAATCATCTAAAAAGATTGATTGGAACCAAATCATCTGAAAGATTGGGGGTGGCAATGGTGTAGTGGTAACGTCGTCAATTGCCACGCTAATGGTTCATGGTTCAAATCCTGATGTCAGCAAGCATTTATTTATTTTTTATGAAATATATAACGTTAGTCCGATCAATTGCGAAAGCTTGTGTGAACACTACTGCGAAGGCATAACACTGGCAATAGCTTGGTCATGTGGCTGGAAAAATTGTTCGCTCTGTTGATGATGATTTGCCCTTGACATCGTTTATCGGGAAAAAAGTACTGTGAATCAGAAGCAATGACAATAGTAACAAAAATCTCCCCAGTTATCTGGACGCCACCCCCGGAGAATAGCTGAAGCATAAACAACTGAGCTTCAAGAACCACAACACCAAAATCTTTCTCTCTCTCTCTCTCTATCCATCCTTTCCAACGCCCGCACTGTGTGTAAGCATGTTAAAGGTATTCATAACCCTTTGAGTGCGCGCAAATTATAAAAAAAAAAAAAAAAAAAAAAAAAAAAATCGAAGAGGACTCAAAAGGCAACTTTGCTTTACTGCTGTTATCCATTCAAACCAGTTGGACAATATGGTTGCGTCTCAGACCGCGGCAGTGTTTCTTTGTCTAACTTGTGTATAAGCATTTTAGTTGAATCTCCCAGGCTGCTTAATTTAAGAAACAGGACTCTTCTCTCGATGGAGTCAAAATTCGCGTTAAATTTACGAAGAAAGCATACAATTTTTTTCCGTTGTCCAAATACACCCAGCGATGCTTGTCAAAGAAAAGATTTTATCGACTGTGGAGTATTTTTTGCGGATACGGTCATTTTCTAGTATCCAATCTGTTAAGCGCTCCAAAATGATACCAGTAAACATTTTAGTGACCGCATTTAAAAATGATTTCCGTATGTAATTGCTTGGTTCATTTAAATCATCTTTCTTAAAAACCGGAAAGATTGATTTTTTCCTGAAACTTCCTGGTATCTTCCCATTGATAAAAATAATGTTTTTGGCGTTTTTCAGGAAGCCTTCTGTTGTATTTTTGACGTATTTGTAAGGAATACGATCTTTACCTGGGGCTTTGTTCAACACACATCGGTTTATGACGTTGATGACTTCTTGAAAAGTGATGGGTCGGTTTTAAGATACTATTTCATATTGATCCAGCAACTTTTCAAAGTACTCGGCTTGTATGGCTGCTTCGGCTTTAATACTTTTTTGCAAAAAGGGCACCGTTAGGAGATTTGGCCATCTTCCAGAAATACCGAATGTCTTTTACACTCGTAAGCATTGCTGAGAGATTCTGCATGTATAGTTTTTAGTTTTTGTTTTTTGGCGCATATGCTTTTGTACATTTTGCTTGTCTCCTTGTACATGAGTTTCGCATAATTGGTGTCTATTCCTCGAGATTTTGACGGCAAGGATTTTGTCGAGTCCAAAATACAAGTCGTGAGAATATCTGTACTTCTGATAGATTGTGAGTCGCTTTTGCTTACCGAACTAATTTCATTATTTTTTTTTTTTGTTTTTATCGAATTACACACGCCAGTTGTTCGGCGTTACCTACCCCGGTAAAAACCGTGAGTTAGGCTCGGCTGGAGCACAGTTCATGTTCTGTGCCCTTACGAAAGTGTAACGGAGGTGAAAAATCTCGAAAGAAACTTGGTAGTTCTCGGTTACCAAGTAGTGTGGGACTCTAACGTCACTAAAAAACACCTCCTTAATCAGGACCAATCTATGTAAGATCGACAAATGATTTTTCCTTCTTATATTTAAAATTACGTTGAGGAAAGTTTAAAATTTTAAGTACTTTCCATAGCTTTTAGACCATTAGATCGTGAGGCTTGGTTCTTTTCAATCTCCAGATATTGTCTCGTATATTTAAGACGGTTTCTACCTCGGAGTTGATGTGATTTTGCCGTCACCATGTCTACTTGTAGGTCACGGTGCAAATCGCTATTTCTTATATACCAAGGTGCATTTATTATTCCTCGAAGGGCTTTATTTTGGAATGTTTGTATAGTTTGAATAATTGTTATCTTTGTGCAGCCCCATAATTGAATGCCGTACGTCCAGATAGGCTTCAATACTTGCTTATATAGCAAGATTTTGTTCTGGATAGACATATCTGAGTCTCTTCCTAGTAACCAGTACATTTTTCTATATTTAAAGTTTAGTTCTTCTCTTTTTTTTAAATGTGCTCTTTCCATTTTAGCTTTACGTCCAAAGTCATTCCAAGGTACTTTGCTGTATTGGCATAGGGTACAATTTAATTGTTAATGAATATCGGAAGATTATTTATCTTTTCATTTGTGAAGTTTATGTGAGTTGACTTTGTCTGATTGAGTTTGATACGCCATTGTTGCGTCCAATCACTTACTCTATTGACTGCGTTCGGCAGTTTCTCTGTCGCCTTCACAGTGCATTTATCACGTGCTAATATTGCAGTGTCATCTGCAAAAGTAGTCACCATGGCATTGTTGTCCACAGGAATATCCCTGGTATACAACAGATATAGGGTTGTTCCTAAGACGCTTCCCTGTGGAACACCTGCTTCAATTTTTTGTAGTTCCGAATATTCTTGTTCGTATCGGACTCGGAAGAGTCGATCCGAAATATAGGATTTCAGTATTTCGTAATACTGTCTAGGTAAATGCCTATGCAGTTTATACTCAAGGCCCTCTTGTCAAACCTTGTCAAAGGCTTGAGCAACATCTAAAATAGTGCCGAACAGACTTGTCTTTCTTCCAGTGCTTTTTCCACTATATCCGTAATTCGGTGTACTTGGTCTGTCGTGGAATGTTTATTTCTAAATCCCAACTGATGATTCGGGATAAGACTTCGTTCTTCGATGATTTTGCTAAGCCTTTTCAGGAGTAATTTTTCGAAAACCTTTGCCATAATTGGTAAAAGGGATATCGGTCTATAAGAAGTTACTTCTGTTGGTGGTTTTCCTTGCTTTGGTATTACAATTACTTCAGCAATTTTCCAATGATGTGGGACATATCGGGTCATTAGACATGCGTTTATTATAAATAGAATTTTTTTTTAAGGCTATTAATGGCATTTCTTTCAAAACCTGGACAGTTATTAAATCGTAACCTGGTGCTTTTTTATTTGACAACTGATGTTGACACATGCTTCTTACTTCGCTGAGCGTGACAAGGGGGATTTCAGCTTCATCCCTTTTATCAACAAACTCTAGATTTTCAGTAGCTGTACTCGACGAGAATGGTTTGAAAACGTTCGATAGATGTCCTGCGAACAGATCGTCTGGTGCTTTCAAGGGCGGGTTTTGAAACTGAGGTCTTTTTAGACGCTTAGCTGCTTTCCACAAGGAGTAGTCGGTGAACGCATCCGTCGTCAAGTTTTGTAGAAATCTACTAAGTGACTCATTTTTGAATTCATAAATTCGTTTTTTAAGATCATTGTTAAGACGGTTGAACACAGCCTTATCGCCTGGGAACCTCGTGGTTTGCCATTTTCTACGAGCCCTTCTTTTTTCTAATATCAGCTCCCTTATCACGGTGGGGTATTTTGTTTCAGGTTGCCTCCTGTTCAAATTAGCTAGAGTGCTTTCCTCTGCCGCCTGTTGTACATCAGCAATGAATTGTTCTACTTCATGATCAATTTGCTCTCTTGTTTCCATAGGAAATCTTAGGTTTATAAAACTTTCTAACTTTTCTCTGAATTCAATCCAGTTCGTTCTTTTGTTTACAAGCTTATGATAACTTTTTTCTTGCACTTCCGTTTCACTTAGTGACAAGATCACCGGAGTATGATCTGACGATAGGTCATAATTTCCTTCAACACTTATATGATTTCGCTTAATGCCTTTTGCTAGAAAAAAGTCAACTAGGTCTGGTATTTTGTTGGGATCAGATGGCCAGTATGTAGGCGATCCAGAGGAAAAGAATTCGCAGTTGTTTAGGCGACCTGCTTGATAAAGCCTTCTTCCTTTTGTTGTTGTTAACCTAGATCCCCAGTGGGTATGTTTAGCATTGAAGTCACTACCAACAAGAAAGTGATGTCCCAGCAAATTTAGAAGTTCTGTATAGTCTTCTTCAGTTGGGGAGCGCTTGGGTGGGCAGTAGATTGCTGCTACCTTGAACTCTTTCCTTTTTAAACAAATACTTATTGTTGTAACTTGCATATTCTCATGTTTCAAGTTCTTCCTTATAAGTATAGCCGATCCTCCTCTAGCTTTATCAGCTGGATGTGGTGCGTGGTAACAGGTATATTTTGGTGTTTTAATATCAAGACTTTTAACCATGGGGAAATGTGTTTCCGTCACCAGGCAAATGTCTAAATTTTTCATGTCTAAAAAGATGTTCAGCTCAGACGTGTGCTTTGAAAGACAGTTTGCATTCCATGCTGCGATTTAAAATGTTCTGCCCACCATTGTTTTTTGATAGCGACTTTTTCGCATAACTGTTTTATTGTTAAATCCTGATCAACTATTCTTTTAAGGATAAGCGCCAGCATTTCTTTCATGGAAATTTCCTCATCTTTCCGTACATTTTTAACAATTTGGGAATAGGATTTGCTATTTTCCATACTTTTATTCTGAACGATTTCTTTGGCCGGTTGGTTTTTAGGTCTACTTTTAATCGTTGTTTTTTTATTTGTTACATTTTGGGAATTGGTTCTATTAGAAGTGCGTTTACTTTTACTTTCTTGGAACATTTTTGCAACTGGACATCCTCTATAATTTGCAGGATGATTGCCTTGGCAGTTGACACATTTAGCTTCCTGTTCTTTATTGAGAGAAAAATGTTTGGTTGCATGTTTACCTTCACATTTTACACAAGCATAGTCGCGGTTGCAGTATTTTTGTGTGTGTCCAAATGCTTGACAACGTTTACATTGTGGGACAGTTTTGGACTTTCGAAGTGGCTCAATTTTTACAACTATTCCCATAATTGATTTAATAGTGTATATCTTCTCGACACTTTCTTTATTGTCAAAAGTGAACATGAATAAAGGCAGGTGCCTTTTATTTATCACTGATTTCCCATTGGAATCTTTAATTGTCTCATTTTTTATTAAATTGCTGGCTTCCAGAGCTTGAAATCCATTTTGAGTTAGGTCTTCTACGATTTTTTTTGCATCACACGATGAATGAAGACCTGTAGCTACTACTTTTATGGACCTTGTAGCTTCATTTTCATACGAGTGCCACTGTATTTTATTTTTACTCAATTCCTCAGTGACAAATCTATGTATATGCATCAGCGTCATCGACATTGACTTTTCAATTGTCCTTATTGTACGATGTACCATATATTTGCATCTTTTTTTCGTGCTTTTCTCAATAATGTATAAATGTACAAGAGGTAGATTCCTTGTTTGTCGGCTTCTTTGGTTTGATTTTTTAGTGACTAAACTTCATCATAAGAAGTGTTATTTTTGCTTGTTTTCTTTTTGGTTTTTACCATAAATTATTTAATTGATTTCTTTTATGTTCTGTTTTCTTACACAACTGTTTTCAATCGTCCATTTTATTACTCGTTAATATCCCCTGAAGAAGGCAGCAATCCCTGCCGAAACGTTGGGAAAAACATTTTTTTTTTTTTTTTTTGGTTGCGCCTGGAGGTGCAGGAATCTTCAAAAGATACCAATGGTCCGTACCATTGGTTATGCCCGATTCATATATCTGACAATGCCATCAGTGCTAGTCAGTATATGCCTACGGGCTAAACCTCACCCCCTCAGAGAGGCACTATGAGAACCGGCTGCGCGTACTCATAGTAGTAGGAAATTCGTTCCTCTCATTTTTTCATGTTTTGTGATGACTACGACTAAGTTGCCTTAACGAGTAGTTTACGCTTCTGTAGTGTTAATCGCGTTAGGTAGGTAGCTTTCCAGTGAAGGCACCTACTAATACCGTCATTACATGCGGTTTTTCCTTACGGCGCTAGGTCGAAAGGTCTTGTTCTTTGTAGTCGGCGCTCAAGGCTTGTCACGTCCATAGTACGGATTATTTCATTATTGCAATGAACACGAAGACGGGTACGAAGTTTGCGAGCAAAGTTTGTTACTTCGTCCCTCACGGTAGCAATTCCTAGATCTCTGTGAATATCACTATTCCTTATATACCAAGGAGCATTCACGATTGCTCTTAGCATTTTATTTTGAAATGCTTGCAGTAGAGCCATATTGCTTGGTTTGGTACAACCCCAAAGTTGTATACCATATGTCCAAGACGGTTTTAGCACTTGCTTATACAGAAGCAGTTTGTTGTATACGCTTAACTTCGAGTATCTTCCGAGTAGCCAATACATTTCTCTAAATCTGATTTCGAGCTCTTCGCGCTTCTTTTTAACGTGTGGTTTCCACTTAAGTTTTGCGTCTAGGGTCATTCCTAAATATTTTGCTTCGTTTGCGTAAGGTATTTGTACCGAGTTAATGGATATAGGTAAGTTGTTTATCTTTCTCAACGTAAAATTGACATGCGTTGATTTTGTCTCATTGAGGACTATTCGCCAGGTTTTTGTCCATTCGCATACATTGTTCAAAGCTCGTTGGAGTTTTCCCGTTGATGATTCGACTGACTCATCCGTTACGAGGATAGCCGTGTCGTCTGCGAACGTTGCTACAACGGTCCCTTCATCTTGTGGTATATCTCTTGTGTAGATCAAGAACAGGATTGGACCGAGAACACTTCCTTGTGGAACACCGGCGTAGATATCTTTGAAATCCGAATATTCACTCCCGTGTCTAACACGGAAAAGTCTGTTTTCAAGATAAGATTCCAATATTCTGTACAACTTTTCCGGTAAGATTACCCTTAGCTTATACCTTAGGCTTTCGTGCCATACCTTGTCGAAGGCTTGCGATACGTCGAGAAAAGCGCTAGAGCATATTTTTTTCCCTTCTAGAGCTTTTTCAATCTCGTTCGTTATTCGATACACCTGATCGATTGTGGAATGTTTGACCCGAAACCCGAATTGATGATCCGGGATCAAGTGTCTTTCTTCAATTACTGGTTGCAATCGTTTCAGCAGAAGTTTCTCGAAGACCTTAGATATTATTGGCAGAAGTGAAATGGGTCTATATGATTTCTTGTCATTTGCACATTTCCCCGGTTTCGGAACCATAATAACTTCGGCGACTTTCCATTGCCTTGGGACATATAATAGTCTTAAGGAAGCATTTATAATGTAGAGCAACTTAACCAGCACTTTTTTCGGTAGCTCTTTCAAAATTTCGCCAGTGATTAAATCATATCCCGGAGCCTTGTTATTTTTCAATTTTTGTATTGTCATTCGAAGTTCGGACAGGGATACGGTTTTTACTCTAAAGTTGTCGGGTGCCATATTATCATTCGGATCTTCGATCAACGGTTGTCCATCGAACGGCTTGAACGTTTCCTCTAAGTGATCGGCAAATAATTCTGCTTTCTCTTTATCTTCTTTTGCCCATTCCCCGTTAGCTTTCCTAATTGGCGGCGAGTGCATTACAGGTTTCCTTATGGACTTCAAGGCTTTCCATAGAGAGTAGTTTGAATACTTATCAGCGGTCAAACCCTCGAGGTAAGTAGAAGTCTCGTGATTTTTTAGGTCCTGCAGCACTTTTTTAAGCTTGTTACAAAGATGGTTCAGATAAGTTTTATCCGGTGGTGCGCGGGATTGTTGCCATCTCTTGCGCGCTCTCCTCTTTTCTCGTATGAGGTCTTCGATTTCAGGCTGGTATTTGACTTTATTGTTCCGCGCTTCTGTCTTTCGCAAAGGAGTGTTTTTCCACGCTGAGCTCTGAATGGCTTCGACGAGTTTGTCGATTTCTTCTTCTATTTCGAACGGTGTCTTTAGCGGTACATTTAAAGCAACATTTTCCTTGCAGTCTCTTCTGAAAGCGTCCCAGTTAGTTTTGTTACTAGTTAACCTAGGCGGTCCTTCTTTTTTTACTAGACTTCCACCTATTTTCAGAGTGACTGCCGAGTGATCTGAGCATAGATCATAGCATTCTTCGATTTCCGTCAAATTTTTAGTTAACCCTTTTACGATAAAGAAGTCGACGAGGTCAGGGATTTTATTTTTGTCAGTTGGCCAATAAGTTGGCTTTCCTGTCGAAAAAAAGTTCACCCCACGTTTCATGCTGGCTTTGTACAATAATCTGCCTTTTGTCGAATTGCATCTGGATCCCCAGAAAGTGTGTTTCGCGTTAAAGTCACCACCTAAGACAAAATTAGGTCCGAGTGAGTCAAAGAGACGAACGAGGTCGTCTTCTACTAGCTTATATCCCGGAGGGAAGTAACTAGATCCGATGTTGTAGTCTAAGTGGTTTATTTTTACGGAGACTGAGCTTATTTGCATGGAATCAAATTCTATTTCTATGTTTTCGGAGTGCTTAATACAGTCTTTGATGTAAAGAGAGGACCCGCCTCTCGCATTTTCCGAAGGATGATTCGCATGGTAATCGCTGTAGCCTTTTATTTTGGGTCTAAGTCCCTTTTTTAAGTGCGTTTCCGATACCAAACATATGTCAATGTTATTTTTCCGTAGAAACACTTCTAACTCGTCGATTTTTTTCAGAAGGCCGTTTGCATTCCACGTTAGTATCTTAAGTAGCTGTTTCATATTCATGTTTTTTTGATTGTCTTGCGAGGTTTGAACTCGAGCTTGCTCAATTTGTCAAGTATAATTTTATTAACTTTGGTTTGCTCCTCAAATTTTTCCAATATAATGGTAAATATTTGGCTAACCGGATCTGTTGTAGCTGATCTTAATTTGTTTTCGTTTGACGCGACTTGCGCGTACGATCTCGCGTCAACCTGTGGCGGTTTTTCCGCTGCACTTGGACCAGCGACGTTCTCTTGCGCAATTTTTTTATTTCCCTTTATCGGTCGCTTCGTTTTGACTGGCTTAGCGGTCTTGGGCTTATCGGTTTTACGATCTCTTAAGCTTGGGTTCGGGTGTATCGGTTTCTTGAGAGTATCGCGCCTTTTTTGAAGCTCCTTTGCTACTTCACAACCTCGATAGTTTGCTGGGTGCTTGCCTTTACAGTTTATGCAGGTCGCCGGAGCCTGCTTATTTAAGTCACACCTTTCTGATAAGTGGTTCCCGGCACATTTTACACATTTCGGTTCTTTTTGGCAATACGACTGGGTGTGATTGAAACCTTGACAGCGTTTGCACTGAGGTATCGATCGTGTATTCGTACGGGAAAAACATAAGGAAATAAATCTGTTTCATTAAACAACATATGATATGTGACCAAAGCTGGTATTGCCACATTCAAAGAAGAGATCATTTGAACCCTGTTAAAAAGGCAATATCTATGTGCGTTCCAAAGACATCGCGATGTAGGAAAGGCAGGCCTATAAACGCCTGGATCAGACAAATGCGACGACATCGGCATTTCATTGACCTCAGTAACCGAGTGCTCCAAAATCGGCAGGTCTGCCGATATTTTCTGAGGTCAAATAGGCGAACCCCACAGGCGGATCAGTAGAAATGCGGTAAAGTGGGAGGGTTGTGATCCCTTGTTTTCGGATCATAACCTCGCTGATAAAAGGAAGAAGAAGGTATGTGACCAAAGAAGCCGACAAACAAGGAATCTACCTCTTGTACATTTCTATAATATATGTATCACGAATTGGTCAAATATTTCATACACAATTTTCTCAATAATGGTCCTAAGCTCGCCAAACATCTTTAAATCTGAGACCATGATTAGGGGTGGTGCATGAACTAATTTCATGACTCAGATTTAACCTGTAGCTTTCCAAGTTTCTGTCTTTGTATTGCAGTTTTGTCAATAGACATATCTGTGAAGCGAGAGTTTCTTGTTGTGCAACCAGATTTATTCTGACAGTTATTGATAAATGATCTGAATATGTTAAATTCAAAGTCAGCTTCAAAGTCCATCCATTTTGCCTGGGCGAAGCAGTAATCAATTGTTGAGTACGCCGTACCCCTTAAAAAAGTTAAATGGGCTTTCTGGTCACTTTTGTGTCTTCCGTTTAAAAGAGTGATTTCAATCGATTCACACATTTCAATTAGCTTTTTCCATTTCCATCAATTGACATCTATTGCATTTCTCAGTTCTTTATTCTATCCTGTTAAGAGTTCTGGTACTAAATATATTGAGTATTTGAGTATTCCATTAAAGTCTCCAATTATCATGACATCTTCCTGCTAAATTCCAATAGAAAGTTATACAAACTCGTAAATTCCGCCATCCATCGGCAACACTACCTTTTTTAGTTTTTTTTTTTTTTTTTATTCTATATATGCATCCCTCACTGGCTCTGCCATGTATTGATGTTCTTACTGTTGATATCCAGAGAAGCACAACGTTTCGTGTTTTGTTCCACAAAATGTTTGCATCAAGCGAATATATCGAATTTATTTATGAATTCAAGGAATTTTTTTAAAGGAACTTTGAATGAAATAATACTAAAAGAGATATTTTTAAAATTATAAATGAAATTGTTACTAAAACGACTGACGGCATTTTAATAAAAGGTGCTGTGTGCGTCCACTATTAGTGATGGAAATTATCGAATAATTTAACGAATCGGGACATTAATATTCGAGTTACCCGTATAATCGAATGATCAATCGAGATAGGAGTGCTATATGTCACCAATTGTACTTTTACTTATATTTTATATAATATAATAGTTCCCTAATTCATTTTTGTTTTTTGTCCTGTTTATTATTTGAAGTCACATTTTCACGTTGCTCAGGAGTAGTTTTTTTGAATTTTCCACTCATTTTACTAACAATTTTCACATTGTTCCTTCACTTTTTCAACTGTGCGCACAAAGTGAAAAAGCACTTTAAAAGCAATAATAATTCAAGCATGAAGTACCGTTATTTAAGTTTCAGTAATTTTTTTTCTAAGGAATTCGAAAACACCTTGAACTTTGTGTTCAATTTTGCTACTTCATTCGTTTAATTTATTGTGGGCATTTTTAATTAATTTAATTATTTTGACACATTTTTCTACTCTCAGAAGCACAAGGAATACAATGTTTCTATTTATTTATTTATTTTATTCTTTATTTTTCCAAAGTAAATAAATCATACAATTTTTCTGCGAAGCCTAAGCGGCTTATCTGCAGAAGATTGGTTTTCAGATTAGGTTTAATGAGTGAGCAAGAATAAAAATTAATTTAAAAATTGAAATCGGAAAATTCATTTAATAGCTTAGATCATTGAGAAAAAATAAAAAAAGATAAGAGCTTTAAAAAAAAATTACAATTAAATGATTGAAAAAGATATTAAAAAAAAAAAATTCTTTGATCTTCTTTTTTCTAGTTTTTTCATTATTAATTGTTCTTAGTGCTTGTGGAAATTCGTTTAATGTTTTTGGGACACAGTATTTCAGTTGCCTTCTGCCGTATGTATTTGAAAACCTTGGTACTTGTAGTATACCTTGAGCACGCCTCCTTGTGTTGATCTCGTGGTCAATAGCCCTCTTGAAACGCACGTCGTCATAATACTCCTGAGCTAGAGTCATCTTGAAGATTTCCTTGACACCAAGAACTTTAAAACAGTTTCTACCAAATGGATTCCGTCTCGCTGTCTCGCCGTTTATTTTTTTGAGGATGGTATTTTGAAGTTTTTTAAACTTCTCCAGATGGGTATTGGATGCATTGCCCCATGCAAGCACACCATATCTTAGTTTCGACTCAACAAGCGCGTGGTAAACTTGCTTCTGGACCTGCAAGGTTGAGTAATTTTGTAGATAGGCCAGCGCGAATAGAGTCTTTTTAAGGTCAGAGCGGAGTTTGTCGATATGCTCATCCCATATAAAATGGCGGTCGATGGTTACACCTAAATACTTATAGGTTTCGACTCTCTCAACCAGATCATCCTGATGACTTCTATTACAGCTGTTATTCTACAAATATATAGCTTGTTGTGTGGGTTTGTGACAAGGTCCACGAATATGCATTATTTTCGTTTTCGACGAATTTATAACCAGCCCGTTGTCGTGGCACCACTCAACTGCCTTATTGAGCTCGTATTGCATAATATTAATTGCAGTATCGAGGCATCTATGCTCCACCACTATAGCCGTGTCTTCCGCATACGCAAATGGAATACTGTTTTGGAACACCCTAAGTAATTCATTTGTGTACAAGATGAAAAGTATTGGTCCCAGCTTTGAGCCTTGTGGGACGCCATACTTAACATATTTGTCGTCGCTGAAATTATCCTCCACCTTAACACGAAAAGATCTATTTCTTAGGTAGTCCTTCAGCCAGTCAGCTAACAGCCCTCGAATTCCTAGTCTTTCCAGTGCCGATATCATCTTTGAATGGTTAAGCGTGTCGAGTGCCTTATTGAAGTCCATGAAAACTACCAAGACATGATAATTTTTATTTAGACTTTCGTTAACCACATTCGTGAATCCCGCGAGCAGTTTACCAGTACTTTTATTCTTCTGGAAGCCATACTGCATTGTATGTATAATATTATATTTGTCTATGAATTTCAGAAGTCTCTTTACTACTACCTTCTCCAAGCACTTCTCAATTACTGGCAGAATTGATATTGGCCTGTAATTTTCAACTATTCCCTTTGCTCCGCCTTTATAGATGGGACGTATAACAGCAGTCTTTAGTATTTTAGGAATCTTGGATTGACTTAGGCTTAGGTTAACAATTCTAGATATCAGAGGGGCAAAAATGAGGGCATGCGATTTTAAGTCTATTGCCCTAATGCCGTCAGCTCCTGGTGATTTATTAGTATTCATACTTCTTAGGATGTTAAATACTTCGATGTTATTTGTTTCTTCAACAAAAATAGAATTTCGGACCATGTTGGTATTATGGTTGGACATGGATATATCACAATCGTGGACTATATGCAAGGTTTGCTCGGAAAAATGGTCAGCATACTCATTCGATATAGTCGTCAGACATTTACCAGTCGGGAAATTTTTAACTATTACCTCATCTAGGCTAAGTTTTTTTTACGACCCATAATTTCATTTATTATTTTCCAAGTCTTCCTGGGATCTTGCCTCGCTTGAGTGAACTGATTTTTATAAAAAGATGCCTTTTGATAGTTAATTTCTTTGTTGACTTTATTTCGGAAGCTTTTGTACTCAAGTTCATAGGACTTATTCAGCCGGTTGCTTTTCCATTTTCTGTACAGCTCATCCCTTTTGCGATATTTTCCAAAAAGTTCAGGCGACATCCATGGGTTTTGTTTTCGTTTCGTACACACACTTCTTTTAACTGTGGATTTATCATAGATTTCATGCATTTTGGAAACAAATTTACGATACAATTCGTCCACATCTATTTCCAAGTACAGTTCACTCCAATCTGCATTCTTAATCAATTCATCCACCGAAGTCTTTCGAATGAACGACCAATTGTACACACACACTTCGTTCTTGATTGCTGCACTTGTACCATATAATGTGGCATAATGATCCGAAATATTGCTTTCAATAACAGCTGAAAAAATCGGGGTTTCTGTGATGTTGACCAGAATGTGGTCTATTAGGGTCGTGGTGCCCCTACTTAGATCTTCCCTTGTGTTTTTATTAACCACATGTTTTCCAAACTTATCTTTCCTATAATGTTTAACGACTTTATTATTCACTCCGAGTGTAAATCAAGTTTGAGTGAATTTTAAGTCCTACCATTTCATCCGCATGTTTTACATCCGAAAATTTAGACCTGACATATGTTCATAATATTCACTCAGAATCATGCACTAAACCCGGTAGATTAAAGATGCATTTAACGCGAAAACACTTTAAACTCGTTTTTTTTTTAGACCGTTTTACACGGACATACTGTCAAATTTCATATAAAATGACATTTGTTATGTCAAATTAAGGAATGTTGCAGCTAAAATGCTTCTTTTTTTCTGTCAAAAATACTTATGGAAATCCATTTCATCGTAGTCATCGGTGCAAGCCCGCTTATGCATTCGATACATTCGAGTAGGAGGACGGTGGTTCACCATATGCTCTTCCATCAGCTCTTCCAGAAATACGTCTTCTGACGACGAAGCAGTGATGCCGTTTGCCAATTTTTTAGTGAAGTGTTTTCAGGAAAAAATAGAAGTGTTTTGCTGAAAAGTGAAGTGTCATTATAAAAGTTGAGTTCCTTATATTAAACGACTATTTATGGGAAAAAAACATAATTTTTTTTAAATTAGTGAGCTTTAATCTAAACTTTGTGGTATCTTAATACAACATCTTTTGGCGATACCCAGTTCTTGAAACCGTTTCTTTCACAAGCATCAGTGAATTAACAGTGCTAACCTTTAAGTTGTCTCGGCCTAAACTCTTAATCAATTTAGTTTGGGAAAACACGCTATCAGTAGTTGCACTACTATGAGGAAGACACAACACGGCTCCTATAAACTCTTTTAAATGAGGGTACATAATCTGCCCCAAAGCATTTTTGAGGCAGAAGACAGAATGCCAAAAGACTTAAAGACTTTCTTCTTTGGGTAGAATTGTAGACTTGTAGTTATCGAATGGATATGTTCGCATATACGATTTTTGGCTACTTAATGGGAGAGCTCATTAATGAATATATAATGCAATTTCCCAATTAAGAGGGAAAATATAAAGTCTACAAAAAGTGTTTTTGCCAAAGAGGAAGTGTCGAAGTGTTGTCTATGAAAACGAAGTAAAATACTTTGATTGAAGTATAAACGGCAACGCTGCGACGAAGACATCAAAAATTTATCAACTTCACGAATGAAACCCTTTTTTTTTCCGGCTCTTGCTACTTTTTATATTTTACTTTACTTTCCTGCCTCCTGCGAGCAAAGAAATGCCAAATGTGGCTTGAACAAAAAGAGTCAATATAATGAAATTAAGTTTTAATCCGAGTTAAAGTATGTACTTAAATTGGTCTCCGGAGGGCAGTTAAAATAAAACGTTTATGCAACTGGGCTTAAGGTCGGGTTTAACGAGTGAATATTATGGACTTGGGTTTAATTTTCGGGATAAACTCATTTTCATGCAGATGTAAATTTGAACCCATATTAAAGTGAGTGAATAATATCGCCGTAGGTGATCAACGGTATAATAATGCGTCATTCACAAAGTAGCCCAAATTTGCAACCACTGCTAGTGTAACAACAGCCTGACAGGTTTCTAGTAGTATTCATTTTTTCTCGAAAAACACTTTCCATTTCATGAATTTTCTCTCCGTTTAAAAATGACTTAACGACAGTTCTACCTGAAATTTTTTTTTATTTAGATATGTTATTCAAAATTTGTATTTGCTAACCAAAAAAAGAGAACGAAATTTCTAGCCAAAATCGAGGAAATTTTTTTCGCTTCAAAAAACCAAGTCTGCTCAAGCCAACAGTGGTTCATCCGAACAATGAATATGAAAGTGTAGTACATCTTATAAAACTTTTAAAAGGTAATCCATTTGAATTGTGTTATTAATCATGACTTCGTATCAAAAAATATTTCGTTATCAAACGAAAACACCCTGTTAGCAGCACTACCTTACCACCAGACGCCCACCTGCCAAACTTGGCACACCACACTCCTAACACCGACTCGCAGATGCCGCCGTAATCGCTTAAGACTTGGCGCAATACGCAAAAGTCGCAAATCTCACACACACTACCAACCGGCGATGTCAAATCCCCAAGCATGTGTGAAACCCCGCCATGACCGACTCCTATTCATATACGCTACCACTGCATCGTCATGCGTTGCTTCACGCATACAACCGTACCCGTCCGTCTGTCACTGTGTACGTGCGTGTGTGTGTTTCCCCCAAAACCGACTCTGTGACTGTAGAGCAGCATTTTAATCGAGAATTTGCAGCAAAAAAATTCCTTTTTACCGTCAATTCCTTACGTGAATCAATCGACAATTCGAATCTTCTTCGTAATTCAATCGAAAATCGTTTGTAACTCACCTGTGAGTGGAAAAAATACCCAGAATCGCCCTTCCTCCCCCGTTTTGTATGTTCCTCGTCCTCCTGGCGGCTGACTGGTGAATCGCTCGCATCGCGAAAAAAAAAAATACAAAAAAAAAACGAAAAGAAAAGAAAAATAACCCTCGTTGCTCGTCGCCGTCGAGAAAGAAATATTGATCTCGCTACAGTGTGTGGAGAGGATAAAAAGCGAAAAAAAAGTCTAAATTCAGCGCCGCACGAGTGCAACATAAACTCTGACTCCAAGCCGATCGCTGCTGGCTCCGGGCTAAGCTCTTGAGAAGAAGCCAAGGAGCACAAGGACCACTGTTCTGCCGTCGAGAGAGTGGATTTGAGTTTTTTTTTTTTTTTTAGCTCTAGACTCTGCTGCCACTGCCAGCAGCAGCCGCCGCCGCCCCGCATTTGCTGAATGATTATTTTATGAGAGGAGGAGAGACGACGGACGGAGAGAGAGCGGAAAAGAGGCGACGACGACGATTGACTGTGCGAACTGTTAATTTGACATGGCCGGTAAGTGAGTGTAGTAGAAGAAGCCAAATCCGAAGCCCAGGTCCGGTGTCGCGTGCAAAGTAGTGTCTTGCAAATTATTCGAATCGAATCCGTGCCCTGTTCATCTTTCATCGGGACGAAAGTACTATCCGAAGACATCGTTGTCATTGTCGTGGTCGTGGTCGAGTTTTTGTTGTTTGAAATTCCTGTCGATTCCATGGTATTTATCGGGGGTGAGTGAATCAATTTCACTTTCAAGCAGGCGTTCTACTTGTGTTTTTCTGGTTTTCGGCTTGCCTGGCTGAGTCTGCCTACTTGTTCTACTTATGTACGTTTTGTCTTCTGTTGTATGCTCCTGTAATCTGAACGGTGGTGTCATTAGCATTTCTTCTACCCTCCTCTTTGCCCCGATTAATACTATGAACACCCGCCACACCGCTGCATGGTGCGTCGTTTTCTCTGGTGGTGGGACGAGCAATTTTTATTATTATTTTTTTTTTTTTATTTCTTTTGTGTTTCTGGTGTTTTCTCTCTAAAAAAAACAACCATTTTCTGATGATTTTTTCTATTTTTTATTTTTTTTTTTTGTCTGATTTGCATTTGAAAGAGTTGAAGGAGAAAAATTTGTTCAATTTCTAAATGTGGTACACTCTACTAGAGGTAAACGCACACACATCATTGTGGTGTGTTTGCTGAATTCTTTAGTGTTTCCTCTGAACGGCGAGGCGACACACTACGAAATCACACACCACACAGTATGGTGGAGAAGTTTTCAAACTGTTCTAGTGTTTGATTACAATTTTTTGCTTTTCAATTGGAATTTGTTACACACCTGGATTTGTGAAAACTTGCAATTCGATAGGAATTCCATCGGATTTACTTACATAATATGAAAATTCTAGTATCCCCTCTCTGTTTTAACACATAGCGTGCCTAACCGATTTTGAAAAAATTTTATACAGTGCCGCGTCATTCATATTTGAATGACAGTCGTCCTTTCAGCCTCCCGCTTAAATTTTTTTTTAAAGAAATGTACAATATGCCTTACAAATTCATTTTCGGCTAGATTTTACTTTACCGGATATGTCGAAAAGTTAATTTGTTTTTAGTCCGATAGAATACCTTGTGCTTACCTCAAAAGTGCAAACAAAAGTTTTGCGCTATCTTCCGGAAGGTGTAACACGCCCCAACTTTAAAAAAATTGGCTAGATTTTACTTTACCGGAAATGTCGAAAATTGCTCCTAATTTTTGGTTCAATAGATTACCCTACGCTGAGCACAAACCTGTCGGCGCTCTCTTGACGGGGAGGCGTGACCCGCCCACAAAGCTTTATAAAAGCCCATATAAATTGGTACCAAAAATTCAGGAATGGTGCATCCGAATTCTGGGCTCAGTGGTTAGTGTGTCGGACCACTGCGCGTGAGGTTCAATGCTTGAATCTCAGAAAACACCTAAAAGTTTTTCACGGTTCCACCTCTCGCGAACGTCCGACAAACATTCGAGAGTATTGTTGTCACGAGAAAGCTTCTCAAAAACAAATTGCCCTTCGGATACGGCACTTAACTGTATGTTCTTTCCATTTGTGTGAAAAAAATATAACCCACACCGCACGAGTGGTTGCGAGAAACTAGGCCCCAGGCACTTGAAGAGCTGTTGCGCCAAATATTTTTAATTTTTTTTTAAATAAAAAACACCTAATACCTACCTACATTTAAAAATTATGTAAAATAATCTTATCTGGTAAAGCGAATGATTAGAGGCATTAGGGTCGAAAAGACGTTAACCTATTCTCAAACTTTAAATGGGTAAGAACCTAGCCGTTCTTGATATGAAGGTTTAGGTTGTGATATATTGTGCCCAGTGGGCCACTTTTCTTAAGCAGAACTGGCGCTGTAGAATGAACCAAACGTAATGTTACGGTGCCCAAATTAAATATTATATGTTAAAGTGGTAAATATTCATGTAACCTCTACGAAATTAATATAGAGGCACCAAGTTTTTCAAAATAAAATAGCCAGGCAAGGGTGGATGAATAATTTTGGTACCAGCATTAGTATCTTCTTCCTCATATTTCGTCGGGGATATGATCTGAAAACAAGCGATCATAACCCTGCCACTTCACCGCATTTCCACTGATCCATCTGTGGGGTTCGTCTGTTTGACCTCAGAAAATATCGGCAGGCCTCCCGATTTTGGATCACTGGACTATTAAGGCCGATCAAATGCTGGTGTCATTGCATTTGTGTGATCTAGGCGTTTATAGGCCTGCACATCCTTCGCGATGTCTTTGGAACGTTCATAGATATTGCCTTTTTAACACATTTCAAATGATCTCTTCTTTGAACGTGGCAATACCAGCCAAGACTGTCGCGCTCTTTTTTTTCGCGAGATGGTTTTTTTGACATAAAGGCTTCCACGGATCTTCGAACTTCTTATTCGATCAAGCTATATAACTCCTGCTGTCATGCGAAGCATCTTCATCTCAGCTGCCGTTAATTTACTCACATATGTTTTTTATACATTCTCTAACATTGTGAACCGTATGTGAGCGCTGGACGCACAGCTGCCGTGTAGAGCCTTCCTTTCAGCTTAGGAGGTATTTTTCGGTCACATAGGATAGCGGAGTTTTCCCGCCACTTCGTCCACCCTACGCTTACGAGATGATTGATGGTGTCATCACAGGTTGTTCCGCTATTAGATGCCAGATATTTGATCTTTTCGCACTTGGAAGCACTATTCCATTCAAATAAATGTCTGGAATAGGCCTGAGTGGATCAGAGAAAGGGCAGCACAACTACTCTCTCCTTTTTTGAAGTAATGTGATACCCATTTCCCTCCAAAACGTCCACCCAACATCTCGTTGCAGGGATGTAGGATCCTCACTTATGATGGCTCCATCGTCAGCAAAGAATAATTGATGTATGTTGTGGTCCATCACTTTACCTTCAAGCAGATAGTCAAGGACTGCAATAAAGAGCAAAGGACTAAAGACACTTCCCTGGTGCACCCCTATCATGATTAGGAACTCTTCGGTTACTTCAGCGGGGCATCTTACTCTTGTCCATGCTCCTCCGTCTATGATCATCTGTACATAGGTTTTTGGAAACCCTCGATGTCTTAGCGTCACTCATATCATATCTGCCTTTTCAAAGTCAACCAATACAATATGCAAATCCTTTAAGGAACCACGATGCTTTTCCATTATGATGCTTATACTTTGGATTGCATCTGTGATTGATTTACCCGCGACAAACCCTCACTGATCATCAGATAGCCGTATTATTTTTCACAGTCGGCTACGGAATGACCGCTCAATGATCTTCATGGTGTGTGACATCAGCTTGATCGAACGGTAGTTATCACAGTTTCGCGTATCACCCTTCCCTTTGTACACAGGGAGAAGGTAGCTTTCCCTCCATCGATTCGGTATTGGGTCACCCTAATAAATTTTGAGATGAGAATTCTGAGTCATCCGGATCCGATGTCTCAGGGCAACTCATCTGGCCCAACCGCTGTTCGTTTTTTGGAGTATTTGACCTCCTCACTAATTTCCTCGACTGTATTGTCGGGTATTTCTTCGGAGTTAGGGGTTGCTCTTGGAAAGTATAGCCGGGGAAATTGTTTATTCAAAAGTCGTTCAGAATACTGTCCCCACCTTTTCAGAATTGTGTCGTCTTCCACAAGAAGCTGGCCATGAGCATTGTTAATGAACTTTGGCAAACGAATCTCCTGAGCATTCCTCCTTCTTTGGGCGGTTATTTTGAAGATGGTTGCGCTCTTGTACATATTGTGTCGGTGCAGCTTCTGGATACCCTGATTTGCATCAGCAACTAGGAAATATAATTTCTTCAGCTCCCGATACAGGCTTGAAGCTGGGCGGACTTCTTCTTCGCTTTTTTCTTGCAACATCTGTATTCCAACAGTTCTTGCAACACAGCATTAGTATATCGCTTATAAGTCAACCAAAGAACAGAGGAGACTGTAAAGGATACAGACTGAAAAGTTATGAAAAAAAATATTGCTTAAACACTGCGAAATTTTAGTTTTATTTAAAAAAAATAGTTTACGTGTTTCAATATTTTAATAATGTGTGTACGTATGACCTCAAACATCCTGCATGGCATGGAATTTATGAGGTTTTGAAGATAATCCATTTCCAAGTTCTTCCAAAAATCTCGCATGGATTGTTTGATGTTGTTAACCGTGTTGTACTGCCTTCCATATTCGTACACTTTATTCGTCCCCATAAATTTTCGACTGGGTTCTGGATCTAAAATAGGTGTACTTGTCAAACTGAGGTACTCTTTAACCACTTTGGCAGAATGAACAGCGGCATTATCCTGCTGGAAAATGAATTCAGGGCCGCCGACGTCATCCGGAAGTTCATCCAAAGCGTACTATAGCATTTTCAAGTATGTATGTTTGCGAATTCATTTTTGATGGATCTAAGAGGATAGGCATCTTTCCACCGTACCCAAATGCACTCCAAATCATAACACTGCCTCCTCCAAAATAGCGACTCATTCTGACTTCAGGTTTGTCTCGTAAATCATGCCAATAATAGTGACGACCATCCGGTTCATCCAAATTAAATTTTTTTCATCACTGAAGATAACATTTCTCCATTCAGTGGTTCAGGACATGTGATTTTTGGTAAACTGAAGTTTTGTCCATATAAGCAGAAGTCAGCGCAGCTTTTTGAGTATTTTTTTTATAAAAACCATCGTTGGAGTCGGAGGTAATATTTATTGTACAAGACGTACTCCGATGTTGAGATCCAACTTAATTTTAATTTGCGAAGCAAAAAGCTCGTTTTTTATGCCGGTTCGTCACCTTTTTCGGACTACATTTCGCCTTGTTTTGGCCATACTGTTATCCTAGATTTATAAAATGATCAATCACGATTGGAGATCTGGACAATTTCAAAGCAATTCGTCGATTGGACAAGCCATTTTCTTGTAAAATATAATTTTAGTTTTTTCCTCCTTCGTAATGCACTTTCCACAGTCGATTATGTCCAATTAAACAACTTTGCTTAAAACTGCAAAAATTATTCACCTTAAAACTCTAAATTCACAAAAAAATAAAAAACGTCTTACTATGCAATTGATTTTCTTTAAAATAATTGCTGCCTCTATATTTATTTCGCTCTGTGGATCTCCAGAAACAACCACGCAGTTTGACAACACAGGAATTGATCTAAAAGTGAATTACATGCCCATTCTTGCTTCGATAAACAGAGTTAAGAAAAACACGGTTTTATTTTTCAGGCGTTGTAACGTGAAATATCAAATTTTCAGTGATCCCTCTATGGGTCTATATTAATTTTGTGGAGTGTAGGTTCTATGAAGGGAATTCATTTGAAACTTCTTTAGGTAGTTTTGAACAATTTTGAATATGTTGTACTCGAGAGGCGTAAGGAGAATAAAACTGATATTCAAAGATACCTACATGGGAACGCCTTGTTTCACCGCTGAAGAAAATCTCGCGTGCACAAAAACTCGCATGGTAAAATTTGAAGAAAATCTGGCGGCACAGAATCTCGCAGACTGAATCTCGAAAAATCATGTGAGGCTGAATGCTTATGATACACGAAGGTGTATGAAGAATGTCCCATAGTGTGGAATCATTTTAACAAGCAAAGTGGGTCACCCAAGTGCTGTCTAATTCGTCTCGAATTTTGATCATATTACGCGAGATTTTGTGTATGCGAGATTCTGTGAGGCAGAATTTTATGTTGGGGTATTTTGTAACGAAAGCTTTTGTGATGATGACAGATTTTGTGGTGCAAGATTTCGTGTACAACAAAAAAACAAATATTTGGCGCAACAGCTCTTTAAAGTGCCAGTGCCTAGCATCTCGCAACCACTCATGTTGTGTGCGTTATATTTTTCACACGAATGGAAGGGACCTACAGTTTAATGCCGAGTCCGAACGGCGATTTTAGAAGCTTTTTCGTGACAACAATACTCTCGGATGTTTGTCAGACGCTCACGAGAGGTGGGACCGTGAAAAAAACTTGTTCTTGTTTTCTGGGATTCGTGTACAACCCTACCTACATAATGTTGAAGGCATAAGATTATAACCATTTTTATTACTTGCTTTTGTAACCAGACCTGTAAACAAATTTAAGTATTTTGGAACTGAAGTACAACTTAAGTACAAATTACCTTGTACTTATTTATTTTTTTTAGTATAAGTACAATTCCTTGGTATTTGTACTTAAGGGCGAGACTGTAAACCTCTCTCTAAACACCCTCTTTAAAGCATCAACTCCCAACGAAGTTTGCCAACAGATGTTTTTGGAAACGTCGATGGTCAAAAAAAAAAAAAAAACGCGATTGGAAATTCGTCCTCACAGATGGTTCTAAGACCGAATTCGGCACTGCATTTGCCGTGGTCTATGAAAATGGAGATACCCTGTCCAAAGGGTTGTTACCACATCTCGCATCAGTGTTGTCAGCTGAGACCACAGCCATTCTTCAGGCCACGGCGCTGGCAGATAGATTTAAGACTGTCATTTGTACGGACAGCCTTTCTACCCTCATAGCAATCACCAACATCAACAATAACACTTCAATTATTGCAGCCATCCGGGACAAACTGATAAAGAACTAAGAGAAATTAAAGATCTTATGGATTCCAGAGCATAGAATAAGAATAAAAGGCAACGAAAACGCGGATGCGATAGCGAAGGCTGCGGTTCAAGAACCATTGATAACCCACTTTATTTTGAATAAAAATGACATCAAAAAGTAGATCCGTCGATTTTGGAGTGGAAAACAAAAAGAAGAGTGGAATGCCTATACCCACCACTACAAAACTATAAATCCTGATGCCATTGCTTCCACCTATCCAAAGAACTGTACGAAAAATATGATCAAGGCTTTTATCCGACTCCGGCTTGGGCACACATTGCTCACACATGGACACCTCATCACCAGGTGCAGCCCCCCGTATGTAACCTCTGCAATTCCAATCAGACACTTTCTACACACCATCTCATCTACGAATGCAACACTATCCAAGATAAAATGCTTAGTCTTTTTCTCAACTCCAACCTTCCTGACCTACTCTCTTTCCCTTCTGAAACAAATGTTAAGAAAGTATATATCCTCTTTCCATCTGTAAAACTTGAAAACAATATATAAAACCTTACTTGATTTAATATTAGCCGAAAGCCCTGGTAGCTAGTGCTAAGTTTCGTACTATTAATATTATAATTTATTATATGTTAATAAAGTTTAATAATAATAAATTTCAAATATCAGTACCGGGACTTGTATTTGTACTTGCAATTCCTTCGAAGTACTTGAAAATATGATCTTAAGTACTTAACTACTTAAAAATTGTACTTAAGTCTTTTCTAATTCCTTCCTATTCCTTTTAAGTACTTATAGTTCCTCTACCCCCGAGGTTTGAAAATTCCGTTTTATACAATATATCTCGATAAAGTAATCACAAAATAATAGTACAAAATAAGTGACATTTCGCTTAGTTTTCGAGATATCTTATATATACACTACCGGTCACTTGATTACCCTCAATTAAAATGTCGACCTAAATCAAAATGCAGTGGTAATATAAGGTGGAGTAAAAAGAAATCCATTATTGTTGCATGAAATTTAAGGCTTTATTTAGCATAGTTAGAATGATGCTAACCCCACAGGCGGATCGGTAGAAATGCGGTGAATTGGGAGGGTTATGATCCCTTGTTTTCGGATCATAACCTCGCTGATAAAAAGAAGAAGAAGAAGTTGGAATGATGCGATTTAAGTCAAATATGCGCCGTTTTGTTCGATCACTTGTTGCCATTTTGAAGGTAATTCCATTATGCCTCTCTCATTCATAGAAGCCCTCGTCCCTATTGGCAAAAAACTGGGACAGTCGATTTTCACGTGGCGAATTTTTCACTAGCAAAATCGTTCGCCATGGACAGGAACAAGTGCTAATCAGTTGGTGCCAGGTCCGGACTATAAGGTGGATGCATAAGAACATCCCAACCAAGCTTCTGGCGAATCGCTATCGATGTGTGTGGCCTGGCGTTGTCCTGATGGAGCACAATTCCTCTCCTATTGGTCAAAGCTTGCCGCTTCTGGGCGATTGCTTCCTTCAGACGGTCCAATTGTTGGCAGTACAGGTCCGAATTAAGAGTTTTGCAGTAGGGGAGCAGCTCATAGTAGATGATTACCTGCCAATCCCACCAAACACACAACAAAACATTCCTGGCCGTCAATCCTGGCTTGGCCACCGTTTGCACCGACTCAGCGCGATTCGACCACGACCGTTTTCGCTTTAAGTTGTCGTAAGTGATCCACTTTTCATTACCAGTCACCATCCGTTTCAGAAATGGGTCGATTGTTGCGATTCAGCAGCGATTCGCAGATGGAAATTCGGTTCACGAAGTTTTTTTTGCGTTAACTTGTTTGGCACCCATACACCGAGCTTCTTTTTGTATCCAGCCTTATTCAAGTGGTTCCAAACGGTTTTTTGTGCAATGTTTAGCTCCTGGGCAATCGAAACAGTGCTTACATGACGGTCAGACTCGACGATTTCCATGATTTTATCGACATTTTCGACAATTGGCCTTCCGTGGAGCGTGGTCATTGCGTTTGACATCGAAATTACCGGAACAGAATCGACGTAACCAAAACTGCGCATGATTGGCTGTTACAGTATCAGGGCCATAAACACTATTCACATTTTCAGCCGCCTGGTTTGCGTTTTCGCCTTTATCGAAGAAAAACTGTAAAATATGGCGTATTTTCTCTTTGCTCGTGTTCATCTTTGACGTGCGCTCAAACAAAACTGAGTCAACCAATGGCAAAACTGTCAGAGAAGTTTCTGTGTACGAAATGCCATCTGTCTAACACCATTTAGTGTACGTCCGATAGGATGTATACAACGCGAGATACAAATTACTAAAGCCAGCTGTTGAAAAAATAATGAATTTCTTTTTACTACACCGATATTTCTTCGAGTCCATTTTTAAAAATTTCATTTTCCCTTGTTCTCTGTTATCTGACGACAAATAAAAAAAAAAATGATGAAGCAAAAAAGAAACTCCTCATTTTCGGTTTTTTGTCTACTTTAACAGGGACACTTGATTACCTCATCCGTAAAAATAAAAGAAAAAAACAAATGTTTTTAATATATTTTTATTGCTAATATTTTGTATTCTATGGTCATGAAATTTGGGTAGTGACCGAAAGAATAAGATCGCGAACACAAGCTGCCGGAATGAGATTCCTTCGCGGTGTTGATGGAATAACTCGTAGGGATCAAGTTCGCAACACCAGAGTACGCGAAGCGCTCAATGTTGACCAGCTACTTCTCCGAACGGAACGATCTATGCTTCGATGGTTTGGTTACGTAGTGCGTGTGCCCCCAGACCGCCTTCCAAGACGTGCTATGGTTGCCATGCCATCAGGTAGGCGACTCCCCGGTAGGCCTAGAAATAGATGGTTGGACCAAGTCCGACATCTCTCCTGGAGCCGTCTAGGGATTCCTCCTGATGAGTTGGAGTCAATGGCGGAGGATCGAGAATGATGGAGGGTAGAATAAGAACGTAGGGTGGTTTTTCCCATAATTTTCTGGATCTTTTAGAAAATTGTTGACCATCCAAGGATCTCGATCAATTTTTTTTTAACAATTTTTAGCGACAAAGTCGCGTGAGCCAATAAACAACCCGGGAAAGCGGAGTGTATTAAATTAATCGCGCGCAGCGCTCCACTTCGCTAAGGGTAAGAGTTTGTTGTCTGTTTTGCGCCTATATCCAAACAGCAATTGGGTGGCCCACATTGCGGGTTAAACGGATTTTACACTATGGGACATTCTTCGACTCATACACCTGATCATTCATTAATGACCTGATTACAAAGTTTCGGCATGCTTTCCATCAAATTAGGCAGAAATTGCTCGAGAATTCGGTTCCATTCTACCAGAATTCGATCCCAAAGCACTAAGGTTAGAAAGATAATTTTTATACTGCCCTAACCGTCGCTTAACAATTGACCACAGGTTGTCAATTGGATTGAGATCGGAGTTTTATGGTGGCCATTTGATTGTTTAAAACTCTTGATTTTGAAGCCATTTCTTGACAATTCTAGAGGTATGTTTGGGTCGTTATCTTACTGTGAAGCAATTTCTGAGCCTCTGTAATCGGTTGTAACTAAATACGCTGATAGATTGTTTTGCAGAATATCGAGGTACACACTTTATTCATAATCTCATCTATTCGATCTAATGGTCCAGTAGATTTCCACGACAAACACCCCAACTCATCACCTATATCTATATTCTATATACATATGTATAAATAACTAGGGTTGGAAATGGGCAGGTATCACGCAGAAACTGCATCACAGATGTTAAGAAAACTTTGGCGTTTTATACCTAGGATATTGCTCCTTATCTTCAATAAGAATTCTCACGAAGCTGATATGTATTGTTGAAAGTTACAGCGGTGCAAATATTAAGTTCTTAAGCTAAATATAACTTACGCCACTAACTTTAACCGCTTGACATAAAGTTATTGTGGACCACGCAGACAAAGTTGCGGGTATCTGCTAGTCAATAATAAGATCTGCTATCTGTTCCTACGCGGTTAACTTTTATTTCGTCGGACCAAATAACCCTTTTTCATTGTTCAATAGTCCATTATTTGGCTCTTAGCGAATTTTATTCTTCCTATTATGTTTTTCGCTGATAGAAGATGTTTTTTTGGGCTTCCCTCTAGCAGTTAAACCAATCCTTTGAAAGCACGACAAGCAGTCCATTCGCTAACTGGCTTCTGCAGAAACTGCAGATATGAGAAAGAGGAGGAGATAGTTAACTTCTCCTGCAGATGTCTTTTCCTTGCCCACATCAGAAATACTACTTTAGGTGAATAGTTCTGTAACGATTTGACGATCTAAATAAAACCTGCACTTCCAAAATAAATGACTATCAAAAGGCTAAAATGGTTTCAAAAATAGACATGGATCGTAATCCCTGCCTCATAGTGGTATCATAGGACTAGACTGCTCTGAGTGCTTTTCATCTATTAATCTACCTAGTCAGGTCCAACAACCGTTGTCTATGGCGATGAATATCACAACAAAAATGGGGAATGACCAAGGTATACGGCAACCGGTCTTACTGAAGTATGCCTCTGTTAGTCCCACTCCAAGCGCTTGATGTAGGCACGTCGTGATGTCCTCTTGTTGTGAATCACTTTGCGGAATAGGGGATCACACCCTAAAAGAAAAATTCAGGAAAGCAGAGAGATCAAACAGGACCAGCACCTAAACTAACACTCAAGGTCGGAGGCAAGTAAAGACACTGCTAGAGAATTATAACCGAAAAATATAATAACCGATGCATTTAACAAGCACTGTGGACCTTAGCAACCTAGGTATAGCAGCAAAACACTAACGCGCAAATTCATTTGAGAAATTGGACCAAAATACAGACACACTTAGACCAGAAAAGGTCCATTGTGATAGCATTGGATCTACCACAAAATAAGCTACACATGGACTTACAAAGCGTACCAACGAAGGATGCTACTGACGTCTGTATTCGCTAATATCCCTAACAGATATTACATTACATTTTAGCTAAGACAGGGTTTCCTTAATCGCCATAATTTCCGCCTAAAAATTCTATAGTGGTCTGGGAGGCAGATCTCCTTCTGCCAAAGTTGAGCATTTCGAAGATCTGTTTTCGATCCGTCTGTATAGAAGTGAATCCGACTCCTTTCTATCCTGGCAACGCTTTTTCAATCAGTCCGGGCAGGAATAATGACACGGAAGTTCTTATCAAACCTGTGTTTCGGTGCGGTGTTGTCGGAGGGTGCTCTAAGGTTGGGCTATTCTCCCCGAAACTAAGTAAGAATGCACGACTCTTAAAGCTAAATCTGATAAGAATTGTAATGCGAGGGGAACTCTAATGAGGGACGAAACCTCTTCAAGGTATTAGTAGGGGATACAATAGATCATTAAGCCGCGGTTTAATACACCCTTTTTATAAATAATAATAATATGTAATAACATTTATCGCTCCTAAGTATATAATCACACATTTTCATTTTTGCGGAATTTATTGGTTTTGCCCATTTGCAGATATACCTATGCGCCATAAATTCACATTGAAATCTACGAGTATTTGGAATATGATTAAAAAAATTGGTGCAGTTATTTAATTTTCTAATAAATCAGTTCAAGAGAAACCTTGAATCAATGTTAGTAGCTACAAATGATAGGATGAAAAAACTCATTCACAGAAAAGAATAATCATACGAGTACATATAACCTTGGCGGAGACTATTTTTCATCCCATTAGCATGGTTGAGGGGGTGTGAGAGTATCAGGTACAAATTTGTTGATTGGTGGGCGAAATTTGAAATTTTCTTCCTCTTTCTCTTTATAGTTCTCCCAAGACTTTGTTTTCTTCTGTTATGTGTTCGTTGACTACACCTAATATACATACCTGTTGCGTAGTGGATATTTTGATGACTTGTGTGAGCATCATAATTTTCTCCAATCATCCCTTGTTTTTCAGTTGCTTTTCGTTTTTTTTTTTATAATTTGCGCGCGCCGAAGGTCTTGGGTGTCCCAGATCAGATATGGGCGTTATATTCCAGCTTTGGGCTGATGAATGCCTTACACATAGATTGAGACCAGATCAGACGGGGTGAAATATTTTTTTCACCGCTTAAGAAATTCTAGACACATTCCAACAAAAATGGTTATTGATGTACATACCGAAAATGGTATGTCTTTCGGTTTCAGGTATTCAAGTACAATACCATTCATAATAATGGTTGTTGTTGTATGGTTCAAACAAAAAAATACAAATATTTGGCGCAACAGCTCTTTAAAGTGCCAGGGCCTAGCTTCTCGCAACCACTCATGTTGTGTGCGTTATATTTTTTCACACGAATGGAAGGGACCTACAGTTTAATGCCGAATCCGAACGGCGATTTGAGAAGCTTTTTTGTGACAACAATACTCTCGGATGTTTGTCAGACGCTCGCGAGAGGTGGGACCGTGAAAAACCTTTTTTTTTTGGTGATTTCTGGGATTCGAACTTGGAACCTCATGCGTAGTGATTGATGAGAGTATGGTTCAAACATTAAGGTCTTGTAGGTGGGTTGTCTTCAGTAAGGTCGAGACCCAAGAAACCAGCTTCGACTGGGTGAGTCCATAAGGATCTTGGTGTAAGTGTTGTGGAATGCGACGGACAACTGAACAAATGGGCGGTGTTATGTGGTGACGAGCCGCAGTCTGGGCATTGATCAGTGATACTGTCGCGTAAGCGGTGCATATAATCATAAATAATCATAAATCGATTCTCACGACAATTGGGTCTACGTCCCGGAATCGACCCAGGAATTTCCTGGCCAAAGATTGTCAACAATTCAACTACAACATAATAATGGTTGAGGGTCTTGGTTTCGCTTAAGAGACAGAAGACCGCATTGTGTTTTGGATGCATTAAATTGCATTCTATTGGTTGAACCCCATTGGATTTTGCTGTCCAGGTCAGAATTAAATGTGTTTAATGTCCGGCGGAAGAGCAGCGATGTGTAAAATGGAGAGTACTGTCATCAGCGAAGCAATAGATTAGAAGTTGCGGACATTAAAAGGAGAAATAGAGTCGAAGACAAAACAGAGCCTCTATATGGTGAATTGCAGACTTGATGCCTTCCTAGACAACTTTTATTTAACGGCCCGAAAGGTAATTTCCAATCCATTGAAGAAGAGACTCATCGATGCGTTGTCGACAAAAGAGCCTGATGCCAAACTCTGTCAAATTCCTTAGAAATATCCAGCCCAACCATGTTTATGTCGCTAAAATGATAGAGAGATTGATTCCACTTCTCGGTGTGATATGCTATCAAATCAACAGTTGATCTGTTTCTACGAAAACCGTCCTGCCGGTCATTGAGGGGTTTTCATGAATGAATCAAGATATTTCATAAGTTGACGATTTATCAGCGTTGCAATGACCTTAGAAAGAAGGGAAGTAAGTGCAATGAGTCAATAATAATGAACAGGAAGGAAGATTCGCATTTTTTTAGGGGAAATAAAAGTTTATTTAGAGATTTTGCCAGCGAGGAAGAACATCTCTTCAGAACCTGCAAATCGTTTCACTTGACCCATCACAATCTAGCCAAATCTCAGCCTTGTGATTCTTTTTCTGACCAATATTGTATAGGAGAGAAGATTTCTGTACATTTTCTTATAATTAAAGATGTACTCAAAGCCCACTGTCGGTGTGCTTCTAATTGCTTAAATTGTGGCTATTCGTGCAAGCCTTTGTAAAGCTATGAGATGATATTTTCCGAAGGCCTGTCTCTTTACCAGGCTGCCATACGTATGTTTGGTTTTAGAATAAGAGATTATTATTATATTAGATATTCTTTCATTTGTTTACTGTCTCCAGTTTATCTTTCTGTCAAGTACATGTCCCAAATATTTTTTACTGCCAGAGATACGGAGTAGGATTCCAAACAAAATTCGTCTTCTAAAGATTAACAGTCAGACCGCATTTGGTGGCCCATCGGTTTTCGTAACCAAACCCTCGCACCTTCGAGAGGGAGTAGATTTTCTAAAACTATCCCCACTGCATTTATTGCGATATTAGTTTAGGCTCCTTCAATGTCTAGAAATGCAATGCAGAGTATATTCTTTGCCCTTCGGGGACTTCTCGGTTGTGCTTATGGAACGAGTATTATACAGTACCGTTTAAGCACTTTTTTCGTTCATGTGTGCTGGACTTAAGGTGGAGAGTGGACTTACTGACATCAACCTTTCACAACATCATACCTTTCTGCCCAGAACCTCAAACGGATATTAATGATTTATAGCCATAACCTTATAATCTTAAAATCGCTTCCGAAAACATAGACAAAAACTTCCAAGTAATCATAGCTTCCAGATCATTCTGGGAAGAAGAGGTTTTTCTGGAAGACAAGGCGATTCACTTCTGCACTGCCGGATTAAACACCGAGGCGGGGGTGTTTTCTGTGATTCGCTTAATCTCAGTCTCTCCTTCCGTCTTCCAAATGATTGTAGCTTCTAGGCGGAAATAATGGCGATTAAGGAAGTATCGGAAAAACGTGATATCTGGTAAAGATATTGGAGTCTTTTCAGACAGCCAAACAGCAGTCAAACCCTTGGAATCGATTTCTATAAACCATTTAGTTGTTGTTGTTCTTGTAGCAGCTTCACATATACATATACTTTCAATTGCGGTTGGTGTGTTCTGAAGTTTCCAGGACCAAGAATAGAGCAACGCCGATTGGGCGGCTCCAGAGTGCTTCGGGTGTCAGTGTTGTTGGATTTGCCGGCCAGTTGAAGAGGTGTGGTACGTAATGCGGGCCGTTGTTGCAATCTGGGCAGATGTTTGTTAGGTTGGGGTCCAGGTGTGCCTTGTAGCTGTTGAGTTTGCGACACCAGCCTGAGTGAAGTTGAGCCAATGTTGTTCTGGTTTGGCGTGGCAGCTGATGTTCCTCCTTCGCTATAGATGGGGGCGACCATCGAGAATGGCGTTTGGGTGGTAGTTGGCCAAAGCGTTGGAGACTGCAGTTTGGTGTAGCTGGATGAACCATTTAGTAGCTCTAGATTGCCAATCGTCTTTCACAGAGATGGCGGAGCAGTTCAGTATTCACCAGTGTTGGGTGCCAGGGGATTGTGAGGCTGATGAACTCGCTAGAATAGGAACATCTATATCCATCCTTCCAAATAAGAATACTCTTAAGTATATCGATAGCTAGTTGCAAACACAAATTTAAACTGGATGAAAGGAACAAATTTTAAGTGCACAGGTTGAACAACATGTTTAGCCACAAATCAGATTTGGCCCAAGCTGGATCTAAAACACTCTAAGAATTTGATTTCTCTCAACAGATTGCATATTGGTGCTACAATGCGTGCCATCATTGGGCACTGTCTAATAGACAAGCATGCAATAAGGCTTAGTGTATTTTTAAACGATTTTTGTAGAAGCTGTATGGACGAAAACATGCCCATTGTATATCTGTGGCCACAAAGTAAAACCGCCTAAGTCGAGTTAGGACAAAATTGAGTTAAGGATGCCAGAAGATGTTCTGCTATTCGAAGTTTATGCTGCCAAATTTTTACCTTATTACCTGTTATCGTTACCAAGTTATAAGCAGAGAAATAAGACTAAAATTCCAAATTCTCATACTTTTTCGGAAAAAAACGAAAACTTTAAACTCGTTTTCTAAAAATCTGTAAAAATCGACTTAGGCAATTTAACCTTGTGGTCACAGATATTATACATGCCCAGCTCTCTCCCACAGAAGGAAACTTCACTTAGGAGCTCTCTACTACAACGATTTAAGCGATCTGATAAACATAGTTATTAGAAGCCTCTTACGCTTCATCAGAAGTAGAAAATGATTTTAACGAGTATATAGGGGTTATATGAACCATATGGTGTCACAAAGGACCTACCTCTTGTTTAAGCGTGCTGGCGTAAGCTGGCAGCCACTGCAACCTAACCTAACCATAGCCTATAAACATCATAAGTGAACACTTATTGGCTGAAAACATGTTCATTTAAGTTTAAGTTTATTGCCCACACAGATAATATCAGATTCAAAGAACTCTCTATTCAATTTCAACTTTTATTGCTACCCGGTTGAATACTTTTCCGCCATTCTGTATGTGTTGCCCACTTAGCGAAAAGAAAAAGTATGTATAAATAACTAATCTATAACGTTGTTTGTACTGCAGCACCATCAGCAGTCACACTGTTGTTGTATCTGGCCGTAGAGTCGTTCAGTATAGCGGCAAATGTTGACATAATTAATTATCATATCTCTTCTCTACGCCTTTAAGAAAATTAGTAAGCTATGTTATGTTACCTTGTTGCTTGCTTTCATATCTCATCTTTCTTTTCTTTCGTGTATCTATAGCACGAGACGAAGCAAAGCCATAGGTGGTGGGTGCATAACAATATGTAATTCGATTCCTCCATCTCTCAAATGTGTTTCTGTTATGAAGACGACCGATACACTGTGACCTTTTAATTGACCTGCAACTAATTGTAGCTATATAATTTGGATACAAAGTAATTCTCGTGCGAATTAGTGTGCTTTTTTCAAAAAAATACACACATTTTCCAGGTCAAGGTAAATCAATCACAAAAAAGAGAGTCACGGAGTTGGAGAGAGAGAAACTAGTTTTTTGCTTTTTATGATATCATTCATCGGCAGAGTTAGTTTCGTAGACTTTATTTTATATTGAATTGAAAAAAAGCTCACACGCATAATTATCTACGCGACTCTGGTGTTGGAGTAATTCGCCGACATCGCAAAGACTCGCGCTGTTTTGGATTGTTGCGTGTGAGTCATATACCGAGAGGGAGACTATACATTTTCGACTGCACTTAGCATAGTTTAACATTTTTAGACTAATTTGCCGGTAGTAAATCCCTCCAATTTAGATAATGATATTGATTTTATTTGAATGTGTTTCTTTTTTATGTAACAGTACAGTACAGTGGTGAAGGTATCAAATAAACTAAAACATTAGATTCGATGGTTATTGAAGTAGTGTAGTAGTAGTGCGCCATGGTTAGTGTGTCGGTCCACTCAGTGTGAGGTTCAATGTTCAAATCGCAGAAAATACCAAAAGTTTTATTTACGGCCCCACCTCTCGCGAGTCTTGACAAACATTCGAGAGTATTGTTATCATGAGAAGCTTCTGAAAAAAAAGAAAAAAAAAGTTGTCCTTGAGATACGCATACGCACACAACACGAGTAGTTGTGAGAAGTTAGGCCCTAGACCCTTCATGGGCCAAATATTTACCTTTCTTATCAAAGTAACACTTCAAAGTGCTAAAACCTGTTAAGAAAATGAGATTTGAGTTATTTTTCCACCAGACTATGATAATTATTTTCCTTAATCAATTTTTTTCAACTATAGGACGTGGCAATTTCCATCTGTCCAGTGTGTAATTCAACATGAAGGTTATGTTATGTAGAGACTGCTCACCTAGACCAACAATGGTCCATTGTGCCCATTTTATTTTTACGCTGAATTTACATCCATCTAGATAAAGATATGAGTCTCGACGGTCTGTCAGAAACCACTGGTCTAAAACCACCTAAATAGGGATATAAATCTCAGGTGGTTTTTCAGCTCAATTTGACATAGGTCCTCCAACTCAGTGAAGAAGTAGCTATCAAGAGTCCTCATTATTCTGTCAGGGCATTCACACAGCAGGTGTCGGACAGATTCAATTTCTTCCTCATCCCTGCAGCTTCTGCAGAAGTTGTTGTGAGGTATACCGATACGCTCTGCATGAATTCCAATGGCACAGCGTCCTGTGATTACGCCAGAGAAGACCCGCGTACTGTAACGACTAAGCGTAAGCGAGCTCCCCATTATTTGTAACAATCTGCTTTGGCCAGTCGCATTTGTAAGAAATTCTTCTATGGAATCTTATATCAACTATAAGGGTCGGCGTCAAGTAATCAGTAGCTGCCAATATTCCTCATTATGAAATAGCTTTGATCACCAACGACTTTGTTCGCCAAATTTCAAATTCACGAGAAAAATGACGAAAATGGCTTTTTTTTTTAAATTGGAATTAGTCATCTCAGTCGATGTCCTCCGCAGAGCAGGGATTGCTGTTGCAGTCGCCGCGATTTTGTAGAACAAACCCACACTTCGTTGTGGTCTTGGAAGGTCTAAGACAATGACTGAGTCACCTCTGATTGGATGGGTTCTCAAGCGGTAGGAAGTGGAAGGACGTCTCATTGCAGTCATCTGCGCTGTACTAACTGTCTTGGCATCGCTGGCCATCTTCTCGGGCAAGAGCTTGAACTCGTATCGCTCGGTGAGGAAGCATTTACGAGTACAATTATATAATGGTGAGAAGGTAGTCCATGATGGGAATCTAGTTATCAGTCGCTTTTGATTTTGTGTTGAAGCTTGCCGAATTTGTTGCTGGCGGTCCGAAGGCCGATTAGGTAGTTAAGGGGATAATGCTGAAATGAGCGAATTACCGCTGTTGTGATTTAAAACTTTGAACGTAAATTGTGGCCTTGGGATGCCGCTGTGCATAATCCCACTTCCATAAGCCTGAAAGTGTTCTGCGCAATTCTGCTGTTGCAGTAGAAATCCTCAGGAAAGAGATTGTCATAGTCTCCAGCAGGTATAAATCCGGGTAGGTGACGATCTTATAGATCCAGTTACCCCAATTCACTGACACATCTCGCAATATATTGAAAAATAAGTCTTACAACCCGTTAATAAATAAAAAAAAAACTATTAACCGAAATTCCAGACACCTAATGGTCTTGCTTTACAATTTTTGAGTAGACGATCTTTTCAGTTAAGTGAGTGGTTTTTAGCTTGATTCCTCCTCGACTGTCCTGCGCCACGTTTGCTTAGGAGTCCCGCTGTTCTGCCTGCCTGCTTGGTGTATTTCGCAATGGAGTTGACGTGCCGTAGGGTGTGTCCAATCCACTGCCACTTTCTCCTTCGCACAGTAATCTATATATGTTCTTAGCCCGTTCCCAGATAAAGTTGTTCCTGGGAGATACGATTGCGTCGAAAGATGTCTAAGATGTTTCTTAGACATCTGTTTACAAAGGTTTGCAGTTTGCGTGTGATAGTGGTATCCACCTTCCAAGTACTGCACCCATCCAGCAGTACTGATTCTGTTGGAGCGGAACAGTCGCAACTTGGGATTTAAGCTTCTTCAGACTTTCGATAGCATTCCGATCGCAGCTTTTGCCTTCCCGATTCTGCTGCACACATCCAGTTCGGTGCCACCGCGGTCAGCCGAGACCACACTTCCCAAGCATAGAAAGTTGTCTACTTTCTCGACTACCTGTCCGGCAATGTTGAGTTGAGCGCGGGTGTTAGAAGTGCTCAGGGCTTTTGTTTTGCTTGTGTTTAGTTTAGGTAAGTGGGCTGCCGTAGAGGGTAGACATTTTCTACACCACATAGGTCAGTATAGACCCATTGTGATACCAATGGGGGGAAAGAAAGATAGAACTAATCTCTTCCTCGTGAAAAATATACATGTAGTAGAAAGCATTTAATACTTTGTTTGCCCGAGATACAAACCATCCAGAGGATTTAAAGAAGTTTGCGATGTCGTTTACCGGTCTGTTGGACAATTCTTCTAAATTCTTAAAGAAGTATTATCCAAGGAACTGGACTGGACTGTTTATCTTAAGCCCCACTTTGTTTTTCTCAGCGTCTATATTTTGGGCCATCAGCTGAAGGTCCATTATCCGATGAGAAAGTAGGCAAACATCGTCAGCGTAGTCGAGGTGTTTAAGGTTAGTTGTCCCGAAAACACGGACTACACCATCCCACGTCTAAATTTTGACAAGACTTTCCTTGTCACCATCCCTTCCAGATCACTCTGGAATGAAGAGGCTTTTTTTAGAAGATGGCTCGATCCACTTCTAGCCTGACGGCTCAAAAACGAAAAACGGAATTGGTGGAGGTGTTTTCTCTGACAGGCTTAATCTTAAGCTCTTCTTCCGTCTACCAAATCATTGTAGCGTGTTCCAGGCGGAAATAATGGCGATTAAGAAGGTCTTACCTTGGCTAAAGAGAAACGTGATATCCGCCAAGGACATCCGCATCTTTTCAGATAGCCAAGCTGCAATCAAATCCTTGGAATCGATCTCTATAAATTCAGTAGTATCCCTAGACTGCCATTCGTCTCTTGCGGAGATGTCGGGGCAGTTTAACAATCACCTCATTTGGGTTCCGGGGCATAGGGATATTCCGGGGAATTGTAAGGCTGACGAACTCGCCAGAATAGGAACAACTGTACCTATCCTTCCAGATAAGGATAATCAAATTTAAATTCAAGCTAGATGCAATTGAAAGAACAAATCTTAGGTAGATAAGTGGTACAACATGTCTAGCGACTAAGCAGATTTGGCACAAGTTGGATCTGAAACGCTCTAAGAAATTGATCTCTCTTAATCGATTGCATATTGGCTCTGTTATAGGTGTAATTACAGGACACTGTCTAATAGGCAAGCATGCAACAAGGCTTGGCGTATATTCAAATCACTTTTGCAGAAGTTGCATGGACGAAGAAGAAGAAGAAACCATTCCTCACCTTCTTTGTGCATGTCCAGCTCTCTCCCATAGAACGAAGCTTCACCTAGAAGCTTTCTATATTAACGATTTAGGCGATCTGATAGATTTAGACATCAGGAGCCTCCTTCGCTTCATCAGAAGCTCTAATTGGTTCTAACGAGTAGGCTGGGATTACATGATCCTTCGTGGTACCACAACGGACCTTTCTTGGTCTATGTGTGTTGGCGTAAGCTGGCAGCCACTTCAACCTAACCTAACCTAAGGTTAGTTGTCGTAGTCCATCGAATTCCATTGTTATCTTCCGTCAATGCACCACGGAGAACATCGCTGATGACCACCAAAAACAACAGCGTTGTCAGTATGCGCACTCCTGACGTACTCCACTTTGGACTTCAAAATGATCCGACACCTTACCATTGTGACACTTACTTCCCTCGTATGTAGCCTTGATAGCTATGAGTTTTTCTGGGATGCGCAAGGCCAACCAGATAGCATCTCGATCCAAGCTGTCGAAAGCCTTCTCGAGATCGATAAACAGTCGATGTAGCGGAGAAAAAAATACTGTGAATCAGAAGCAAGGATAAAAGTAACAAAAAAACTTCCCAGTTATCTGGACCCAACCGCGGAGTTTTTCTGAAACATAAGCAACTGAGTTTTAAACCACTACATCAAATCTTTTTCTCTCTCTATTTATCCTTTCCAACGCTCGTACTATGTAAAAACATTTAAAGGGTATTCATAACCCCTTGAGTGCGCGCAAATTAAAAAAAAAAAGATACTGAATCCATAGAAATAGAAAAGACAAACATTTTGGTATATCTCATTTTTCAATCTTTGTGGCCTGTAGTGTTATGTAAAAACGATCCTCAATTGTCTGCGACCATTTCCATTCATCACTTCTAGCATTCTACAACTCCTACTCTGACCCGATACGTTGAAATTCTTTACAATGCCAAACGGAATCTTTAATCTTTTCATGTGTTCGTTTGCGATTCGATCGGTTTACTTTATCTGTCTCTAGCTCGTATCACATGCTTCTTTACTTCAACCGACTGATTACGTACTCGTATACGTACATGTGGGAGATGTTGTACTCGTACATACGTCTTCATTTTATTTTAGAATAAAGTAATCTGAAAGCAAATGCTATAAGTTGTAAACTAGATTCGTTAATTTTACGTTCAAACGTTTGGTATTCGTGTTGACAAGATGACTATCAGACTTGTTATGTAGCAAATTGTAGTTCGAATTCAATTGGCAGTGAATGTGCTAATTGGTAGAGAAATGTTGGCAACAAGGTAAATTTTTATTATCTTAACAAGCTGTAGCAGCAACTGTGTTTACATTTCAAAAGAGTTTTGTGCTTACCACATTTACTTCTTATTTTGGAGAGAAAACTAAACTGGAAAGACAATCTACAAGAACGCACAAGTAAAGCTAATGTAGCTCCCTATTCCTGTAAAAAGACTATAGGTAGCAGCTGTGGTATGAAACCTGAAATCACTCCTGGCTATACGTGCTCGTTATCCTATCAAGCCTATACTACTCTTTGGCGTGATCGTACGGTGGTCTGCTCTTACTCACTCAACTAGGTAAGGCGCAAAGATCTGCATGTATTTGTTTCAGTGGTGCACTGAGAACTACTCCTTCTGCGGCGATGGAAGTTTTGTTCCATCTGCTGACCTTATATATTTTCGGCAAACAGATTGCTGCCAGTGCGCCCATTCGTCTAAAAGCCTTCTTACAGTGCTCCAGCTATCACACTGGCCACTCCTCGATCCTTGATGTTCTAAACTTTACCCGTAAAAATACGGACTACACCCCGCCGAAACTGAGATTTGACCGAAACTTCCGTACGCGCAACCCTGAACGTGATGAATGGGACAGCTCTCCCCCTGTAGATGGTAGTTCGGTTCACTTCTTTATCTCAACCTGAGCATCTCTTTCCGCCTCCCAGATTACTGTAGCGTTTTTCAGGTGGAAATTAGGGTGATTAAGGAAGCCCTGTCCTGGCTAAAATATAATGTATTGTCTGTCAGGAATGTTAGCGTTTTCACTGACAGTCAAGCTGCAATCAAGTCCCTGGTATCGTGCTCCTTCACTTCAAAGGCCGCATTAAATTGCCGTTTGTCTCTTACGGAGATGACAGAACAGTTCAACATTCACCTATGCTGGGTGCCAGGCCACATGGACAGTGTACAACTCTAGAATGCTGCCTAATATGCCAGTCCTGGGTGTGCCCCTCGCTACATGTAAGCATCTACCAGAGCTGCACGCTATTAGCAAGACTAATTACAGATGGGAGAACGGCTCAACGTGTCATATCTCGCTAAAGCGATCATAGTTCTGCTGGTTTATTGGTGTCCTCACTGGACACTGTCTTATAGGTCAACATGGCAAAAGAATTGACCTCTTTTCTAACGACTTCTGTAGGAGCTGTAGGCGCGAGGAGGAGGAGAAAACCATTCTTTAACTCCTATGGACATGGCCAACCCTATCTCGTAAAAGAATGCTCCATCTGGGAAGAATGCTCCCTTCCTTGATGACCTCGGTGATTTGGCGTCCTTAGGCGTCATAAGCAGCCATTGCTTTATCAAAAGCTCCGGTTGGTTTTAATTAGTCCTTGAGTGGTCCATGGCATCACATTGGGCCTTTACTGGCCTGAGTGTGTCTGTACTTTCGTGCAGACAGCCAACCTAACCTAACCGAACATACTACATTCACTTGCCCATTTCTCAGCTTCAGGACAACGTAGGAAAATTGCCTTTACCTTCAAATCTTCGGCATTAAATATGGTACTGCAAGCAACTTGGTTAGTAGTTAACTTTTTGATTAGATTCCTGATATTGCATCGAGATGATGCATACATATCAAAGATTACTTCTAAGCATATACACTTACTTAGGTACCGCTACAGTGCGAGGTGTACCTGGGCCTCAACCAACAAACCTTTCCACCCAGCCTGGTTACGAGCCAGCTGCTTCCAGTTGCGCACGTCAAGTGCAAAGGTCTATTTGAGGTGGATTTGAAGATTTTCTGGGCTGAAACGTTGGGCTCCATCCGCCCTACATGACTCAGCCATCTTAATCGCTGTACGTATATGTGAACTCTTCTGGCTAAGTCGATTTCCTTGTATAGTTCGGCATTGTACCTTCTAGAAGAACTTTTCTCTCAAAGTCACCAAGGGCATCCTCATCCGGTCTTAACAAAGTCCATGCCTCTGCGCCATACCGCAGGACTGAGATGATTAGTGTCTTATACAGAGTTACCTTAGTAGTTCGAGATAGGTCTTCGGTACTTAATTGCCTTCTTAGCCACACTGGTGTCATTTGCGGAGCTTACCATAGAGCCTAGGTAGACAAAATCCTTTACTACCTCAAAATTATATCTGTCTATTGTGGCGTTCTGTCTGAGACACCGATGTTGGGTGTCCTTTTTTATAGACAGCGTGTATTTTGTTTTGCTTTCATTGACCGCTGAACCCATCTTTGCTTCTGCCTCAATACTCGCAAACGACCCACGGACGGCGCTGAGTTCTTCCGATTATGTCACTAGGCGTGTTTTGGTGAGAGTAATTCTCAGTAAAGTAAGATTTAGCATGGGGTACACCAACAAAAAATTACTGACAACTACTTAAGCTTTTATCTTCAGCCCAACGTGAGTTGGGATGTATAGTTTGCAACACTCAATTTCAGAGGGCGCTGAAACGATGTTTTTAATGTTTCAGAGGCTGATAGCGAGCAGGTGCACCAATCTTAAATATTAAAAAGCTTTCAAACCAGATTGACTGTGGGTCGTTTTAGTGAGAAGCTTTTACTTTGCTTTGCATAATTCTCACCAAAATACGCCAAATGTCATCGGCGTTAGCGACTAGTTGTACCGGCTTATAAAACATTGTACCTTCGGTGTTAGCTTGTGAGTTTCATACAATTCTTTCAAGTATTATGTTAAAGAGATCGCATGGTAGCGCGTCACTTTGTCTAAGGCCTTTCCTGACGTCGTGGCCGCCTTTGGCTTTATAAGGGCTTCGACCCTATTTGGCATGGAATCGTAAAGGTGTCTATTTCTTTATACCACATTTTTTCGATGTGGCTCTGGATTCCTAATTCCTTAATTTTACACCCAGATGCCACACGTGCTCAAAGGGATTCATGTCCGGACTGTTTCCGGGCCAATGGAGTGAATTTATACCCAGTTCATTTTTGCAACTTTGAACCTAGAAGCAACATTTTGTAAAATTGATTAAAAACACTATAAAGATTGATAAAATTATGGAAATAAGAGCGGAAAGTTCATGGTTTACTTACGGTCTTAGCACGATGGCAATGTGCGGAATCGTCCTGAAACAAACACTCGTGTAGTACTGATTCACTTCTTCTTTAGTGGAAACCACTCAATTTTCTATGACCTCTGTACTTTACAGAATTTTAGGATCCATACAATATCGAAGAGTGCTAGATCTACCTTTAGACCTTTTCGGACGACCTGCTACATATCCTTTCTTCAACCGTTCTCCAGATCGGCTTAGAACTTTGGCCTATCCGTCTGAAAATTCCAGGTTGGTTTAGACTCATCTGAGAATATGATCTTTCGCCAGTCATCTTGGGTCCAATTCTGCATTTCAACTGACCATTCTAGACGACTTTTTTTTTATCTTTTGTCGTCTGATAGGCAAACAAACTTGCTTCTTTAAGTCGTCTCCCGTGGTTTCCACAATATATCTTCTTCTGGTGCAGTAACGAACGAGAAATTTCTTTCCTTTGTTCACCTTCCTCCATAAGACAGGATTTGACCCTTTTCATATTTTTTTCTTTTTTTTCCGAGGGTAGGTGAAAATCTTCAACAAGACACTATGAGGATCGCCAGCGCGTGAAGTTCCTGCTAGCTCCGCAGTTTAGACGCGGTTACTTATCGCGCTAAGTCTAAAGGTTTGGTTCTTTGTAGACGGCGTAGTAAATTTCTTTCATCCAAAACTTGGAGGACTGTAATATTTACGTGACTTTCTAGTCGACTTTTATGCTTTCTCGCGTAGTTTTTGATTTCGTCTTCGATTATTTTAATGCCAAGATCTCTGTGGATATCGCTGTTTCTGACATACCATGGCGGATTAACAATACCTCTTAGTACTTTGTTTTGAAAAGTTTGTAAAATTGTAATATTACTTATTTTGGTACAACCCCAAAGTTGTATACCATATGTGTTTGGACATAGGCTTTAGCATTTGCTTGTATAAAAGCAGTTTGTTCTCTATATTAAGTTTGGAATATTTTCCAAGTAACCAATACATTTCTCTATATTTATTATCTAGTTCTTTGCGTTTTTTCTTTGCATGCGCTTTCTATTTCAGCTTTGCATCAAGTGTCATTCCAAGATACTTAGCCTTGTTTGCAAACGGAATTTGAACCGAGTTCGAAAATATCGGCAAATTATTTATTTTCTTATAAGTAAAATTTACATGAACAGATTTGGTCTCGTTGAGTGCGATTCGCCAAACCTTTGTCCATTCATTTACTCTATCCAAAGCTTTTTGCAGTTTTACGGTAGTATCTTCGACCGTTTTACCTACTGCCAAGATACCAGTGTCGTCGGCAAATGTAGCTAGCTCAGTGCCTTCTACTTGCGGTATATCACGAGTGTATAATAGATACAAGACTGGACCAGAACGCTTCCTTGCGGCACCCCAGCCATTATTGCCTTAAAATCTGAATATTCGTTTCCACATTTGACGCGGAATAGTCTATTTGTAAGATAGTTCTTCAAAATATTATATAAGTGCTCTGGCAGAATTAATATTCTCTCGAACACTTTGGATATACTAGTAAGAAGCGAAATCGGTCTATAAGACGTTTTTTCATTCGGCGGTTTTCCGGGCTTAAGGACCATCATGACTTCAGCGACTTTCCATTGACTGGGAACATATTCTAGTCCAAGCGCGGCGTTTATAATGAACAGAAGCTTAATTAGAGCTTTTCTTGGTAGTGCTTTAAGAACCTCTCCCGTGATTAGGTCGTATCCAGAAGCTTTCTTAGGTTTAAGTTTCTTTATTTCTTCCTTAAGTTCGTTTAGTGAAGCCTTTCTTATTGCACTATTGGCTATATACGACGTATTTATATTTTCAATAAGAGCCGGACCATCAAACGGTTTAAAAGTTTGTTTTCATATTTTGTTAACTGCCTTTTGCTCATTGCACATTTTTCACTTCATGGTCCGAAAACGATTAAAAGCCTAGGCGATTTCAAAAACGAGGAAACCTCGATCAGAAAGACATATTAAGAATCCTAATGACTCGATAATGAAAGAATTTTCCGTCCAATAAACAAAAAAACAAAAAAAAAAACAAATACGGAAACAGAGCAGGCCAAAGTCGAAATTTTCTGTTTTACTCGAGTGCAGCTTTTTTTTTAGCATGTTTAGTGTACAACATACATATCCTCTTAGATACTGCATAATTCTCCACGTTTTTCTGACTAATGACTAAGTAATAACCCTAATAAATAAATAAATAAATAAATAAATAAATAAATAATCATAAACTCTTTCTTATACTAGATAATCCATTGTTTCTTTTCATCTTCTTATTGAGGGTAGCACAATGCACCGAACTAGTAGTTTATATCAAGACGCTATATCCTAACACTCATCATTTACTTGTTCTTTCTCCTCATCCACTTGACAATAATTTTTTCCTTGAGGGTCTTATGTGTATATAGAAACAAAAAGGTAACTTTTCCCTATGTTTCGTGTCCATTATTCTATATCGTACACAAAAAAAGAAGTATTTATGGAACAATAGCTAGCACTTTGGTTTGCCTTTTGAGTGTGTAGGACCAACTACTTTGTTGTTGACTAAGTTCCAACTAACGATTTAACTTGTTTTAGAATAGGCATGCATGAGGAGGTAAAAACTGCTATTAATAGAACAGCACTTGTACAATTTGATTGGTTTCACAAAAAGGCAAAATTTGACCGTGACAGTGGCTGGATATGAATGAATACTCTTTTTCTGATGTTTTTTTTCTAGTGTCTGCTCTATTTATGGTAAAAGTTCTTAGAACTAAGCACGAAGGTTGGCAAAGATGATTTGTTATGTACTTTTGGTGTGGATGACCCATGGGCATGTAAAAATTCCACTTGGGTTGCAGTAATAAAAACCATTCTTATGTATGGGGCTCTTATGTGATGGAAGGCAACGAATATATTAAACATACTGGATATGTTGGCCATGGTACAAAGAACAGCCTGCATGGCCATTACAGGTGCTCTACGCGCAACACCCACGGCTGCGCCCGAGATCTTTCTGTATCTTTTACCACCAGACCTACAAATAAAATTACAAACGGGCAATAGTGCGCTTCGGGCTCACTAACGCAGGTCTCTTCAAAACCAGTAATGTGGGGCATAGCTCCATTCTTAGAGAATCATTACCATATCTCTGATAAATCGGACGATATCCTTGGTGCCTTAGACTTCGACACACCTTACGAAGCAATATACCCTGTTAGGGAGGATTGGCAAAGGAAGACATTCTCTGACCGCATTGAGATTGCAATACATACCGATGGTTTTGAGAGCAGGGATATTAATCCACAGTTGGCTCTGGGACTTCTGGGCACATGTAGAGGTTCTAGCTGTACTTAATGCTGCGGAATTACTTAAGATGGGATCAATATCCGATAAGAATATCGCCATCTACATTGACAGTCTGGTTTCGCTAAAGGCGTTATAGTCTTACGTCAGAAAATCTGAAATCGTCAGGAGCATAATTCTGTACGCAGAACTGTGTTGTGTACCTGGAAACTGCGATATAGAAGCCAAACCAAAAAAACCGACGCGCTGGCCAAAAGAGGAGCAGAGCTCCCACATAGTAACATAATTGGAGGCATAAAATCACCATAGTGCGTGGTTAAGAGAATTATTCACGATATAATCATCAACATGGCCGATCTATGATGGTCCAACTTAGAATAGCCTTATGGTTAGTGCTAGTTAACCAATTCTGGGGAGATTATAAAACAAGGCAGATGACGGACAAGAACAGCGATAGGGATACTCTCTGCTCATTGTCTTCTAAGGAAGCACGCTATGAAATTAGGAAATTATATTATACGCATGTATGCAGGTACAACAATGACCTACATGCCTCAGAGGACATAACTCACATAGTCTGTGAATGTCAAGGCATTGACAAGACTAGGCTAAAATACCTTCTTCAATAACTAAGAAGAGGTAGGGTTCTTGAACCATAACAATGATATATAGTATACTTATACATAAATTCTGTAGGGAAGTGTATGAAAGAATTGGTTTAGGTTTTATGTCCTAGGAATCGCGATGTGCCCACTATGGTGCCTAGTGTTTTATGATAACCTCATAACTCTACTAACTAACATAATCTGCAGTAATAATGTTGTAGTTTTCATAATTGGTTTTGGGGTAGATCTTTGATATTGATGTGCCACAGTCATGAAACGAGCAGATGTCTGGTTATTTGACCTGCAAAGCTGTTGCACTATTTCGAAATGATTAGATTAGCAAGCCAACCCTGATGACAACTCTGGGAATTCATCGATAATGAATAGAACTTGAAGGGTATGTTTAAAAGAAAAACGCAGTTTTCGTTATTACAGGGCGGCTGACATGAACTGTTACCAACTTCACGTCGCTGTGTCTGCCAAACTACGAACGACAGCGCGCTCAAAATTTTATAGTTGTTAGTTCATTTCATTGTTGATAAGCGTGTGTCAGGTTTTTTTTTCTCGTGTGTTTAGTTTTTGTTCTATCGACAATGGAATTCAAACGTAATAGTGTTATTGCCCTTTTCTTGGCTGGAAAATCGCAATCGGCTATTGTTTGTGAACTGAAACATTTGAAAGTGAACAAAATGTTTATGTTTCGCACCATATCGCGTTAGAACGAAACCGGCAGCATTGCAAAACGCTATGGAGGTGGTCCGAAAAAGACAGCAACATCATCAAAAGTGATTCGGAATTTGAAGGCCAGAATCGAACGAAATCCTCGGCGTAGCGGAAGAAAAATGGCTGCTGAGTTAAACATATCCAGAGAACGAATGCAACACATTTTGAAAAATGAGCTCGACCTCAAGTCCTTAAAGTTCCAAAAAGTGCACGATTTCACACCCGACCAAAAAAAAGTTAGAGTGGAAAGAGCAAAGGAGTTGATCCGTTTGCACGCAAATGGCCAATTGCCAAACATCGTCTTTTCTGATGAAGCACCATTTCCAATTGAGCATCATGTCAACAAGCAAAATGATCGAGTTTACTTGCCAGAGAGGTAACCGCTCGTATTTTTGGAACGTGGCGTTAAAATAAACGCGATCGTTTATCGTGAAACTGTCTTGGAAGCTGTTTTGAAGCCATGGGCACGCAAACATTTCGGCCAAAGACCCTCGACATTCCAACAGGACTCTGCACCTTCCCACAAAGCTCGAGCAAATCAATTATGGCTGCGACAAAACGTTCCACACTTCATTTCCTCGAAACAATGGCTATCGAATTCTCCCTATGCGAATCCATTGAACTTTTTTGTCTGGGGCATTTTAAAGGCCAGGGTTGGCACTGAAAAATAGCAAACAACTGACGCGCTCAAGTTAGCGCTTCGCCGGGAATGGAGGCGCATTACACAGACCCACTTGAGTGCAGCGTGCGATAAATATATTGACCGTCTCAAGAAAATTGTTCGTGCCAATAGTCGCCATATCGAAAATATTAACTAGATCCTTAAATTTGAATAAATTTCTATCATTGTTTCTTTGGATTCAATAAAAATATTCACAAATTAAAATACAGCTATTTGAATTAGTAACAGTTTATGTCAGCCACCTTGTATTTTTGCTTATCTGGCTCTTTTTCTGAGATTTGAACTATCGAAGACTCAGAAATTGTTGCAACTAATCGGAGCTAGTAATATAGGGTTGTAGTTGGAGTGGTTCTAATAGTGGTGTTTGTATCTACCAATGCATACTAGTTGTTGAGTTTTCGTAGTTGGCTTAAGGTTCTCAGCTTTGTATACCTTGGAAAGCCAGAATGTGTGTTAAGTTTTCGGCTAATGCGTCTCGTGCTGAACATGCATTCTGCCCAGTTTGAGATGGCGTCAAGAGCTTATCTTATGGCTTTTAACTTTTAACTTTAACGTCTAGGAGGCCTGCTAGAGTGAGTTCCCTGTGATCACCAACCCATAGATCATTCTTTCTACCGATATATCTTTCATATTGAAATGTTTTGTCGGTGAAACGTCCTTTAGATTTAGTTTTGAGCTGATGATAATGCCCAATAAATCTTTCTGTTGTTTTCAAGATTCGGGATTTTGAAACATATGGCACATAATATGTAACTCCTTTTACGTAATTCCTGAAACTTTGTCCAAATCATGAAACGATTTGTTCTATTATTCATTCATAAGTTGCATAGGACTGCTCCAAACATAATCATGACCTGCTTTCTATTCCTTTTAAGAAAAAAAAAGGCTAATCTATGCGACCTTGAGTTACTGTCACGACTAACTCACCCGTTAAATTGAAAATCCTTAATCTCTGTGAATAGAACCGCAGACACTTTCCCATAATGCAGGCAGCATTTTTGTGTAGGAGTTAAGTGTGCTCACATTAAGTAGCAGTTGCTCCGAATTCGGATGCTGAACACACATTGCTGCTAATTTTGTAAACAAAATGTTTCGCTATTAATTAAAAAACATAACACCCACTCACGTTATGTGCTGAGTGTCAGACAAAAAGAGACACGGGCAACACCATTCCAGAAGTGTGTGTGCTGCTGCTTTTTGTCCATAGTCATCAGTCATTCGGTAATGAAGAGAACCTTCTAAAGAACAGAATCCTTCTCTCACGTATACCCGTGAGTCATGTGTGAGTCACAGGGGCGACTGCATTACTACCCCTCCCTTTGCACCCTTAATTTCATTTGTGGTTTATTTTTGTCAAGGTAAACCCCCCCCTATGCTGATAATAATAATTCTATTTCAGTTTATTTATTTACGTAACTATTAGCTACTCCACCAACCGTCTCCATCTCTGTGTCTCTAATAATACATTACGACACAATTAAAGAAAAAAAAAAATACTTTTTTAAGGCAAAGAGCTGCTTCCCCGTTTATTTTTCGTCGCCGCATTCTTATTCTACTTTTCTTCTTTTTTTTTTTTTTTTTTTTTTTTTTTTTTTTTTTTTTTTTTTTTTTTTTTTTTTTTTTTTTTTTTTTTTTTGTATAACCACACACCGTGGCTGTGTCATTCATGCCTCACGAATGATGAACAATCAAAACCTAGTATAGAGCAGCGGACAACGATGAGCAAAAAAATGTGATTTCCCGATCTCGATTCTTCTCTTCCTCACTCGCCTCGAAGAAAGCGAGATAGAGACCCAAACATTCCTGAGCAGAACTATTTGCAATTTAATTCGCAAAATACTAGCTCTTTTTTTTCTGAGATACATATTATCAATCAATAGATGGAGGCGTACACACTACAACCCATGTGTCCATGCGGGGCACTGCCTAGTTGGTAGCCGATGTGCCTACATCTAGTTATTAATTATAATTGATGTTTATCTCACTTGGGGGCTAAATAACATTATAATTTGATGCGAATTAGCTTTCAATTGCAACAGGCGAAAGTAAACGCGATTTTGTCGAATTTGTCCTTAAGCTGTCGGGGGGGACAACGCGAAGTGACAACATTTTTTTGTCTTCTTCATTGAATAAAGTTTTGGGCTTAGGATTTGTTTGGTGAGTTTATTGACCATGTGGAATTAATATTCCATGTCTGTAGGAGCGGTCGCGCGCGATTGGAATAAACATGAATTAACTAATTGCATATCATCACAGTAATTGTTGTTGGGGTATACTACGACTGGCAATAAAAAAACCGACGAGATTGAGATTAATAAACTTCCATAGATGGCGAGAAATCGCCACAGAAACTAATTATAGTCTGTCGAGTAACACTAGTTTTTGTAGGTAAAGCATTCAAGGGTGGTTGTGTTTAGTGTGCTTTAAGTATAAAGCCCTGTCCCTGACATGTACACTTTAGAAAAAGGATACGATTGTTCGAGCGGAAAAACAAAAAAACATCTGCAAAGGTGAAGTCATTTAATTATGAGATAAGGTGACGTATATTTCAAAATGCACTTTTGAGAAGGATGCTAGGTCAGTGCAGTGCCTCGAATCACCATTGGGAGATAATGGGAGGTGAATGTTTTCGAGATAGAATAGCGTCAGATTTCAATTTGGTTGAATCGGTTTAAGACAAACCAAGAACTGACCGTGAACGCTTTGCCCGTACGGGCGCGGTTGTAAAATCTGTACGCGAATGAATCCGAAGAAATCCCCTTCGAAAACAACAACAATGATGTGACCTGAGCTTGGTATGTCCACCAGATCCATGTCAAGGCTCATTCGGGATGATCTCAACATGAAAGCCTTTCGTCGGTCTACTGGGGCCTGGAACCTGGCCCTCAACCAACAAGCCTCTCCATTTAGCCCGGTCTTTGGCTAATTGCCTTCAGTTGCGCATTCCTAGTTGGTTGAGGTCCACTTGAACTTGTGCGCTCCACCTACGGCGAGGAGGCACTCTACTGCGTCGTACTTCTTAAATTCGTTAGACTCAAAGGCTGCGGGCTTGAGCGATGGTATTCATTTACTCTACATGTTCTAGCCATCTCAAACGCCCAATACGCAGTTTTTTTGACTAGGTCGATGTCGCTGTTCAGTTCGTATAGTTCGTTATTGAATCTTCTCCTCAAAGACCCGTGAATGCAGACGCGACCGAATATCTTGCGAAGAATTATTCACTCGAAGCGAACAAGGATATCTTCATCCGCTTTTAATAAAGTCAGGACCGGGATGATCAGGTTCTTGTAAAACGTGTCCTTAGTTGTTAGAGATCGAGTTTTACTGCCGAATTGCCTTATTTGCTTAAAAAACAGCTATTGGCAAAATTTATTCTTCGCTTGATTTCTGCTCTGACAGCATTGTCAGAATTAATAGACGAGCCAAAGTAAACAAAGTCCTTTAGTACCTCGAAGTTGTAGATGCCCACTGTGACGTTCTGTCCAACTCGTCGGTGTTGATTGTCCCTTATTGACAGCATGTACTTCGTTTTGCCCTCGTTTACCGCTAAACCAATTTTGCCGCTTCTGCTTCAATGCTTGCAAACGTACCGCTGAGCTCTTCCAGTAATGTCAATATTGTCGGAGTATGCAAACAGTTGTACAGACTTTTGTCGAAGCATCTCGTGCAAGTTCAATCTAACTGGAACTGTAGATGCCAGCGTTGACTCAATCTAGGGAATTCGTTCGCTGTCGTCTGGAACAAGAAGAGTGATCTAGTGAGAAAGCACTCTTCCCCCTCTCTCGTCTGCTGCCGTTAAAACCCTCTAAAGAGGTTGGTTACCCAATCTTCGATCAAGGAACTAGGCACTCAGCGCTCACTGCGAACGTTGAGATAAAGAGTTGGTAGGCCTAAGATAAGTGAAAACTTAATGCTTTCATGTGATCGCATGTACTACCTTTTGACCAGCAGGCAATCATAACTTCAGGTATTTAATAGCTATGTTGGATGTAATCTCGTTTCCGCGTAATATGTCCGGGCGACAAGCGGTTGGGTCCCTTTCTAATCGGTTATATGTTTTGTAATTGGTTGCCAGAAGAACATATGTATAGTTATCATGTTTATATGTCTAGTTTCCAAAGGAGTACACTATTAAGCGTTACAGCATGCTCTTACAAATTGGTAATATATCCAAATTAACTTTTTATCTTTATTTATTTCTTTATAGCTAATGGCGAAGCGTCTTGGTGCTTCTCACAAATCAAAGGAGCCTTAGATGATGATGTTACAGATGCCGACATTATCTCTTGTGTGGAATTCAATCACGATGGAGAGCTCCTTGCAACCGGCGATAAAGGCGGGCGCGTTGTTATATTTCAGGTAAACCTGCAAACAAACTATTATACATATATGTTTGTGTGTATCCTAAAATAAAATTTTATTTTTACAGAGAGATCCATCGTCGAAATCATCTATGCCCCGCCGCGGTGAATACAATGTCTATTCGACATTTCAATCGCACGAGCCCGAATTCGATTACCTAAAATCGCTAGAAATCGAAGAGAAAATCAATAAAATACGATGGCTTCGAAGAAAAAATCCTGCACATTTCCTGCTGTCAACAAATGACAAAACTGTTAAACTTTGGAAGGTCTCCGAACGTGACAAGTCGTTCGAGGGTCTCAATACAAAAGAAGAGAATGGTATTGTTAAAGATCCCACATGCATTACAGCCTTACGAGTTCCTGCAGTTAAGCAAATTCCTCTCATGGTGGAGGCGTCACCGCGACGAATCTTCGCCAATGCACACACCTATCACATTAATTCGATATCTGTTAATTCTGACCAAGAGACGTATCTATCCGCCGATGATCTGCGAATTAATCTGTGGAATCTCGAGATAACCGATCAGAGTTTTAATATTGTGGACATTAAGCCAACCAATATGGAGGAACTAACGGAGGTTATAACTGCTGCCGAATTTCATCCAACCGAATGCAATGTATTCGTATATTCGAGTAGTAAGGGCACAATTCGTCTATGTGATATGCGTTCGTCAGCGTTATGCGATAGGCATAGCAAACAATTTGAGGAGCCCGAGAATCCAACCAATCGGAGCTTCTTCAGTGAGATAATTAGTTCGATCAGTGACGTTAAATTAAGTAATTCCGGCAGATATATGATCTCTAGAGATTATTTAAGCATTAAAGTGTGGGATTTGCATATGGAAACAAAACCAATTGAAACGTACCCGGTGAGTAAAATAATGTTTTTTTTTGTTCTTTTCAAATATATTACTTACTCTTACTTAAATCCTTTCACCACTCAAGGGGCATATGATGTGACCAACGCCTCTTGTTTGGAGTTCTGCAAAGCGTTTAAGTTGCTTCCAACTCATTCTCAAAGAGCTTGCGTTACATTTGCAGAGGGCGTCCCGCTGTTCTGTCTGCCTGGGTGAACGGATTCCACTGCATGGCGCATTTCGTATTCGAGTTGTCTTCGCGGCGTAGGGCATGTCCAATCCACTGCCACTTTCTCCTTCGCATTGTAATGTCTATATGTTCTTGGTCCGTTCTCTGATAAGGTTGTTCGTTGGCAATACGATTGGCCAAAAGATTCTCAGATGACTTTAAGACATCTGTTTACGAAGGTTTGCACCTTGCGTGTAATAGTGGTATCCATCCTCCAAGTAATGCACCCATGCAACAGTACTGATTCTACGTTGGAGCGGAACAGTCGCAACTTGGTTCTTAAGCTGACAACATTGCTTCTCCAGATTTCGGATAGCATTCCGAACGCAGTTTTTACCTTCCCGATTCTGTTGCGCACACATCCAGTTCGGTTAGCCGAGAACACACCATTACAGTCCCCATTAGGCGTTTGGTTATAGACGGAGTCTAAATGGCTGTAGAAGTTGTCCTTATCGTCCTCAGTCGCATCTTCAATCGGAGCATAACACCTGTATGATTTGTATTCTGCTCCTGTAGAGTTTTTCCTCCTATTGGATCATCATTACAGATAAATGTACCTGGTAGCTGACCAAAATACATTGTATTCAATTTCTGAAAATTTTCTGGTGCAATTTTGATGCCAAAGGGAAGGACACTAAATTGATAAGACCCATAAGGAGTACTAAATACCGCCATTTTTTTACACTCATCAAACTGTAGTTACCAAAAACATTACTTACTTACTTATGTCCTGCATCCCCTTGTGGGTCCTAGGGCCTCTACTACGCCTACGCGCCATCGTGTACGGTTTCTGGGAATGTGTCTGAGTTCTCCCCAACTGCTGTGCCTCCTTCTCGACTGTTCTGCGCCATGTTCTCTTAGGACCGCCAGGTCTTCTGCCATCCTGAGTTAAAGGGTTCCATTGCATAGCATGGTTTGCTATAGAACTGTCACCCTTTCGGAACGTGTGACCAATCCACTGCCACTCCCGCCGTTGGATGGTTGTGCCTATTGGTTCCTGACCCGTTCTTTCGTAAAGGTATTCGTTAGAGATATGATTGGGTCAGAAAATCTTTAAGATATTGCGCAGGCACCTATTAACAAACGTTTGCAGCTTTCTGGTTATAGTAGTGGTCACTCTCCACGTGCTGCAACCATATAACAGCACGGATTCAACGTTGGAGCGATACAGTCTTATCTTGGTGTTCAAACTGATTGCATTGCTTCGCCATATTTTGGACAACATACCGAACTCGGACTTTGCTTTGGCGATCCTTTTGGCTATATCCAGTTCGGTTCCACCATCGGTCCAGACAATACTCCCACGATACTGGAAATCCTCTACTCTCTCTACCGGTTGTCCAGCAATGCATATTTGAACCGATAAGTTTGTTCTAAGGCTGATAATTTTAGTTTTTGCCGTATTAATTTTCAGCCCCACGACGCCTGCCTCCCTCTCCACATCTGCTGTCATTTGGTGGAGGTCCATAATTCTGTGGGAGAGTAAGCGTACATCGTCTGCGTAGTCAAGATGTTTCAGTCGAGATGTAAGAGTCCATCGAATTCCTCCGTTTTCCGTCGAGAAAGCTACACGAAGCACATCGCTAATCACCAATAGGAATAATATTGGTGAAAGGATTCAGCCTTGTCTTACCTATGTAGCTTTGATAATAGCAATTAGTTTATCGGGGATACCTCTCCTGCGTAGGGCACGCTAAATAAACTCGCTGTTGACACTATCGAATGCCTTCTCAAAATCGATGAACAGCAGGTGGAGTGGCAATCGATATTCAACACACTGTTCGATGATAATCCGCGGGGTGTTGATGTGGTCGACACAGGAGGATTCAGACCGGAAACCTGCTTGTTCGGCATCGAGATGTTGTTTGATTCGCTCCAGGATGATTTTAGCTATTATCTTAGCTACAGAAGGCAGCACGCAGATACCCCACCAGTATCCGCACTCCATTAAATTTCCTTTCTTAGGAAGTTTGACGATCAATCTCTTTTTTCACTCGTTAGGAAAACTCTCAGCTTCCCAAGCTCTCTCTATAAGTGGAAGCAGAAGCTCAGCCGATGTTGTTGGCGCTGCTCGTAAGAGCTCTGCTGGAATATCGTCAAGTCCTACCGCCTTGTTGGTGTTGAGTGCCTTGATCGCGATAGTGATCTCATCAGGTCTTGTCTTGAGCAGGTCTTGTGCTCAAACATGGTGCCACCTAGCACAAGGCGGTTGCATTGCAGAAATCCACAAACCTTTCGCCGTTATCATTGCGGTTGCCTAGTCCATGCTTCCCCTTACATGTTTGAGCCCTTCGTTATCGTTGCCTACCTTGGCATTGAAATCCCCCATCACTATGACAATGTCTCCATTTGGTGTTATGTTGAAAACGGCACTTAAGAGATTGTAGAAGCTCTCCTTTTCGTCCTCAGACGAACTATTCGTTGGGGCGTAACACTGTATGATGGTGACGCTTCGTACTCTAGTCCGGAACCTGGCTGTCATAATCCTATAACCATGAGGCTGTCAGGAAATTAGGCCCTTGTGTGCTGTTGACGTTAACAGTAGACCGACTCCATATTCCCGCGGACTTCCGCATGGTCTTCCAGAATAGAGTAGTACAGTGTTACACGTTGGGGACTGGTACTCGCCCGCTTCTAACCATCTTACTTCACTTACCCCAAAAATGTCCAGTTTATATCGCATGAATTCTTTTTCTTGAAGGAATCTAGCATTGTAAGGACCTTCGCTTCCCGAGTCGAGGACCGTCTTTACATTCCAGAAACCTATCTTTGTCCCGGTAAAATAGCCAAAAGTCGTCAACATGTGACCATTCCCTATTCGAGGCATAGTGTCGGTTTCTGTAGTTGGTTTCAGTAACGCAGGTTGCTGGCCCACGTTACCTAGTTTAGAATCAAGGCCCTAGACAACCCGCACTTGCAATTTTAGCCTACACATATAAGAGTTTATACGTATAGTACCAAACCCGGGACCACCACTAGTATGTAAAGCAAGCACTTCATCACGAACTTGATTGTTGCGCTACTGGCCCAAGCTCTTCTTGCTAGACTTAGTATCATAAATTCATCCTCCTTTATAACAGAGCTTAATTCTCTCTCTTTAATCTAGGATCTAACCCAATACGTAAGGACTTATCCTTTTTTTGTCGACAACTCCCATATGATGTGACCATTCACTTGGCCTTTCGACATTGGATATGATGCCCCTTAACACCAGTTTGTTGAACCCTTAATTAACCGCCTGAACAAAAAAAATATCGTGTATACGTACCATATGAGTCATGAACTTATGCATTTAATTTTGAAAATGTATAATAAAAAAGCATTAATTATCAAATTTGTTATCACTTACCTGTTTACGTTGCTGGCAAATCGAGGCAAAGTGATTAAATCATCCACACGCCGCATATTTTTTACCAAGCGCCGGGCATTGTGCTCGTTTATGTGAATAGTTTCAACATTTAAATATACTTCCACTTGATTAACCATATAATTGTACATTCTCCTTACATACATTGGAGCTGTAATTAGAGTTAAAGTGTTTGCCTACTTCTTGAATCTCTTCTTATCGCAAGCACAGATGTTGGATCTCGCGTATCTATAAAATATCGCTTACTCATTATTTTACTCTGCTATCCTATTATCTCAGTTATTCGGCTAGCCTCGACAGCTTTTGCTAAATCCAAGTCGATCTTCTATACCGATAACGATTCTATCTCGTAGCATACGTAGGGACTAACAAAAGTTCGCTTAGTTGATTGAATAATAAAACACCAAAATAATTTTAACTTTAGATATTTAATCTTTATCTTTTTATAATTTCTCCACATAATTTCCATTTATTTCAATACATTTCTTCAGCCCATAGATCCATCTTTCAAAACAGCTTTCAAAATCCTCTTTTTGGAGCTTTTCGATTTCGACATTGACTGCATTAATAATCTCCTCATTAGATGTGAAGATTTTTCCCCTCAAATCTTTTTTTTTGTTTTCGGAAACAGCCAAAAGTCACACGGCGCTAGAACCGGAGAAAAATGTGGCTGGGCGAATTTCATTTATGCCGGAGAGCGCAAGAAAGTTGGTGGTTTTTTCAGCAGTGTGCGCAGGCGCATTGTCGTGGTGCAAAAAGTAGCGGCGCACTTCCTCTTTTTGTCGGTGTGTTAGTAAATTTTGGTAAACTTGTGGTAAGCAAGTTTTAGTATACCAATTAGCAGTGACTGTCTGACCAGTTTTAAGCGGGATGACGGCGACCATTTTCGCCCTGGTGAAGTAACGGGTGGGCCATCTAGTGATTTCTTTTTAAATCATAGGTTATTTTGACACTGACAGCTGTTTCCCGCTCAAAATCTTGACAGAAAGTCAGTATCATACCTCCGCGGAATGAAATGAGTCGCTTTACTCTTGAACAACATTGGGAAATATTGAAACCTTATTCCCAAAGTGAGTGCTGTGTAGCCCAAACAGTGTGTTTTTTTGAAAAGAAGTTTTGGCCGAAATGTAGCACCCACCGCGCTTGCTGTACGCAATTTTGTGCAAAAAGTTCGTGAGACTGGTATGCTAGTGGACAACACTCATGGTCCCCGTCGTCGTACGGTGCGCACAGACGAGAATGTGGCTGCTGACGCCGAGAGTGTGAGACTCAATTCACGAACATCAACTCGTCATCGATCTCAACAGCTCAACATTTCACGCACTAGCCTGAGGAGAATTCTGCACAAAGATCTGGGATTATTCGCTTACAAGGTCCAATTGATTCAGCAATAGAAAGCGCACGACCATCCGCTTCGTTATCGCTTCGCAGTTTAGGCCCTAGAGCAGCTTAAATTGGACAACGATTTTGGGCGAAAAATCAACTTTGCTGACGAGGCACATTTTCATTTCGGCGGCTACGTTAAAAACAAAATTGCCGCATCCGGGGCTCGGAAAACCCGCACGTTATTGTCGAGAAGCCAATGCATCCACAGAGAGTGACATTTTAGTGCGCATTGTGGAGTGGTGGCATCATTGGACCATTTTTCTTCGAAAACGAGGCTGGGAACAACGTTTCGGTCAACGATGGGCGTTACTGAGCCATGTTAACGACTTTTTTTTTTTTTTTTTTACTGAAATTGAAGACATCGATTTAGACGACCTCTGGTTCATGCAGGATGGCGCGCCATGCCACACAGCCCATGCCACAATCGGTCTTTTGCGCACCAAATTCCCAAATCGTGTTATCAGCCATCTTGGCGATGTCAATTGGCCGCCTCGGAGCTGCGATTTGACCCCTTTGGACTTTTTTTTTTTTGTGGGGAACCGTGAAGGACCGATGTTATGCCAACAATCCGGAAACGATTCAAGCACTTAAGGCAATATCATGCAAGCAATCTGTGAGCTACAGCCCGAAACCATCAACAAGGTCTTGGAAAATTGGAGTGATAGAATGCGCCAGCCGAGGCAGCCACTTGAACGACGTTGTGTTCCATAATTATTGGGAATGTTTGCTCTTACTAATAAAGCCATAATACATGGAAAAAATTTCATTTTGTTCATTTTATTGCATCTTTAAAAAGAAACTTGTAGTTGGCCCACCCTGTACATCGACATGATAACTTTTGTCGCTAACTTTTGTTGTTTAGCGTTTACTGGTGAATTTGCACCTTTCTGGCTCCATACCATGGACTACTGTTTGGTCCTTGGTACTTGTAAAACCAAGATTCATCACCTGTAACGATCTTATTGAAGCAGCTTGACTCTCCATTTTCAAACTTATCCAGAAAATATTGAGCGAAACGAACACGATCTTCTTTTTGCTCTCCATTCAACCTTTTTCGAACCCATCGAGCTGACTTCTTCGAATATTTCAGGTGATAATTTAAAATTCGTGACACAGGCATGGCATTCAAGCCCAGTGCATCCGCTATTATCTCCTGTGTCATCCCGGCATCTTTGTCAATTTTAGCCACATTTATATTGTCGGTCGAGGATTTGGGCCGACATTCACGAGATTCGTCCTCCACAGAAAAATGGCCGGTCTGGAATCTTCGAAACCACTTTTAAATAGTGACAAGAGATGGTGCATTTATTCCGTATGCATTTTGGTATTCGTGCAGAATTTTGATTGGCGTGAGTTGACGTCGAAATCCAAAGAGAATGGCAAAGAAAATTTCTTCCTGTGTTGACAGTGGAACTTCAACAGAGCTTACGTCACTAATTTTTCTCTTCCTCGTCTCCATTTTTACCTATTGTTCTGAAATTTGGAAATAAATATTGTTAGATTATAAACTACAGAAACGCCTTTTTTTTTTTTTTTTTTTTCTCCAAAAATTACTAAATTGACACCAACTAAGCGCACTCTTGTTAGTCCCTCCGTAGTCACTCAATTAAAGATTGTTAAAGATTGTAAACAACTTGAAGAATCTGGGGGTAATTTTTGATTCTAAGCTAAATTTTGACTTCTATATCGAACCTATAACATAGAAGGCAAGTACAATGGTTGGTTTCACTGCGCAATTGCGGATTTTAAGGACCCCTATACACTAAAGGCAATATATAGTAGTATAGTTTGCCCAATTCCCAAATATTGTTCTATTCTCTCGAATCCTATTGCTTTAAAACATATTAATAGAATTGAGAGGGTGCAACAAAACTCTCTTCGCTTTGCCCTGCGCTGTCTTTTTCATGATATTAATATCAAGCTTTTTTATACATCAAAATGGATGCTACCTAGAGCCAGCGGGATTAACTGGTCGAACAACTAACTGGGAAGGCTTTAGGAATGAAATTGAAGATAATGTTGAACTGAGCGTTCCACTTACGACACCCTATGAACTTGAGGTTGAAGTTTATCGCTTCGTTGAGATCATACAGCTCGCCTCTTTGAATAATACGCCTAATCCAAGGAAAACGCCGGACAGATACGGTTTGCGATATCCTCCGGAAATAAAAGAATTGGTCAAGGAAAAAAGAAAAGCGCGTAAAAAATGGCAACAGAGTCGTGCTCCGCAGCATAAAGCACACTTGAATCGTCTGTGCAATTTGTTGAAGAAGACTATTAAGGATCTTAAGAATCGTGCAAAAGGTTCTTACCTTGAAAGTTTAACAGCGAAAAAGATTCCAATTATTCACTTTGGAAAGCTGTAAAAGGCATCAAAAGACCCAAAGTCCTCGCGCCGCCAATCAAAATGAATGGGCGAGGGAAGATAAAGAAAAAGCGGACGTCTTTGCGGCGCACTTGGAAGAAACCTTTAAACCGTACGATAGTCAAGTGGTTTACGACAACCGTAATACGCTGGATTTACCATCTGACTTCTCCCTGTATGCTTATACGATATTCTAGAATCATATCTCGGGAATAGACTCTTTCGTGTTAGACATGGAGTCGAATACTCCGAGCTCAAAGAAATTCCGGCCGGCGTAACGTAAGGAAGCGTTCTTGGGCCGCTTCTCTATTTGCTATACACCCGTGATATACCGTTCGAATATGGCACTATCCTTGCTACGTTTGCCTATGACACCGCTATCCTAGCAGTAGGTAAAACAATCGAAGAAACGACTGCAAAACTGCAAAACGCACTGAATAATGTAAATGAATGGACGAGGGACTGGCGGATCGCCCTCAACGAATCTAAATCTGTTCACGTGAATTTCACTCACAAGAAAACTAATGACTTGCCAATTTTCCTAAACTCGGCCCGAATACCTTTTGCAAACGAGGCCAAATACCTGGGAATGACACTCGACGCAAGGCTGAAATGGAATTCGCACGTGAAAATGAAACGTAAAGAACTCGAAATCAAATATAGAGAAATGTACTGGTTACTCGAAAAACATTCCCAGCTCAGTACTGAGAACAAACTGCTTTTATACAAGCAAGTGCTAAAGCCGATGTGGACCTACAGTATACAACTTTGGGGTTGTACCAAGAAAACAAATGCAAGCAAGTGCTAAGAGAAATTGTCCAAGCACCTTGGTATAGTAGAAACGACGAAGGGTGGTGTTTTTTTTAGTCAGTAAGAATCGGACACTACTATGAGCACGCGCTTGCTATTCTCATAGTGTCTATGAAAGATTTTTCACCTACCCTCGGAAAGAAAAAAAAAAAGTCATGCTACGCTGGATGCAAACTCGGACGAAAAATGTTGAGAATTTACTCAGACACGTTAATATCTATGCGCCACAAAGGGAGCGAGACCATTATTGTTTAAAGAGCGTCACCATACCTTATATAGCACACGCGAGCCTATTTCACTATGTTCAATTTTTTTTAATTCCGTATGTATATGATAACTTAGATATATCTAAACCAAGAAATACATTTAAATCAGATCTTACGTTAATTTTGCATCAAAGCTAAATGTATTATATATTTCATAATTGTGCTATACCAGATCATTTTGCCGGCCACTGTATAATACACTATTTTTCCTTTTTTCAACAATGAGGCTGAATGTCTTAAGTGTCTTTTTTAACAGGGCAGACTTGAATGCTATGTTGTAGCATTAACTTTGCTCTATCTATGTACCTATGCATACATCTTTTCGAACGCCGTTGATATTTGACTAATAGTTGCAATTGTACTTGACTCTTGTTCTCAGTAAACCTTCCCACTTACTACTAGATTTTTCTTACAATTATATCTAAAACTTTGTTTCTGTTGTTGTTTTTCTTTTTTCAGGTCCATGAATATTTACGAGCGAAATTATGCTCACTGTATGAAAACGATTGCATTTTCGATAAATTCGAGTGCTGCTGGAATGGTAATGACACATCGATTATGACGGGAAGTTATAATAATTTCTTCCGTGTATTTGATCGCAACACTAAAAAGGATGTCACACTCGAAGCATCTAGGGATATAATTAAACCAAAAACCGTGTTAAAACCGCGCAAAGTTTGCACCGGTGGTAAACGAAAAAAGGACGAAATCAGTGTAGATTGCCTCGATTTCAATAAGAAAATACTACACACAGCCTGGCATCCATTAGAGAATATAATCGCTGTTGCAGCTACCAATAATCTGTTTATATTTCAGGATAAATTTTAGCTAACACTTTTGTTATTGATGTTTAATTATAATTATTATTATTATTATTGCTATTACAATTATTATAATTATCATTTATTTTATTTCTTTCATTTAATATTGCTAATAATAATGCAAAGAATGAAACAAACAAACAACAAAAACAACAACAACAACAACAAACAAATGCTGCAACAAAATCAATTCCTTTTAATTGTAACCAAACAAACGAAAGTAAATTCAATTATTTAAGAGAAAAACTAAAAAAAAAAAAAATTAAAACTAAAAAAAAAAAAAAAATCAAACAAAACAAAGAGAATTATATATTCTACTAAATTTGGTGTCTTTCAAGTGTCTCCAATGTGTTGTTGTTGAAATTGAAACAACAAAACAAGAACAAAAGCAACAATTCCAATATTTAAATAATAAAAAAAAAAAACCATTTAATAAGCATACGATAGCTCTAGTGGGCTACGAAACAATTATGATGACAGTGACATTACTCTAATCGTTTGGAATAAAAAATGTGGAGAAGATATGAGGATAAAAAAAAAATTTAGTAAAATGAATATTTATTTTTGTTCACGGCATGAATCTCTATTTTTCAGTGAGCACACTGCCAATTAATGAAAGGAAATCAGTTGCATGGAAAAGCGGGCGTGCACAATGATGGGCAATGAAACTCCAACCATTCAGTTGAAATGGTTCAAGTTCGGCAGCAGGGTTCCAAGGGAGAAGCTTATCGAGGTAAACCTGTAATTGTATTTGACACATTTTGTAGATAAATACATACACTAAATGTAGTTATAAGACGGTCATAGGTTCCATCAGTCAAACGTTTCACATTAATAATCAACGAAGAACATGTAAAGTAACTTCCATCCCTTGTTTACGATGCAGTTAATGCATACTTCATTACATTCAGTTTCGTTCGCTGTTAAGTGCTGTCCCATTTTTGGAGACCTAGGAAATCGTGTTCCGATACTCTATTATCATCCGCCATGCTAGAACATTTATTTTTCGCCTGAACTAGGTGAGTTGTTCAAATTGCCAAAAATAACATAAGAAATGTTAAAATATGCCGAAATTATAGTTCGACTAGCGAATGGAAGTAGAGTACTTAATCATTCACTTTACTTTACTTGTCTTGATTTAAGGCATGTAACTCTTCAACTTTGTTAAGTGTGACAACACTCGCAATGGCTTGTATTTCTGTTCATCTTCAGGGCGCTGTTATCGACACCTTTACTTTGCTGTTCAAATAAATTTCACAACGATAATAGTATCCCTATACACATCCTTATGCCTCTGTACTCCATTATTAATCATTCGTGGATATAATCGAAAGGTAGTGCATCTGATACAGTGTCTCTTTGCAAGCACCTTTGGCGACAAAGCGTGCCATATCCAACTGGATTTCTAGGCTTGTTCAGCCATTTAAAGTGCAATCTCTTTAGATTTTTTCCTAGAAATAATAATAACATTTTTCAGTCACCTCTTATACAAGATAGCAGAAGTAAACGGAAGTAATTTTAAAGAAATCAAGCTATTTGTTTATTAAGAGGATGTTAAACGAACGAATGTGTTCTAAGATACGAAATTGATGTACGTTCCATGAGCATTCTTGCCGTAATACTTTAGTTTTTGTAGAAATTAAAATGCATAAACAAGTAATTGATTCTTTCTCAGGTAGGTGGTAGTAAAATACAGAAGACAGGAAAATGATTTGATCAAAGGAGTAGCCTATGAGATGTACGTTCCATGAGCATTCTTGCCGTAATACTTTAGTTTTTGTAGAAATTAAAATGCATAAACAAGTAATTGATTCTTTCTCAGGTAGGTGGTAGTAAAATACAGAAGACAGGAAAAATGATTTGATCAAAGGAGTAGCCTATGAGGAAGAGTTTTTACTATAGCAACTTGCTTAAGGAATCGGAAAACATTAATTAATTTCGCAACATATCAGGAATTGTTAGTAAATCGCTTGAAAGATATCAGGTCAATCCACCTTCTTGGGTTTCTCTCCCACAATTAATCTTTCTTTGTATTATTTCAGAGTTCTTAGTTAGCTATGGATCATCATCGTATCATATGTATCTCCATCAAGCTAATACCCACCTCGGTTAATTGTGTTTGGTGACCTATCGATATTTCTACTGCTATTTTGGTCTTTTCCACACAACTGACTACAATTTATGGCGTCCGTAATGTCTAATTTCTCGATTAAGTCGTTTACTACTCTTTGTACTTGAGAAAAATGTAGCATCAAGAAAATTCCCTGTTCATTCAATACATACATACGTACGAGCCCTTGTACTCCAGTCAGTGTCAATTCGTTCGGAAATGCACATTCAGTTCAGCACAATTACAATATTCTTCTCTATTACTCGAACCATTAGCATTATATACTGAGGACTTATAAAACTAACACGAAATGACATCACCCATTAGATGTGTTAAACGCATCAACATGAAGCCAAATTTAGAACTTATGGCAATGGAACTCAAACGGTTTTTGATAAAAAAAAAAAAAAAAACAAGCAAATTCATTTTCTTTTGCATTTGAACAGATCAAGGGCTCTTCTTTCATTTGGAATCGATGTAGAATTGTTCTTTTCATTTCAATGAAACATAGAAACATAGAAGACATAGAAGAGCGATTCTAAATAAACTTTTTTGATAGAATGAAGAATTTCTTTCACCACAATGATTTTGAACAAAAAAGAAAAAAATGGATACCCAGTAGTTTCCGAACAATTGTGACTTTTGTTCTCATAAGCATGCCATTGCTTAATTAAACAAACAATTCTGAAAATGCTGTTCTGTTCATCACGGGTTGGCCACGAAATTCCGTTCTACAAAATCCCGCATACAGAATCCCGCGGGGGCTTTATGTCAATGTTCTGCAGGCGAAATTCTGTAGTGCGGGATTTTGTGCTACCGGATTCTTAAAATTTTGTGATTTTTCTCAGTGGGAAAACATGGCGTTCCCGTTCGCCACACATAGAGTTAATGCGGTGTTAATTTGAATCGGTTTTATTATCCAATCGAAAAAGTGTAAAACTCAGGCAAATGCAAATCAGAAAACCTCTCTTTAGAGATAATATGAGAGAGATTATAACGCCTTCCTTGTATTGAGAAAAGTGAACGAATCGAGAGTCAAGGAAGTAAGTATAGTTGATTGTATAATCATGCTATGTTACGATATCCAACGTAGTGCGGTCCATGTGTTTTTATAGAAGGGGAGAGTGAAATAACAAATTTAGTATTTTTCAGTGGAAGTGGCTGTGGTGCAGTGGGAAAATTATAATAATAATATCGATGTTTTTCCAACCACTATACCAAAGAAAGGTTCCGCCTGCCAGGACAATGGACCGGAGAGGGGAAATATTATTTTCCAATGTAATCTCCATGCATTTCAACACATTTTTCCTGATTAATGAAAGCTTGCCTGACGCTAATAAAGTATTTTGAATCTTTACTATCAAAATGGCGGCAAACACCTTGCTTAGTTTCATTGCTGATTTTTTTTCGCGTGAGGTCTGATTTTAGCTTACTAACGATTGCTTGCTTGCCTATGTTACTGTGTTACTGACTGTATTCCGTTCTTAGAAGTCGACCAAGATAAGAATTCCCTCAGTCCTACAAAAATTCTAGCCATGAGCTTTGGGCGATCTTTTCTTTTTTGGAGCTGGTTCTCCTTTCCGCTGCCATTGCATTGAATACCTTTCGGACGTTGGGTAATACTAAAGGACCATAGTTTCTTTTGGACTTCACGGCAAAGTTCTAAAAACTGGCCATTACATTAAAGTAAATTGTACTAATATTAGTCATATCTAAATGTTGCGGAGGACACTTGCTTTAGAAATATCAGTTTGTGTGGCTTTTTATTTTGCTTTTATGTGGTTGCTGCTTAAAACGAGTTGCTCCAGACGTTGAATATTTCCGAAACTACTCACTTCTAAGTTTGCTAAGTTGCAAATGATGGACAAGAGCCATTTTTTTTTCATTTTGTCATCTACGTGTGCGTATCACAGCGCGATAATCATACCAAGCTAAGAACGAATAGATCGCATTACGTACCTTCCTAACTAAATGCTTTTCTAACTCTGCTGTAAAAATGCACTTACACGCATGGGCTCTTCATCGAGATAAAAAAATCTTTTCGATTCTTTCTCGATTGGAGGACAAGGTAAACTCATTTTCTATGTTTTTCTGTTACAACGTAATTTTCTCCTCACATATAAGTTCCACAATATCCACACCTTCATATACTTAAGTTAATTTAAATTATTATTCTAATGAATGTCACTGTCAACGTTTAAAGTCCTAATTATAAAAAAAAAAATAAAAACATTTCAGTTTTTTTTTTTTTTTTAACAAAATAAATGAATCATGAACTTTTTGCACGCAGTTGTATGAACTAATAAATAACAAAACAAATACTAACTAAATTTAAAAACATAAAATTTGTACTTTTTTATGTTCGTCATATTTTTTAATGTGAAACAAAAAAAAAAAGCAAAACAAAAATAAGTGAAAATACGAGAGGGAATTTAAAACAAAACAAATATTTATTTATCAAAATGTCCCCCCATATATACATATATACTTTATATATATATATTCATAAAAAAATGTACTACTACCACAAAAAAAATCTCTTTTCCAATTAAATATAATTAAATGCGCATTAAACACTCTAAAAACTACACATTACACAAAAACATGTAGTTACAAAAGAAATAGAAAAATTTATTTAGGATGAAAAAAAAAAAAAACCAAAAAACAATTAAAAATAAATTCTACAGCGAACATACAGAAGTTTATTATTAATTTTATTATTATTTTCTTCTAAGCAATTAAAATCCATTTAAACTTATAGACTTGTTCATTTATTTAAATTTAATAGACATAGACACTTAAGGCAATACAAAACATGATTAGTTTAGTATACATATGATAAATAGAAACAGAAATAAAAGAATTTACAATTAAAACGAAGCAAAATAGATTAGGAAAGAAGAGAAATAAATTATAAATAAAAGTAATGCGGTAGTTATGTATGTAAATTGATTGATTTATATATTTTTGTTTTGTTTTTTTTTTTTTTTAATTGTAAGAAATAGTTTTTTGTTTATATTAATGATAGAATATTATTTTTTTTTTTTTAGTTTTTAATTATATTCATATGTGAATTTTACTGGAGAGTGAGAGTGATGAAGGGTTTGTGAGTGACTCAGCATTTGTAGATTGAGAGTTATTTTTTTATTTTAACTGAAAATTTTTTTTATAATTTCTCATTATAAGCAAACCTGAGAATACTATATTTTTGTATGGCCTTGCAAAACCACACTTAAAACTAGCTTAGCAGTGTACGAAATGGATAACATAGGATGTGGACAGTGTAAGGAGTAGATAGTAAACGAATCGTGTAGTGTTCCAACTAAACAGTTGACGAAGTACACGGTGTACGAAATGGTGGACAGTGCTCGAAGTGAACATTGCACGAAGAGACAATTTATATGAAGACATCACGAAGTGGACAAGTACAACGTTTATATGATCGGATTGAGTTTCGATTCCTGTTTTCGCTGTAATCGAATAGGGCGGTTCACATTCTCAAATTTGTTTGACAAGCACGGCATGATGAATGTTTGATGGATGAAAACCATTAGCGTTCACATTTGTCCAACATGCTATCAAATATCAGTTCTCATTAGAAATTTCCGATTATAGCCATTTTTATTTTTTCTTATTATGATGAGCACCGGTTGAAAACTTTTTGAAAATAAAATTTGCTACCGGCATGACAAGCAAGCGTTCACATTCTTAAATTTGCTTGTCATGCCAGGAAAATATCAAAACATATGCTGGATGGAGCGTTCAAATTATCAAAATCAAGGCAATCATGCTGTGCTTGCCAAACAAATTTGAGAATGTGAACTCCCTAATAGATGGATCGAGTTAGAATCGAATCGGAAGAGTATTGAGTTTGACACTTCTTCCCCTTTGCATGAAGCATGCTATTTACCCTCATCCACCAGTTTAGTTTGATGACGCCACAGTATAGTTTTGTGTAAAGATGGTCACAAAATGATAAATAAAACAAACGGAAGCAATGCATGCAAGTGGTAAAGTAATTATCATGGGAAATCCTTTCCAGAGTTGTACCTACTCTTTGTGGGAAAAAAACAACTCTTTCTTCTCTTTCTCTATTTTCTTTCCTTATCTGGTCAAACTCAATCTTTCGATCCGCGTTCACATGCAAAATCTCAACTCGAGCTCAGAAAATTTTGTGATTGGATCGGGTCAACCCTAGTCGAACCGAATTGAATCTATTCAATCGCATTATGTGCAGGCAACGAAGTGATTGTTTGGATGTTTACAATCAAGTGCACTTCACTATATCCATCGTAGTCTCCTTGCTACTTCTTTTTTTTTTTTTTTCTTTTTGGTACTCCTTCGATTGGTAGTTTGAATTAAGCAGTATATTTGAAAATGAGTGCAGCATTTTTCTTCCTAATTTTTTATTTATATTTTTTTTTCTGTGTTTAAATGGGAAAATTTGTTAAAATTCGTAAAAGGCACTGCTAGGCCTACTTAAACCTCTTCCAGTATCTATATTTGATTCTCATGGTACGGTCGCCTGGTACTTCTTTTTGAAGAAGAAATTAGCCATTCAGGGCTATCGTGAATTAATTTTTCCTCTGAATTTTTCCCCCGTACAAAAATTGAGCATATTCAAAAACAAAGGAAAAAATTCATCGGGGAAAAATGGATATCGCGATTACGTTGAAAATTCCCTTGAATTGTCATTCATGATACCTACTTCTTTTCCGGGGAATAATTTCCTCTTTTTTGAAGATACCTAATTTCTGTTCGGGGGAAAAGTTCCGAGGGAAAATTTATTCACTTACTTACTTACTTAGGTGGCGCTACAGTTCGGGTGAAATTTATTCACGATAACCCTGATTATCTTGCCATGTCGTTCTTGTTCCTTAGGTTTTCTCTGCTGTCTCTCCTATCTGCAGTTGCCTAAGCTCCTTGCAAATGTCTTCACAACGCGGTAGTCTATTTGCTGTAAAGTTGCTCCCTATATCCATCTCTCAAACTTCCGCTTCTCTCTTTCATATCCGCTTTATCATATTGTATCTGCACAGAGTTGTTTTATTCGCAGACTCAGGATTGAATAACAAAAAAACAATTTCTCACAATTCGTTCTTATGCTCTGACATTTTTTTCTAAGATACCACCTAGCGAAATACAACAATTCGTGCACTAGACTCGTCCTGCGAATGATAATGGGCCCGTAATCATTTTGGACATGAATTTAGCCAAAAAAGTTTTCATGATTTGGTTTATAGCGACATTTTCAATGACTACGTCTTTTCCACTGTATCTTTTTTAAATTTAAAATCTGAACAATTTATAAACGATCAGCACTAGTAGGTTTGTACAAATCGTGCTCACGGATGCCTAAATTCCAAACAAATATATGAAAAACTCCATTACAATCGTCATTGTTATTCCAAAATTAATTGAAATTTTAGTTTTCGTAATGAGAAAATTTATATTATTGCCTTTAATGAGAATGAAAAATAAATCGTTTTAGAAATATATTTAAAAATAACACTAAAACAAAAATATTTTAATTATTATAACCTTATTCATAAATCAGTGCTTCTTAGTTGATAACACACATTGGAAAATATATTGAAATCAAATTTATACAAGTAAGAAGATTTATATATATATTATATATAAACATATATATATTAAAAGAAAAGAAACAAAAATGCCATATACATATATATTTGTATTAATAGTTTCCTCTTGTTTCGTAAGTCAATATATATGTGTATATAAATATTTTGTATGCATACTATTTTGTTATTATTTAAGCTGTACATTTATCTTCCTTCCTTAAGCAGATATTTTCTATTTTTCTTCATTTTTCTTGTTTGTGTAATTTTTATTTAATGTCGAATGAATATATAAAAAAAAATTATGAAATCAAGTCCACTGGCTGTAGGTCTCATTAATTATTATGTGCGCTCGTTTATTTATAAGAAGCAACATTTTATTCTTCTTTTATACACATACGTACATTCTTTTTATTTTAATTTGCAATTTAATGTTTTTACGATTTGGATTTTTAAATTAACATTTTACTTGGCCAAATAATAATAATAAAAAGAATTATTAACATAAATTTGATTTCTTATATCTTTTCGTTCGTATATTAACCGAAAGACAAATAAATAGCGAAACCGCGAATAAGAATGTGCGTTTGTTATAGTTATAATTAGGAAATAGTTTTATATACAATAAACAATAAATCATTAAACAAAAACAAAGTAAAATAAATCAGCTAATTAATACATCGCAGTTTTAGTTTTGTATAGTATATTTGTTATGAGAAATGACGAACATCATATGAGTTATACACAAATAAAAACACAAAGAAATAATAAATGTTTTAACATTTTATTTTTCTAAAAATTAAAAAAAAAAGTTTTTTGTTTTATTTTAATTTTAATTTTTATTATTTTCTTTGCTTTTCAGTGATGTTGCTTTACTGCCTTATTTTGTATGGTTTTGATTCGAAATTGATCTTTACCCTCTAACTGTTTATTTTTCTTTTTACAAAAAAAAAAAAAAGATCTAAGGTGATTTTGGGGCGAGAGGCAAGAATTGGAAGTCTCTTTTTTTGAAGTGAAACTTCTTTAACGAGACCTCGACACAAAAATTAAACATGAAACGGAAACGCTATTAATAAAATTACATTAGCAAGGAATAAGCAATAAAAACTTCAACTTTTTCAGTACCGTTGCGCCTCATAAGTAGGCAAGGAAATTTTAAGTTTCAGTTTTCCGTAATCCAGTTCTTCTCAAACTTATTTAATGTGTTGATTTACTTAAATTCGCGTGGTTAATGAAGATAAAAGATGTTTCACTTCAACCATACTCTTATGATGGTGAGGCACATACTAGGGCCCATTCATAAATGCAACATTGAGCAAGATCTGCTAAGCAGAGAGTTCACAAATGGACGAATTGGCACTACTGCTAAGCAGAGAATTCATATTATTATTATTATAACTTTATTAACAGGTAATAAATTACACAATTAATCTTAAATTTACGGCACTAGCTACCAGGGCTTTCTGCCGAATGGGATAACTTATCATAGTATAGGAAAATGGCTTCGGGTATTTAAATAATTATACTTAATATAAATATTAAATGCTATTTTCAAATTTTATTAAGGTTAATATCTTAAAAAACATCTCAAATGTTTTGTTCTGAGGGAACGGTTAATAGGTTTATCAGGTTGCTTGTTCGATTTACTTTTCTGGATGTGAGTTTGATGTGCTCGCAATCATTGATTAGGTGATTTGTATCAAGGGGGACATTATTGTTGCACAGTTGGCAGAACGGTTGTTGTTCTCTTGTTATAATGTGGCTGTGGGTGATATTGGTATGGCCTAGGCGTAGTCTAATATAGGATCTTAGCATGTTTGGAGGTATGTTTATCGGGTAACTAGCTTTTTCAGCTTTCGGGTTGATTCTGGAGTAATGATGAAGGTATCCGTCCCAATTACTTCGCTTAGTTTTTCCAGCTATGTGCAGAAGAGTTTTTTTTACATCTTTTTTATTAAATATGTGGAACTGTATTAGTGGTTCGCCAAGGGCTGTTTTTGCTGCCTTGTCTGCCATCTCATTGCCGGTTATTCCAACATGTCCTGGTACCCAAATAATTTTTAGGTTTATATTTCCGATAAGTTTGTCGCGTAGGCGTTCGATTATTTCGGTTTTGTTGTTGAGATTTCTCAGCGCTGTGATAGTAGATAGACTATCTGAAAAAATGGCAGTTCTTTTCTTGCTTGTGGACGTTGTGGCCTTAAGGATGGCGAAGGCTTCGGCAGTAAAGATGGAGGTGGAGTCGTGTAGAAGACCTTTTGAAGCTACGATTCCGTTTTCGTCTACCACTGCAAACGAGGTGCCATGTTCGTTCTTAGAGGCGTCTGTGTAAAGAACATTCCAATCTGTGTTTTTTAAATTTGTCACCGTTTCCATAAACATTTTCCTGTACATTCCGTTACATGTTGTGGCTTTTGGGAATCTTTGAAGGTCCATGTTTATAGAATTTGTCGGTAATTTCCATGGTGGAAATATTGGATATTTTATTGAGTTAATGTGGACTGAGAGATTCCATATTTTGGATAGGTTTATCGCATTAAGTAGTGAGGACGAATACTTTTGGTGTTAAGTTCTTCGCAGGAGTTTAGTCGCGACTGCTTGAATAGGCGAGCACCTACAGGAGTTGACTTTGAGGATAATAGAAGCGGTAAGGTATTCTATCCGTTCAGTTATTGATGGGAGTCCGGCGTCTGTTAAAATATTTTTGATTGGTGTTGTTCGGAACGCTCTCAGGGCAGTTCTTACTGCGCCATGGTAGGATGGTGTTATTAGCTTCAATGATGATTTGGAGCACTTACTGTAGATGGCGAGTCCATAGTCTATTTTTGAAAGCAATACTGATTTGATGACATTAATAAGAGAATTTAAATTACAAAAGCTATGTTTAGAAGCTAAGTACCTTATCATATTTACCCTGGTAGCGAGGCTTTTTTTAATGTATAAACAATGGGTCTTAAAATTAAACTTAGTATCAAATAGAATACCTAATATTTTTAAGTTATTTACATTTTCAATATATGTATTATTTAGATCTACTATAATATTTTTGCAGCAGCTGGTTTTTTTACAAATGTGAAGTATTTTACTTTTCTCTACAGAAATTTTCGTTCCGGAGTATTTTCCCCATTTGGTTATGTCCAAAAGTATGTTTGAAAAGTCAGCTGCTACGTTATTTAAACCTTTGCATTTAGATAAAATTACGAGATCATCAGCGTATAAACAGTAATTAATTTTGTTATATTTTGCGATTATGTCGCTTATTTTATTGAAAGCTATAATGAAAAGCATAACAGAAAGTGGGGAGCCTTGGGGGATACCGTTTTCGAGGATGTGGACCGAGGAGAAGGTGTTCTTAATTTTTATACGAAATTTTCTGTTTGATAGGAATGCTTTTACGAAAGTGATTATTTTAGGACCTATTTTCCATACAATCAGTTGATCTATTACGACATGGATACCAATTCGATCAAAAGCTCTTTCGAAATCAATCGAAAGGATTGATATATGATTTTTTGTTGAAAGGCCTGAAGTTACAAATTCATCAATATGCAATAATGCATCCATTGTACCTCTATCTTTTTTGAATGCTACTTGATTCATGTCCAGAAGGTTATTTCTGTCCAGGAACCACGATAGCCTTCGGGATATAATTTTTTCAAGGACTTTACTAACGCAAAGTAATAGGGATATTGGTCGATGGCTGGATACATTTCTGATTTCTTTGTTAGGTTTGGGTATAGGTACTACTGTTGCAATTTTCCATGTTTGTGGTATAACCCCTTGGGTTAGGATTTCATTATAAAGATTTAGTATACGCTGCTTAAGGAAGGTTGGACTATTTTTTATCATGGCATATGATATTCGGTCAAAACCAGGTGTGTTACCCTTGCATGAGTTAATGCAGCTTTCAAGCTCGATAAAATTAATGTTTTCTTCGATTTGTTTTGCTGTTTCACTAACGGAGTCTAATCGCATTTCGTGATAAAATACACTATTTTTTTGATTCAGAAATTCAGAATGGAAGTTTGCGTCTTTGGAAGCAATTGACCATGTGGAGGCGAAACATTCGGCAATTTTTATGGGATCTGATAACATTTGTTGGGACTGATCTTTTATGGCTTTAATGGAGAATGGTTTGTAGTTGCCTGTAAGAGCATTTATATCAGACCATAGTTTCTTGGGAGATGAGTTGGGGTTGATTTTGGAAGTGAATTTTTCGAAGCTGCGTATTTTTGCTTCTTTTGCTGCCTTTCTGAACACAGCATTGGCTTTTTTAAATGAAATTAGGTTGGTTGTAGTTGGGTACTTTTTAAATGCTTTCCAGGCTGCTTGCTTGCTTTGGCGAAGATTGCCCAATTCGTTACTCCACCAGGGGACCATGTGTTTGTATGGTATATTGTTTGTTTGGGGAATGGCTAAATTGGCTGCGAAGCGAATGGATTTTTGTATCAGAGCAGACTCTTTATTGATATTAGAAGATACGTTCTTATTCTTCAAAAAATTTAAGATTTCGGATTGGAATAATGGCCAATTTGCTTTGTCTAACTGAAATTTAAATATGGCAGTGTCGTGATTTGCGTGATTATTAAATGTTATTTCCGTGATGATTGGAAAATGGTCGCTTCCATGAAGATTTTTTAGAGCCTTCCATGTGGTGTTCGGAACAAGTGAAGGGGAAGAAAAGGTTAAGTCTATATGGCTGAAACTATTATGGGTGGAAAAATGTGTAGGAGAACCATTATTTAAAATGGCAAGGTTGGTGTTAGTAAAGAATTGTTCGACGGTTTTGCCACGGCTATTCAGACTATGCGAACCCCAAATAGGGTTCCAAGCATTGAAGTCACCTGCCAACAGTATTGGTGTGTGAAACCTGTTAACAATGTTTTCTAAGTCAGAACTGTGTAAAGGGTTGTTTTGGATGAATGTATAGAGAGATTATTGTCAATTTTATATGAAGCTCTATTTCTACTCCAACTGCCGAAATATTTGATGGTATATCGATGAATTTGTGTGGAATGGATTTGTGGACAAGTAGTCCAATACCTTGCTTGGCGGCAGTGTTGTGGTTGTGGAATTGGCATGCATATTGTTTTGGATGGTGAAAATTTGTATTGATAGGAATGTGTGTTTCTTGCAGTGCAATAACGGAAGGTTTGAGTTCTTTCATTAAAATTTGAAGTTCGTAGTGGTTATTTAAGTAACCATCAATGTTCCATTGAAGAACTTTTAACATTGATATTTTTGAACTAGGATTTTGAGGATTATGTTGTTGTGTTTTTTTGTGGCTCCGCTGCCCGGATGTTGAAGCATTCATAAATGTTGTAAGCTTTATTCATTGCGCAATTTTGAGCGTAATCGTGCAATTGTCAGAATTGTTTTGCGTATTGCTTTGTAAGCACTTACACACCTATTATAGTTAGCGAATCGAACGTTCGACTCAAGTCGAACTGTCAGCGAATTGCGTGGTATTGCTGTTAGCAAACATTTTCATTCGAATAAAGAATAAGTGCTGACAAAGAAAAACCAATTAAATGTCATCTGTGAAGTGTATAAAGCAACAGAAGTAATTCGCCGGGAGGTTCGACTCGCTAACCATAATAGGGGTGTTAAACTTGCATTTGTGCAGCTTTTCCTGCTTTGCATTGCGTTTGCTTTGCAAAGCTTGCATTTATGAATGGGCCCCTAATCTTTTTTTTAAATATCTTTGACTGCTTAGCCGGCAGTTGAGAATAAAGGTATGCCGCCTAGAGACTGTATAATGGATTAAAAATAAACCAACAAAAGAGGTGTTGTTTCAATTCATTGCAGAACAATTCAGTTCTATTGGATTAAAATTAAAAAAAAAAATTAAAATTCTAAAAAAAAACAACAATTAGGTGTAGGCTACTTTTCATGCAGGGTTATCGGCAATTCCGAGGGAAAAAAAGTTCCCCGAAATTTTTTTGTTCCCTCGAAATTATTCCTCCTATCGTGAATTTCCATCGGAATTTCTTTTCCGCGGAATCTAAAAATGGTTTTCGTAATTATGTCCGAATATCTTGACAGTTGTCATTTGCGGATTTTTGGTTGTAATCGCAGCTAATATTTAGGAGATTTTTTAATTTATCTGCTTTAAAGCAAAAAATAATAAAGTTTATTGCCTAGATTTACATTGCTAGCCGGGGAGTAAGACCGATGAGATCAAAATTAACAAAGATTCATAACCAGAAGTGAAATAGACAAGTCCAATCCTTTGAAGTTATCACAGGCGCTGCAAGTACATGGTGAGCCAAGGAGCTGTCACGTTATTGCAATGGCTGTAGCTCCAAAACTGGGCGAGATTATGTTTTTAGAATGGTTGGTATATATCATGTGCACTTTCAGTTGGGATGGATCTTTGGAAGTTTCAATATCGCTTCATTTCACTACCAGAAGACGATAAGTGAACCCTCGATCATCGGATCATCTATCGTGACCTATTTTATTCGGTAAACATTTCACTGATTTACTCATTCAACACATGTATCTATGTATCCTATCCAAAAAGGAAATTCTGTATTCCTTGAAATAGCCAGTGCCATTTTAGTGTTTTCTATTTTCGGGCAGTTTTAGAAATAGTTAAGTTAGACTTAATTCAAATAAGTAAATGTTGAATTTAGTATTTTTGAATAAAAGCAATCAAACTTTTTACTTTTAAAATGACACGTCCTTTGCGGTATGTGCACATCAAACCCGTGACGACTCTATTTTCACTTTTCGTTTGAAAAACAACACAATTGACAAAAAAAGCTAACGCTATTCATGAATTGCTGCTTTTGTTTTTGATTCCTCCAGCAAACTGATGAGGGAATATTCCGGGGGAAATCGCGTTGAAATTCCGGGGGAAATTTTTTTCACGATACCAATTTTTTCCGGGGGGAATTTTATTCACGATAACCCTGATGATGAAACTCAAAGAAACAGTTTTATTTTTTTTTTTTAGATTTTTTGGGGCTTTTTTTGCCACTTGTATCTGAAAAATGATCGATGCGGTCATACCGGATGTCTTCTAAAGTGAAATGTGTGTGAAAGTGATTTGCTATTCTAATTTTAGCACTCTGTAAAAAAAAAAAAATCGAATACAACTGTTGCCAATTCGCACTACAAAATTTGTGAATATGGTTTCGAGAGTCGAAGTGAAAATGCGATTTTCAAATGTCATCAAGACCACTTTTCCTTTTATAGAAATTTGATTCGCTTATACATATCTCGCCACTGGAGCTTTCCGACCACTAGCAGGCACAATCGGTTTCGCTGTTTGCATGGATGGTCTGCCAACCGAAGGTTATTCGTTAGAACTGGGGTCTCACTCTGTATTGCTACTCTATAGTCAAATATGTGCGAAAGTGATTTGGGATTCTAATTTTAGCATTCTGTAAGAAAAAATAATTGAATACAACTGTTGCCGATTCGCACCACAAAATTTGCGAATATGGTTTCGAGAATCCAAGTAAAAATGTGATTTTGAAATGTCATCAAGACATATTTTCCTTTTCTAGAAACTTGTTCTGCTTGTTACATATCTCCCACAAATACATGTAAAAATGTGCAAAGTAGCAAAAAAAAATTGAACACTATTGGTTGCAGTGGTTTCATGGTTGTCCATCTCATTCCGCTGGGCATAGGGGTCCTTGAGCATTTCGGTTATTTCCCAGAGACTAGCAGAATTTCTCCTGGCTTCTAAAAAAAAGTATTTGGCGCAATAGCTCTTTAAGTGGCTGGGCCAGGTTTCTCACAATCACTCGTGTTGTGTGCGTTATATGTATTTTTCACAAGAATGGAAGGGACCTACACTTTAGTGCCGTATCCGAAAGGCAATTTGTTTGGAGAAGCTTCCTCGTGACAACAATACTGTCGGATGTTTGTCAGACATTCGCGAGAGGTGGGACCGTGAAAAAACTTTTTGGTATTTTCTGAGATTCGAACTCGGAACGTCACGCGCAGTGGTGTCTTTAAATAGGCCTGTAAATCTTAAAGAATCTCTCTCAAGGATCTCAAACTGAACTCGTTTTGTGTTGTTGTTGTTGTAGCAACTATGTTGATTCGTATGGTTCAAACGTTAAGGTGGTGTAGGTGGGTTGTCATCAATAAGGTCGAGGACCAAGAAAGCGGCAGCTTCGACTGGGTGAGTCCATAAGGATCTTGGTGTAAGTGTTGTGGGATGTGACGGACAACTGAACAAATGGGCGGTGTCATGTGGTGACGAGCCGCAGTCTGGGCATTGATCAGTGATACTGTCGCGTAAGCGGTGCATATAATTGTTCAGCATGGAGCTCCAGCTGGATCGCAGTTGGGCAAATGTGGATCTGGTGTGTCTAGGAAGATGTTCTTCACTATGATGTATCGGTGGAGGACGGCCGCCTAGCACAATGTTAGTCTGGCGGCTATCAAGCGCAGTTTGGACAGCGTGTTGGTGGATAAAGTTCAAAGCCAGTTTGTGAAACGCTGGGACAAGTGGTGTATGGACTATAAACCTATTGACCTCTTCACGGTATGAACGGATGTCAGATCGAATATGCCTCGGAGGTGTAGGGAGGCTGAGTATATCTCTGTTCGGGTGATCGGGACGATTGCAAGCCAGTAAGAACTGTTTCGATAGAAGTTCGTTATGCTCTTTGACTTTGAGCCACTTTGTTTCCTGATGAAGGTGATCTTCATGGGACATACGGTGACAGCCTGTGATAATGCGTAGAGCAGCACTCTGGATTGTTTGGAGTTTATGCCATTGAGTATCACTGAGGCGTGGGGTCCAGATTGGTGCCGCATAGTTGAGAACCGATCTTCCGATTGCTTGATATGTGGTGAGGAGAGTTTCTTTGTCTTTCCCCCATGTGCTACCGGCCAGAGATTTTAAGACCTTATTCCTGGACATGACTCGTTCACTGACATTTCTTGAATGACTAGAGAAAGTCAGTAGGTTGTCAAATGTGACTCCCAGAATCTTTGGGTGGTTTGTTGTCGGGATCTCAATGTCGAGTGGGAGGTTTACCTCTGCTTCAGGTGTTGAATAGGGTGGTTTTGTGTAAATAATTTTGGTGGACTACCTACATAATACATATGTATGTTATATTACAAAACATGTTTTATTAGCATAATAATAAAAAAAATATATTTAAAAATCATCTTTTATTGTGCTTTGAGTTAAAAGCAAAAGTTGAATTATAAAATAGTTACATTTTCAATGAAACTCAACTGCTTATCTCAGCGGCCGTAAGCAAATCATCAATCAATCCATTTAGCTCGGACGCCACCAGTTGCGCACTCCTTGGTCGAGGTCCCTTTGAACTTACATATGAGAACCACCTACGGCGAGGAGGCCCTCTATTGCGTCGTCCTTCTGAGCTAGATTCCAAGACTGTGCAGGCCGAAGTATTGGTGTCCATTCGCTCTACGTGTCCTGGCCATCTCAAACGTCCAATAAGCAGTTTTTTGACTAGGTCGATGTCGTTGTACGGCTCGTGCAGTTAGTCATTGAATCTTCTCCAAAAAACCCGTCAACGCAAACTGGACCGAATATCTATCTCGAAGCGAATATAGATACCTTCATTTTCCAAGATTCTGCATTATATAGGGATATTATATTGGACCATTCACTGGAGAATTGCCTTTTTCTCTTTATTTCTTCAGTCGTTTTTTTGTATACAATTAGGTATACTTTGTACAAGCCGCAATCAATTGCATCTCTCGTACTTTCGGCACCGTTGAAAAGTTTTCGACAATTATTTCTTAAAGGGACTGAATCTGCAAACTATCAATATGGCTTTTTCGTGCCCCTGGGTTGTACAAGAGGGCAGGAAGAAGACATCACTGTATTGAGAGCTGATGTAAGATCCTCAACGGTACTATCCAGTGCTTGGGTGTTGCAAGTGGTCCTAAAAAGAACCGAGGTAACTAAATCGAATGTCACTGTGCATTTGAGGCAATTAGTTTTACGATGATTCCCAAAAGCTGGTGGGTTTTAGTCCGTTAGATAGATATTGTCGGAGACGAGTGTACTATCTAGGGCTTCTTGTCGATATCTGCTAATGAGTGTTGGTTCATATCCTATTAAATGAGTTTTGTACTTAAAATGGAATCGAAAAGTAGCTCACCTTTTTCGTTGATATCCGAACTGCTCCATGCAGTATGGTGAGCGTTAGCATCACAACCTATTATGAGATCACTTTTCTGCCTCCCTGTGGGCGCCGTGGCGTAAGTGGTTAGTGTGTCGGATCACTACGCTTGAGGTTCCAAGTTCGAATCCCAGAAAACACCAAAAAGTTTTTTCACGAACCCATCTCTCGCGAGCGTTTGACAAACATCCGAGAGTATTGTTGTCACGAAAAAGCTTCTCAAATCGCCGTTCGGATACGGCACTAAACTGTAGGTCCCTTTCATTTGTGTGAAAAATATAACGCACACAACATGAGTGGTTGCGAAAAGCTAGGCCCTGCTCTGGCACTTAAAGAGCTGTTGCGCCAAATATTTTTTTTTTCTGCCTCCCCGCATCTGCGACCAGTCTTTCCAGGTTATCCCTAAGAAGGGATAGAAGGGTCCAGGTGATCATGAGCAAGATATGCCGATGCCAAATAGTAAGACCCATTTGATATTTCTAGTTTTGTTGCGGTAGTACCTCGATCGCTGTAATTAGGGATTAAGGTTAATTTCATGCTACATTAAATGGGTATGCACGATCTGGGCTTACCTTTTTCCAGTACATACAGAGAATAGTATTTAGGAGTCCTGAGTCTACACACCAAGTTGTCCATAACGCAGGGTTCTTGGACCAAAACGTTATCTTCCTTTGGAGATGCAGAAAGAAGTCCGGACGATGCCGGAATGGAATTGTGAGATTGAGCTGTACTTACTGCAGTATTATCACTAAAATCAGGTAGAGAAACCTCCACCACCGTGGTATTCATGACTTCCGAGTTTGAGGACGAGGCCAAGAATTCGTCCTCGCTCAAAAGTACTTTATTTGATAGTCGTCCGTCTCCATGTCCGACAAGTTGCCGTCTTGGACTAAAGAAGGATTCTGTATTTGAAGATTAAGAGTCATCACTCTCCGGGGATGAAAATGAGATGGATAATTCAGAGCTTTGGTTTTATTTGAAGAAGTAGAGTCCGGGGGGGAGTAATTTGGCTATGCCAGACTCTTCGTCCTTTCTTTACACCTTAAGGGTGATTGCGTCAAATCCATAGCTTATCACACCGAAGGAGCAAGAGATTCCTTATTGATCACAATAAGCGCGCATCTATAGGAACTTCAGCTCATCCAGCTTACCGACTTTCCAGTTGTGCTTCGGAAGCTCTGAATTGCTAACTTGCAGGATCTGGAGCATTTAATCCACATGGGAGGGTTCGGCTGGGATCCAAGTACGAGTTCTCGGTCTACTCGGGATATTCTTCCGCGCAACAACCTCGAGCTTTGCACCTGGCCATACCTCCCCTAATTTGTCTATGGCTAATTTGTAAAGATCATATGACTTCTGATCGGTGCACGCGATCAGCTTCACGTAGTATTGATGCGACGTCGCGACAATTAGGACGTGGATCAGGATTCCCCTGTATGATTTTCAGCAAAACTGATGCCATTTTAGGTGGAATCATTTTCCACTTATCTGGAGCGATTGTTCCGTTCGCATCGCTATATCAACTATCGCCAGCAGTATACCGCTATAGGCCTAAGATACAGATAGGGAGCCTGGATGAGGTGCTGGTTTTATGTATTTTAGCCCCTTAAGTATCCGAAACGGGTTCGTCCAACGATGGTTGGCAATTTGACGTTGAGTCTCTGCTAGCTCCAGCTGGTTCGTTGGCAGCAATCTTGGTGGCCCACTCCACCACTTAATTGTCACCGCTCTTTTGCACTCCGAAATGCTTCTAAATCGCTGCAGAAGTCTACAAGCTGTGCGGTGATCTTTGTATGCCTGTTTGGAAGGGGCGAGATGTCGTGAACTTTCACTACCAAGCCAAGTTGATCCTCAGTAGTCGTATTACACCTTGATCCAGCACATCTGTGGAAAAGGGGAAAAACAATACGATGGGAGAGGAAGGAAGAGGGTCGACTGAATCTTATTATTAGCTTCAAATCTCATGTGAGAAATACTTCCCGACAATCGTTGACTTTTACTAGGCCTTGCACTACGACAAGGTGTGCAGTCACGAAAGGAATGCCTGTACTAAGATCTAAAGATTTACTGTTCGCCCAGTGGTCACCATATTCTCAAAACATCTTTTTATGTGGACCGTCAATAACTTGTTGGCTTCTTAGCGCGAGAAAGTCTTGTGATGTTCGTTTATTGTGCCATTAGGTATGATAAAAGCGCCTTCCATTTCCTATCAACGAGCTTTTGAGAAGTCGAAATGTCTAAATAAAAAGATTTCGGAGCCTGAAGTGTCTTCTATTTTAAACCGTCCGTAGAGAGAGGTTTGTTCAGATTTATGATCCTCTCTTCCGTCCAATACTATTTGGAGGATTGGGTCGAAGTTAGTGAACGGCTTCCAGTTCTATATCCATATGGCTATGGCGCGGTGGCCTGAATTACCCTTTATAAGCATATTTCACAGCTAACTCCAGATTCAATGTCCAGATAACTCAAGTTGTTGTGGTGTCGATAATTGTGTCTTGTTCTAATAAAGCTTGATATGTTAGCGCCCATAAGGAGTCCTAGCGCTGTTTGTACTCAATTTATCCACGGAATCTTCTTCTTTTCTCATAAGATGTTCTGTTTTCAAACATTATTTTACTTTCCTTGCATCTGTCCCAGTCTGTAGGATCTTCTATGCTTTCTGCTACGTTACAAATCCTTCTCACGTGTTAACGTTACACGGGTACAGCACTTTTTCTTGCTTTTACTTAAGAGTAGGACCTTTCAATTGGACAATAACACAATTGGAATAGATATAGATAGAGACCCTTAGCTTTCCCTATTACAAATTTTCTTTTATAATTTTTTGACTTACTTGTGTGTTTATAAACAGAATAATTGGTGGTGACGTTATCGGACACTTTTCTCTGAGAATCTGTCTGCCTAGATATTGAGTTCTATAGCGATTCGCATCTTAAATTGGTATTGCAACTCTTTTTCAATGAGGTCCATGAAAGCCACGGTGACTGCGAGTGTCGATTTATCGTTGTTTCGCGTTGGCCCTTCAAAACGTTGGTTTCATCTGCATTATTGTGCTGCTTTCTCCCATATGGCAGTGCGATACTTGTTGGAGAAAGTGGAAAGGAAAGGCGTAACACACCCGGGAATCTTTAAGGGCATCTTTATAAAAAATGCCATTTTGTTCTTAATTTTTTGTGAAAGTAATTGATGTATTATCTTACCTTTGGCAACAGCTCTACCAAAGGTAGAGGGTTTTATTATTGCGGATGTTCGGATTAAGTAGGATAGCATCGGAAATAATCGAATCGTTAGTAAAATTCATAAATACAGACAAAATACGTCAATATTTTTTGAGTTCTTCTTCCTATTCTTTCTATTTCGGCGAGGTTATGATCTGAAAACAAGTGATCATAGCCCTCCCACTTCACTGCAATTCTACTGATGTGCCTGCGGGGTTCGTCTGTTTGACCTCAGAAAATGTCGACAGGCTCTCCGATTTTGGATCACTTCGTCACTCACTGAGGCAAACCAGTGCTGGTGTCGTTGCATTTATGTGATCCAGGAGTTTATAGGTCTGCCTTTCTTTCGCGATATCTTTGGAACGTTCATTCATCACTCTTTTTTAAACGTAGCAGTACCAGCTGCCTTACTATTTTTCGTAAGATGATTTCTTGACGTTAAGGCTTCAGCGAACTTCTTATTCGATCAAACTTTGTCATTCCTGCTGTCATGCGAATCATCTTCATTGTATGTGAGTGCTGGACGTACAACTGTGGTGTAGAGCATTTCTTTCAGCTTAGGGGGCATTTTTGGGTCACAGAAGATAGCGGAGTTTTCCCGCCACTTTATCCACCCTACACTTAGGCGATTATTGATTTTGTTACCACAGGTTGCTCCACTAATCATCATAGATCACAGATTTTTGAACTTTTCGCAATTGGGAAGCACTGTTCCATTCAAATAAATATCTGGAATAGGCCTGAGTGGATCAGAGAAGGGGCAGCACAAGTACTCGGTTTTTTTGGACTAATGTGATACCTATTTACTTCCAAAACGTCCACCCATACATCAAGTGCTCGTTGCAGGGATGTAGGATCTTCACTTATGAGGCTCCATCATCAGCAATGAACAACTGATGTAGGCCCAATTCAAAAATTCAAAGTGTTGCAGCAACAAGTTCAAAAAAGCAACATTTCGGCAGTGTTGCTCAAATCAAGAGTTTTTTCTTTGCAAAATCAGCGCAACTAAACGTCAAAGAAGAGCAACCTGCGCAACAGTTGTTTGCTGTTGCTTTCCTTTGTTATGAGCTCTTGTTTGTTTTTCCAAGTGAGAAATGGATGGAAGGTAAACGTTTAACAATTTTAATGTTCTATTTATATAAAATATGTAAATATTTTTACTACATTCTCCATTTTTGGCTATTGTACATACAATTACAACACAATCGTTCAATTATGTAAAGGCGACAGCAACAGAAAGCCGGTTCTGTTGTCACAAAACTGCACAGGTTTTTTTTACGTTTTTCAATTCATACCTACTTTGGGGTCTGTCACTTTACCTTCAAGCAGATAGTCAAAGACTGCAATAAAAAGGATATGTCTTATGACGCTCCCCTGGTGCATACCGCCTTTGATTGGGAATTCTTCCGTTACTCCAGCGGTGCATCTTACTTTTGTCTTTACTCCTTCGTATATGTTCATGATCCTCTGTATAAGGGGTGAGCGAACAGCTAGTGTGGAAGTTTTGATTAAATTAAACACACATTTCTTGTGAAATCAATGTAGAACTTTATGATGAAGTGATTAATGAAGTTCGGTCCATGGCAATTATGAATGGAACACAACATCGTTCATGTGACCACCATGGTTTCTGTTGCAAGCGACCATCTGAAGGTCAAAACTATCGATGACTTTTTGAAGAATAAGTGGGTCAATGGCCGCAATTTCAGTTTGGACGTTATGTTTGAGATCCTGAATTGTCCTGGCGATCCAAAGTCCATTTAACAAATCGGCGATGTCGTAGATGGTCCAAAGGCTTCAATTGTTGTGTAATTTGGATTTTATAGGCGTGCAAATGAAGATGAACTTTTAAAATTTGCCGTAAAGTGCCATAAGTGAGGCTGAATTGAGGTGCCTGGCTGGTTTTGAACACTTTCGCTCACAGTGGTGATGTTTTGGTGTGCATGTGCTGGCCGGGCATGCTGATATGGAGTTTGACCCGATACCGAACCAGTTTCTTCAAAACGCTTCACCATTGCATGAAAAATTCACGAATTTTACGAAATGTTACTTTTACAGATCACCCATTTTCGTAATAACATTGAATAACAAAAATGCGTTGTTGCGTGGTAAACGACTCCATGACTAAAATTGTTGAATATTGTACTTGACATCAAATGATTAACCATTGAATTCAGTAAATGACAGTAACTGACAGCTAACATCCACACCATCTGTTGGCTCACCCTTTATAGGTTTCTTGAACCCCTCGATATCCTACCTTTCGAGCCCGTCCAACCAAAATTGTGGAAGTGGTTCTGTTGAGCCCACCTTTGCTTTAAGATTATACTAGACATATTGACTTCGAATTATAATTTTATAATTAAAAAAAAAATTCTTTTATCAGTTTTATCAGCTTATAAATTCCTTTTTTATTTTTGTTTAACAAATTTTAAGTAAAATATGTTTATTTATTATTACCTATTATATTTAATGTTTTAATTTTATTTTATTTATACAAGACTTTTAAATTTAAAATTATTTGATTGCACAATTATCGCACTGAAAGCCTGGACTCAGAATTACCTTAACATTTTCTCAACTATGAATGTATGCGCAGCTAATTGGAATAACACAAACAAAAAATAAATAATAAGAAAAAGTATTATTTATTTAATAAGTATAAAATCGTTATACAACAGTTGTTGATATTATTAAATGAAAAATTGAATATTAAACCACGAAGAGTAAACAAAATCAAATGAAACTATTAATGATTACAACTACTCAGAATTGTTTGCAGAGAAAATCTAAATTTATAAAATCAAAAAAAAAAACTTAAACTTAAAAAAAGTATGATAATAATTTTTAATTTAAAGAGAAAAACTTAGTTTAACAATTAAGTGGTCTTGAGTAAGTAAACGGGATAATATTACATGTCGAGAGTGGATGACTGTCTGTCTGATTGTTTTGCAGAGTTGATACTTTCGTTGCAACAGCAAGCAATTAAGTTTTGGCTTATTATTTTTTTTTAATAAGTTGTTAATAAAATATTAGAAAATAAGGGAATAATAAAAAATAAACAAATATTTTTACATAAAAGCATATTAGAGGGAAACCACTTGAAATAAGAAAAGTGCTTAATATAAGCAAAAGAAACAAATTAGAGTACACAAAAAGAAATCCATCTTAAGTTTGGGATAAATAATTCTTTATTTTATCTGTAACATTAGACAAAAAAGAAAACAGTTTTATCTGTTAGTTTTGCTATTAAACTTTGGCTTTTTATAATAAAAGAAATTCATAATTATCTTTAAGTTGACATTATAAAATAAAAGAACAAGCAAAAAAAAAAAAACGAAATGTTAAACAATGAAATGTTGTTTTATTTAATATTTGTACAACATAAGTGTATGCTAAGCGTATCTGTAATCTTTAATTTTTCCAGGTTTGCAGCTTTGGCTGGTTTGCATGTTTATTGCTCCAAACGTCAGGTATTCGATAAGATTTTCTCCATTAGTAGTAAGGAACTTACTTCCGCGTCATCTTTAAACTACGAATATATACATATGCATGCTTTTGGCATGAGCCACTCATATGCCCTAAAAGTGTACATATGTATACTTCCTTTTTACCTAAACATACGAGGCAAGGTGAAAAGTTCTCGGCCTGACAATGAAAGACTGCGATTTTCAGTTAAAGAATGATTTTATTTTTCTACATAATCTACCTTGACTTCAACACACTTAGTCCAGCGTTTCTCCAACATCAGTAATCCTTCTCCGAAGTGAGAGTCTGGAAGGCTGTGAAAATATTCTACGGCCCTCTCAACCTCTGCATTGAATGCGAAGCCCTTCCCAGAAACAAATTTCTTCAAGTTTGGGAACAGATGGAACTCTGGGGGTGCCAAATCAGGTGAATATGGGGGACGGCCGAGCAAATCGTATCCTAAATCCCGCAGTTTTCCCATCGCCAACGCAGACTTGTGTTCAGGTGCATTGTCCTGGTGAAAAATGATTTTTTTCTTTTTCAAGCCAAGCCTCTTCTCGCCAAATTTTGGCATCCGGCTGCTGGAGTAATATTCGCCTGTAATTGTTCTGCCTTTCTCAAGGTAATAAATTAACAGGATCCCTTTCCCATCCCAAAACACACTGGCCATGACCTTTCCGGCAGATGCGACGATCGACTTCGCTTTCTTTGGCGCTGAACCACGGGCTTCCACCCACTGCTTTGACTGCTGTTTCGTTTCTGGCGTGCAGTGGTGGACCCATGTCTCATCCATGGTGACAAATCACCACACAAAATCGGTCGGATCCCTATTGAATCGGTCAAAAGATTACCGCGAAAATCGTTTGCGCATTTGCTTTTGATCGGCATTCAGCAAAACCCATCTTTCGCATCCCTAGGTTTTTGTGCAAGATGTTTCGCACCCTCTCTTCCGATATACACACAGCCTCAGCTATCTCACTCACCTTCACTCGCCTATCGCCCAACACGATATCATGCACTTTTCGATGGTTTCGGGTGTGGTTGCCGTTTTTGGGCGTCCTTCGCGTGGGTCAGCTTCGTTTAAATTCAGCTGCCCACTTTTTAACGGTTGACATGGAAGGAGCAGAGTCCCCGTAAACTTTTGTCAACTTTGGATGAATTTCCTTAGGGGTTAACCCATCCAAAACGAAGAATTTTATGACCGCACGATATTCAAGTTTATCCATTTTAACGAAAAACACGCAAGACGTCTACTGCAAAAATTCGTGTAAACAAACTACTTGAGTGGCGTAAGTGGTTAGTGTGTCGGATCACTACGCATGAGGTTCCGAGTTCGAATCCCAGAAAACACCAAAAAGTTTTTTCACGGTCCCACCTCTCGCGAGCGTCTGACAAACATCCGAGAGTATTGTTGTCACGAAAAAGCTTCACAAATCGCTGTTCGGATACGGCACTAAATTGTAGGCCCCTTCCATTCGTGTGAAACATATAACGCACACAACATGAGTGGTTGCGAGAAGCTAGGCCCTGGCACTTTAAGGAGCTGTTGCGACATATTTTTTTTTTTTTTTTTTTAAACTTCTTGAGAGAACAAGTTGAAACTTCTCATACGAACTAATGAGAAGTGCACCCAGGCAGGAAACATAAATTTTTGCTGATTGGAGCGCTATCTCTGCGGCAGGCCGATAACTTTTCACCATGCCCTCGTAATCATTCTATATATACAGGTTGTTTGGGGAATACAACACAATCTTACTACCACGTGGTGGTCAAACATGATGTTTTTATTTAGTCTATAGCTACCAAGTCCTACTCTCCATCTTCTTGTGGATGACCACTGGGTGCTTATTACCCTGATCGGAGATTAGGTAACAAACCCCTCTTAGGTCAGCAAGCGAGATAGGGGGGAATGGTGCTTTCCCAACAGAGCACTTCTGCTTATTCCAGATGGCCGCGGACGAATCCCCTAGATGGAGTCAATGATGGCGTCTACAGTTCAGTCTACAGTTGATCCGACGCATTCGGATCACAGTTCGCTAAGAAATTTCCAAGGTTAGTCAGGACCTTCGAATAGAGATGGTGGTGGAGGAGCCCTTTAATGGCCAGCGTTCATACTCCCGTATTGGACTACTGATACCGGTGTACACGCGCCCGCGTCCTAGGGGTATAATAAAAGGAACTGGCCCTTCAGGTTGGGGATTGTGTCGTCGGGTTAAATTCCCTCGACTGCTTTACAGCAGATATAACCACCATGCAGGAAGTGCGATGAAAAACTGTGACATCATTGTCACTGTGATTGCTACAGAGACAATAAGCAGCATTTATTTGGATGCCGATTTGCTATACGCGGCAGACTTAGGCAAGAAGTCTTAAGCTTCTGATACATGAGCGATTGTATTGTGATAATCTGGATCAAGGCTAGTCAGCGAGGATATCAATATCCAAGCCAAAATCGAACAAAGCCGCTGGGGACCTGCATTGCGATTGATCGGGAAACTACTGACTGCCCAAAACTTGGCTTGGGCCAGTAGCGCAACAATCAAGTTCGTGATGAAGTGCTTACTTTACCTCCTAGTGGTGGTCCCCGGGCAACTATACGTATAAACCCTTATACGTATAGGCCAAAATTGTAAGTGCGGGTTGTCTAGGGCCTTGATTCTAGGCTAGGTAACGTGGGCCAGCAACCTGCGTTACTGAAACCAGCTCGCTACTGAAAGCGACACTATGCCTCGGATAAGGACTGATCACATGTTGACGACTTTTGGCTATTGTACCCGGACAAAGATAGGTTTCTGGAATGTAAAGACGCTCCTCGACTCGGGAAGATAAGGTCCTTACAATGCCAGATTCCTCCAACTGGAAAAGGAATTCATGCGATATAAACTGGACATTTTGGGGGTAAGTGAAGTAAGATGGATAGAAGCAGGCGAGTACCAGTCTCCAACGCGTAACACTGTACTACTCTATTCTGAAAGACCATCCGGAAGTCCGCGGGAATATGGAGTCGGACTACTGCTAACAACAACACCACGCAAGGGCCTAATTTCCTGCCAGCCTCATGGTGATAGGATTTTGACGGCCAGATTCCGGACTAGAGTACGACGCGTCACCATCATACAGTGTTACGCCCCAACGAATAGTTCGTCTGAGGACGAAAAGGAGAGCTTCTACAATCTCTTAAGCGCCGTCTTCAACACAACACCAAATGGAGACATTGTCATAGTGATGGGGGATTTGAATGCCAAGGTAGGCAGCGACAACGAAGGGCTCAAACATGTAATCGGGAAGCATGGACTAGGCAACCGCAATGACAACGGCGAAAGGTTTGTGGATTTCTGCAATGCCAACCGCCTTGTGATAGGTGGCACCATGTTTGAGCACAAGACCTGCCACAAAGTCAGCTGGGTTTCCAATGACAGGCAAGCAACCTCCAACCAAATTGACCATTTTGCTATCAGCCGCCGCTTTAGAAGTAGTCTCCTGGACGTCCGAAACAGGCGAGGGGCAGATGTGGGGATAGTACGTGATCACCATCTTATGATAGCTACTCTCCAACTACGCACTGCTGCAGTTCGAAGATCCCACGACAACACAAGAATGCCCAGGTTCAACATCGATAGACTTAGTGATCCCTCAGTGCGCCAACAATTAAGGGAGCACTTTTCGCAAGGTGTGGAAGCAATCAGCAGCTCAATGCCCGCAACCATCCAAGACCATTGGTGTGCTGTGAAAAATGTTTTTACATCTGGTGCTGAAAGAATTGTTGGTCGATCGCAGGGAAGACATATGGCGTGGCTTTCCGAGGATACCTGGAGAAGGATTGACGAACGAAAACAGCTAAAAGCTCGCGTTGCAGCTACCCCAGCAGCAGGGAGAAGCGAGCTAGAGTCCCTATATCGCATGAAGATGAGAGAAGTTCAGCGTAGCGTACGACGTGACAAGCGCAACTACATCAACGCGCTGGCTACAGAAGCAGAAGAAGCTGCACGAAGGTGCGACAGCAGGACTGTCTACAGAATCACGAAAGAGCTGATAGGTGGTCGCAGCTCCAGCCAATACCCAGTGAAAAGCCTAGACGGCTCCTTGCTCATTTCGGATGAGGACCAGCTCAAGAGATGGAAAGAGCATTTTGCTACGGTTTTGAACAGTGTATTCGCTAGCGATATGCTCCCAAATCAGACTGAGATGCCCGAGGTGAGAAGTTCCCGAATACGCACCACGACTCCCAGTAAAGATGAGATCATTACCGCGATCAAGGCACTCAAAACCAACAAGGCGGTAGGACTTGACGGTATTCCAGCAGAGCTCTTACGAGCAGCGCCAACAACATCGGCTGAGCTTCTGCTTCCACTTATAGATAGAGCTTGGGAAGCTGAGAGCTTTCCTAACGAGTGGAAAAAGGGAATGATCGTCAAGCTTCCTAAGAAAGGAAATTTATTGGAGTGCGGAAACTGGAGGGGTATCTGCGTGCTGCCTGCTGTAGCTAAGATAATAGCTAAAATCATCCTTGAGCGAATCAAACAACATCTCGAAGACACACTCGATGACGAACAAGCAGGTTTCCGCTCTGGATCCTCCTGTGCCGACCACATCAACACCCTGCGGATTATCATCGAACAGTGTGTTGAATATCGATCGCCACTGCACCTGCTGTTCATCGATTTTGAGAGGGCGTTCGATAGTGTCAACAGGGAGTTTATTTGGCGTGCCTTACGCAGGAGAGGCATTCCCGATAAACTAATTGCTATTATCAAAGCTACATATGAAGGCTCCAAATGTCACGTTCTGCACAGGGGGAGGTTGTCTGAGGAATTTTAGATCCAAAGTGGGGTAAGACAAGGCTGTATCCTTTCACCAATATTATTCCTATTGGTGATTAGCGATGTGCTTCATGCAGCTTTGTCGACGGGAAACGGAGGAATTCGATGGACTCTTACATCTCAACTGAAACATCTTGACTACGCAGACGATGTATGCTTACTCTCTCACAGAATTATGGACCTCCACCAAATGACAGCAGATGTGGAGAGGGAGGCAGGTGTCGTCGGGCTGAAAATCAATACGACAAAAACTAAAATCATCAGCCTTGGAACTAACTCATCGGCTCAAATATGCATTGCTGGACAACCGGTAGAGAGAGTAGAGGATTTTCAGTATCTTGGGAGTATTGTCTCGACCGATGGTGGAACCGAACTGGATATAACCAACAGGATCGCCAAAGCAAAGTCCGCGTTCGGGATGTTGTCCAAAATATGGCGAAGCAATGCAATCAGTTCGAGCACCAAAATAAGACTGTTCCGCTCCAACGTTGAATCCGTGCTGCTATATGGTTGCAGCACGTGGAGAGTGACCACTACTATCACCAGAAAGCTGCAAACGTTCGTTAATAGGTGTCTGCCCAATATCTTACGGATTTTCTGGCCCAATCGTATCTCTAACGAACACCTTTACGAGAGAACGGGTCAGGAACCAATAGGCACAACTATCCAACGGCGGAAGTGGCAGTGGATTGGCCACACGTTCCGAAAGGGTGACAGCTCCATAGCGAACCATGCTATGCAATGGAACCCTCTAACTCAGGATGGCAGAAGACCTGGCGGTCCGCGGAAAACATGGCGCAGAACAGTCGAGAAGGAGGTACGGCAGTTACGGAAAAGTTGGGGAGAACTCAGACACATTGCCAGAAACCGTACACGATGGCGCGTAGGCGTAGTAGAGGCCCTAGGACCCACAAGGGGATACAGGACATAAGTAAAAAGTAAAGTAACTCATCTCTAAGATTTGGTCAGACGAGTGTATGCCTAATGAATAAAATCTCAGCATCATTTGCCCCCTCAACTGCACCAATAATAGAGGCATCGGTCTCCTTAACATTGCATACAACATCTTTTCTACGATATTATGTGAACGCCTGAAACTTTTCATCAACAGCCTGATTGGGCTCTATCAGTGCGGTTTCAGGCCATCGGAACTTTCACAATCGATCAAATTTTCACACTTCGACAGCTGCTGGAGAAAACCCAAGAAGTCCAAATCCACAATCATCATCTCTTTATCGATTTCAAGGACGCCTATGACAGCATCAATAGAGAAGAGCTATATAGAGCCATGTCTAGTTTTGACATCCCTGCAAAACTTCGTCTGTGCAGGATGACGATGGAGAACGCTCGCTGCTCCATCAAGGTTGGTAATGACCTCAACGAGACCTTTGAAGTCAAAAAGCCTTTAAGACAAGGTTACTCCCTGTCATGTGACTTCTTCAATACTGTTCTTGAGCGGATTGTGTGGATCTCACAAACCAATACAATCTATCAAAAGTCTGTACAACTATTTGAATACGCCGACGATATTGACATAATTCAAAAAACTCAGCGGACTGTCACTGGTGCGGTTGCAAGCATTGAAGGAGAAGCGGCTAAAATGCGTTTAACGGTAAGTCAAGTATATGTTGTCAACAAGAAGGGACAATAAACCTCGAAGAATTGGACTTTGCTTACCTTGACTCTGCTATTAATTCTGACAATGATACCAGTGCAGGAATCAAGTGAAGAATAACCTTTGCCTGTCGCTGTTTTTTAGGCTAATAAGGCAATTCAGCAGCAAAGCCCTATTTCGAACAACTAAAGATACTCTATACAAGACCCTGATCATCCCAGTCCTGCTTCACGGCACTGAAACATGGACTTTATTGAAGGCGGATGAAGATATACTTGGTCGTTTCGTTTGCATTGGCGGGTTTTGGAGGAGAAGATTCACTCATGAATTATACGAGCTGTACAGTACTTAGTCAAGGAACTGTGTATTGGCCATTTAAAATGGCTAGGAAATATACTCGTAGAGCGAATGGACACCAATGGTCCGGCCAGCAGAGGACCTAACTCACAGGGACAACGAAATAGAAGGCCTCCTCGCCGTAGGTGGCACGCACAAGTTCAGGGGGGTATCAACCAACTTTGAGTGCGCAACTGGAGACAATTATCTAATGACCGACCTAAATGGAGAGGTTTGTTGGTTGAGACCTAGGTTCACCCCGATTTGAAGCGCAACCAGATTAAGTATAAGCTATTATGGAGTGGGGTTAATCTGTTAATAGGGCAGATACCATAATCACGGTACTATTGGTCTCTTGCGAGCCCAACGACAGAAAGTTGTTTTTGTACGAAGATAGGTTGTGAAGATCGCAATGCATTTCCGCATCTCCCAACTCTAGGTCGACGATGGAGTTGTAGTAAGGGGACGAGAATTCTAGCCAGCATTTGGAGAATCACTGTCCATATCTGTGTCCGTTAATATTAAGTCAACCCCCGAGTGAGATCGTACTGCGATTTAAGGACTAGGAATGGATCGATTCAATACTTGACAGACCCATAACCGATTTAGTATCCCATATGATTGGCTTTGAAGTGTCTTTCTCCGGTTCCTTTTCGTCACATTTGTATACTTAACTTAACGTTGCATGAATGTGCAAACATTTTGAAAAATAACATATTTGGTTAAGAGGCGTCGTTAAATGTGTATAATTTTATTCAGTCTTTTTAATATTTCTATGGTTAGGTCACGTAATGCATATGCTTCCAAACCGGCTTTCAATACTTGTCATGATTGCCGTGCCATCAGGTAAGCGACCCCTCGCTAGGCCTAGAAATAGATGACTGGATCAAGCCCGACATGTTTCCTGGATCCATCTAGGGAATCGTCCTGATGAATTGAATTAAATGGCGGAAGATTGAGAAGAATGGAGAGCCCATTATACTTCAGCTTATAACTAAAGCTGTGCAGGAAGAACGTCTCAAAACTCGACTATACCACTACTTGCATACCCCAATGACAGTAAAACAACCCTAAGAACACAGTGAACCGTTACTAAAGCATTTATGGATCTTAAAAGGGAGATGGCAAAAAGTATTTATTACTGAATGAGTAAAAAAAATTGATGTTGACCGGTCATCAAGAAAGGATGATCAGTATCAGTTTTTTTTTGGGCATAAAGTAACAATAGACACTTACCTAAACTTGTAAACTCTTAAAACGAAAAAAAAGAAGAAAAAACCGCAGGGGTCAATCATTGCTTCTTACTAAAGGATGATCAGTATCAGTTTTTTTTTTGGGCATAAAGTAACAATAGACACTTACCTAAACTTGTAAACTCTTAAAACGAAAAAAAAGAAGAAAAAACCGCAGGGGTCAATCATTGCTTCTTACTAACTTACTTACTTAGGTGGCACTGCAGTCCGGGGTGGACCTGGGCCTCAACCAACAAACCTCTCCAACCAGCACGGTTACGAGTCAGATGCTTCCAGTTGCGCGCGCCAAGTTGGTTGAGGTCCCCCTCCACTCCTTTGCGCCACCTACCGCAAGGTCTTTCTCTACTGTGCCGTCCATCCGGTGTAGATTTGAAGACTTTCTTAGCTGGAACGTTGGACTCCATCCGCTCTAGATGACCCAGCCATCTTAGTCGCTGTATGTGAACTCTTCTGGCTAAGTCGATGTCCTTAGACAGGCCGTATAGTTCGGCATTGTACCTTCTTGTCCACTCACCGCCTATGCATACGGGACTAAAGATCGCTCAAAGAACTTTTCTCTCGAAATAACCAAGGGCATCCTCATCCGGTTTTGTTAAAGCCCATGCCTCTGTGCCATACAGCGGGACTGGGATGATTAGTGTGTTATAAAGAGTTAAGTAAGGCTTTGCTACTCAATTGCCTTCTTAGCCCATAGAAACAACGATTGGCAAGAGTAATTCTTCGTGTGATCTCGCTACTGATGTCGTTTGCGGAGTTCACCATAGAGCCTAGGTAGACAAAATCCTTTACTACCTCAAAATTATATCTGTCTATTGTGGCATTCTGCCCAAGACGCTGATGTTGAGTGTCCTTTTTTGTAGACAGCATATATTTTGTTTTGCTTTCATTTACCGCTAGACCCGTCTTTGCTACCTCGACCTCAATACTAGCAAATGTCTCATTGACGGCCCGCTGAGATCTTGCGATTATGTCAATGTCATCGGCATAGGCGAGTAGTTGTACAGACTTGTAAAAGATTGTACCTCCGGCGTTGGCTTGTGAGTTTCGTACAATTCTCTCAAGCACTATGTTAAAGAAATCGCATGATAGCGCGTCACTTTGCCTAAGACCTTTCCTGACATCCATTGCTTCTGAAGTAGTATAAAAAAGTAATATAGTGGCGAAGACAACACACGAATAACTAAAGAGACTTTTTATGAGACCGACAGCCCTAGCCCTACTCTACGGTGCTACTGTGCAGAAGAAGAGACTTTATGAGCGATGGATAAAAATCACCCTGTCTGTTTCGAAAGTTGAGCAGATCATTCAATGACGACCTATACAAGCTGCATAATTTTACTAAAATGACGAGATCACTTGGGACTTATGGCTATATGGTAAATGATTCAGCCACAAGAGGTGTAGACGCCAATCCGAAGGGACAATGGTTTAAAGAAAATCCTCTATATTAGTTGGAGCGAAGTTGAAAGGATCTCAACCAACGTAGCTTTCGAAACAGAAGACAGATGCTAAATATCATCTTAGGGGGAAAGGTTTGTTGGTTGCACACGAGGTTCACCCCGGAATAGAGCGCCACCTAAAGTAATTTAGTAATTTAGTAGCTAAAAAATATAGTAGTACGTTACCTTAGGTGGCGCTCGCATTTTTCAATTGATATCAAGAAACTGCGCTTATAGACAAGGCGGAGTTTGGCTGTTATTCTGTTATTAGATTAATCTGTGATCCTGAATCTAATGGGGATCTGCAGTCGACCTTCCTTCCAGCGCAATCTTTTAACTGGACAACGGCCGCACTGAGCAGGATGTTCGTACTTGAGCGTTAGTCGTGTAAGAGCACGCTATTGCTGCGGAATTACTAAGGATTTACAGGAGCCCGTTGAATTAGTTGGCTCATTTGGGGTTAATGAATCCTTGAGTTCCGCTACCGATCTTGATTTAACTAGCGCGGAATCAGGTTTGGAAGTAGCATTAAGATTTCTTGTGTCATCAATGTGTAGCAAGGTGTGGTGCTTCTTGCTACACCTTTTCATCCCCTGAGGGAGCAATTCGAAGAAAAGTGACCTTTCTTAAGGTAGTTGTGGCAAAGCCTGTTTTGGGAAACCAGTTTACTTCTGGCTAATGGAGCCACATTTGAGAAGGTTTGGCGCTGATAGAGTGTATGAGCTTGGTTACATGCGACGCACTTCATATTTATTGCTGTTGCAGAAGTCAATGACGATGGTATCGTCGCGTAAGCTCGTGTGTTCTTATTCACTAGGGCTTCGAAGGATTGGAAACAGGTTTCGAGAAATGTCAGGAACTCCTTAAGGGTTTGCAATGCCTTTGGATTTTTTAAACCCTGTTCATACAGATTATGAGTGCTTCGATCTAGCTTCTCGAGCAACATGTGCAATAACAAGGGAGCCCACGTAGATGGGATGAGAGTTTTTCAAGCCTAATAGACACTCTCATGTGGTGTTGTGCATGCTCTTTATTGATGTAGCGGAAGCCACATCTGAAGCATGGCATGGTTAACTAATTAGTTTGTTGATTAAAAACGCAACAGGAGACGTCTGTTTTCAAACCTGTCCTAAAGCATCTTCCATACCGCGCTGTAGTTGCTATCTGATAGGGTGAAGTGTCTAATAATTGTCTCTGATTCTCCCACTAGATTGGTTTTAAGGTACCACATTTTTTGGCAATTACTTAATGGCTGATTGTGTACCATTTGTGAATATAAATAGGAGAATTAAACCCCCCTTTTCTGTATTCTTCATTAAATTTTGGATTTGAGATTTTTGGCAGCCGTAGTATTGGTGAAGCTGAATACATAGCTGGCTCTTGACTCTCTGAAGGTATCTCTAACTTCGTGGATAGCTGTATTACCATCCGTTGAACTTCGCCTTCAAGCTTTATGAATTCATCCAAGTTGTATCCCATCGTACTTGGACCACTTATGAGTTCTCCTATGACTTGGTGAATCTCTTCTACTTGTGTCCAATGCTTGTTTATGGCCTGGACCTTTAATTAAAGTAGTCGAAGTACGATGAGATACACCTTGGATGTATTCATCAAGTTTGAAGGCGAAGTTCATGTTGCCAAGTTGCCAATTGAGTCTAAATGTTAACTTCCCTTAGACTGGTGAGTAGACGCTGCAGTGTTTCTGATATAGTTCTTTGTCTTCGAATGAGCTTGGCAGCATCTGTAGCTGATCCAGCATTGAATTGTGGAGTCGATCGTTTTATTAGTTTAGGTTTCGGCTTTTCACCTGTGCCTGCTTTCTTAGATGCGTCAGGTGCTCCGAGTTCATCAACACTATAATTCTTAGATTCCTTTGCAGTAATTGCTTCAAGGGTACGTCTTATCTCTCTATAGAGCTGTTCGACCTTACCCCTGGTATTTTCGCTTATGCAGTTTGTGTGCTTTTTGACCACGTCCTTGATTTTCTTGTGGTTTGCTTAGAATTCCAACCAAAGAGCGTCAATAAACTGTAAGCTTTTATCCCGGTAAGTTGATGTATTTCTATCTGAATTGTCTTTTCCGATATTTATTTTAAGTTTATTTAATACTTCTGCAATTGCCTTTTGTCTGGCATAGATGGTGAACACCTCGATTTCTTCCACCTTGATTGGCCTCAGAAGAATTCGTTTTCAGCAATGAAAATATGTGCGGGTTCCTACCAGTGTTCTAGCCCTGTTAACGTACACAATCTTCTTTTTTTTTTTTTTCATAGACACTATGAGAATAGCAAGCGCGTGCTCATAGTAGTGTCAGATTCTTACTGACTAAAAAAACACCACCCTTCGATATAAATTTGTTAGATATCGCAACTAAGTATTAACTTATCAAGCAATTTTTCTATCATGAAATAAAAACGGTTGGCAGGTTTCTTTCCACTGAAAGATCCTGCATATTCCGCTATCTAGACGCGGTTAATCATAATCTCGCCAAGTCGAAAGGTTTCGTCCTTTGTAGTCGGCGCAATAAATTGCTCTCATCCAAAATTTGTAGGACTGTATTGTTGACATGTCCGATTAGTCGGTTTCTATGCTTTCTCGCGAAGCTTCTAGTTTCAGCTTCGATTGTCGGAATTCCGAGATCCCTGTGGATATCGTCATTTCTACTATACCACGGTGCTTGGACAATTTCTCTTAGCACTTTATTTTGAAAAGCTTGTAAAATATTTGCATTTGTTTTCTTGGTACAACCCCAAAGTTGTATATCGTAGATCCATACCGGCTTTAGCACTTGCTTGTATAAAAGCAGTTTGTTCTCAGTACTGAGCTGGGAATGTTTTTCGAGTAACCAGTACATTTCTCAATATTTGATTTCGAGTTTTTTTCGTTTCATTTTCACGTGCGAATTCCATTTCAGTCTCGCGTCGAGTGTCATTCGCAGGTATTTGGCCTCGTTTGCAAAGGGTATTCGGGCCGAGTTTGGGAAAATTGGCAAGTCATTAGTTATCTTGTAAGTGAAATTCACGTGAACCCCCTTCGGGTAGGGGTTAGAATATACCCGAGGTAGGCATGCCTGTCGTAAGAGGCGACTAAAATCCACCCTCCGTATACCGAGCGTAGTGTATACACAAAATGCAGTGAACAAAACAAAACGATTAATTACCCCAGGTGGCAGGCCAGGTTCACTGGAAAATCCACCCTCTTCGGAGGTCGGCTCTACGGATTTTGGGGAGAGCCAGTTATTGCAGCTAATAAATCCCTTCTTAAAAAGTACAAGGGTATGTCGATCTCATCCACCAAGATCGAATTACTCTGGGAAAAGAAGTCCACCGGGAGCGCCAGCGCGCGAAATTCAGGACTCAGCGAAATACAAAAGTCTTGAGGAAGAAAATAAAACACTCCGAATCAAGCTTAACGAAATGGATCTACTCTATCAAGATCTTAAGAAAGAGATAGACTTATTAAAAGAAGAAAATAAGGTCCTAAAGAACACGCATATCCAGAGAGAACGCGAATGTACTCCAGCACGCTTAGCTAGTCTAGAATATCACACAGACGAAGAAGAGCTAGCACGCGAAACGTATCGGGTGCCAAAGAAAAGACCTAGTAAAAAACGGAGAGCCGGTTCATCGCCCGAAGTCGAGCCCGTGAAAGAAGAAAATCACAAAGAACCGCAAGTAAAGCAACTTCGAGCACAATTTCGTCCACCCCCACCAATAAACATCGTCGGGATAACGTAATACAATAAGTTGCAAAGCCTCTTTAAAGGAATAATAACATCAAAGTATACTTTCGAAATCAAGTCAGAAAGGCCACATCGTGTCGTTGCAAGGGGACTCCACCCCTCATGCACCAAAGAAGAGGTTATGACTGACCTTCAAGCCAAAGGCTTTAAAATTCTTGATGCCATTAATATCATCATGAAGGAGAAGCAACAAACGGAAATAGATAAAGACGTCTTGGTAAGGCGTGGACTTCCGCTTTTTATGCTTACCTTCGATAAATCGGATAATATCGACGATATCTACCGAATTAGAGCCATACTAAATATCGTGGTCAAAATCGAGCCCATGCGTAGAAATTTAAGGATGATTCCGCAGTGCAAATGTTGCCAAGGATTTAATCATATGCAAATGTACTGCAAAAAAGAACCGCGATGTGTGAAATGCGCCAGAAATCACCTCTCCCAAGTCTGTGGAGTAAATAAACAAACCTCTGCAACATGTACTAACTGTAAGGGAAAGCACCCGGCAAATTATAGAGGCTGTGCAGTAGCTAAGGAGTTGCAAAAACGAAGAGATATGCTCCTTAAGCCCCTTGCAAAATCTAAGCTGCAAACTAAGCCAAAGCGTAAGAATGCACAGGAGAAAGTAGGCAAACTAAAACTACCGGGTTCAGAGCGCAAAAAGGTGAGGGAAAGAGTGACAACAGAAAACTCTTCGACCTCTGCTCTTAAAAGAAACGGTACTGAAAAGTTAACGTCGAAAAAGCCGCCCGGTAATGACCCACGGACAGCAGGAGTGCAGACCTACGCTCAGGCCGCGGCATCCGAAAAACCAAAAAACGTTGAAATTTCGACGGTCCCTGTCTCTCATGTTTTGTCGGTTATTCTCGAGAAATTTGAAGAACAAAGCAAAATAAATAAAATTATTCTCGATAGGCTGTTTAAGCTTGAAAATAATTCTCAGAAAACGCGTACTTCAACTAGAATATGAATGACAAATGAATGCTAAAAATATGTACTTGGAATGCCAACGGACTTTTGCAAAAACTCGACGAATTGGAAATATTCACGCGTGAAAAAGATGTTGATATTTGCTTGATTTCTGAAACCCACGTAAAAAAGGAATCGCATTTAAAAATAAAAGGCTATAATGATTACCACGCTTGTCACCCTTCGGGAAAAGCGAGAGGCGGATCATCCTTGGTTATTAAAGACTGCATCGAACAATCCGAACACCTAAAGATAGAGCTTGAAACTTTGCAACTGTGCACGATTCGAGTTAAAAATAGTCAGCGTACTCTTAAAATCTCATCTATCTACTGTCCACCGCGCTCTGCGCTTGAAAAATCAGATTTTACTAACTTGTTTGAATCGCTGAAACCTAATTTTATCATCGGCGGCGACTTTAATGCGAAACATACGTTCTGGGGCTCAAGATACAGCTCGAAAAACGGTAGAATGCTCTATGGGGCAGGTATGGAGTACAGTTGTGATTTCCATTCGACGGGTAAACCAACTTACTGGCCAACTGATACTTCGAAAATACCTGACCTGATAGATTTTTTCGTTGTGAAAGGAATATCTACCAACCACATAAAAGTCGAAGACAGCTTTATCTGTCGTCTGATCATTCCCCAGTTATTTTAACAATCAGCGAAAAACTAGTCTATAACCTAGAGCCAGCGAGATTAACTGGTCGAACAACTAACTGGGAAGGCTTTAGGAACGAAATTGAAGATAATGTTGAACTAAGCGTTCCACTTACGACACCCCATGAACTTGAGGTTGAAGTTGATCGCTTCGTTGAGATCGTATAGCTCGCCTCTTGGAATAATACTCCTAATCCAATGAAAACGCCGGACAGATACGGTTTGCGATATCCTCCGGAAATAAAAGAATTGGTCAAGGAAAAAAGAAAAGCTCGTAAAAAATGGCAACAGAGTCGTGCTCCGCAACATAAAGCACACTTGAATCGTCTGTGCAATTTTTTGAAGAAGACTATTAAGGATTTTAAGAATCGTGCAATAGCCTCTTACCTTGAAAGTTTAACAGCGAAAAAAGATTCCAATTATTCACTTTGGAAAGCTGTAAAAGGCACCAAAAGGCCCAAAGTCCCCGCGCCGCCAATCAAATTAAATCAAAATGAATGGGCGAGGGAAGATAAAGAAAAAGCGGACGTCTTTGCGGCGCACCTGGAAGAAACATTTAAACCGTACGATGGTCAAGTGGTTTACGATAACCGCAATAGGCTGGATTTACCATCTGACGATTTGACGCTCACAAGTGCAACGCTAAGGGAATCGGCCGGGAATTAGATCGAGAATCTAAAACCTAAGAAATCTCCTGGTTATGATTTGATCACCGGAGAAATTCTCAAAGTTTTACCTAGAAAAACATTGATTAAGCTTCTCCATATTGTAAATGCTGCACTTAGATTAAAACACGTGCCGAGCCAATGGAAAGTTGCGGAAGTCATAATGGTTTTAAAACCAGGAAAACCGCCAATTGAGGTAAAATCATATAGATCAATTTCGCTTCTTCCAATCATATCGAAAATTTTCGAGAGGATTTTATTAAGGCGTCTCCAACCGGTTATAGAAGAAAATAATCTTATCCCTGACCACCAGTTTGGGTTCAGAAGTAAGCATTCGACGATTGACCAGGTGCATAGAATTACTGACGTAATCGAGAAAGCATTTGAAGGTGTGGCATGATGGCTTGAAATGCAAACCACGACAAGTTCTCCCTGTATGCTTATACGATATTTTAGAATCATATCTCGGGAATAGACTCTTTCGTGTTAGACATGGAGTCGAATACTCCGAGCTCAAGGAAATTTCGGCCGGCGTACCGCAAGGAAGCATTCTTGGGCCGCTTCTCTATTTGCTATATACTCGTGATATACCGAACGTAGATGGCACTATCTTTGCTACGTTTGCCGATAACACCGCTATCCTAGCAGTAGGTAAAACAATCGAAAAGACGACTGCAAAACTGCAAAACGCACTGAATAATGTAAATGAATGGACGAGGGACTGGCGGATTCCCCTCAACGAATCCAAATCTGTTCACAATCTTCTTTTTTTATCAAATCTACTTAAATTTATACAAATGTTACAGTTACTAAGGATTTATCTGATCTTACCATCTCATGCAATCTTCTCTTAAATACATTAAAGAGTAGCATCTTCAAATAAAACGTAATCAAACACCGACAGGTAAGTACATTTGGATGAGCACCACTACATCCATACAGTGTACTGTTAGAAGGTGAAGAGAAACACATAAAGAAAAAAAAATCCAATCGCAGCCAAAACGGACGTACAAAGAACGAGAGTAAAATACCAAAGCAGCTAGTCTCGCGCTCGCACTAGTCCAAGAATAGCACTGACTTTGTTTGGAGCGGAACTTCGCTTCTCGCTAATTGTTCAAGAGTTACTCACCGCGCAGTGGCATATAGTCACAATATTCTCCGTGTTAATGTCAAATATATTGCTACAGATACGAAAATTTGGAACTACTATCCCCAAGCAGTGTAATTTAGCTGTGATATAAAAAAGTGGAATCAATATCAGTGGAATTTATTGAAAAGTACCTTGAAAAATGGCCAAGTGAAGTCGAAGTTGACCAATAGCAACCACAAAAAAAAAATCTTATACGTGTCGTTTCGATCAAGTTATTGTTGGCAACAATTTTCGACAGTCCACACGTTAACATGGATATATTCTGTATTCCTTTAAAGATATTATCTGCACTTAGTGTTCTTCTAGCATTCATTTCAATATTAACAGGTGAGTGGAGAAATTTTCCTTATTTTCCCAAACCAAAACACAGTTTTTCTTCGAAGAATCGCTTGAAAGGCGAAGAAAAAGAGAAATTTTCACTTCACTTTCAAGTACGTCATTAGTTTCTTTAATCTTTCGAATGTGTGGTAGTATGTGTGTTAATGGTGCTCTGCAAGTGGCCACACTGTTCCACCACAGCATAAGTGTGAATGCCTTGGTAGCGTGCTAGACATGCTGCTTGCAAAAAGCAAACAAAAGTACACAACAAGAAATAAAAAAATGAGAAACGAAAGAGTTGACGTGCAAACTTGATTTTTGTAGCGGATTTGCTGCTGCTGACGGGTAGTATCGGTCTCAGAACTGGTTGGGTACTTGTGTCTGAATATTTACAATTTATCAATTGCGAGGGCGAATAACAAAGTTGAAACTTCCTTTGTCTGCCACCGAATTAATTTGAAAAATTTAATCCAGTTTCCAACTGCAGAGCGTAATCAGATGCAACTTGGGGTGTGATTATTTTTTTTTGTTCTAATATGAAATACCGACTGGTTTATGTGGTTAAGACTCATCTGTTAACATTGCGATTGGGGATTACCTTAGTAGCGCTAAATTCTCAAGGAGACCCAAAGATGATTCACACTCCATGACCAATGATGAACTTAACTCAGACCGTTGTTCAATTGACGCATTGAATTTACATTTTTGTGAAGTCTGTTAGTTTCCACATGTAAGCAGTCATTGGATGAATCGATAAATACTCGTAAAGAGGGTGTACTTTGAACCTGTTTTGTTCTTATAAGCACTTTCAATATATCAACTCAAAGTTGTTCTGGATATGACCGTGCTTGTCGGCAGATATAATACAGGATATAAAACTAGACTGAGTTAAGTTGAATTGTGGGGGCACGATACGGATACAGGTTTAAGTAACTATATTTTCTTTTTTATAATATTATGATATTCTTTGTAAAAGTTTTTACATCAGCATAAGGCCTGCAAAACAAGCACTAAGGACAATAACTTGACGACCCATGCAAATGAAGAAAAGGCAAGGACCTTCGTATCTAAAGTACTCGGACTTTGGCCCTCTTTGAGTATAATATGATGAAGCAAGGGACATAAAGGTTTTCATTTATTGCTTAACATGTGGAAGGATGTAAAATGTCTACTATGTAACTTCTTGTTATGGTAGGTCACCTAACTTGGATGTCATATAAATTAGTAGGACGTATTTAGATCTTCATTGGGTCCATTTTGAACTCAAAGTGTGGGTTTTAAAATTATTTTAGTAATAAATAAATCTTCTTATCTTTTGTAGATCGATTCTCTGCAAATTTCTTTAAGAAACTCAAGGAAGAGCTCTGTCTCAATCAATAGAAATAATATCTCTGCTTATGTTGTCGTCATCAAATCCTGATGCCCTATTCTTACTTATTGTTTTGGTGGCGGCAGTGATCTTTTTTTTATTGCGGGTTGTGGCGCATATTCGGGCATTTGTTACATCGGACAATTTAGTTTGAATTGGGTGCATATCGTTAGGGAATATACGGTTCATCCACACGGCGAAATGCTTCTTCCATCTCTCGAATTGGTCCTCATTCGAACTAAACAACGAACCGTCTAAGCCCGGATCACTAGATGTTGGTTGGAGCTATGACCACCAGATAGCTCTTTTATAATTCTGCGGACAGTTCCGCTATCGCGCCTACTTGCAGCTTCTTCTGGATCTATGGCCAAAAGTATTAATGTACAATTTTAAGCGATACAATGACTCCCGTTTCCTGCTTCTGGAGTTACAATGCGGGCTTTCAGTTATTTCCGTTGGTCAATCTGCCTTCAGGCATCCTCACAAAGCCAACTGCTATGTCTTCCCTGCGACCGACCAACAATTCTTTATGCATCATGTGTGAAAACAATTTTTACAGCACTCCAATGGTTTTGGATGGTGATGGGCATTGAGCTGCATATTACTTGCACATCTTGCAAAATGTGATTACGTACTTGTTGGCACATTGAATGATAAACAAATCGTTGGCAATTATTATTGCGAAAGTCTACTCCATGTTTCCCGATCACCTATCTGAGCCCATCGTTGTCATTGTCTACCTTGAGCTCTCCATTTAGTTTGGTCTTTAGCTAATTGCCTCCAGTTTCGCACTTGAAGTTGGTTGAGATCCCCTTGAAATTGTGCGTGCCACCTGCGGGGAGACCCTCTACTGCGTTGTCCCTCCGGGTTAGATTCGAAGACTCTGTGGGTCGGAGCGTTGGTGTCCATTCGCTCTACATGTCCTAGCCATCGCAACCATCCAATACGCAATTTTTTTACTAGATCGATGTCGCTGTTCAGTTCGTATAGTTCGTCATTGAATCTTCTCCTCCAAAACCCATTAATGAAAACGAAACCGAAGAATTTTTATCTCGAACCGACCAAGGATATCTTTATCCGCTTTCAATAAAGTCCATGTTTCAGCGCAGTAAATCAGGACTTAGATGATCAGCGTCTTATATAGTCTGCTTAGTTGTTCGAGATAGGGCTTTACTGTTGAATTGCCTTATTAGCCCAAAAAAACAGCGATTGGCAAAGTCCCTTACTGCCTCGAAGTTGTAGCTGCTCACTGCGACGTTCTGTCGAATTCGTCGGTGTTGATTGTCCTTTCTTATTGACAGCATGTACTTGGTTTATCGCTAAACCCATTTAATCCGCTTCTGCTATAATTTTTGCAAAAGCACCGATGATAGCCCGTTGAGTTCTTCCAATTACATCAATATCGTCGGCATATGCAAGCAGTTATACAGAATTATGATAGATCCAACGATCCAACGGTCTCGGTGAGGTCACTACCGACCTGGCCTGAAACCGTACTGATAGGGGCTAATCAGGCCGTTGATGAAAGGTTATAGTCGCTCACACAATGTCGAAGAAATCTCGTATGTATCGATTGATCGATCGATCGATCTTGTATGCAATATTGAGGAGACTGATGCCTCTATAATTGGGGTAATTGAGTGGGTTTTCTTTCTTGCGGATCGGCAAACGATGCTGAGATTTCGTTCATCAGGCATACATTCGTCTGACCAATTCTTAGAAATGAGATTATATAGGTATGCTCTCTACCAATTCATCACCAGCTACCTTGAAAAGTTCGGCCGGTAAGCCATCAGGTACAGTAGCCATGTTAGATTTCAGTTTAGATATTACTATCCTTACTTGGCTTTGATGAGGTGGACGATAGTTTAGACTGTCATCGTCTAACATTCTGCGGAATGTTGATCTTCGTCGCAGTTATAACTCCGACTGTAATTCTACCACGAGATTTTCTTTTTCATCTCTACAAGTTTCTGCACAGGTTTTGCTCTTTTGACACTTTCTTTTTAAATGTTTGTGCAACTTCCGTACTTTGTTCCTGGAGTATAAGCTCCCGATCGCGCGCTCTCATTCTCTTTCTTGATACCTGATACTTACCTCATTTAAGTTTAGTTCTTGCACCTGCTGCCCGTTCTCTGATTCACTCAGATCTATTCCAGACATTTATTTGAATGTGTTTCTCAAGTGCGCAAAGTTAAAATATCTGGGATCTATGATCAATAGCGATTGATGACGACATCAATCATCGCCTAAGCGTAGGGTGGATGAAGTGGCGGAAAACTCCGCTATCTTTTGTGACAGAAAAATGGCCACTTAGTTGAAAGGAAGGCTCTACACCGCAGTTGTGCGTCCAGTGGTCACTTAGGGTTTACAATGTTAAACAATGTACAAAAAGTATGAGAGAAATTAACGGCAGCTGAGATGAAGATGCTTCGCATGACAGCAGGAGTGACAAAGCTTGATCGAATAGGAAGTTCGAAGATTCGTGGTAGCCTTCACATCAAGAAACCATCTCACGAAAAATAGAGCGCGACCGGTTCAACTGGTATTGCCAAAGAAGAGATCATTTGAACTCCGTTAAAAAGGCAATATCAATGAACGTTCTAAAGACATCGCGAAAGATGGGCAGGCCTATAAACGCCTGGATCACACAAATGCAACGACACTAGCATTTGATTTGCCTCAGTAACGAAGTGATCCAAAATCGGGAGGCCTGCCGATATTTTCCGAGGTCAAACATTCGAACCCCACAGGCGGATCAGTGGAAATGCGGTAAAGTGGGGTGCGGGAAGTGGATGATGTGTTATGATCCCTTGTTTTGAGATCATAACCTCGCCGAAATATGGAGAAGAAGAAGACCCTTTTCATGATTTTGATTAGTTATCACACGAAAATACGAAATTAGCAGTGAATCTTTTAAGCCTCTAACTGGGTGTTGATTCAAGCAAGCCGAAAAGGAACTTCACTGATGAAGAGCTTACTATGTCAGCACTCACCATATCAGCACCGACGATCTGCTACGTGATGCGAGGAAATTCGGGAGAATCGCAAAGATTGTCGCCTACTTCACAAGCGTCACAGACTGTAGTTCCTTTAAAAGTACAACATTCACCCCTATCGTGGAATCCGCCGGGGGGAATTATTCACCGAAAAAAAATATTTCGGCATCGTCAAATCAGCAAAGTTAACAGTTCCCTGTGTGGGCAATGTGAATCAGTTCCAGTGTATCTTGGAAAACGTTGGAATCTGATTTTTCCCGAACAAAATTACAAAACTCATCTGCATCAAAATCATTGCGGATTTGTGGCTTGTCTGCTGCACGTCGTCTTCTTTGCTTGCAAAAATGTAAGTGAAATAAAAAAAACAAACAATATTTGTGTACATATAAGTTACAGGAAAAAAACTACAACTGCTTTATTAAGCCGAACATTTTAGATAAACTTATGCAATCTTCTTTCTCCTTTTATCAGCGACGTTATGATCCGAAAACAAGGGATCATAACCCTCCTACTTCACCGCATTACTACTGATCCGCCTGTGGGGTTCGCCTATTTGACCTCAGAAAAATCGGCAGGCCTCCCGATTTTGGATCACTCGGTTACTGAGGCCAATGAAATTCCGATGACGTCGCATTTGTCTGACCCAGGCGTTCATAGGCCTGCCTTTCCTACATCGCGATGTCTTTGGAACGTGCATAGATATTGCCTTTTTAACAGGGTTCAAATGATCTCTTCTTTGAACGTGGCAATACCAGCTGAGCCGGTCGCGCTCTATTTTTTGCACGATGGTTCCTTGATGTGAAAGCTTCCACGGATCTTCGAACTTCTTATTCGATCAAGCTTTGTCACTCCTGCTGTCATGCGAATCATCTTCATCTCAGCTGCCGTTAATTTACTCTCATACTTTTTGTACATCGTCCAACATTGTGAACCGTATGTGAGCGCTGGACGTACAACTGCGGTGTAGAGCCTTCCTTTCAACTTAGGGGGCATTTTTCTGTCACAGAAGATAGCGGAATTTTCTCGCCACTTCATCCACCCTACGCTTACACGATGATTGATGTCGTCATCACAAGTTGCTTTGCTATTGATCATAGATCCTAGATATTTGAACTTTTCGCACTTGGGAAGCACTGTTCCATTCAAATAAATGTCTGGAAAAGGCCTGAGTGGATCAGAGAACGGGCAGCACAAGTACTCTGTCTTTTTTAAACTAATGCGATACCCATTTCCCTCCAAAACGTTCACCCACACATCAAGTGCTCGTTGCAGGGATGTAGGATCCTCACTTATGATGGCTCCATCGTCAGCAAAGAATAACTGATGTACCTTGGGGTCCATCACTTTACCTTCAAGCAGATAATCAAGGACTGTAATAAAGAGCAAAGGACTTAAAACGCTTCCCTGGTGCACCCCGACTTTGATTGGGAACTCTTCGGTTACTCCAGCGGGGCATCTTACTCTTGTCTTTGCTCCCTCGTACATATCCGTGATCATCTGTACATAGGTTTCTGGAACCCCTCGATGTCTTAGCGCCACCCATATCAGATCTCATGGTTGTCTGTCGAATGCCTTTTCAAAGTCAACCAATACAATATGCAAATCCCTTAAGGAATCACGATGTTTTTCCATTATGGTTCTTATACTTTGGATTGCATCTGTGGTTGATTTACCCGAGACAAACCTTCACTGATCATCAGATAGCCGTATTACTTTTCGCAGTCGGCCACTTAATACCCGCTCAACGATCTTCATGCTGTGTGACATCAGCTTGATCGAACGATAATTATCACAGTTTCGCGTATCACCCTTCCCTTTGTATACAGGGAGAAGGTAACTTTCCCTCCATTGATTCGGCATTGGATCACCTCTCACAAATTTGGAGATGAGAATTCTGAGCCATTTGAACCCGATGTCTCCCATCTTTTTCCAGAACTCAGAGGGTATCTCGTCTGCCCCTACCGCTTTTCGTTTTTTGGAGTATTTGACCGCCTCACTAACTTCTTTGACTGCAATGTCGGGTATTTCTTCACAGTTAGGGGTGGCTCTTGGAAAGTATAGCCGGGGAAACTGTTCATTTAAACGTTCTTCACAATACTGCCGCCACCTCTGCAGAATTTTGTCGTCATCCACAAGAAGCTGGCCATGAGCATTGTTAATGAATCTCCTGAGCATTCCTCCTTCTTTGGGCGTCTATTTTGAAGATGATTGCGCTCTTGTTCATATTGTGTATACGCAGCTCCTGGATAGCCTGGTTTGCATCAGCAACCGGGGAAGATATTTTCTCCAGCTCCCGATATAGGCCTTCCGTACTCTCTGCTTGAAGCTGGGTGCACTTCTTCTTCGCTTTTTTCGTGCAACATCTGTATTCCATTTCGAGGCGAACTTTTTCGTTACTATTATTAGAGGGGCACTTTGACCAAGCTTTGAAAGACGCTTTCATCTCATTTATCATCTTCTTAGCTTCATCACTCCACCGCCTATGCAATAAACCTATGCAATATTAAACTTTATTAAAATCAGAAATAAATAATTGTTTCTAGAAACATACATTTCATCTGGAAGTTCCATGAAATCATCCACTGTTGCTCTTAACCTCTGCCGTACTCTTTTCTGGGAAGACCGCTCATCTTCTTCCTCTTCTGCTTCCAAAAACAGAGCTATCGTGTCCATTTAGCTACACACATTTTTATTGACAAATAAAAAACCAGCGTTTGACAGTGAAACTATCTTTCCCCAAAGCCTGTCGATAAGAAGACGTTCTCGGCGGATTCCACGATAGGAGTAGAAAGTGAAAGGGAATCAAATAGCTGAAGTGAAACTCAATTCTGACGGATTCCACGATTGATATGCCTTTTAAAAGCATAGTGGCCCTTCAGGACGCCAATAAGTTGTCTGCAGTCTTTTCTGCCGCAATAATGCCGCGGATTTCTCACAGGTGTCAATTGTGCTTGCAAGGAACTGAAAATATAACATTATATCGGTCAGGGATATTCGTATTTTCACGGACAGACAAGTGGCAATTGATTCCTTGGAATCGTTCTCACTAACTTCAAAAGTCGTTCTCTCATGGAAATGGTGGAGCAATTCAACATTAACCAGTGCTGGCTACCAGGCTACAGAAACATTCCAGGAAACTGCAAGGCTGACGAGCTTGCTAAACTTGGCACTACCCTGAATATGTATTTTACCGCATAGACAGGACGTGGGTATGCCTCTTCTTACGTGCAAACTTTTACTTAAGCTGGACACTATCAGCAAGACCAATCGAAGGCTGGCACGATGTGCTTAACATTCATCCAGACATTTGGCCTAGACTGAATCAGAAATGCTCGATCTTGCTAAGGAAATAAGATACCAGTATCATCTCCATTATTGGTGTCCTCACAGGACACTATCCAATAGGCCTATACGTCAAAAGATTAGGTATCTTTTAAACGATTTCTACAAGAGCTGTAGGGATAAAGACGAGGAAGAAATCATCCTCCCGTTCCTCTGCACCTATCCAGCTTGCCGAAAAAAAAGACATCTTAGAGCTCTTCTCTTCGATTCCCTGGCGAACACAGACGTCAGAAGCTTTATAAAAAGCTCCAACTGTTTTTCTTAATAGTCCTTGAGTAGCCGATCAGTGTTCGATCCAGGGGTATTACAGTGGACTTTTTCTAGTGCAATTTTGTTAGTATCTTGGTACAGGCAGCTATTCTAACCTGAAATGTAAGACCACGAACTGCATGGTTGGCCGTAATGTTGGGTTAAATGCCAATAAAATTCCAGTTTTATTGAAAGAATAGTTTATCATTTTCTTGAAACCGTGTACGTTACTACTAAATACATTCATTGATTGTCATGTAGATGCTGCCACAGAAGAAGAGGGTCCCTATCAAGGAAAATACCTAGGAAAACTGAACTCATACCATCATCAGGTAAGACCAGCTCAAAATTATTATTTGAAAAGTCTTTATGATATGCTTTACCACAGGTATCTGGAGATGTCTATGCTGTGAATGAATACACATTCCTCTTAACTGATTTCAGTTACGATGGCAACGGCGCAGATACATTCTTTTGGGCAGGTGCTTCCAACAGACCTGGACCTCAAGGTTTTATAGTTCCTGATGAGTATGGAAAGTAAGTGAAGGGTCAATATCTGCAATAGCTGCTTAGACTAAAGTCGTTCTGCTATCTTAGAACCAACATTCTTGATCGATACCTCAATAAGGAATTCACTCTCACTCTGCCGGATAATAAGAAAATTACCGAAATTAAATGGTTGGCTGTTTACGACCTCAATAATCAAAACGATTTCGGTGATGTGTACATTCCGGAGGACTTTGAGCCCCCCAGGTCTCAGAAAGGCAGTACTCTCTCTCGTCGAAGTCATAATGTTAGCAGTGATCCTATAGAGATTATAGATTCAAAAACTATTCGCATACCAGATTTCACATACGATGGCACTGGCAAGAGGACTTTCTTCTGGACAGGAGTCGGAGCACAGCCTTCCAGTCGGGGGCATAAGATTCCCGATGAAATGGGATAGTACGACTTGCGAATATGCTTTTTACGTTCGATTAAAAATGTATAAACTCTTCTTCTAGTTTAGATCCAATTCGAGCATACAACAAAGAGACTATCACTTTGGAACTACCTGGGGATATGACTATTTTCGATATAGATTGGATCAGTGTTTTCGATTTGGCGGATAACGAAAATTATGGTTCCATGCTGATCGAAGACAACTTAAATGTGCCACCATCTTTGGTGAAAATCATTCCATACACAGATGCATTGCCCAATTGCCGGCAATTGCATAAGAATTTGCAGATTGCCTGGGAGGTCTTTGGACCGCAAATTACTTTCCAATTGTCCGGCATGGTAGGTGCTAATGATTACATGTCATTCGGACAATCTGGGTCGGATCAATCAAGTCAGATGATTGGAGGTGATGTTGTTGTGGCGTACATTGATGAAATTCGAGGTCATTCAATCGATTACAACATTACATCATTGGCACCGGTAAGTTCAAGTACAATATATTTAGGGTATTACTCCTACGAATTGCACATAAACATTCAACATTACACTATATATAATCATTTTGCAGTCCTCGGGCGTATCTATATTTACATTTAAGAATTTTCATTATCTTAATGAGGAGCATACAAAACTTTGAATAAATCCATCCCCTCCCTCCGCTTACTATCTGTTGGTCTATCCGTAACTTCTAATTTAGCTTCTTATCAATATTGGGATATCAACTAATCAACTATCTAACTCAGTTTAAACAGAGTGTAGGCTCAAGTTGTGATCTATTAGCAGATTGAGTGCTACTACCAACATTGACAACGACTTTCAGTCATCTTGCATAAGTTTGCTATCTCTGGTTACGTCATAGATAGATCGACAAATCTAAAGGTAGGATATAATCGCGGGGGCATTGCAGAAATAGCAGGTATATTAAATGGTCCCCTTTGCTCTTGTCGAAGAAGTAGGCTCTTTAGTGTAATCTTTTACGAGCAGAGAGAGTCTAGTACGTACAAAGGAGGTGTAGTATAGTTTCCGCATCCATTCAGCTTCTACAGAAGTCATTTACGAAGAGGTCTAGCCTGATGGCATAATGATACAGTGCCCCGTAATGACACCTACTATAGTCCTAACGAGCGTCCTTTTCTGTCTAGTAATCAGGCACGTAGTGCCGTCTGCCCGTCTGTGGTAGGGCTCTTAGTGCTCCACTGATGCATAGGCAAGCCCACGTTGGACACGGCCAAAATAGGTTTGGTCAACAGCTTTCTCCAAAGCTCCTGTGAAGCATTACCAAAGCGCTCAAGAAGTATAGAGGCTGTGCGGCGCTGACGGTAGTTCCGTTTGGAGTTGCTGATATGCCGCGAGCTCGAAGTAGCACTGGTGCATATCGGCTTAGAGAGGTCCAAGTGGGGCGCGGGTTAAAAATCGGTGCGCTCCATGCGGCTATTGGGATTTTTTGACCTTGACTAGGCCGCTGCACCACGGCGAGATGTATAGTCACGCAAGGGCGGTTCTTCATTACGTTTACGCACGTTTTTCTCTTCCAGTTAGTTCTTTCCTTTGTCTCCTGATTAGAAAATTCACATCAAGGCTTGAATTTTTTGCTTTCTTTCTCTTTCCTAAATTCTCTCCCTATCCTCTCCCAGCTCGTAGAATGGGTCCATTGAACGGGGTCTTTCTTGAAGGTTCATCTGTTGCTTTGTTTCTTGTAGCATACGGAAATGTATTAATTGTATGGTGAAGCGAATGCACCGGTTTTGGTTTAACCACCAGCTTAAGTTGGAACTTAAGCCCAAATATACTTTATCCATTAATTAATGCCTAGAACTCACTTCATAGTTTCTGGGGGCTATTATATTTATCGATGTTCACCAGAGATCGGTATTTCCGAATTCTTTAGTAAGATAAGAGCGTTGATTAGTTCATAATTGCGACGATATACACATTGCCTTGCTAAAAACTTTGCGCAGTGCTGGTTCATTCAATACCCTTACTCGTCATGCAGACTTATAACCTTTTCAAAGATTTTAAACGAATATGACTAGACTTAAGAATGGGTTATTTTCCAAAATTTGAATAATTAGTGATTCTTGATTCTATTATTAAATAGGGGAACAGAATTCGCTGTGTAGGCGAACCCCACAGGCGGATCAGTAGAAATGCGGTGAAGTCGGAGGGTTATGATCCCTTGTTTTCGGATCATAACCTCACAGAAATAGGAAGAAGAAGAAGAAGAACAGAATTCCCTACAGTACAGATATATGGGTCCATGACGTTTTGGATACATCAAAGGCCTTGGCAGCCGCAGTGCAAGTGTGTAAAAATTCCCAAATTTGAATAATTCACATAGCCGTGTACATTTTCCATGAAGCGTAAAGCATGGTACCCTGAACACAAATATGAAAGTTGAAGACGGTTTTCTTGTCGCCAAATCCTTGCCAAAGTATTAATTAATTCCCACGTTATGTAAATATAACGTTTTCGGCGATTGTCGATACATATTTCGAAAACGTCTGGCAAAGACTTGGACCGTCATATTTGTGTTCAGCGTACCATGCTTTATGTATCATGAAATATTTCTACGGTTACGTGAATTATTAGATTTCCGCTGCGTCTGACAAGGACTTAGCTTGACGGAAAACGTATTGGACGCACATATCTGTACTCAGGAGATTCTGTTCTCTAATTAATCTCTCTCTCGCTAATTATTTAAATTTTGGAAAATAACCAATTTTTGATATACTGTTCCTTTAGTTGCCACGATGTACTGCCAGATACTTAATTGAATTTAAAATCTGCTTTATCCGGGCTACATATTAATGTGCATACCTTTTGGTTACCACTCACAGCCAAAAATTACTGCGGGCTCTTAGACTATCTGTGTGTCTACTGCTACCACCTTCTAGCTCCTAAACTATCTGTACATGTTACACGTATGATTTTTTACAGGGGAAGATGTAGTATGTTGGCATCTACCTATAAACATAGCTTTAACTATTTTGAAGGCTCCAGTACCAGGTTTTTCCAGTAGTAGGTTTGGATTAGTAAGTGATAAGTCTGATAGCGAAGTGTGGGTAGGGCTAAAAGTAAGACTGTGATTGTGATCACTGCTAGTCACCATTCTTATTTTCGTACTGAGCAGGAAATAGTTGTGAATGCATGGTATTATAAATGTTCGGCTGCTCACTGTGATTAACTGCTTCGCATACCGCTCAAAATGGTATATGACACACACACATGGCGTATCAGGAGGTATCAGGTTTCAGGAGCACCTCGGTAATTCCTTTATATTCAAGAAATTCGGCGAAAATAACAAGAGGTGCCAAATCGCACGATCTTGGAGGCCAACAGATTTGTCTAAATCAACTTGTCGCCAAATTGTGATTTCAATAAGTCGATTGTTTTGGTCACCGTATGCCACCTAGCGCCATCCTGTTCAAACCACATCTCATCCGGATCAATGTCATACATACTTTCAAAGATGTGATAGGGTCTGTAGAGTCTCTTCTCAATAGGTCTCATTCTCTATGTAAAAATTTGGCTCATTGACAAACCCCTTAAGCCAAAAATGAGCCTCATCGCTGAACAACATTTTGCGATGAAACAGCGGGTCAGCTTGCAACTGCTCTAGAAAGAACAAAGCTAAAGAACGCCGCCAAAGATGATCTCGTCGATTTTACTCCTGCACCAGCTGGATTTTAATATGGTTGTAGGTTAAGATCATTACACAAAATGTTTTACGTAGTGGACAGACAAAGCCGCATTTAATGTGACCGACGACGAATCATGCACAGTTTCGTCTAGAGCGGCAATAATCTCTTCAGTACGCAAAAACCATCCTTTTGTACATAGAGTGGGTATATAAATATAAACTAAATTTTGTTTTACAGTGTGTTCAAGTGCTGGGTCAAAACAAAGGAGTTTGTCGAGATGATGTTGTTGGAGGACTGGATAGCTTTCAGTTGAACACCTATAGCAGAGTGGATGGAATCAATACTATAACTTACCGTCGGACATTGATCTCATGTAAGTCGGTCTATATTTAAAAAAAAAAAACATTTAAAAAAAAAGTTGAATATCAACCTCTTTTTAGCTGATATTGGTGACAAAGAAATCCGTTTAGATAAGAGCAACTATGTAATCTGGGCCATTGGCCAATTAGACTCTAATTATGAGCCAGCTTTTCATAACTTTTATCCTAAGAGTGATATACTTATCGACTTCAATACAACGGAGCCAGTAAATGATTGCTACAGTTTCACACGAAAGGAAGAGAGTTCTGTAGAGCTTTGGGATCGGGTCAAGATATTTGATAGATCCATTCGAACGTTCAATGCCGTACTGGGCCCTGCTGGTGGCTTACGTGGCTATCAGGGAATAACAGGTAAGACTTACCAAATTTTGTTTTAATTTTTTTTCCAATGAAGTCAAACCATGTATATTTTAAGGGCACGTATCGAATGGCATAGCATGGTACCTGAATGGATACATGGTCCCAGAACTCTATCTAAGGAGGGGTCTCACATATTCGTTTAAGGTAGGTACATTAATTTTTTCCTAAATTGCATTTTTTTTTAGCAACAAATGTGTATTTCAGGTAAGAGGTGGTAACAATCCCCATTCACCGGAATACTATCACCCAATGGTGATCACAGATGAACCCAGAGGAGGCTTTGATCGACTGTCTGAAGCGAAGCAAAGTGAAATCCGAGTACTGGCAGGGGTTGAGTTCACAAGACGTGGTCGGCCAAAACCAACAGCAGGTAAATCCATTAAGCTATAGAGGAACTATTTTTCATTCATAGCATCTATTGTTTCATTGGCTAGCTGGTCCCCTGTGCATTGGCAAATATCCACCGAACTATGATCGAAGACTCGATGATAACTTCCCGAGCTTCAAAAAATTCAACAGATCTCTAATTTATGAATGCAGCGAAGGAGACCCAGGAATTCTGGAGATAACACCGAACATTACCTGGCCAGATGTAGTGTACTATAACAGCTTTACCCATGCCAACATGGGCTGGAAGATTCACATTGTCGACAACTATGTGCGAAGTAGCGCTAGCGTCCTCAGCATCTGTATTGAAGCCTTTTTGCTGCTACAGGCGACAAGATATCTCTCTAACTATTTATCTTTTTCGAACTTCTAGACTGATAGAGTGAACAAGTTGTAATTTTTGTTTCGGTTGTTTGTGTTCATATGGCGTTTTGTTTTATTGTCTATCGTTTAGGCAAACAGCCCTTCCCAAAGTCACTAATTTAACAGAAGTGTGTAAATTAATTAAAAAAAAAAAATACTCATTCATTGTGTGACTGAGAAACCTTTTATGGATTTATTATTTTTTTAAGTGTGAAATGTTTAGAAGAATAAACTCGCGTTGCAATTTTAGTCCTCCATACGGGTGAGGCTTGATTTTGTAAATAAGGACTAAGTGCATATTTTGTTTTGTTTTTTATTTTATTTTTTTCATTAAGAATCGGCAATAAAAACTTTTAAATTACATAAAAGGTTTTTATTTAGTATCTGGCTATCTGATTTTTTTGCACTGACGGCTAGAAAACCAAGGACGGAGTTGGTGGAGGTGTTTTCTCTGACAGGCTTAGTCGCAAGTGCTCCTTCCGTCTACCAAATCATTGTAGTGTGTTATAGGCGGAAATAATGGCGATTAAAGAAGTCTTATCTATGGCTTAAGGAAAACGTGATATCTGTTAGAGATATCCGCATCTTTATCTTTTCAGACAGCCAAGCAGCAATCAAATCCCTGGAATCGACCGTTATAAATTCGTTAGTACGAGTATGACGATATGGCTGAGCAGTTCAACATTCACCTGTGTTGGGTGCCGGGGCATCGGGGCATTCCAGGGAATTGTAAGGTGATGAACTGGCCAGAATGGGAACAACTATACCCAACCTGCCGGACAAAGGTTCCAATCGCTACTTGCAAACTCAAACTTAAGCTGGATGCTATCGAGAGTACAAATCTTAGGTGGACAAGTGATCCTACATATCTAGCGACAAAACGAATTTGGACAAAGCTAGACCTAAAAAGCTCCAAGAATTTTATTTCTCTCAACAGATTGCATATCGGCGCTACAATAAGTGTCATCAAAACATACTACGAGGCTGGGCCTTTTTGTGAACGACTTTTGTAGAAACTGCATGGATGAAGAAGAGGAACAAACCATTCCTTACCTTCTTTGATTCTGCCCAGCTCTCTCCCGTAGAAGGAAGCTTCATCTAGGAGACTCCTATTACAACGATATAGGCGACCTGAAAAACATCGACATGAAAAGGCTCCTACGCTTCATAAGAAGCTCAAAATGGTTTAACGAGTAGGCAGAGAGAAACTTTCTTGTGATCTACGTGGTATCACAATGGACCTATTATTGGTCTAAGTGTGTTGGCGATTCTCAGCTGGCACCCACTTCAACCTAACCTAACCTATCTGGCCTTTTATGGGTAGTTTGACTGGGAGCTAGTTACCTAAAAATTAGGTCTCTGTAAAAAAGTGAGTTCATTTACTAACTTACCTAGAACGTAAGCTCTGATGCGATCCTGAAAAGTCTACACAGAGCTGAACTTAACATGGGCGCCGTGGCGTAAGTGGTTAGTGTGTCGGATCACTACGCATGAGGTTCCAAGTTCGAATCCCAGAAAACACCAAAAAGTTTTTTCACGGTCCCACCTCTCGCGAGCGTCTGACAAACATCCGAGAGCATTGTCGCCACGAAAAAGCTTCTCAAATCGCCGTTCGGATTCGGCATTAAACTGTAGGTCCCTTCCATTCGTGTGAAAAATATAACGCACACAACATGAGTGGTTGCGAGAAGCTAGGCCCTGGCACTTTAAAGAGCTGTTGCGCCAAATATTTGTTTTTTAGCTGAACTTAACACCGGCTTCTGCAACTGGATTACACAGATGCTTCAATCTAGAATCATATATTCAACGCTAGAAGATGCAACGGCTGAGGTTCCCAACATAGGAAATTCGCAAACATTTTTTTTAGTGTAAAAACACATAAAAATCACAGACCAAAAATATTTTGAGAGTATGTTTATAATACTATGAAAAAAAAAGAAAAATGTTTCTTCGAAATTCCAATTACTTACTTACTTACTTACTTAGATCCTTTAACCCCTCGGGGGGCATAAGGCGTCAACCACGCCTGCGCGCCATCGTGTTCGAAGTTCTGCAACGCGTTTGAGCTGCCTCCAACTCATTCCTAAAGAGCTCGATTCCTCCTCAACTGTTCCGCGCCACGTTTGCCTAGGGCGTCCCGCTATTCTGCCTGCCTGGGTGAGCGGATTCCACTGCATGGCGTATTTCGCAATGGAGTTGTCTTCGCGCCGTAGGGTGTGTCCAATCCATTGCCACTTTCTTCTTCGTATAGTAATGCTTATAGGTTCTTGGCCCGTTCTCAGATAAAGCTGTTCGTTAGAGATGCGGTTCGGCCAAAAAATCCTCAAGAGGATTCTTGAGCATTTGTTTACAAAGACTTGCAGCTTCCGTGTGTTAATGGTGTCCACCTTCCAAGTACTGCACCCAGAAAGGTGCACTGATTCTACGTTGGAGCGGAACAGTCGCAGCTTGGTTCTTAAGCTGATAACATTGCTTCTCCAGATTTTAGATAGCATTCCGAACGCAGCTTTAGCCTTCCCGATTCTGCTGCACACATCCAGTTCGGTGCCACCGCGATTAGCCGAGACCACACTTCCTAAATAAAGAAAGTTATCAACTTTCTCGACTTGTCCGGCAATGTTAAGTTGAGCGCGGTTGTTAGAAGAAGTGCTCAGGGCTTTTGTTTTGGCTGTGTTTACTTTTAGCCCCACTTTGTTTGCCTCAGCTTCTAAATTTTGGGCCATTAGATGAAGATCCATTATCCGATGTGAAAGTAGACAAACATCGTCAGCGTAATCTAGGTGTTTAAGGTAAGATGTCATAGTCCAACGAATTCCATAGTTGCCTTCCGTCAATGCTGCACGGAGTACATCGCTGATAACCACCAAAAACAATAGTGGTGACAGTATGCACCCTTGACGTACTCCACTTTGGACTTCAAAATCCTCCGACACCTTACCATTGTGCACGACGTGACACTTACCGCCCTCGTATGTAGCCTTGATAATAGCTATAAGTTTTTCTGGGATGCCTCTTCTGCGCAAGGCCAACCAGATAGCATCTCGATTCAATCTGTCGAAGGCTTTCTCGAAGTCGATAAACATTAAATGTAGCGGAGACCTATACTCAACGCATTGCTCGATAATGATCCGTAAGGTGTTTATGTGGTCAATGCAGGAGGATCCAGTGCGAAAGCCTGCCTGTTCGACATCGAGAGTTGAATCTAAATGTTCTATGTTCTTTCTTTAGAATTATTTTAGCTATTATTTTAGCCACGGCTGGAAGAACGCATATACCTCTCCAGTTACCGCAATCATCATCCATCAAGTTTCCCTTCTTTGGAAGTTTAATGATCATCCCCCTTTTCCACTCCTGTGGAAATTGTTCACTATCCCAAGCTCTCCGTATTAGGGGATGCAGCAAATCTGCCGATGTATTTGGCGCCGCTTGAAATAGCTCGGCAGGGATGCCATCAATACCCACCGCCTTGTTCTTCTTGAGGGACTTGATTGCTGTTATTATCTCGGTTTTACTGGGAGGTGCGGTGCGAATTCGGGAATTTGTTGCTTCGAACTGCTCATTCGAATTCGAGATCATACCTCCATCGTCTATGTGATTTAGCACTATAGCAAAATGTTCTCTCCATCTAGTGAGCTGATCCTCATCCGAAATCAGAAGGTTACCGTCTAGACTCTTCACTGGATGTTGTTTGGAGTTTCGACCACCGATGAGCTCCTTAGTGATGCTATACACAGTCCTACTGTCGCACCTACTCGCTGCTTCTTCAGCCCTTGAGGCCAGTGAGTTGATATATTGACGTTTGTCACGTCTCACACTACGCTGCACTTCTTTCTTCTTCGCACGGTATTGGGCTTCAAGTTCGGTTCTCTCTACTGCTGAGGCCGCTGCAATCCGAGCCTTGATTGCTGTACGCTCATCGATCCGTCTCCAGGTGTCTGTAGAAAGCCATGTGCGGTGGTGTTTCTGCTTTTTACCGACATACGTGCGTGCCCCAGTCGCAAAAGCATTTTTCACAGCACTCCAGTGGTCATCCATGTTCTCTATGCTGCTGATGATGGTCCCTGAACTGTTGGCGCACTTGGGGAACCTTGAGCCTGTCGATATTAAACCTGGTGATGTTAAGTAGGTTTGAGCGGTTGCTGTTGACGGATGCAGTACGAAGGCGTAAATGAGCTACCATAAGATGGTGATCTCGTTCTAGTCCGACGTCAGCTCCACGTCTGTTTCGGACGTCCAGGAAACAATTTCTAAAGCGGCGACTGATTGCAATGTGGTCGATCTGGTTGGATGTTCGTTGCCTATCAGTAGAGACCCAACTGATTTTGTGGCAGGTGTTATGCTTAAACAGCGTACCTCCGATGACTAGGCGGTTGGTATTGCAGAAGTCCACAAACCGCTCACCGTTATCATTACGGTCTCCCACGCCATGAACTCCCATCACGTGCTTAAGCATGGTGTTGTCGCTACCCACCTTGGCATTGAAATCTCCCATCACCATTACGATGTCCCCATTAGGCGTTTGGTTGTAGGCGGCGCCTAAGTGGCTATAAAAATCATCCTTTTCGTCCTCAGTCGCGTCTAGAGTCGGAGCATAACACTGTATGATGGTAATTTTTCTAACTCTACTCTGGAACCTAGCCGTCAATATCCGGTCATTATGGGGTTTCCAGGATATGAGGCTACTACGTGCTGCTGGAGTTAGCATGATTCCTACTCCGGAACTCCGTGCACTTCCAGCTGGTTTCCCAGAGTAGAGCATGACAGTGTTTTTTTTGTTGGGGAGATGAATTCCCCAGCATCGAACCATCTTATCTCGCTCAGCCCTAAGATGTCTATTTTATACCTTGCGAATTCGCGTTCTAATTGGAGGAATCTGGCGTTATAAGGCCCTTCCTTGAGTGAGTCCAGGAGGGTCTTAACGTTCCAGAATCCGATCGTTGTCCGTGTCCGATAGCCAAAGGTCGTCATCAAATTATCCGTCCGTATCCGAGGCGTTGGTTTTCGTTTCGGAGCAGTAAAAGTTTTTACGGTTGCGGCTCGCTGGGCCACAGACCAACCGACACTTCCAATACCTATAGGAAATTCACTAAAATTTTTTTTATTTTTAATTAGTGTAGAAAGGCCTAAAAAACATAAAAAATAAATTGAGAAAAAGTTAATAATACAGGGTGGGATAGAAACAACTCCCCCATTTGGGATGCTAATATAACAAAAACAAACCAGATATCAAAGAGATAACTTTATTTCTAAATAATGCACATAGTGCAGGTTTTTAAATAAAGTTCTAAAAATTACGTCAGTCAAGTGGCGGACTCCATTATCGATACACTGAGTAACCTTCTTTCGGAAGTTTTCCATTACGCGGCGAGTTATTTCAGGTGGAATGTCAACAACTTCCTGTGTTATTGCATTCTTTAGAGCTTCTAAAGTTTGCGGACGATGTTTGTACACCTGGGGCCTTATTTTGTATTGCGTTTCTATAGCAAATGTATAAAAACTCAATTTCAAAGTAATTTAAGTGAAGTATGATAGATGTTTGGCAATCTAACTTTCGGAAATTTTTGATTTTGAGTTGGAAGCACTTACACCCAATCCGAGAACCATACAAAATACGAATTCATTTTAGAATCGGATTACATTTCTGAATGGCAATCCGAATCCGAAAGCAGTACAAAATAAGGCCCCTGGGCTTTAAGATATCCCCAGAGAAAGAAATCGCAAGGCGTCAAATCAGGCGAACGCGGTGGCCACCCGATATCGCCACGTAATGAGACAATACGCGCAGGAAACAATTCTCTAAGAATCGCTAGTGACTGGCGAGATATGTGAGCTGTTGCACCATCTTGTTGGAACCACACATGATCTTGTCCATGTTGATCGAATAGATCACGCAATTTAGGCCGAAGGAAATTCTCCAGCATTGCACAATATCGATCGAAAGTTACAGTAAAGTATGGACCCCATACACCAACATCAAAAACAGCACACTAAACTGTAACCTTGGGACTATGAAGTGGTTGTTGGTGAAATTCCCTGGGATTATTTTGAAACCAAAACCGGAAATTTCGCTTATTGACTGTAATTCTTCTTCTTCCTTTTATCAGCGAGGCTATGATCCGAAAACAAGGGATCACAGCCCTCCCACTTCACTGCATTTCTACTGATCCGCCTGTGGGGTTCGCCTATTTGACCTCAGAAAATATCGGCAGGCCTGCCGATTTTGGATCACTCGGTTACTGAGGCCAATGAAATTCCGATGTCGTCGCATTTGTCTGATCCAGGCGTTTATAGGCCTGCCTTTCCTACATCGCGATGTCTTTGGAACGTGTATAGATATTGCCTTTTTAACAGGGTTCAAATGATCTCTTCTTTGACGTGGCAATACCAGCTGAGCCGGTCGCGCTCTAATTTTTGTACGATGGTTTCCTTGATGTGAAAGCTTCCACGGATCTTCGAACTTCTTATTCGATCAAGCTTTGTCACTCCTGCTGTCATGCGAAGCATCTTCATCTCAGCTGCCGTTAATTTACTCTCATACTTTTTGTACATCGTCCAACATTGTGAACCGTATGTGAGCGCTGGACGCACAACTGCGGTGTAGAGCCTTCCTTTCAACTTAAGGGGCATTTTTCTGTCACAGAAGATAGCGGAATTTTCTCGCCACTTCATCCACCCTACGCTTACACGATGATTGATGTCGTCATCACAAGTTGCTTTGCTATTGATCATTGATCCTAGATATTTGAACTTTTCGCACTTGGGAAGCACTGTTCCATTCAAATAAATGTCTGGAAAAGGCCTGAGTGGATCAGAGAACGGGCAGCACAAGTACTTTGTCTTTTTTGAACTAATGCGATACCCATTTCCCTCCAAAACGTCCACCCACACATCAAGTGCTCGTTGCAGGGATGTAGGATCCTCACTTATGATGGCTCCATCGTCAGCAAAGAATAACTGATGTACCTTGGGGTTCATCACTTTACCTTCAAGCAGATAATCAAGGACTGTAATAAAGAGCAAAGGACTTAAAACGCTTCCCTGGTGCACCCCGACTTTGATTGGGAACTCTTCGGTTACTTCAGCGGAGCATCTTACTCTTGTCTTTGCTTTTTCGTACATGTCCATGATCATCTGTACATAGGTTTCTGGAACCCCTCGATGTCTTAGCGCCACCCATATCAGATCTCATGGTTGTCTGTCGAATGCCTTTTCAAAGTCAACCAATACAATATGCAAATCCCTTAAGGAATCACTATGTTTTTCCATTATGATCCTTATACTTTGGATTGCATCTGTGGTTGATTTACCCGAGAAAAACCCGCACTGATCATCAGATAGCCGTATTACTTTTCGCAGTCGGCCACTTAATACCCGCTCAACGATCTTCATGCTGTGTGACATCAGCTTGATCGAACGGTAGTTATCACAGTTTCGCGTATCACCCTTCCCTTTGTATATAGGGATAAGGTAACTTTCCCTCCATTGATTCGGCATTGGATCACAAGTTTGGAGATGAGAATTCTGAGCCATTTGAACCCGATGTCTCCCATCTTTTTCCAGAACTCAGATGGTATTTCGTCTGGCCCAACCGCTTTTCGTTTTTTGGAGTATTTGACCGCCTCACTAACTTCTTCGACTGTAATGTCGGCTATTTCTTCACAGTTAGGGGTGGCTCTTGGAAAGTATAGCCGGGGAAACTGTTCATTTAAAAGCTCTTCGCAATACTGCCGCCACCTCTGCAGAATTTTGTCATCATCCACAAGAAGCTGGCCATGAGCATTGCTAATGAACTTTGGCGAACGAATCTCCTGAGCATTGTTCCTTCTTTGGGTGGTTATTTTGAAGATAGTGGCGCTCTTGTTCATATTGTGTCTTCGCAGCTCCTAGATAACCTGGTTTGCATCAGCAACCGGGGAAAATATTTTCTCCAGCTCCCGATACAGGCCCTCCGTACTCTCTGCTTGAAGCTGAGCGCACTTCTTCTTCGCTTTTTTCTTGCAGCATCTGTATTCCATTTCGAGGCGAGCTTTTTCGTCATTATTATTAGAGGGGCACTTTGACCAAGCTTTGAAAGCCGCTTTCTTCTCATTTATCACTTTCTCAGCTTCATCACTCCACCACCATCTTTCTTTGGCGTGTTGATGGTGGCCTTTTGAAGCTCCTAGCAGTGATTTGGCCTTATTTAAGCAAGTTCGCTGTAGGGAATCCCACATATTTTGTGCTCTGCACTCTTCATCCTCAGCTCCGTTGATGGTGTGAGAGAGGTAATTTTTCATTACGAAAACAAAAGCCTCGCCTTTTTCTTTGTCCAGATTGTACCACTTGATTTTCCCAGAGACCCTTGTTTGTTTGCTTTTCTTTGGTGTTTTCATAAAAATTTCTGTTAGCAGGAGACGGTGTTGACGAGCGATTGCCTCTCCCAGGATCACTTTGCAATCTTTTACCCGAGGCTTCATGAAACTGCCTACCAAATGGTAGTCAATCTGAGTTTCATCTCCACCACTGCCGTAGGTGATCAGGTGTCGGCTTTGTTTGATGAACATGGTATTTAACACGATAAGACCGTGTGATTTGCACATGCTTAGGATGTCTTCACCAGGAAGGTTCCTGGTGCCATATCCTAGTCCTCCATGACAGTCTTCATAGTCTTCGTTTGATTTCCCGACATGTCCATTCAAATCTCCTCCAACAAATAGAAATTCTTCCTTTGGGATGTTCTTAAGGAGATTGTGGAAATCTAGCCAAAATGCATCTTTATCTCTCTGATTGTACCCATCGTGGGGAGCATATGCACTGACAATATTCCACACCTCTCCTTGTATTACTAGTTTGAGAGACATCAAACGGTCGCTGGACTTCGAAATGCTCAAGACGTTTTCAAGTAGCTCTGCCGCAAGGATAATACCGATTCCGTTCTTAGACTTTTCCGTTCCGTAGTAGAACATCTTGTAATCTTTTGTCCTAACGTCCAAGAAACGCGCCCGATTCCCGGTGTTTTTCCATTTCGTCTCTTGGACACACAAGATGTCCACCCGCCTTCTATTCATCATCTCTTCCAGCTCGTAACTTCGACCGGTCATGCTGCCAACGTTCCAACTCGCGACCCTCAAATTGCGTCCAAACTGTTTCATTATTTTGCTAGCCCCCGGAATCCGTATAGCTCTGACCCGAACATTTCTGCTCGGTCCAGGATCAGTACCATGCACAGCAGTGGTAGTGCCTGGCGGGGTAGTGGCTTTCCTTTTTGCAAGTATTACCATAATGATACAGTTTTGCAATACAATTTTTTGCACCATATTGCGATGGTGTTTGTTGTTTGACACGTGCATGCTCCTGTTTTAATATTGTTTGATCTTTCTTTCATGACACCGGTGATCTCCAGTCGTGTCAACCCACGGACTCGCATGCACACTTGGGTGTTATATTGCCTAGATCTGATTTGTCCCCTTAGTCGCCTTTTACGACAAGCGCTGGTTGTTGGGGGGGGCGCTGCAGTGATATTCTTAACCCGTCCCTGCACGGGGAAATAGCTTATTGACTGTAATTGAAAGATGAAAATTAGCTTCGTCAGTACACCTTAAAACATCTGTGCGGGGAATGTTCAGAAGGAGTTCTTGACACGCAACTGTACGGGTTTCCCAATCTCGTTCACTTAGTTCTTGTGCAACTATAATTTTGTAGGGGCGCCGCGTGTTTGCGTACAGAATCGAAGCCCTAACAGCGGCCACATTTACCGCTCCTGTTGAAGTTCAGGGTCTACTTACTTACTTAGGTGGCGCTACAGTTCGGGGTGAACCTGGGCCTCAACCAACAAGCCTCTCCATTGCAGTTGCGCACTCCAAGTTGGTCGAGGTCCCCTTGAACTTGTGTGCGCCACCTACGGCGATGATTCCCTCTACTGCGTCGTCCCTCGGGATTAGATTCGAAGACTCTGCGGGCCGGAGCATTGGTGTCCATTCGCTCTACATGTCCTAGCCATCTCAGACGTCCAATACGCAGTTTTTTGACTAGGTCGCTGTACAGCTCGTGTAGTTCGTGATTGAATCTTCTCCTCCAAAATCCGTCAACGCAAACGGGACCGAAAATCTTACGAAGAATTTTTCTCTCGAAGCGACCAAGGATATCTTCATCCTCTTTTAATAAAGTCCATGTTTCAGCGCCGTAAAGCAGGACTGGGATGATCAGGGTCTTATACAGAGTCTCCTTAGTAGTTCGAGATAGGGCTTTACTGTTGAATTGCCTTATAAGCCCAAACACACAGCGATTGGCAGGAGGTATTCTTCGATTGATTTCTGCGCTGATGTTGTTTGTACAATTTATAGCAGAGCCAAGGTAGACAAAGTCCCTTACTACCTCGAAGTTATAGCTGCCCACGGTGACGTTTTGTCCAATTCGTCCGTGTTGGTTTTCCCTTTTTGTTGACAGCATATACTTGGTTTTGCCCACGTTTATCGCTAAACCCATTTTGGCTGCTTCCGCCTCAATGCTTGCAAACGCACCGGTGACAGCTGAGTTCTTCCAATAATGTCTATATCGTCGGTGTATGCAAGCAGTGTATAGACTTGTAATAGATTATGCCTCCGGTGTTGGCTTGTGAGTTCCGCACAATCCGTTCAAGTACAATGTTAAAGAAGTCACATGACAGCGCGTCACCTTGTCTAAAGCCTTTTTTGACATCAAAGGTCTCGGTGAGGTCATTACCGACCTTGATGGAGCAGCGAGCGTTCTCCATCGTCAGCCTGCACAGACGGACAAGTTTGGCAGGGATGTCAAAACTAGGCATGTCTCTATAAAGCTCTTCTCTATAGATGCCTGTCATAGGCGGCCTTGAATTCGATAAATAGGTGGTGAGTATCGATTTGGAATTCTTGAGTTTTCTCCAGGATCTGCCGAAGTGTGAAGAATTGATCGATGGTGGACTTTCCTGGCCTGAAACCGCACTGATAGGGTCCAATCAGGCTGTTGATAAAAGGTTTCAGGCGTTCACACAATATCGCAGAAAAGATCTTGTATGCGATGTTGAGGAGACTGATGCCTCTATAATTGGCGCAGTTGAGGGCGTCTCCTTTCTTTTGGATCGGGCAAACGATGCTGAGATTCCATTCATCGGGCATACACTCGTCTGACCAAATATTAGAAATGAGTTGGTGTATGCACTCTACCAATTTATCCCCAGCTGCCTTGAAAAGTTCGGCCGGTAAGCCGTCAGGTCCAGCAGCCTTGTTCGATTTTAGCTTGGATATTGCTATCCTCACTTCGTTTTGGTCAGGTGGACGGAAATTTTGACTATCATCGTCTATGTTTAATGGTTCATTCTGCCTGACAGCGGGATGTTGGTCTTCGTCTCCGTTATACAGTCTGCAGAAGTAGTTTTTCCATATTCTCAGCACCGACTGTGATTCTACTACGAGGTTTCCATTTTCATCTCTACAGGCTTCTGTACGGGTATTACCTCTCTGACACGTTCTTTTTACCTTTTGGTAAAACTTCGTACATTGTTCCTGGAGTATAGACTCTCGATATTCTCAAACGCTCGCTTCTCATGCTCTTTCTTCTTCTTTTGGAGAAGCCGATGTTCTTCCCGTCTCTTTTGCTCGTAGAACTCACGAGCAGTTCTCGTCTTCCTTTGCAGCGCCGCTTTGTATGCCTCTTGCTTTGCTGCATGCACTCGCCGGCATTCTTCGTCAAACCAGGGGTTTCGCGGTGGTGGGCCCAGCGAGCGAGGCCCAGCACATCAGTGGCGGCGTTTCTGATGGCATGTTGGCAACGTTGCCACTGGTCTTTGGTACTTGATGCTGGCGGCAAAGGGGTGATTGAGAGATTTCGGGATACGCGTTCAGCGAAGAGTCTGGCGGTCTCTTGCGATTGTAGCTTTTCGACGTTAAATTTTCTCACAGTAATTCTTCTTTGTTGCTCAGATTGGGATATCCGCATTCGTACCTTGGCTACAACAAAGTAATGATCCGAGTCTATGTCGGCCGCTCGGAAGTTCCGGACATCCAGAATACTGGAGGCATGCCTTGCGTCGATCGCAATATGATCAATTTGGTTGATCGTTACATGATCATTGGACCGCCATGTCTGCTTATGAATATCGAGATGAGGAAACCATGTGCTTGCTATGGTGACATTTCGCTCCACAGCGAAATCAATTAGCTTTAGTCCGTTATCAGACGTGATGTCGTGTAGGCTATGCTTACCGACTGCCCTACCAAAGACGTCCTCCTTTCCTATTTTGGCATTAAATTCGCCCAATACGATTTTAACGTGGTATTTATGACATTGCTCGTATGTTTTGTCGAGGAGCTCGTAGAAACACTCTTTGGTGGCAGGGTCCTTTTCTTCCGTGGGGCATGAACACATATTAAGCTTATGTTAGCGAATTTAGCCTTGATCCGGATAGTCATAATACGCTCGCTTACGTGTCGGAAGCTTAAGACTTCTTGCCTAAGTCTGCCGCGTATGACAAATCCGCATCCGAATCAGCGTTGCCTGTTGCCTCTGTAGCAATCACCGTAGTAGATGTCACAGTATTTCATCCTCTTTTTGCCCGGCCCATCCCATCGCACTTCCTGGATGGCGGTAATATCTGCTTTATAGCAGTCGAGGGCCTCTGCTAGTTGTTCGGCTGCACGTGGTGTGTAAAGGGAAAGAACATTCCACGTACAGATCCGAAGGTCGTTGTCCTTATTTCGTTTGCTGGGGTCGTCATTAGTTGAGTCATCCTTATCCGAGGCTTTTGGTTGTTTCGGAACCATGAGTTTTTTACGTGGTAGGGAAGTTACCCCGACGGCACAACCCCCAACCTGGAGGGCCAGTTCCTTAATTATTCCCCTAGGACGAGGGGCCGGGTACACCGGTGCCAGTAGTCCACTACGGGAGTATGAGCGCTGCCGTTGCCATCTCTATTCCAATGTCCTGACCAACATTGGAAATTCCTTACCGGCCTGTGATCCGAATACGTCGAAGCAGCTCGCGCAAGGTATTCACTAAGTTCAACCTAACTGGAACTATAGACGCCACCGTTGACTCCGTCTAGGGAATTCGTCCGCTGCCGCCTGGAACAGGAAGAAGTGCTCTAGTGAGAAAACACTCTTCCCCCCTCTCTCATCTGTTGCAGCCAAGAATCCTCCAAACGGGGTTGGTTACCCATTTCTTGGATTAAGGTACTAGGCACCCGGCTGTCACCGCGTGGAGGTTGAGAGTAGAAGTTGGTAGGCCTCAGCTGAGTGAAAACGCTTGTTTTCATATGATCGCATGCACTACCGTTTGACCAGCCGAAGTTCAAGGTCGTCCAGGAGACTTTTTTAAGTTCAGAGCCTGTTTCTCTAAAGTTTGACACCCAAAGCCGTATTGTTTTTTTTTTGTTAGGAACGGAATCTCATCGACCGGGTGCGAAGTGTAACAATTATGGCAACTGAAAACCGCACGATTGCCGCTGTCCATCGCCACCTCCCGCGCCTTGCTATCCCCACCCTAACCTTAATTACGTTCTCTTTAAATTGGGGAGTTCTTTCTATAACAAAAAATTTAAAAATTTTGTTTTCTTCGAAATTCTAACTTTAATTTGTGTTGCTATTGCTCAATATTTTGGAACACTTACCCACTGTTGGCCAGCACAAAACTGTTCTATAATAAACTCAGCCCGAGGGCCCCTGCCTGACAGTTGATGACATACCCCTAGCGGAGCGACGAAGTCTCGTGAGCGGCTAAACCCCTCCGGAAAGCAGAGTTTAAGTAAATGAATCGCGCGAAGGCACTCCACTTTCCCACTGCTCTCGAAAAGACTTAGCCCCAGGCGCCTGCCTGACAGTTGTTGACATACCCTTAGCGGAGCGACTAAACCCATCCGGAAAGCGGAGTTTAAATAAATAGATCACTTCGCTGACTACCCGTAGGTAGTGTGTACACACATAAATGTACATAATGCAGAACCAAAAGAAAACAAATACACACTAACAAAACTTTTACGCTTGAATAGACACAAAATCATTGGGCCATTACACACTGGTGCAATCATCCCGGGGTTAAACCGACTTTATAGAAGAGGGAGATGAAGTGTGAAGTAAGGAGCGGGGTGAAATCTTCATCCAGTATTGAAGCGGTTGAGCATCGGGGTAAAACTAATACACACATAACTTCTCGATTTCGAGATGCAAACAAAATGAGTATGTCGCACCACTACAATGCAAATCGGTTCATGTATACACAATTTTACCCCGGCGTTATTCAGCCAGTGTGTGATTAGAGTAAAAGAAACCCGGGGTTACCCCGGGGTAAAATTGCACCAGTGTGTAATGGCCCATTCGACTCAAGCTCAAGCGCGTAAGTACAGAAAAAGAGAAATAATTCGCTCTTGCTCTCTTAAAAAATTACGAATAGGCCTCGAAAGAAAACTAAAGAAGAAAACACCACTGAGATTGATTTGAAAATCTTGATCAATAAACCCTTTGGTACGTCTTTTTTGTTGTAAGGGTAAAATATATATATTTTTCTTTTTGTTGGTACTGAGACTGCTAGTATCAACATTGAAATATAATCTTTGCTTAGTATCGGTTCTAAAGTGGTTTTTGGGATCGTTGCCATATGGCAACAACTATCTGAAATGGTAACGAAATAAATGAAAAATTCGATATAACTCAACTTATAGGCAACATTTTGTTATTGGCTTCAAATTGTATTCGAAAACTCAAATGTATTTGATGATCATCTAAATACAAAAGAAATAATAAAAATGGCATTCTTACCAAAAATGTTCACACAATATCAGACCTTTACTGCACAAGACCTAAAAGCATACTGGCGGCAAACAGCAACCAATTTGTTTGCCTCAAATGATTGAACATACAGCGCAAGGTGTTGAGAAAAGGACAAAACCAAAAAAAAAACCCACAGAGAAAATGCGTGCTTTAAGTATCAGTGCTGCCATATGGCAACAAAATACCGAAAGGGTTAAGACATTATAAAAAAAAAAGCAATTTTGCAAAGATGTTATTAATATTGCTCAGCTTTTAGAGTACGTAGAAATATAATAATAAATATAAATTTTGCACTTAAACGATGCGTATTTTAGGGCTCTAAAAACGGAACTTAGTTTGATTGAAATAGAAGAAGGAAAAGTGTTTTTTTTTTTAGTTCAAGTCTAATTATTGAATTTCTTGGTCTGTTACAATCAAAATCAAATAATTTTGTTCGCACGAACCTGCTCCTTAGCAAAACCTAATCAACAAAAAAAAAAACAATTATCAAAATCCGTTCAGTCGTTTGGTGTGTAGGTCCTTGCAAAGAAATATTCACTTTCTTTTATATTATTAGGGATTAACTTTTCCTCAATTTTGTTTTGTATTTTAGGCTTTTTTACACTTATTAAAAATCCTAGTGGAATATCGAATATCCTAGTGGAATTTTTTGAAATTTTTTTTTTGTATTATTAACTTCCACTAAAAAAAAATGTTTTTTAATGCTTTTTAGGCCTTTTTACACAAAAAAAACAGATAATTTTTTTTTTGCGAATTTGCTACCTACTACATACTTTACACCGTAAGGGCCGTTTCACATATATCCGGCACCGGATACACCGCACCGTGTATCGTTCGTACTAAACTGAATAAATTGTACTCCACCCAAAACACGTTTGTACATTATTATTTCGCGACATAGTAGGTAAGTCGTATATCCGGCGCTGGAAACGTGTGAAAATTTTGTGCACGACGCCGAATGAATAGTGTCAAAGCTCCCATGTAGTTCTGTACACTTCGATGTATTCGGTGCCGTGTATCCGGCACCCGGTTCCGGATAGAGCTGAAATTTGCCCGGCATAAAAAACGCCGTGTATCCAGTGCCGGATATATGTGAAACGAGCCTAAGGAATTCTAAGTGAGATACCACAAACAGATAGCGAGTCGAATTGCGATGTGTTCCGCTCGACTCGACAAAGACTACATAAATAGAAAAATACTAAATGTATGTTTCTTACAACTTTATTGATATAGGGTATATAGTTTAAGTCATTTTTATGTTTTTTAAACTTAAATGATCAATGGGATTATAAATAAAGTTAAGGTGATTATATACTCTTTTTCTCGGCAAAAATATGCCTTCGTTAGAATGTAAAAAAAAACTAAACGTATAATTATAAAATAAAAATCATAAATCAAAAAGGAACAGTAGTAAAGCAACATTTTCAAAATTTCGTTTTTGTTTTATCATAATCTTGTTTTTTTTTTTTTACTTTTTCGTTTAATTTGGAGCAATAATATCATTATTAATACATTTATAATTTATATTTACAGCTACATTATTATTGCAGTAAATATGACCAACAGATTTCTTCTCTACAGGTGTGTGTGTGTGTATGTATAACTCAGATGAGAGTGCACACTACTACTACTAGTTCTACGCCTCGTGCTCCTTGACGAAGTCCTCTAACACTTTTGGTATTTGATTTCGATAGGGTATCTGGTATCGGTTGATTATCGTTGCAGATAAACATTTCAAATTAATGAAATTCATAAGCGGGATATTGTTAACTGGATTACTGGCGATTATGTTGAACGGGCGTTCATCGGATTTATTTGGCTGATCAAGATCGGCTCCATTCTCAAGTAATAATAAAATTATCTACAAACAAGTTTACAAATGAATATAGATAGATTAAATATGAGTAGATATTCTAATAGTCCAGTCAAATATGATATTTTTTGGTCTGAAATACAACTAATAAGGCGATGTGGCTTAAAGTGCTTAATTTTGGCAATTTAATATTTTTTCGAGGTGAATACCAACATTTTCTTGGCTAAAAATAAGAGCTGTGTTCAAGGTGCTTCTGCCATCCAGGCTGTTTTTATGTTGGGCAAATGCTCTGAAAAAGTTTGTGTGGACAAATTTTACTCTTAAACTTAGACCTATACGATCTTAGTCTACCTGGCATGGTTTTCGCGATATTTTAGCTCATAATATGAGGGTGGATCGAAAAGTTGGCGACCTACTATAGAAATTGTTTTAATCTTAAATTGGTATTTCCATCTTTTATATCCACATTCTCAGAGTGTTGGATTTGGTTCGGTTTAGACACGTGCTTAGGTGAGGGAAAGTAAAGCAGTTTTAAGAAATGTTTACTCTGAATCAGCTCCATGAAGATGTTACGATATGGTTGCATCTTTAGGAGAATCAGTCTCATCGAAAACAACAGTCAAACGTGGACGGGAAAGCGTTGAAGACCTTCCACGCTGTGGAAGGCCATCAATCTCAACTAAACAGGAAAACACCGAACAAAATTGTATTCTGATCATGGGAGAGCACATATTGAAGATATGGGAGACCATAGATTGAAGATATGGGGGATAGTTGAGATCGACGGCATTTCGTATGAACGGACCCAAAAGATTAATAAAATGAACTTGGGTTGTCCAAGCTTTTAGTTGAACAAAAACGCAATCGACTGACGATGTCTCGCAACAACAGATTGTTGTTTGTGACAACAGATAAGAGTTGGATTAACAACTATTCCCTTGAGACCTAACAGCAATCAAAAGAGTGGAGAAGATCTGGATCATCAGCCCCAAAAGCTAAAGCTAAAGTTAAATTATCGCCGGAAAAGGTAAAAGCTTCGAATTATTGGGATTCTAAGGGAATCAATCATCTTTGTTGATGTTGTTGTTGTTGTAGTTATTTGCCGAACTATACGGCCTATACACGGCCTATATAAGGACATCGACTTTTTTTTGAGGTAGAAGGGGAGGAAGGCAGAGACTGACCCCTGGAGCACTGCGACCTAAAATGATCTTTTGTGCTATCCCCTGGTTGATTGAAGCTAAGTATAGTTCGAGCTGAAGAAGAGGTGACGTCAGAAGGTGATGTAACGCCTTTGTTAAAGTGCTTTAGCCTAAGTCTGGTTATGGCTGGGCAATCACAGAGTATGTGATGGGCTCTTTCGGTGTCTTCAAGACAGAGACGGCACGTTTCCGATTGAACACGGCCCCTTTTCTTGAGTTGGTAGTTGGTAGTTGAGAGAGCAATGTCCAGTTAGGAAGTCAGTAATGATCTTAGCATTCTGTTTGCTCATTGATAGAATGTCTCTAGTTCTATTTTTTGAGAAGTTAATAAATTGCTTGGAATGCCTTAGGCCGGGTTGAGCATTCCAGTGAGAGAGCATTTGTTAGCGTTCCCAGCGGAGTAGCTCTATTTTAATCTGGCTGGTGGGTAAACCGCAGAAGGGTTCAGGTCTAATGTAAGGAGATTGGGCACCTAGTCTGGCAAGCTTATCAGCCGCTTCATTACCAGGGATACCTTTGTGACCGGGGACCCGGACATCGACTTAGCCAGAAGAGTTCACATACAGCGACTAAGATGGCTCGATCATGTAGAGCGGATGGAGCCTAACGCTCCCACTAAGAAAGTCTTCGAATCCACCCCGTATTGACGGCGCAGTAGAGGACGACCTCGCGGTAGGTGGCGCAAACAAGTGGAGGGGGACCTCAACCAACAACTGGCGTGCGCAACTGGAGGCAGCTGGCTCGTAACCGTGCTGGCTGGAGAGGTTTGTTGGTTGAGGCCCAGGCCCACCCCGGACTGTAGCGCCATCTAAATAAGTAATCATCTTTGTTGATCACCTTGTCAATGTATTGAGATATACGAGTAGCATTAGTCAGATAGTCAAGCAGCGATCAAGGCACAGACGCCAAGTCCAAACTTGTGAGGGAATGCCTACACAAACTTAACGAATAAAGCAGAAGAAATTAAGTGTCGGAATAGAAGGTAACAAAGCAGCGCATTCGCCAGCAAACAAGGCGCAATAGAACTCTTTATTGGGCCTGCACCATTCTGTGGAATAAGGGACCATACCTTAAAAGAAGAATTCAGGAAAACAGAAAGATCAAACAGAGCCACCACAAGGCCTGAGGTAAGCAAAGAAACTACTAGGGAACTATAACCGAAATTTTGAAGCATGTATCAATGTAAATAAGAATAACGCATCCTAACAGGTTTCTTAACGGGGCATTGTAGACTCCGTAAATACCTAAGGAAAGTAGGTATAGCAGGACATACATTCTGCAGCGAGTCCAGTGAGACTCCGAAACACATTCTAACGTCTTGTGGGGCACTGACCCATAAAAAAAAATTAAGATCTGGGCAACTACTGACCCATTTCTCATTATCAAATTCGTCAGAGAAACTGGGCTGGAAAGGGTGATCTTTTCTCGCCGAAACTAAGTAAGAATGGACGACTTTCAAATCTAATTCTGGAAAGAATTTTAATGCAAGGGGATTGTATTGTAGATTGTATGTTGAGGTGGGATCAGGTCACCTTATCACTGCGGCCACTATCTAACCTTAAACCTCATTGAAGATGCCAGAGTTGGTGATGAATTCGACTACATTTTTGAGTGAGCTAGCAGATATGTCTTCTGCTTCACGGTAGAATTTACCTAAGTAACGATGACGTGGTCTTCATAGCCATGAAGTGCTTTTTAACTCGACAGTGTCCTTTGGGGAATCCTGTGGCTATTCGAATCTGGAGTGGAATTCTCTAAGGTGATAGATAGTTGATCGTTGACGATCACAATCATCCCTTTTGCTCTCTCTAAGGTGACCATCAGCGTGATCATCACCCTTTTGCGATCGTTTTTGTGTGACTCTGCTATCGTTTTACGGAGAGCTAACAAAGTGTGATCATCAATTTTGACTGTCAAGTGTGACTATCAACTATCACCTTAGAGGATTCCACTCCTGACTCCTCCTAGTTAGCTGTAGGAGTTGTTTCGTTCTTTTGTGGGAAGTTTTTGGGAGAAAGGTGTTAACTTGTCTGTTACCTTCAGTTTCCATCCAGTAATGCGCCCTTTCTTTTAGCCAATTTTTTTATATAGCTTTTAGCCGTACTGACTGGTAATCCACAGGATGGTCTTGGCTACGGCTTGATGCAGCTCCTGTTCTGGCTAGCAAATCAACTTTTCATTTCCTTCATGTCCGCTGTGTCCTGGCACCCAAATGAAATTAACTCTGTGCTGGCTATTGTTATGAGTAGTTAAAGGCAGTCCCATACTATTTTGAATTTTATTTCATGGGCTTCAATTACTAATAGATTGCTAATAGAATGCGTGGGGAACTCTAACAGGGGAAAAAACCTCTCTAAGACAACAGTAGGGTACACAATAGACCATTAGGTCGCAGTGCAATACACCATTCTCACACAAATTTTAAGAATACCTTGTCAAGGGTCAAACAACTAACTCTGATTACAACTGTGGTATTTTGCGTCGGCTGTGAGAGGAAATAAAGAAAAAGCGTCCAAAAATGTTAAGAAAAAAAAAGTTTGGTTTCACCAGTACAATGCATGCACCACACGTCGCATGCTCACATGTCTGAAATCCATAACTATTGTCTTGTATAATGTTGCATCCTCCCTATGTACCTCCGTGTGACTTTCATCTGTTCCCCAACCTAAAAGCGCATTCGGATGGACAGATATTTTTAATGAAGTTGCAGTAAATGTATTTTTTTAAGGCTTTGACGAAACATTTCTTTAAAACTGGTGTAATGGCTTTAGAGACCAGGTGGAAAGAGTGTACTGAACTTAAAGGAGATTATGTTGACAAATAAAAGAAACTTGAAAACTTCAGATTTTGTTTTCTTGGCCAAGCCGCGAACTTTCCAATTCACCCTCGTATATCAAAAAAAGTTGGACAAAGAACACAAAAATGTACATTTTCTGAAAGAGAGAACTGACATTTACCAATTATGAGATTATCTATCGTCGCCTTATTACCTAATTTGACTGGGCTATAAGTATACTTACACTATTGTCGTAATTATATGGAAGAGCGGCAACATGCAACGGTGTCGACTTTGCTTCATTTTTCGCATTTATTTCGATATCACAGCTAACTAGTAATTTAATAACTTCGGCATTAGGGAACACAATCTGCAAATACAAGACAAAATGTATCCAACTCTTCATTTATATACCATCTGGTGGATGTCACCTTCAAATTAACGTCTTCCCCAAAGTACCCACTCTTGATGACATTCAATCTCGATACACACAGATGTAACAGTGTATCATTTGTACATGCACTGCGTATATTCGAACGAACCAATTCGTGCACTACTCTACGTACTGTGATCTTCTCTTCCATAGATTGGGCAGTCCTTATTAGCAGATAGATCAAGTGCACAATACACTTTAATACCCTATCGAAGTTCTCCTGCTGTTTCCGAAACACCGGGCGAATTTGTAGTAAGTCTTGTGCCTCTTTAATATTCTGTGTCAGCAATTGGAACACTCCGAGCACATCCTCAAATAGTGGGACATTTTGATCGTGATACTCATTGTCGAAAGTATCGCTTTGTCGTTCGTAAAGATCCAACATTAGACGCACAAGAGCTTGTGCTGTAAAACACGTGTCCGAATAGAGAATAGAAAAATGATTTACGCGTATTTCTAGAGTTAGCCGCCACAGATCAATGCAACGTTGGAAGCGAAGTGAATCGGCATACGATGCTCCTCGGAACATTAAACGAAAGAGCATATCCTTGTGTTGGATGCCCAGAATACGTTCGCATATTAGAAGGCTTTGGATTCTCATTGCATCGACATCGGTGGCAATATTGTCTAGTTCTTCGAGAGTAGTAAATTCGATAGCATTGCCGTAGGCCGATCGTATGGGAACTTTTGGGGTTTTTTCTGAAAGATTGTTTTTTAATATAGTATGTAGTTGGCTTGAGTGTCTGTAGGTACTCACCTATGTAATGAGTAACACGAAGGCGTATGTGATGAGCTAAGCGCCAGTGCAATATGGCTACTCTGGTTTCATTATGTTCGTCTAGAAAAGTTGAGCCTAGAATTTGAAATTTAGTTCAAGACTGATCAAACGCTTAAGAGTTTTCCTATAAATGTGAAGTCAATCTCAGATACTTCAGGATGCTATACAGGTTTCCCTATTTCTTTCAGCATTTTACTGCAACTTATTTAATTGATATTTTTTGAAACAAGTTTCATCACGAGATGAGGAAGTGCAAATAATATGATACTTGCTTTGTGTTTTCAAAATGCGCACTCTTGTGAGGCGAATTCGCCTGTAATTATGAATTTTATTGACTATCTATTAGGTTTGCAACTAAGTTATCGCTGTTTTTTTTTATGAAAATGGAACTTTATTGTGAAAAAATGGTTACAAATGAATCATTCAAAGCCAATCGCTAGGTACAACTTTTTCCCCTCTCGCAGAGCTCGAATACCGTTAAGGTAAGTGTTCATCTTTTGAGGATATTCACGAATCAAGCCATTTTTTGATGTCTTCATAAGAGCGGAACTGCTGATCAGCTAGACCATGTGCCATCGAACGGAATAAGTAATAATCGGACGGCGCAACATCTGGGGAATATGGCGGGTGGGGTAGGACTTCCCATTTGACTGTTTCCAGGTAGGTATTATCGGGTTTGGCAACGTGAGGCTGAGCACTGTCATGCTGTGGAATCACTTTTTCGTGCCTCTACTCGTATTGTGTCCGTTTTTCCTCGCAGTGCTCGGCTCAATCGCATCAATTAAAGTCGATACTGTTCGCCAGTGATGGTTTCGTTGGGTTTCAACAGTTTATAATAAATAACACCGACCTGGTCCCACCAAATACACAGCATAACCTTCGCAGCGTGAATATTCGGCCGAGCCGACGACGTAGAAGCATGACCGGGCAGTCCCTATGACTTTCTTCTCTTTGGGTTGCTGTAATGAAACCATTTTTCATCACCCGTCACGATGCGATGAATGAAAGAAGAAAATCATCACTTCCCGCAAATGACGATTATTTGGCACAAAATCAACCGCTTACGCCACGCGCCGTGGCTTAAGTGGTTAGTGTGTCGGATCACTATTGAAGGAGACGATTTGCAGCAGTGCAAGGCAATCAATGTTACCAGCTAATAACTGATGAACAGGGATAGGATTTTGCTAACTTTGTCTCTTTTTTTTGCTTAATCGGAAGATAGTATCGACTTTACACAAACACGTTTCATGTCCTCCTGATTCCAAATATATGTATTTTATTTTGCCTTTTTTTTGCCGTTGTTGCCTTTTTCTGCCTTTTTTGCCTATTTTGCTTTTTTCTCAAAGTTTGTTCGCTTAAAAAATTGTAGAATGCGCGCATGCGCGTTTGCATGCATGTATATCTGTGCAAACATGCTTCTTACTCACACTACGTAATACGCATACCTAAATTCCTAGACGCGTTAAAATTTAAAACGTCTAGTCCGTGGGGAGAGTCAACATGGAAATATGTGCATGACCACAGACGGTTTGCACTTGTATGTGACCGCAGACGTTACTGTGTATAACTCTATACATATTTCTTCTTTGTGTGCAATACATAATATGCTGATTATTTTGCTCGGATTAAAAAAATCGTCAGCGTTCTTGAAGACGATGCAAGTTGCGTTGTGTTTGCAAATGAATTGATTGAAGATGAAGCAGTACAAGCGCAGCTGGCGTACATCAAAGTCAATTTTAGGTTTTTAGTCGACCAAAAAAAAAACGAATTTTCGAAGACTTACAAAAACAGGTATTGCTGAGAGTCTGTACTTATAATTTGAGCTACCATTATTCTGATCAAGGAACATCAATTGGCGAAGTGTTGCCGGTTTTAAAGAACATTCAGCAAAACTTGAAAAAAGCAAAAGGCCCGATTGCAAAGGAAGTCCTGAAGAAGTTTACTGCCGTTTTCAATTCAAATACGGGACTGAAAACTATTGAGCAGATAAATTCTGTAATGAACGGCGACTTGAATTCGAAACTTCCAGAAAATATTGATGTTAATAATGTTGAAAGCTTTAAATGGGCTCCACTCGTTTCAGCTGAAGTAGAAAAGTCATTTAGCTGTCTAAAGGCGCTTCTAAGAAAAAACCGGAGAGGATTATTACCAGAAATTTCAAAAAGCTCTTGGTAGTTCAATGTACTATAACTAATTGTGCATTTACTTTCCTTTTCTTATTTTTTAATAAATGCCTTTTTTTTGCCTTTTTAAGTGTTTTGTTTTGCCTTTTTTTACTTTTTTATGTCAACAAAATCCTAACCCTGCTGATGAATAAACAATACATCAGCAACTTGACGACGTTTTTCTAGACTGTTAGTTGATTAGTTTCAAACGAGCTGCTTAAGGTGGCAAGTTGTATCTGTGAACCCAAGCAAGACTTCGTAAGGCAAAGCGGATGAATTTGCGCTGAGCGGCTTCAAATAAATGGATTTCGTAGTAGAGTGACCATACTTGTCTAGAATGTGCAAGGAGAGCTATAACTCTAAAAGGATTGTGTGATTTTGAGAATTCCTTAAGCCAAAGTTTAATGAAACAGAGCGTAGAGTTGGCCTCTGATAATGTTTTTTTTTTCCCCTGTTGCAGATAACATCCTAATTGCGCACGAAAGAGACTATGGGGATAAGTGCTCTGAGTTCGTCTGACCAAATCTTAGAGATGAGTTGGTGTAGGTTCTCTACCAATTCATCATCAGCTGCCTTGAAAAGTTCGGTCGGTAAGCCGCCAGATCCAGCAGTCCTGTTGGATTTCAGCTTGGATATTAATATCCTCACTTCGCTTTGAAATGTTGAATGGTTCATTCCGCCTGATAGCGGGATGTCGGTTTTCATCGCCGTTATACAGTCTGCAGAAGTAGTTTTTCCATATTCTCACCAGGGACTTGTGATTCTACTACGGGGTTTCCTTTTTCACCTCTACAGGTTTCCGTACGGGTTTTGCCCTTTTGACACGTTCCTTTTACCTTTCGGAAAAACTTCCGTACATTGTTCCTGGAGTATAGGCGTTCAATATTCTCGATCGGGATACAAGTCCTAATAAAATAACTCTAAGGCAGTATAACCGCGATTGATCAAAATCTCTAAATTGTAGGCGAATATAAGTACGTTTAAGTAAAAATCGATGTCATTGCCTTCGTCGAACCTTGAAATAAGATCTGTACGTAACCGAAAACCATTTGCAAATTAAAATTAATTCTTACAAGCGAGTCTATTACTCAGCGATGGGACAGATTTATTTGCTTTTCTTATGATAAACATTTCGAAGATTTATTTGGTACATAGAAAACTTCCCAGCTGAGTGCATTTTCCCCGTGTGCGCAATAAATTCACAGGTGTCAACAAATAACGATATCTCGTCTATCATCGAGGAATTGGCAGGGCTTCAACATGACAAACACCGCGGAATGCCGGCAGTGTGGTAGGGAAGCAAGCAAGGACAGTCAGGCCTTGTCATCTCTTAGTCATAGTCACACATCTCAGCCAAAATAATCTAAAAATATCTTTACGTCATTGTAGATCGCGATCAGTGTGACCAGAAGGTTACTAGGAAAATTATTTGCCTTCAAAAGTGAATTCCACGATAGAGTGGGTGTAATGAGATAGTGGTTCTCGATTAGATGCACTTAGACCAGCATACATAGGTCCATTGTGATACCAATATGAAGCCGGGATTTCGATCGCTATCTACTACTGGAGGCATCTACTTTTTTTGGGAAATCCATTCATTTTGGCGGTGCATACAAGTATTGTGCTCAGTTCGTTGAGATCATTGAAAGAGTAATCTTCTTTCTACTACGGGCAATGGAAGGATATCTGTAAAGAAAGTGATCAATGGTTTCTTCCTCCTTATCTCTGCAGCTTCTGCAAGTCATTCCTAACTATGTCCAATCTCCGAGCATGTCTGACGAGTATTGTGCTCAGCTCGTTGAGATCATTGAAAGAGTAATCTTCTTTCTACTACGGGCAATGGAAGGATATCTGTAGAGAAAGTGATCAATGGTTTCTTCCTCCTTATCTCCGCAGCTTCTGCAAGTCATTCCTAACTATGTCCAATCTCCGAGCATGTCTGACGAGGACACAGTGTTCGATAACACTATTGAGTTTAGATATGCTGTCTTTACGGTTTCGCAGCAGGCTTTTTGTTCGACTGAGATCTAGAGTTGCAAAAAGAAGTCTAGCAGGTTCGCAGTGGTTTAAATGTATCAACCTATGACCAGCTTTATTCACTATGAGTCAGGCTCTTAACAAATGACATTGGTGGATTGACATTGTTTAAGAGCTGGTTATATCCAGTGAGCCTTGTCCAGCTGATTCATTAGTCGCACAATTTCATGGAAATTGCAATGATCAGGCACCCATCAAAGAATGACAGTAAACTGTTTGGCTATCTTGTTAGGATATCAGTGGCAATCTTGTATTCTTCGCGAGAGATCTGATTGCTCTTTGACTATCAATGTAGATAGCAATTTCTTTCCGCGATATTGGATTCATTGAAAGCTAGATGATAGCCAGATGAATAGCACTGAGGTCGAAATCTGGAAAACAGTGTAATGAATAGGTGTAAGTCCAGGTCCGCCAAGAAGAAATTAGCACCAACTCACTTGTTTGTTTTAGTGTAGGAAGTTTTGGTATTTCCACGTTTCTCTGTTCGGTATTTGGTACTTGAAGCCAATGTTGAAGTCAGCTTATGGGTAGCAGAACTGTTGTGTTGGTGAGATTCCAATAATAATAGGGTATTCGTATTATTTTCATGTAACCCATGCAAATAATTGGACAATTTTTTAGTTCCACATCCTCCAATCCAGATGGGTTAAACCCGACCATTTTAGGCACATGTGGCATGGGCGGGTGGCATGGTATACTCGCAGTGGTAAAGGAGTGTTAGGTTCATTTTTCAACTACCAGCAACATCCACTCAAGTTTTGTAACAATAAATGATGCAGTCATAGACCACCTACAGTAACTCAGCTCGAAAACAAATAGAGTGCTACCTCGCTAATGTGAACCGAAAATGTGTTTGATTTGAATTCCACTCATGTATTAGGCAAGCGGCAATAAAGTTCTTGGAATCAGTCTCACTCACTATAAATCTGTAGATTTCAACTTACTATCTTCTTCCTTTTATCAGCGAGGCTATGATCCGAAAACAAGGGATCATAACCCTTCCATTTCACCGCATTTCTACTGATCCGCCTGTGGGGTTCGCCTAGATTTCAACTTACTATATCTCACGGAAATAAGGTAACATTCACTTATGCTGAATGCGAGGTTAAAATAGTTACAAATATTTTTAAAGGTCATTACTCCCAAATATCTACTTCGCTACTTCGACTTTATGGAGTTAGTAAAGCCAATAGGATGGGAGAATGGAACTAAATGTAAAGCCTTCAAAAATATCTGGCGTAAGCTGAATCAGAAATATTTTAATGGGTTGATTTTTGTACAACGATCGCACATCAACAATCACTGTTGTCCTTATTCGATTTTTTTAATTTTTTGTACGTGATTTTCCGATGATTTGCCTACGGTACTACTCGTATAAGAGTTGTAGGAACATAAAGGAGAAAGAAATTACTCTTCTTTCGCTCTGTACTTGTCTAGTCGTATACAAAAGAAGAGTTTTAAATCTCGAAGGGTTTCTCTTTAACCGCCTACGAGACGAATATTTAGAAGTCAGAAACATCCTTCACATTATAAGAAGCAGCTATATCAGTTTAGCCATTTAGGTAGGTATATACGTCTAATAATTCCCGACCACTCGTACTACACTTCGGAAAAATTAAAAAAAAAATAAAAAATTATTCCTTGAAATCGTTTATGAAAAACTGTGAAGAATTCATTAGTCCAAGTTAGTTAGTTACTCGTCCTTAGTGATTTGAATGAGTACAGTTCTTGGAAAGCTTTACAAATGGATAAAATTGAATATCGAACGGCAATACAATTCTTTACAAGCGACTTACTCCAAAGCAAATAATGAACGGGGTTCTGTTTATGGGGAATATTCACCATCATACAGTCATTAGGAACTGTTCCAAGCGGTTTTTTTGTGGGATAGGAGACTCTTGAATATGTCAAGTGGACCATCAACTGCCGTCACAGAAGAGTATGTTGAATTCGTAAAAGAAGTTGTTCTGAGTGCCCGAAGACTGAATAGAAATTGCAGCACAGGCGGATTATCAAAAACAACAGTTTTCAGGATTCTACATGATCATCTTCATATGAACGAGGTAAGCGCAAGATGGGTGCGACGAATCCTTTGTGCAGTTCCAAAACAGCGAAGGGTAGATTGTTGTAAGGCACTCTTGGAACTCTGTGGTGAATGCGAATGCGGATTAATCAGGCGGATTTTTCCTGAATGTATGATCCGGCAACAAAAAATGATTCCATGGAGTGGCGCCGTCCACATGAGCAGCGACGCAAGGCAAACAAGGGTATCAAAAAGCGTCAAAAATGTAACGGCTACAATTTTTGGGATTGCAAAGGAATCCTTATTTTAAGAAGCGCAATATTATGTTTAACTTCTGCGGTGATAATCAAAAAAATACGCGGAAAAATGACAAGAGGTGTCCTTCTGCTACACGACAATGTACCCGCTTACACCGCTGGCATAGTACAGGCCACCATATACAAATGCGGATTATCACAAACTGATCATCAACTTTATAGCGCAGCGACTATTTTTTATTCAGCAAATCGGGGTCTGGCCTGTGAATTGCATGTATTAAAATTATCGAGGTAGCACCGAACTAGAAATAAGAACGGAATGCAAAAAACCACAACGGACGTTCGGACCTTGCGCATGGAGTAAATATGTGCTGAAACCGATTCCATTCTAAGACGTGAACAGTTCTTTAAACAATTGCATTTTTCATGATAGAAAATCTAGTGCAATATTGAAATATTTTATCCCACTCTGGCCACACTAGTTGCGATACTTATCTATTAATTCATTTGCTTTAGCAAGACAAGAAGAATCGTTCATATTAACGTGGACAGATAGAGGCAATAAATCAGTAAACTAAGCAAGGGGTATGAATGCTTCAAAGCATATTTCCACAGAATTGGGCATGATGATGACATTACATACCCAGATTGAGATATTAACCTCTTAAAGTGTTTTAGCAAACCTAGTCAAGATAAAGGGAATCAGTCAACGATAGGGACGTGAACCAATGAGCATATCCCTGTGGAATCCGTTGTACACACAGATTCTACAAGATGTGTGATTGAGATGGCTTAGTCAGTAAAAAAAAGTTGCGAAAGAGGAAGAGATGGAATCTGACAACTTAAAACACCAATTCTACATGAAATTTGTGTGAAAATATAGTCGACTTACATGCCGCTTTTCATAGACGAGATAGGGGCAGTTACCTAGACTCCTCAGAGCTTACATGAATTTGAACATAACGACGGTAAGTGATACTAACCTATTAGCTCGTGAGCTTCAGCAAGACGTTCCACCGAAAATTCCCAATGCGACTTTAGGTAATCGAAAATCTGATGCGCCCCCTTCAGGCAAGCCGTACGCAACGCGTCATCACCATACCTGCTCTTGGCATACGGATTGGCACCGTGCTCCATCAGCAGCTTTGTAGTCTCGAGTCTAAAAGAGAAATAAACAAATTTTCCCTTGCGAAAGCCAAAGCGCCAAACCTGTGCTCCTGGATGGCATAATGAAGTGCAGTCTTCTCCTGGATATCCTTGGCATTGATGTCGGCTCCCTTCTTGATCAGATACAAGCACAGCTGCATCGACTGGACTGAGTTTATCAGGCAAGTGCCTCCATTCATGTTCGGTCTCTTGATGTCGGCGCCGTTCTCCACTAGATATTGAACTGGGAAAGGACAAAGTGCCAACTCAACTTGAACCCATCAATGGTCTCCGCTTACCTATCTCGAAATGCGTCATATAGCATGCACTCCGCACCGGAGTGGATCCCGAATCTGACGGTGCATTGATATCCGCTCCGATCCTTATGAGATATTTGACGACCGGCAGTTTGCCCGAAACCACGGCACACCACAGCGGGGTGACATAGTGAAATGATCGATCCTCGGGGACCTCGTAGTGCCCCCTTTGTTCGATGTCCGCCTCACATACCGTGACCAGGTACTCGGCGATTTCCACACAGCCCCGCTTGCAGGCTACAAACAGCGGTGCACATCCATTCCGGATTTTCTTGACCACCTCCCGCCGGATTTCCCTCGACAACCTACAGTAGGGTTAAGACGAGAACTTTCTCCAACCAACCAACAAACTCACCCCTCCAGCTCCTCGCGTAGCCCCTTGGACAGAGTGCTACCTTCGGCGCAGCGCTTGCACTCCTCGATAAGGTCATAGTTGAGGTTTTTTATCATCCGCAGTAGCGTGTGTTGGGTGGGCGACGGCGAGGGGGTATTAAACAGTCCACTTGTGGTGTGCGATGTCATAGAGTTACACATTACAACAGAAAAACCAAAAATACTAAACAAATTCTAAACTAATGCACCCTAAGCGACGGCAACGACGAATACCCAAGACATTTGATTTTTTATTACACAACGAAACAGAGAAAGCCCAAATAATGTGCCGCCGTTAGACAAACTCCATGCAGGAGTATTTGATTGAAAGTTTCTACGAATTTACGAGAAGAAAAAAAAAAGTGCCTCGGGACGAAAATAAACCCAAAAATGTAAAACGAATACGACTTTGTTTTTCCGCAGCAGGAAAAAAAAAGTTTCTGAGATTTTGACAATCGTTTGTTTTTGTCAATTTGTAAGGACAAATGTCATGGCGGAAGGCACAGGGTGCTGCTGCTTTGGTTAAACGCAAAATGTACTAGATTTGTTTGCCTATTGGAACCATTGACGTATAAGTAATATGGACTGATGATGAAATGTCACTTTTATATTATGTCTGTAGAAAAATATGTTTCAACATCACTGGCTTCTTCGTTTCAAAGCTATATTAAATAGAAACAAAATATCTGCCATAGAAATTTGCGCCATCTGTGTTTGTTCAAGTGTACTGGCTGTAGAAAAACTGTTAATATTCAAATAGTTTCAATATTCGTCTTCATAGATGTCACCGCAAATATTTTTTGGTTTTCTACAGTTAATAGGTGTGCAAGTAGAAACTCGGCTTCTTTTTATCAAATTCAACTTTATTGGAAAAGATATTTATACAAAGATTAATAATCGAAATATTCGCCATTGCTATCTATAGTCTTTTGCCATTTATCGGATAGATGATGAATATCTTTGCGTTAGAAACTTGGTGGTTTCGACGCAAAATAGTCATCAAGCCATTTTCGCACATTTTCAACTTTCGTAAACCACTGGTCTTTCAAATAAGACGACATCGATCTGTAACACTTTCTTGCCATGAATATTCGGTTTTGCAATTGATGTTGATGGCTGGCCTGGATCAACTCATGCTTTTCTGCGTTTAGTATTGTCGTACAAAATCCACTTTTCATCACTCGTAACGATTTGTACAAAAATTCTTTTTTTTCTATCGACAAAGCAAATTCATGCAGATGTCAACTCATTTGAAAAGAGAATAGAATGCAATGGCGTAAATGTTGCTTATCGACATCCATCTCTTATACAACAGATGCACACCGAATGACAGCTTGTAAATGACTAAAACTTACTGGCCGAACATAATGGTGAGGCTGAAGCTATACGCATGTAGCGCTGTCAAATAAATCGCGCACTGATGAAGCTGAGGAAGAAGACAATAGTGAAGCGCTGCACGGGTGTTTGTTGTTGGGAATCCTTGGAATTTTTTTTTTCACACCTTGGCTTTTTGTTGGTTTTTTTTTAGTGAGGATTACTCAAATCACGTAGAATATTGTTCCTTTTTACTTGGTCGATGACTGATGTGCCGCATCTTTTTTTTCTTTTTGTATGGAAATGTAAAAAAAGCGCGCTGCAGTGAAGCTGAAGTTAAGTCCACGTCTACTTCAGCGACAAGCTTCAGCTTCACATTGTGTTCGCAGTATTGAATGTGTGTGTATTTAACTTTGACAGCGTGATGCACTTCAGCTTCAGCTTCATCATTGTGTTCGGGCAGTTAGTCATAAAAACAGCAAGCTACATACCACCTTGATCAAAAAGTTCCCGGAATAAAAACCGTGTGGCGCTCCCATCGTTCCCCATTTGAGTTCTGTTTTCTTTGTTAAGTTGGTACATCTGTTGTTGATATTCCCTCTAAATCTTCGCATCATAGCTTGACATTTGCAAAAGTTACGCAGCCAAGAGTACATCTATCTCTGTGTGTGTGCAGAAAACTCGTGGATTTTGCACCATGATAACGCACCGTCGCACAGTGTCATCATTATTCGTAATTTTTTGACGAGAAATGCAACAAATACCATCCAACAGCCACCGAATTCACCTGATTTGGCTCCCTGTGACTTCTTTCTGTTCAATCGAGTTAAAAAACCATTACGGGGAACGCGTTTCAGCAGCCGAGAGGAAGTAATCGAAAAATCGCAGGAAGCACTGATGGACATACCGAAAACCGAATATAAAAAATGTTTCGAAGATTGGATCAAGCGGTGGCATAAGTGTGTTGCAGTCGATGGGGATTACTTTGAAGGGGACAATATAGATTTAGATGAATAAACTTGTATTTTTAATTTTCTGAATAAATTCCGGGAACTTTTTGATCAAGGTGGTATATCTAAAATGGCGAGCGAATTGGATGCGTTCAAGTATGTTTTTAATGCAACCAACTTCAGAGCCGAGGTTCTACTTGCACACCTATTACGGTCCGAAGAATAAGAAAACAATGTGTAAATAAAAAGTTTTCAATTTTACGTCTCCGTATGGAAAATCAAACACTGTTCTTCTTTTATGTCGTTTATTGGTCCTTCCTGTTCCACGGTCACAACTACGAGTCAGCCACCCAAACAATAATGGCCAAAGAAAGTTATATTTTCAACAATGGAAGAAGGGAGATCCGTGAAAGCCTCCGTGGAAGCCTTTACGCCAAGAAAACCATCGTACAAAACATAGAGCGCAACCGGCTCAGCTGGTATTGCCACGTTCAAAAACGAGATCATTTGAACCCTGTTAAAAAGGCAATATCAATGAATGTTCCAAGGGCATCACGAGGCAGGAGCGGCAGGCATATAAACTCCTGGATCACACAAATGCGACGACATCGGCAATTCATTGGCCTCAGTAACCGAGTGATTCAAAATCGGCAGGCATGCCGATATTTTCTAAGGTCAAATGGGCGAACCCCACAGGCGGATCAGTAGAAATGCGGTGAAGTGGGAGGGTTATGATCCCTTGTTTTTGGATCATAACCTCGCTGAAAAAGGAAAGAGAAAAAGAATGGAAGAAGGGAGTTATTTCTTCCAATATAAAATGGCTAACCATTGACGTATTATATATGGACTGCTAGTGAAATGCCACTTTCATACTATGTCTGCAGAAAAATGTGTTCCAACATCTCCAGCTCCCTTGTTTCAGTGCGGTATTAAACAGAAACAAAATATCCGCCATCATAGATATCCGCCATAGATACTGTTCAAGTGTACTGGCTGTAAAAAACTGTTAACATTTAAATAGTTTCAATATTCGTTGCGATGTTGCTGTCAGAGCTGGCTGCTGGCTGTAAAAAACTGTTAACATTTAAATAGTTTCAATATTCGTTGCGATGTTGCTGTCAGAGGTTTGTTGCTGTAGGTCTGAGTACTGACGTGAAATTATTCTAAAATAAATCGTTACAAGATATTACAGTTTATATCTTATTGTCCCATAAATTGGACAAATTTGGAATTTGGGGTATACTTATATTCTCTCTTCGACCATTTTGGGAAAAGTAGTCGGCACTACACCAGGAATCAAACGAATTTGGGCGCACAAATTCTTGAGACACATTGGTTCAAAATGTTTTCAGCATATCATTGCATTTTCGAGATTCTGGTCAACATGCTAGTTATATAATGATTGAATGGCATCAATCCATATTACCAAATAGTCTGCGTGAAATCAGATTTAGTTTTAAATATACCTAAGTAAATCAAAACTTGCCTGTGAAAACATATACGTTTTGCTTCATTACAACACAATCTGTATTGTAAATCACAGCCAACCACATAGCACTTCATTTTATCTCATTTTTTTTTTTTTGGTTAGAGTTCAATCAAAAACATAAATCAAAACACAACTTATTTTTTTTTCTAGGCTAGCAAAGTAATGAAACAGTTTGGGCGAAATTTGAGGGTCGCGAGTTGGAACGTTGGAAGCATGACCGGTCGAAGTTACGAGCTGGAAGAGATGATGAATAGAAGGCGGGTGGATATCTTGTGTGTCCAAGAGACGAAATGGAATAACACCCAAAATCGGACGCGTTTCTTGGACGTTGGGTTTTGTCCTAAGTTGTTCCACTACGGAACGGAAAAGGCTAGGAATGGAATTGGTATCATCCTTGCGGCAGAGCTACTTGGTAACGTCATGTGAGAAACTCCGGAGGTGGCGTCCAGTTAACTGGGGAGATTTTTGTTATTTTTTTGTCTTTGCTTCTGAATCACAGTTTTTTTTTTCCGATAACCGATGTCATAGGCAAATCACCAAGCTACTGCCAGTGTTATGCCTTTGCAGTAGTGTTCACACAAGCTTTTGCAATTGATTGGACTGACTTTATATATTTCATGAGAAATAAATAAATGTTTGCTGACATCAGGATTTGAACCATGAACCATTAGAGTGACAAATTGATTACGTTACCACTAGACCATTGCCACCCCTATCGTCATCATTAGAGCCGAAACTTGGCAGTACCCGTGTTTTGGTGAGAATTATGCAAGCAAAGTCAAAGTTTCTAAACAAAGTGATCCCCAGTCAATATGTTTGCAAACTTTTTTTTATTGTTTGTAGATTGGTGATTGAATGGAAATGAAAAGTATGAAAAAGTTGTGCTTAAATTTGTGAAATATAACGGAAATCATTCAAATGAATCAAATTGAATAAAAAAGCTATTTTCAGCGCCCCCTGAAGTTGATTGTTCCAAACTATGCATCACAAGCCACTTTTGACTGGAGAAATAAGCTAAAATGGTTGCCAGTCATTTTTTGTTGTTGTACTCGGTACTAAATCTTACTTCACTGAGAAGCGACGTCTCACCAAAACACACCTAGTATAGACTGTTCCAAATCACTTGAAATTCTTCTGCGCAGGTCTCTCTTATTTGTACGAGTTTTACTCATTTTCATTCCTAAGAGATAAAATCAACAACAACTACAGCTAAAAAAAATTAAAATTCAAGAGAACGAAAGAAAAAGAGAACGAGCAAAAGGAAAAGAGGCTGTATACCCGCACTTCGATGTTTTCCATCGCAGAGTTGCGGAACTACTGACGAATCAGAACCAAGTTGCGTGCAGTGTTCCCAGATTGCTGGGAGACTTTAACTTTCCACATCTTCAATGGAGCCAGTCTGAAGATGAGTCCCATTTTGTTGCTACAAACCCTACCACTGAAAAGGAAGCCCTCTTCATCGATTGTCTGTCTGATTCTGGCCTTTTCCAAATAAGTGGCATTACGAAGAACTTAGGCAGATAGCTTGACCTTGTCTTTTCAACCGATGCCTCCAATTGCACCGTTACTGCAAGCAACCACCTTCTCTCCACATTAAACCGCTTCCACCCACCTCTTTTCCTAGCGTTTTCGTATGACAACTTAAGTGAAATTCCTCACTATGAGAACTCATACATGTAGCTTTAATTTCCGTAAAGCTGATTTCGTTAAGCTTAATAATCTTCTCAGCAACATTAACTTTAGTCCTATCCAAGTTGACAGCATCGACAACGCTGTAGCGTATTTTTATGACCAAATTTTCACCTGTCTCATTCAATCTGTCCCTTTTGTGCCTCAGAAGAACTTTACCTCAGCCCCGTCATGGTATAATAAAGAGCTACGCTCGCTTCGTAACAAAAGGAACAAAATTTGGCAAGCATTCCTCAAATATCGATCTGACTCCGATTTGTCCCATTACCAGCACGTCCACACCCAATTCTCTGAACTCTGTGAATATCTTTATAGGGAATATCTTGACAGAATGCAAACCACGCTAATCAGTGACCCCAAACGTTTCTAGCACTTCATCAATGCCAAACGGAAATCCGATAGCTATCCATCTACTTTGAAACTTGCTGATAAATCTTCGGCAGACCCCACCACAATCGCAAACCTGTTTGCTCATTTTTTCAGCCAATCATTTACGGATAACGTTACTCAACTTGATCATAGCTACTTCCGCTACCTAGGCAACTGTCCCCAAACCTCCTTAGTCACAATGGTTATAACTCCGTCGTCGCTATTAGATAGGAAAAACTTCAGTTGTGCGCGGTAAGGGTTAAAAATAAGCACCTGAGTTACAATATAGCGTCTGTTTATTGTCCGCCGCGATGCCCACTAGAAAAAAACGACTACTTTCGTGTCTTCAATGCTCTTGGTTCAAATTTTCTTATTGGTGGAGATTTCAACGCGAAGCACACCTTCTGGGGTTCAAGATGTACATCTTCTAAAGGAAAAATTCTCTACGAAGTGGCAAATGAATTCGGTTGTTGTTTTTATTCGACAGGAAAACCGACCTATTGGCCAACTGACTCACAAAAAATTCCCGATCTTATCGATTTTTTTGTTACAAAAGGCATTTACGAGAAGTTTGTTACAGTCAAAGAATGTTTTGATCTCTCTTCTGACCACTCGCCGGTAATTTTATTACTTGGAGAAGCGCTGATCAAGAATAAAGGGCCTCCAAGACTAACTAGCAATAGAACAAACTGGGAGGGCTTTAGAAATTATTGCGAAACAAATATCGCCTTAAATGTTTCACTTAAAACACCTTGTGAAATAGAGGACGAAGTTGATCGTTTCGTGGAAACAAAGAGCGGCGTGGAAAAACACTCCTTCTAGAAGCTATAAGATCAACCGCAACGAAAAGTATCCCAGAGAAATCATTGAACTGGTGAGAGAGAAACGAAAAGCACGAAAGAAATGGCAAAGCACTCGTGCACCGCAGCATAAAACGGTCCTTAACCGACTATGCAATCGCCTTAAAGATAGTATTCGCGAATTTAAAAGCAAAAAGATAGCGACCTATCTTGAAAATCTCTCCGGTGAAAGAGAATCAAATTATTCGCTTTGGAAAGCGCTAAAAGGCATCCGGAAACCTCAAATGCAAGCGCCACCAATTCGGAAAAACGATAGAAACTGGGCCAAGAGCGACAAAGAAAAGGCAGCACTTTTTACTTTGCACTTAGAAGAAACGTTTAAGCCGTTTGACGGCCCTTCGTTAACGCCCGACTCCCCAGTCACGACATCTGACAACTTTAAAGTAAAAAAAGTTGCATTGATTGAACTGAGGGAAGTGATTAAAAATTTAAAAACGAAAAAAGCTCCGGGTTACGACTTGATAACGATGCAGGTAGTTAAAGAATTGCCGAATAAAGCTATTATCAAACTGCTCTACTTGATCAACGCTTCGTTCAGATTGCTCTATGTTCCGAGACAATGGAAAGTCGCCGAGATTTTAATGGTCCCGAAACCAGACAAACCGCTAAATGAGATGAAATCATATCGGCCTATTTTCCTATTGCCGGTTATCTCAAAAATATTTGAAAAACTTCTTTCCAAACGTCTACAGCCCGTAATCGACCAAAGACGTCTCATCCCTGACCATCAGTTTGGATTTAGAAACATTCAACAATTGACCAAGTCCTCAAAATAACTGACGTGATTGAGAAAGCTCTGGAAGAAAAAAAGATTTGTTGTGGTGTATTTCTTGATGTCACACAAGCTTTCGATAAAGTTTGGCACGAAGGCTTGGAATATAAATTGCAACGACTACTGCCACGGCAACTCTTTTTAATCTTACGATCGTACCTCACCGAGAGACTCTTTCGTGTTAAGCACGGAAACGATTACTCTGACTTTAAGGAGATTGCAGCCGGAGTCCCGCAAGGAAGTGTCCTAGGCCCACTTCTATATGTACTCTACACGCGTGATATCCCGCAAGAAAGAAACTGTGTCGTCGCCACGTTTGCGGACGATACGGCGATATTGACAACGGGCGATACCTTTGAAGCAGCAATCGGAAAGCTTCAACATGCTATTAATAAAGTCCACGCTTGAACGAATTCTTGGCGTATTATGCTGAACGAAAGCAAATCTACTCACGTCAACTTTACGTACAAAAAAGTGGATAGATTGCCTGTATATCTAAACTCGGCTCAAATACCGTACGCAAACGAAGCAAAATATCTAGGAATGACTCTAGATGTCAAGCTCAAATGGAAATCGCACGTGAAAAAGAAACGCGACGAACTTCAAAACAAGGGGGGAGTGCCTTTCTCACTAGAGCACTTCTTCCTGCTCCAGGCGGCAGCGGACGAATTCCCGGTGGCGTCTATAGTTCCAGTTAAGTTGAACTTAGTGAATACCTTGCGCGAGCTGCTTCGACGTATTCGGATCACAGGTCGGTAAGGAATTTCCAATGTTGGTCAGGACATTGGAATAGAGATGGCAACGGCAGCGCTCATACTCCCGTAGTGGACTACTGGCACCGGTGTACCCGGCCCCTCGTCCTAGGGGAATAATTAAGGAACTGGCCCTCCAGGTTGGGGGTTGTGCCGTCGGGGTAACTTCCCTATCACGTAAAAAAACGCATGGTTCCGAAACAACCAAAAGCCTCGGATAAGGATGACTCAACTAATGACGACCCCAGCAAACGAAATAAGGACAACGACCTTCGGATCTGTACGTGGAATGTTCTGTCCCTTTACAGACCACGTGCAGCCGAACAACTAGCAGAGGCCCTAGACTGCTATAAAGCAGATATTACCGCCATTCAGGAAGTGCGATGGGATGGGCCGAGTAAAAAGAGGATGAAAAACTGTGACATCTACTACGGTGATTGCTACAGAGGCAACAGGCAACGCTTATTCGGATGCGGATTTGTCATACGCGGCAGACTTAGGCAAGAAGTCTAAAGCTTCCGACACGTGAGCGAGCGTATTATGACTATCCGGATCAAGGCTAAATTCGCTAACATAAGCCTAATATGTGTTCATGCTCCCACAGAAGAAAAGGACCCTGCAACCAAAGAGTGTTTCTACGAGCTCCTCGACAAAACATACGAGCAATGTCCTAAATACGACGTTAAAATCGTATTGGGCGATTTTAATGCCAAAATAGGAAAGGAGGACGTCTTTGGTAGTGCAGTCGGTAAGCATTACCGGATCATTACCTTGTTGTAGCCATGGTACGAATGCGGATATCCCAATCTGAGCAACAAAGAAGAATTACTGTGAGAAAATTTAACGTCGAAAAGCTACAATCGCAAGAGACCGTCAGACTCTTGGCTGAACGCGTATCCCGAAATCTCTCAATCACCCCTTTGCCGCCAGCATCAAGTACCGAAGACCAGTGGCAACGCTGCCAACATGCCATCAGAAACGCCGCGACTGATGTGCTGGGTCTCGCTCGCCCACCACCGCGAAACCCCTGGTTTGATGAAGAATGCCGGCGAGTGCATGCAGCAAAACAAGAGGCATACAAAGCGGCGCTGCAAAGGAAGACGAGAGCTGCTCGTGAGCTCTACGAGCAAAAGAGACGGGAAGAACATAGGCTTCTCCAAAAGAAGAAGAAAGAGCATGAGAAGCGCGCGTTTGAGAATATCGAGAGTCTATACTCCAGGAACAATGTACGGAAGTTTTACCAAAAGGTAAAAAGAACGTGTCAGAGAAGTAATATCCGTACAGAAACCTGTAGAGATGAAAATGGAAACCTCGTAGTAGAATCACAGTCGGTGCTGAGAATATGGAAAAACTACTTCTGCAGACTGTATAACGGTGACGAAGACCAACATCCCGCTGTCAGGCAGAATGAACCATTCAACATAGACGATGATAGTCAAAATTTCCGTCCACCTGACCAAAACGAAGTGAGGATAGCAATATCCAAGCTAAAATCGAACAAGGCTGCTGGACCTGACGGCTTACCGGCCGAACTTTTCAAGGCAGCTGGGGATGAATTGGTAGAGTGGATACACCAACTCATTTCTAATATTTGGTCAGACGAATGTATGTCTGATGAATGGAATCTCAGCATCGTTTGCCCGATCCACAAGAAAGGAGACCCCCTCAACTGCGCCAATTATAGAGGCATCAGCCTCCTCAACATCGCATACAAGATCTTTTCTGCGATATTGTGTGAACGCCTGAAACCTTTTATCAACAGCCTGATTGGACCCTATCAGTGCGGTTTCAGGCCAGGAAAGTCCACCATCGATCAAATCTTCACACTTTGGCAGATCCTGGAGAAAACCCAAGAATTCCAAATCGATACTCACCACCTCTTTATCGATTTCAAGGCCGCCTATGACAGCATCTATAGAGAAGAGCTTTATAGAGCCATGTCTAGTTTTGACATCCCTGCCAAACTTATCCGTCTGTGCAGGCTGACGATGGAGAACGCTCGCTGCTCCATCAAGGTCGGTAATGACCTCACCGAGACCTTTGATGTCAAAAAAGGCTTTAGACAAGGTGACGCGCTGTCATGTGACTTCTTCAATATTGTACTTGAACGGATTGTGCGGAACTCACAAGCCAACACCGGAGGCACAATCTATTACAAGTCTGTACAACTGCTTGCATACGCCGACGATATAGACATTATCGGAAGATCTCCGCGGGCTGTCACCGGTGCTTTTGCAAGCATTGAGGCGGAAGCGGCCAAAATGGGTTTGGCGATAAACGAGGGCAAAACCAAGTATATGCTGTAAGCTAGAAGGGAAAACCAACACCGACGAATTGGACAAAACGTCACCGTGGGCAGCTATAACTTCGAGGTAGTAAGTGACTTTATCTACCTTGGCTCTGCTATAAATTCTACTAACAAAATCAGTGCGGAAATCAATCGAAGAATAACTCTTGCCAATCGCTGTTTTTTGGGCTTATAAGGCAATTCAACAGTAAAGCCCTATCTCGAACTACTAAGGAGACTCTATATAAGACCTTGATCATCCCAGTCCAGCTTTACGGCGTTGAAACATGGACTTTATTAAAAGAGGATGAAGATATCCTTGGTCGCTTCGAGAGAAAAATTCTTCGTAAGATTTTCGGTCCCGTTTGCGTTGACGGGTTTTGGAGGAGAAGATTCAATCACAAACTATACGAGCTGTACAGCGACATCGACCTAGTCAAAAAAGTGCGTATTGGACGTCTGAGATGGCTAGGACATGTAGAGCGAATGGACACCAACGCTCCGGCCCGCAGAATCTTCGAATCTAACCCCGAGGGACGACGCAGTAGAGGTGGCGCGCACAAGTTCAAGGGGACCTCGACCAACTTGGAGTGCGCAACTGGAGGCAATTAGCTAAAGACCGAGCTAAATGGAGAGGTTTGTTGGTTGAAGCCCAGGTTCACCCCGAACTGTAGCGCCACCTAAGTAAGTAAGTAAGTAGTGTCAAGCTATTACATATTCCCGTAAGCGCATCCGACCATCCGCTAGAGTCTACTCTATTTGCGATGAGCCTATTCCCTCCGTCTCTTCACTGCGCGATTTGGGTGTTATCTGTGTATCTGTGTGTGTTGAGTTCCCAACTTTCGTTCCCATATTGATAACATTATCAACAGAGCTAATTCTGCACTCGGTTTCGTTAAACGATGGTCCAAAGAATTCTCAAACCCTTATGTTACAAAATCATTATACATCACATTCGTCAGACCCCTCCTTGAGTATGCTTGCCAGGTATGGTCACCTTACTATGAAATCCATATCTTGCGAATGGAAGCCGTCCAGCGTAGGTTCATTCGCTTTGCCTTACGAGGTCTTCCTTGGGCTGACAGCTACAATTTACCCCCTTAAGCGGATCGTTTGAAACTAATCAATTTACAGTCTCTCGGCAAACGTCGGGAAGATGCTAACATCTTGTTTATTCATCAGTTATTAGCTGGAAACATTGAATCCTCCGCGCTGCTACACCAATCCACGCAACCTCAGATCCTCACCTTTCTTTCGTCTTTCTCCTCACCGGACCAATTATGGATATCATGAACCAATGTCCAAAATGCTCCATGGAGCTAATCGCATTCAAACTACTTTTGACTTTCACACTAGCAGAGCCTCCTTAAGAAACGCCCTTCAATCCAATAATTCCTCCTGATAGTTTTTAAGCTTAAGTTTAAGTCTAGTTAAGTTAAGTTTAAGTTAGGTTAAGCGCCAATTTTGTTAGTTTTAAGTTTAGCTTTAAGTTCGCTTGCATTAAGCTTGAATAAATAAATAAATAAATAAATAAATAACCACGATAGCTAGTTTCAAAATTTAGTCACAGCTAAGGACCAGTGAATTAAGTAGTGACAAAATTTTGACTTGTCGTGGTGAATAAATTTAAATTAAGCGGCGGAAGCAAATGTGTAAGGAATGATCTTTCAAAAGAGAAAAAAGTCTAAATTTAGCCATTATGTAAATTTTAAGTACCAATTGATAAACGGCTTAACAACACGCCCTTAAAGCCCACAACACAGTGCCAAAGAGCTGTAACGACATACATTTACTTCAAAGCCTTTAATGAATAATATGCAATACATAGTGTGCTTAGCAAACGTACTTATTTCTACTCATATTCAAAAACCAATCCTGTGCCGCTGAAATGCTTTTTAGTCCACTCATCAAATCTGTGAGACATTTCCGGCGAAATATTATTCTTCCAGTCGCCTATTTTTCCCTTTCGAATGAAGTTCACGTTCTCTCCATTGTCCCTATTTCCATCTCCACCATTTGGATGTTTAATCAAATGCTCAAAATTCACGGCTGGATTCGTTTGCATTTTATCGAACTTCAAGTGTTCACATGCTTTTTGCAAATCTTCTTCAGACATTTTATAGCCTATCTCCAGAAAGTCCACACATTTACGTATTACTCCAGGCAAATTTCGATTCATGTCTTCGTATTTAAGGAACAAGACGTTTGGGTCATTTGTCCTTTGCCAAAATGGTATAACATGATTCCAATACGGTCCCATCGGGGCATTGTCTTTCAAAAACAATTCGCAAAAATTCTCAAAGCTACCATTTAAGCCGTGAACAAGTTTGCAGTAATAATAGAAGGATACACAGAGGTCTTTGGGATTGCGAGCTGTGTAGATTATCTAGGAATGCAAAGATATTTAGATAAGGAAAAGGTAATTTGGATCAAATTACCTTTGGGCGAACTGTTTCAATATCCTTTGGTAGTAAATGCCACGGCAAGTGAGATCGGATTAACCTCGGCCGAGGCATATTTCGAACATATTCCACTGTGTTGCCAAGAGAAGCTCTTAAGGAAGAAACAATTTTAACTAACTGAATTCGAAATACACTTGTTAATATCTTACGAAACCCATTCGAAGTGATCCTCGCCGAATAGCGCGGTCAATTCAACCATTGGACATCTAATTTGAAGGATTTCCTTTGCACCTTTGTAGTCCAATTTATTGGCCAAAAGCCAAATCATTTCCTGAGCCCATGTGGAGCCTTAAAGGAATAAATAGTATGATACATCTTTATGCCACACTTTTCTTATCTATCACATACCTGTTCGCGGATAAGACACCAGCCACGTATCATCCTCGTAGATTGGTAAATTTCGTATGGATTCAGCAAGTTGTTCATATTTTCTTGGTAAAATTACATTGCCCGGAGTTACTTTGATGAAACAATCAGGAATTGGAAAGAGACTATCAATTTTGTGGGCAATCTCTTCTTCAGGTTTGGTGAATGTAATTTTCATCTTGTTGCACCTAGATGTAACCACTTTATGATAGTAGCTTTGCACAACTGCTCAGTTGAAAGCCAGCAAACGAATAAAATGTTTTGCAATGTTATGGTGCGGAAATAATGCAGTTGAGAGAAAGTTACTTGATTTTGATCCAAAAGAAAACTGGATGCTGGAGTTATTACACCGAGTGCCCCTTCCATAGTGTTTTTTTTTTTTTTTTTGTTAAACAAGGAGAAAAGGTGTTGATGTTGTAAATTTCTTGGAAATGAACACCATAAAATGTTGAAGTAGCATTTTTATTAGGTTATTCATAAAGAATAAAAGACGTAGCTTATGCTACGACTTAGTCATACTGATTAAAGGCAAATTTCTGTCAACAATTAGTGAACTTATGGAATCTGCTCTCAAAGAGCTCTCCAGATGGGTGAAGCAAAAAGATTTAAGACTCGTAAATCCGAGCTGGATTTGTTCATTAGAAAAAGTAAGATACCCAACTTCGCATAACCAAAGCTTGAAGGCGTCACAATAAATCTCTCATCTGAGGTGAAAAATCTCGGTGTTATTCTAGACTCTAAATGATCGTGGAAAAGGAATACTGATCAGAGAATGAAAAAAGGACTGAACGCTTTTTACTATAAAATGAGTTTCGGAAAAAGATGGGGATTGCAACCGCGCATTATTCATTGGATATACACAGCAATTATCAGGTCCATCATTTCCTACGGATACTTACTCTGGTGGACTGCAATAGAAATAAAGAGCTATCTGAATGAACTCTACAAATGCAATGGCTGACAGTACTATGCGCCACGGGAGTTGTAAGAAGCGCAGCGTAAGCAGACTTGGACATGATTCTTTATCTCCTCTTCCTGGACTTGTTCATTAGTGGTAGTGCTGCAAAAGGAGCCCTTTGATTGAGGGAATTCAAAAATGGGCGAACAAAATAATTCCGAAAGCTTCACAGCTACATCGGACTATAGAGTTCCATACAAAGATTTTAACATAGACATATCAAGAGGACTGAGGTTAAAAAAGAGTAATCAACGATCGTGAGATCAAGATTTGCAGTGATGGCTCAAAAAATGGATATATGTATGTACTAGAGCTGGATTCTACTCAGAAGCAATACAAAAATAGGAATCTTTCAGATTCCCAGAAGCGTGTAGTGTCTTCCAAACCGAAATCCTTCTTACTTTTTCAGCGAGGCTATGATCTGAAAATAAGGGATCACAACCCTCCCACTTCACCGCATTTCTACTGATCCGCTTGTGGGGTTCGCCTATTTGACCTCAGAAAATATCGGCAGGCCTGCCGATTTCGGATCACTCGGTTACTGAGGCCAATGAAGTGCCGATGTCGTCGTATTTGTCTGATCCCGGCGTTTATAGGCATGCCTTTTCTACATCGCGATGTCGTGCATTGACATTGCCGTTTTAACAGGGTTCAAATGATCTCTTCTTTGAACGTGGCAATACCAGCTGAGCCGGTCGCGCTCTATCTTTTGTACGATAGTTTCCTTAACGTGAAAGCTTCCACGGATCTTCGAACTTCTTATTCGATCAAGCTTTGTCACTCCTGCTGTCATGCGAAGCATCTTCATCTCAGCTGGCGTTAATTTACTCTCATACTTTTTGTACATCGTCCAACATTGTGAACCATATGTGAGCGTTGGACGCACAACTGCAGTATACAGCCGTCCTTTCAATTAGGTGGCACTTTTCCGTCACAGAAGATAGCGGAATTTTCTTGCCACTTCATCCACGCTACGCGATGATTGATGTCGTCATCACAGGTTGCTTTGCTATTGATCATAGATCCCAGATATTTGAACTTTTTGCACTTGGGAAGCTCTGTTCCATTCAAAAACATATTTGGAATAGGCCTGAGTGGATCAGAGAACGGGCAGCACATGTACTCTGTCTTTTTTTAACTAATGCGATACCCATTTCCTTCCAGAACGTTCTTCCACACATCAAGTGCTCGTGGTAGGGATGTAGGATTCTCACTTATGATGGCTCCATCGTCAGCAAGGAATAACTGATGTACCTTGGGGTCCATCACTTTATTTTTAAGCAGAAATCGTGGCAATAGAAAAAGCCGCTTTATCTATAGAAGACAGCCACAGCCTTCTGTCGGACATAACGATATTCGTAGATAAGCAAGTAGCTCTGTAATCAATAGAATCCAATACAATAAAATCAAAGGCAGCCAGGAAATGTCGGGATTCACTGATCACTATAAGACACCACAAAGTTAAACTCTGCTGGGTACATGGACACAGTAATGGAGAAGGGAGTGAAAAGGCAGATGAACTGGCGAAGATGGGGTCTGCTCTGAACATCTGTGAGGCGGATACGTCCTTACCGCCACCGATAGGAAATTGTATGGTATCATAGATAATATAATAGTGAAAGAGCCCAACGCCTCCTAGCAATCCAGGAAGGACTGTGCCACCTCTTGCGCTTTATGGCCAAAACTGAGCAAAACGAAAACAAAGATCCTGCTAGCATTGGATCGCCCTCTATTCGCACATTAACTGGAGTAATCACAGGAAACTGCGCCATTGGAGTTATGCTCCACAAATGGAATGTTGAGTATGCAGAAGCTGCGAGGACGAAGAAGAGGTAGAATTAATCCAACACCAGGTTTGCCACTGCCTAGCCCTACAAGAACGACGCCTACGCATATTACGCTCCAAGTTCTTAATTAGCACTGCAGAGGCAGCAGAGTTACGGATAAAAGACCTAATTAGATTCCTAAAGAGTACAAATTGATTTAATGATAGGTAATAGAAATTAAGATAGGTTTCACCTTCCTCAAAAATGATCATGCTTATTTTTAATCCCACTCCACCATCAAGAGTAAACACAACCTTTTAGGTCTCCGAGTGTACGTGATGACTCCTTTTTCCATCACATGCTCTTCATAACCTAACCCAACCTATTAGGCTATTCATTATGTACAAACAATTATGAATGAATGAATTTAATTGGGTCGGGGGGGATAAAGATAAATTTATCCCCAGCGCTCCGATACAAGACAGTCCATTGTACTTAAACCCTTAGTAAGCATCTAGTCACATTTTTGCGTACTCTTGGTGAAACGTAGAATTTATGCCAGGAGAAAAGATTGGATTATCCTCGCTTTCGAGGCAAGACTCGCACCTAGAGTCTGCAATGATGTAAAAACCGCATGCACTGCATCCCGTTATTAGTCCAACCATAGTTCTGCAGCCCTTCCTATTCAAATTGGAGTCGATTCAATACAGGATTTTTGCAAACTAGCAACAATTATAGGTCCCAGACTTAAAGGAACCATTTTAGAACCCTCTTTCGCGAGGGCGACAGAGATTTCATTGCCTGCAATTCCTCTATGACCCACTACCCCAAGAACGCAATCTTTATTCCATTTGGAAAGCTTGTTCAGTTTGATATTAGATTCTAGAATAATTTTTGGGTGATTTGTGGGACTCTCACGCGCCTTACGACTCCTGGCTTGATACTTCTACCAAGCCATCTTTCATCAATTATCCAGTCATTTTGCTCATAGCACAGGAGAATTTGATCGCATTGTCCAAAAATCAGCCAGCATCAGTCCCACACGTGGTGCTAGACCCGTCAGTGTAGAATACATCAGTGAAATCCTGAAGAAGCTCTCGGAGAAATGGACTTCATATCTTCCAGCGGTAGGGAGAATAGCGGCGTTAAGAGCATCGCCAGTAGCTCCAAAACAGCGCAATACTGTCAAATAGCCAAGATAGCACTGAACTCTCATGAGATCAGATCTAGGGTGGCATGGGAGCACCTCACCAAGATTAACAGACTTGGCCAGACTAATGAGTACTAACTCTCTACTGGGTACCAGGGCATATAGGGGTGGAGGGAAACGAAGCAGCTGATGAATTATTAAGAAATTGCTCAGACACCCCGTTCCTTGGACCGGACCCTTTTTGTGGGATACGGGAAGAACTCAGAAAAGAAAAAGAAAGCAAATGGTCTAAGGACTGGGATGATATCCCCCGTTCTAGACAGGCAAACGAAATTCTGGGAAATTACAACCAGAAAAAAGGTGAAATTGCCTAAGATTTAGCAAAAATCGACTCCGCATCTTGACAGGCATGCCAGCGGGTCACTGCAGACTCCAGGAGCACCTTGGGAAACTGGAAATAGAAAGGAATGGATACTGCAGATTCTACAGGGACCTCGCAGAATCACCAGCACCCCTTCTTATGGAATGCGAAGCACTATTCCTTCGCTTGATCCACTACACCGGTTGATCAAAGCAATCACACTACTTACTTACTTACTTAGATCCTTTAACCCCGGGGGGGGCATAGGGCGTCAACCACGCCTGCGCGCCATCTTGTTCGAAGTTCTGCAACGCGTTTAAGCTGCCTCCAACTCATTCCTAAAGAACTCGATTCCTCCTCAACTGTTCTGCGTCACGTTTGCCTAGGGCGTCCCGCTATTCTGCCTGCCTGGGTGAGCGGATTCCACTATATTGCGTATTTCGCAATGGAGTTGTCTTCGCGCCGTAGGGTGTGTCCAATCCATTGCCACTTTCTTCTTCGTTTACTATACGTTCGTTTACTATACGAAGAAGAAAGTGGCAATGGATTGGACACACCCTACGGCGCGAAGACAACTCAATTGCGAAATACGCCATGCAGTGGAATCCGTTCACCCAGCTTATAGGTTCTTGGCCCGTTCTCAGATAAAGTTGTTCGTTGGAGATGCGGTTCGACCAAAAAATCCTCAAGATGATTCTTAAGCATTTGTTTACGAAGTCTTGCAGCTTGCGTGTGTTTATGGTGTCCACCTTCCAAGTACTGCACCCATAAAGCAGCAGTGATTCTACGTTGGAGCGGAACAGTCGCAGCTTGGTTCTTAAGCTGATAATATTACTTTTCCAGATTTTAGATAGCATTCCGAACGCAGCTTTAGCCTTCCCGATTCTGCTGCACACATCCAGTTCAGTGCCACCGCGATTAGCCGAGACCACACTTCCTAAATAAAGAAAGTTTTCAACTTTCTCGACTTCATGTCCGGCAATGTTAAGTTGAGCTGTTAGAAGGGGTTGTTAGAAGAAGTGCTCAGGGCTTTTGTTTTGGCTGTGTTTATTTTTAGCCCCACTTTGTTTGCCTCAGCTTCTAGATTTTGGGCCATCATATGAAGATCCATTATCCGATGTGAAAGTAAACAAACATCGTCAGCGTAATCTAGGTGTTTAAGGTAAGATGTCATAGTCCAACGAATTCCATAGTTGCCTTCCGACAATGCTGTACGAAGTACATCGCTGATAACCACCAAGAGCAATAGTGGTGACAGTATGCACCCTTGACGTACTCCACTTTGGACTTCAAAATCTTCCGACACCTTACCATTGTGCACGACGTGACACTTACCGCCCTTGTATGCAGCCTTGATAATAGTTATAAGTTTTTCTGGGATGCCTCTCCTGCGCAAGGCCAACCAGATAGCATCTCGATTCAATCTGTCGAAAGCTTTCTCGAAGTCGATAAACATTAAATGTAGCGGAGACCTATACTCAACGCATTGCTCGATAAGGTGTTTATGTGGTCGATGCAGGAGGATCCAGCGCGAAAGCCTGCCTGTTCGACACCGAGAGTTGAATCTAAATGTTCTTTAATTCGTTCTAGAATTATTTTAGCTATTATTTTACCCACGGCTGGAAGAACGCATATACCTCTCCAGTTACCGCAATCCATCAAGTTTCCCTTCGTTGGAAGTTTAATGATCATCCCCCTTTTCCACTCCTGTGGAAATTGTTCGCTATCCCAAGCTCTCCGTATTAGGGGATGCAGCAAATCTGTCGATGTATTTGGCGCCGCTTGAAATAGCTCGGCAGGTATGCCATCAATACCCACCACCTTGTTCTTCTTGAGGGAACTGATTGCTGTTATTATCTCGGTTTTACTGGGAGGTGCGGTGCGAATTCGGGAGTTTGTTGCTTCGAACTGCTCATTCGAATTCGAGATCATACCGCCATCGCCTAAGTGATTTAGCACTATAGCAAAATGTTCTCTTCATCTAGTGAGCTGTTCCACATCCGAAATCAGAAGGTTACCGTCTAGACTCTTCACTGGATGTTGTTTGGAGTTTCGACCACCGATGAGCTTCTAGTGATGCTATAAACAGTCCTACTGTCGCACCTACTCGCTGCTTCTGCAGCCCTTGAGGCCAGTTGACATATTGACGTTTGTCACGTCTCACACTGCGCTGCACTCCTTTCTTCTTCGCACGGTATTGGGTTTCAAGCTCGGTTCTCCCTACTGCTGAGGCCGCTGCAATCCGAGCCTTGATTGCTGTACGCTCATCGATCCGTCTTCAGGTGTCTGTAGAAAGCCATGTGCGGTGGTGTTTCTGCTTTTTACCGACATACGTGCGTGCCTCAGTCGCAAAAGCATTTTTCACAGCACTCCAGTGGTCATCCATGTTGTCTATGCTGCTGATTGCTTCTGCTTCTAAGGCAACATGGTCCCTGAACTGTTAGCGCACTTGGGGAACCTTGAGCCTGTCGATATTAAACCTGGTGATGTTAAGTAGGTTGCAGGTTTGAGCGGTTGCTGTTGACGGATGCAGTACGAAGGCGTAAATGAGCTACCATAAGATGGTGATCTCGTTCTAGTTCGACGTCAGCTCCACGTCTGTTTCGGACGTCCAGGAGACAATTTCTAAAGCGGCGACTGATCGCAATGTGGTCGATCTGGTTGGATGTTCGTTGCCTATCAGTTGGCCTGCGGAGATGGTCTTGGTAATACTTCATTACAATCACACTAGAAGAAGTGTTTTAAATCGAACATGGCATCGACTAGAGCCCTAGTTTGGGGGAACAATAGATCTACCACAGGTGCGCTTCACCAACCATACATATATGTACATTTACAACTTCAAAACAGACTTCGCTCTGCAGTCTGGCAATAATAGAACAGGCAGATTTAACCAACGTCTTAGGTATGACCTTCAGCTCCTTCAGCAAATTTTCTTGTACGGCCTCAATTTACTCAAAACGTCTTCCTTGAAGTGGCAATTTCAGCTTCGAGAACAGAAAATAGTCACACGGGGCCATATAGGCAAGTACTGTGCTTGGTCGATGCCATTCGTTGAGTTTTTGACCAAAAACTCTTGGCTTTGTGCGATGGCGCAAGATCCATGAATAGTCCTTCCACAGATCTGGCCGTTTTCGGCGGATATTCTCGTGCAATCGCCTCATGAGGTCTAAATAGTATCCTTAAATACCATTCGTCCGTCTGGAAGGAACTCGGAGTACACCACACCGAGCGACTCGGTCTTTTGGATTTCGTCGTTTCCGAGACGCCATTCCGAAGACTGTTTGCATATCGTACTCGTAAACCCATGCCTCGTCCTCAATTATGATGCGTTTCATGAATATGGGGTCCGTAGGAACTCGGGAAATCATGTCTTCAGCGACCTGCTTTCAACTCTCTTTTTTGACAAAAATCGCAGAACACTCAAAAGTACGAGTATGATTAATAGAAAAAACCGCTGTCAACACATTTTAAGTGATAGATCGAGCTCAAACTCCACGTGGTAACTCGGTACAGTGGTACCAACTTACAGAATAAAAATGTTGGTGTATCTTTTATGCGTGTCTTTTAAATAGGTTATTTTGACACTGACAGCTGTTTCCCACTCGAAATCTTGACAGAAAGTCAGTATCATACCTCCGCGGAACGAAATGAGTCGCTTTACGCTTGAACAACATTGGGAAATATTGAAAACTTATTACTTACTTTTTTTAAAAAAAAAGAAGAAGTTTTGGCCGAAATGAAGCACCCACCGCGCCTGCTGTACGCAAGTTTGTGCAAAAAGTTAATGAGACTGGTATGCTAGTAGACAACATTCATGGTCCCCGTCGTCGTACACAGACGCACAGACGAGAGTGGCTGCTGTAGCCGAGAGTGTGAGACTCAATTCACGAATATCAACTCGTCATCGATCTCAACAGCTCAACATTTCACGCACTAGCCTGAGGAGAATTCTGCACAAAGATCTTGGATTATTCGCTTACAAGGTCCAATTGATTCAGCAATTGAAAGCGCACGACCATCCGCTTCGTTATCGCTTCGCAATTTGGGCCTTAAAGCAGCTTGAATTGGACAACGATTTAGGGCGAAAAATCATCTTTTCTGACGAGGCACATTTTCATCCCGGCGGCTACGTTAACAAACAAAATTGCCGCATCTGGGGCTCGGAAAACCCGCACGTTATTGTCGAGAAGCCAATGCATCTACAGAGAGTGACAGTTTGGTGCGGATTGTGGAGTGGTGGCATCATTGGACCATTTTCCATCGAAAATGAAGCTGGGAACAATGTTTCGGTCAACGGTAGGCGGTACAGAGCCATGTTAACGACTTTTTTTTTTACTGAAATTGAAGACATGGATTTGGATGACCTCTGGTTCATGCAGGATGGCGCGCCATGCCACACAGCCCATGCCACAATCGGTCTTTTGCGCACCAATTTCCCAAATCGTGTTATCAGCCAGCTTGGCGATGTCAATTAACCGCCTCGGAGCTGCGATTTGACCCCTTTGGACTTTTTTTTGTGGGGAACCGTGAAGGACCGATGTTATGCCAATAATCCGGAAATGATTCAAGCACTTAAGGCCAATATCATCCAAGCAATCCGTGAGCTGCAGCCCGAAACCATCAACAAGGTCTTGCAAAATTGGAGTGATAGAATGTGCTACTGCGAGGCCAGCCGAGGCAGCCACTTGAACGACGTTGTGTTCCATAATTAATGGGAATGTTTGCTCTTACTAATAAAGCCATAATACATGGAAAAATTTATTTTGTTCATTTTTAAAAAGAAACTTGTAGTTGGCCCACCCTATATACTCGTATATTAGCGATCTCACCAAGCGACTTTAATAATTTTATGCGATTGTCGTGTGGAGGTTGGTTGAATGGGTCATCCCAACCTAGGCCCTGTACGACAAAAGGGATGAATTTACGTCGAACTACTCCGATTCCCTGAATGTGGAGTTGATGGTAGGGTGACCAGATCTGGGCGGCATATTCAAGGAATGTTCTGTCGAAGGTTATATAAAGGGATTTTGTGACGTAGGAGTTAAAAAATTCCTTCGACCAATGTTTAATAAAGTCAAGTTCTGAGTTTGCTCTGCTAATTATTTTATCAATGTGCGAACATAAGTTCAGTGTCACAGATGATACTCAGACCGCGAATCGAAGTTACTGTGGGAATAAGCTCATTGCTAATAAAATATGTTTTTGCAGACAGGAGCCGACGGACACTTACTAGAGCAAGTAATAGCTTGCCATTTTTTCATGTTGAGTTCTAAGAAGTTTTGCTGGTGCAAGATGAAGAGTGTGTTTATGTCAGCCGGTTGAAAGTGATAATGATCCTCATTTGATCTGCACAGATCTTTAGATTAGATTCTTTAATAACAAGGTCAACATCGTTTATAGTTAGTACGAAGATCAGAGGTCAGAAAGAACTACCCTTATGTATTGTTATAGTTGCGTTGGTTGGGCTTGAAACCAAGGATCTGAATATGATGTTATACTAGCTTTCTTCTAGATAAGAAGTCTTTAGCTAATTGCCTCCAGTTGCGCACTCCTAGTTGGTCAAGGTCCCCTTGAACTTGTGCGCGTCACCTACGGTGAGGAGGTCCACTACTGCGTCGTCCTTCGGGGTTAGATTCGAAGGCTCTGCGGGCCGGAGCGTTGGTATCCATTCGCTCTAATGTCCTAGCCATCTCAGACGTCCAATACGCAGTTTTTTGACTAGGTCGATGTGGCTGTACAGCTCGTATACTTCGTGATTAAATCTTCTCCTCCAAAACCCGTCAACACAAACGGGATCGAAAATCTTACGAAGAATTTTTCTCTCGAAGCGACCAAGGATATCTTCATCCTCTTTTAATAAAGTCCATGTTTCAGCGCCGTGATCAGGGTCTTATACAGAGTCTCCTTAGTTGTTCGAGATAGGGCTTTAATGTTGAATTGCCTTATAGGCCCAAAAAAAGTAGCGATTGGAGAGAGTTATTCTTCGCTTGATTTCTGCGCTGATGCTGTTTTTCGAGTTTATAGCAGAACCAAGGTAGACAAAGTCCCTTACTAGCTCGAAGTTATAGCTGCCCATTGTGACATTCTGTCCAATTCGTCGGCGTTGGTTGTCCCTTCTTGTTGACAGCATATACTTGGTTTTGCCCTCGTTTATCGCTAAACCCATTTTGGCCACTTCCGCCTCAATGCTTGCAAACGCACCGGTGACAGCCCGCTGAGTTCTTCCAATAATGTCAATATCGTCGGCGTATGCAAGCAGTTGTACAGACTTGTGATATATTGTGCCTCCGGTGTTGGCTTGGCACAATCCGTTCAAGTACAATATTAAAGAAATCACATGACAGCGCGTCACCTTGTCTAAAACCTTTTTTGACATCAAAGGTCTCGGTGAGGTCATTACCGACCTTGATGGAGCAGCGAGCGTTCTCCATCGTCATTCTGCATAGACGGACAAGTTTGGCAGGGATGTCAAAACTAGACATGGCTCTATAAAGCTCTTCTCTATAGGTGTTGTCATAGGCGACCTTGAAATCGATAAAGAGGTGGTGAGTATCGATTTGGAGCTCTTGAGTTTTCTCCAGGATCTACCGAAGTGTGAAGATTTGATCGATGGTGGACTTTCCTAGCCTGAAACCGCACTGATAGGGTCCAATCAGGCTGTTGATAAAAGTTTTCAGGCGTTTATACAACATCGTAGAAAAGATCTAATATGCAACATTGAGAAGACTTATGCCTCTTTAATTGGCGCAGTTGGGGGGGTCTCCTTTCTTGTGGATCGGGCAAACGATGCTGAAATTCCATTCATCAGGCATACACTCGTCTGACCAAATCTTAGAGATGAGTTGGTGTATCCACTCTAGCAATTCATCACCAGCTGCCTTGAAAAGTTCGCCCGATAAGCCGTCAGGTCCAGCAGCCTTGTTGAATTTCAGTTTGGATGTTGGTCTTCGTCGCCGTTATACAGTCTACAGAAGTAGTTTTTCCATATTCTCAGCACCGACTGTGATTCTATTACGAGGTTTCCATTTTCATCTCTACAGGTTTCTGTACGGGTATTGCTTCTCTGACACGTTCTTTTTACGTTTTTGTAAAACTTCCGTACATTGTTCCTGGAGTATAAACTCCCAATATTCTCAAACGCGCGCTTCTCATGCTCTTTCTTTTTCTTTTGGAGAAGCCTATATTCTTCCCGTCTCTTTTGCTCGTAGAGCTCACGAGCAGCTCTCGTCTTCCTTTGCAGCGCCGCTTTGTATGCCTCTTGTTTTGCTGCATGCACTCGCCGGCATTCTTCACCAAACCAGGGGTTTCGCGGTGGTGGGCGAGCGAGACCCAGCACATCAGTCGCGGCGTTTCTGATGGCATGTTGGCAGCGTTGCCATTGGTCTTCGGTACTTGATGCTGGCGGCAAAGGTGTGATTGAGAGATTTCGGGATACGCGTTCAGCGAAGAGTCTGACGGTCTCTTGCGATTGTAGCTTTTCGACGTTAAATTTTCTCACAGTAATTTTTCTTTGTTGCTCAGATTGGGATATCCGCATTCGTACCATGGCTACAACAAGGTAATGATCCGAGTCTATGTTGGCCGCTCGGAAGGTCCGGACATCCAGAATACTGGAGACACGCCTTGCGTCGATCGCAATATGATCAATTTGGTTGATCGTGACATGATCATTGGACCGCCATGTCTGCTTATAAATATCGAGATGAGGAAACCATGTGCTTGCTATGGTGATATTTCGCTCCACAGCGAAATCAATTAGCTTTAGTCCGTTATCAGACGTGATGTCGTGTATTCTATGCTTACCGACTGCCCTACCAAAGACGTCCTCCTTTCCTAGTTTGGCTTTAAAATCGCTCAATACGATTTTAACGTCGTATGTTTTGTTGAGGATCTCGTAGAAACACTCTTTGGTGGCAGGGTCCTTTTCATCCGTGGGGGCATGAACACATATTTGGCCTATGTTAGCGAATTTAGCCTTGATCCGGATAATCATAATACGCTCGCTCACGTGTTGGCAGCTTAAGAATTCTTGCCTAAGTTTGCCGCGTATAACAAATCCGCATCCGAATCAGCGTTGCCTGTTGCCTTTGTAGCAATCAGCGTAGTAGATGTCACAGTTTTTCACGCACATCATTTGCTAGAAATAAATTCAATAAGATTTATGATTGTATTTGCCCTTAAGGAACTCATCCTGCCAGGTCAATAAAAGCATTTCATAGAGTACTTGTAACTAACTCTCATACCTGTTTATTTTTCTTGAAAATGGTTTTCTGAATCAGCGTATTATATTAATACGTGATCACGAAATTTATCGTACGTTTTTTAGTATTTATTATAAAAGGAGGGGGATGAAATTAATATTATTCGAAAGGTACTGTGACATAGATGTGCAGAAAAAAAATCATGTGCGTATGTTACCGTTAAGCCAGATAAAATAAGGTGAACATACACACATGATTTCCCCATATAGAACCCTTTAAACAAATTAATGAAAGCATTTTGATCACGTTTATAGCTGTATGAGCTTAAATTTCTGTGCTTCCCTGCACGGGAGAATATTACAAAAAAAAATTATGTAAACAAATATATAGCGCTGCTTCTCTCGAAATGAAACAAACCATTTCCTCTCGGTCGAATTTCGACCATACATACGTGATACTAGTTTTTTTTTTTTTTTTTTTAGCGCACCACCAATAGTAATGGGTACGAACATGGCGGAGCAATCCTTTAAGATCCTTGCGGTGAATGTGAATTCTCTGATTAGGATCGAACGAAGAGCCGTACTTTTCAAGTTGCTTGAAGATCATTCTCCCGATGTGCTTTTGGTTAGCGAAACTAAGCTATCCCAGAAACACAAGTTGAGGCACAATAGTTATATTATTATAAGAAGAGATAGACCCAACTCTGTACAACGAGGAGGTGTCGCGATCTTCATTAGAAAAGAGTTGCGTCATAGAGTAGTATACAGCGGTGAAGTGCGTAGATTCCAGGAGCTGGAAGCATGTATCGTGTATATCCCCCTCCGTAGTGGAAAGAGGATGTATATGGTTGCGGTCTATGCTCCTGAAGCTACCCAACCTACTTGTTTTATTTCAGAGCTCGAGACACTTTTTCGAATACTAAGGCTGGAGTCGGAGGAGAATTTTTTCATTATATCCGGCGATTTGAATGCCAAACATAGAGATTGGGGAAATAACACACCAAATTCTAGAGGGAACCTACTATTCAATTGGTGGGGTCTGCACAGTGTTGAGTATCGACTTGATTTAAAAGCGACGGATAGTCCGTCGTATCCCAGAAGCGGATCTTATCTGGATCTAATGCTGTTTGACGTACGGTTACAACTGACCGACATGGACCGACAAACTTTAAACTGCTTACACACTTTTGTGTATGACAGTGACCATTGCGGACTCAGTGCCGAAATAACGATTCCCAACGAAATTGCGGAATTGGAGGAGCTCGTCCAATTGCACGCCTACAATTACAGTAGAACGCGTTGGACTCACTTCTCCAGAAAGTTGACGAGAGCACTCTCCTCGAACTTGCTCGACCTACCGTCTAATAGGAATCTGTCAAACGAGGAGATTGATAGATATCTAAAGCAAATGGACGAGACAATAATACGAACGATGGACAGTACGATACCTCGGTATCAACACACGGACAACGTGGACATATACCGCAATGCAACGATTGACGCACTGCACGAACATAAAAGTAGACTGCTATCGAGATTAAAAACCTTGTACAGACAGTTTACTGACAGACAGAACTCGGAGGAGGTTAGGACGCTGAAGTCGTTGATTAAAAACCTCTCGCAATTAATTAAAGAAAATTACAGACTGTCTGTAAATTTGCACTGGGACAGGAAAATTCGGGCTGTAAAATCCAACAACCCGAGTATGTTCCCGAAAATAAACAAGATCTTTCGGAGGAATAATCAAAACGATCTTCCGCGTCTTAAAATCCCCCGAACTGCTAACAATGTACAAATACTAGTGACAGCAGGTATAGATCCAGATAACGCAGCTGAGGATGACAATTTCTTTGTGATCGAAGATCCGCAGGAGAAGGTAGATGCTATAGGAGCGACCTTCTAGGACGTGTATAAGGTGAATGATAGTGTTTGCCCGAACCACGACCTGGAGAATCGGGTGCTTGTGCACAACTGCTACCTTCGAAATGACTTGGAGCACTGGCGATCTGAGAACACTGGTTTCACCGTGTTCAATGAAAGATACATGGCAAACAATGCCGTCGCCGATGAAAGGGTACATCCCCCGTTCATTTCGAAGGCAGAGCTCCAAGCCATCTTCGAATCACTGAGGAAAAAGAAATCCGTGGGAATCGATGGTATACCCAACATTGTGCTTAGACATCTTCCTCCAGAAGCGGTGAACATTTACACCATCCTGTTTAATAATGCAATGAATAATGCCCATTATCCAGCGCATTGGAAAACAGCGGTGGTGCAGCCCATTCCAAAGAAAAATAAATATATTTCCAATCCGGGGAATCTCCGGTCGATAAGCCTACTTCCGAACATCAGCAAGGTATTCGAAAAAGTTATCCATAGAGCCCTGACTAAGTGGGTTGAGGACATGCACATAATTCCGGATAATCAATTTGGTTTCAAGGCGGGGCATGATACCACACATGCGGCGTCTAAACTGGTATCGGATATCCAATGGAACAAAAGTAAGAAGCAATGCACGGGTGCCTGTCTGATTGACTTGGAGAAGGCCTTCGATACCGTATGGTTAGAGGGACTCTTCTACAAGTTGAGCAGGCTGGGCATAAGTAAACCACTGCTGTACATACTTTATGACATGCTCACCAGTAAGAAGTTCATTGTGAAGAATGGCAATGTGACGTCTGCTGGAACTTTTGAAGTAAAAAATGGTCTGCAACAGGGCGCGGTTAATTCGCCGATCCTTTTCAATATTTACACAAGCGATCTCATAGGTTCACTTCACCATGCCATAGCGTACGCAGACGATTTGGTCGCGTACAGATCAGGGCCTAAGATTGAGGTAATTGCAATACTCTTGCAGCGTGACTTCGATAAGATCAAGAGATACTGCGACGACTGGAAGTTGAAGATTAACTTTCAGAAGTCGGAGACCATCCTGTTCAGAACGCCGTTGTCTGGGGCCTCTAGGGACACCAGAAAGAATTGGCGAAAGTTCTCTATCGTGGGACAGCAGGGGCAGCCACTTGCGAGTCGAAGTGTAGTCAGGTACCTTGGGGTCTGGCTAGATCAATATCTATATTTTAACAAACATATAGATGCTGCTCTGGCCAGAGCCAAAGTTGCGTTTGCTCTCACAAAGAGACTGTTTTATAGCAGCCAACTCGATGCGAAGGTGAAGGTAATCTGCTACATGGCCCTTATTCGGCCTATGCTCGCATATGGATGTCCCGTGTGGTTCAACGTGGGGCCAAGCTTGTTGGAAAAGATGCGGGTGTTTAAGAGGCCTTGCCTTCGTTTGTATAGAACACCAGAGTCTGAGTACATAAAATTCTATCGTAATGAGGTCCTGTACAACAGGGCGAATCTGATAAGAGTGGATAATTTCTTGATCAAGTTGACTCGAAGGCATATTGCAAGAGCAATGACCTCGATGAATAGCCTGATCTTTGGGGCTTATTACCCCAATAATCTCTATCACGAGAGTGTGCGCCTTAGCGGCTGTATCCCTCCTGAAGCATTCCTATATCTTGATCAGAGAGGTCTGATCCAGGATAAGTTAGCGGTGCCGCTAATCTTCCACGTCGCCAGAAAAGCTGTGGATAGGCGACTCAACTACGACCGAGACGTCGCACAGGGTAGTCTAGAGCGACTACGGTTCAGAAGGGCGGTTTCAGTCCGCGATATTCAAGATGTTAGTAGGCAGCACAAACAATTCTGGTGGCTTAATGAAGGGGAGGGGACGCCGTCGTCCTTTCCTCCTAATCCGGGTTAGCCTATAACTGAGGCAGAGCGGGTCGTCTATTTGTTTGTTTCAAACAATAGCTATGGCCGGCTTACATAGTTCTAAGGTAGTCTTAAGTTGGTATGTTAAAAAAAAAAAAAAAAAAAAAAAAAAACAGTAGCACAGCACTTGGCTAAACCAAAAAAAAATATAAAAAACATAGAAAACATGCACAGCACTTGGCTTTAAAAAAAAAAAGTGTGTATTTAATTACACATCGTAGTTAAGTTAGCTTAAGATTATTTTAAGGTAGTTTATAAGTTTTATCAAATAGTTCACAAAACCAGTCCATTCACTAAGTTTTTTTCTATAGTAAACATTTTTCTTAGTTTTTAATTCATCAATTAGTTGTTATAATAAATAAATTTAGTTAGTTTACGTCGAAAGACATAGGTTAAATGTTAAGTTTAGCTTAGAGCGCTCGCATTGGGCCAGTAAGTTAAAATAAGATAGTTAAGTTAATTAAGCTAGTTTTAAGCGTTTTTGTTAGCACGTAAGGTATACTGAATTACAAAATAAAATGCATTGAAAATGAAATGAAATGATAGTTTATTTAAAGGTTTTTTCGTTTTGAACTGAAAGTGGATTTCTCTCGAATTTAATATATATCTCGGAATTTCAAAATTTGAAAAATGTTTATGAAAATCTAAAGGATTTGGGTTTGATTCGGCGTGAATTTGGATTTTCTTTCAGTGAAACGTACTATAAGTGGGCAATAGATCTGTTGCATCTAGGAGATTGCGATGAAGCGATATAACGGACTCTGTTCTAAAAAGTATATGATATATTTTGGAATAGAAAATTCAATAAACTTTCTTAAAATACTTTTTCACATATTTCCATTGCGCCGTTAAGTATTTAAAGCACTATAGGTAAGTACTGTACTTAATTTACGTTCAAACAAACTTCTTATATTAATCCAATCATTTAGCGAAGTTTAATCAATTAAAATTGAATCACTCTTCTTCTTCTTCCTATTTGGCGAGATTATAATCTGAATTCAAGGGATCATAATCCTCCTTCTTCACTGCATTTCTAATGATCCGGCTGTGGATCAGTTTGTTACTTAGGCAGACTAAATTCTGATGTCGATGCATTTGTGTGATCCAGGAGTTTATAGGAATGTCTTTCTCTCGCGACATCTTTGGAACATTCATTAATGTTGCCTTTTTGACGAGCTTCAAATGATGTCTCCTTTGAATATGGCAATACCAGATGAGCCAACTGCGTACTTTTTTTTTCATGAGATGGTTTCACCCTGTAAATAATTTGTTGTTCATACATACTATGCAACTAAGATCAATACAGAAGAGACGATCCTCTCTCCATGTCGGTTAAATATAGGAGAGAATTAGTTGCACGGATTGTCACGTTAACATTAGCAAGATTACTATGTTTAGATTAAATGACATGAAAACAAAATGGAATGAGGACAGAAAGACATTTAAAACTAATTAGACAGTTACACGCGAGCTTTTGCAATAGATTTAATACATGCGGTAATTTGTATGTTACAAATTAATAATAATGAAATTTTTTATATTTTTTTTGTCGGAATAGGAAACGCTCGACTGGAGCACTCAGACTCAACTGGTCCATTGCACTACCAGAGAGCAAACCGTGATTTACGCATTTTATTGGAATTTCCTTCTCTTTCTTAGAAAGCCAAGCAAGCACTTGAGTGATGAGGAGCTTACAGTATCAGCACTCACCACATCAGCACCGAGGAACTGCCACCTGACACGAGCAAAGGCCGGACACTCACATAGATAATGTTCTGCGGTATCGTTGCTCTCTCCACAAGAGTCACAGATTGTCACTCAAGCCTAGCACGTTAAGGTGCTTGGCGAAAGCAAAGTGGCCTGTTAAGACGCCAATAAGTTGTCTACATTCTTTTCTGCTGAGAGACAACAAGAATGCCGCTGATTTCTTACAGACGTCCGGGAGCATACGCTTAGTCAACCTACATCCTGGAGAGTCATGCCACACGCAATTGTGCTCGTGAGAGATCCAATCGTCAACTGAAGCGCTAACCGAGGACGCAGGGAGACCCAACGCGGGTCCGGGACCTGGGAAAGCCTTCTCTGAGCCTTGTCTAGCAATCTCATCAGAGATCTTGTTCCCCAAGTTCCCAGTGTGACCTGGGACCCAGATAAGAGACAGAGAATTCAGTCTTCCAACCGAGTTCAAAGAGTTTTTGGTTTCACGAACTATTTTAGAAGTGGTTAAAGGGTTAAGCAAAGCCTTAAGCGCAGCCTGACTGTCACTACAGACGCAAATACTACGGCCCTTCCACCTGTTCTTCACAACATAGTTCATGGCCATTAGGATTGCATAAGTTTCCGCTTGGAAAACAGACGCATATTTGCCTAACTAGAAAATAAGTCTAATGTTGTCGACTTTCATGAAGATGGCTTAAATTCCGGCCGACGCCAGTCCTGAACACAAGGAAAGTCGACTCTTAATTTGCGCATCAGCTTAAGTTCTAGTGTCATTGCATCAGACGGTAGATCCATAAGACAGGAGTCGTAAGATAAGTGTCGCGCAAGTTCATCAAGATTCCAGTGTGGAGTATAGCAAAAACCGCCCCGCCTTAGACGATGGATGGCTTTGATAGTGCAACCCATGGTATAAGTATCGAGGGGAAGTAAGTTCAACAAAGCATCTAGAGCAGCGCCAGGCGTACTCGGAAAAGCTCCCGTGCAGCCGAGATAAGTGGGTCTTTGGAGTTTGGCGCAAAAAGCAACCACATATTTATGCGAGAGCCCCTTCCATCAAACAACCGACGCATATGCGAGGAATGGTCTTATCATAGCCGTGTAGATCCAGAGAACCTTATTCGGTGACAAGCCCCATGTCTTGCTAAAAGCACCCTTACACTGTCAGAGGACTGAGAGCGCCTTGGATGTTTTCGACTCGACCTGCTTGGACCAATGAAGTTTCTTATCTAAAATCACTCCCAGATATTTGGCTTCATTGGAAATGCGGATAGTGACGCCACTGGCTGAGTCAGACCGGTCAGAATCCTCCTTCTCGTAAAGAGAACAACCTCCGTTTTAAGAGTATTCACGGAAAGCCCACTCCTAGTACACCATTCATCGATAATGTCCAGCGCCGCCTGCCCGTTAGGACAGACCGTCGACCACCATGCACCATAACAATGGAAACAGAACGCCACCCTACGGACAGCCCCTGTTTACCCCTGTCATAACATATCGGCCACAATCCACTACCAAAGTTCTATTCATTAGCATTGCCTGAATCCACAACACTAATGCTTCATTTACCCCGTGTTGTCTGGCCGAGTCGCACATTCAGTCAAAAGTCGCATTGTCAAAAGCACCCTCAATGTCGATGAGGATACCCATCGCGTAATCTTTCTTATCAAGCGCGCATTCAATTCTGGCCACTAAATTCTGAAGTGCTGTCTCGCAGGATTTCCCACAATGATAGGCATGCAGCATCTCCGATAGTGGATGCAGCTTCAAAGCAACTTTGCACACGTGAAATTCTACCAGTCTCTCCATACTTTTCAGTAAGAAGGATGTCAAACTTAAAGGTCTGAGACTCTTGTGGAGCGAATAGTCCCCCTTACCAATTTTCGGTATAAAAGCTACTCTGACTGTCCGCCAAGGTGTAGGAATATGTATGCCAGCGCCAAGCCAGCGATGAAAATTCTTTTCAGAGTTGGGAATAGCTGATCTATACCCTGTTGCAGCATAGCTGGATATATTCAATCGGTGCCAGGCGATTTGAAACCATCAAAAGATGCCACAGCATATTTGATGGCCTCATCTGTTACCACGGCTGATGCAATGTACCAGCTGCGCCGAGTTTTCTGACTTAGATCAAGCTCAGCCTGGGTAAGCGGGCCGCGACCTAGTGGTTATCTGATCGCCAAGAGAGTGAGTCTCCAGCAGAAGACTAAAAGTTTCCGCTTTCGTCTCAGTAAACTTGCCATCAGACTTTCTCAGTGACTCCGGTTTGGTCGGCTTGCCCCTTTTGAGTACCTTAACCAACCTGCTGGTTTCACCGAGTGTCTCGATCTTTTCACGAAATCTCTATAAGAAGCACTTTTCGACAACCGAATTAACTTCTTATAGTCTTTTTGCTTCGATCAAAAAAGATCCCATAATGAAATTAATAATGTATATTATATAATAATGGTGACCTATCTGAAAGGCAGCATGGATTTAGAAAGGGTCATTCTACTGCTATGGAAGAGGTGGTTAGGGCTGCCCACGTAACCCATCAGGGCAGCCACTACTCGAGGGAAGTTGTTGTATTGACAACTCTCGATGTAAGAAATTCCTTCAACTAGGCCAGATGGTGCGACACGCTGAACTCCCTGGAAATAAACTTTTGGATACCACAGTATTTTCGACCCCAGAGGAAAGAAATAACACCCGGAGCAGCGCAGGGCTCAATTCTGGGACCGGATTTATGGAACATCTCTTAAGATGGAATTCTTCGCATGGAGATGCTCGAAAACACTTTTCTGGTGGCTATGCAGACGACATCGCTGTAGTGACCACCGCACGGGACACCGAAGACGCTAAGAGAAGACTAAATCAAGTCATGAGACGGGTGTACACATAAATGGAGGACCACGGCCTAAGCTTAGCAGTGGAGAAAACCGAAATAGTGCTGCTGACGAGGAAGCAGATACCCACAATAATCGAGCTCCAGCTGGGTCCGGAAGTCATGTACACTAAGGAAGCAGTAAGATATCTAGGAGTTAGGATAGATACGAAGCTCACGTTCTGGAAACAAATTAAGTCCGCATCCGAAAGAGCCACGCACTAAATACTCTTGTATGGCTCCGAGATCTGGGCTGACGCGCTCAAAAGGAGATATACAGGAAGAAAGTGGCCGTGGTGCAACGTATAGGAGCCCTTCGGATAACGAGTTCATACCAAACAGTGTCGGAGCCAGCAGACCTCGTAGTCGCATGAGTGACGCCCATTGATCTCCTAGCAGCAGCAAGGAAGTACGCTGTGGAGCGAAATGTCACCATAGCAAGCACATGGTTTCCTCATCTCGATATTCATAAGCAGACATGGCGGTCCAATGATCATGTCACGATCAACCAAATTGATCATATTGCGATCGACGCAAGGCATGCCTCCAGTATTCTGGATGTCCGGACCTTCCGAGCGGCCAACATAGACTCGGATCATTACCTTGTAGCCAAGGTACGAATGCGGATATCCCAATCTGAGCAACAAAGAAGAATTACTGTGAGAAAACTTAACGTCGAAAAGCTACAATTGCAAGAGACCGCCAGACTCTTCGCTGAACGCGTATCCCGAAATCCCTCAATCACCCCTATGCCGCCAGCATCAAGTGCCAAAGACCAGTGGCAACGCTTTCAACATGCCATCAGAAACGCCGCGACTGATGTGCTGGATCTCGCTCGCCCACCACCGCGAAACCCCTGGTTTGACGAAGAATGCCGGCGAGTGCATGCAGCAAAACAAGAGGCATACAAAGCGGCGCTGCAAAGGAAGATGAGAGCTGCTCGTGAGCTCTACGAGCAAAAGAGACGGGAAGAACATCGGCTTCTCCAAAATAAAAAGAAAGAAATGAGAAGCGCGCGTTTGAGAATATCGAGAGTCTATACTCCAGGAACAATGTACGGAAGTTTTACCAAAAGGTAAAAAGAACGTGTCAGAGAAGCAATACCCGTACAGAAACCTGTAGAGATGAGAATGGAAACCTCGTAGTAGAATCACAGTCGGTGCTGAGAATATGGAAAAACTACTTCTGCAGACTGTATAACGGCGACGAAGACCAACATCCCGCTGTCAGGCAGAATGAAGCATTCAACATGGACGATGATAGTCAAAATTTCCGTCCACCTGACCAAAACGAAGTGAGGATAGCAATATCCAAGCTAAAATCGAACACGGCTGCTGGACCTGACGGTTTACCGGCCGAACTTTTCAAGGCAGCTGGGGATGAATTGGTAGAGTGCATACACCAACTTATTTCTAATATTTGGTCAGAGGAGGGTATGCCTGATGAATGGAATCTCAGCATCGTTTGCCCGATCCACAAGAAAGGAGACCCCCTCAACTGCGCCAATTATAGAGGCATCAGTCTCCTCAACATCGCGTACAAGATCTTTTCTGCGATATTGTGTGAACGCCTGAAACCTTTTATCAACAGCCTGATTGGACCCTATCAGTGCGGTTTCAGGCCAGGAAAGTCCACCATCGATCAAATCTTCACACTTCGGCAGATCCTGGAGAAAACCCAAGAATTCCAAATCGATACTCACCACCTCTTTATCGATTTCAAACCCGCCTATGACAGCATCTATAGAGAAGAGCTTTATAGAGCCATGTCTAGTTTTGACATCCCTGCCAAACTTGTCCGCCTGTGCAGGCTGACGATGGAGAACGCTCGCTGCTCCATCAAGGTCGGTAATGACCTCACCGAGACCTTTGATGTCAAAAAAGGCTTTAGACAAGCTGACGCGCTGTCATGTGACTTCTTCAATATTGTACTTGAACGGATTGTGCGGAACTCACAAGCCAACACCGGAGGCACAATCTATTACAAGTCTGTACAACTGCTTGCATACGTCGACGATATAGACATTATCGGAAGATCTCAGCGGGCTGTCACCGGTGCTTTTGCAAGCATTGAGGCGGAAGCGGCCAAAATGGGTTTGGCGATAAACGAGGGCAAAACCAAGTATATGCTGTCAACTAGAATGGAAAACCAACATCGACGAATTGGACAAAACGTCACCGTGGGCAGCTATAACTTCGAGGTAGTAAGGGACTTTGTCTACCTTGGCTCTGCTATAAATTCAGCAAACAAAATCAGCGCAGAAATCAATCGAAGAATAACTCTTGCCAATCGCTGTTTTTTTGGGCTTATAAGGCAATTCAACAGTAAAGCCCTATCTCTAACAACTAAGGAGACTCTATATAAGACCTTGATCATCCCAGTCCTGCTTTACGGCGCTGAAACATGGACTTTATTAAAAGAGGATGAAGATATCCTTGGTCGCTTCGAGAGAAAAATTCTTCGTAAGATTTTCGGTCCCGTTTGCGTTGACGGGTTTTGGAGGAGAAGATTCAATCACGAACTATACGAGCTGTACAGCGACATCGACCTAGTCAAAAAACTGCGTATTGGACGTCTGAGATGGCTAGGACATGTAGAGCGAATGGACACCAACGCTCCGGCCCGCAGAGTCTTCGAATCTAACCCCGAGGGACGACGCAGTAGAGGGAATTATCGCCGTAGGTGGCGCGCACAAGTTCAAGAGGACCTCGACCAACTTGGAGTGCGCAACTGGAGGCAATTAGCTAAAGACCGAGCTAAATGGAGAGGCTTGTTGGTTGAGGCCCAGGTTCACCCCGAACTGTAGCGCCACCTAAGTAAGTAAGTAAGCAAGGAAGTACGTCCACGACAAGATGGCGGAAGTAGGCGCGGCAACAGCAGCTACAGAGGCGAAGCAACTTTCGAAGCAGAAGTGGCAAAACAGATGGAACGCTGAAACGAGGGAAAGGTGGACCTACCGGTTGATCAGAGACGTTACTGTATGGATGGAGCGGGAGCACGGTGAAGTGAATTATTATATCACACAGTTTCTTACCGGACATGGTGTCTTCAACCGGTACCTGCACAAGATGAATTTATTTAAATTTAAATTTATTATTAGCTTAATACAAGCTCAAAAAAAAACTTAAACAATCTAAACTTACAACTAGCGGCAAAAAAACTTAGAAACTAAAATTTAAACTAACAGCATTTTGGAGAGAAGGGAGGAGGTAGAGGGCGTGAAAGGGCGTGGGGTAGGTGAAACGCAAATAATTGTTTTTTTTTTTTTTTTATTTTATTTTTTATTTTTAATTAATCTCTTAAAAACTATCTTAAATGCTAGGGAGGAAGAAGGTCATGAGGTCATGAGGTGTGGAGGGATTTTCTAAGGGAGGAAAGACTGCAATGAAAGTCTAGGGTGTTCTGTGCGTTGTTGGCAAGACGTAACATTCTGGTGATTGGTTCGAAGTGGCCGTAGTTGGTGCGGTGGTAAGGAAGACAAAAGAGGGGTACAGTCCTAAGGTTACGAGGGTTTGTGCGAAGGGAAATCATTTCTAGTAGAGCGGGGGAATCGATCGATCCGGTTAATAATTGGTGCACGAAGAGTATGTCGGCAACCTCACGACGTTTTGTAAGGGTTTGCAGGTTAATCAATTTTAGCCGATTTTCGTAGGGGGGTAAGATATAGTTTTCGGCCCATGGGAGACCGCGTAAGGCAAAGCGGATAAACCTACGCTGCACAGTTTCGATTCTAAGGGAGTGGGTGTCGTGATAAGGTGACCAAACTTGGCTGGCATATTCGAGGTGGGGTCTGACAAAGGTGATATAAAGGGATTTAGTTACGTAAGGGTTCGAGAATTCTTTAGACCAGCGTTTTATGAAGCCGAGAGAAGAATTGGCCTTGTGTATAATTTGATCAAAGTGGGAACGGAAGTTTAGTTCCTTATCACAAATAATACCCAAATCGCGTATACAGGAGACTGGGGGAACGGGCTTATTATTAAAGTTATAGCTTCTAAGGGGAGGGGGGAGGCGCTTACAGGAGAATGTTATGGATTGACATTTGGCGACATTAAGTTCTAAGAAGTTTTTTACGCACCATGTGTGGAATGAATTTAGATCGTTTTGAAGTAACAGTGAGTCGTTGGGGGTAGATATAACCTTGATGATTTTCATGTCATCCGCGTAAATAGACAGATCTGAGTCTTTTAATATGTGACCAACATCGTTTATAGTTAAGACAAAGATCAGCGGACCAAGATGACTGCCTTGAGGAACCCCGGAAGTGGCATCAATGGGAACGGAGATTGAAAAACGGAAGAGAACCCTGTATTGGCGATTCTCGAGGTACGATCTCAGCCATGAAATGAAAGAGGGTGGGAAACCGAGGGCATTAAGTTTAAGGTAAATAGTTCGGAGACAGATTTTATCAAACGCTTTGGTGAAGTCGGTGGTAATAACATCCACTTCATTGCCTTCCTCTAATGCTTGCAGTGTTTTGGAAACAAATTCGGTTAGTCGTAGTGGACCTACCCTTTAAAAAACCGTGCTGTTGTGGGGTAAAAATGGATTTGCAGTGGAAATACAGTGAGTCGTATACAATGCTTTCGAAGAGCTTGGGGATAGAGGAGAGTTTGGCTATGGGAAAATGAAGGAGTCCTTCCATAATTTAGGGAAAACGGCTTGAGAGAGTGAGAGTCGAAAAAGAGTTGTAAGGGGCTGGCACAGGACGTTGACACATTTTTTTATGAAAATGGCAGGTAGACCATCGGGACCGGGGGAAAAGTCATCCTTGAGTCTAATAATATTTTCTCGCACCATATCAGACCTAATGTCAATTGAGACTAGGGAGGTTTGTGGGCAGTTACTCAGGTAGGAGAAATAGTCAAGGTCCGGATCGTGTACATGGTCACTGTACGAAAGAGTGAAAAAGGTCGCAAAGAGGTTGGCGATTTCTTTAGGGTCAGCAGGAGATGTATTAAGTAACTTTAGACTGGAAGGGAAACCATCGGACTTCCTTTTGACGTTAATAAATTGGTAAAAGCGCCTAGGATCTGTGATTAGACTTAATTGCATTCTATCAAGGTATTCGCGATAAAGGGATTCGCAGAGGTTGGAAAAACGGTAGTAAGCTTGTTGGTAGTATGCGAAATCTGAGGCAGATCTGGATTTCAAGAAAGTTTTCCATAATTTGTTTCTAACATTACGAAGAGAACGCAATTCACTATTATACCAGGGAGGGGATGACGAGCAGTTTTTTCGAGGCACATAAGGGACAGATTGGAGAAGACAGTCAAAGATTGCTGTGTAGAAGAATGCAAGAGCGATATCAATGGGGGTGTTGACGTTTAGAAAGAGGCTGGAATCTATGTTATTGACTAAGCTATTAAGTTTAACGAAGTCAGCTTTACGAAAGTTGAAGGAGAAAGAGTTTTCAAAATCAACAGTGGTGTGGTCGATTTCATACGAAAAGGCAAGAGCGAGAGGTGGGTGATAGTGGTCTAGGGTGGAGAGAAGATGGTTACTTGCGGTAACCAAAGAATTATGAGCGTTGGATGAGAAAATAAGATCTAACTGCCTACCTAAGTTGTTCGTTATGCCACTAATCTGAAAAAGGCCGGAGTCAAAAAGACGATCAGTCAGGAGGGTTTCCTTTTCCGAGGAGGAGTTAGTAGGAACAAAGGATGATTCGTCCTCCGATGGAGATCATTGCAAAAGGGGAAGGTTGAGGTCGCCAACAATTATAAAATCGTCATCAGGATCAGCGATATCTAACAGAGAGTCCACTGTATCAACGACCTGCTGGTATGCTTGGGCGGTTTGAGAAGGGCGAATATAACAAAAAATATAAATATAACAGCAAACAATATATATGCTCCGTCTAGATACAGATAGTTTAACACGTACGAATTCAAATGAGGTTGTGTTAGTGAGTTTGACGAGGGTTGCATCAAGGTGATTATGAATAGCTATAAGAACACCGCGGCCAAAGGAGAGGTCTTCATTTTCCTGGCCGTCAGCGCGGAAGACTACGAAATCAGAAGTAAATAATTCACTGTTAAGATAGTAGGGACAAAGGTTGGTTTCGGTTAGGGCAAAAATGTCGTAGGGAAGTGATTGTGAGTTCAAGTGCACCATCGAGGTTTTGGTGCGAAGTCCTCTGACATTCTGATAGTAGAGTGAAAGGAGCTTTGGGGCAATTACGACGGATTGAGATGGATCGACTGGAATTGAGTTAGGGACGAAAATATTTGTTGTGGTTACTGATGAGAAAATAAGGAGCACAGCCTGCCAATACGCAGACTCTCTGGAAGACAATGCGTATCACACTTTTTTTTTTTACCTGGGGCCTTATTTTGTATTGCGTTTCTATAGCAAATGTAATACAAACTTAATTTTCAAGTAGTTTAAGTGACGTTTGATAGATGTTTTGACAATCTAACTTTCGGAAATTTTTGATTTTGAGTTGGAAGCACTTACACCCAATCCGAGAACCATACAAAATACCAATTCATTTTAGAATCGGATTACATTTCCGAATGGCAATCCGAATCCGAAAGCAGTACAAAATAAGTCTCCTATAACAGGTGGGTAGCAGAAAGAAATAGTCTGGAGTCAGAGATAGGCAACTCTTCACCAGAAAATTCCGTAAACAAGATGGTCTTGAGTATCGACATGCGGAATAAAATATCTTTATTCATTGAGACGGTACTCAAATTGACAAAGAGAGAAGAGGAAGTAAATACACCCTCAGTAAGTTTACCAAATTGGTGAAAGCCTTATCGGCAAGATAATATAAACCCGCACCAGGAGAAAAATGTGAAAAAGCTGGTCCCCAGAGGGGGAAGAAAACGTTACCACTCTGAAGTAATGCTAAAGCGGTTTCGAAGTGGATGGTGTCGGGTTAAAAAGGGGTTAAAGGTAGTTTTTTCAGTGAGTAGGAGTCTCGCAATACTTGAAACGGGACTAGTCTCACTAGAAGTGGTTTTCGAGATTGCAAGTTGTCCTGAGAAAAAAGAAACCATCACCCGGTGGGCTAGTAGCATTGGATTTCACATAAAACTTTAAGCAACAGCCTAACTTCCTCTACAAATCTACGACTATGTAGTCGAACTAATTGCTAATTATCTGGTTGTTACAGTCCTTTAGTTGTTCCTACTTTACGAAACTAATTTAATTTTTAACCAACTTTTCTCCAAAAGTTTTTTAGATAAGACTACTCACTACTCATAAGATAACTCACTGAAAAAACAGGCTGAAAGAGTGTCCGCGGAGTGTAGCTTATTATTATTATTATTTGTGCAGGGTTATTTTGCACTGCCACCTAATGGTCTATTGTGCTCCCTGCTAATACCTTGGGGAGGTTTGTTCCCACGTTAGAGTCTCCTTCGCAATTGCAATTCCTGAGGAATTGTGTTTGAAGGTCATATACTCTTACTTTGCCTTGGCGAGAATAGTTCACCTTAGAGCTCTTTCTCCAGACCAGTTCCTTTTAAGAATCTGAGAATGAGAAGTTGGTCCATGGTTGGCATATCCTCTTCTGATACTTGGTATTTGCCCAAGTATTTCAATGTTTTGTGGGTCAGTGCCCCACAGGACCCCAGAAGGTGTTTCGGAGTCTCACATGACTCGTTGCAGAATCTGCAAAGGAGAATCTGTTAGGATCCGTAGGTTATTCTTGCTAAGGCAGATGCAGGCTTCGAATCTTTTCCGGTTGTAACATCCCAGTAGTTTCTTAGCTTGCCTCAGGCCTGTGGTGTTGTTCCAGGTTCTTGCCCTGTCTTCTCTCTCCATTTCCCTGAATTTCTCGCGTATGGTGTGTTCCCCCATTCTACAGAATGGTTCAGGTCCAATGAAGGGTTCTGCGGCCCCTTGTGTTGCCAAGGCGTCTGCAGCTTCGTTAGTTTTTATCCCGATGTGACCGGGTATCCAGTAAAGTGTAACTTTATTGTTTCTGCCCAATTCATTAAGCTTGCATAGGCATTCCCACACAAGTTTTGACTTAATGACATAGGAGTCAAGTGCTTTGATAGCTGCTTGGCTGTCAGAGAGTATTGATATGTCGCAGTTACTGTATCCCTTTCTGTGATTGAGTTGGATGCATCTGTTTATAGCACATATTTCAGCTTGAAAGATGCTGGTGTACTTGCCCATAGGTTCTGAGTGCTTGGTCCTTGGCCCAAATACGCCCGCCCCTGTTCCCTCTCCAGTTCTCGAACCGTCTGTATACCACTTTATCGTGTGGCTGCCCAGTCCATACATCGTGGATTCATTGCTCCACTCTTTCTTGTTACTTAACTTTGTACTAAAGTTTTTCACAAAGTTAAATTTCCTGATACTGTCGTCCCTGGGGACGACCAGAAGGGGAAGTTTTTTGAGAAGTGCATCGTATTCTCTCGTACCAACACATTTCTCCTTTCCGATACCTTCTTTTGCCATCCTTAGGATCGTCCGCTGTGTATTTTGCTCCACTACAAGATGGAGCGGTGTTAGCTCCAGGAGTACTTCCCTGGCTGCAGTTGGACACGTTCGCATGGCCCCAGTGATGCAGAGGCACGCAAGTCTTTGCACTTTAGTGAGTGTCTCCCTCGTAGTGACTTAGAGGGTCACTCTCCTATCACATAGGGTTTCCTCGAATTTCTCCCTGGCAATTTGTACAATGTCATCAGCGTAGGCTTGACAGTTAATTCCAAGGCTTGTTCATTTTTCAAGAAGTTTTCTTTTTTTGCCCTTCTTAACTCCTTGTTGTAGTTTGTGAGTGCCGCCCTGTAGCTTTGCCAATCCCCATTACGCTTTGCTCTGTTAAACAGCTTGCGTGTAATTTTTTTAGTTGCTGCTCCACCATGGCACATATTTCCCACCCTTTCTGTTGCTTATGGTGCAACTCGATTCGAACGCGTTTGTAATCGCGGTACTAATGCCCTCTACTGCGTTTTCTAACTCTAGATAGTGTGCTGGAGCCCTCGTCAGATCAATATGCTCCAGATTACTGTCTAGGGTTTCTTTAAAAACCTCCCAATTTGTTTTTCTTGGGTTCCTGACTGGATTTCTTGTGATACATGAACTATCTAACTCAAACACAATAATTCTATGGTCAGATAATGACCGCTCATCTGATACTTTCCAGTTCCTGACTAACCTACTGATGCTCGGACTACCCAGCGTGAGGTCAAGAACTTCCTGTCTAACTCTAGTAACAAAGGTTGGGGTATTCCCTACATTATATATATCAAGGGATGAACAAAGAATTAATTCTAGTAAAGACTCTCATCCCTGGTATTGGTGTCGGTGCTCCCCCATATAATATTGTGAGCATTGGCGTCACATCCAATCAGCAGCGGCATTTGGAGCTTGTTACAGTGCTCCACTAAGCGCTGCAGTTCTGTTGGGACAGCTGGTTCATCCACAGCACAGTATGCAGAGGCGATGATGATGGTGCGGTGTACTTCGTCGATGTTCAGGGAAACCTGTAATGGCACCAAGTCTCGCGTCGCAAATTCTGAAAGTAGGAGAAAGTCAATTTTGTTATTGATAAGGATACATGCCCTTGGATTTGTCACCCTTATATCCCAAATTACCTTTGCATCCTTGCATGACAGTCCTTTGACTCCTCCTTTCAAGATTCATGGCTCCTGAATCAATACAATGCCCATGTTTTGTTTGGTAAACATCCTAGCTATTGCGGCTGATGCCGCTATGGCGCGGTGGATGTTTACCTGGGCGACCTTTATTTTACTGGTGGAGGTCATCGAGCTAGTGTTCGTCGGGGGCTGTTGCCCCACCCTTCACCAGCAGAATCTCTTCTTCCTCCAGGTTAATGTTCAAAGGGAGAGAGATTACTGTACTGTTTATGTCCTCCTCAGATAACGAATCATCTGAGATGGACATAAATTCATCTGCGCTCCGAGCGCCCCGTTCTGCAGTTGCAGTTGGTGCTTCGACCGTCAGCGGAACTGGATGCTTCACTTCCGGCGATGTCTCCTCTGAGGCTGGTTTCGAGCTGGTACTATGCCCTGCGCTCTCCCCCAGCTTCCTGATTCCACCCACCGTCACTCTGCCAAACCGATAGCTCAGAGAGCAGTTTTGAGCCTTAATGGCTCTCTCGACTCTTGTTCGATTCCGAGAGCCAGTATCTGCCCAGTCCCCTCGTTGCGACCATACAAAACCTTCCATGCCTTGATGTTCAGGCCATCATTCTGCGCTTCTAGGAGTGCCAAAGGGGTTTGGTAATCCTGATCCACGCTGCGTGGTAGGAAGACGGTGATGGAATGGGCACGTGGTATTTCCGCACTGCCGCATGCAGTAAGGCCCACCCCTTTCCAACCCTTCAGTTTGGGAGCTACGGTCTTTAGCCATTCTACAGTTTGTGGAGTCTCGCAGTCGACCAGTAGCATGCCATTCTTAAAATGAACGCCCTGGAACTTGAGCTTATGCTCCCATCCCAGGATCAATTTCGCCATGATGGCGTTCTCGAGTGTTTTGAGGTCCTCAGCATCGAGCATTTCCTGTGGGTAATTCACAGGAAGTACTGCAACCTGCTCAGCCTTTGCGGCCTCAGCATGTCTTCCACAACCCGGAGCTGCCCCAGCAGCCACAGCATAGCTTCTGCCAGCTGAGACAGCGCTAGCATTCGCAGGCTCTGCCTGGGGCCTCTCAGCGCTCTCCTCGGTCCTCAGCCTTTTCTGTACATTACATGCAGGAGGTGTTATGGCATTACTGCCCCTCTTGGCTGATGGCACAGCGGTGGAGTCGGGCTTTGCCCTATGCTCCTCCGCCTTTTTCCTGGCATCCTCAGGTGCAAGGCCCTTTTCGAGGTAGCGCAGGTACCATCGAGATCCCGCACCGCTCAGACCCTTTCTCAGGGGGTTATCTTTGCCTCCCGGTTGCCCAGGTGGCGGCATCGGCGGGCAAGCTCGCTTCCTCTTGGTCGGTGCGGCATTGGATTGAGGAACTGTAGGTGTCCGAGCTATGCCCGAACTCCTTGCCTCATTATCCGCCTTAACCACTTTGCCCAAGGGTCGGGGGTCTAGAGCTTGGCTCCCACCCTCCGTTTTGGCACGTTCCAAGCGCGCTGCTGTTTTTGACGGCTCAGGGATTTTCCTTGAGGACATAGCAGCTGCTTGGCTGGTGCTTGGTTGCACTCGCCTAAAGCCTCCCTCAGTGTAGCTTATTACAATAATATAACTAGGTCCGTGTCCCGGCACATATCACGCCAAAACTACTTTACAGATTTTAATAAAACTTTGGCGTTACTCGTATATACTTTAGAAGCTTAGTCCTTATCTTTAATTAGAATTATTGCGATATTTCTCAAAATGATTAAGATAATAAAATAAATAAAAACAGACATTAAAAAAAAAACATGCTACTCGTAATCTTAGCATTTTTTAGTACTGTTTTCTTTAGTACAAAAAAAATAATTTCTTTTTGTTAGGCGCACGCCGGGTACCCACTAAAATATAAAAGATAAACACATTGGACACGCTTGGGAAGTTACAGAAAATTTAATTGTCTATTTTTTTTTTATATTTTGCGTGCATTCAAGGGGTTATGAACACCCTCTGTTTTTTTTTACATAGTGCGGGCATTGGAAAGGATAAATAGAGAGAGAGAGATTGATTTAGCGGTTTAAAACTGAGTCGATATGCTGCAGAAAAACTCCGGGGGTGGCGTCCAGATAGCTGGAGAGATTTTTGTTATTTCTGTCTTTACTTCTGATTCACAGTATTTTTTGCCCGATCACCTGATGTCATAGGAACATCAATAATCCAATTTTAACCCAGGCGAAAACGATGACGTTTTTCCTTCTGTAGCTAAAATTCTTATATAGTTAATATTACTGTGGATCACGCAGCCAAAGTTGCAGGCATTAGTCAGATAGTTACTCATAAGCCTATACTTCACAACCAATTCGATATTAGGACAGAAGGACTGCTGCGGTGGCACAGAGTGTGCGCGAGAACCAAAACGTATCAATTAAGCATCGTTCTCAAGAATTTGACCTTTCATCAAACGGCCAACGGCATAATCGGGCCTTATTTTTTCAAAGATAAGCGATAAGGTCGTTGACTGTTCCCAGGGAGCGGTACCGGGCCAAGATAACCGAGTTTGTTTGGCCGGAAATTGATAGTGTGGGTATTGGCGATGAGTGGTTTCAACAGGACAGGCCACACATCGAGCGAAATGCTGAATATATTGAAGACGACGTTTCCGGGTCGCGTAATCTCATGAAGAGCATGTGTCAATTAGCCACCAAGATCCTACGATTTGACGCCCTTAGACTATTTTCTTTAATGTTACGTTATATCTTTAGTTTATGCCAATAAGCCAGCAATAATTGCCAACGTTGAGGACAACGTTGTTCGCGTCATTATTGGCGAGATTGAGGCGATCTTATGTGCCCGAGTCATCCAAAATTGGACCTCTCGTATTACCACAGCAAAGCCGTGGATGCCATTTGAACGATATTATTTCTAAAACATGTCGAAGGTTATTTAGCTTGAAATAAAAAGATCCGCTATACCTCAAACACAACATGTTTTACTTAAATTCGAAGATGTATTGCGCTTAATGAATGACCCTTTACAATATGTTCTTTCGAGTAAATAAGTGGTACAAATTTAACAAATTAAACTGACACATGAAACAAAAGATTACAAATTTCTTGAAGTGTCTGTACACCTGTTTTTATTTTCTAAACCCTTAGACCTAGAAACAATCCTAATCTCATCTGAAATGCAGCCCTATATTCTTGCTGTAGATCATACTTTTAATATGAGTTTTTCATTGCCTTTTCCAGAATTTCTTAGAAGTGTCCAATTCGTATGCAGTTCAAACTTATAAAACCTTTCCTTCCTTAAATCTAAGGCAACCAAAAATTATTCGACGCCAAAATATATTTCTAATTCGACGGAAAGAACCATAGCTAGCCATAAACCTTCATCCCTTTAACCGTGTCAGAAGAATTTTTTTCTTCCATTTTAAATCGATTTTAATGTACACTTCCTGAAAAGTCTATTCGACCCGTCGCCAAAACTAATTGCAATCGTATCGCAATAGTATCGCAAATTTATGACCCGGTTTGACTGTCTTTGCTAGGTAATGACTTGTCATCGGTCGATTTAGTTTCCCAAAAGGTTTCGATTCACAACCTTGAATTCCTTTGCGTTGACTTAAAAATAAATTGATGCGCAAGACAGGTAGGTACCTCCAGTAATTTGAATAAATCATCAACCGAGTACCTGTCCGCTAATCAGTTCTAAACAAAAAAAAGTGTTTTCTTTGTTTAACTTATCGGAGTCATAAATGAATTTTGTACAAACTTTTTTGCCATGTTCACTTAATTTTATTGGGCTCTTTGGAATCAAAGCAAAGAAAGTAAGTGAAGTCTACCTGACTCACATAATCACCTGTATAACACAGATACTATGTACCTCTACCTGTATTCTAGTGAGATTCTTTTCTTCTTTCTTCTTCAGATACTAATACACAGCAACATCAGTATTGAGTAGCATATACCTGAAAAAATACCTCTGGAGGAAAAAGAACTCAAAGATACAATCGTTGGCTTAAGAAGAGTGACAAACTTGAACCGCGGCTCAGAAAGAAGAAAGTTATCGCGAAAGTTAGACGTGCTACTAGAACTCGGTGCTCATCATATCCAAGATCGCTGTTGTCATCCCCTCGACTCGCTCTCTCTCTCTCCTCGCTTGGAGGAATAAAATTAATTCAGTTTGTGTGGCACTCATTGTGTGCTAGATAGAAATTTTTATAGACTTGACTTGGCAGTTTGAACAGTGAAGGCGCCAGGAGAAGTTCTAAAGTGTACTGACTTGTCTTATTTAATTAAAAGTGTAAAAATGTGGATTAATAGGCTGCTGGTGTTGGCGTTTCTATGCGTCAACATATCCTTTGCTCATACGACTCAACGACCTAGTCGCGATGCCGATGATTCAAATCCACTGCTAGATATGGCATCGGTTTTCATTCAGGAAGCATTGAATAATCAAGGCGGAAATTCGGGTGGTGGTGGCGGTGGTTCCGGTCTGGCGGGTGTTGCCTCGCTTATCGGTTCGTTCATGCAGGCGACTAACGATGGTAGCACTGGAAAATCATCAGGCTCAGGAGCTATGCAAATTATCTCCGGTTTGGGTAGTTTGCTTGCGGCCAATGCCAATGGAGGCGGAAATTCAGGTGGTGGTGGATTCGATCCTTCGATTATTGGAAATGTAATTGAAATGTTCACCAACAATGATGCGGCCGACGATGATGGTGGAGCGCGACGAAAACGGGACGCGGGAAAGCAACAAGATTCAGGAATTGGCTTGGACTCGATTCTACAAATTGCATCGATGTTCATGAGCACACAGCAGCCGCAACAGAGGCAACAGCAAAATCATAACCAACAGAAGAGATCGATAAATAATAACAATGTCGATCAAGATAATGGTCTCATGAGTCTGCTGCCGATGGTTATGCAAGCGATTAGTTCCTTCAGTGGACCAGAAGGCCAACGTACCCAAGAGAGGCATAAAGATCATGCATGGGTGCTTCCGCCATACTTGGAGCATGTTCATGTGCTGTGGGATCATTTTTCGAATTCCGATTTGGCTGATGCGCTTTACCAGAAATCTGGAGTGAACGCAATTTTAAAGGTTCGTCTATAGTGCACTTGTGCTTGTTTGTGTGTGTGTGTGTTTTCGTTGCTTGCATGACAAGTAGTTTCTTTGCCGAATGACCTGAATTGTATGAATTTTAATGTTTTATCTGTTTGTTTCATTTTTATGGCTAATTAGGGATTTAAAGGTCGTGACGGAAAATTGGATTATGACAAACTCTTCGAATCGCTCAACAATCAGTCATTCCGTCGCCGATGGATTAAGGCGGCAACACTGTATCTGGCAGATTGGGCTAATTATCTTGCCGATCCTGAGGTTTATCTGAAGTAAGTACAACATTTTATTATTTTTACTTATTTGAACATTACATACCTTGTGTATTCCATTAAGTTGACAAGTTCTGAGTCGATAGTCGTTAAAAGTGTTGCCATTGACAACTATTCAGAATCGGTTTTTGATTTTTTTTTAATCAAATAAATAGAAACCATATCCTGAACATAGAGTCTGTCATACAGTCCATAGTGGGCCACGGCTTTTAAACCTGTCACTCTGGTATGGATTGGACCTCGATGCATCAGTGTAGTTGCTGTTTCTTAAGAGAACAGGAATTTCTTGTTATATTCTATCCTAATTGTGTGGCAATAAACACGAAGAGGAGGATAATTATTTCACATTTATGGATGAATTATGAATAGGATTCCATTGATTAACTTAATTTTTGTTGGCGAATTGAGATAAATTTATACAATCTAGGCTAAGTGGTCTTCATTTTGCAGTAACGTCACTGACAGCTTGTCATATCTGAACAACCAGTCAGTCTTAGCTCTATGCTACTGAGAATCCTATTGCTATGGGCTCTCATACTTCTGATTCGGACGTAATATAGAAAGTCGTCATTTAACCAATTTATTCCCGTGGCGGTATGCCTGCTAACCAGTGTGATCAGAATGGAGTTCCACACTGGATTACATTTTAATTCAAATGAAATATATTTTTCACAAAAAAAAAATTTTTGTATTTTATTTTAATCAAACAAAATATTATCCATTTAATGTTTGTTTATAATTCTTTCACTCAAGAATGAATATTCCAATTGCAATGAAATTTCGACTGACGTGTCAGGCTTTCTCGCTGAAATAGCATAAGCCATTCATGACCACTCTTCGTTAAAAGGCGACGGAATAATAATCATGTAAGGGAAACAAAATTGGAGAAAATATGGTGCTCCGAAGATACATATGTACATACAAGTGCGTGTAAAAATGAAGTAAATATAAAAGAAGACTTATTAGCATTAAGTAGGAGAAGAGAAGAATCTGCGATGGCATACTCCATATGTACAGCGTGTGCTTTTTATATTTTCCAGGTCGATGCTTTTTTTTTGACTTACTGTAACCATTTTTCAAATTTTTTTCGTAGACCGATTATTTAGTTTATAACAATTATGTATGACAGTCAACTGCCAGCCTCTGGTTGTGGTGCTTGCTCTTTTAACGATATTTTACATAATATTTTGGCACATTTCGGGTATAAACTGTGTGATAATGTTGTTCTTTGTGGGCGCCGTGGCGTAAGTGGTTAGTGTCACTATACACGAGGTTCCAAGTTCGAATCCCAGAAAACATCAAAAAGTTTTTTCACGATCCCACCTCTCGCGAGCGTCTGACAAACATCCGAGAGTATAGTTGTCACGAAAAAGCTTCTCAAATCACCGTTCGGACTCGGCATTAAACTGTAGGTCCCTTCCATTCGTGTGAAAAATATAACGCACACAACATGAGTGGTTGCGAGAAGCTAGGCTCTGGCACTTTAAAGCGCTGTTGCGCCAAATATTTGTAATTGTAATGTTGTTCTTTAGTATTGGAATTGTGGTTGGCTTGTTGCCGAAGACGTTTCCCTTTAAGTAACCCCAAAGGAAGAAGTTGTGAGCGGACAAATCAGGGGATCGAGCGGCCAATCGATATCACATCTGTTTGACATCATGCGGTCGAGAAAAATTTCTCGCAAAACATCCCGTATCGTTGAACCATGACTTTTTGCAACAGGCCACGGTAGCGATCACCAGCAATTATGCAGTAACTCTACGAGGGTGTAAAGGTCGTTGATATATTAATTCAGGATTTTCAGTGGATAACTCGAAATGAGCTTCAATGAGTCAATAGAATTTTACACAGGTCGAATCTTTTTTGATAATTTTAAGCAAACTTGCCGTAGGCACTTTACATTTTTATGTACTGCGTCTACCGGAGGTGCTCGGACTTTCATCAATATTGCCTCTCACTGAGGCAATATTTTGTGCCGTACGTACACTACGAACTCGGCCGGACTTTACCTTACCGGTCAGTGTATAATGAGTTTTAAAGTTATTCGTTATACGTTGACATGCTGGGCAAATGATTTAAATAAAAGGAGAAGTCCGCACATTTCTTCGTGTTTTCACACGTGAACGATTATTTATCCTCCTGAGACCCAAGACCAAGTTATGTATTTTTCATTAACAAGACCTTTTTTTTATAACTTAATACCACCTATAATTACATAAATTTCAGTCAAAAAAAAAAAAAATATTACCACCACCCCGTTGGGAATAGGGGGTGGTATCATCAGTAATACTTTGGGTTTCAAATAGTATTAAAAGATATGATTTTAATATAGGAAAATGTTTTTTATTTAAATAAGAAATTTCGACAAAACGTTTCACTTTTATTATATTTAAGTGTGGTAATTAAAAAAATCAGTTTCGGTTTACATTGAAACAAAGGAATATGTTACATTCCGAACATTTTACAAACGTCAAATGATCGCAGCCCTTATAACGACATTTCGATCTATTGTTTTGGTTCCGCTTCGCACATGTTGGCAAATGTTTAGCTTCCTTTGTCCTTTTTGAGGCATAAGGAATAGGTTCGATTAGTCTATGTTTCCTACTAGTAGTTGGCGTTTGTTCTATGGGATTAGGAGTATTTCGAGAACTTCGATTCGGGCTACTGCGTGTAAAATGTGCTGCATGAGGACTTAAACATTGCGGCACAGAGGATCCTTGTTCTGAATAAATTAAATGCTTTGCCGAGTCAAGGTTAAAGCCTAAATATTGTTCAATATCTTTTGTCTGAAGCCCAGATTTCGCGGCATCTTCTCTGTATTGTATCCACCCTGCAAAGTCGAAGAAATGAAAGATTGACCTCACTGTCCATTTGCCAGATCTTCCCCGCATAGGATACTTGCCGATAATGCGATCCAATAAATCAATGCCGCCCATAAATTTGTTATATTGTTTTATAGCCACTGGTTGTGGAATATCAATGTAAGCTCCTTCTTTCTTGCTCCAACGGCGGCATACTCCCAGTGGTTGAACAGCAGCTTCTGTTGAAGCAACATGAATCGGTTTACTATCCAATGACTTGACAACAGAAATATTACCATCACTTCCTACAATGCAATCGTGACTGCCTCTACCTGCCTTTTGTAACATGCCATCTGTCTTCAATAAAACACGTTGTCTGGTAGATCGCTGTTTGTTTGGTTTTTGGTATTCAGGCACCCGATTTTTCTTTAGAGTTCCAGTCGCCTTGATTTCTATTTTTAGCAAGACATCAAGAATTGGAATTGACGTGAAATACCTGTCTATGAAAATGGATGAACCCATGGACAGTGTGTCCACGAGTTTCAATACAAATCGTCCACCAAGATACAATTTTTCAGGTGTAGGATATAAAGCAGAGTTAACTGTAGTACCCTTTCCCTAATAAAAGTACAAATATAATGGAAGGCCTGTAGGATTAGCCATTATGAAAACTTTTATGCCTTCTGGGTTTGGCTTCCGTTTTACTACTTGTAATTTACCTGTAAACGGGATTATTTGCCCATCAATGGCGACGTGCTTTTCTCTTCTATTCTCTCGGCAGCCTTTTTCTATTCTAGAAACGAGAGGGCGTATTTTCCAAATCTTCTCGACATCCCGAGTACTTTGGTCAACAGTTTAATCATTTACAACCTTTAAATTTGGCCTAAGTTGAAAAAAAAGGTTACGAGTGATGGTGTTTACTATGTAAGGCACTTTTGTTTCTAATGCCGAGTACATCCTCAATCGTGGCAGCCCAAGTACGCTCATAGCCATAGAGCATCCGAAGAACTGCCATAGTTCATTAGGTGTCATGTTCAAAGATTGGCAGTCCTCAATACGCTACAAAGATTTGTACACTCAGACATAATTTCAATTAAACTACTATCAATGTATTGAGAAAAGTATTCAAGTGGGCTATTGACACATGAGCTAGGGTCAAATGAAACATCCAACTGATCATCGTCAGGAGTAAAATTAAAGTATATTTCCATCGTATACGATCGCTGCGAGAAGATTGGGGCTCGACGCGTAAAGACGACAGAGGCTCATCGTCAGATTCGCTCCATTCCTTTTCTTCTATGGGCGGCACCGATTCCTGTTGGCTTGCTTGAAGATCAGCTTCATCATCGCTACCTTCATCTTCAAAGTCTGACAAGTCAAAATTTATCAAGTCCTCTATATCTTTAGCTTTTAAATGACCTGTAAAATAAAACAAAAGAAGTGCCTAGTGCCCAAGAGATAGATAGATAGATTTATATTGTTGAGAGGTGCAAGTGCACTGCGACCTATAAAATATCTATTGTGCCCCCCTTACTAAGGTTCTAGCCGATGATATACTCGGTCTAGAGCACTTCCTCCAGTCCAGCTGCTACAGCAAACCGGAGTATCTTCAGTGGATCCAGCGAAGGCAAATCCGTTTCTGATAGGAGGTAGGCACCAAGGTAATTCCTTCTTTTGTGGATCAGTGCTTCGCATTCCATAAGAAGGTGCGCTGGTGTTTCTGCGAAGTCCCTGCAGAATCTGCAGTGTCCGTCTCCCTCTATTCCCAGTTTCCTAAGGTGCTCCTTAAGTCTGCAGTGACCTGTTAACATGCCCGCCAAGATGCGAAGCCGATTCTTACTAACTCTTAGGCAGGCTCTGCTTCTTTTCTGGTTGTATTTCCCCAGAAGTTCCTTTGCCTGTCTTATTTGGGGGATATCGTCCCAATGTTTGGCCCATTTGTTCTCTTCTTCTTTCCTTAAGTCTTCCCTTATTTTGCGGGGTCCTATCCCACAGAAGGGTTCTGGTCCAAGGAATGGCGTGTCTGATCCGTTTCTAGCTAGCTCATCAGCTGCTTCGTTCCCCTCTACTCCTACATGTCCTGGTACCCAGTAGAGAGTTACTTTGTTTGTTTCTCCCAGTTTGTTGATCCTGGTGAGACACTCCCATACCAGTTTGGATCTGATCTCATGCGAGGTCAGTGCTTTAATAGCGGCTTGGCTGTCTGATAGTATCGCGATGTCCTGCCCGCGATATTTCCTGTCTAAGTTGAATTGCGCGCATCTTTCGATCGCGTGAACTTCTGCTTGAAATATGCTGGGGAATGTTCCCAGTGATTCTGAGTATCTAGTCCTGGGCCAGTAGATGTTTTCGATCCGTCTGTGTACTATTTAATTGTGTGTTGTTTGAGTTGGTATTTATCGGATTCGCTGCTCCAATCTCTTTTGTTGCTCAGCTTTGAGTCAAATTTCCTTTCAAAGCAGTATTTCTTGACCATATCATCTCTGGGCCAGTCCAGAAGCGGCACCGATTTGGATAGGGTTACTCGCTCTTTATTTGCGATGCATGTTCCTTTCCCGATGCCCTCTTTGCTGATTCTTAAAATGGTCTCCTTGGCGATTCGCTCTAGCACTATGTGTAGTGGAGGTATCCCTACGATCACTTCTAGAGCTGCTGTGGGACAGGTTCGCATGGCTCCTGTTATACATATACAGGCTAATCTTTGCACTTTGTTGAGGAATGTCCTCGTCGTGGTTAGTCTAGATCTAGATATAGATGATGATGGGTCTTACTATCATCAGATACATCCATCTCAGTGTGGCTGGGCTACAACCCCAGGTCTTTCCTGAAATGTTTTTGCACACCATAAGTGCTCTGGTGGCTTTGGTTACCACAGTTTCTACATGTTCTCTCCAGAGGAGTTTGCTGTCTAGTGTTAGACCTAGATACTTGACCTGTTTCTGTGGGTCAACTCTGATCCCTTCCAACAGGATGGGTTGCATACGCTTTAACTGTGTTTTCTTGGTGAAGGGTATCACAGTGGTTTTGGTAGGGTTCACTCTGAGTCCTACCGTTTTACACCACTTCTGTGTGATTCGTAGACCCCTCTGAATGATTTCGCATAGCGTTTCTTCAAATTTTCCTCTTGCGACAATGACTATATCGTCGGCGTACCCCTGGCACGTAATGCCGGCACCTGTCAATTTGTGCAGTAGTTCATCTGCTACTAAGCTCCACATCAATGGTGATAATACCCCTCCTTGTGGACAGCCTCTAGTGGTGCTTATTGTGATGGTTTTTTGACCCACCTCTATCTCAGCAGTCCTAGTTCTTAGCATCTCACACATCCAGTTACTTGTGGTATGATTTACTCCTTTTATTTCGAGACCCCTCCTAATTGCTTCGTGGGAGGTGTTATCGAAGGCTCCTTCGATGTCTAGAAATGCGCGTACTGCTGTTTCCTTGCTTTCCAGTGTATCCTGAACCCAACTTGTCAGCTGGTAGAGCGCAGTTTCGGTGGATCTTCCTGCTCTGTAGGCATGTTGATTGTGGTGGAGAGGTATTCTTAGGTGATTATCTATGACCTTTTCTAGCGTCTTTAACATAAATGAGGTCAAGCTGATGGGCCTAAAGGATTTTGGTGAAGTGGTGTCTCTTTTTCCCACTTTGGGAATGAATATGACCTTTGCCCTTCTCCATATTCTTGGTATATGCCCAAGTGCGACGCTGCTTCTCAATAGTCCTAGGAGGTGTGGCATAATGATTTCCTGGCCTTGTTGTAGTAGGGCAGGGAATATTCCAACCGCTCCCGGTGCTTTAAACGGCTGGAAGGTGTTCAGAGCCCAACTTAGCCTTTGATTCGTGCAGATGTCTCTTGCCATCGCCCAGTCCTCTCTCCTGGGCCTTTTATGTCTTACTAGTACATCTGTGCTGCTGTAGATTGAGCTACCCGGGAAGTGTGTCTCTAATAGTAGAAGGGCCCTCTGCTCTTCATCTTCGGTATAGCTGCCATCTTGCTTTTTCAGTGAGCCAGGCGCGCCTGCTTTCTCCTTAGCCAGTGCTTTATGTAACCTGGCCGCTGCAGGGGTTGACGCTATGTTCTCACAGAATGCTCTGAAGCTATTTCTTTTAGCTTTTCTGATTTCCAAGTTGTATCTTGTTAATTGCTCGGTGTATGTTTGCCAGTCTCCGTCACGCTTTGCTTTATTAAAGAGCTTGCGCACCTTTGATCTTAGGTCGACTAGCGTTTTGTTCCACCAGGGAATATCCTTCGGATCTTTCTTACGGCTAATAGGGCAGCTGCTTTCAAATGCATCTTTGATCGCCCTGTTAACCACTTCTACGTTGCTTTCCAGTTCTAGGAAGTGGCTCGCCGTTTTCTTTCCTTTCACATTTAATAGGTTCCACTCGAGTGTAGACCTATATCTGTCCCAGTCAGTTTTGCGGGGGTTTCTTTTCGGGGTAACCTCCTTACTGAGACCTTCTATGTTAAAGGTGATGATCCTGTGGTCCGACATGGACGGCTCGTCAGAAACATTCCAACCTGTAATGCAGTTACTAATACTCGGGCTGCCGAGTGTAATATCTAGAACCTCTTCCCTTACCCTAGTTACGAAAGTTGGTGTAGTTCCCACATTCAAAATATCTAGGTTTTCATTAATAATGAATTCGAGAAGGCGCTCACCTCTAGCGTTGTTGTCGCTACTGCCCCATTCCAGACAATGGGCGTTGGCATCGCATCCTAGCAGAAGTGGCAGTTTGTGCCTTCTGCAGTGTCTCACTAGCCTTTGAACTTCTTCTGGCGGTGCCTCCCCGCCTCCGTCGAAGTAGGCCGAAGCAATTACAATGGCGCAGTGGGTGCCTCCTACGTTAATGAAGGCCTGGATAGCTGTCAAATCCTGCGTCATGTACTCTGAAAGACATAAGAATTTTATGTTTTTACTGATTAGTATGCAGGCCCTGGGGAGGTCCTGTCTATTATCCCAGATTACCTGTGCATTCTTGCTTGAGAGACCTCTTACCTTTCCCCTAGTGCCTAGTGCCCAAAGGATCATCTATAATATTGCTTCAAAAGCTTCAAAATGACTTATTAAACTTGAAACTTTGAGTAAAAAATGAACAGTAATGTTAAATATACAGTTTAAACTACAATAAATATTTAAAACAAAACACTAGCAAATAACTTCATAAAATTAATGCTTACCCTTGCGCAAAGTCGACATGGTGGCAACGCAAAAAAAAATCAAACTTCAACTGATTGCAATTGACGTAATTTGACAACTAGAGAAATGCCACGTGGCTCAAAAACAAGATAATAGCTCTCCAAACTGTCTCCCCAAAAGGTTCTACCGAATTGCAAGAGATGGCGTGGAAAAAAATTCTAAACTAAATGTATCACTGGTGATACCGGGAGTCACAGGAGGTTATATAAAATGTTTTCATAACTTCAACAACTTCAACTTGAAGCGTTAGATACTCTACAATATATTATTTACGACTGCTTTTTACGCCTGTAAAATGTGAACTGACGAACGGCAACCAAGCCAAATTGGGCCTCAGACAATATCAACCTGAACATAAAACCACCCTTTGGCATGATTTTGATTTCATGCAGCTTCCCATAATCGTTTTATTTCACGGTTACCACAGAAGTTCATCAGTTTCGTGGAATATTTTTCATATTAGTGGGTGTTTTGGAATATGCTTTCTAAGTTGTCTTATATTTATAACTTGTCAAGTTTTTCATACACCAGCGAAGCCGGATAGAATAGGTAGCATGTTTCAAAGAATTTTTCAGCCATTTAATTCATCCATTTAAAGAATATAAAAATCAGAAATCCTATAAATTTTCGTCTTGTAGTTCAAACTGAATTTTAAGTATCTTGGTATTGCCAAACGAAAATCCTGTCTGTAAACTTATGTTCAATCTGTTAGATTACGTTTATGAGAACTTGTGGAAAATTACACCAATCGAATGTTTTTTTTTGCAATCTATACAATACATATAAAAAAATGATAACTAGGGTCGTGTCCCGCCACGCATCACGTACAAACTACTAAGCAGATTTTAATGAAACTTAGCCGTTATATACATAGTTACCTTTGAGGTTAGTATACAATACATGGTGGAATGGAGATGTTAAGAGCGCAATTAAGACCAAGAAAAAGTTTTGGAAGGACTACCTACAAGATAATACCAACACAAAGTATGAAGCCTACAAAGAACAGAGAAAACAAGTTAAGTAAATAGTTCTAGAAGCCAAACAAAAATGTTGGGAAAACTTTGGAAAACTAATGGAATTAATGAATGGAACTAATGGAATGGATTTTCTACAGGATGCTCAAATCACTTAAAAATGGAAAAGATTTTAAATTACAATTAATAAAAGCAAAAGATGGAAGGGTACTTTCAGAAGAAAAACAAATCGTAAATAGATGGAAGGAATACTTTGAAGATCTACTGAACACAACAGAAGGGGATGAGGACACGCGTACAAATAGAATATTGATGACGGAAGGAACATACAGGGAAGAACTAAGCCAAGAAAATACTATTACCATTAAAGATCTAAACACAGCGCTCAAGAGGATTAAGATAGTAAAGGCTCCGGGTATCGATGAGATTGCGCCAGAATATATTTTATACCTAGGAGAAGAAGGTAAAAAAGAGCTGCTAGGAATACTAAGCATGGTGTGGACCAGATTGCAGATCCCAGAGGATTGGAAATACGGAGTTATCCTGCCTATTTATAAGAAAGGAGACACAAAAGATTGTGGAAATTATAGAGGTATCACTCTGCCCTCCACGGCTCTAAAAGTTTACGAGACCATATTAGAGAGTAGGCTCAGAAAGACGGTGTAAGAACATCTATCAGAGGTACAAAGCGGACGATCACATCTTCACGGTGCAGCAAATTCTAGAAGAAAAACTGGCACAAAAATAAGGAAGTGTACGCATGCTTCATAGACATGAAGAAGGCATTCGACACGGTTAGTAGAAACAAAATTTGCACAAGTCTAAATAATAAAGGTGTGGATCAAGGTCTTGTGAGAGCTGTCAAAAGCATTTATAAAGACATCTACAACGTTGTCAGAACCAGCAATAGAATGTCGGAAAAATTCAAAACGTCAGAAGGTGTCAGACAGGGAAGTGTTTTAAGTCCTCTTCTATTCATCTGTGCAATAGACGACGCTATACGATACTGCCAAGAAAAAATGGAAAGCTTCATAGTTGGATATTGGCACTTGAGACCGATCTCTATACAGGCCTGCGCTTTTGCAGATGACATAGTGCTATTCGCAAACTCAAAGAAAGTCCTGGAGAAGAATCTGAAAGTCTGGAAAGATACTCTGGCTTCACAAAAACTAGAATTGAGCATCGAAAAAACAAAAGTTATGGTAATTTGTAACGGAACGAAGGTAATAAATATGAGCGTGGATGGAGAAATCATCGAACAGGTAGAAAGATACAAATAACTGGGTAGTGTTTTCAACTACAGAGGTAGCTCGGAAGACAAATTAAAGGCTACGATCCTATTGGCTAATAGATCTAATAGCTAATAGTTTTTAGATCACAAACAAATAACCCGAAGAACAAAAATATCCATATTCAAGCCGATGTACCTTCCCGTATTACTGCACGGAGGAGAAAACTGGACCCTCTCAGAAAGGCAAGAAAAACAGATACAAGCGATGGAAATGAAGTACCTGAGAAGAGTGCTAGGAATAAGACGAATCGAGAGGAAAAGAAACGAGGACATAAGGAACGAACTTAACGTGGAACCCGCCAAAAGGAGCCTGGAAGATAAAAAAACTCAAATGGTTTGGACACCTGGTGCGGATGGATGAAAACAGACAAGTCAAAAAAATATGGGAAGCAAAACCTGAAGGAATAAACAAGAGAGGAAGACCCAGAACAACTTGGAACGGAGCACCAGAAAAGATTATAAGGAAAGCTGGAGAAAGCTGGAGCTCGGCAAAAGAAACGACAAGAGATAGAAACCACTGGAGAGAGTTCTTAAAAAAGAGGAAGATAGAAACCTGGGGCAGAACCTCGACACCTTAAGGGTAAAAGAGGAGCGGATTATGTATGTATGTATGTATGTACCTTTGAGGTTTAGTCCTTATCTCCAATGAGAATTATTACGATATTTCTCAAGGGGATTCAGATATTAAAATAAATAAACACAGAGATAAAACTATACATTAGCAAAGTTTGGAAAGTTTAGAAAAAATTTCTTTGCTTACTTATGGGGCACAAATTTATAGATACAATATAATATTTTGACGCAGGTGATAACGATACCGTTTGATGTTTTCCTTCTGTAGGTAAAGTACGTACTTATTGTGGACCATGCAAATAAAGTCGGGGGATCTGCTAGTTTTTTTTTCTTTTTTTTGTAAAATTGAAAACCCTTTCAAGACAACTTGTCCGAATCTGCACCAGCGTTGCCACTCGAAAAGAGATCACATATCTCGCAGTCGATTCGTGAAACCAGTGCAGTAGATTGCAGTTGGTTGGTTGGTTAGGATCGGCCCTCGATGAGGATGCCGTTCCATTGTACTGCCGATGTGTAAGGTGAGTGGGATATCCTCATACTCTACGAATCACTTGCTTCGTTGTATGAATGCGTTCATTTTAGCCGTGCAGGCGTTGCTGAGATCATCTAGATCGTGGAAAAAGTATTCACTAAGGGTGGCCTTCCTAATGTTGGAGCGCAGGACAAGCGCACAGGTAGTGACTAATGGTCTCTTCTTCCTCTTTATCGTTACAACTTCCGCAGAAATCGTTGTAGGGGATACCTGGTCTTCCTATGACGCATTGTCCGATGAGAACGTTTGTTATTTTGAAGAGGCTTCCTCTCCTGTGTTTCAGAAGTCTGATGGACCTAGATTGGCGCTTTGATATTGATAATGCTTATGCTGTTTGCACCAGAGGAGCCTTGTTGAGCCAGTTCGTCAGCTGCACAATTCCGCGATATGTTACAGAGATCTGGTACCCAGCAAAGGTTGAGGTTGTACTGACCAGCTATCTCGTTAAGAGATCCGCGGTAGTCTTTTACTGCGTTAGATCTCGTAGTGCTGGATGCGAGGGATTTGATTGCTGCCTGACTATCGACGTAGATAACAATATCCAATGTTAATAGCGTGTTAGCCGCTAGCCAGTCAGCGGCTTGGCCAACAGCGGTAATTTCGGCTGGAGAAACGCTGCAGTGGTTTGGTAGGTTAAAAGAGAGGTGTATGTCCAGGTTTTCTGAGAAGATTCCGGCACCAACTCCATCCTTGCTTTTGGACATGTTCGTGAAAATTGACAGCGATTCGTCGTATAGTACATCGCGTTGTGTCCACTCAGCTCTGTCCGGTATTGAGTGTATGTATCCCCTGTTGAAGTCAAAGTCAGTGGGCTGGTGGTCAGTGGAAATGGGGAGATGACGATGCATCATAGGTATTTTGGCGTGTCCCGTGTGTTGCTCTTTTCATTGCTTGGAGCCTCTCAGTCTTATTGCAGAGCCAATAACCAATTGTTTACTGACGATGTCGATTGGAAGTAGGTGATGCATGGTTTGGCGCGCCGCTGTGGGAAAAGTTCTCAGTGCACCATTATGGATAAGTTGGACTTTTACTATCGACTTGTATAGCCAGTGCATAATGCTCGGTTAGATTGCAGTAAACCGTACTGCATATTCAGGCACTTTATGTAGTGACAAATAAAGCGAACATGTTCTTTTTTTAATTCAAATACTCCTGTGTGCTGCTTTTTGCTAGTGTTACACATCTATAGCATATGTGTTACCCATGATACAACTAATGACTTACGTATGCTTGTCAAGAAGAAGTGACGCCACGAAGGCGCGTGAATGAAGTCGTCCAATATTTGTATGCCTCTATGACGAGGGTCATCACAATGGAACTTTACTGGTCTAAGCGTGTCTGCATCGTGGTGCAGACAGCCAATCTAACCTAACCTATGACGAGTGGTTGCGGGAAGCTAGGCCCAAGAAACTAACTTTCAATGCGATTTTTTTTACAGATACAAAATCTTTTATTACGTGTTGGTATGTTTGGTTACTTATGGTCCAAATAGAATAGATCATCTAAATAGAAAAAGGATACCTAAGTACAGAGAAAATGTCCTGAGGCAGTAATGTCCAATTAATGGTACATACTTTCGTATGCGTCGATTCTTGAAAAATAATGTAAGAATTAGATGCGCAAACCATGAGCAGCTTATAATAGAAGTGTTTGCTTTTTAATAAAAAAAATAAAAAAGAGAACACCTAATGGGACATATATGTCCCGTCAGTATTGAAAGGATGAAAGAGCTGTTGCGCCAAATATATATAACGGATGGGCCATCTAGTGATTTATTTTTAAATCATAGGTTATTTTGACACTGACAGCTGTTTCCCGCTCGAAATCTTAGCAGAAAGTCAGTATCATACCTCCGCGAAACGAAATGAGTCACTTCACGCTTGAACAACATTGGGAAATATTGAAAACTTATTCCCAAAGTGAGTGCTGTGTAGCCCAAACAGTGCATTTTTTGAAAAGAAGTTTTGGCCGAAATGAAGCATCCACCTTCCACCGCCTGCCGTACGCAAGTTTGTGCAAAAAGTTCGTGAGACTGGTATGCTAGTGGACAACGCTCATGGTCCCCGTCGTCGTACGAGACGTTAAATAATTCAACGCGAAAAGAAGTCTAGAGTTATGAAATTATCATAAATGTTTATGATGGCTTTTTACACATTTTCCATATTTTATGAGGTTAAATCGTAATTTAATTGAGCACTCTCGATGGTCATTTTGTAAATGGGAAGAACGTGATTTTGACTTCATTGATCACTCGTCAGATTAAATTCTGCCCACTATCGGCTGAGTATACCTAATTTACGTCATAAGCGAGACATACAAGTGCGCATATCTTCAAGTTTGTCGAGAATACCAAAATTATATAGCTGGACTCTTTAAATATCGTCATAAGCAAGGTTGCCACTCCTTAAAAGCATACTAATGAAATATTGATAAAAAAAAAAACTTAACAATGTCCACAATGATGAAAATAATAAAGGACAATATAGTAGTTCTTGAGAGAGGACGATGTATGGTATAGATTTGCAAATAGAGTTTGTTTTGACATTAAAGAGAAAGCTTAAGGCTACTAAAGCATGGTTTGTTGATTAGTAAAGAGTTTGGACATAACAAAGACTGATAGGGGAATTCCTTCAAACTAAGAGCAAGCCAAATGATTTAATCAGTCGCACTTTTGGCTTAGGAAATCACTAATCCTTTGTTTAAAGCGATACAGATAAAGGATTCGTTCCAGAAAGCGGAAAGGATTAACTTTCATTTGCTCTCATGCACCTCATATCCACTATGTTTACTTTGATCCATTTCCAGAATAATCTGCGCTACCAGTGAAAAGTCACACAAGTTTCTAATCGTATCTATCAGGTTGTAACATACTCGTCAGTATTCCGCGAATTGTTTGACCTTGACGAAAAAAAATACCCTAAGAGCTTCTTGGACATCATTTCGAGATCTAAAATCTATTTCATCAAGAAAGTTTTGCAGATTTCGGAACAAGTGGAAATCTGAAGGTGTTAAATCGGGAGAATAAGGCGGGTGCCCCATTTTTTTTTCCAACCGAACTCCTGTAACTGTGTGCAAATGGTTCTAGATGTATGAAAGCGATTATTATCCTGATGGAATAGAAAGTCCCTTCGATTAACCAGACCTGGCCGTTTCTACTCTAGTGCCGATCTAATCTGCATAGCTGTTGACAGTAGATTTCTGCAGTTAATGTCTGGTTATGAGGCAACATCTCAAAGTGGATTGTTCCCTCAGCATCCCACCATACACACAGTAACACCTTGAGCGGGTGAAGTCCATCTCTGGGATGTTGTGCTACTGTCTTCCGGACTAAGCCATTGGTGGCGATGTTTAATGTTATCGTAAATAATCCATTGTTCAACTCTAGTAACGATCCAGTGATAAAACCCCTCTTGATGGTGACGCGACAGAAGCATAGTGCAAGCATTGATTCTTTGCTAAAGATTAGCCTGCGATAGGGTGCGGTGCCCATTTTTCCAACTTTTCCCATCTTCGTTAGTTGTCTATGGATGGTCATATGGCTTAGGTTAGGTTAGGTTAGGTATGTGGGCTGGCAGGGAGGGACGCTCTCTGCCACACTCAGGTCAGCGTTGACCGGCGCCCATGGGGGAAAAAGTAATCCCTTACCCAATGAAACTAAAAACTACTAACTCAGTCACTTACTTCATTTCTGCATACAAACCACCCTGATGATTTGATGAAGTTCAACATCTTTTCTGTTGAAACGCCGGAGAGTTCCTCGAGATCCTGGAAGAAATATTTACCAAGGAACTTTTTCCTGGAGTGTTGAAGACTCGGACAGTGTCACAGGAAGTGGGTTGTGTCCTCAAAAACTTCCTCGCCATCACAGCCTCTGCAGAGTTCCTCCTCCGTCAGGCGTAGTTTCTTCAAGTGGTACCGCAGAGTGTTGTGCCCCGTGATGATGCCCACGAGGGTGGAAAGGGATTTCCTATCTTTACGGATGATTCTCTCGGTCTTTGCTTTGTCGAAAGATGGCCATAGCTTCCTAGTGATGGCGCAAGTTTCCATGGAGTTCCATCTTGTGTTCGCCTCCTCAGTGGCTTTATTCCCTGCAGCGAGCTTGAGTGTGCAAGGCGGGACACACACAGATGGGTCAACTTGTTCTGTTGGGGCTGCTGAGCCGTTTCTCGCCAGCTCGTCGGCTTTCTCATTGCCTGGGATACCATCGTGTCCAGGGACCCAACAGAGCGATACCTTGTGCTGTGTTCCAAGAACCCTGAGCTCTTCTCGACAACACTTCACAAGCTTCTATTTAATTTCTATGGCAGTAATCGCTTTTATAGCTGCCTGACTGTCGATAAAGATGGTGATACCTTCTGGCGGTATTGCCCTTACCACAGACTCACGGGCGGCTGTTGCCACTGCTAAGACCTCTGCTTGGAAAACACTGCTGTGGTCTGTAAGTCGTATGGATTTTGATACATCTAGAGGGTCGGAGAAGATACCTGATCCTACACCAGTGCTCATTTTTGAACTATCTGTATAGATGGCTTTAGATTCGGCATTAGGCATATGACCGCTTTTCCAATCTTCCCTGCTAGGGTAGGCGGTAGAGAAAGGCCTTGTAAAGTCTAAATATGGCGTCATGTAATCCGTTACGGACATGAGGCCAAAGTAATCGAGTAGGATCATCGAGTGACCTGTTCTGCTTGGTTTCCAGTTCGCTGATTGACTCATTCTCATAGCATTAATGGCTGCTGATGTTCGTAAAAAGATGTCTAGTGGTAGCAGATTGAGGATAGCCTCGAGTCCTGCGGTTGGGGTTGTCCTCATTGCACTGGTGATGCCAATGCACGCTAGTCTTTAAACTTTGGTGATTGCCTTTAAGTTGGTGGATTTTTTGACAGCTGGCCACCATACCAGATTGCCGTAAGTCAGTATGGGTCTAACTATAGCCGTATACATCCATAGTATGATTTTGGGGGATGGTCCCCAGGTTCTACCAAAAGTTTTACTACATGAGTAAAAGGCTATTGTTGCTTTCTTAATTCTTTCCTCAATATTTAATCTCCAATTGAGCTTTTTGTCAAGTACAAGGCCCAGGTATTTTGCGCTATCGGACAATCTGAGTGGGATACCATCAACAGAAGGTGTACTAAACTCCGGTATTTTCCTCTTATTCGTAAAAAGTACGAGTTCGGTTTTTTGGGGATTAACCTTTAGACCGCAGCTCCTGGCCCATATGCTAAGAATGTTTAGGGCTCCGTCAAGTTGTTCGCTAAGGGTAGGCAGGAATTTACCTGTTGCAAGCAGCACGACGTCATCCGCGTACGCTGTAGCTCTGACCCCAGGGCATATGGCTTATTTTGAGTTCTCTTGTGAGTTCCCTTGCCTTAAGAGTGGGATTTCTTTCGGCGGTGAAATTGAGGAGCTCATCGTCTAGCTCTTCTGGCCTACCCGAACGAGGTTTATCGTTTGACATTTCTAAACTTTGCTGACCAACGCCGATACTTGGACCCGCTGAGGACACCCTCTCCATACACATTTTGAATTTCTCTAGAGGCTTCACTTCCATTCTGATATGCTCTTCCGATACATCCATTTCAAAATCCAATTAAAAATGCTTACCATGATGCTAACACAACGAAATTTTGAGACTGAATGAGCAATTATATCCCAAATACTTATTTCAATTCGGTTCAAGCATTAAATTAGTCTTCTGCATGTTATGGCAATTGGAAAGTAACACAAAAAAAAAAAGCACGCAATACCTTACCTATGTTACAATCTGATATATTTAAAATCGCACTCTTAGAGCGTAGAAGCTTATATACGAGAACTTTGCCACATAAAGTTTTCATAAATCTAGTTTTTAGAACATCATTACTTTAAACAATGTGAAAAGTATTCATTTATATTCCTACGTATACCCCCTTTGAATACGTACGAAATTCCATAGCAATTATAACTTTGTGGCTTAAGTTTTATGGCGAATATTAATCTGACGCTGATTAGAGCCGGAAATCGGCGCAAGCATTCGGCTTAAACATTTTGGCTCAGCATCCAAGAAGTCCACTTTACGGTATTAGGATAGTCAAATGCATATTATACCTTAACTCTACCTACTAATATTTCCCCAACTTTTAACAGAGCATAGTCTTATGTGGGAATGAGCTGATTCGTCATGCGTATAGATAAGTCTTTTTTTAATGCATTCTCTAGAGCTAGCATTTATAAAACGTAGGATTCCTTATAAAGTTTACTGAGTTAAACGCGAATTTGTGTTCTATAACTTTCTGTCAAATCAGGAATTAATTTAAGGTTTGTGTACTCTACAGTACAAGGATACGTTATGATCTCTGTGAGAAATCTACATATACATATGTATAAAGCAGCTCAAAATTTCAAAAGTAAAGTGCTTGCCAAATACATCAATCCTTTAAAGATACTCCTTTGTGAAATATAGTATGGTGTAAAGGCCACAAATTCTTTAATCAATTTGTGAATTTACCACTCCATTTAAATTGTACATCAAGTAGCTCACTCACTCATGTTCTGTATCCCCTTGTAGGTCCTAGGGCCTCTTCTGTGCCCTCGCGCGATCGTGTACGGCAATGTGCCTCACCCCTCCCCAACTTTTCTTCAATTGTCGTGCTTCCTTCACGACTGTTCCGCGCCATCTACCCCTCGGACCGCCAGGTATTCTGCCATTCTGGCTTAAAGGGTTCTGTTGCATAGAGTTGGGCCAGAAAATCCTTAAGATGTTGCGCGGACACCTCTTATCGAACGTTTGCAGCTTTCTACTCGTAGTGATAGTAATGGTCACTCTCCATGTTCTGCATCCATATAAGAGCACGGATTCAACGTTGGAGTGGAGCAGTCTTAGCTCGGTGTACAAACTGATTGCATTGCTTTGCCATATTTTGGACTACATCCAACGCGGACTTTACTTTGGCGATCCTGTCGGCTATATCCAGCTGGGTTCCGCCATCGGTCGAGGCAATACTTCCAATTTACTGGAAATCCTCTAGCCTTTGTATTAGTTGTCAAACAATGCATATTTGTATTGGTTGACTTTGAAAAGGCATTCGACAGACAACCACGAGATCTGATATGGGTGGCGCTAAGACATCGAGGGGTTCCAGAAATCTATGTACAGATGATCATGGACATGTACGAGGGAGCAAAGACAAGAGTAAGATGCCCCGCTGGAGTAACCGAAGAGTTCCCAATCAAAATCGGGGTGCATCAGGGAAGCGTTTTAAGTCCTTTGCTCTTTATTACAGTCCTTGATTATCTGCTTGAAGGTAAAGTGATGGACCCCAAGGTACATCAGTTATTCTTTGTTGACGATGGAGCCATCATAAGTGAAGAGCCTACATCCCTGCAACGAGCACTTGATGTGTGGGTGGACGTTCTGGAGGGAAATGGGTATCGCATTAGTTCAAAAAAGACAGAGTACTTGTGCTGCCCGTTCTCTGATCCACTCAGGCCTATTCGAGACATTTATTTGTATGGAACAGTGCTTCCCAAGTGCGAAAAGTTCAAATATCTGGGATCTATGATCAATAGCAAAGCAACTTGTGATGACGATATCAATCATCGCGTAAGCGTAGGGTGGATGAAGTGGCGAGAAAATTCCGCTATCTTCTGTAAGAGAGAAATGCCCCCAAGTTAAAAGGAAGGCTCTATACCGCAGTTGTGCGTCCAGCGCTCACATACGGTTCACAATGTTGGACGATGTACAAAAAGTATGAGACAAAATTAACGGCAGTTGAGATGAAGATGTTTTGCATGACAGTAGGAGTGACAAAGCTTGATCGAATAAGAAGTTCGAAGTTCCGTGGAAGCCTTCACTTCAAGGAAACCATAGTACAAAAGATAGAGCGCAACCGGCTCAGCTGGTATTGCCACGTTCAAAGAAGAGATCATTTGAACCCAGTTAAAAAGACAATATCTATGCACGTTCCAAAGACAACGCGATGTAGGAAAGGCGGGCCTATAAACGCCTGGATCAGACAAATGCGACGACATCGGCATTTCATTGGCCTCAGTAACCGAGTGATCCGAAATTGGCAGGCCTGCCGATATTTTCTGAGGTCAAATAAGCGAACCCCACAGGCGGATCAGTAGAAATGCGGTGAAGTGGGAGAGTTGGGATCCCTTATTTTCGGATCATAATCTCGCTGATAAAAGAAAGAAGAAGTCAAACAATGCATATTTGAGCCGATGAGCTTGTGCCGAGGTTAATGATTTTAGTTTTTGCATCAATTTTCAACCCGACGACGCCTGCGTCTCTTCCTTCATCAGCTGTCATTTGATGGAGGTCCATAATTCTGTGAGAGAGTAAGCATACATCGTCAGCGTAGTCAAGATGTTTCAGTTGGGATGTAAGAGCCCATCGAATTCCTCCGTTTCCCATTGACAAAGCTGCATGAAGCACGTCGCTAATCACCAATAGTGATCATTGGTGAAAGAATGCAGCATTGCCTTGCCCCACTTTGAATCTTTAATTCCCCAGACAACTAGCCTCTGTGTTTAACGTGACACTTGGACACATCTCATGTAGCTTTGACAATAGTAAGGTTTTCCAAATAAATTTCCTGTTGACACTATCGAACGCCTAGCGATTTAACGCATTGCATGATGATGATCCACAGGGTGTTGATATAGTCGACACAGGAGGATCCATTGCGTAGTGTATCTTTGAGATGTTGTTTGATTTACTCCAGGATGATTTTAGCTATTATCTTAGCTACAGCAGACAGCACACAGACACCAGTTTTCGCACTGCATTTAATTTCCTTTCTTAGGAAGCATTTGTTGATATATAAAGAAACTTGCTTTGATAGTCACAAATACTTTCGCACCCATATGCACAATTTCGAAACCGATCCTGTAATATACTCGTAATCTTAGGACTTTGTCATTAGTTAGTCGCAAATTGAAGCAACCCAGGACCTAGCATAATGTAGACATGCCACATCGAATCTGCATACAATGTGGTTTGAGAACCCAATGTTTGCTGTGTTTATTGAAAGTCAAGCTTCCAGAGAGCCGCTTTAGGCAGGCTCTAATCTGCTAGTCGCTTGTTAATACTTAAATACCGGGTGAGCTGCTACTATCTGTAAGCCTGAGTTAAGTTAGTGGAAGTACTTCTTTAGGAGACATTCGCTGTTGATGGTCCCAGTTTTACTTCTTTAAATTCTCACATAGGTATTAAGGAGCTTATGAGCAAGAGCCTGTCGTATAGTTACATATTCAATTCGAGTGAATGAGCAAACAAACTAAGCTAACAGGCAGATTAAATCACATGATTAGACAAGTAACAAATACAGATTTTTCACGGGTTAAGGCCACCCAGTCTAATCTCAAGCGTCGACGTTTCTGGATGATTATAGTATCACAATAGGCCTATCTGTTGGTAAAAGTGTGCTCCCGCCACAGCTTGGACAGCCCTTTTACCTAACCTAGGCACGTTGAGCTGGATTAGTATGAGTAGATACATATAGCTGCGGATGAACTTTACTTTACTTTACTTTACTTTACTAGGGCCTTGTACGCACTGCGACCTATAAGATCTATTGTGCCAGCCCGGTGTTTAGCTGAGAATTTGGTTAAGGCTCTTGATAAACCTCAACAAAGCTCCAGGCTCAATATTCTAAAAGTCAGAGGGACTCAATAAAGCCCTTCCGATATGGAGAAGTCTTTTTCTTGCGGCCATGGGGCATTCACAAAGAATATGTTCTGCCATCTCTTTTTGCTCTCCATATAGCCGGCATTCGTCTGTATCTGCTACTCCTATCTTGTGCAGATGGTACCTGAGTGGGCAATGACCAGTCAAGTAGCCTGTTAAGGTTCTTAAGTCCACTTTCCTAAGCTCGAGCAAGTTTTTAGCCTTGCAGCGGTTGAGATTAATGAACTTCTTTGCCTGTCTTAGGCCCTTGAGTTTGGCCCAGTACTCTGTATGATGATCATCTTCCCATTTCTTTATTTTTATGTTAACGCTACTCCGTGCGACTCCAAAATAGGGTTCAGGACCGACTAGTAAGCGACTAGCGCCTCTTCTCGCTAAGCAGTCCGCCCGTTCGTTGCCCTCGAAGCCTTTGTGTCCTGGTATCCAGGCCACAGTGACTGTGTTTTTCGATGCGAGATCTTCGAGTAGTAGTGGGCGCCGTGGCGTAAGTGGTTATTGTGTCGGATCACTACGCATGAGGTTCCAAGTTCGAATCCCAGAAAATACCAAAAAGTTTTTTCACGGTCCCACCTCTCGCGAGCGTCTGACAAACATCCGAGAGTATTGTTGTCACGAAAAAGCTTCTCAAATCGCCGTTCGGATTCGGCATTAAACTGTAGGTCCTTTCCATTCGTGTGAAAAATATAATGCACACAAGATGAGTGGTTGCGAGAAGCTAGGCCCTGGCACTTTAAAGAGCTGTTGCGCCAAATATTTGTATTTATATCTTCGAGTAGGTTTAGACAGTCCCATACAAGTTTTGATCCTACCGTGTACGATTTCAGAGCCATAAGTGCTGCCTGGCTGTCTGAGAGGATATAGATAGGAGTACCCTCGACTCTTCTACTCAGACATTCTCGTACACAGAGCTCGATCGCATGGACTTCCGCCTGAAATATTGTTGGTGATTTCCCAAGCGCAGCCGCACGTTGGAACCTGGGTCCATAAACCCCTGTGCCAGTGCTACCATTTTCCAATTTGGAACCATCTGTGTACCACTTTTGAGAGTTTGGTAAGACTACAAGTCCTTCATTCCTCCATGTGTGGCGATCACCTATAACCACATTGAATTTCCTGGAGAACCGGTATTTCTTGATCATAGTATCTCGGATTTTGAGAATAGGGTCATTTTGAATATAACCTAGAATCTTCAAATGGCCTGTAAAGTTGCCGATTTTAAGGTCCGAGATCTTGGGTAACCTAAGAGCACTCAGCATAGCTTCTTTTTGTGCTGCAACGGTGTGCAACGGTGTGAGGCTAAGCATTGCTCCCATTGCTGCCGTAGGGCACGTTCTCATTGCTCCTGTGATACTCAGATAGGCTAGACGATGTATATTATTCAACTGTTCCTGAGTCTTGGCCTGTAAAGTTTTTGGGCACCAAGCTAACGATGCATAGGTGGCCATGGGTTTGATAATGGCGCTGTACGTCCAATATATTATCTTGGGTTTTAGCCCCCAAGTTTTACCATGTAGGCGCTGGCACATTAACATTGCTCTTGTCGCTTTCTCGGTAACCTTGCTCAGGTGTGAATTCCAGGTAGCTGCGGATGAAACAACCCATACAGCAAGACGTCAAGTTTGTTCGAAATCACGACTTTACTTAACATAAACACAAAAAATTTCAGAGACCTTCAAGCCCCGGTTCAGACATGGCGGAATCCGCGCGGATACTTACTGACTTACTTACTTAGGTGGCGCTAGAGTTCAGGGTGAATCTGGGCCTCAACCAACAAGCCTCTCCATTTAGCTTGGTCTTTAGCTAATTGCCTTCAGCGTACCACCTACGGGGGCCTCTGCTGCGTTGTCTCTCCGGGTTAGATTCGAAGACTCTGGTGGCCGTAGTGTTGGTGTCAATTCACTCTACATGCTCAAGCCATCTCAAACTTTCAATACACAGTTTTTTGACTAGGTCGATGCCCCGTCATTGAATCTTCTCCTTCAGAATCCGTCGACACAAACGGGATCGAATATCTCACGAAGAATTTCTCTCTGGAAGCAACCAAGGATATCTTTATCCGCTTTCAATAAAGTCCATGTTTCAGCGGACTGGGATGATCAGAGTCTTATACAGAATCTCCAGTTGTTCGGGAAAGGGCTTTACTGTCGAATTTCCTTGTTAACCGAAAAAACTGCGATTGGTAAGAGTTATTCTTCGCTTGATGTCTGCGCTGATGGCGTTTTCAGAATTAATAGCTAATTTAAGGTAGATAAAGTCCCTTATTACTTCGAAGTTGTAGCTGCCCACTATGCTTTGCTACACGCCCTAAGCACCTGCATTTGAGGCCGAAGGCCGTCCGGTGTATGAATCTAGGAATGTCCTATAGTATGAAACCCTTTAAACCGCGAAGCCTGCCACCGAAATACTCTTAAGGTGCAGGCGCTTGCTAGACAATAAGCACTTACTCTTAGTGGAGCAACGAAGGAGCGTGAGCAGACAAACACTGCGGAGAAAAGGGTGAAATCTTTTTCACTCGCGAACATTTTTTGTGAATTCGGGTATTTCATAACTTCACAATGTTTCTGATTAAATTATTTCCATCTTTCTGTGCGAATTAATTTCACTGTGGGATGTTAATTCTCATTTGAAGTAAATTCCCGTGAAGTTATTTCCCTGCAGCGATATATTAGAAAGTGACATGAAGCCAAATTGGCATTGTGTCACTTTCATAAATCTCTCATCAGATATCTCGTTAAAAAATCCCTTGGGTCAATTCGGATCCAAACACTTGCGAAACATTGTCAGTCGATTGCGTTTTTATTCAACTAAAACCAGTTTCGAAACCCATCTTACAGGAAGCTTGGAGAACCCAAGTTTCAAATGATGTTTTGCGTCCATTCGTACGAGATTTTTGAAAATTACTTTACTTTACCTGAATTTAAGTACGTGTATGAACCAAAATAAATTCAACACAGAGATGTAACTTCATAGAGTCACTCATAGAATGTTGGGAAATAAGAAAGGGGAAGTACCCATTTAGAATTAAAACTATTTCTATGGTAGGTCGAGAACTTTCCAATTCATCCTTTTACATAGGTGCAAGTGTCTGAAACCAAGTTTTGCAATTTATTTTTTGTCGGTGTCAGATTTTTTGAATAGGCGAGCATTAAAATAATTTCGCCTTATGTGAATGAGCTATGAAGTTACTTATCAATTCTTGAGTTCAAAATTTATGGGTATCTCCGCAGATGCACTTTTGGCGGTGGTTCATAGATGCTGCGGGTGCTTTCAGTGGCATCAGAATCCTTGTTCTTGGACTTCCATGATGCGGGTTAAATAGCGAAGAGTAACAGAAAGTACTAGACATGGATCTCCTGTTATATCTAACAGAAAACTAATTAATATAACTATAATTTTCACAGCGTTCAGTAAATTAACTGGTCAGCTCGCACAACCCAAATGAAGATGATTGGAGTTCATTCGTTCGATCAACAGGTTTATGCAGATAATCAACGGTCTTATGCGGTTAGAGAGATTAAATCTAGCATTAGGCCTCAATAGTCGTTTTCGAGCCCGGATGTCTGAAAACCTTATAACGAATCGATGGCAAACTATTTACATCATGTGCTCGCTAATTGGATACCCAAGAACCAGTTGACCGTAGTATATATTAGAACATGCTTTTTGTCTCTATGAATTTCTCAATATTTAGTATTTTCAAGACTCGTCATTGGTTGAAAGAAATTATTGAAAAACGCCATAAACATTATGGCATACCAGTAGTCCACAATACATTCATTACCACTTTAAAACCAATAACCTCTGTGGGATGAGAAGTATGTAATGTCGGCGCGTCTTTTTAATCAAATTCAAACTACGAAATTGTTTAATTAGCAACACTGACCAACAGTTAAAGGCAAACACATACTTTTTAAGTGCTAAATGAAAAACAGTTAATTTATAGAAAGAAAAAATGCTGCTAACTAAAAGCAAAAACAAACTCTTTACAAGCAGTGCAGAGAACCAGAATAAAGCAGAGCTCTGCATGAGCTTATTGCTTCTTGTCGCTGACGGTTTTCTGTTTGCCTTCGTGCTGGCTGGCTTATATGCCATCGCCATTGTGCCATTGCTGGCTGATGTGGTACCATAATTTTGGAGTCACGGTACAGTTAGTTTCGTGAGTGGAACTGGATTTCTTTTAGCTCTTTCCACTCTTGTATTCTTGCAGCTTCTGCTTCTTCTTTTTCTTCGTTCCATGGTTTCGTGTGTTGGTTGTCCAAAACGAAATAAACAACGTCGACGCAAAGAGAAGGCAAATAAAACCCAAACAGCGATCACGCTCACGATGATCGCGATTGCGATCGCGGCAATCGGTCGGCTCGTTCGCTGTCCATTGCTGACCCAGTTTTTGTTTTGTTTTTTTATTCGTTGAATGGGCGTATAAGATACGACGACAAGAACACCTTAATCCGGTGGTGGTAGTGAAGAACTCTACCCATTTTCCAGATGTGCAGGTATTCTAGATTAAAGCTCACTTCGAAAAGTGTGTCAGAATCCGAGAGGGTACCCGCGCGCACCGCTGCTCGGAGCACTACATCGACTTATGGAGAATGTCGACAGTACTCAATTGAGTATTGCTTTCTATTCGATTTCGCTGATTGTTTTCTGTTTGTTTGGAGCACAGCAGCTGTGTGGCTACTGTTGTACGTTGTTTAATGTCAAGTGATGATAAAAAGGTGGAAATGGAATAAAAGCCATTAGTAGTAATGTACGAATCGTATCCAAAGTCTGAAGAAAGATGAAGTCGAAAACGGAGAAAGAAATACATAACCAGAATATGGGTCAATCGTTGTGCAGATATTTATGTTTTATTCATTGTGGGCTTGATTTTCAAAAAAAATATAAAAATTCCTCTAGAAGATTTGAATGGAATTTAACTTAAAAAGAAAAGAACCAGTGAAAACCGAAAGTGCTTGAATTATTTATTGGTCTGGAGATGTTTATTTTATGTTTTCAAATTAACTGCGTCTCTGCAACAGAATGATGCTTATTGGAGATGGAGAAAAGCGGTAGTGAAAGTGTTGAATATTGTTCAACCCTACTGTGGACTTTAAACTTATTCGACATTTTGAATTAATGTATGCGGAGGACAGCACTAAAAACCATTGAAAAAGAGTGTTAACAGGTTTAAAGAAGAGGGAAGTCGATTTTAGTAGCTACCCAGTCTACTAAGTTATTCAGACTTTTTTCGAAAAAGGTCAAACTTATGGCCTACCGTTATGGATAATCAGTATTCCTTTAAGGGAGAAATCCAAAAAAAAAAAAAAAAAAACAAATACTTAGCGCAACAGCTCTTTAAAGTGCCAGGGCCTAGCTTCTCGCAACCACTCATGTTGTGTGCGTTATATTTTTCACACGAATGGAACTTACTTACTTATGTCCTGTATTCCCTTGTGGGTCCTAGGGCCTCTAATACGCCTACACAATGTGTCTGAGTTCTCCCCAACTTTTCCCTAACTGCCGTGCCTCCTTCTCGACTGTTCTGCGCCATGTTCTCCGCGAACCGCCAGGTCTTCTGCCATCCTGAGTTAGAGGGTTCCATTGCATAGCATGGTTCGCTATGGAGCTGTCACCCTTTCGGAACGTGTGACCAATCCACTGCCACTTCCGCCTTTGGATAGTTGTGCCTATTGGTTCCTGACCCGTTCTCTCGTAAAGGTGTTCGTTAGAGATACGATTGGGCCAGAAAATCCTTAAGATATTGCGCAGACACCTATTAACGAACGTTTGCAGCTTTCTGGTGATAGTAGTGGTCACTCTCCACGTGCTGCAACCATATAGCAGCACGGATTCAACGTTGGAGCGGAACAGTCGTATTTTGGTGCTCAAACTGATTGCTTTGGCGATCCTGTTGGCTATATCCAGTTCGGTTCCACCATCGGTCGAGACAATACTCCCAAGATACTGGAAATCCTCTACTCTCTCTACCGGTTGTGCAATGCATATTTGAGCCGATGAGTTTGTTACAAGGCTGATAATTTTAGTTTTTGCCGTATTAATTTTCAGCCCGACGACACCTGCCTCCCTCTCCACATCTGCTGTCATTTGGTGGGGGTCCATAATTCTGTGGGAGAGTAAGCATACATCGTCTGCGTAGTCAAGATGTTTCAGTTGAGATGTAAGAGTCTATCTTATTCCTCCGTTTTCCGTCGAGAAAGCTACACGAAGCACATCGCTAATCACCAATAGGAATAATATTGGTGAAAGGATACAGCCTTGTCTTACCCCACTTTGGAACTCAAATTCCTCAGACAACCTTCCCCTGTGCAGAACGTGACATTTGGAGCCTTCATATGTAGCTTGGATAATTGCAATTAGTTTATCGGGAATGCCTCTCCTGCGTAAGGCACGCCAAATAAACTCCCTGTTGACACTATTGAACGCCTTCTCAAAATCGATGATCAGCAGGTGCAGTGGCGATCGATATTCAACACACTGTTCGATAATAATCCGCAGGGTGTTGATGTGGTCGGCACAGGAGGATCCAGAGCGGAAACCTGCTTGTTCGGCATCAAGTGTGTCTTCGAGATGTTGTTTGATTCGCTCAAGGATGATTTTAGCTATTATCTTAACTACAGCAGGCAGCACGCAATACCTCTCCAGTTTCCGCACTCCATTAAATTTCCTTTCTTAGGAAGCTTGACGATCATTCCCTTTTTCCACTCGTTAGGAAAGCTCTCAGCTTCCCAAGCTCTCTCTATAAGTGGAAGCAGAAGTTCAGCCGATGTTGTTGGCGTTGCTCGTAAGAGCTCTGCTGGAATACCGTCAAGTCCTACCGCCTTGTTGGTTTTGAGTGTCTTGATCGCGGTAATGATCTCATCTTTACTGGGAGTCGTGGTGCGTATTCGGGAACTTCTCACCTCAGGCATCTCAGTCTGATTTGGGAGCATATCGCTAGCGAATACACGGTTCAAAACCGTAGCAAAATGCTCTTTCCATCTGGAAATGAGTTGGTCCTCATCCGAAATGAGCAAGGAGCCATCTTGGCTTTTCACTGGGTGTTGGCTGGAGCTGCGACCACCTGTCAGCTCTTTCGTGATTCTGTAGACGGTCCTGCTGTCATACCTCCGTGCAGCTTCTTCTGCTTCTGTAGCCAGTGCGTTGATGTAGTTGCGCTTGTCACGTCGTACGCTATGCTGAACTTCTCTCATCTTCATGCGATATAGGGACTCTAGCTCGCTTCTCCCTGCTGCTGGGGTAGCTGCAACGCGAGCTTTCAGCTGTTTTCACTCGTCAATCCGTCTCCAGGTATCCTCGGAAAGCCACGCCCTATGTCTTCCCTGCGATCGACCGACAATTCTTTCAGCACCAGATGTAAAAACATTTTTCACAGCACACCAATGGTCTTGGATGATTGCAGGCATTGAGCTGCTGATTGCTTCCACACCTTGCGAAAAGTGCTCCCTTAATTGTTGGCGCACTGAGGGATCACTAAGTCTATCGATGTTGAACCTAGGCATTCTTGTGTTGTCGTTGGATCTTCGAACTGCAGCAGTGCGTAGTTGGAGAGTAGCTATCATAAGATGGTGATCACGTACTATCCCCACATCTGCCCCTCGCCTGTTTCGGACGTCCAGGAGACTACTTCTAAAGCGGCGGCTGATAGCAAAATGGTCAATGTGGTTGTCGTTGCTTGCCTGTCATTGGAAACCCAGCTGACTTTGTGGCAGGTCTTGTGCTCAAACATGGTGCCACCTATCACAAGGCGGTTGGCATTGTAGAAATCCACAAACCTTTCGCCGTTGTCATTGCGGTTGCCTAGTCCATGCTTCCCGATTACATGTTTGAGCCCTTCGTTGCTGTTGTCTACCTTGGCATTCATATCCCCCATCACTATGACAATGTATCCATTTGGTGTTGTTTTGAAAACGGCGCTTAAGAGATTGTAGAAGCTCTCCTTTTCGTCCTCAGACGAACGATTCGTTGGGGCGTAACACTGTATGATGGTGACGCGTCGTACTCTAGTCCGGAATCTGGCCGTCAAAATCTTATCACCATGAGGCTGCCAGGAAATTAGGCCCTTGTGTGCTGTTGTTGTTAGCAGTAGTCCGACTCCATATTCCCGCGGACTTCCGGATGGTCTTCCAGAATAGAGTAGTACAGTGTTACGCGTTGGAGACTGGTACTCGCCCGCTTCTAACCATCTTACTTCACTTACCCCCAAAATGTCCAGTTTATATCGCATGAATTCGTTTTCCAATTGGAGGAATCTGGCATTGTAAGGACCTTCTCTTCACGAATGGAAGGGACCTACAGTTTAATGCCGAAGCCGAACGGCGATTTGAGAAGCTTTTTCGTGACAACAATACTCTCGGATATTTGTCAGACGCTCGCGAGAGGTGTGACCGTGAAAAAACTTTTTGGTGCTTTCTGGGATTCGAACTTGGAACCTCATGCGTAGTGATTCGACACACTAACCACTTACGCCACGGCGCCCAGCCAAGGGCGAGGAGTGGATTTTCTCCTACCACTCCTTTCTTTTATTACATTGATTGTGTACATACATACATAATGAATATACTCAATGTGGGCGCACAGTATTTTGTAAAGCAAAAGTAGGTTGCTTCATCTGGAGTGTCGCCGAATGCATTTTGTTGTCACTATGTGAAGACAGTACATACTGCCTTACTATGGAAGCAGATAATTAAATAAAAGAATGAATTGGATCAAAAGGGTATAAAGGTAAGTTTATCCTAAGTACTCAAAAGCAAAGTTGTCCATTGTACTTAAACTCCTAGTCAGCACCTAGTCAAATTTCTGCACACTCTTGGTGAATCCCAGATTTTCAACTAGAGAAAGATATGGGATTGGATTGAATTTATCCTTGCAAAGACAAAACACTAACAGAGAAAAAACTCCATTGCATCTTTGCTTGTTCTTCAACGCTGGCAAAACCACTGCACAAGCTTTTTCATATGGCCTACTCCTCTGCACTCTTTCCGAGTAGATGGAAAACAGCATTTGTCCAGCCCGTCTTCTTCCTCCAACTACCAACCCATTGCACTTACGTCTAGGACGACTTCAAGTACGCAATTCATCATATAAACCCTGGTGTTCCCCAAGCCTTCGTTTTGTCTCTGATTCTCTTTCATATTTTTGTTTGATCTCTTGTCTGCTGCTTCTAATCCAATCCTTCGCTGACGACAAAACTCTCAGCTTTTCATATTAGTTCCCAGATTCAGGTCCCAGCTCTTCGGTTGTGGAACTGGAGCAGCAGTAATTTCAGCATAATAAAATGGAGTGCGAGCGAAGAATAGAGTGGAAAGATTCGAAAACACAATGCTTTCTGTCGCTCAAACGAAACTTAAGCCATCAACAATTATCAATGAATGACACTTGCATCTCCGAAACCGAAAGACTTTCCATCCTCAACATGGGTTGAAGATAGCCACATCTATACGTTTGAACTACACCTAAGGTACATCACGGAAACTATGTTCCAATATGATAATAGTAGATTGCCACATCAACTAACCAACATATTGCTAAGGAAAAAAACTTTTTTGGGTCAAGGCACTAAAATAGATATGCAGCAACTTAGGTATGCAATGGAATAGAGAAATGGCCTCACGAGCAGAATGGGAGAACAGGAATATAGAAATCATAAATTAACTGAAGTTGAAAAAACACCAACAGAGATTGCAGAGAGCAGCTGGGAGCAGTGCCCGTATCTACAAACATCTGGACTACACGAAGGCCCAACACTACTTCATTGATAGTAATGATCAAAGCAACATCACATGGATTTTTAAAGCGCGCTGCGACTTAATTTGGCTAAATGGAAATGGATACAATCCAAATGACATGAATCTGTGTACCCTGTGCAATTTGAGGGAGACAGAAACGATACAACATTTCCTGGGCAAATGCCCCATCCTCAGTGAGTTTAGATTAGCCACTTTTCGAAAAGTTTACTTACAGAAGGTGAAATAATACAAATACTGAATGGAAATTTAAACTCAGACTGGGAAAAGTTAATAAAATACCTTAAAATCGCTTTAGCTTATAGAAAGATATTAATTTTAGAATATAATTAAACTTCATTGAACAAAATAATAAACGTGAATTTATATTAGCTTTATCTTGATATTATGCAAACACAAAGAAATTGATTTCCGACAGACGACGTTTTTTGTCATTGTTGTACGCTCTTTGTTTTAATTATTTAATCGAAGAAAAATCTTACAAAGAAATGTAAAACTTTTTGTGAAATAAAGAACATTGAATTGAATTGAATTGAATTGACAGCCTACTTTGGAATGACCACATAGGAATCCTCAAACGATGCAAGAAATACTTTAACTCCTTTGATCTGGCTGCGATATATAAAGCATACATCCGCCACAAGTTCGAGTATTACGCCCATTTCTGATCCGGTGCACCTAAAACCACATTGCACCTGCTGGATCGGATTCAAAATCGCGCTTTAAAATCAAAACGAGACAGATTCATTGCGGAGTCAATAGACTCGCTCGAATACTAAAGAAATACTTCCTGGCTCTTTTATTTCATCGCTTTTTTACAAACAGTGTTCTAACGAAATAGACAGTTGCATTCTGCGCCTTCAACAGATCTCTCGCAATACTCGTTAGGCCCTGAATGCTTACCAATTTACCCTTAAGTCTATTTTCGGACATACCTTGAAATACGGAAATTCTTTCCATTGAGAACGAATTTTTCAGTGCTTCTTCTTCACTCAGCAATTTTTTTTTTAAGAAGTGAGGTGACAGGGCAAACAATGACCCACGAAGCACTACGACCTAAAGACATCTTTTCTGCTGTCCCCTGGTTTGTTTTTCGATTAGTAGTTGCCAGTTAGCTGAAATCTAGTTCATTGATAAAGCTAAGGATACTTCGAGCTGAGGAAGAGGTAACATCAGAAGGTAATGTAAAGCCTTTGTTAAAGCGCTTTAGCCTAAGCTGGGCAACCAGATAGTATGTGATGGGCTGTTTCGATGTCTTCAAGACAGAGACGGCACGTATCCGATTGAACACGGCCCAATTTCTTGAGATGGTAATTGAGAGAGCAATGCCTAGTTAGGCAATCAGTTAAGATCTTAACATTGTGTTAGAATGTCTCTGGTTTTATTTTTAGATAAATTGATAAATTTCTTGGAATGTCTTAGGCTAGATTGAGCATTCCAATGTGAGAGCGCTCCCAGTGACATAGCTCTATCTTTTTCTGGCTGTTAGGTAAACCGCAGAAAGGTTTAGGTCCAATGAGAGGAGATTGGGCACATAGTCTAGCAAGCTCACCAGCAGCCTCGTTACCAGCGATGCCTTTGTGTCCAGGGACCCATATTCATGTTTTTTTTTTGGTTGCGCCTGGAGGTGCAGGAATCTTCAAAAGATACCAATGGTCCGTACCATTGGTTATGCCCGATTCATATATCTGACAATGCCATTAGTGCTAGTCAGTATATGCCTACGGGCTAAACCACACCCCTCAGAAATGCACTATGAGAACCGCCTGCGCGTACTCTTAGTAGTAGGAAATTCGTCCCTCTCATTTTTTCATTTTTTGTGATGACTACGACTAAGTTGCCTTTACAATTAGTTTACGCCTCTGTAGTCTTAATCGCGTTAGGTAGGTAGCTTTCCAGTGAAGGCACCTACTAATACCGTCATTACATGCGGTTTTTTCCTTACGGCGCTAGGTCGAAAGGTCTTGTTCTTTGTAGTCGGCGCTCAAGGTTTGTCACGTCCATAGTATGGATTATTTCATTATTGCAGTGAACATGAAGACGGGTACGAAGTTTACTAGCAAAGTTTGTTACTTCGTCCCTCACGGTAGCAATTCCTAGATCTCTGTGAATATCACTATTCCTTATATACCAAGGAGCATTCACGATTTGTATTTTGTTTTGAAATGTTTGCAGTAGCGCCATATTGCTTGGTTTGGTACAACCCCAAAGTTGTATACCATATGTCCAAGACGGTTTTAGGTCTTGCTTATACAGAAGCAGTTTGTTGTATACGCTTAACTTCGAGTATCTTCCGAGTAGCCAATACATTTCTTTAAATCTGACTTCGAGCTCTTCGCGCTTCTTTTTAACGTGTGGTTTCCACTTAAGTTTTGCCTCTAGGGTCATTCTTAAATATTTTGCCTCATTTGCGTACGGTATTTGCACCGAGTTAATGGATATAGGTAAGTTGTTTATCTTTCTTAACGTAAAATTGACATGCGTTGATTTTGTCTCATTCAGGACTATTCGCCAGGTTTTTGTCCATTCGCATACTTTGTTCAAAGCTTGTTGGAGTTTTCCCGTTGATGATTCGACTGACTCATCCGTTACGAGGATAGCCGTGTCGTCTGCGAACGTTGCTACAACGGTCCCTTCATCTTGTGTAGAGCAGGAACAGGATTGGACCGAGAACACTTCCTTGTGGAACACCGGCGCAGATTTCTTTGAAATCCGAATATTCACTCCCGTGTCTAACACGGAAAAGTCTGTTTTCAAGATAAGATTCCAATATTCTGTACAACTTTTCCAGTAAGATTACCCTTAGCTTATACGTTAGGCCTTCGTGCCAAACTTTGTCGAAGGCTTGCGATACGTCGAGAAAAGCGCTAGAGCATATTTTTTTCCCTTCTAGAGCTTTTTCAATTTCGTTCGTTATACGATACACCTGATCAATTGTGGAATGTTTGACCCGAAAGCCGAATTGATGATCCGGGATCAAGTGTCTTTCATCAATTACTGGTTGCAATCGTTTCAGCAGAAGTTTCTCGAAGGCCTTAGATATTATTGGCAGAAGTGCAATGGGTCTATATGATTTCTTGTCATTTGCTTATTTCCCCGGTTTCGGAACCATAATAACTTCGGCGACTTTCCATTGCCTTGGAACATATAATAGTCTTAAGGAAGCATTTATAATGTAGAGCAACTTAACCAGCACTTTTTACGATAGCTCTTTCAAAATTCCGCCAGTGATTAAATCATATCATTAATGTGATTTTATTAAGTGCAGCAAACTGCAAGAGAGTGACTGGAGACAGTTTTAAACTACCTTTGACTCAAAGTTAAAGGACGTCGAAGAACGTGAGCGCTTTGAGTGCTGCTTGTCTATCTGACATTATATTAATATGTTATCTACTGAGGTTTCTTCCTATACATTCTCCGGCACAGAGTTCGATAGCATAAACCTCTGCTTGGAAGATAGTTGTGGATTGACCTAGTGGAGTAAAGAGTTTGTAGTTGGGGCCAAAGATACCATTTGATATTTTTGCATCGTCAGTGTACCAGTTGAGTTGATGGATTGTTTGAGGGATTTGAGGATAATCCCAAATAGCTGCTGTTCGGGATGATAACTGGGAAGGGGTGATTCAGGTGGATTCTTTTTGGCATGAAGTCCGAAATATGTATTTATATACTGCTGGAGAAGATAGCAGCGGCATTTTCTCGAGGATCTTTATGGAGCTTGTGCTGTTGCATACAAGGGGAAGCTTTATAGCACTGGCAGCCGCAGTCTTCATAATATTTATGTGTAAGGGTGGAAGGTTCACTCAGCAGTTACTTTTGGCATAAAGCTTCAATCGCTATCCCTATAGGTGGTGAAATTTGAAAGGGGCATGTACGTTGTTTACAACGTCTGCAATCGGTTTAAATATCTACAAATATAATAAAGAGAATTCGTTTTTTGTTTTTTGGTTATTACTTCTTCACTCACAAATTTCTAACTCGATTGCTATGAAACTTTTATCGACATATCAGGTATTGTATCCGCAATAACATGGGCTATGTTTTGTTAAGTTTTATCAAAACGAGACTAAACTGTGACGATAAAAGTGAAGTAAATTGGAGAAAAAAATGCAATTCAGACGGCTTTTATTGCTTGAGGCTAATTTTTGCAGATATATCAAACGATTTGTGGATAAATCGTTGGTTATTCTATTATATGTATACACTCGTAGTTTGCAATAAATGTTTTCCGGACGAAGCAGGGTAAGACAGCTAGTAAAAAAATGAAGTTACAGTCCGTTTTCTACGGACAATACAGAGTACCATAGCAATTATATTTTGATCCAATCCTATTAAAGTGGGCATGACGTCGTATATTTAAGACTTCGATTTTCGAGAAATTATGTGAAATTTAATTTTTCTTTTTTGAGAAAACGCCCACAGAAGTAGGCGTTCAAAGGAGATTAAAGCCTACGTATTATCTGAACACAACTCTTTATAATTTCTAGCTAATATAATAAAAAAGAGAATTTTTGGAAAAGTGGGCGTATCTGTGTCGGAATTAAATTTAAATTACTATACTTCTTCTTCCTTTTATCAGCGAGGTTATGATCCGAAAATAAGGCATCACAACCCTCCCACTTCACCGCATTTCTACTGATCCGCCTGTGGGGTTCGCCTAATTTAAATTACTATACATTTTGTTTATTGTAAAGTCTTAACAATTTAGCTTCGCTATTTAAAAAATAAAAAAATAAAATAAAGTTAATTTCCCATTCAGTCCGAAGTTGTGAAATAAAATTCGAATATCAAATGCTACAGAGTGTTCTCTGAATTTGGTGCCAAAGGAAATTTGACAATAACAAGAACATACAAACAGGCATGATAGAAACAAATTTGAAGTAAATCGTTTTCAGTTTTAGTAGTTAATAAAGTCATGAAAATTCTAGAATTTTTGAGAAGTCCCGAAAATAAGAGAATCCTTGTTATGTGGTCGCATCGCTCAAACTCAGCGCATGGGATCTGAGTTACATCATTTTCGCGGATCGTGGTAAACGGAAATAATACTCTTTACCACGAACATCTTCATCTTCCCCAGATTAAATGCCTAACCAGTTTCATTCACTCCGATTACCGTTGGTGTTTTTCCCTTTTCGACAATCATCGTTTTATTAATAGCTACGACCTGCTGACCGTTAAACGTTACTTAGCAATTTTTTCCTCATGTAGACTACTATTACAACTCGTTCACATTGAAAAAGTTATGAAAATCGATTCATGGTACACCTGAGGAATAAAACGATAATCGTCGAAAATTGAAAAAACGCCAACGGTAATCAGGGTGATTATCTTCTAGTACTATGTACCTGCGCACAGTGCCCTTGTTCAAGCAGGGCTTATTCATTCGCTTGTATTTCAGGCTGTTTAAGGCGTGCGGAATTTACTCATATACAAGACTTGGAGTGTGAAATTACTTCTATAAATCCATAATTAAATTAAGCTCTTACTTTACTAACTAAGATCGTTCAACCCCTCGGGGGGCATAGGGCGTCAACCACGCCTGCGCGCCATCTTGTTCGAAGTTCTGCAACGCGTTTGAGCTGCCTCCAACTCATTCCTAAAGAGCTCGATTCCTCCTCAACTGTTCTGCGCCACGTTTGCCTAGGGCGTCCTGCTATTCTGCCTGCCTGGGTGAGGAGATTCCACTGCATGGCGTATTTCGCAATGGAGTTGTCTTCGAGCCGTAGGGTGTGTCCAATCCATTGCCACTTTTTTCTTCGTATAGTAATGCTTATAGGTTCTTGGTCCGTTCTCAGATAAAGTTGTTCGTTAGAGATGCGGTTCGGCCAAAAAATCCTCAAGATGATTCTTAAGCATTTGTTTACAAAGACTTGCAGCTTGCGTGTGCTAATGGTGTCCATCTTCCAAGTACTGCACCCATAAAGCAGCACCGATTCTACGTTGGAGCGGAACAGTCGCAGCTTGGTTTTTAAGCTGATAACATTGCTTCTCCAGATTTTAGATAGCATTCCGAATGCAGCTTTAGCCTTCCCGATTCTGCTGCACACATCCAGTTCAGTGCCACCGCGATTAGCCGAGACCACACTTCCTAAATAAAGAAAGTTATCAACTTTCTCGACTTCCTGTCCGGCAATATTAAGTTGAGCGCGGTTGTTAGAAGAAGTGCTCAGAGCTTTAGTTTTGGCTGTGTTTATTCTAGATTTTGGGCCATCAGATGAAGTTCCATTATCCGATGTGAAAGTACACAAACATCGTCAGCGTAATCTAGGTGTTTAAGGTAAGACGTCATAGTCCAACGAATTCCATAGTTGCCAACCGTCAATGCTGCACGGAGTAGTTCGCTGATAACCATCAAGAATAATAGTGGTGACAGTATGCACCCTTGACGTACTCCACTTTGGACTTCAAAATCCTCCGACACCTTACCATTGTGCACGACGTGACACTTACCGCCTTCGTATGTAGCCTTAATAATAGCTATAGGTTTTTCTGGAATGCCTCTCCTGCACAAAGCCAACCAGATAGCATCTCGATTCAATCTGTCGAAAGCTTTCTCGAAGTCGATAAACATTAAATGTAGCGGAGACCTATACTCAACGCATTGCTCGATAATAATCCGTAAGGTGTTTATGTGGTCGATGCAGGAGGATCCAGCGCGAAAGCCTGCCTGTTCGACATCGAGAGTTGAATCTAAATGTTCTTTAATTCGTTCTAGAATTATTTCAGCTATTATTTTGGCCACGACTGGAAGAACGCATATACCTCTTCAGTTACCGCAATCCATCAAGTGCTCTTCAATTGAGCTCTGAACAGCTAATAATTTCCGCTTGGAATCCGCCTTGTCTGAATATAGCCTTAACTGAGCTGGAAACTGAAAAAGGAGCAATGTATACCGTAGCCGTAGTGCGTCTAATGCACTCAAATGATTTTGATATTGTAGTGCTAAACTTTTCGATCCCAAATGAATTGTACAATGTACGTCGCAACATGAACTTTAAGACGTTTCTCTGCAGGACCAAGACCAGAGCACAATAAAAAAAAAAGGGGAATTTATATCAAATTCTTATCGCCTTCCAAGATGTGTTCAGCGTCAGCTGGTAAGGCAGTTACAGAATGAGTCAGCATTCTGATAACCGTGGTAAAGGGAATCGAATTAGTAGGAGCCACTATCCAGAAGATCGTGCAGACACCTACTTAATTACGCTATCTATACATGTGATAAGGTAGTGATGATGGTAGAGCTAGAGCTGGTGCATATGTAATGAATGATAGTATTTTACCTATTTAAATCTCTACAGCTTCTGCAGATAAAACTAGATGAATCTAGTTTATAAGCTTGTGGGTTGCAAAGTTTTACACAATTTGCGGTATGCATCTTTTGCTGCTGTTGTTGCTTTCTATTTGTCTTGCGACAGTTTTTGCCAGCCTTTGGCTGCTGGTTATAAAAAGATTGATGGCAGCCTGAGTGTTGATGTATTATATCTTTCCGGCAGGTAAATGAACACCCAGACCCCCAGAAGCTCGGTCTTTAGTTGAACCCATGCATCAAAAGACCTTGTGACACAAATTGTAGTGTATCGCTTTTCACATTGCTGATAATCTCATAATCATTGGATATTCTTCTTTCTTCTTCTTCTTCCTTTTATCAGCGAGGTTATGATCCGAAAATAAGTGATCACAAGCCTCCCATTCACCGCATCTCTACTGATCCGCCTGTGGGGTTCACCTAACCATTGGGTATTCTGTCCATGAAGATATGAAGCTTAGTTTGGGAGGCTCTTACTGTAGGCGTTACCTACCTATCTGATGATGGCGCGTGACTGGATCCAGTTTCAAGTTCTTCTCTCAAGTAATTTCTAAAATGTCTGACTTTTTAGGAGAACTACGGCTATAGAATTTTTCATTACTATAGCAAAAGAGTGTTGAGTAACAAATGCAGGGCGAAATATGTTAACTACCGAAGTTAGTGCCTTCGTATAACTCCATACATTTTTTACTCAGTAGAGCACAATATTTAACCGGGTCAGTTCTTTGAACAGTGAATCAAATAACGCAGTGCTTGCAACCCATTTAGGGGAGTTAACGCATCCGTTGGTTTATAAAGATTCATACATACAACATCTTATCATTCTGACTATTAAAATATTTAAAATACTTATAGACTTCGGTTATCATCCTCAATGACCTATAATCGTCTGAGGATATCATTTCCTCCATAGTATTGCATCACATATCTTTAGAATGAGATATTGCAGGGACAATTTCTTCCATACACAGCCTGTTTCGTTTATACTGCAAAGGTGTCAAATGCAATTGTTCTTCTGCACGAAAGCTACATAATTGGATGTCACCTTACAAATTTTGAATCACTTACAAGTATGGCATTACTCTTGCCCAAGAGATGTATATAACGTTTCTCGACTTTCGCCGTAGGTACGGAACAGAAAGCTGTGAATGGGATTTAGGACTAAAAAAGTTGATTATAAAAAAAATTCCAAAAGCAATAAGTCTCCAAGACCTAATCAATGCTGTCCTAGTAGTGTCCGGAGGTGATATATACCTGTAAGTGGCCGGAAATGATTTCTTCAATGGTTGGTCTTAAGAAAGGGTGAAATAGTTAAAAACAGCATGGGGATAATTGACAGTCACAGGAGTCGATCAGCATCGAAGCTTCCAACATAATGAAGCGATGTTTTGGAAGCAATGTGGACATCTAAAAGTTGTACGCAGATGCTTATGAATGCTATTTGTCCTGTAAAAACTTCATCATTTATTTTTGCCTAATATGGGCTCTAGATTGCATTAACTTGCTATATACTTTGGTTAGTACATTAGTTAGTCGGACTTGGTAAACAGTGGTGGGCTTTTGTACCATCAATTTTAACTCTACATGCACTTTGTTGGGAATGAACGCAAGAACGTTACATTTTCCACACAAATTTTGACTTTGGTAACAAATACTGACTGGTAAGCGATGTTTCAATTAACATCAGATAAAAACTATTTTTGTCTGATGGATACTTTATCCGACATAGAGAGTTTTGCTGTCAGTTCGATCTTGTTGGTTTCTGAAGGTGTGCCGAACACATTTTTGTGCTCCCCTTTGAGGTCCCCTTGAACTTGTGCGCGCCACCTACGGCGATGATTCCCTCTACTGCGTCGTCAAAAAAACAAATATTTGGCGCAACAGCTCTTTAAAGTGCCAGGGCCTAGCTTCTCGCATCCACTCATGTTGTGTGCGTTATATTTTTCACACGAATGGAAGGGACCTACAGTTTAATGCCGACTCCGAACGGTGATTTGAGAAGCTTTTTCGAGACAACAATACTCTCGGATGTTTGTCAGACGCTCGCGAGAGGTGGGACCGTGAAAAAACTTTTTGGTGTTTTCTGCGATTCGAACTTGGAACCTTATGCGTAGTGATCCAACACACTAACTACTTACGCCACGGCGCCCACTACTGCGTCGTCCCTCCGGGTTATATTCGAAGACTCTGCGGGCCGGAGCGTTGGTGTCCATTCGCTCTACATGTCCTAGCCATCTCAAACGTCCAATACGCAGTTTTTTGACTAGGTCGATGTCGCAAACGCAACACAAACGGGACCGAAAATCTTACGAAGAATTTTTCTCTCGAAGCGACCAAGGATATCTTCATCGTCTTCTAATAAAGTTCATGTTTCAGCGCGGTAAAGCAGGACTGGGATGATTAAGGTCTTATGCAGAGTCTCCTTAGTTGTTCGAGATAGGGCTTTACTGTTGAATTGCCTTATAAGCCCAAAAAAACAGCGATTGGCAAGAGTTATTCTTCGCTTGATTTTTGCGCTGATCTTGTTTGTAGAATTTATAGCAAAGCCAAGGTAGACAAAGTCCCTTACTACCTCGAAGTTATAGCTGCCCACAGTGACGTTTGTGTTAGCTTTTCCTTCTTGTTGACAGCATATACTTGGTTTTGCTCTTGTTTATCGCTAAACCCATTTTGGCCGCTTCCGCCTCAATATCAATATCAATGAAACATTAGCACTGAATTATGTAAATTTAACTAGGGTAATTTTGAGCTTCTCCCAATTGATGTTGATGACTGTTAGCGGACCTCATGTGCTTTTATTACGCATTTTTCAGCATTAGACCTAATTTAACCAGACAAAATGTCAGCTGACATGCCCTTATTAGCGACCAGTTGGTATTGGCAATTTGGAACTCATTCAGCAGATCTAGTAGGTGGGGTATGGGATCAGGGAATTTATTATTGCTAATGATTATTAGTGATATCTCTTGCGTAAGATATGCTCGCGGAGACCTTAAAATGCGAAGACTTGTTCTTATGGCAAGATCTGCTGGTTACCATGTCACTGTGACTTATCAGGGAAAGCTGATGGGTTAGATCGACAAGACTTCTCTGGTAAAAATAGCAAAAGCATTGAAGACTTCGGGTCGCCCGTGCCTTTTGCTACTCGTATATACTTCATTAATAAAGCAAATCACTGATAGTACCATTTAGACCAATGCAACACTCATAGGCTACTTTGACCTACACTAAACCAGAGAAGATGTATCGAACTTGTGTAGCACAAAAAACCTTCTCAACATTTAAAAACGTTCTCATCGGACACTGCATCAAAGGGAAGCATGCCCACAGGTTAAGCATTTCTTAAACCGATTTTTGCAGAAGTTACAGAGATGAAGAAGAAGAATATATCATCGATCATGCATGTGCCTTGCACTTGCCAGCATTATGAAGGGTTCATTGGGGGAAATACTGATGATGACTTAAGTAATCTCTTCAAGATCTGCACAACTAAAATGAATAAACTTTTCACTAAATGTGAATGGCTTCAGGAGTATGTGGCACGATTCACTAGTACCTACCTACTGGCAGCACAGTCAATCTTCTCTGGTCTAAGTGAATCAACGAATCTATCCTTCTACAAATTACCTCTTTCTTTTCTGTGGTAGGTGCTGTAATTCTGGCTCAAGTTTTCCCCCAGTTGCCGCTGCGATTCACAACTTTGAGTCTCTTCTTCTATACGTATCTACGTTTCATTTTTGTGGTTCGACAGTGCTGCTGATTATTTCAGCGGAGTACTAACGGAGTCTTAATATTAGTAAATTCTGATCCCAAAGGCTGCTTAAAGTCTAAGGAATTTAATAGAAAGAGGTATGAAAGCTAGATGTCAACACGAAAGCTTCTAGCGCATGCCTAGTGCTTGCTTTGTAAGTACATCTAAGAGGCCCTTTTGCAAATGATGACTAACATACTCTCCCTTACGATTAACAGTTTTTTAGACAAATATCACTTACTTTCCGCGGTGGTATTTGCTTTCTTATATGTGGTAGGATATAGTGATAAGTTGTTGAATCAAGTACCAATCATAACCGTTCAATTTATCTGGCAATAGAATCAAGTGATGTGAGTAACCCAATATGTACATGAAACAAATACTAGAAATTAAACACGAATACAAAAATAGGAGCCGTTTCTTCCTGGCTAGTTCGGATACTACCCATGGAGTATGTATGCGCTGAAACCTAATTCCACCTAAGTTTCAAACCACTACACTAAATATCTTTCTTTTCTATCTCTTCTCTTCAGTTCCAACATTATGTCGTTAAAAGAGATAATATTTAACAGACGTCAGTTAATATTTAACAAAAAGTGCTGAAGATAGGTTTCAATTATTTCTATAGGTTCAACTTTGGCTCCTCGCCAATAAACCATTTAAAGGTGCAAACTGTGGGGGAATGTGAGCTACTCTGACGTGGTAAATCTGCCTGCGATAAAGCTACTCTGTCAGCTTAAAGTTATGTATTATGGATTCCATGGCCTTCCTTACTAATCGGATACACTTTCATTTTAGTTTTGCAAAAAATAGCGAATCCAAAATTGTAATTAACTACGCCCGCATTCTTGAGAATGACACACACAGTACAATGGCACCGTTTCCCTTTTTACTTCTTTTTTCTTTTATACCAACAAATATATGTATGTACGAGTATATATAACCGCAATTATTACCACTCTCTCTTTACAGATACTTCCAAACAGCACAGCTCATGTTCAATGGATTCCTCAAATCTCAAGGTTACCCGAAAACTACTTTCTTCGATCCCAGCCGCGCCAGCGAAACCATCTCCAATCTATTGGACCACGTCGCCAAACATCATCTCAGTGTGAAAATCGATTCGAGAGCGTATGTAAAGCCAGCTGTTGGATACGCCAAAGAACTCTTGAAATTGGGTCAAGCACGAGGTCTACTGCAAAAGTTCAACGCCACGGAATTGAGTGACAAACTGACTGACACACTTAATCTCGAGGTGAGCTCAACCGAAATTGTTGTATCTTTTTCTTCTTTTTCTTTTGTACGAGTATCTGCACCAATGCTATTTGCTTTTGCGTTGGTTGGCCGTTGTTCCCGGAAAAGAAGGAGGAAAAAGTTGTTGTTGTTGGCCGGTCAACCTAGTTAGCCGAGCCGATCGACCGCATCGTGTTGTTGGCTGAACAACTTTTTTCCCACTTAATTCGCTGGGTCACGATCAGACAACATACGTATATATGTACATCATTTAGCAGCAATAATTTATGCAGCATGTATCTGTGGATATGATCGATTGTATCTATATACTTTTGTATTTGTTCTCAACAGGTTATTGAACCAGTTCTAAAGGTCCATCGTGCCTATCGGTTTGTCGCAAAGACACCTCACTGCGATAAATACGTGCTGTGTGAGCTGAACTCCTATGAGGAGGCCAATGACACATCATCGCGAGGTCTAGTCGCTGGATTTAAGCCAAAAATTATCAAGATCGGAAGCATGGGTGCTGCATTGTTCATTAGCACTGAGACCGGTACGCCGTTTTGGACACTGTTCGGTGTTATCACCCAACCACATAATTGCGAGGTGAGTGGATCGGATATGGTTTGGTGGTTTGTTTATTTAGCAGTGTTTTGGATTATGGAATGGGGTCAGCAACAGGATTATGATAAATTTATCAAATTAATTTTCTTATAGGCAAAATACCCAGTCGATTGCAGCGGATTCCACGAAGGAGAAGCTAGAGTCACAACAGAGTACATTCACAACGAACTGTAATAACTTATTGATTAATTAGTTTATTGTTTAAATGTAAATAGTATTAAAAAGAAAAGAATAAAAAAGAGTAAATGTAGTGAGTGTTGTCTTCAATTATGTCGGCCGATGATTTTTATTTTTACAGGAAGCCGATGAGTACAGGTACAGACTATTAATGTGCAGCAATCCTTGGGATAGCTTGGTACGTAGCATTAAATATGGTCGGGGAAACAAACAAACATACATAGTAATATATGATATATGTATGTACAGTACATAAATAGTCACATAGATATTGCTATACTATGTGAGCAGTTTAAGAATCTCGGTGGAAAAGTTTGGATAGCAGATGACTGAACAGAGCTGTCATTTAGGTCTGTGGAGATTGCGCCTTTGATGAAATAATGATCGTGCGAGCAAAGGTCAAGGGAATGCATATTTACAGTTGCTATGCATCTCCAAACACCAACCTTGAGGAATTCCAGAGAATGCTGGACAGGCTCATAGAAGATGCTGGAGACCGTAGGCCAGCAATTGTAGCTGAGAACTTCAACGCATGGGCCACTGATTGGAGCAGCACAACGACCAATAGAGGCTCTGCAAGAAGAATGGGCAACATTTGTAGCACTGTGGTAAGTCAGGTGGGATAGCACGGCAAAAGCCAGATGGACCCACAAGCTGATTCCCACCATCGAGGTCTGGGCAAAGAGAGCACACGGGGAGTGCAGCTATCATCATACGCAGTTCCTGTCCGGGCACGGTGGCTATCGAAAATATCTCCACAGATTTAGACACATTAGCTCGCTCTTCTGCCCAGATGCTCAGTGTTCCACTGCATGTGCTTCGCAGAGGGAGGAATGAACTTGTCAAGCCCACAGCTTCTAATAAGTCATACGACGAGATCAAGGGACGACTGGCGAGCGTACTGAACGAGCTGAGAAGAGTCGAAAGGCTAAGAAGAGTCGATTCGACAATGATGATATACCAAAACCATTCAACATAGACGATGACAGTAAACATTTCCATCCACCTGATGAAAGCGAAGAAAAAGCTGAAAGCCGCCCAGAAGAAGAAGATTAACGTTAGACACCTTAGCACGCCAGAAGCAGCCAGAGCCTACAAAGAGCACCTGTCCGAGAAACTCTCTGCAGTGCATTCACAAACCATAAACGCAAATAATCAGTGGACCGAATACCGCAACATTATCAAGGAGGTGGCCGTGACTACCCTTGGCCACCACCTAAAAAGAGACTTTTTACTTTATACACAGAAAATTCTGTGTAAAAAGTAAAGAGACCACGCAGCTCCTAGCTCCAGGATATCGAAAAGTCTCGTGAGCGCAACAACATCCGGAATTTTTATCGAAAAGCCAAGCAGCTAGCAGCTGGCAGCTGGCTTCAAACCCGGAACACGGGCTCTTCGTAACAGCGAAGGTAACCTAGGGAATTGTTGAACGCAGGGAATTGTTGATGTGTTTAAGCAACACTTCCAGCAGTTGCTTAACGGGCAGCAAGCAGAAAGAGTGATAGGGCAAGAAAAGAACCCGCTTCCAGTCAATGACGAACCAATAACACCACCCAGTATTGAAGAAGTAAGCACAGCCATCAGAAAACTAAAAAACAACAAAGCTGCTGGCTCTGATGGTCTCCCAGCTGAACTTTTTAAACACGGAGGCGATATCTTGGTAGAGTGCATGCACCAAGTCATCAGCCAAGTATGGATAGAGAAAAGCATGACCGACGACTCGAGTATCAGCTCTATAAGCCCCATCTTCAAAATAGGCGATCCTATGTCTTGTAAGAACCATTGGGGCATATCCCTGCTAAATGTCGCATATAAGATCCTATCCAACGTATTGTGTGAACGTCTAAAACCTTTCTGCAACACACTAATCGGCACCACGTAACAGTGTGGCTTTGTGGCCCGGCAGATCGGCAATATGCCAAATTTTCACACTAAAGCAAATCCTGGAAAAGACCAACGAATATCAAGTCGAAGTCCACCACCTTTTCATCGGCTTTAAAGCCACTTACGACAGCATTCATCGTCTTGAACCCTACCAAGCGATGGCCCAATTCGGGATACCGCAAAACTTATCCAGATGTGCCGCGTAACGCTGGAAAACACGCTATGTTCTGTGCAACTTGGAAACTTGCATGAACTTTTCCAAACATGCACCGGGTTCCGGCAAGGAGATGCGTTGTCATGTGACTTCTTCAATATTGTGCTGGAGCAGATAGTGCGTAGGGCAGGTGTAAACACGGAAGGCACTATCTTTTACAAATCCATCCAACTGCTGGTATACGCGGACGTTATTGACATCATCGGAAGATCTCGGCAAGCCGTTGTAGAGGCATTTACGGCAATTGAAGAGCAGGCGAAACGAGTAGGTCTTGAAGTAGATGAGGACAACACTAAGTACATGCTGTCAATAAACAAAAAATTATCTGCTCAAAATCTTGGACAGAACGTCACTGTTGATGACTACAACCTCGACGTAGTTAAGGAGTCTACTTACCTCGGAACAAACATAAATCCCATAAATGACACCTTCATGGAGATCCGACGAAGAATAACCTTTGCAAGCCGCTGCTACTTCGGTTTGGCAAAAGAACTGGGTTCAAAACTTCTAATTCAACGGACCAAATTAATGCTCTATAGAACGCTCATCTTACCCAGTTTTGCTTTATGGCGCCGAGTGCTGGACGATAAGTAAGAAAGCAGAGCAAATATTGGGTACCTTTGAACGAAAAATAATTCGTCGGATTTTAGGTTGGAGGAGGGGCGAATGGAGGAGAAGATACAACCGCGATCCCTATGAGTTGTACCAGGATGTGGATATCGTTAAAAAAGCCATTACACGTCGACTACATTGGCTCGGCCACATCGAGCGAATGGACAACAACGCTCCAGCCAAGGGAATCTTCGAATCTCAGCCCCCAGGTTCCAGACGGCAAAAAAGTCTGAACCGCAGGTATAAAGGCTAAGCTGTCGTGGATGCCAGAAAACTTGGTCTTCACAACTGGAAGCAGCGTGCCCGGGATCGCAGACGATGGAAGGCAGCCGTGCCTCAAGCAGAAACTCTTCAAGTGTCGGGCGCCCTTTAAGTAAGTAAGTACGTGATCAAAGCGTAGTGAGAATAGTAGCATCCAAGCTAAAATACAAAAAGCCTACTGGACCTGACGGCTTACTGACCGAACTTTTCAAGGCAACTGGTGATGAATTGGTAGAGAGCATACATCAACTCATATTTTATATTTGTTCAGTTGAGTGTGTGCCTGATATATGAAATCTCAGCATCATCTGCCCGATCATCAAGAAAAGAGATCACCTCAACTGCGCCAATTATAGAGGCATAAGTCCCCTCAAGTAAGTAAGTCTCGTTAACATTAAGTGCAAGATTTTTCCTGCGATATTGTTGCGAACGACTGAAACCTATCATCAAAAGCCTGATTGGCCTCTATCAGTATGGTTTCAGGACAGGAAAGACCCCTATCGATCAAATCTTCACACTTCGGCAGATCCTGGTGAAAACCTCAGAAATTCAAATCGATACTCATCATCTCTTTATCTGTCTGTGCAGGATGACGACAGAGAACGCTCGCTGTTTCATCGAGGAATACTCTATCAAAAGTGTTTACAACTGTTTGCTAATGCTGACAATATTCGTATAATTAGAAGACCTCAGCGGGCTGTCACCGACCGATGCGTTTGTAAGCATTCGACCAGAAGCGGCCAAAATGGGTTCAGCGGTAAACAAAGGGAAAACCAAGTTCATGTTGTCAACAAGAAGGGACAACAAACACCGACGAATTGGACAGAACGTCACAGTTGGCAGCTACAGCTTCGATGTAGAAAGGGACTTTGCCTACCTTGGCTCTGCTATTAATTCTGATAATGATACTCATATAAGCACAGAAATCCAGCAAAGAATAACACTTGCCAATGGCTGTTTTCTTGGCTAATAGACAGTTTAACAATAAAGCCCTATCTCGAACAACTAAGGAGACTTTGCATAAAACCCTGGACATCCCAGCCCTGCCTTACGGCACTGAAGCATGGACTTTATTGAAGGCGGGTGAAGACAATCGGTCGCTTTCAGAGAAAGATTCTTCGCAAGATATTTGGTCTCGTTTGGGTTGACGGGTTTTGGAGGAGATCATTCAATGGCGAACTATACGAGCTGTAAAGCGACATCGACCTAATCAGAAAATTGTATATTGAACGTTTGAGATGGCTAGGACATGTAGAGCGAAGTGACACCAACGCTCCGGCCAGCAAAGTCTTCGAATCTAACCCGGATGGTAGGGGACTCCTCGCCGTAGGTGGCAAGCACAAGTTCAAGGGGACCTCGACCAACCTGGAGTGGGCAACTGGAGGCAATTATCTAAAGACCGATCTAAATGAATAGGCTCGTTGGTTGAGGTCCAGGTTCACCTCGAACATTAGTGCTACCTACGTAAGTCAGTAAGCACCAATCAAATTCTTTCCCAGCAATAGTGTTGTAAAAAGAAAAATCATAAGCCAAGCTTTATTCCCCACTATTTCGCATTTTATTTGGTTAAAGCATACAAATTCGTGCTAAAAATATCTGATTTGTGTATTTCATTTTGCTAAAATGGTGTTTTACTTTTTATTGCTTTCTCTGATCTCTGTTCGTCTTCTTAATTTTTCTTCATATTCTGACAAACCCAGTCCATGCCCTCCTATATTCGAAAACGTTCATAATTTACACATTTAAAAAGATTATTGCATCATGTTCTTTACCTTAACCCCGGTACCATCAATAGCCGAACAGGCTTGAATCTGCCAGGTTCGATTCTCAAGCCTTATTAGTCCAATACTTTCTGCCACCTCGGATGCCGTCATTGCGCCTGGAAGATCTTGTTTGTTAGCGAACACCAGTAGTGGAGCGCTTTTCAAACGATTGTCGCATAATAATTCCAAAAGTTCATCTCCAGTTTCAGCTAATCGAGTTCGATCTGTGCAATCAATTACATAGATCTACGAGTATAAGATGAGTTAATACATATGCAAACTGGGTTCCTAAAGTGTGCACAAGTGGCTAACATACAAGGACGTCAGTATTTTCAAAATAATTCCTCCAGTATGGACGTATTTTAGATTGCCCTCCAATATCCCAGACATTTAGTTTGAAACCATCTGCTGCTACAGATTTGATGTTAAATCCAGCTGTTGGGGTTACCTAAGGACGAAAAGATGCTCTAGTAGAAATTGACCCCGAAGGACGAGGATATTTACCTGAGAAATTTCTTCCGATGCAAGTTGTTTCAGTAAAGTTGTCTTTCCTGCGTTATCCAGCCCTAGTAGTAAGATTCTTGCCTCTCGATCTGGGTTTGGACGAAGTTTTCTAAGAAGAGACAGGAGACCCTGCAACGAAAGTCAAAAAATTAGCCAAAAAATGTATAGAAGCAATTGTCCTTATACAGGAATAATGTGTTATTAAAGATAACCCAAGTGTTGGTCTAGAATTAATTGATTTTAAAACTCAAGAGGAACATTGAACCTCTCAAAACAATCTCTAATCCAAGGAGGAAGAGCATACGCTGAGGGATGCCTGGCTTAGAGAATGCTTAGTCGCTAGTATGCGAACTCAGGATTCCAGGCGACCACTTTCTTTATTTAATGCTTCCCAAAGAATACCGACCATGGACTTTGTCAAAATCGGACTAGAATGCCCTTGGTTACTTTCAAAGAAAAGTTCTTTGAGTGATCTTTGGTCCCGTCTGCAAAGACGGTGAGAGGAGGAGAAGGTACAATGCCGAACTATACGGCTTATATAATGACATCGACTTAACCAGAAGAGTCCACATACAGCGATTAAGATTGCTGGGTCCTTGAGAGCGGATGTAGCCCAGAGTTCTAGACATGAAAGCCTTCGAATCCACGCGGTTGGACGGCGTAGTAGAGGACGACCTCACGGTATGTGGCGCAAACAAGTGGAGGGGAACCTCAATTAATTAACTTGGCGTGCGCAACTAGAGGCAGCTGGCTCGCAGCCGGGTGACTTTAGCGAGATGACACCCCGGACTTTAGCGCCACCTAAGTAAGTAAGTAAAGAATACCGGGCTCTGCTGTGGGTTTCCCTTCTCGATTACTCGTGGGACCAAAATTTATTCTAAGTAATATAAATAAACGTTCACTCTACCGCATAAACTTCTGGGGCAGCAATTGTGCTTCCCCCAAACCCTTAAGAGGTCGCTGCCCTTAGGGCCGAAAGAAGACGAAAAAAAGTGAACCTATCTTCCCATCTCGACTACAACTCGGAAACACAGCGGAAAGTCTTCTAGCCTACTCTCGGAGGAACACTCAGTGCAATCCGGTTGCACTGCTATTGAAGTTGCCCTTAAACACCAGCGGATTCATCAGACTAACTTCCTGAAAGGTGGGGATTTAACCTCGCCTTAAAATTTGGCGTTTCTAGAGAACGTGCTCTCGAAATTGCCAAATCGTTTCAGTTTGACAATGGTACTCGTGTGAAGTGCATGCGATCCAAGACTACCTCTTCTTCAACACGAAATAAAAAAGCCAACAGAGATTGCCACACTCAACGTGGGGTTCCCTTAGTGCCGAGCAAATGACTCGCGTCCAAAAATTAATTATGAACATCTCTATGATGATGAAGTATACGAGCTTTATGATTTGTTTCACGAATTAGTCTGTCTTCTAGTCGTGTTCGCTGATTCCTCAACTGCAGAGTGGATGAGGATCAACTTCGGAAAAATCAAGAGGATTCATTTCCGAAGCCGCATATCAATCGTGAGTTTCTTCCACAGAGTATCGGCTTTACCACCAGCAATATGCTGACGGTTCCCCGTGCATGGACGGGTTAAGAATATCACTGCAGCGCCCCCCAACAACTAGCGCTTGTCGTAAAAGGCGACTAAGGAGACAAATTAGATCTAGGCAATATAACACCCAAGTGAGCTTACCGACACATATACTACCTTAAAAACCCTCCCACAAGTGTGCATGCGAGTCCATAGGTTGACACGACTGGAGATCACCGGTGTCATAGAAGAAAGATCAAACAATACTAAAAGAGGAGCATGCACGTGTCAAACAACAAACACCATCGCAATATGGTAATATTGCAAAACTGTATCATTATGGTAATACTTGCAAAAAGGAAAGGCATTACCCCGCCAGGCACTACCACTGCTGTGCATGGTACTGATCCTGGACCGAGCAGAAATGTTCGGGTCAGAGCTGCACGGATTCCGGGGGGCTAGCAAAATAATGAAACAGTTTGGAAGAAATTTAAGGGTCGCGAGTTGGAACGTTGGAAGCATGACCGGTCGAAGTTACGAGCTGGAAGAGATGATGAATAGAAGGCGGGTGGATATCTTGTGTGTCCGTTTCTTGGACGTTAGGACAAAAGATTACAAGATGTTCTACTACCGAACGGAAAAGTCTAAGAGCGGAATCGGTATCATCCTTGCGGCAGAGCTACTTGGTAACGTCTTGAGCATTTCGAAGTCCAGCGACCGTTTGATGTCTCTCAAACTAGTAATACAAGGAGAGGTGTGGAATATTGTCAGTGCATATGCTTCCCAAAATGGGTGCAATCAGGGAGATAAAGATGCATTTTGGGTAGATTTCGACAATCTCCTTAAGAAGATCCCAAAGGAAGAGTTTCTGTTTGTTGGAGGAGATTTGAATGGACATGTCGGGAAGTCAAACGAAGACTATGAAGACTGCCATGGAGGATTAGGATATGGCACCAGGAACCTTCCTGGTGAAGACATCCTAAGCATGTGCAAATCACACGGTCTTATCGTGTTAAATACCATGTTCATCAAACAAAGCCGACACCTGATCACTTACAGCAGTGGTGGAGATGAAACTCAGATTGACTACCATTTGGTAGCCAGTTTCATAAAGCCTCGGGTAAGAGATTGCAAAGTGATCCTGGGGGAAGCAATCGCTCGGCAACACCGTCTCCTGCTAACAGACATTTTTATGAAAACACCAAAGAAAAGCAAACAAACAAGGGTCTCGGAGAAAATCAAGTGGTACAATCTGGACAAAGAAAAAGGCGACGCTTTTGTTTTCGTAATAAAAAATTACCTCTCTCATACCATCAACGGAGCTGAGGATGAAGAATGCAGAGCACAAAATACGTGGGATTCCCTACAGCGAACTTGCTTAAAGAAGATCAAATGACTGCTAGGAGCTTCAAAAGACCACCATCAACACGCCAAAGAAACATGGTGGTGGAGTGATGAAGCTAAGGAAGTGATAAATAAGAAGAAAGCGACTTTCAAAGCTTGGTCAAAGTGCCCCTCTAATAATAGAGACGAAAAAGTTCGCCTCGAAGTGGAATACAGATGTTGCAAGAAAAAAGCGAAGAAGAAGTGCGCCCAGCTTCAAGCAGAGAGTACGGAGGCCCTGTATCGGGAGCTGGAGAAAATATCTTCCCCGGTTGCTGATGCAAACCAGGCTATCCAGGAGCTGCGAAGACACAATATGAATAAGAGCGCAACCATCTTCAAAATAGCCGCCCAAAGAATTAGGTTTGCTCAGGAGATTCGTTCGCCAAAGTTCATTAACAATGCTCATCGCCAGCTTCTTGTGGATGATGACAAAATTCTGCAGAGGTGGCGGCAGTATTGTGAAGAACTTTTAAATGAACAGTTTCCCCGGCTATACTTTCCAAGAGCCACCCCTAACTGTGAAGAAATACCCGACATTACAGTCGAAGAAGTTAGTGAGGCGGTCAAATACTCCAAAAAACGAAAAGCGGTTGGGCCAGACGAGAAGCCCTCTGAGTTCTGGAAAAAGATGGGAGACAGATGGCTCAGAATTCTCATCTCCAAATTTGTGAGAGGTGACCCAATGCCGAATCAATGGAGGGAAAGTTACCTTCTCCCTGTATACAAGGGGAAGGGTGATACGCGAAACTGTGATAATTACCGTTCGATCAAGCTGATGTCACACACCATGAAGATCGTTGAGCGGGTATTAGGTGGCCGACTGCGAAAAATAATACGGCTATCTGATGAGCAGTGCGAGTTTGTCGCGGGTAAATCAACCACAGATGCAATCCAAAAAATAAGGATCATAATGAAAAACATCGTGATTTCTTAAAGGATTTGCATATTGTATTGGTTGACTTTGAAAAGGCATTCGACAGACAACCACGAGATCTGATATGGGTGGCGCTAAGACATCGAGGGGTTCCAGAAACCCATGTACAGATGATCATGGACATGTACGAAGGAACAAAGACAAGAGTAAGATGGCCCGCTGGAGTAACCGAAGAGTTCTCAATCAAAGTCGGGGTGCACCAGGGAAGCGTCTTAAGTCCTTTGCTCTTTATTGCAGTCCTTGATTATCTGCATGAAGGTAAAGTGATGGACCCCAAGGTACATCAGTTATTCTTTGCTGACGATGGAGCCATCATAAGTGAGGATCCTACATCCCTGCAACGAGCACTTGATGTGTGGGTGGACGCTCTGGAGGGAAATGGGTATCGCATTAGTTCAAAAAAGACAGAGTACTTGTGCTGCCCGTTCTCTGATCCACTCAGGCCTATTCCAGACATTTATTTGAATGGAACAGTGCTTCCCAAGCGCGGAAAGTTCAAATATCTGGGATCTATGCTCAATAGCAAAGCAACTTGTGATGACGACATCAATCATCGCGTAAGCGTAGGGTGAATAAGTGGCGAGAAAATTCCGCTTTCTTTTTTGGCAGAAAAATGCCACCTAAGTTGAAGGGAAGGCTCTACACTGCAGTTGTGCGTCTAGTGCTCACATACGGTTCACAATGTTGGACGATGTACAAAACATATGAGAGTAAATTAACGGCAGCTGAGATGACAAAGCAGGAGTGACAAAGCTTGATCGAATAAGAAGTTCGAAGATCCGTGGAATCTTTCACATCAAGGAAAAATAGAGAGCGACCAGCTGAGGTGCTATTGCCACGTTCAAAGAAGAGATCATTTGAACCCCGTTAAAAAGGCAATATCAATGCACGTTCCAAAGACATCGCAATGTAGGAAAGGCAGGCCTATAAACGCCTGGATCACACAAATGCGACGACATCGGCATTTCATTGGCCTCAGCAACCGAGTGATCCAAAATCGGCGGGCCTGCCGATATTTTCTAAAGGTCAAATAGGCGAACCCCACAGGCGGGTCAGTAGAAATACAGTGAAGTGGGAGGGTTATGATCCCTTATTTTCGGATCATAACCTCGCTGATAAAAGGAAGAAGAAGAACATGCTGACAATCCTCTCCATTTAGCTCGGTCTTTAGATAATTGCCTCCAGTTGTGGACTCCAAGTTGGTCGAGGTCCCCTTGAACTTGTGCGCGCCACTTACGGCGATGATTCCCTCTGCTGCGTTGTCCCTCGGGGTTAGATTAGAAGTCTCTGCGGGCCGGACCGTTTTTGTCCATTCGCTCTACATGTCCTAGCCATCTCAGACGTCCAATACGCAGTTTTTTGACTAGGTTGATGCCGCTGTATAGCTCGTATAGTTCGTGATTGAATCTTCTCCTCCAAAACCCGTCAACGCAAACGGGACCGAAAATCTTACGAAGAATTTTTCTCTCGAAGCGACCAAGGATATCTTCATCCTCTTTTAATAAAGTCCATGTTTCAGCACCGTAAAGCAGGACTGGGATGATCAAGGTCTTATGCAGAGTCTCCTTAGTTGTTCGAGATAGGGCTTTACTGTTGAATTGCCTTATAAGCCCAAAAAAACAGCGAATGCCAGGAGTTATTCTTCGATTGATTTCTGCGCTGATCTTGTCTGTAGAATTTATAGCAGAGCCAATGTAGACAAAGTCCCTTACTACCTCGAAGTTATAGATGCCGACTGTGACATTTTGTCCAATTCATCGGTGTTGGCTTTCCCTTCTTGTTGACAGCATATACTTGGTTTTGCCCTCGTTTATCGCTAAACCCATTTTGGCCACTTCCGCCTCAATGCTTGCAAACGCACCGGTGACAGCCCGCTGAGTTCTTCCGATAATGTCTATATCGTCGGCGTATGCAAGCAGTTGTACAGACTTGTAATAGATTGTGCCTCCGGTGTTGGCTTGTGAGTTCCGCACAATCCGTTCAAGTACAATATTAAAGAAGTTACATGACAGCGCGTCATCTTGTCTAAAGCCTTTTTTGACATCAAAGGTCTCGGTGAGGTCATTACCGACCTTGATGAGCAGCGAGCGTTCTCCATCGTCAGCCTGCATAGACGGACAAGTTTGGCAGGGATGTCAAAACTGGAAATGGCTCTATAAAGCTCTTCTCTATAGATGCTGTCATAGGCGGGTTTGAAATCGATAAAGAGGTGGTGAGTATCGATTTGGAATTCTTGGGTTTTCTCCAGGATCTGCCGAAGTGTGAAGATTTGATCGATGGTGGACTTTTCTGGCCTGAAACCGCACTGATAGGGTCCAATCAGGCTGTTGATGAAAGGTTTCAGGCGTTCACACAATATCGCAGAAAAGATCTTGTATGCGATGCTGAGGAGACTGATGCCTCTATAATTGGCGCTGTTGAGGGGGTCTCCTTTCTTGTGGATCGGGCAAACGATGCTGAGGTTCCATTCATCAGGCATACACTCATCTGACCAAATCTTAGAGATGAGTTGGTGTATGCACTCTACCAATTCATCCCCACCTGCATTGAAAAGTTCGGCCGGTAAGCCGTCAGGTCCAGCAGCCTTGTTCGATTTTAGCTTGGATATTGCTATCCTCACTTCGTTTTGGTCAGGTGGACGGAAATTTTGACTATCATCGTCTATGTTGAATGGTTCACTCTGCCTGACAGCGGGATGTTGGTCTTCGTCACCGTTATACAGTCTGCAGAAATAGTTTTTCCATATTCTCAGCACCGACTGTGATTCTACTACGAGGATTCCATTTTCATCTCTACAGGTTTCTGTACGGGTACTGCTCCTCTGACACGTTCTTTTTACCTTTTGGTAAAACTTCCGTACATTGTACTCTTGATATTCTCAAACGCGCGCTCATGCTCTTTCTTCTTCTTTTGGGGAAGCCGATGTTCTTCCCGTCTCCTTTGCTCGTAGAGCTCACGAGCAGCTCTCGTCTTCCTTTGCATCGCCTCTTTGTATGCCTCTTGTTTTGCTGCATGCACTCACCGGCATTCTTCGTCAAACCAGGGCGTTCGCGGTGGTGGGCGAGCGAGACCCAGCACATCAGTCGCGGCGTTTCTGATGGCATGTTGGCAGCGTTGACACAGGTCTTCGGCACTTGATGCTGGCGGCACAGGGGTGATTGAGAGATTTCGGGATACGCGTTCAACGAAGAGTCTGGCGGTCTCTTGTGATTGTAGCTTTTCGACGTTAAATTTTCTCACAGTGATTCTTCTTTCTTGCTCTAATTGGGATATCCGCATTCGTACCTTGGCTACAACAAGGTAATGATCCGAGTCTATGTTGGCCGCTCGGAAGGTCCGGACATCCAGAATACTGGAGGCATGCCTTGCGTCGATCGCAATATGTTCAATTTGGTTGATCGTTACATGATCATTGGACCTCCATGTCTGCTTATGAATATCGAGATGAGGAAACCATGTGCTTGCTATGGTGACATTTCGCTCCACAGCGAAATCAATTAGCCTTAGTCCGTTATCAGACGTGGTGTCGTGTAGGCTATGCTTACCGACTGCCCTACCAAAGACGTCCTCCTCTCCTATTTTGGCGTTAAAGTCGCCCAATACGATTTTAACGTCGTATTTAGGACATTGCTCATATGTCTTGTCGAGGAGCTCGCGCAGGGTCCTTTTCTTCCGTGGGGGCATGAACACATATAATTGGCTTATGTTAGCGAATTTAGCCTTGATTCGGATAGTCATAATACGCTCGCTAACGTGTCGGAAGCTTAAGACTTCTTGCCTAAGTCTGCCGCGTATGACAAATCCGCAACCGAATAAGCGTTGCCCGTTGCCTCTGTAGCAATCAACGTAGTAGATGTCACAGTTTTTCATATTCTTTTTGCCCGACCCATCCCATCGCACTTCCTGGATGGCGGTAATATCTGCTTTATAGCAGTCTAGGGCCTCTGCTAGTTGTTCGGCTGCACGTGGTCTGTAAAGGGACAGAACATTCCACGTACAGATCCGAAGGTCATTGTTCTTATTTCGTTTGCTGGGGTCGCAAAACTGCTAAGCGCACCAAAATTTGGGAAAAATATAGATCCACACTTACTAAATTCAACAAAGAGCTGAGGAAATCCAAGAGATCAGTATGGTGAAAGGACATTGAATCCCTTCCAGTCACAGCGCGTCTCTAAAAGGAACATTCCAATGGCGTTGAGCTGCTTATCAATCCCAATGGTACCTGTACATCTAGTTGAAGGGAAACTCTGATGATTCTGCTCGAGGTACACTTCCCAGGTTCGACAACCGTAAATGATTAAACACTTATTGCTCCTTAAGGTACCACTGTGTCAACTCCAGAAGAGTCAACAGCTTGTCTGGTAATCTGTTCAGTCAAGGAAAAACTAAATGGGCAACCGGTTAATTTTTCAAGGCCCCGGCAGAGATGGTGTTTTCTCCGCCCTTATCCGGAAATGTCGTGACTACATCCTAAACGCCTTGGTAGCTCTATTTAGAACAAGCTTCAACCTGGACTTCATTCCACTATGTTGGCGGGAGGTAAATGTGGTATTTATCCCTAAGATAGGTAGCAAACCCAGTCAGCTAGAGATCAAACAACAATAGGTTTATCTAGTCGCTGTGCCCTTATGTCAAAAGGGCGTGATCACGAAAAAAAATAAAAAATTATAGACCACAGTACAGATGAACAGAATTTCTAGTCTCTTAGAGCTTCGATATTATAGTAATACCAATACCAAGCTACGTTTGAGCAAAGGCCTGTCTCTGACGAACATCCCGTTTATGAAAGTGCAACTTGTCCACAGAATTTTTTAGATGTAATCTTTGAGAACAAGCTACAATGGACAGTCTGCAGACCAGATAACATATTTCCTACGCAACTTGAAAAATCTTACAGAATTATTACAGAAAGGGTTGCCTGCAGCTTGGGCTGAGTTTAAAGTGGGTTTCATACAAAAATCTGGAGAAGGCTCTCAAAGTTGGGAAATGTACTGTCTCCATTGTTATGGAAAATCCTTACTATAGAGCGCAGGGGACATGAAGTGGTTGCATATACAGACGGCGTCACTATCCTCAGTTTCAGGTAACCACTCGCTGGGATTCGCAGATATTCTACAGCTCGCTTTTACAAAGCTGAAACTTAGTAAAACGGAAACTGCTGGCTAAATGTCAACCCGATTCACGAGCAGTCCTATTCACAAACAAATATAAACTTCCAACAAATATAAAGAACTACTCTATACCTTTTTAGAGAGTGCTAGCTTTCTAGTACTAAAGCTGGACTGAAAGCTGTCTGGGAAGGAAGTTATTTCTGAATGTACTAGAAAAGCTCTAGTTGTTTCATCGTCAAATAAAGCTGCAGCCCTAGGTGGGGACTGCAGCCAAAGATTATGCATTGGTCATATGCCTCGGTTGTAAAACCAATGCTGACTTACGACATAACTGCATGGTGGCCTGTGTTAAAAGAGATCTGGTGTGATGGTACTTGAATAAAAACCCAATAAACACATTTGGCTTTCAACCGACCATAAATTCCGCTCTAGACCGACAATGGAAGGAACTGCGTTTTGGACATTTCAACATTCTTACACTATATCGCAAACTCCCCAACATCAGAGATCTACTGATTGTTGACTTCAACATGGGCTTCAAGAACCTAATACAGGACAGAGAAAAGAGGAAACACTATAACGTCCGAAACAATCATTAAATAATCTTTATGGATGGCTATGAAACAAACGAGGGAGTTTGTGCTCGTGTCTCCTCGACGGACCTGGACTTACACCTATTCACTGTAGTGTTTTTCAGACCGAGGTCGGTGCTATTCATCAGGTTGTCATCTAGCTCTCAATGGATCTAATATCGCGTACAGAATTTGCAATCTACATTGATAGTCAAGGAGCCAAGATGGATAATGCAAAACTGCTGCTCCTCTCTTACCGAGATAGCCAAACAGTTTAACGCCATTCTTTGCTGAGTACCTAGCACTATGAAACTGTGCGGCTGATGAATTAGCTAGACAAAGCTCTCTGGATATAAATAACGAGCTCTTAAATATCGTTTGTTAAGAGCCTGACTCATGCCAACGTTCGCATTGAATAAAGCTAGTCGTAGGTGGATACATCTAAACTACTGCGTTGCTACTAAAGTTATCTGGTCAACTAGATATCAGTAAAACAAAATTTCTGCTGCCATACCATATAGATAGCACATCTAAACTCACTAATGTTACCATGGGTCGCTGTGTCCTCGGCAAGGACACAAGCCCGGTGATTGGACATATTTAGGAATGACTTTTCCAGAAGCTTCAAAGTCAAGGAACAGCAAGACCTCATTCATCACTTTTTTTTGCAGATGTCCTTCCCAAGCCTATAATGGATAGGAGATTACTCTTTCGATGATCTAAACGATTCGAACACAATATGCACTGTCAAAATAAATGGCTTTATCAAAAGGAGCAGATGGTTCCAGGAGTAGATAGGGATTTAAATCCCTGCTTTATGTTGTTGTTGATGATCAATCCCAGACTGCCTCTGGGCACAGGTTGGTTGGTTTTTTTGTGTACTCAAATAGATGTCTGGTGTCGCGTGCGTCATATACGCAGTCGGCGCATTTGTTTTTGATGGAACAGTCTGCATGAAGTCATTGCATGAAGCTGTCTAGGTAACGGCAATATCCTGAATGTAGTTGAGCTAAGGTGGTCCTTGTCTTACGTGGTAGACTGCTATCTTTGAAAGCGATGGATTATGTTAGGACTAAGATTCTGCATTGCTTGATACACTGTTAGGTGGTGTAGGCTCTTTAAGGCGTCTCTATAGATCTGAGTATCAAACGTAGTATGCTGCGTATAGATGTTAATGCAATTTTTGTCAATTAAGAGTTCTTTGCGTATGGAACGAGGTGGCTGTGGAACTGTCATCAGCGAATGATTGCGGTGGGCTTGGAGGTGCTATGCTAGAAGGAACTGCTTGGAGAGCATTATGTTGCCGTCCTTTATTGACAACATCTTCGTCCCGGCTTGAAAGTGATCTTTGTGGATCATCAAGTGACATCCGGTGATGGTCATTATATTTGAGTTGTGGCAGGGTAGGAAATATTGCCAGTTTGTGCCGCTTAGTTGCGGTATCCATATGGGGGCAATGTAGTTCAGCACAGAGCTTCCTATGTCAGTGGGCGCCGTGGCGTAAGTGGTTAGTGTGTCGGACGTCTGCGCGTGATGTTCCAAGTTCGAATCCCAAAAAATAACAACAACATTTTTACGGTCCCACCTCTCGCGAACGTCTGACAAACATCCGAGAGCTTTGTTGTCTCGAGAAAGCTTCTCAAAACAAATTGCCCTTCGGATACGATACTTAACTGTAGGTCCCTTCCATTCGTGTGAAAAATAAAATGTACACAACATGAGAGGTTGCGAGAAGCTAGGCCCTGGCGCTTAAAGAGCTGTTGCGTCAAGTATTTATTTCCTTATGTCTTTGTAGCCAAGAGCTTCTAGCTATGGACTTGAGCACGTTATTTCGAAGTTTTAGTCAGTTTGTTATATTTGAAGCAAGGGCGAAGAATGGCATAATGCTGTCGAAGGTGAAATGAATGAAAACACCCTTGTGGGACTCCTTGTTTGACTCTCCGATGCTGATATTTGGCGTTCCTGAATTCGAATTTGGCGGCCGCATAGGTGGGTGTTGGGTAGTAAGGACTCCAGAATTTCAAACAGCAGCGTGGCATAACTTACCTTGTCTAACGCTTTGGATATGTTCAGGGTTATGGTGACTGCCCTGTGGTATTGTTGTTTTTGGTTAAGCATTGCTGTTATTGGTGATTAAATTACGTTCAACGCTGATGTGGTGCTATGCTTCTTTCGAAAGCAGGTGATGTGCTAGCGTCAGGTGTTCAATGAGATCAGGAAGGAGCGGAGCTTCCAGTATCTTGGCGACCGGTGAGAGAAACGGGATAGAGTGGAAGGTTTGTTTTGATTAGGCGACTTTCTGGGCTTGGGAAGTGGGGTTACCAAACTGACCTTTCATATATTCGTACTTGGAATCCCCAACGAACTAAAGGATAGGCTTAGCACAGCTATTAAGTCCTGGTTTGCGGATTTGTTTAGCATGAATCTAAATAGAGATCTCATCAGAAACCAGCGGTTTGGAGAGTTTAGCCTTAAAAATGACAGCCGCGACTTGTTCCAGTCTGATGTCATTAGGTACATCGTCCTGTGGAAGGTGATCTAGTTTCCTGAGTGTGACAACTTTGCAACAGCTGATGTTTTATGGGTGTTCAAGAAGTAATTGTTAAAGAGTTTGGCGCATTTTTTAGGGTCCTTCAAGGCACGTCCATCGAAGGAAATGCCTACGATGTCACTACGCCTTGAAGGGTTCGCAAGAATTTTGATTGTGGGCCACAGTTTCATGACACCCGAACCGAGATTGCATTTATTAAGGTGTCACTTCTTCCTGCGGTGTTCGCCAAATATGCGTTGGATCCCAACATTGAGTTTTCAGATTCTCGAATCAGATGACTTTGCTTGTCTGATGGTGGTATCACAGTGGATCTATGTGTATCTAAATACATCTCATTGACGTTCGTTAATGTTTGTTAAACGAATTCTGAAATGAGACCGCTTATCGTAAATAAAACCACAATACGGCGTTGGGGCGGTCGTGCTCTGACATACTGACATATATTATATACCTATTGTCCAGAAATAACATGTGCATGTGGGTCAAAGCTAAATATGACATCAGGTGTTTTCTCAACCGCAAGTGCTCGCAGATGATATTGTATGTTTCTAGACTGCCACTAAAAAGTCCATTAATACCGAAGCGACCTAACACCAAATTGTAGTTTATCCACAATTCATACAGAAGACAATCTTAGCAACATTTCAAAAAGGCTAAAGCCAGAACCATAATTCAATTAAGGTTTCGTGTGCTAGCTTACGTAATTATTCGAATACCCAGAATTTGTATATTGTACCCATAATGACTTCTCGCTCAGTTTCGTCAAGTTTTCGTTCACTTTTGGTTCTGTACGCAAAATCCATTTCATTTGCACATTCCGTGTGTATGGAACATGAGGACATTGTGTGAGAGCGGATAATTATTTTATATTTCTCAATGAGGCATCCATTATTCATTCTCGCGGCACAAATGTCGCAAAATTTAATTCAACTGAGGCAGGCAAAACGATTTGACTTAAGTGCTAAGTATAATGGACGTGGATGAGATTAAGCCAGCTAAATGGAATGATTCGTCTAAGGACGAAAAGGAGAACTTCTACAATATCTTAAGTGCCGTCTTCAGCATAACACTAAATGGAGACATTTTCATAGTGATGGGGGATTTGAATGCCAAGATAGGCATCGACAACGAAAAGCTCAAACATGTAATCGGAAAGCATGGACTAGGCAACCGCAATGATAACGGCGAAAGGTTTGTGGATTTCTGCAATGCCAACTGCCTTATGATAGGTGGCACCATGTTTGAGCACAAGACCTGCCACAAAGTCAGCTGGGTTTCCAATGATAGGCAAGCAACCTCCAACCAAATTGACCATTTTGTTATCAGCCGCTGCTTTAGAAGTAGTCTCCTGGACGTCTGAAACAGGCAAGGGGTAGATGTGGGGATAGTACGAGATCACCATCTTATGATAGCTACTCTCCAAATACGCACTGCTGCAGTTCGAAGATCCCAGGACATCACAAGAATGCCCAGGTTCAACATCGATAGACTTAGTGATCCCTCAGTGCGCTAATAATTAAGGGAGCACTTCTCGCAAGGTGTGCAAGCAATCAGCAGCTCACTGCCCGCAACCATCCAAGACCATTGGTGTGTTGGCAAAAATGTTTTTACATCTAGTGCTGAAAGAATTGTCGGTCGATCGCAGGGAAGACATAGGGCGTGGCTTTCCGAGGATACCTGGAGACGGATTGACGAATGAAAACAGCTGAAAGCTCACGTTGCAGCTACCCCAGCAGCAGGGAGAAGCGAGCTAGAGTCCCTATATCGCGCTAGAGTCCCAGGCGCAACTACATCAACGCGCTGGCTACAGAAGCAGAAGAAGCTGCACGGAGGTATGACAGCGGGACCGTCTACAGAATCACGAAAGAGCTGACAGGTGGTCGCAGCTCCAGCCTAGACGGCTCCTTGCTCATTTCGGATGAGGACCAACTCGAGGGATGGAAAGAGCATTTTGCTATGGTTCTGAACCGCGTATTAGCTAGCGATATGCTCCCAAATCAGACTGAGATGCCCGAGGGTAGAAGTTCCCGAATACGCACCACGACTCCCAGTAAAGATGAGATCACTACCGCAAACAAGGCACTCAAAACCAACAAGGTGGTAGGACTTGATGGTATTCGAGCAGCGCCAACAACATCGGCTGAGCTTCTGCTTCCACTTATAGAGAGAGCTTTCCTTACGAGTGGAAAAAGGGAATGCCCGTCAAGCTTCCTAAGAAAGGAAATTTAATGGAGTGCGGAAACTGGAGGGGTATCTGCTTGCTGCCTGCTGTAGCTAAGATAATAGCTAAAATCATCCTGGAGCCAATTAAACAACATCTCGAAGACGCAATCGATGCCGAACAAGCAGGTTTCCGCTCTGGACCCTCCTGTGCCGACCACATCAACACCCTGCGGATTATCATCGAACAGTGTGTTGAATATCGATCGCCACTGCACCTGCTGTTCATCGAGTTTGAGAAGGCGTTCGATAGTGTCAACAGCGAGTTTATTTGGCTTGCCTTACGCAGGAGAGGTATTCCCGATAAACTAATTGCTATTATCAAAGCTACATATGAAGGCTACAAATGTCACGTTCTGCACAGGGGATGGTTGTCTGAGGAATTTGAGATCCAAAGTGGGGTAAGACAAGACTGCATCCTTTCACCAATATTATTCCTATTGGTGATTAGCGATGTGCTCCATGCAGCTTTGTCGACGCGAAACGGAGGAAGTCGATGGACTTTTACATCTCAACTGAAACATCTTGACTACGCTGACGATGTATGCTTACTCAGCAGATGTGGAGAGGGAGGCAGGCGTCGTCGGGCTGAAAATGAATACGGCAAAAACTAAAATGATCAGCCTTGGAACTAACTCATCGGCTCAAATATGTATTGCTGGACAACCGGTAGAGAGAGTAGAAGATTTCCAGTATCTTGGGAGTATTGTTTCGACCGACGATGGAACCAAACCGGATATAGCCAACAGGATCGCCAAAGCAAAGTCCGCATTCGGTATGTTGTCCAAAATATGGCGAAGCAATGCAATCAGTTTGAGCACCAAGATAAGACTGTTCCGGTCTAACGTTGAATCCGTGCTGTTATATGGATGCAACACGTGGAGAGTGACCACTACTATCACCAGAAAGCTGCAAACGTTTGTTAATAGGTGCCTACGCAATATATTAAAGATTTTCTGGCCCATACGATTGGGCTCTAACGAACACCTTTACGAGAGAACGAGACAGGAACCAATAGGCACAACGATCCAACGGCGGCAGTGGCAGTGGATTGGTAACAGTTCCATAGCGAATCATGCTATGGAATGGAACCCTTTAACTCAGGATGGCAGAAGACCTGGCGGTCCGAGGAGAACATGGCGCAGAACAGTCGAGAAGGAGGTATGGCAGTTACGGAAATGTTTGGTTGAACTCAGACACATTTCCAGAAACCGTACACGATGGCGTGTAGGCGTAGTATATAGGCCCTAGGACCCACAAGGGGAAACAGGACATAACTAAAAGTAAAGTAAATGGAATGTGTGCTCTTATGAAAAGTCTGATTAAAATGGGACATTCAGTACTAAAATTTGACAGCTGATACAAAAAGAAAAATGTCGATGGCGGTAGAAACTCTAAATCATTTATTTTTGATAGAATGTTTATCACTTCCATTGCAAGATGCAATCATTTTAATTTTTTGGCTTATGTTCCATTTCCTTTTGCCCTGCACTAAAACGTAAACAATTTGACAGATTATGAAGTTTGCTCAAATTTATTATAGGTAACTAAGAGGTTTGGGAGAAACTAAATGCTTTCGTTTTGACGTAAGGTTTGATAATCCCCCTTGAAATCCATTATGGTTGGCATTTCAAAGTTGCGTTTACTATATGCAATTATGGGTACTGCACGATTTTAATAGCACGCGCGCTGAATTTTCGTAAAATTATGACGCAACCTATTGCACAATTAATGCAATTATGGTTGACGAAGAGTGAACATTTGTTATTTATTTTCCATTTTCATTCAATTCAGTTCTCAGTCCCTATCAGAAAATAAATCAATTTTGTTCTAAAGAGAAACAAACAAAAGTCCTTTGGCTTCTTAGCCCATGAATTCCTTATCATTTCGTTCAGTGTACTCACCCACTGAACTCTACTACGTTCTTGTACAAATTGTACTAGTCACGAATGCGGTTTGCTATGACAGTCAGCTGATAAATGTCAACATAAACCTCCGACACAAGTGTTTGTGCATTTCGCCGAGAGGTGTTTCCATGGTAATTTTCTAATAAACACACAAAACCCGAAGGCTTTTAAATTGCAAATCGTAAATATTGAAAAATACAAGTGCCCCAATAAATCTAAGACGGCATTATGCCCTAAAACTCACCATGGCACAGCGTAAGTACGATGCAATCAAGTGATTCCTCAGAAACGTTCTAATTCTCCGAGTATTTTGCACTAGAAAACGACTGAATCCTCCCGAAACTGATAGTATCCTTGTCGCCAAAGAGAACTAACTAACAGCCTGACGAAATTCGCTAAGAGAAATGTGGTATTTCTGTGGTTTCAATGGGTTCGGGCAGTTTGGCAAAGCGCATGCCAGTAGAGTCGCACGACTAACAAGTGAGTGTTGAACTTTAATTTCAGTCAAACTTGACCTGAATTCGTTAGATTTTGAATTTGAATGTCCTAGGGGGGAGTTTATTATCCGCCCGGCATGGAGTTGTAACGTAATCGCTGTGGGAAATGAGATTTTCCTCTCGGGATTCGTGCACAACAACGGAAAGGTGACGGAAAGGCTGTCTTTTCCCGGTACGATTGTTGATGTCAGCGCAAGCGACAAGTATTGCTTGATTCTACTGGAATCTGGACAGTTGTTTAAGCTGACGAGGAACGATTTGGACATTCAGGAGATAAGATTCGCCGATGTCGAGGCTGTGCCGAGCAAGAAACGCAAGATTTTCGAAAGAGTTGATGACGAGGTGGCCGATCTTGGCGGAGCCCCGAGGATCAAACTTATTGCTAGTGGGAGCAATTTGTCTGTAGCGGTTAGTAGCAGCAATGCTGTGTACAATATTCCGACGAAAGTCCATCAGTTTCCGGCGCGTGAGAGGATTGTGTCGCTAGAATGTGGTTTTGAACATGCAATGGCCTTGAACTCGAATGGAGATGTCTATGCGTGGGGCAATGGACTGTAGGTATCTGATTGCTTAGAGCAGCTATCTAGTAAAATACTCATTACATCTTTGCAGACGTGGACAATTAGGTGTTGACGATATGCGAGTGCAGGAAACCCCGTCGCTGATTGAAGCACTCAGCGGCATAAAGGTTGGTTATTTGGTTACATTCAGTTATTCTACTGTAAATACTTTCCAAGTTTTGGGGGGTGATTTAGCTAGTTGTAGCCAAGATAATGATGCGGATATCCAGAACTGTGAGGAAGTTTGATGTCGAACGGCTACAATCACAAGAGACTGCAGGGCCATTGCCGATCGAGTCTCTTTTAATCTTAATCTAAATCCTATACCACCAGCAGCAAATGCGTAAGACCAGTGGAAACATTACCAACAAGCTATCAGCGGGAAAATAAGAGGCAAACAAAACGGCGCTGCATATAAGCACAAGAGCTGCTAGCGAGCTCTTGATCGGCGGAGAAAAGAGTCACATGAACTTCTCAGAAAGATGAAAAGGAATATGAGAAGCGCTCAATCAAGAAGATTGAAGGACATTTTGCAGGAATGATGTTAGGAAATTTTATCAAAATGTAGAAAGAACATGCCAGGGCTTCAAAGCAGAACAGAAGCTGCATGTAGGGACGAAAATGGTAATACAGAAGTAGAATCGCAGTCGGTGTTGAGGATGTGGGACGAATTCTACAAATTGTTAAACGGCGACGATGACGACCCATTCAACAGTGACGATGACAGTCAGATTCGCGCCAACGAAGTGAGAATAGCGATATCTAAATGTAGATCCAACAAAGTTTCTGGGGCCAACAGCCTTGCCGCCGATTTCAAGGCAGGAGGAGAAGAGTTTGTAAGGAGCGTGCACTAGCACATCTGTGAGATTTGGTCAGACGACAGTATATCTGTTGATTGGGACCACAGTATCGTTTGCCCGACCCTGAAGAAAGAAAACCCTCTAAACGGAACCAACTACAGAGCTATAAATCTTATCAACATTGCGTATAAGATCCTGCCTGTCGTATTATGTGAACGCCTAAAGCCAACTAAAAACCTGATAGGTCCTTTTAGGCCGGGTAAGTCCACCATTGAACAACTATTCACACTACGTTAGATCTTGGAAAAAACTCAGCAATATAAAATCCATACGCACCACCTCTTCATCGATTTCAAAGATGCCTATGATAGCGTGTATAGAGACGAAGAGTTATACAGAGCCATGTCTAGTATTCGCATCCCCGCCAAGCTCGTCGATCTATGCAAGATAACAATGTAGAACTCTCTCTGCTCCATCAAAGTCATTAAGAACAACCCTGAACCGTTCGATGTCAGGAAGGGTCTTAAACAAGGTTACGCTCTCACGGAATTCACCAGTTAACACCGGAGGTACAATCTTTTACAAGCCAATACAACTGCTCGTTTACGCCATGACATTGACTTAGTCAGAAGAATGCAGCGGGCCCTCAGTATTGAGACCGAGGTAGCAAAGATAGGTTTAGCGGTCAATGAAGGCAAAACAAAATGTATGTTGTCTACAAAAAAGCACACTCATCATCGGCGTCTTAGACAGAACGCCTTAGTTGACAGGTATCATTTTGTGGTAGTAAAGGACTTTGTCTACCTAGGCTCTATAATGAACTCCGAGAACGACATCTGTGGGGAGATCAAACGAAGAATTACTCTTAAATGGCTCATTCTGCCCGACAGCGGAATATTGGTCATCGTCGCCCTTTTGCAGTCTGCAGAAGTGTTCCTTCCATATCCTCAGCACCGACTGTGATTCTACTACTATATTACCATTTTTGCCCCTGTAGGCTTCTGTTCTGGCTAAGAAACCCTGGCATGTTCTTTTTACCTTTTGGTAAAATTTCCTAATATCATTCCTGCAATAAAGTCTCAATATCCTCGAAGAAATCAATTGGCCCTCAGTCCCCGGCAGACCTTAAATGGTCAGAGGGTGCTAAGAATCCCCGGTGGGTATTTTAATATAGGAACGTGGAACGTTCGAAGCCTATATCAGGCAGGAAAATTTATTAATGTAATAAGGGAATCAGAGAGATTAAAAACAGATATTCTTGGGATAACTGATGTACAGTGGAAAGGTAATTGAGAGTTAGTTAAAAATGGGCACACAATTTGCTATTCGTGTTCTGACACTAGTAAAAACAGATATGGTGTGGCAATACTAATTTCAGAAAAGATAAGAAAATCAGTAATCGGAGTTTCTTGTATCTCAGAGAGAGTTATGATCATGAAAATAAAAGCAAAAGATACCAATTTGAATATCATTCAGGTATACCCTCCAACAAGTGAATGCGAAGAATCTGCTATTGGTGAATTTTATAATAATCTCGAACAAGCGATCAATCTTACCAAGAAAAATGAGACTACGCTCATAATGGGAGATTTTAACGCTAAAGTCGAAAGCTCAAGAATAGAGTATATAGTGGGCGACTATGGTTTAGGAACTATTAACGAAAGAGGAAGAAAATGAGTAGAATTCTGCGAACTATACAACCTTACCATTATGAATACATGGTTCAAACTCCCACCTAGAAGACTGTACACCTGGACATCCCCAAGACACTCAGAGAACAGGATAATAAGAAATCAGATAGATTTTATTATGATAAATCAAAGATTTCGAAATATAGTGAAATCGACGAAAACTTACCCTGGCGCAGATGTGGGGTCAGATCACAACCCTATCATAGCTAAAATCAACATAAAAATTAAAACTATTGTTAAGAAATCAAATATGAAAAAACTTAACATAGAATTACTAAAAAAAATCAAGCAATACAAAACCACATGAAGAATGAAATGAATATAAATCTTCTTGTAGTAGATACAAACGAAATTAGTGAGGAATCTATCGACTCTAAATGGACAGAGATACAAGATATATTAAGGAAAACAAGCGAAAAACACCTCCTTATTCCAGAACAACAAACGCGACATGAATGGATGACAAACGAGATACTGTCGCTGATGGAACAAGGAAGACAAAGCAAATCAAACCCAAATAGATACAAAGAACTAAATAGATTAATTAAAAATAAAATACGCGGAGCTAAAAACCTACATTTAACAACACAATGCGAAGAGTTAGAGAGGCTCAATAGACACAACGACAATTTGGACTACATAAAAAAGTAAAGGAAATCTCGGGCATTAAAAAGAAAAAACATCTCATAAGACTAAAGGACAACGAAGGCCATAATCTCTTAAGCACACAAGAAAAATTACAACGGCGGAAAGAGTACATCGAAGAATTGTTCTCGGATGAAAGAGGACATTTGGAACCTTGCAATGGACCTGAAGGTCCGAGTATTTTAAGGGAAGAAGTAGAAAGGACTCTTAAAAAAAAAAAAAATATTTGGCGCAACCACTCATGTTGTGTGCGTTATATTTTTCACACGAATGGAAGGGACCTACAGTTTAATGCCGAATCCGAACGGCGATTTGAGAAGCTTTTTCGAGACAACAATACTCTCGGATGTTTGTCAGACGCTCGCGAGAGGTGGGACCGTGAAAAAACTTTTTGGTGTTTTGTAGGATTCGAACTCGGAACCTCACGCGTAGTGATCCGACACACTAACCACTTACGCCACGGCGCCCAAGGACTCTTATGGAATCTAAAAACAGAAAAGCCACAGGTCCTGACGGATTACCCATAGAAATTTTCAAACTGTTTGAGGAAGAAAATACAATGAAGCTAGTCGACCTTTTTAATGCTATTTACAAGTATGGTAAACTGCCGAATGACTGGCTGAAATCCACCTTCATAACACTTCCAAAGAAAGCCAAACCAAACCAATGTTCCGACTACAGAACGATAAGACTGATGAATCACGCATTAAAGATCTTCTAAAAATCATCCACAGACGGATCTATTGCAAACTAGAAGAAGATATTAGTTCCACGCAATTTGGTTTCAGAAATGGTTTCGGTACTCGTGAACACTTTTTGCCTTTAATATGCCCATCCAAAGGAGCCTAGAAATGAACAGAAAAGTCTTTGCGTGCTTTGTAGACTATGAAAAGGCGTTTGACAAGGTTCAACATAAAAAACTGATTGAAATATTTAGACACAAAAACATAAATAGAAACGATTGTATAATAATTGAAAATTTATACTGGGGCCAAAAAGCGAAAATCACCATTGAAGGTCAAGAATCCGACGAAATAGAGATACGAAGAGGTGTAAGGCAAGGTTGCATTCTATCTCCGTTACTTTTTAATATGTATGCGGAGCAAATCTTTAAAGAGGTAATATCGGAGTTCGACGGTGGAATCAAAGTTAATGGCATACTAATAAATAACATCAGACACGTTGATGATTCTGTAATAAGAGCCAATGACATTATAGAATTAAACATTATGATGAACAGGCTTAACTCTATAAGCAATGATTTTGGTTTAAAAATCAACGCCAATAAAACGAAATTCATTGCCTTTGACAAAAACCCTCAAATTCATAACTTTGTACTGCGAATTAATAATGTATTAGTGGAAAAAGTTGATACTATCAGATATTTAGGCACTTTAATAAACAGCAACGAGACAACAGCAACCAGACAAAGAAATACAATGTAGAATCGAGCAAGCAAGGCTAGCCTTCTGTAAAATGAAAAATACCTTTACTAGTAGAGAAATAAACTTGGCGTTGAAAACACAATTAGTCAAATGTTACGTTTGGTCTGTGCTTTTATATGGAGCAGAAACATGGACTCTACCCAGAAGGGAAAAAAGAAGGCTGGAAGCTGAAATGTGAATCTACAGAAGAATACTTCGCGTCTCTTGGATGGACAGAGTTACAAACGTAAAAGTGCTTAGGCGCATAAACCTAAAGAAAGATCTTATAGTTACCGTCAAAAAGAGAAAATTGGAATATTTGGGACTTATTTTAAGGAACGAAAAATACAACCTACTCCAAGTTATTTTCCAAAGTAGAATTGAAGGAAGAAGAGGTAGGGGAGGGCAAAGACTGACCTGGATATCAAGCCTACGAGAGTGGCTCAATCTTTCTATAGCAGAATTATACAGAGGAGTAAAAGACAAAAAAACACTTACCATGATGATTGCCAACCTCCGTAATGGAGAGGAACCGTAAGAAGAAGAAGATCCTCTATCGAGCGCTTCTAATATTCCTTTTTCTTTTTTCTGAGAAGTCGATGTTCCTATTTTCTCCTCCGCTAGTAGAGCTCGCGAGCAGCTCTGGTCTTTCTACGCAGTGCGTTTTGTACGCTTCTTGTTTTGCTGCATGTTCTTGCCGGCATTCTTCACCAAACCAGGGGTTTCGTTGTGGTGGCCGAGAGAAACCCAGTATATCAGAGGCGGTATCTCTGATGGCATTTTGGTAGCGTTGCCAATGGTCTTCCGCCTTTGCAGACTATCGGCAAAGGCTCTGATGGTCTCTTGCGATTGTAGCCGCTCGACGTCAAACTTCTTCACCGTATTTCGTTGATTTCGGTCCATTCTACTTACTTACTTATGTCCTGTATCCCCTTGTGGGTCCTAGGGCCTCTACTACGCCTACGCGCCATCGTGTACGGTTTCTGGCAATGTGTCTGAGTTCTCCCCAACTTTTTCCTAACTGCCGTGCCTCCTTCTCGACTGTTCTGCGCCATGTTCTCCTCGGACCGCCAGGTCTTCTGCCATCGTGAGTTAGAGGGTTCCATTGCATAGCATGGTTCGCTATGGAGCTGTCACCCTTTCGGAACGTGTGACCAATCCACTGCCACTTCCGACGTTGGATAGTTGTGCCCATTGGTTCCTGACCCGTTCTCTCGTAAAGGTGTTCGTTAGAGATACGATTGGGCCAGAAAATCCTTAAGATATTGCGCAGACACCTATTAACGAACGTTTGCAGCTTTCTGGTGATAGTAGTGGTCACTCTCCACGTGCTGCAACCATATAGCAGCACGGATTCAACGTTGGAGCGGAACAGTCTTATGTTGGTGCTCAAACTGATTGCATTCCTTCGCCATATTGTGGACAACATCCCGAACGCGGACTTTGCTTTGGCGATCCTGTTGGCTATATCCAGTTCGGTTCCACCATCGGTCGAGACAATACTCCCAAGATACTGGAAATCCTCTACTCTCTCTACCGATTGTCCAGCAATGCATATTTGAGCCGATGAGTTTGTTCCAAGGCTGATAATTTTAGTTTTTGCCGTATTAATTTTCAGCCCGACGACGCCTGCCTCCCTCTCCACATCTGCTGTCATTTGGTGGAGGTCCATAATTCTGTGGGAGAGTAAGCATACATCGTCTGCGTAGTCAAGATGTTTCAGTTGAGATGTAAGAGTCCATCGAATTCCTCCGTTTCCCGTCGACAAAGCTGCATGAACCAAATCGCTAATCACCAATAGGAATAATATTGGTGAAAGGATACAGCCTTGTCTTACCCCACTTTGGATCTCAAATTCCTCAGACAACCTTCCCCTGTGCAGAACGTGACATTTGGAGCCTTAATATGTAGCTTTGATAATAGCAATTAGTTTATCGGGAATGCCTCTCCTGCGTAAGGCACGCCAAATAAACTCCCTGTTGACACTATCGAACGCCTTCTCAAAATCGATGAACAGCAGGTGCAGTGGCGATCGATATTCAACACACTGTTCGATGATAATCCGCAGGGTGTTGATGTGGTCGGCACAGGAGGATCCAGAGCGGAAATCTGCTTGTTCGGCATCGAGTGTGTCTTCGAGATGTTGTTTGATTCGCTCAAGGATGATTTTAGCTATTATCTTAGCTACAGCAGGCAGCACGCAGATACCCCTCCAGTTTACGCACTCTATTAAATTTCCTTTCTTAGGAAGCTTGACGATCATCCCCTTTTTCCACTCGTTAGGAAAGCTCTCAGCTTCCCAAGCTCTATCTATAAGTGGAAGCAGAAGCTCAGCCGATGTTGTTGGCGCTGCTCGTAAGAGCTCTGCTGGAATACCGTCAAGTCCTACCGCCTTGTTGGTTTTGAGTGCCTTGATCGCGGTAATGATCTCATCTTTACTGGGAGTCGTGGTGCGTATTCGGGAACTTCTCACCTCGGGCATCTCAGTCTGATTTGGGAGCATATTGCTAGCGAATACACGGTTCAAAACCGTAGCAAAATGCTATTTCCATTTCTTGAGCTGGTCCTCATCCGAAATGAGCAAGGAACCGTCTAGGCTTTTCACTGGGTGTTGGCTGGAGCTGCGACCACCTGTCAGCTCTTTCGTGATTCTGTAGACGGTCCTGCTGTCGCACCTCCGTGCAGCTTCTTCTGCTTCTGTAGCCAGCGCGTTGATGTGGTTGCGCTTGTCACGTCGTACGCTACGCTGAACTTCTCTCATCTTCATGCGATATAAGGACTCTAGCTCGCTTCTCCCTACTGCTGGGGTAGCTGCAACGTGAGCTTTCAGCTGTTTTCGTTCGTCAATCCGTCTCCAGGTATCCTCGGAAAGCCACGCCCTATGTCTTCCCTGCGATCGACCGACAATTCGATCAGCATCAGATGTAAAAACATTTTTCACAGCATACCAATGGTCTTGGATGGTTGCGGGCATTGAGCTGCTGATTGCTTCCACACCTTGCGAAAAGTGCTCCCTTAATTGTTGGCGCACTGAGGGATCACTAAGTCTATCGATGTTGAACCTGGGCATTCTTGTGTTGTCGTGGGATCTTCGAACTGCAGCAGTGCGTAGTTGCTATCATAAGATGGTGATCACGTACTATCCCCACATCTGCCCCTCGCCTGTTTCGGACGTCCAGGAGACTACTTCTAAAGCGGCGGCTGATAGCAAAATGGTCAATTTGGTTGGAGGTTGCTTGCCTGTCATTGGAAACCCAGCTGACTTTGTGGCAGGTCTTGTGCTCAAACATGGTGCCACCTATCACAAGGCGGTTGGCATTGCAGAAATCCACAAACCTTTCGCCGTTGTCATTGCGGTTGCCTAGTCCATGCTTCCCGATTACATGTTTGAGCCCTTCGTTGTCGCTGCCTACCTTGGCATTCAAATCCCCCATCACTATGACAATGTCTCCATTTAGTGTTGTGTTGAAGACGGCGCTTAAGAGATTGTAGAAGCTCTCCTTTTCGTCCTCAGACGAACTATTCGTTGGGGCGTAACGTATGATGGTGACGCGTCGTACTCTAGTCCGGAATCTGGCCGTCAAAATCCTATCACCATGAGGCTGCCAGGAAATTAGGCCCTTGCGTGGTGTTGTTGTTAGCAGTAGTCCGACTCCATATTCCCGCGGACTTCTGGATGGTCTTCCAGAATAGAGTAATACAGTGTTACGCTTTGGAGACTGGTACTCACCCGCTTCCAATCATCTTACTTCACTTACCCCCAAAATGTCCAGTTTATATCGCATGAATTCGTTTTCCAATTGGAGGAATCTGGCATTGTAAGGACCTTCTTTTCCCGAGTCGAGGAGCGTCTTTACATTCCAGAAACCTATCTTTGTCCGGGTACAATAGCCAAAAGTCGTCAACATGTGATCATTCCTTATCCGAGGCATAGTGTTGGTTTCTGTAGCGAGAAATTTTCGGTAACGCAGGTTGCTGGCCCACGTTACCTAGCCTAGAATCAAGGCCCTAGACAACCCGCACTTACAATTTTGGCCTATACGTATAACGGTTTATACGTATAGTTGCCCGGGGACCACCACTAGGAGGTAAAGTAAGCACTTCATCACGAACTTGATTGTTGCGCTACTGGCCCAAGCCAAGTTTTGGGCAGTCAGTAGTTTCCCGATCAATCGCAATGCAGGTCCCCAGTCCATTCTAGATATCCACAATCCGCATCCGTACCGTGGCTATAACTAGGTAGTAATCCGAGTCCACGTTGGCTCCTCGGAAAGTCCGTACACCCAGAATATATAAAGAGCGCCTTGCGTCGATCGCAATGTGATCGATTTGGTTGACGGTTTTTCGATCACGAAATCTATTTGAATATGCTAACCAAGTATGGCCCCCCTACCACGATGCCCATCCCCTTCAAATCGGGGCTGCCCAAAGCAGGTTCATCCGTTTTACTTTACGCAGTTTCCCTTGGTCCGATAGATATAACTTACCTCCATATGAGGATCGTTGAAAATGAGGATCGCTTTTGGAAAGCTGGCCTGTTCTTACATTTTAATAGAATTTCTGAGTGCCTTGAGTGCAGCCTGGGTAACACTGCAAATGCTTATATTTCTACCACGCCATCTTTCATCAATTATCCAGATTGCCACTCCGAGTATTGCTTTCTCGTCTGGAAGACAGTCGTCCTTTTGTCCAGAACGCAGTAGAATTTGATTTCAATATCTAAAAACATGCTCCAGTTCTAAAAGTGGCGCCAGAGCCGTCATTATAGCAGATAATCGTGAAATCCTGAAGAAGCTTTATGCGCATTTTCCCACCCCACTTCAAATACACTTCATATCTTCTGATGACAGGGCTCATATGAATGGTAGATATCATGAGCGAAAAGCATTGCTGCAAAATCCTACGAAATGAACTCGTACCAGCGTTCGTATTTCCTGAGTCGATACATCGATTTGAGCTCAACGTGCTTATGCCACATCAACTTGCTATCTATGTTTACTCCTTGATATTTTGCACTCTTACGAATACCTCTCGAAGATGTGTTCTCTCCTCCTCACTTGCAGCCATTGTGCTCCTATAAAACTAATGCTAGTTCTTTTTTGTCCACAGATTGTAAGCATCGCAGCCGGTGGATGGCATAGTGCGGCCGTTTCATCATTTGGAGACGTCTATACATGGGGATTCAACTGCAACGGCCAGCTTGGAATTCGAGTTTTCAAAAGCAATGGAGTCAAGAATCCTACAGTGTACCCATTGCCGCAACTCATCGATCTTCCACAGTGTTGCAACAATGACACTGAGGAAAACTCCTGCAATATCATAGCTGTTTACTGTGGAGCTAGGCACACAATTGTTAAGACTTCGTGTGGTTCAATCCTAGCTGCAGGATGGAACTCCTACGGGCAACTAGCCTTGGCGAATGCTGACAATATGGTGGATGAATTTAAAAAGATATGCGACATGCCCAAAGGTACTGTCAGTGTAATCTGTGGTCCATGGAGTACTATATTCAAAGTTAACTAAGTCTAATAAAGGTTCACTACATAATTTTTTTTTTTTTTAATTCAAAAGCTGTGAAATTCCATTTGTTCCCAAAACTTTTCGTTTATCTCATTAGCAATTTGCAACGGCAAGATGTATTCATCATAGTCTCCATTGAGCAGATTTTTTCGCACTTTGTTCGTCGCCAGGTCCTCAAATCCCAGCTCCAGATACTTGTTTGGCAAGACAAAGACTTGTGGAGATTTTATTCCAATATAAGTTGGCTCGAATGCCGGATCAAGAGCAGTCTTCACCAGACTTAAACCGAAATTGCTGCGAATTGAAATACCAATTTGTTTCTGACTTCAATGCGTCGGTATACAAAGGTTACCTTGAAGCAACAAGTTGTATGAGAAACTCAACTTGTGCTAGGGACTCGCTTATAGACTCGGCTGATGGTGTTGTGGTGACTTCTGAACTTGCTGCTAATGGGGTTTTATGACTTTGCGTATCCGATGAGCGGCGCTGAATAGAAAAACTAAAATAATTTTCTCAGTTAGCTGGTATCTACTAATTAGTGGGCTACTATATAAAGATCGCTGCATGTTGTCTCATCACTTGGATATTCTGTATTCAAGCACCGCCATCCATCTTCAGAAAAGTGCTTAAACTTTCGGGCAGCAAGCTCTGCTGTTTCAACATAAAATTCCTCAGCATCGGCGTCGGGAAAACATTTTATAATATCTCGAATGAATTTTATCCAAATTGGAAGAATGTGGTTGGTTTCTAGCGGAAGAAAGAGTTTAGATTTTTCCATTTTCCCTCCCCATATACGCTTAACCGTATCGAACGTTGGCTCTACGTCTACGACAATCTCGGCGCTTGAACTGGATTCGAAAGTTTTAGGCAAGCAACTGAAGCATTTCCTATTTTCAGCCATTCTCAGGACTACTTCGAATAGAGGAATTAATATTATAATATCTGTCCTGACTGATGAAAGTATGACAAGACAGAATTAAATGAGACATTTAATGTAAAATTCACAGTGTTTCAGTTCAAGAAGCAGTAACTCCAGGAGCGATTCTTGGTTCAGGAGTAAACCCCGTACAGAAGCCTGTAGAGATGAAGGAGAAAACTTCGTAGTAGAATCACAGTCAGTGCTGAGAATAAGGGAAAACCAGAAGAAGACTGTAAAGGTTAGGTTAGGTAGATGGGTGCTTTGTGACAATGAATCACTGCTCACTCAGACCAACAGTACGGATTCATTGTGCTCAATCATTTAACCCTGGAAACGCTGTAAAGAAAAACCGCCGTTAGAACCACCCAGAAAGTGATATGAATCTCAGGAGATCCGCTAGCTCAACACTACCCAAGTCCTCCAGCTCCGAGAAGAAGTAACTATCAAGAGACCTCATTCTTCTGACGGATAGGGCAGGACAGTCACACAACAGGTGACGAACAGAGGCAATTTCTTCTTCGACCCTGCAACTTCTGCAATAGTTATTATGCAGCACACCGAGTCGCTCCGCGTGAACGCCAATGGCACAGTGTCCGGTTATTACGCCAGAAATTACCCGTGCGTTATAACGACTAAGTTTTACCAGATAGGTTGATCTCTTCTTGCTGTAGGCCGGCCATAGCGCCCTGGCCGTTGCGCATGTTTCCAGATGAACCCAGCGTCTGTTTGCTCGACCGGTGGCTTCATCCTCTATTTTTGTCCGCAAGGAACTGATTGGGGTTGCTACAGAGGGGAGGGCCCGCGATAAGTGCAGCGCCGACCCTTTCCTAGCAAGCTCGTCAGCCCTTTCGTTACCTTCGATATCCATATGCCCTGGTACCCAGCAGAGGGTCACCTCATTGGCTTTAGATATCTCGTTTAAAAGTGATTTACGCTTCTCACGAGCCTCGACCTAATTACGGCAGAGTCCAGAGCCTTAACGGCTGCTTGGCTGTCTATATAGACAGTGATCGTTTTACCAACGATATTACTCTCGCGTATAATTTCAGCAGCCTGTATAATGGCTGCGACCTCGGCCTGGAAGACGCTGCAGTCGTCGTTTATTCTAAAGAAGCGGTTTATTCCTAGGGCCTCACAATAAACTCCGGCTCCCGTGCCAACGTCCATCTTAGAACCGTCGGTATAGAAAGCCAACTTCTTTTTCTTCATGATTCGTCGATTCTTCCAGTATATTCTATCGGGAATTCTTGTAGCCAATTTCCTTTCGAATGCTAGCATCTGGTTCAGTTCCCGTTAATCCGCTGGTGATCCCCCATCGGGACAGAATGGAGGCATGGCAGTAAAGGCTTGATGACCACAACCGGCCTTCTGTCAGTCTTACAGCGGTTTTAGCCGCCAGACTGCTGCAGTATATGTCAAGCGGAATGAAACTAAGCATGGTTTCCATTGCCGCTGTTGGTGTTGTTCTCATTGATCCCATGACTCCGATGCACGCCGCCCTCTGGATTTTGGTGAGGTTCAAGTGCGCACCACCATACTAGTGAACCATATGTGAGAATGGGTCTTACAACCGCCGTGTATATCCAGCACACCACAGCCGGTTTGAAGCCCCACGTATTACTGAAAGCCTTTTTGCAGGAGTAGAAAGCTACGCTTGCTTTTTTAACGCGTTCGGCAATATTTTTCTTCCAGTTAAGTTTGGAATCTAGAACTACGCCCAGATACTGAGCTGAACTTGAGATACTTAGTTCAATGCCACCAATATTTGGGGTCTGAAGGTAGGGATTGATCTCCTCTTAGTGAAGAGAACTACCTCCGTCTTTGAAGGATTCACTCCCAGCCCTTTGCTGTTGACCCAGTTATCCACTAGTTGTAGCGTGAAATTGAGCCTTTCACTTAGGACTGGAGGAAATTTTCCCGAAACCAGGATAACGACATCGTCCGCATAGGTCGTCACGTTGAAGCCGTTTTCCTTCAGTATTACCAAGATCTCATCCACCACAAGGAGCCATATTAGCGGGGACAAGACTCCACCCTGGGGTGTTCCTCTGCAGAAGATACGCTTGAGCCATGGAATAGCAATGTCCACTGACTCTTGCAGCATCACAGGTCGAATGTTATCCATTCCTGGTGCCTTATATGGAGCAAATGATTTAATGGCATAAGCTATCTTGTCATCATCTATTATATAACCCACCTCTTCCGCGCTTATTCCCGATGTCGTCTCTGGAATGGTAAGATCATCTCCGGAGATTTATGTACATCCGGGAAAGTGAGTACTCAGTAGCATGCCCAGCGTTTCCTCGTGTGATTCTGCCCAGGTGCCATGGCTTTTTCTAATAATGGATTCCGGCGGTGGTGTCCTGGCCAGGACCTTCCTTAGGCGGGTCGCTTCGTTTGTTGATTCTATAGATGCGCAAAAGGACCGTCAAGAGTTCCTCTTAACGAACCTAATCTCTTTCTTGAGGAGCTTCACGCTTTCTTTATAGGTGGACCACTCGACGACCCCTCCTTAGCGAAGTTCCACCCTACTCTTGAAATACGAATGAGTTCCGCTATTTTATCGTTCACCATGGTGGACGCCTTTTAGCGCTAAGCCTACTAACCGGGCATGACTTCTCGAAGGACCGCGTAAGGGAACCAGTCAATGCATCGACTGCATTGTCAACTGCTTCAGTCGAGTCGAGGTCCTCAGTGAGGTGATTCACTGATTTCCTCAGTTTTCTCTTGAATTTTGACCAGTTAGCCCTACGCGGATTTCTAAAAGTCCCCTTCCCATGAGTAGAAAGTTGCAGCTTGAAGAGTATCCAACAATGATTAGATAGTGCGCCTTGTTGGAGACTCTCCAGTTAACAACTTCAACAGAGCTCTGGTCAGAAATAAAAGTTATATCCAAGATTTTCCTTCTATTAGACGTTACAAAGGTCATTGCCTCTATTACAACAATAAGATTGGTTTGCATCTCCCGATAGGTGTTGGTCTGCTAAATAACGAGAAAGAGCCACTGCAGCCGAACAACTTGCAGCTCTGTTAGTAAGTCCTACTTCCACCTCATCGTGGTGCCATCTGGGAATTTCTCTGGAAATTGCGAACGGAAGAGGACGAATCGCGAGCCCCTTCCCCACAAAACAGGATAATTGTCAGTTGGTCTATGGCCCAGCGAGCCGCAACCGTAAAAAAAACAATTGCTCCGAAACGGAAACTTGCGCCTCGGATACGGACGGATAATTTGATGACGACCTTTGGCTATCGATTCTGGAACGTTAAGACCCTCCTGGACTCACTTCAGGAAGGGCCATATAACGCCAGATTCCTCCAAATGGAACGCAAATTCGCACGCTGCAAAGTAGACATCTTAGGGCTGAGCGAGATAAGATGGTTTGATGCTGGGGAACACATCTCCCCAACAAAATGCAGTCATGCTCTACTCTGGTAAACTGGCTGGAAGTGCACGGGCGTCCGGACTAGGACTGGTGCTAACTCCAGCAGCACGAGGAAGCCTCATATCTTGGATACCTCACAGTGACCGGATATTGACGGCTAGGTTCCACAGTAGAGTAACAAAAATTACCATCATACAGTGCTATGCTCCGACTCTAGACGCGTTTGAGGATGAAACGGATTATTTTTATAGCCAGTTAGGCGCCGTCTACCACCAAACGCCCAATGGGGACATCGTAATAGTGATGGAGGATCTCAATGCCAAGGTAGGTAGCGACAATACTATGATTAAGCACGTGATGGGAGTTCACGGCCTTGGAGATCATAATGATAACGGTGAGCGGTTAATGGACTTCTGCAATACCAACCGCTTAGTCATTGGAGGTACGCTGTTTAAGCATAACATCTGCCACAAGATCAGTTGGGTCTCTACTGACAGGGAGCGAACATCCAACCAGATCGACCACATTCGCTTAAAAAATTGTCTTCTGGACGTCCGAAATAGACGTGGAGCTGAGAACGAGATCACTATCTTATGTTAACTCATATACGCCTTTCTACTGCATCCGTCAATAGCAACCGCTGAAACCTACTTAACATCACCAGGTTTAATATCGACGGGCTTAAGGTTCCCCAAGTAGGCCAATAGTTCAGGGACCACCTAGCCTTAGAAGCAGAAGCATTCAGCATCACAATGCAGGAGAGCATGGATGACCACTGGAATGCTGTGAAAAATGCTTTTGCGACTGGGGCACGCATCTATGACGATAAAAGGCAGAAAAACCATCGTACATGGCTATCTGCAGGCACCTGGAGACGGATCGATGAGTGTACAGCAATCAAGGCTCAGATTGAAGCAGCCTCAGCAGTAAAGAAAACCGAGCTGGAAGCCCAATTGAGTGCGCAGAAGAAAGAAGTGTAGCGTAGTGTGAGACGTGACAAACGCCAGCACATCAAATACCTGGCTTCAAGGGCTAAAGAAGCAGCGAGCAGGTGCGACAGTAGGACTGTTTATAGCATCACTAAGCACCTCACTGGTGGTCGGAACTCCAAACAACACCCAGTGAAGAGTCTAGACGGTAACCTTCTGATCTCGAATGAGGACCAGTTCACTAGATGGAGAGAACATTTTGCTACAGTGCTTAACCACTTAGACGACGGCGGTATGATCTCGAATTCGAATGAGCAGTTTGAAGCAACAAATTCCCGAATTCGCACCGGACCTCCCAGTAAAACCGAAATAATAACAGCAATCAAGTTCCTCAAAAAGAACAAGGCGGTGGGTATTGATAGCATCCCTGCCGAACTATTTCAAGCGGCGCCAAATACATCGGCAGATTTGCTGCACCCTCTAATACGAAGCGCTTGGGATAGTGAACAATTTCCGCAGGAGTGGAAAAGGAGGATGACCATTAAACTTCCGAAAAAAGGAAACTGGAGAGGTATTTGCGTTCTTCGAGCCGTAACCAAAATAACAGCTAGAATAATTCTGAAACGAATCAAAGAGCATTTAGATTCAACTCTCGACGTCGAACAGGCGGGCTTTCGTGTTGGATCCTCCTGCATCGACCACATAAACACCTCACGGATCATAATCGAACAATACGTTGAGTACAGGTCTGCGCTACATTTGTTGTTTATCGACTTCGAGAAGGCTTTCGATAGCTTGAATCGAGATGCTATCTGGTTGGCTTTGCGCAGGAGAGGCATCACAGAAAAACTTATAGCTTTTATCAAGGCTGTGGGCGCCGTGGCGTAAGCGGTTAGTGTGTCGGATCACTGCGCGTTAGGTTCCAAGTTCGAATTCCAGAAAACATCAAAAAGTTTTTTCATGGTCCCACCTCTCGCGAGCGTCTGATAACCATCCGAGAGTATTGTTGTCTCGAAAAAGCTCCTCAAAACAAATTGCCCTTCGAATACGGCACTAAACTGTAGGTCCCTTCCATTCGTGTGAAAAATATAACGCACACAACATGAGTGGTTGCCGAGAAGCTAGGCCCTGGCACTTAAAAAGCTGTTGCGCCAAATATTTATTTTTATTTTATCAAGGCTACATACGAGGACAGTAATTGTCATGTCTAAGTCCAAAGTGGAGTACGACAAGGGTGCGTACTGTCCCCACTAGTGTTCTTGGCGGTTATCAGCGATGTACTCCATGCAGCATTGACGGAAGGCAAATATGAAACTTTCTGGACTGACACTTTACCTTAAATACCTAGATCACGCTGATAATGTTTGTCTACTTTCAAATCGGATAATGGATCTTCATTTGATGGCCCAAAATCTGGAAGCTGAGGCAAATAAATTGGGCTAAAAATAAATACAGCCAAAACAAAAACCCTGAGCACTTCTAATACCCGCGTTTAACTTAACATTGCCGGCCAGCAAGTCGAGAAAGTTGATAATTTTCTTTATTTAGGAGGTATGGTCTCGGCTAATCGGGGTGGCACCGAGCTGCGTTCGGAATGCTATCCAAAATCAGGAGAAGCAATGTTATCAGCTTAAGATCCAAGCTGCGACTGTTCCGCTCCAACGTAGAATCGGTGCTGCTTAATGGGTGCAGTACTTGGAAGGTGGACACCATTAACACACGCAAGCTGCAAGTCTTCGTAAACAAATGCTTAAGAATCATGTTGAGGATTTTTTGGCCGAACCGCATCTCCAACGAACAACTTTATACGAGAGCAGGCCAAGAACCTATAAGCATTACTATACGAAGGAGAATGTGGCAGTGGATTAGACACACCCTACGGCGCGAAGACAACTCCATTACGAAATACGCAATGCAGTGGAATCCGCTCACCCAGGCATGCAAAATAGCGGGATACACATAGGGAAACGTGGCGCAAAGCAGTTGAGGAGGAATCGAGCTCTTTAGGAATGTGTTGGAGGCAGTTCAAACCCGTTGCAGAACTCCGAACAAGATGGCGCACAGGCGTGGTTGGCTCCCTATGCCCCTCGAGGGGTTAACGGATCTGATTAAGTAGTAAGTAAGTTAAAGCCAAAAAAGTCTGTTGGACCTGACGGTAAAAAGCATACACCAATTCATCTCAGCATCGTTTGCCCGATCCACAAGAAAGGAGACCCCCTCAACTGCGCCAATTAAAGAGGCATCAGTCTTCTCAACAATGCATATACGATCTTTTCTACGATGTTGTATGAACGCCTTATACCTTTAATCAGCTGATTGACCCCTATAAGTGCGGTTTCAGGTCAAGAAAGTCCGATATCGATCAAACCTTCACACTTCGGCAGATCCTGGAGAAGAACTATGAAGTCCAAATCGATACTCATCATCTCTTAATCGATTTCTAGGCCATCCATGATAGCATCTATAGAGCGGAGCTATATAGAGCCATGTCCAGTTCTGACATCCCTGCCAAACTTGTCCATCTGTGGAGGATAACGATGGAGAATGCTCGCTGCTTCATCGAGGTCGTTAACGACCTCACCGAGACCTTTGTTGTCAAAAAAAAGATTTTAGACAAAGTGACGCGCTGTCATGTGACTTCTTTAATATTGTACTTGCACGGATTGTGTGGAAGTCATAAACCAACACCAGAGGCACAATCAATTAAAAACCTGTACAGCTGCTTGCATACGCCGACGATATTTAGATTATTTTAGGAACTCAGTGGGCTGTCACCGATGCGTTTACAAGAATTGAAGCAGAAACGGCCAAAATGGGCTTAGCGATTAACGAGGGCAACAAGAAGGGACAATCACACCGATGAATTGGACAGAACGTCACAATGGGCAGCTACAACTTCAAGGCTGTAAGGAACTTTGTCTACCTTGGCTTCTGCTATTAATTCTGACAATGATACCAGCGTAGAAATTAAGCGAAGAATAACTCTTACCAATCGCTGTATTTTTGGGCTAATAACGTGATTCAACGTGGGCGCCGTGGCGTAAGTAGTTAGTGTGTCGGATCACTGCACGTGAGGTTCCAAGTTCGAGTCCTAGAAAACATCAAACAATTTTTCACGGTCCCACCTCAACGTCTGACACACATCCGAGAGTATTCTTGTCTCGAAAAAGCTTCTCAAACCAAATTTCCCTTCAGATACGGCACTAAACTGTAGATCTCTTCCATTCGTTTGGAAAATATGACGCACACAACATGAGTGGTTGCAAGAAGCTAGGCCCTGGCACTTAAAGAGCTGTTGCGCCAAATATCGAATAAGTAACGAAGCTCTATATAAGACCTTGATCATTCCAGTCCTGCTTTACTGCGCCGAAATATTGACTTTATTGAAGCGGATGAAGATGTCCTTGGTTGATTCGATAGAAAAATTTTTCGTAGATATTCGGTCTCGTTTTCGTTGTCGGGTTTTGGAGGAGAAGATTCAATGACGAACTATATGAGCTGCACAGAATCATGGACCTAGTCAAAAAACCGCGCATTGGACGTTTGAGATGGCAAGGACATGTAGAGCGAATAGACACCAACGCTCCGGCCCGCGGAGTCTTCGGATCTAACCCGGAGGCACGACACAGCAGAGGACCTTGTCGCCGTAGGTGGTGCACACAAGTTCAAAGAGGCCTCGACCAATTTGGAGTGCGCAACTGGAGGCAACTAGCTAAAGACGCAGCTAAATGGAGAGGCTTGTTGGTTGAGGCCCAGGTTCACCCCGAACAGTAGCGCCACCTAAGTAAGTAAGTAAGCCGAACACAGTTGCTTTTGGAATTCACTCGGCCAAAGTAGAAATAGTGATCTTCACAAGGAAATATAACATAGAATGCCTTGCACTGTTCCACTAATGTTTAACTGCACAGTTCTGAAATTCGTCGACCATGTCAGATATCTAGGATCAGGCGCGAACGCACGAGGGGGTTTTGGGGGTTCAAACCCCCCCCCCCCCCCGAAATATCTGCCACCGTGCTACTAGGTACTAGGAAATTGCCATGGCAAAAAAACGATCGTTCCACATCGCATTGAACAGTTTTCAATATGCGTTCGTTATGTTGATACAATTGACAACGAATATACGAATCGGGAAGACTTTTTGTGTTTCGTTCCTGTTGATGACATTACGGGAAAAGGGCTTGCAAGTACGTTGCTGACCACGATGAAAAATATTGGCATAAATTTGGCTAATATGAGAGGGCAAGGTGAGTGTCAATAATTCACACTATCTATGTAAATAAAACTGTCAATTAGGCCGATTAGGTAATAAATTACATCACATGTTTAGGGTATGATGGGTCCCGGTCAATGACCGGAAAATTCAAAGGCTGTGCTGCCAAGGTTAGAGCATTGTATCCAGAAGCTATTTACGTCCACTGTGCTAATCATAATTTGAATTTGGCCATTACACGCGCTTGTAACATACCGTCTATACGAAATTACATAGGAACCATTAAAGAGGTTGTTAAGATAGATAGATATCTTTATTTCGTATTATAGTTTACATTTGGTGAGCCACCGCGCAGCTTACATACAGAGATTTGATATTCAAATTTTATCTTTCTACTGAACAATTATTTTAAATAATGATAGCAAAATATTAGGCAATGATAAAAATTTGAAGGAAAAATACGTTAAAAACCTTCAATATAATATGAAAAAGATAGTTAAAAAACTAAGCAGGTACATTGTAGTGAATAAATAATGAACAATAAGAGTAAGTAATAAATAATAAAACAATAAATAAAAAAATAAAAAAATAAATAATAGATAATAAATAATAAATTATAAATAAATAATAAATAACAAATAATAAATAATAAATAATAAATAATAAATAATAAATAATAAATAATAAATAATAAATAATAAATAATAAATAATAAATAATAAATAATAAATAATAAATAATAAATAATAAATAATAAATAATGAATAGCAAACAACAAATATAAGGGAGCACTTTTCGCAAGGTGTGGAAGCAATCAGCAGCTCAATGCCTGCAACCATCCAAGACCATTGGTGTGCTGTGAAAAATGTTTTTACATCTGGTGCTGAAAGAATTGTCGGTCGATCGCAGGGAAGACATAGGGCGTGGCTTTCCGAGGATACCTGGAGACGGATTGACGAACGAAAACAGCTAAAAGCTCGCGTTGCAGCTACTCCAGCAGCAGGGAGAAGCGAGCTAGAGTCCCTATATCGCATGAAGATGAGAGAAGTTCAGCGTAGCGTACGACGTGACAAGCGCAACTACATCAACGCGCTGGCTACAGAAGCAGAAGAAGCTGCACGGAGGTGCGACAGCAGGACTGTCTACAGAATCACGAAAGAGCTGACAGGTGGTCGCAGCTCCAGCCAATACCTAGTGAAAAGCCTAGACGGCTCCTTGCTCATTTCGGATGAGGACCAGCTCAAGAGATGGAAAGAGCATTTTGCTACGGTTTTGAACCGTGTATTCGCTAGCAATATGCTCCCAAATCAGACTGAGATGCCCGAGGTGAGAAGTTCCCGAATACGCACCACGACTCCCAGTAAAGATGAGATCATTACCGCGATCAAGGCACTCAAAACCAACAAGGCGGTAGGACTTGACGGTATTCCAGCAGAGCTCTTACGAGCAGCGCCAACAACATCGGCTGAGCTTCTGCTTCCACTTATAGATAGAGCTTGGGAAGCTGAGAGCTTTCCTAACGAGTGGAAAAAGGGAATGATCGTCAAGCTTCCTAAGAAAGAAAATTTATATCTGCGTGCTGCCTGCTGTAGCTAAGATAATAGCTAAAATCATCCTTGAGCGAATCAAACAACATCTCGAAGACACACTCGATGCCGAACAAGCAGATTTCCGCTCTGGATCCTTCTGTGCCGACCACATCAACACCCTGCGGATTATCATCGAACAGTGTGTTGAATATCGATCGCCACTGCACCTGCTGTTCATCGATTTTGAGAAGGCGTTCGATAGTGTCAACAGGGAGTTTATTTGGCGTGCCTTACGCAGGAGAGGCATTCCCGATAAACTAATTGCTATTATCAAAGCTACATATGAAGGCTCCAAATGTCACGTTCTGCACAGGGGAAGGTTGTCTGAGGAATTTGAGATCCAAAGTGGGGTAAGACAAGGCTGTATCCTTTCACCAATATTATTCCTATTGGTGATTAGCGATGTGCTTCATGCAGCTTTGTCGACGGGAAACGGAGGAATTCGATGGACTCTTACATCTCAACTGAAGCATCTTGACTACGCAGACGATGTATGCTTACTCTCCCACAGAATTATGGACCTCCACCAAATGACAGCAGATGTGGAGAGGGAGGCAGGTGTCGTCGGGCTGAAAATTAATACGACAAAAACTAAAATCATCAGCCTTGGAACTAACTCATCGGCTCAAATATGCATTGCTGGACAACCGGTAGAGAGAGTAGAGGATTTCCAGTATCTTGGGAGTATTGTCTCGACCGATGGTGGAACCGAACTGGATATAGCCAACAGGATCGCCAAAGCAAAGTCCGCGTTCGGGATTTTGTCCAAAATATGGCGAAGCAATGCAATCAGTTTGAGCACCAAAATAAGACTGTTCCGCTCCAACGTTGAATCCGTGCTGCTATATGGTTGCAGCACGTGGAGAGTGACCACTACTATCACCAGAAAGCTGCAAACGTTCGTTAATAGGTGTCTGCGCAATATCTTAAGGATTTTCTGGCCCAATCGTATCTCTAACGAACACCTTTACGAGAGAACGGGTCAGGAACCAATAGGCACAACCATCCAACGGCGGAAGTGGCAGTGGATTGGGCACATGTTCCGAAAGGGTGACAGCTCCATAGCGAACCATGCTATGCAATGGAACCCTCTAACTCAGGATGGCAGAAGACCTGGCGGTCCGCGGAAAACATGGCGCAGAACAGTCGAGAAGGAGGCACGGCAGTTAGGGAAAAGTTGGGGAGAACTCAGACACATTGCCAGAAACCGTACACGATGGCGCGTAGGCGTAGTAGAGGCCCTAGGACCCACAAGGGGATACAGGACATAACAAACAAACAACAAATAACAGATAATAAACAATAAATAATGAATATAAAACAATAAATAATAAGTAATAAATAATAACAATTAACAAATAACAAATAATACTGTTGTATCCAGCATTCGCAGCTGAGCGTAGAGGAAGAGTTCGAAGAATATACGTCGAAGTTTCCAATGTTGTATCCAGCCTTCGCCGCTGAACGCCGAGAAAGAGTTCGAAAAGTATACGTGGAAGAAAAAGTTGGTGAAAGTTCGAAAATGGCGCCAAAGTCGAAGTTTCCAATGTTCGACAGATGGAGAGTGGAAATTAACTGGAAGCAGGAGATGGGATATAAAAAGCCGCTGCATCGAGGAAGTAGCGAGTTTTTTCGAGTTTTTCGATTTTTTTTCTTCGACATACCGAATTGATTGTTAAAAAAAAAAACAATTTCTCTTTTAAAATAAAATTTCAAAACCCTCTCGGGAACCAACCTAAATCTTTTATTTTTTTCGCATTTCTTTCCCGTTGCTCTTTTTCCCAAGCAGCCGAGCAGTCAAGGCTTACTTTTCCGGCGATCTTCGAAGGCTAGCAGCAGCATAGCGCCCCCCCAGAATTACAACAATACTTTAAGATATACAGTAATTAAATTAAATAAAAAAAATGAGTAAAGAAAAACATGGTTAAGCATTTAATTGATTTATTAGTGGGTTTGCGGAGAACTTACAATTATGGAGAAACTTTGTGGTTAGTTTTATAATTCGATCGTGAATCAAGTCGACATTTGCTCTGCTATGAAGATCAGCGGTAGAGTGATACGGGGGAAGATTAAGCATCATCTTAAGAATTTTATTTTGGGAAACTTGTAGTTTTTTAATATGACATTTTGCTGAATTTCCCCAAACTTGGCAACCATATAGAAGTATCGATTGAAAAATGACTTTAAAGATTATGATCTCATTGGCGCTGTTCAGTAAAGACTTCCTGTTTATAAAGGGGTACAACATGTTTATCGCTATATTTACTTTCTGTATTGTTTTTGCAGTATGTTCCTTAAATGTGAGTTTTGTATCGAGATGAATGCCCAAATATCTTACAGATGGAACCCAGTTAACAAATGTATTATTAACAATTAGCTGGTTGCTTGGAAGAAAACAAGTCTTTCGTTTCCTGCTGAAAAATATAGCTTGCACCTTCTCAGCATTTAGTTTAATTTTCCAGCAATTGTAATATCTTAGCAATATTTGAATCGCATGTTGTAAATTTATCTCCACGTTGAGACTAAACTCATGCGAAGAATATATTGCCTTGTCATCCGCAAAAATAGCTACTTCACAATAAGGGAGCCTTGGAATATCAGACATAAAAAGGTTATACAAAATTGGACCCAAGACCGATCCTTGAGGCACACCAGCAACAATACTATGACAAACAGAATAACAGTAATTCACGAATACTTTAAAAGAACGGTCGGAAAGAAAGCTTAGGACAAGTTTGATGAGGTACGGGGGAAAACGGAGTACTAACATCTTATAGATAAGGCCCAAATGCCACACACTATCAAACGCTTTCTCAATGTCTAGCAAGACAAGGCCAGTTGATTTTCCCAAAGAGCGATTTCTTTTAATATGCTGGCAGACTCTAAGTACTTGATGGGATGTACTATGATTTCGTCTAAAGCCAAATTGCTCATTTGGAAGTATATTATTTTCTTTCGTAACTCTTGTGAGCTTCTCTTTTATTAACTTCTCAAATATTTTGCTTATACTACTCAGCAGACTAACTGGTCTGTAGCTATTTGGTTTATCAGGTGGCTTTCCTGGTTTTGGGATAGGTATCACCTTAGCTATTTTCCAAGCCTTTGGAAAGTATTGGTTTTTAATGCAAACATTAAAAATAAACGTTAAGTATCCAATGGCTGATTTGGGAAGTTGCTTTAGACACATGTTTTTGATGCCATCAATACCATCAGATTTTCTTGATGACAAGCAACACAAAATATCTTCGACGCTCTGTTGAGATATAAGCTCATTGCGAGGCGTTTCAGTAGCTTGTGCAATAAAGTTGCTAGTAGCCTCACTAACGATTTGATTGGTAACTACGTCGCCTAGATGTTGGGACACAGAATAGTTTTTCAGAAAGGTAGCGGCGAGTAAATTCGCCTTATCCTCATCCGTATATTGCACATTTACAGTTACCGCAATATGCAGCCCCTTTCTTCACAGACGAGCTCTTAGACTCACCATTTACTCTTTTGGAAGTGAAACGCGCAGTTGATTGCTCTAAAACGAGGAAAGCCCCAGGTGACGATCGGATCCCTTTCGAATTCTACAAGAACAGTTCCACAGAATTTCTCACTGCACTCACAAATGAATTCAATAAAATTTTTGAAACAGCCAATGTCCCAGAAAGCTTTAGAAGAGCGATAATTTTCCCATTGCACAAAAAAGGTGAACTAGATAATCCAGCTAACTACAGAGGCATTTCTTTTTTGAATACTTCGGCAAAACTATTTAGTGCTTTGATATTTAATAGGCTTACACAATGGATGGCAAACAATCGAATTTTAAATGAATACCAGGCGGGGTTCAGAAAGCATTATTCAACACTGGATCAAATTTTTACTCTCACCAACATTGCAGAGTTTTTTAAACAAAGTAGCAAAAAGCTATATGTCTTCTTCGTTGACTTTCGTGCAGCTTTTGACTCCATAGCGCGTGAAGCTCTTTTCTATAAGCTGTACAAAATTGGTTTATCAAGTAAAGTGATAAATGTGCTAAAAGCGATGTATGAGAGCAACGTGGCGTACGTATGGAATGGAGAGAATGTATCGGAAGAATTTGGAACACAAATGGGAGTTAAGCAAGGATGCATCCTAAGCACGCTACTCTTCATCATATTTATCAACGACATAGTAGGAGAAGTAGGAGGAGAGATCGAGCTTGGTAGTGTGCGGATACCGGCGCTAAAATTTGCGGACGATATAGTGTTTTTATCGGAGACAGTTGAAGGGATGCAGCTTACTATGAACCGTCTTGAAAACTACTGTAAGTAATGGAATTTGACGGTGAATTTATCAAAATCAAAGATGATGATTTTTAGAAATGGCAGTGGAAGATACTCTCGCAACGAAAAGTGGTTCTATCGAGGTGAAAACGTTGAAATAGTGAAAGAGTATAAATATTTAGGTGTGCTAATTGCATCCAACCTCAATATGAAAAACACTTTGAATGTCAGCTAGCAGCAGCTAAAAGAGCTATTTCATCAGTTTGGGGACGTTGCGTCGACAATAAGTTTATCGATCACACAGCGAAGAATAAACTATTTCGTACAACTGCTGCCTCTATACTGCTGTACGGAGCCCAAATTTGGGGTTATTGCTTTTTTGAAGAAGTTGAAAAATTTCTAAGGTACTTTTTGAAACGAATCTTTCGACTTCCAATATGTACACCGAACTATATGCTGCATCTAGAAACTGGAGTCCCTCCTCTCTTCTTAGATACCCTAAAGCTGCATATAGATTATATTGTTAAAGTAGTGGAGATGGATGATGGAAGACTGCCCAGGATTGTTCTGAAGCATATACTTTCGACAAGAGGGCATTTGGTTCAAAAGTGGGAGGAGTTGGCAGCAAATTATGGCGCGAGCTTAAATATTGCATCTGATATACAACTTTCAATGATAAAACCTATGCTTACAAATGTTTTGAAAAATGCAGGTAATTCCATGTATGAGAGATTTGTAGCTGAAGCACATTCATCGCAACATAGGCTGATCTACAGTAGGCTGAATTATAACCACATTGAAAGCGACTCAACGTACTTCCTCAATCGTTACTCTCTGCATATGATAAGCACAATATTCAAACTTAGAGGTGAACTAACAAGTCTTTATTTTATTCCACATCGACCCGATCTGCCAATTTTATGTGACCTGTGCAACCTTAAAGAGAGGGAGGATGTTTACCATTTCATCGGAAGATGTCCCATTTTAGGAGAATTTCGCGCGAGATACTTTGGAGTAATTTCGCTAGACTTGGATGAGGTGATCAACGTACTGAACGGAAGTCATGGTTGGGATGTTTTGTACAACTATGCTACAGCTGCAATCCGCTACAGAGCCCGTATTTTGGAAGGCGATTTTTAAACAGAAATAGCAACCATATTGTCAATCTGGTAGACGGCCTTAAGCCAAACCATAAACGACTATGTATATACTGTTCGTGAAAATTATATGAAGTTAATAAAAAGTCTAACTAACTAACTAACTATTGCACATTTCCCGAATCTTGGAGAGTTGGAATTCTTCTGTTCTTGTTCCTAACAACTTTCACAATATTCCAAAAAGGCTTGGAATTTTTGTTTAGAGAAGATAGCTTTGAGTTCCAATCAATATTTCGCTGCTTTTCTATTTCCTTGGAGATAAGCTTATTATAATATTTAAGGTATGATCTAAAGACTGGTAGTCTATACCGTTGCCAATGTCTCTTAATAGAATTGCGTATGCGGATATATTCTAAAATATAGTCAGGCATTTTAAAGAAGTGCTGTTGCTTTCTTTTCTTAGGAGTACTTGAATTCATTACTTCCAGTACTTTATCTGTAAAGCCTTTTACCATCACATCGATCTCTTCATTTGAGCTCACATTTTCAATAACTGTCGGTAAGTTTCTATATATTGGGTTCAATTCTGATCGGAATGTAGCCCAATTGGTTCTTTTATAATCTGGAACAAACTGTTCATATGTTTGAACAGATTTAGAAATTTTGCAACAAACAGGATAATGATCTGAGCTCAACTCTTGCAACGATATCGGCTGCAAACAAATTTGAGACACGTTAGAAATGAAAAAATCAAGAACAGATGGACGACCTCTCGAACCAGACGGTACATATGACGGACTAAGCGGATAAAGGACAGAAAACGGAAACAAATGGGACAAATTCGAAAGAATGTTACCCCACGCGTTTGCCCCCAATCGCGCTGCCAAAGTTAGAGCATTGTATGCAGAAGCTATTTACGTCCACTGTGCTAATCATAATTTGAATTTGGCCATTACACACGCTTGTAACATACCGTCTATACGAAATTGCATAGGAACCATTAAAGAGGTTGTTAATTTATTCCGATTATCTAATAACATAAAGCAGCTCTAGTTTTAAAAGACAAAATTCAGGAGTCTTGCCCAAAAGCAAAACAAACGCGTCTTTTAAAATTTTGCGAAACGCATTGGGTTGTGCACTTGAATTCACCTCAATTTGTTCTATGGTGTCTATGAATATATCTGTTGCTCATTAGAGTATCTGGATGTACGAAATATGAAAACCGAAGGAGTCAAATCTCATGTTCTACTTGCTGCTATACAAACTTCCCAATTTATAATATCCTTAACAGTGATTAAGCCAATTTTCAGCCTAATGAAAAATGTAAGTGAACTTTTACAAAAAAAAAAGAATGTGATCTCAGCTGCTGTATGGAATATGCAAACCATTTACATGAGGAAGTAAATGAAATACGTCAAAACTCCGAAGTTAGATTCAGTCACACATTTGCTGGAGCTAAAGAAATGGCAGACAAAATGGATATTCAATTAGCAGTCCCGCGGCAAGTTGTAAAACAAAAGAACCGTGACAACTATGAAGGAGGTCCTGAAGAATATTTCTGTCGGTCCATCTTTGTTCCTTTTTTGGACCGACGATGTAACTAAGGACTAGTTTTCTTACTTACTTACTTTAGTTATATCCTTTAACCACTCGGGGGGCATAGGGCGTCAACCACGCCTGCGCGCCATCGTGTTCGGAGTTCTGCAACGCGTTTGAGCTGCCTCCAACTCATTCCTAAAGAGCTCGATTCCTCCTCAACTGTTCTGCGCCACGTTTGCATAGGGCGTCCCGCTATTCTGCCTGCCTGGTTGAGCGGATTTCACTGTATGGCGTATTTCGCAATGGAGTTGTCTTCGCGCCGTAGGGTGTGTCCAATCCATTGCCACTTTCTTCTTCGTATAGTAATGCTTATAGATTCTTGGCCTGCTCTCATATAAAGTTGTTCGTTGGAGATGCGGTTCGGCCAAAAAATCCTCAACATGATTCTTAAGCATTTGTTTACGAAGACTTGCAGCTTGCGTGTGTAAATCGTGTCTACCTTCCAAATACTGCACCCATAAAGCAGCACTGATTTCACGTTGGAGCGGAACAGTCGTAGCTTGGTTCTTAAGTAAATAACATTGCTTCTCCAGATTTTGGACAGCATTCCGAACGCAGCTTTAGCCTTTCCGATTCTGCTGCGCACATCCAGTTCGGTGCCACCGCGATTAGCCGAGACCACATTTCCTAAATATAGAAAGTTATCAACTTTCTAGACTTCCTGTCCGGCAATGTAAAGTTGAGCGCGGTTGTTAGAAGAAGTGCTCAGGGGTTTTGTTTTGGCTGTGTTTACTCTTAGCTCCACTTGTTTGCCTCAGCTTCTAGACTTTTGGCCATCAAATGAAGATCCATTATCCGATGTGAAAGTACACAAACATCATCAGCGTAATCTAGGTGTTTAAGGTAAGATGTCATCGTCCAACGAATTCCATAATTAGCTTCCGTCAATACTGCACGGAGTACATCGCTGATAACCACCAAAAACAATAGTGGTGACAGTATGCACCCTTGACGTACTCCACTTTGGACTTCAAAATCCTCCGACACCTTACCATTGTGCACGACGTGACACTTACCGCCCTCGTATGTAGCCTTGATAATGGCTATAAGTTTTTCTGGGATGCCTCTCCTGCGCAAGGCCAACCAGATAGCATCTCGATTCAATCTGTCGAAGCTTTCTCGAAGTCGATTAACACTTAAATGTAGCGGAGACCTATACTCAACGCATTGCTCGATAATGATCCGTAAGGTGTTTATGTGGTCGATGCAGGAGGATCCAGCGCGAAAGCCTGCCTGTTCGACATCGAGAGTTGAATCTAAATGTTCTTTAATTCGTTCTAGAATTATTTTAGCTATTATTTTGGCCACGGCTGGAAGAACGCTTGCGGTATATGCCAGTTACCGCAATCCATCAAGTTTCCCTTCTTTGGAAGTTTAATGATCATCCCCCTTTTCCACTGCTGTGAAAATTGTTCGCTATTGCAAGCTCTCCGTATTAGGGGATGCAGCAAATCTGCCGATGTATTTGGCGCCGCTTGAAATAGCTCGGCAGGGATGCTATCAATACCCACCGCCTTGTTCTTTTTGAGGGACTTGGATGCTGTTATTATCTCGGTTTTACTGGGAGGTACGGTGCGAAATCGGGAATTTGTTGCTTCGAACTGGTCATTCGAATTCGAGATCATACCGCTATCGTCTAAGTGATTTAGCACTGTAGCAAAATGTTGTCTCCATCTAGTGAGCTGATCCTCATCTGAAATCAGAAGGTTACCGTCTAGACTCTTCACTGGTGGTGTTTCTGCTTTTTACCGACATACGTGCGTGCCCCAGTCGCAAAAGCATTTTTCACAGCACTCCAGTGGTCATCCATGTTCTCTTCCAGTATGCTGCTGATTGCTTCTGCTTCTAAGGCAACATGGTCCTTGAATTGTTGGCGCACTTGGGGAACTTTGAGCCTGTCGATATTAAACCTGGTGATGTTAAGTAGGTTTGAGCGGTTGTTGTTGACGGATGCAGAACGAAGGCGTAAATGAGCTACCATAAGATGGTGATATCGTTCTAGTCCGACGTCAGCTCCACGTCTGTTTCGGATTTATTGGCCATCGAGAACTCCTTTCTAAAATTCAAAACATTCTACCGGAAAAGTGTTCTAAGCTGGAAACAGAAGAAATACGTAGTACTATCAACGTATTTTCAAAAGAATGGCCAAATGACATCAAAAGATGTACTGATGATATTCGAGGCGAAATGACGATGTGGCGCAGGTAAAAATGTCTTTCTTTCATTTTCTTGATATCTGTTTGGATGTTAAATTAACTATGGTTGCAGACATTGCTTAAATATTCCGACTGATACACGGCCAACAAATTTTATAGACGCTCTCAATTGTTGCGATTCAACGTTGCACCAAACAATACATCGCTTGATGCAGATCGGTGCAGCACTTCCCGTATCTGTGGCATCAAGTAAACGGTCTTTTTCTTGTCTTCGCAGATTGAAAACTTATCTGCGTAGCAAGACTAGAGAGGAGCGGTTAAATGGCTTGATGTTGCTTAACATATATAGAGATATTGACATGAAATACGAAGAGGTTATAGATATGATGGCTAAAGTACCAAGACGTATGGATATAATTTTGTAAAATATTCCAACTATAAATTATATTATATTATTATATATATTATATTAATTATATTATATTATCTAATAATAAAATAAGACATTATTTATGAAAAAATAATACTTGTTTTTCAAAACCCCCCCGACATTTTTTTCTGCTCCAACAAGAGTAAGAATTCACTTTCTTGCATCCAGTCACTTCCGTTACCAGCACCTGCGGATCCAACAAGTCCATCTCGGATATGGTGGTCTTGGTACCGTTTGAGAGGAATCACGCTAAATTGAGGCGTATGCCACCCTTGAGCATTAACAGCGATGGCCTCAGTTACTAATCTTCCACATTTGGCAGATGTAAGAGCCCCAACTTGCCTTATACCCCTTTTAGCAACAACTGTGTCCGGCTTTTGAACAGTGGTTATGCCTGTTTCATCTATCTTATCTTCTTAAATACTATAAAAGCAAAATCGATTTTCCTTGTGAACACCGTTTCTCGAAAACTACTAGATGTAGGTACTTGACATTTGCACAGTTATTCCTTATTTTGCCTAGATGCGAGATAAGAAGGGATTTTCCGAAATTCAAGGTGTAAGTGGCATAAAGACGGTGGAGTTGGATTTTTCCATCTGTAAATATTGATTCCACAGCCGTAGCTCAGTACTGGCTATCCGGATTAAAAAAATCAAAAACAAATGAATTTAGTAAATTCACCGCTGTATCATTTAAGATATAAAGCATCCTTCTGCGCTGTTCTGAAGCTGAGCAGTGCTAAAAACAATTAATCAAATCATCGCCCACAATTTTCCTTCAGTGGAGACCACGACCAGCAGTCATGCAGCAGTGGCTATCGTTGCAATAGTATGTGCGTGTGAGTATATGGGCGCACTTCTTCTTCTTCCTTTTATCAGCGAGGTTATGATCCGAAAATAAGGGATCACAACCCTCCCACTTCACCGCATTTCTACTGATCCGCCTGTGGGGTTCGCCTATTTGACCTCAGAAAATATCGACAGGCCTGCCGATTTTGGATCACTCGGCTACTGAGGCCAATGAAATGCCGATGTAATCGCATTTGACTGATCCAGGCGTTTATACCCCTGCCTTTCCTACATCGCGATGTCTTTGGAACGTGCATTGATATTGCCTTCTTAACAGGGTTCAAATGATCTCTTCTTTGAACGTGGCTATACCAGCTGAGCCGGTCGCGCTCTATCTTTGGTACGATGGTTTCCTTGATGTGAAAGCTTCCACGGATCTTCGAACTTCTTATTCGATCAAGCTTTGTCACTCCTGCTGTCATGCCAAGCATCTTCATCCCAACTGCCGTTAATTTACTCTCATACGTTTTGTACATCGTCCAACATTGTGAGCCGTTTGTGAGCGCTGGACGCACAACTGCGGCGTAGAGCCTTCCCTTCAACTTAGGTGACATTTCTCTCTCACAGAAGATAGCGGAATTTTCTCGCCACTTCATCCACCCTACGCTTACGCGATGATTGATGTCGTCATCACAAGTTGCTTTGCTATTGATCATAGATCCCAGATATTTGAACTTTTCGCACTTGGGAAGCACTGTTTCATTCAAATAAATGTCTGGAATAGGCCTGAGTGGATCAGAGAACGGGCTGCACAAGTACTCTGTCTTTATTGAACTTATGCGATACCCACTTCCCTCCAAAACGTCCACCCACACATCAAGTGCTCGTTGCAGGGACGTAGGTTCCTTAGTTATGATGGCTCCATCGTCAACAAAGAATAACTGACGTACCTTGGGGTCCGTCACTTTACCTTCAAGCAGATATTCAAGAACTGCAATAATGAGCAAAGGACCTAAGACGCTTCCCTGGTGCACCCCGACTTTGATTGAGAACTCTTCGGTTACTCCAGCGGGGCATCTAACTCTTGTCTTTGCTCCCTCGTACATGTCCATGATCATCTGTACATAGGTTTCTGGAACCCCTCGATGTCTTAGCGCCACCCATATCAGATCTCGTGGTTGTCTGTCGAATGCCTTTTCAAAGTCAACTAATACAATATGCCCTTAAGGAGTCGTTTCGGGGATATCTTCTCCCAAACACGCTGTCAATTTGACTCCCTTCCACGTACTTAGTCGTGCTGCTGCTTGCAGTAGCCATTGAGCTGTGTCATCGTTGTAGCAGTCAACAAGTAGTAAGCCCAGTCTGAAGTGTATACCTTCAAACTGAAGCTTGCTCTTCCAGCCTAGGGCTACTTCTTCGATAATGGCGTCCTCAAGCGCCGTTTGCTCCTCGGTGCTTAGCGTGGCCCCCGCACAGCCACTCGCAGGTTTCTGACTATGCCTGCATACGAGTAGCTGGTGCCGTGCTCTACTCTGCGTCTTCTTTTCGGTGAGACGGTGATTGGGCCCGCCAAGCTGACGTTACTGGTAGCCTTGTGTCGCTTACTATCAGGTTTCTCCGGGGGGGTGTTGTTATACCTTCCCCTTTTTAGGTGTCCCTGTGCTTCTGGAGTGTCAGTTACCTCCTTTTCCTTTCCACGGCTAGCTTCCTGGTCTCTTCAGGTTCGAAGCCTTGAGCTAGGAAGCGCAGGTACCACTTTGCACCAGCTCCACAGAGCGCTTTTCTCAGCGGGTCGTCCAGACTACCGGGCTTACTCCTGTCTGGTAGCGTGGGAGGATTATGCAGCCGCTCTCTGGGCCTGCTGCTCTCTGATCTTCTCACCTCCCCGGAAGTGTATACCTTCCTTACCGGCGATCTTGGCCATTTCGTGCCAGTAGGCCAATGTCCTCTTGGAGCTTCAGTGTCTCTGCGCCTGTGGTGCTCCGTGCTCACCCTGTGCTCCGTGCTCACCCTCCGCGCGCTGGAGGTGTTCTTCTACGACTCGTGCTAGGATTGTCGCAGAAGGTCTCCCTACAGACGACTTGAAGCCGCACCGCAGCCGCACCGCAGAGACACCGCAGCTGCACCGCAGCCGCACTGCAGGGACACCGCAACCGCACCGCAGCCGCAACGCAGCCCCACCGCATGAACACCTCAGCCGCACCGCAGGGACACCGCAGCCGCACCGCAGGGACACTGCAGCCGCTCCGCAGGGACACCGCAGAAACACCGCAGCCACACAGCAGCCGCACCGCAGCCACACCGCAGGGACACCGCACAAGCACCGCAGGGACACCGCAGCCGCACCGCAGCCACACCGCAGCTGCACCGCAGCCGCACCGCAGTGACACCGCAGGCGCACGGCAGGGACACCGCAGGGACACCGCAGCCACACCGCAGCCGCACCGCAGGGACACCGCAGCCGCACCACAGGGGCACCGTAGGCACACCGCAGATACACAGGGACACCGCAGGGACACCGCAGCTGCACCGCGGCCGCACCGCAGGGACACCGCAGCCACACCGCAGCCGCACGGCAGGCACACCGCAGGGACACCGCAGCCGCACCGCAGGGACACCGCAGTTGCACCGCAGCCGCACCGCAGGCACACCGCAGCCGCAACGCAGGGACACCGCAGTTGCACCGCAGCCGCACCGCAGGGACACCGCAGCCGCACCGCAGATACACCGCAGGCGCACCGCAGGGACAACGCAGCCGCACCGCAGGGACACCGCAGCCGCACCGCAGCCGCACCGCAGTCACACCGCAGGGACACCGCAGGGACACCGCAGCCGCACCGCAGGGACACCGCAGCGACACCGCAGCCGCACCGCAGGGACACCGCAGCCGCACCACAGGGGCACCGCAGGCACACCGCAGATACACAGGGACACCGCAGGGACACTGCAGCTGCACCGCGGCCGCACCGCAGGGACACCGCAGCCGCACCGCAGCCGCACCGCAGGCACACCGCAGGGACATCGCAGGAACACCGCAGCCACACCGCAGCCGCACCGCAGGGACACCGCAGGCGCACCGCAGGGACACCGCAGCTGCACCGCAGGGACACCGCAGCCACACCGCACCCGCACCGCATTGACACCGCAGTTGCACCGCAGCCGCACCGCAGGGACACCGCAGGGACACCGCAGGGACACCGCAGATACACCGCAGCCACACCGCAGCCGCACCGCAGCAACACCGCAGGGACGCCGCAGCCGCACCGCAGGGACATCGCAGCTGCACCGCAGCCGCACCGCAGTGACACCGCAGGCGCACGGCAGGGACACCGCAGGGACACCGCAGCTGCACCGCAGGGACACCGCAGCCACACCGCAGCCGCACCGCATTAACACCGCAGTTGCACCGCAGCCGCACCGCAGGGACACCGCAGATACACCGCAGCCGCACCGCAGGGACACCGCAGCCACACCGCAGCCGCACCGCAGGCACACCGCAGGGACACCGCAGGGACACCGCAGCCGCACCGCAGGGACACCGCAGCTGCACCGCAGGGACACCGCAGCCACACCGCAGCTGCGCCGTAGGGACACCGCAGCCGCACCGCAGGGACACCGCAGTTGCACCGCAGCCGCACCGCAAGGACACCACAGCCACACCGCAGCCGCACCGCAGGCACACCGCAGGGACACCGCAGCTGCACCGCAGGGACACCGCAGCCACACCGCAGCCGCACCGCAGTTGCACCGCAGCCGCACCGCAGGGACACCGCAGGGACACCGCAGATACACCGCAGCCACACCGCAGCCGCACCGCAGCAACACCGCAGCCACACCGCAGCCGCACCGCAGGCACACCGCAGGGACACCACAGCCGCACCGCAGGGACATCGCAGGGACACCGCAGCCACACCGCAGCCGCACCGCAGGGACACAGCAGGCGCACCGCAGGGACACCGCAGGGACACCGCAGGGACATCGCAGGGACACCGCAGCCACACCGCAGCCGCACCGCAGGGACACCGCAGCTGCACCGCAGGGACACCGCAGCCACACCGCAGCTGCACCGTAGGGACACCGCAGCTGCACCGCAGCTGCACCGCAGCCGCACCGCAGGGACACCGCAGATACACCGCAGCCACACCGCAGGGGCACCGCAGGGGCACCGCATCCGCACCGCAGGGACACCGCAGCCACACCGGTGTATCTGCGGTGTCCCTGCGGTGTCCCTGCGGTGTCCCTGCGGTGTCCCTGCGGTGCGGCTGCGGTGTGGCTGCGGTGTATCTGCGGTGTCCCTGCGGTGTGGCTGCGGTGCAACTGCGGTGTTAATGCGGTGCGGCTGCGGTGTGGCTGCGGTGTCCCTGCGGTGCAGCTGCGGTGTCCCTGCGGTGCGCCTGCGGTGTCCCTGCGGTGCGGCTGTGGTGTGGCTGCGGTGTCCCTGCGATGTCCCTGCGGTGCGGCTGCGGTGTCCCTGCGGTGCGCCTGCGGTGTCCCTGCGGTGCGGCTGCGGTGCCGTTGCGGTGTCCCTGCGGTGCGGTTGCGGTGCGCTGCGGTGTCCCTGCGGTGCCCCTGCGGTGCGGCTGCGGTGTAGCTGCGGTGTCCCTGCGGCGCGGCTGCGGTGCAGCTGCAGTTCCCTGCGGTTCGGCTGCGGTGTCCCTGCGGTGCGGCTGCGGTGTCCCTGCGGTGTACCTGCGGTGTCCCTGCTTTGTCCCTGCGGTGTGCCTGTGCCGGTGTGCGGTGCGGCTGCGGTGTGGCTGCGGTGCGGCTGCGGTAAGGCTGCGGTGCCGTTGCGGTGTCCCTGCGGTGCGGTTGCGGTGCAGCTGCGGTGTCCCTGCGGTGCCCCTGCGGTGTGGCTGCGGTGTAGCTGCGGTGTCCCTGCGGTGCGGCTGCGGTGCAGCTGCGGTGTCCCTGCGGTGCGGCTGCGGTGCAGCTGCGGTGTCACTGCGGTGCAGCTGCGGTGTCCCTGCGGTGTGCCTGCGGTGCGGCTGCGGTGTGGCTGCGGTGTATCTGCGGTGTCCCTGCGGTGCGGCTGCGGTGCAGCTGCGGTGTCCCTGCGGTGTGCCTGCGGTGTGGCTGCGGTGTCCCTGCGGTGCGGCTGCGGTGTCCCTGCGGTGTCCCTGCGGTGTCCCTGCTTTGTCCCTGCGGTGTGCCTGTGCCGGTGTGCGGTGCGGCTGCGGTGTGGCTGCGGTGCGGCTGCGGTGTGGCTGCGGTGCGGCTGCGGTAAGGCTGCGGTGCCGTTGCGGTGTCCCTGCGGTGCGGTTGCGGTGCAGCTGCGGTGTCCCTGCGGTGCCCCTGCGGTGTGGCTGCGGTGTAGCTGCGGTGTCCCTGCGGTGCGGCTGCGGTGCAGCTGCGGTGTCCCTGCGGTGCGGCTGCGGTGCAGCTGCGGTGTCACTGCGGTGCAGCTGCGGTGTCCCTGCGGTGTGCCTGCGGTGCGGCTGCGGTGTGGCTGCGGTGTATCTGCGGTGTCCCTGCGGTGCGGCTGCGGTGCAGCTGCGGTGTCCCTGCGGTGTGCCTGCGGTGTGGCTGCGGTGTCCCTGCGGTGCGGCTGCGGTGCAGCTGCGGTGTCCCTGCGGTGTGCCTGCGGTGCGGCTGCGGTGTCCCTGCGGTGTGCCTGCGGTGCGGCTGTGGTGTGGCTGCAGTGTCCCTGCGGTGCGGCTGCGGTGCAGCTGCGGTGCCCCTGCGGTGCGGCTGCGGTATTTCTGCGGTGCGGCTGCGGTAAGGCTGCGGTACGGTTGCGGTTGCGGTGTCCCTGCGGTGCGGCTGCGGTGTGGCTGCGGTGTCCCTGCGGTGCGGCTGCGGTGTGGCTGCGGTGTCCCTGCGGTGCGGCTGCGATGTCCCTGCGGTGTGCCTGCGGTGCGGCTGCGGTTGGACTGCGGTGCCGTTGCGGTGCGGCTGCGGTGCGGCTGCGGTGCGGCTGCGGTGCGGCTGCGGTGTGCCTGCGGTGCGGCTGTGGTGTGGCTGCGGTGTCCCTGCGGTGCGGCTGCGGTGCAGCTGCGGTGCCCCTGCGGTGCGGCTGCGGTGTTTCTGCTTCGCGGCTGCGGTAAGGCTGCGGTGCCGTTGCGGTGCGGCTGCGTTGCGGCTGCGGTGCGGCTGCGGTTGCGGTTGCGGTGCGGCTGCGGTGCAGCTGCGGTGTCCCTGCGGTGCCCCTGCGGTGCGGCTGTGGTGTCCGTGCGCTGCGGCTGCGGTGCAGCTGCGGTGTCCCTGCGGTGCCCCTGCGGTGCGGCTGTGGTGTCCGTGCGCTGCGGCTGCGGTGCAGCTGCGGTGTCCCTGCGGTGTCCCTGCGGTGCGGCTGCGGTGTCCCTGCGGTGTGTCTGCGGTACCGCTGCGGTGTGGCTGCGGTGTCCCTGCGGTGCGGCTGCGGTGTGGCTGCGGTGTCCCTGCGGTGTTGCTGCGGTGCGGCTGCGGTGTAGCTGCGGTGTCCCTGCGGTGCGGCTGCAGCGCAGCTGCGGTGTCCCTGCGGTGCGGCTGCGGTTCCCCTGCAGTGTGGCTGCGGTGTATCTGCGGTGTCCCTGCGGTGTCCCTGCGGTTCGGCTGCGGTGTCAATGCGGTGTGCCTGCGGTGTATCTGCGGTGTCCCTGCGGTGCGGCTGCGGTGTGGCTGCGGTGCAGCTGCGGTGTCCCTGCGGTGTGCCTGCGGTGCGGCTGCGGTGCGGCTGCGGTGAAACTTCGGTGTCCCTGCGGTGCGGCTGCGGTGTCCCTGCGGTGTGTCTGCGGTACCGCTGCGGTGTGGCTGCGGTGTCCCTGCGGTGCGGCTGCGGTGTGGCTGCGGTGTCCCTGCGGTGTTGCTGCGGTGCGGCTGCGGTGTAGCTGCGGTGTCCCTGCGGTGCGGCTGCAGCGCAGCTGCGGTGTCCCTGCGGTGCGGCTGCGGTTCCCCTGCAGTGTGGCTGCGGTGTATCTGCGGTGTCCCTGCGGTGTCCCTGCGGTTCGGCTGCGGTGTCAATGCGGTGTGCCTGCGGTGTATCTGCGGTGTCCCTGCGGTGCGGCTGCGGTGCAGCTGCGGTGTCCCTGCGGTGTGCCTGCGGTGTGGCTGCGGTGTCCCTGCGGTGCGGCTGCGGTGTCCCTGCGGTGTCCCTGCGGTGTCAATGCGGTGTCCCTGCGGTGTCCCTGCGGTGTGCCTGTGCCGGTGTGCGGTGCGGCTGCGGTGTGGCTGCGGTGTGCCTGTGCCGGTGTGCGGTGCCGTTGCGGTGTCCCTGCGGCGCGGTTGCGGTGCAGCTGCGGTGCCCCTGCTGTGCGGCTGCGGTGTAGCTGCGGTGTCCCTGCGGTGCGGCTGCGGTGCAGCTGCGGTGTCCCTGCGGTGCGGCTGCGGTGCAGCTGCGGTGCCACTGCGGTGCGGCTGCGGTGTCCCTGCGGTGTGAATGCGGTGCGGTTGCGGTGCGGCTGCGGTGCCCCTGCGGTGCGGCTGCGGTGTAGCTGCGGTGTCCCTGCGTTGCGGCTGCGGTGCAGCTGCGGTGTCCCTGCGGTGTGCCTGCGGTGTGGCTGCGGTGTCCCTGCGGTGCGGCTGCGGTGCAGCTGCGGTGTCCCTGCGGTGCGGCTGCGGTGTCCCTGCGGTGCGGTTGCGGTGCGGCTGCGGTTCCCCTGCAGTGTGGCTGCGGTGTTGCTGCGGTGTCCCTGCGGTGTCCCTGCGGTTCGGCTGCGGTGTCAATGCGGTGTGCCTGCGGTGCGGCTGCGGTGTGGCTGCGGTGTATCTGCGGTGTCCCTGCGGTGCGGCTGCGGTGCAGCTCCGGTGTCCCTGCGGTGTGCCTGCGGTGTGGCTGCGGTGTCCCTGCGGTGCGGCTGCGGTGTCCCTGCGGTGTCCCTGCGGTGTCCCTGCGGTGTCCCTGCGGTGTCCCTGCGGTGTCCCTGCGGTGTGCCTGTGCCGGTGTGCGGTGCGGCTGCGGTGTGGCTGCGGTGCGGCTGCGGTAAGGCTGCGGTGCCGTTGCGGTGTCCCTGCGGTGCGGTTGCGGTGCAGCTGCGGTGCCCCTGCGGTGCGGCTGCGGTGTAGCTGCGGTGTCCCTGCGGTGCGGCTGCGGTGCAGCTGCGGTGTCCCTGCGGTGTGCCTGCGGTGTGGCTGCGGTGTCCCTGCGGTGCGGCTGCGGTGTCCCTGCGGTGTCCCTGCGGTGTCCCTGCGGTGTCCCTGCGGTGTCCCTGCGGTGTCCCTGCGGTGTCCCTGCGGTGTCCCTGCGGTGTGCCTGTGCCGGTTTGCGGTGCGGCTGCGGTGTGGCTGCGGTGCGGCTGCGGTGCGGCTGCGGTGCGGCTGCGGTGTAGCTGCGGTGTCCCTGCGGTGCGGCTGCGGTGCAGCTGCGGTGTCCCTGCGGTGCGGCTGCGGTGCCCCTGCAGTGTGGCTGCGGTGTATCTGCGGTGTCCCTGCGGTGTCCCTGCGGTTCGGCTGCGGTGTCCCTGCGGTGTGCCTGCGGTGCGGCTGCGGTGTGGCTGCGGTGTGCCTGCGGTGTCCCTGCGGTGTGCTTGTGCCGGTGTGCGGTGCGGCTGCGGTGTGGCTGCGGTGCGGCTGCGGTAAGGCTGCGGTGCCGTTGCGGTGTCCCTGCGGTGCGGTTGCGGTGCAGCTGCGGTGACCCTGCGGTGCCCCTGCGGTGCGGCTGCGGTGTAGCTGCGGTGTCCCTGCGCTGCGGTGTCTCTGCGGTGCGGCTGCGGTGCAGCTGCGGTGTCCCTGCGGTGTGCCTGCGGTGCGGCTGCGGTGTGGCTGCGGTGTCCCTGCGGTGTGGCTGCGGTGTCCCTGCTGTGCGGCTGCGGTGTCCCTGCGGTGTCCCTGCGGTGTCCCTGCGGTGTCCCTGCGGTGTCCCTGCGGTGTCCCTGCGGTGTCCCTACGGTGTGCCTGTGCCGGTGTGCGGTGCGGCTGCGGTGTGGCTGCGGTGCGGCTGCGGTGCGGCTGCGGTGCGGTTGCGGTGTCCCTGCGGTGTCCCTGCTGTGCGGCTGCGGTGCCCCTGCGGTGTGGCTGCGGTGTATTTGCGGTGTGTCTGCGGTGCCTCTGTGGTGCAGCTGCGGTGTTCGTGCGGTGCCTCTGCGCTGCGGCTGCGGTGTTTCTGCGGTGCAGCTGCGGTGTCCCTGCGGTGCGGCTGCGGTGCCCCTGCGGTGTGGCTGCGGTGTATCTGCGGTGTCCCTGCGGTGCGGCTGCAGTGCAGCTGCGGTGTGCCTGCGGTGCGGCTGCGGTGCGGCTGCGGTGTCCCTGCGGCGTGCGTGCGGTGCGGCTGTGGTGTGGCTGCGGTGTCCCTGCGGTGCGGCTGCGGTGCAGCTGCGGTGCCCCTGCGGTGCGGCTGCGGTGTTTCTGCGGTGCGGCTGCGGTAAGGCTGCGGTGCGGTTGCGGTGTCCCTGCGGTGCGGCTGCGGTGCAGATGCGGTGTCCCTGCGGTGCCCCTGCGGTGCGGCTGCGGTGTGGCTGCGGTGTCCCTGCGGTGCGGCTGCGGTGTGGCTGCGGTGTCCCTGCGGTGCGGCTGCGGTGCAGCTGCGGTGTCCCTGCGGTGCGGCTGCGGTGTCCCTGCGGTGTGCCTGCGGTGCGGCTGCGGTGTGGCTGCGGTGTCCCTGCGGTGTGCCTGCGGTGTGGCTGCGGTGTCCCTGCGGTGCGGCTGCGGTGTCCCTGCGGTGTCCCTGCGGTGTCCCTGCGGTGTCCCTGCGGTGTCCCTGCGGTGTCCCTACGGTGTGCCTGTGCCGGTGTGCGGTGCGGCTGCGGTGCGGTTGCGGTGTCCCTGCGGTGTCCCTGCTGTGCGGCTGCGGTGCCCCTGCGGTGTGGCTGCGGTGTGGCTGCGGTGTATTTGCGGTGTGTCTGCGGTGCCTCTGTGGTGCAGCTGCGGTGTTCGTGCGGTGCCTCTGCGCTGCGGCTGCGGTGTTTCTGCGGTGCAGCTGCGGTGCGGCTGCGGTGCGGCTGCGGTGTCCCTGCGGTGTGCCTGCGGTGCGGCTGCGGTTGGACTGCGGTGCCGTTGCGGTGCGGCTGCGGGGCGGCTGCGGTGCGGTTGCGGTGTCCCTGCTGTGCGGCGCCCCTGCGGTGTGGCTGCGGTGTGGCTGCGGTGTATTTGCGGTGTGTCTGCGGTGAACCTGTGGTGCAGCTGCGGTGTTCCTGCAGTGCCCCTGCGGTGCGGCTGCGGTGTTTCTGCGGTGCGGCTGCGGTGAGGCTGCGGTGCGGCTACGGTGCGGCTGCGGTGCGGTTTCGGTTGCGGTGTCCCTGCGGTGCGGCTGCGGTGCAGCTGCAATGTCCCTGCGGTGCCCCTGCAGTGCGGCTGCGGTGTGGCTGCGGTGTCCCTGCGGTGTCCCTGCGGTGCGGCTGCGGTGTCCGTGCGGTGCGGCTGCATTGTGGCTGCGGTGCGGCTGCGGTTGGACAGCGGTGCCGTTGCGGTGCGGCTGCGGTGCAGCTGCGGTGTCCCTGCGTTGCGGCTGCGGTGCGGCTGCGGTGCAGCTGCGGTGTCCCTGCGGTGTGCCTGCGGTGCGGCTGCGGTGCGGCTGCGGTGCAACTTCGGTGTCCCTGCGGTGCGGCTGCGGTGTCCCTGCGGTGTGCCTGCGGTACCGCTGCGGTGTGGCTGCGGTGTCCATGCGGTGTGGCTGCGGTGCGGCTGCGGTGTGGCTGCTTTGCGGCTGCGGTTGGACTGCGGTGCCGTTGCGGTACGGCTGCGGTGCGGCTGCGGTGCGGTTGCGGTGTCCCTGCGGTGTGCCTGCGGTGTCCCTACGGTGTGCCTGTGCCGGTGTGCGGTGCGGCTGCGGTGTGGCTGCGGTGCGGCTGCGGTGCGGCTGCGGTGCGGTTGCGGTGTCCCTGCGGTGTCCCTGCGGTGTCCCTGCGGTGTGCCTGTGCCGGTTTGCGGTGCGGCTGCGGTGTGGCTGCGGTGCGGCTGCGGTGTTGCTGCGGTGCGGCTGCGGTGTAGCTGCGGTGTCCCTGCGGTGCGGCTGCGGTGCAGCTGCGGTGTCCCTGCGGTGCGGCTGCGGTGCCCCTGCAGTGTGGCTGCGGTGTATCTGCGGTGTCCCTGCGGTGTCCCTGCGGTTCGGCTGCGGTGTCCCTGCGGTGTGCCTGCGGTGCGGCTGCGGTGTGGCTGCGGTGTGCCTGCGGTGTCCCTGCGGTGTGCTTGTGCCGGTGTGCGGTGCGGCTGCGGTGTGGCTGCGGTGCGGCTGCGGTAAGGCTGCGGTGTCGTTGCGGTGTCCCTGCGGTGCGGTTGCAATGCAGCTGCGGTGTCCCTGCGGTGCCCCTGCGCTGCGGCTGCGGTGTAGCTGCGGTGTCCCTGCGCTGCGGTGTCTCTGCGGTGCGGCTGCGGTGCAGCTGCGGTGTCCCTGCGGTGTGCCTGCCATGTGGCTGCGGTGTCCCTGCGGTGCGGCTGCGGTGTCCCTGCGGTGTGCCTGCGGTGTGGCTGCGGTGTCCCTGCGGTGCGGCTGCGGTGTCCCTGCGGTGTCCCTGCGGTGTCCCTGCGGTGTCCCTGCGGTGTCCCTGCGGTGTGCCTGTGCCGGTTTGCGGTGCGGCTGCGGTGTGGCTGCGGTGCGGCTGCGGTGTTGCTGCGGTGCGGCTGCGGTGCAGCTGCGGTGTCCCTGCGGTGCGGCTGCGGTGCAGCTGCGGTGTCCCTGCGGTGTGCCTGCGGTGTGGCTGCGGTGTCCCTGCGGTGCGGCTGCGGTGTCCCTGCGGTGTCCCTGCGGTGTCCCTGCGGTGTCCCTGCGGTGTGCCTGTGCCGGTTTGCGGTGCGGCTGCGGTGTGGCTGCGGTGCGGCTGCGGTGTTGCTGCGGTGCGGCTGCGGTGTAGCTGCGGTGTCCCTGCGGTGCGGCTGCGGTGCAGCTGCGGTGTCCCTGCGGTGCGGCTGCGGTGCCCCTGCAGTGTGGCTGCGGTGTATCTGCGGTGTCCCTGCGGTGTCCCTGCGGTTCGGCTGTGGTGTCCCTGCGGTGTGCCTGCGGTGCGGCTGCGGTGTGGCTGCGGTGTGCCTGCGGTGTCCCTGCGGTGTGCTTGTGCCGGTGTGCGGTGCGGCTGCGGTGTGGCTGCGGTGCGGCTGCGGTAAGGCTGCGGTGCCGTTGCGGTGTCCCTGCGGTGCGGTTGCGGTGCAGCTGCGGTGTCCCTGCGGTGCCCCTGCGGTGCGGCTGCGGTGTAGCTGCGGTGTCCCTGCGCTGCGGTGTCTCTGCGGTGCGGCTGCGGTGCAGCTGCGGTGTCCCTGCGGTGCGGCTGCGGTGTCCCTGCGGTGTGCCTGCGGTGCGGCTGCGGTGTGGCTGCGGTGTCCCTGCGGTGTGGCTGCTGTGTCCCTGCGGTGCGGCTGCGGTGTCCCTGCGGTGTCCCTGCGGTGTCCCTGCGGTGTCCCTGCGGTGTCCCTGCGGTGTCCTTACGGTGTGCCTGTGCCGGTGTGCGGTGCGGCTGCGGTGTGGCTGCGGTGCGGCTGCGGTGCGGTTGCGGTGTCCCTGCGGTGTCCCTGCTGTGCGGCTGCGGTGCCCCTGCGGTGTGGCTGCGGTGTATTTGCGGTGTGTCTGCGGTGCCTCTGTGGTGCAGCTGCGGTGTTCGTGCGGTGCCTCTGCGCTGCGGCTGCGGTGTTTCTGCGGTGCAGCTGCGGTGTCCCTGCGGTGCGGCTGCGGTGCCCCTGCGGTGTGGCTGCGGTGTATCTGCGGTGTCCCTGCGGTGCGGCTGCAGTGCAGCTGCGGTGTGCCTGCGGTGCGGCTGCGGTGCGGCTGCGGTGTCCCTGCGGTGTGCGTGCGGTGCGGCTGTGGTGTGGCTGCGGTGTCCCTGCGGTGCGGCTGCGGTGCAGCTGCGGTGCCCCTGCGGTGCAGCTGCGGTGTTTCTGCGGTGCGGCTGCGGTAAGGCTGCGGTGCGGTTGCGGTGTCCCTGCGGTGCGGCTGCGGTGCAGATGCGGTGTCCCTGCGGTGCCCCTGCGGTGCGGCTGCGGTGTGGCTGCGGTGTCCCTGCGGTGCGGCTGCGGTGTGGCTGCGGTGTCCCTGCGGTGCGGCTGCGGTGCAGCTGCGGTGTCCCTGCGGTGCGGCTGCGGTGTCCCTGCGGTGTGCCTGCGGTGCGCCTGCGGTGTGGCTGCGGTGTCCCTGCGGTGTGCCTGCGGTGTGGCTGCGGTGTCCCTGCGGTGCGGCTGCGGTGTCCCTGCGGTGTCCCTGCGGTGTCCCTGCGGTGTCCCTACGGTGTGCCTGTGCCGGTGTGCGGTGCGGCTGCGGTGCGGCTGCGGTGCGGTTGCGGTGTCCCTGCGGTGTCCCTGCTGTGCGGCTGCGGTGCCCCTGCGGTGTGGCTGCGGTGTGGCTGCGGTGTATTTGCGGTGTGTCTGCGGTGCCTCTGTGGTGCAGCTGCGGTGTTCGTGCGGTGCCTCTGCGCTGCGGCTGCGGTGTTTCTGCGGTGCAGCTGCGGTGCGGCTGCGGTGCGGCTGCGGTGTCCCTGCGGTGTGCCTGCGGTGCAGCTGCGGTTGGACTGCGGTGCCGTTGCGGTGCGGCTGCGGGGCGGCTGCGGTGCGGTTGCGGTGTCCCTGCTGTGCGGCGCCCCTGCGGTGTGGCTGCGGTGTGGCTGCGGTGTATTTGCGGTGTGTCTGCGGTGAACCTGTGGTGCAGCTGCGGTGTTCCTGCAGTGCCCCTGCGGTGCGGCTGCGGTGTTTCTGCGGTGCGGCTGCGGTAAGGCTGCGGTGCGGCTACGGTGCGGCTGCGGTGCGGTTTCGGTTGCGGTGTCCCTGCGGTGCGGCTGCGGTGCAGCTGCAATGTCCCTGCGGTGCCCCTGCAGTGCGGCTGCGGTGTGGCTGCGGTGTCCCTGCGGTGTCCCTGCGGTGTCCCTGCGGTGTCCCTGCGGTGCGGCTGCGGTGTCCCCGCGGTGTCCGTGCGGTGCGGCTGCATTGTGGCGGCGGTGCGGCTGCGGTTGGACAGCGGTGCCGTTGCGGTGCGGCTGCGGTGCAGCTGCGGTGTCCCTGCGGTGCGGCTGCGGTGCGGCTGCGGTGCAGCTGTGGTGTCCCTGCGGTGTGCCTGCGGTGCGGCTGCGGTGCGGCTGCGGTGCAACTTCGGTGTCCCTGCGGTGCGGCTGCGGTGTCCCTGCGGTGTGCCTGCGGTACCGCTGCGGTGTGGCTGCGGTGTCCATGCGGTGTGGCTGCGGTGCGGCTGCGGTGTGGCTGCGGTGCGGCTGCGGTTGGACTGCGGTGCCGTTGCGGTACGGCTGCGGTGCGGCTGCGGTGCGGTTGCGGTGTCCCTGCGGTGTGCCTGCGGTGTGGCTGCGGTGTCCCTGCGGTGCGGCTGCGGTGTCCCTGCGGTGTCCCTGCGGTGTCCCTACGGTGTGCCTGTGCCGGTGTGCGGTGCGGCTGCGGTGTGGCTGCGGTGCGGCTGCGGTGCGGCTGCGGTGCGGTTGCGGTGTCCCTGCGGTGTCCCTGCTGTGCGGCTGCGGTGCCCCTGCGGTGTGGCTGCGGTGTGGCTGCGGTGTATTTGCGGTGTGTCTGCGGTGCCTCTGTGGTGCAGCTGCGGTGTCCCTGCGGTGTGCCTGCGGTGCGGCTGCGGTGCGGCTGCGGTGCAACTTCGGTGTCCCTGCGGTGCGGCTGCGGTGTCCCTGCGGTGTGCCTGCGGTACCGCTGCGGTGTGGCTGCGGTGTCCATGCGGTGTGGCTGCGGTGCGGCTGCGGTGTGGCTGCGGTGCGGCTGCGGTTGGACTGCGGTGCCGTTGCGGTACGGCTGCGGTGCGGCTGCGGTGCGGTTGCGGTGTCCCTGCGGTGTCCCTGCGGTGCGGCTGCGGTGCCCCTGCGGTGTGGCTGCGGTGTGGCTGCGGTGTATCTGCGGTGTGTCTGCGGTGCCCCTGTGGTGCAGCTGCGGTGTTCGTGCGGTGCCTCTGCGGTGCGGCTGCGGTGTTTCTGCGGTGCGGCTGCGGTAAGGCTGCGGTGCCGTTGCGGTGTCCCTGCGGTGCGGCTGCGGTGCAGCTGCGGTGTCCCTGCCGTGCCCCTGCGGTGCCCCTGCGATGCGGCTGCATTGTATCTGCGGTGTGTCTGCGGTGCCCCTGTGGTGCGGCTGCGGTGTCCCTGCGATGCCCCTGCTGTGCGGCTGCGGTGTTTCTAAGGTAAGGCTGCGGTGCCGTTGCGGTACGGCTGCGGTGCGGCTGCGGTGCGGTTGCGGTGTCCCTGCGGTGCGGCTGCGGTGCAGCTGCGGTGTCCTTGCGGTGCCCCTGCGGTGCGGCTGCGGCGCCCCTGCGGTGCCCCTGCGGTGCGGCTGCGGTGTGGCTGCGGTGTCCCTGCGGTGCCCCTGCGGCGCAGGTCCTCTTTTCGTTAAATACATTACGACTTTTTGTTACAACTCGGCCATCCTATTCCTTAACCTTGCCCTCGAGGTCACCGTCGTCGTCGTCTCCGTAGTCGCACTCGCCTCCAGAAACTCCCTCATCCGGAAGTTCGCACCAGCGCTTTATGCGATCAGCTGCCATCACGGTGTTTAGTTTAAGCTGGGTCCGCTGCATGTCAGGTATGTCTTCCACCACATAGCTATCGCTCGTGAGGACCTTGGAAATGATATATGGCCCTTTGTACTCTGGCTCCAATTTGCGAAAATCGCCGGTGGAACCAGAGTCGTATTCGAGCGGTGCGAGATCACCCACGGCATACTGAGTAGGTTGCCGATGCCTGGCATCGAACCTAGTCTTCTGTCGATGTTGGACTTGGCTGATGTTTTGCAGTGCCTCGCGGCGTCGTTGCGCCATCTCTTTGGAATCTGTTAACGCTCGCTCCTCCCATTCCAACAACAGCTTGTCCCCAGGATGCTTCTCGGAGTATAGGCGAAGAGAAGATCATGTGGGCTCGCTCGTGTTGTACAATGGCGTGCACTATTCAGTTCCCACTGAATATCGCGTAAATGGCTTGCCCAGTCTTCTCCTCTTCCTGGCCCATGCATGCATTTGAGTGACGCCAAGATGGTGCGGTTGCACCTCGCTACCTGCCCATTGGCTCTGGGCATCTTCACCGCCGTCTGAATATGTTGGACTCCATTCTCTTGGCAAAACTGGTTGAACGATCGTGATGTGAATGCCGTTCCTCGATCGGTTATGATCCTCCTCGCTATCTGCCCCCCTGTTTGCTTAGACCTGCCGTTATAATCTCCTCCGATATATCGCGCATCACTATAGTCAGCATACTCCGGATTTTCCGTTCCGTTCCGTTATCTCGTCTGCCGGTAGGAGCCTCACCAGCACCCATGTGCTTCGGTGCACTCCGCCAGCGCCCCCAATCGCGTGATCACTGGCAGCATCCAAACACGTGTGCAATCCGTCACCCTGCATACCAGCCCCAGGGATGTTGGCACACTTGTTCCCCCGCACCGATTGCTCGAGCATCTGCCTCAAAGCTCGCAACTCCTTTCGCAGCTCCTCGACCTCGCTGTCGTTGCCGCCTCGTTTGCCTCTGACTCATACGCTTCTGGCTGCTTTTTGTGCAGCCCACCAACCGCTCCGCCGATCAATCTGCCTTCGTCTTTCACTTCCTCGCCATTTGCCAATTTGTAACCCCCCTGCAGCTTTCTCTTCAGCACAGCCCCACCGTTGTTGTCATTCTCTCTACCACTGAATTCACCTCGGTCGATGCCATCGATGTCGCTACAGCCACCTACCTGCAGTTTCTTCGGCAACGTGGTAACGTGCGAAGCACCGTCGCCCTGTATCTCCCTCATTTCCTCGAATGTCAGGAGACGCGCTACCAGCTCTTCCTTGACCACACCAACTTCTAGGCCGCGTTCTCTCAATTCTTCCCGCGCGCCGTCCAGTCTGCTATGTCATCAATTTACTCCCGGCGCGTGTATCCGATGCGTCAATGCACCGGCACAGTGGCGCAACAACTCTTTAACTGGCAGGGCCTAGCTTCTCGCAAGCACCCGCACAGTCGCTGTCCTTGTTGTGTGTACCAATCGCCGTAGTAGATGTCATCATACTCCCTTTGCCCGGCCCATTCCATCGCACTTCTTGCATGGCGGTGATATCTGCTTTGTAGCAGACTAGAGCCTCCGCAAGTTGTTCGGCTGCACGTAGTTTGTAGACGGACCTAACGTTCCACGTGCAGACTCAAATGGCGTTGTCCTTATTCCGTTTGCCAGGGTCGTCAGCAGTAAAATCATCCGTGTCCGAGGCTGTTGGTTGCTTCGTAACTAGAGTCCTTTTAGGGCAGTTAGCCCGACAGCACAACCGGTATACCGGTGTCAGTAGTCCACTACGGGAGTATGAGCGCTGCCGTTGTCCCATTAAGGCCTCCTTCGCCATCTGACTAAACCTGGAGATTCCTTACCGACTTGTGATCCGAATATGTCGAAGCAGTTTCATGAGCTGCTGTAGACGGCCACCATCAACTCGTCCGCTGCCGTCTGGAACAAGTCGTCGGCAGTTGCGCCCAAGAGCTTCCAAAGCGATTGGTTACCCAATCTCTGACCCAGCGGTCACGAACGTAAAGCTGAAGAGTAGGAGTGGCTAGGCCTAAGCTAGATGAGAACTATCATCCCCTGTTGATCACAATCTGTATCTTTTTTTTCATTTTAGACAGACGATCGTATGGAGTTAATGTAAGCCTCAGCGTCTGTACAAAGATTGAAAACGATGACGAAAGTCAGGGAAGCATAGTACGTTGTACGTTCCAGTCGCCACATGAACAATATGGATACAGCTATCAATAGGGTAAGTACCACTGCATGCAAATGCGTTTCGTAGATATGTAGTCCAACTATCTGGTTCGGTAAAATAGCTACCCGCTTAGGTTGCTTTACTTCAAAGTCCGTGTCCAGGGTTCTATGCTTTGGTTTAGTTTTTGCTTGTTTTACTTGTTATACCGCTGGGAGGTGGTAATCTTCAAAAGACGGGGATTTGTACATCCACTAACCATATCTCCCTTCTCCCAGCGGTACCGCCTTGTTGGCATTTCATCGCAGAGGGTGTTCTGACTTTGGATTCGTGTTAGTCTTGCTGGACTCTGTTCTCTCACGCTCCAGTACTTTCAGCCTATTTCTTACTTAGGGTGCGTTACAGTCTGGGGTGGACCTGAGCCTCAACCAGCAAACCTCTCCAGTCAGTCCGGTTGCGAGCCAACTGCCTACAGTTGCGCATGCCAAGTTGGTTGTGGTACCCATCCACTTGTTTGCATCACCTAGCGCGAGGTCGTTCTCTACTGCGCCGTCCATCTGGCGTGGATTCAAAGACCTGTCTGTACTGTTCCATTAGTTTGGGCAAAAGCCTGGTTGTCAATGAGGAAGGCGATGGTACTCTAGGGTGCAGGGTTGCATTTCAGTAGACAACAAGCCATTCAGTCATCTGAATGAGGTCGTCTGATGGTCGTCTTGCGTGATCATTGTCACAGTTGGGTCTTTTCTTTCCCTTCGCGACTACATGTTTTAATCCACATTTTCTGGTCCTTCGAGCCGGATAGAACAATGTACTGACCTTTCATTCGGGAAATTCTAAAACAATTTAATTGGATTTATTAAATAACGCGGATTTTTCACAAACTTTGGTGTAAAGTCCATTTCGTGCAATATACATTAATGCATGTACACCGGTACATATATTATTGGATTTCTATGAGCGAAATCACGCAATACCTATATACTGAACTTAAGCTTGTGTTAGTGGACAGTGCCTTCACTAGAGTCGTCTTATATTAGCGGTTTACTTTGCGGTGCTATCATACCCTCGCATCGTCTGCAATCTAATTACGGGTTACAAAAATCAGCTAATTTTGCCATGGAAGAGTTATGGAAAAAAAAAAACCGCGCAATGAGTTTAATTAATAATTTTCGGGTTAACTTCAATAAAGTCGGCAAAGCAACTCGTGCAACCGGGTATATCAAAACGCGAATTGATCCCCTATACTGGCTTAAATTCCAACAAATACACGATGACTTGCTAATAAAAGGTGACCAGAAGGAAGATTATTTCGTAAAAGATAAGTATACAGAAATAGAAAATGTCTTTTGTGAAACTTTGGGATACTTAACAGATCAGCTTGATGAGAAGGTGGTAGCATAGACTTCACCGAGCAACGAATCCATAAAACCTCAGCAAGTCATGTCCTTTCAGCTACCAAAAATCAACCTTCCTGTGTTTTCGGGGGATTATTTGTCGTGTATGTCATTTCGTGACTTGTTCACGAGCATTGTTCATACGGCACCAATTTCAAAGGTGGACAAGTTGTCCCATCTAAAGGGGCATCTTACGGATGAGGCGGCACTTCTATTAAAGAACATGGCCCTTGAAGAAGCCAACTATGACGTCGCGTGGATATTGTTGAAGAGTCGCTACGAGAACGAGCGAATCATCGTCATGACTTACTTAAGAAAGTTCACCACGCTCCCAGTATCGAAAGGAGAAACCATCGGCGAAGTCAGACGTTTATTAGATACAACACAAGACATGCTCGACGCTTTAAAGAATCTAAGGAGGCAAGTTGATCAGTGGGACGATTGGAACATTTTCTATCTTACTTCCAAACTCGATCCTACAAACCGTGAGGATTACTTTACTTACTTACTTAGATCCTTTTACCCCTCGGGGGGCATAGGGCGTCAACCACGCCTGCGCGCCATCTTGTTCGAAGCTCTGCAACGCGTTTGAGCCTCCAACTCATTTCTAAAGAGCTCGATTCCTCCTCAACTGTTCTGCGCCACGTTTGCCTAGGGCCTCCCCGCTATTCTGCCCGCCTGGCTGAGCGGATTCCACTGCATGGCGTATTTCGCAATGGAGTTGTCTTCACGCCGTAGGGTGTGTCCAATCCATTGCCACTTTCTTCTTCGTATAGTAATGCTTATAGGTTCTTGGCCTGCTCTCGTATAAAGTTGTTCGTTGGAGATGCGGTTCGGCCAAAAAATCCTCAACACGATTCTTAAGCATTTGTTTACGAAGACTTGCAGCTTGCGTGTGTTAATCGTGTCCACCTTCCAAATACTGCACCTGCATTGCGATTGATCGGGAAACTACTGACTGCCCAAAACTTGGCTTGGACCAGTAGCGCAACAATCAAGTTCGTGATGAAGTGCTTACTTTACCTCCTAGTGGTGGTCCCCAGGCAACTATACGTATAAACCCTTATACGTATAGGCCAAAATTGTAAGTGCGGGTTGTCTAGGGCCTTGATTCTAGGCTAGGTAACGTGGGCCAGCAACCTGCGTTACCGAAAATTTCTCGCTACAGAAACCAACACTATGCCTCGGATAAGGAATGATCACATGTTGACGACTTTTGGCTATTGTACCCGGACAAAGATAGGTTTCTGGAATGTAAAGACGCTCCTCGACTCGGGAAGAGAAGGTCCTTACAATGCCAGATTCCTCCAACTGGAAAAGGAATTCATGCGATATAAACTGGACATTTTGGGGGTAAGTGAAGTAAGATGGTTAGAAGCGGGCGAGTACCAGTCTCCAACGCGTAACACTGTACTACTCTATTCTGGAAGACCATCCGGAAGTCCGCGAGAATATGAAGTCGGACTACTGCTAACAACAGCAGCACGCAAGGGCCTGATTTCCTGACAGCCTCATGGTGATAGGATTTTGACGGCCAGATTCCGGACTAGAGTACGACGTGTCACCATCATACAGTGTTACGCCCCAACGAATAGTTCGTCTGAGGACGAAAAGGAGAGCTTCTACAATCTCTTAAGCGCCGTCTTCAATACAACACCAAATGGAGACATTGTCATAGTGATGGGGGATTTGAATGCCAAGGTAGGCAGCGACAATGAAGGGCTCAAGCATGTAATCGGGAAACATGGACTAGGCAAGCGCAATGACAACGGCGAAAGGTTTGTGGATTTCTGCAATGCCAACCGCCTTGTGATATGTGGCACCATGTTTGAGCACAAGACCTGCCACAAAGTCAGCTGGGTTTCCAATGACAGGCAAGCAACCTCCAACCAAATCGACCATTTTGCTATCAGCCGCCGCTTTAGAAGCAGTCTCCTGGACGTCCGAAACAGACGAGGGGCAGATGTGGGGATAGTACGTGATCACCATCTTATGATAGCTACTCTCCAACTACGCACTGCTGCAGTTCGAAGATCCCACGACAACACAAGAATGCCCAGGTTCAACATCGATAGACTTAGTGATCCCTCAGTGCGCCAACAATTAAGGGAGCACTTTTCGCAAGGTGTGGAAGCAATCAGCAGCTCAATGCCCGCAACCATCCAAGACCATTGGTGTGCTGTGAAAAATGTTTTTACATCTGATGCTGATAGAATTGTCGGTCGATCGCAGGGAAGACATAGGGCGTGGCTTTCCGAGGATACCTGGAGACGGATTGACGAACGAAAACAGCTGAAAGCTCACGTTGCAGCTACTCCAGCAGTAGGGAGAAGCGAGCTAGAGTCCTTATATCGCATGAAGATGAGAGAAGTTCAGCGTAGCGTACGACGTGACAAGCGCAACTACATCAACGCGCTGGCTACAGAAGCAGAAGAAGCTGCACGGAGGTGCGACAGCAGGACTGTCTTCAGAATCACGAAAGAGCTGACAGGTGGTCGCAGCTCCAGCCAATACCCAGTGAAAAGCCTAGACGGCTCCTTGCTCATTTCGGATGAGGACCAGCTCAAGAGATGGAAAGAGCATTTTGCTACGGTTTTGAACCGTGTATTCGCTAGCGATATGCTCCCAAATCAGACTGAGATGCCTGAGGTGAGAAGTTCCCGAATACGCACCACGACTCCCAGTAAAGATGAGATCATTACCGCGATCAAGGCACTCAAAACCAACAAGGCGGTAGGACTTGACGGTATTCCAGCAGAGCTCTTACGAGCAGCACCAACAACATCGGCTGAGCTTCTGCTTCCACTTATAGATAGAGCTTGGGAAGCTGAGAGCTTTCCTAACGAGTGGAAAAAGGGAATGATCGTCAAGCTTCCTAAGAAAGGAAATTTATTCTAGTGCGGAAACTGGAGTGGTATCTGCGTGCTGCCTGCTGTAGCTAAGATAATAGCTAAAATCATCCTTGAGCGAATCAAACAACATCTCGAAGACACACTCGATGCCGAACAAGCAGGTTTCCGCTCTGGATCCTCCTGTGCCGACCACATCAACACCCTGCGGATTATCATCGAACAGTGTTTTGAATATCGATCGCCACTGCACCTGCTGTTCATCGATTTTGAGAAGGCGTTCGATAGTGTCAACAGGGAGTTTATTTGGCGTGCCTTACGCAGGAGAGGCATTCCCGATAAACTAATTGCTATTATCAAAGCTACATATGAAGGCTCCAAATGTCACGTTCTGCACAGGGGAAGGTTGTCTGAGGAGTTTGAGATCCAAAGTGGGGTAAGACAAGGCTGTATCCTTTCACCAATATTATTCCTATTGGTGATTAGCGATGTGCATCATGCAGCTTTGTCGACGGGAAACGGAGGAATTTGATGGACTTTTACATCTCAACTAAAACATCTTGACTACGCTGACGATGTATGCTTACTCTCCCACAGAATTATGGACCTCCACCAAATGACAGCAGATGTGGAGAGGGAGGCAGGTGTCGTCGGGCTGAAAATCAATACGACAAAAACTAAAATCATCAGCCTTGGAACTAACTCATCGGCTCAAATATGCATTGCTGGACAACCGGTAGAGAGAGTAGAGGATTTCCAGTATCTTGGGAGTATTGTCTCGACCGATGGTGGAACCGAACTGGATATAACCAACAGGATCGCCAAAGCAAAGTCCGCGTTCGGGATGTTGTCCAAAATATGGCGAAGCAATGCAATCAGTTTGAGCACCAAAATAAGACTGTTCCGCTCCAACGTTGAATCCGTGCTGCTATATGGTTGCAGCACGTGGAGAGTGACCACTACTATCACCAGAAAGCTGTAAACGTTCGTTAATAGGTGTCTGCGCAATATCTTACGGATTTTCTGGCCCAATCGTATCTCTAACGAACACCTTTACGAGAGAACGGGTCAGGAACCAATAGGCACATCTATCGAACGGCGGAAGTGGCAGTGGATTGGTCACACGTTCCGAAAGAGTGACAGCTCCATAGCGAACCATGCTATGCAATGCAACCCTCTAACTCAGGATGGCAGAAGACCAGGCGGTCCGCGGAAAACATGGCGCAGAACAGTCGCGAAGGAGGCACGGCAGTTAGGGAAAAGTTGGGGAGAACTCAGATACATTGCCAGAAACCGTACACGATGGCGCGTAGGCGTAGTAGAGGCCCTAGGACCCACAAGGGGATACAGGACATAAGTAAGTAAGTAAATACCGCACCCATAAAGCAGCACTGATTCTACGTTGGAGCGGAACAGTCGTAGCTTGGTTCTTAAGTTGATAACATTGCTTCTCCAGATTTTGGACAGCATTCAAAATGCAGCTTTAGCCTTTCCGATTCTGCTGCACACATCCAGTTCGGTGCCACCGCGATTAGCCGAGACCACACTTCCTAAATATAGAAAGTTATCAACTTTCTCGACTTCCTGTCCGGCAATGTAAAGTTGAGCGCGGTTGTTAGAAGAAGTGCTCAGGGCTTTTGTTTTGGCTGTGTTTATTCTTATCCCCACTTTGTTTGCCTCAGCTTCTAGATTTTGGGCCATCAAATGAAGATCCATTATCCGATGTCAAAGTACACAAACATCATCAGCGTAATCTAGATGTTTAAGGTAAGATGTCATAGTCCAACGAATTCCATAATTAGCTTCCGTCAATGCTGCACGGAGTACATCGCTGATAACCACCAAGAACAATAGTGGTGACAGTATGCACCCTTGACGTACTCCACTTTGGACTTTAAAATCCTCCGACACCTTACCATTGTGCACGACGTGACACTTACCGCCCTCGTATGTAGCCTTGATAATAGCATTAAGTTTTTTTGGGATGCCTCTCCTGCGCAAGGCCAACCAGATAGCATCTCGATTCAATCTGTCGAAGCTTTCTCGAAGTCGATAAACATTAAATGTAGCGGAGACCTATACTCAACGCATTGCTCGATAATGATCCGTAAGGTGTTTATGTGGTCGATGCAGGAAGATCCAGCGCGAAAGCCTGCCTGTTTGACATCGAGAGTTGAATCTAAATGTTCTTTAATTCGTTCTAGAATTATTTTAGCTTTTATTTTGGCCACGGCTCGAAGAACGCATATGCCTCATCTCCCTTTTCCACTCCTGTGGAAATTGTTCACTATCCCAAGCTCTCCGTTTTAGCGGATGCAGCAAATCTGCCGATGTATTTGGCGTCGCTTGAAATAGCTCGGCAGGGATGCCATCAATACCCACCGCTTTGTTCTTCTTGAGGGACTTGATTGCTGTTATTATCTCGGTTTTACTGGGAGGTACGGTGCGAAATCGGGAATTTGTTGCTTCGAACTGGTCATTCGAATTCGAGATCATACCGCCATCGTCTTAGTGATTTAGCACTGTAGCAAAATGTTCTCTCCATCTAGTGAGCTGGTCCGCATCCGAAATCAGAAGGTTACCGTCTGGACTCTTCACTGGATGTTGTTTGGAGTTCCGACCACCAATGAGCTCCTTAGTGATGTTGTAAACAGTCCTACTGTCGCACCTACTCGCTGCTTCTTCAGCCCTTGAGGCCAGTGAGTTGACATATTGACGTTTGTCACGTCTCACACTTCGCTGCACTTCTTTCTTCTTCGCACGGTATTGGGTTTCAAGCTCGGTTCTCTCTACTGCTGAGGCTGATGTAATCCGAGTCTTGATTGCTGTATGCTCATCGATGCGCCATGTGCGGTGGTGTTTCTGCTTTTTACCGACATACGTGCGTGCCCCAGTCGCAAAAGCATTTTTCACAGCACTCCAGTGGTCATCCATGTTCTCTTCCAGTATGCTGCTGATTGCTTCTGCTTCTAAGGCAACATGGTCCTTGAATTGTTGGCGCACTTGGGGAACTTTGAGCCTGTCGATATTAAACCTGGTGACGTTAAGTAGGTTTGAGCGGTTGCTGTTGACGGATGCAGAACGAAGGCGTAAATGAGCTACCATAAGATGGTGATATCGTTCTAGTCCGACGTCAGCTCCACGTCTGTTTCGGATTTATTGGCCATCGAGAACTCCTTTCTAAAATTCAAAACATTCTACCGGAAAAGTGTTCTAAGCTGGAAACAGAAGAAATACGTAGTACTATCAACGTATTTTCAAAAGAATGGCCAAATGACATCAAAAGATGTACTGATGATATTCGAGGCGAAATGACGATGTGGCGCAGGTAAAAATTTCTTTCTTTCATTTTCTTGATATCTGTTTGGATGTTAAATTAACTATGGTTGCAGACATTGCTTAAATATTCCGATTGATAAACGGCCAACAAATTTTATAGACGCTCTCAATTGTTGCGATTCAACGTTGCACCAAACAATACATCGCTTGATGCAGATCGGTGCAGCACTTCCCGTATCTGTGGCATCAAGTAAACGGTGTTTTTCTTGTCTTCGCAGATTGAAAACTTATCTGCGTAGCAAGACTAGAGAGGAGCGGTTAAATGGCTTGATGTTGCTTAACATATATAGAGATATTGACATGAAATACGAAGAGGTTATAGATATGATGGCTAAAGTACCAAGACGTATGGATATAATTTTGTAAAATATTCCAACTATAAATTATATTATATTATTATATATATTATATATATTATATTAATTATATTATATTATCTAATAATAAAATAAGACATTATTTATGACAAAATAATACTTGTTTTTGAAACCCCCCCCGAAATGTTTTTCTGCGTTCGCGCCTGTCTAGGATCAATCCTGGACAAGAAACTCATCTGGAATTTGAACACACAAGAATGTATCAGGAACTCATCATGCGGCTTATACGGCTGTAGAAAGAATCTTGGCCTGAAATGGGGTCTTTAGCGTCGGGTAGTCTACTGGATCTATACGGCTATTGTCAGATCTATCTCAATGTATGGTGCTAATGTTGGATTTAGTCTAGTGGCCGGCGCTGGATAAACAATGTTACGTTGCTCTACTAGAACGAGTGAAGAGGATGTCTTGTATCAGTATAACTGGTGCAATTAGAACAACCCCAACTGATGCATTTGAATTAATACCTCACCTTCTTCCCGTTGATATGATTGGGAAACTTTTAGCTACAAAAGCAGCACTAAGACTAAGAGAATCGCAACAGTTATCACGAATGAATACCTGCTACTCGAGAATTTTGGTCAACTGCTCTATACCATTACGACTTCAACATAAGATATTAAACTAAAATTCCAAGTAGAACAGTGTTCTAAATTCGTCTGCGAACGATTAATATACATAAAGATGGATCCAAAATGGCATGTGGTACGGGAGCAGGAGTCTTTTCCAGTTCACCTGACACAAAAATTACCATAAGACTTCCGGATCACTGTAGCAAGATGTAGCAGCCTAGCTTTCTATGAATACAATAGATGATCTTCCTAAAGTAATAAACATACACACATAGGCAGCAATCAAAGCCTTAAAATCGCCAACGATAAGATTGAACTTGTTTAAGCAATGCCACAGGAGTCTAAATGAGATCCCAGATAGATGCGAAGTCCATATGCTGGGTCCCAGGTCATGGAGATATTCCAAGCAACTGCAAAGTTGAAACTTCACTGAAAATAGTGCAGCTCTATCACCCTCTATTGATGTAATCAAATTCCAATTGAGGACTGAAGCAGTAAGAAACAACTGCCAATGTCAGGTGCGGCGATATGAACAGTTGTCTTATATCTAGCAAATTTGGCCGTTTGTAAACCAAAGGAAGACAATCAGATTAATTTCAATAGGTAGGATAAGCATTTGTTCTACAATCGGCTTAAGCGGCAGACATGCCAAAAGGCTGGGTGCTTACTTTAACGATTTCTGTAGAAGCTGTAGAGGCAAGGAAGATAGATAGGAAGATAGGATATTCGACACACCATCTTCTGTGCAATTGTCCTGCAAAAAGGATACTTCTGTAACATCATAGAAGACCTCTCCGGTCTTGATGTCTGCAATATTAGAAGTTTTGTCTCCAGGTCAAATTCGTTTTGGTTGCACGTATACTCACAATAGTGCACCATAATGGACTTACTTATTGGTCTTAGTGAGTTCTAGCTTTAGCTTGGGGCAGCCACTCTACCTAACCTTACCTAACTTTCTTCTGATCCTTCATTTCTAAGGCCTATCTTTCTCATCGAAGCTCTTTTCTATGTTTTATAATTCAAGTTAACTCTAATATTGTAGATACCATAGCCTAGTTTAATGAAGAAATTGGTTTTAGTTTGAAGCAACAGCGTTCCACGGGGGACTGAATGACCTACATATCGGGAAATTGGAACAAGTGCATTTATTAGCATTGTGAATGCAGAGTAGTTGCGATTGATATAACTAAAGCTTTTGATAGAGTGTAGCATAGCGCCGTCTTAAGCAAGCTCCAGGCCCTTGGCATCGGTAAGACTTTCTCAAGATGGATGGGCCCAAAATGAGGGTTATCATTGATTGGACGCCTAGTCTGCTTAGTTCTTTCTGGCATTGCTCTACCAGTTTTAAAGATGTGGTAGATAAACTAATGGCTGTCAGTGAAGATAGCAGATTGCGGTTACTTACTTACTTAGGTGGGGCTACGGTTCGGGGTGAACCTGGGCCTCAACCAACAAGCCTCTCCATTTAGCTCAGTCTTTAGCTAATTGCCTCCAATTACGCACTCCAAGTTGGTCGAGGTCCCCTTGAACTTGTGCACGCCACCTACGGCGATGACTCCCTCTACTGCGTGATCCGTCGGGGTTAGATTCGAAGACTCTGCGGGCCGGAGCGTTGGTGTCCACTCGCTATACATATCCTAGCCATCTTAGACGTCCAATACGCAGTTTTTTGACTAGGTCGATGTCGCTGTACAGCTCGTATAGCTCGTGATTGAATCTTCTCCTCCAAAAGCCGTCAACGCAAGCGGGACCGAAAATCTTACGAAGAATTTTTCTCTCGAAGCGACCAAGGATATCTTCATCCTCTTTTAATAAAGTCCATGTTTCAGCGGCGTAAAGCAGGACTGGGATGATCAAGGTCTTATATAGAGTCTCCTTAGTTGTTCGAGATAGGGCTTTACTGTTGAATTGCCTTATAAGCCCAAAAAAACAGCCATTGGCAAGAGTTATTCTTCTTGTGAGTTCCGCACAATCCGTTCAAGTACAATATTAAAGAAGTCACATGACAGCGCGTCACCTTGTCTAAAACCTTTTTTGACATCAAAGGTCTCGGTGAGGTTATTACCGACCTTGATGAAGCAGCGAGCGTTCTCCATCGTCAGCCTGCACAGACGGACAAGTTTGGCAGGGATGTCAAAACTAGACATGGATCTATAAAGCTCATCTCTATAGATGCTCTCATAGGCGGCCTTGAAATCGCTAAAGAGATGGTGAGTATCGATTTGGAATTCTTGGGTTTTCTCCAGGATCTGCCGAAGTGTGAAGATTTAATCGATGGTGGAATTTCCTGGCCTGAAACCGCACTGATAGGGTCAAACAGGCTGTTGATAAAAGGTTTCAGGCCTTCACACAATATCGCAGAAAAGATCTTGTATGCGATATTGAGGAGACTGATGCCTCTATAATTGGCGCAGTTGAGGAGGTCTCCTTTCTTGTGGATCGGGCAAACGATGCTGAGGTTCCATTCATCAGGCATACACTTGTCTGACCAAATCTTAGAGGTGAGTTGGTGTATGCACTCTACGAATTCATCCCCAGCTGCCTTGACAAGTTCGACCGGCAAGCCGTCAGGTCCAGCAACCTTGTTGGATGTTAGCTTGGATATTGCTATCTTCGTTTTTGGCAAGGTGGACGGAAATTTTGACTATCATCGTCTATGTTGAATGGTTTATTCTGCGTGACAGCGGGATGTTGGTCTTCGTCGCCGTTATACAGTCTGCAGAAATAGTTTTTCCATATTCTCAGTACCGACTGTGATTCTACTACGAGGTTTCCATTTTCATCTCTACAGGTTTCTGTACGGGTATTGTTTCTCTGACACGTTCTTTCTACCTTTTGGTAAAACTTCCGTACATTGTTCCTGGAGTATAAAATCTCGATATTCTCAAACGCGCGCTTCTCATGCTCTTTCTTCTTCTTTTGGAGAAGCCGATGTTCTTCCCATCTCTTTTGTTGGTAGAGCTCACGAGCAGCTCTCGTCTTCCTTTGCAGTGCCGCTTTGTATGGCTCTTGTTTTGCTGCATATGCACTCGCCGGCATTCTTCGTCAAACCAGGGGTTTCGCGGTGGTGGGCGAGCGAGACCCAGCACATCAGTCGCGGCGTTTCTGATGGCATGTTGGCAGCGTTGCCACTGGTCTTCGGCACTTGATGCTGGCGGCATAGGGGTGATTGAGAGATTTCGGGATACGCGTTCAGCGAAGAGTCTGGCGGTCTCTTGCAATTGTAGCTTTTCGACGTTAAGTTTTCTCACAGTGATTCTTCTTTGTTGCTCAGATTGGGATATCCGCATTCGTACCTTGGCTACAACAAGGTAATGATCCGAGTCTATGTTGGCCGCTCGGAAGGTCCGGACATCCAGAATACTAGAGGCGTGCCTTGCATCGATCGCAATATGATCAATTTGGTTGATCGTTACATGATCATTGGACCGCCATGTCTGCTTATGAATATCGAGATGAGGAAACCATGTGCTTGCTATGGTGACATTTCGCTCCACAGCGAAATCAATTAGCCTTAGTCCGTCATCAGACGTGGTGTCGTGTAGGCTATGCTTACCGACTACCCTACCAAAGACGTCGTCCTTTCCTATTTTGACGTTAAAATTGTCCAATACGATTTTAACGTCGTATTTAGGACATTGCTCGTATGTTTTGTCGAGGACCTCGTAGAAACACTCTTTGGAGGCAGGGTCCTTTTCTTCTGTGGGGGCATGAACACATATTAGGCTTATGTTAGCGAATTTAGCCTTGATCCGGATCGTCATAATACGCTCGCTCACGTGTCGGAAGCTTAAGACTTCTTGCCTAAGTCTGCCGCGTATGACAAATCCGCATCCGAATAAGCGTTGCCTGTTGCCTCTGTAGCAATCACCGTAGTAGATGTCACAGTTTTTCATCCTCTTTTTGCCTGGCCCATCCCATCGCACTTCCTGGATGGCGGTAATATCTGCTTTATAGCAGTCTAGGGCCTCTGCTAGTTGTTCGGTTGCACGTGGTCTGTAAAGGGACAGAACATTCCACGTACAGATCCGAAGGACGTTGTCCTTATTTCGTTTGCTGGGGTCGTCATTAGTTGAGTCATCCTTATCTTATGCTTTTAGTTGTTTCGGAACTATCGATTTTTTACGTGTTAGGGAAGTTACCCCGACGGCACAACCCCTAACCTGGAGGTTGCGGTTGGATGTTGGAAAAACATTCAGTTTGCGACAAGTCTCCCGAATCGCGAGAAGCTCCGATTGAAAAACACAAGCAAAAATATTCCGAAGCGTTCAGCTTGTCCGAGAAAATAAATGCGCCGATTCCGCAGTCCATTTTCAATCCATCCGTATATATGGTTTTATCGAAATTTTTAATTACTTTACCGTCCTTCCATTCTGCTCTGGTTGAGATAGTTACTGAGAAAAGTTTTCTGAAGTTTACTACAAATGCTGCTCTTGGGACTATTTTTTAGTCTATACCTCCCAAGTGAGAATTGGATGCCGACGGCTGCGTACATCCAAAGTGTCATTTTTGGCTGAAAACCCAAAAGTTTTACTTCGACGATCGTGTCTAAATGTTTCGCACGCGAACGTAAAGAAATTGGCCGACCATTCAGTTTGGGTGTGGTGAAGTTTTGTATTTTGCTTTAATTGGTAAATAACACCTTTTCAGTTGTGTCGGGATTTATTCTAAGGCCACAGCTCGCATGAGTTGGCTTATCACAGAGAGAAACTTTCCTGACACTAAAATTACCAAATGATTTGCGTACGCAACCACCTTAAAACCCTCCCTGTCCAAACGTGCTAGGATCGTGTTCATGTCCATAAGCCGTAAAATAGGGGAGCTAACGCCTTCTTGAGGAGCTCCTCTGTTTACCAGTTTAGTTGTGCTATGTTTACCGAGTGTTGACGGAGTAATTTGCGTTCCTCACATGAATACTATCTATTTGCTAATGTGCTGTGTTCCTCTATACTTAGCTCAGCAAGAGGGTCTTATATATGCCAAAGCCAGGGATTTATATGGAGAGAAACTATTAACAGCCCACGAGATTATCCCTTCTGAAATTATGATTGAGATACTGTCCTATGAAGCTGACTGCCCACTGTTTGAACTACCTTGTTCTGTGCTGCTGTCGCAGCAACCAGGCTTATAAAGACCTCCAGTGGTTCCGCAGTAGAATCTTTCTAGTTTTCACCTATCAGTTGGACAAAATCTTCCTGAGTCTTGCGGACTACTTAAGAGTTTCCGTAATGCATCGGCACTGCAGCCGTACTACAGTCGCATTGCATCGGTACTGCAGCTGCACTCCATTGGCACTGCATTCATGTTGCATCGACACTACAACGGAACTGCAGCCCCACTGCATCGATACAGCAGCCGAACTACAACCGCACTGTAGCTGCCCCTCTTCGGGACTACAGCGGTACTGCACCCGCACTGCAGCCGCACCATAGCCATTATTGCATATTTTATAAGGTGCGAGTGGGGTGATAGGAGGGTGCTCTAAGGCTCAACGAAGTACTTCGACCTACAAAGTGATCTTTTGTACTATTGGGAGGAAGGCATGTTCTAAATGGTGTAGCTGAAATCGAGTTCTCGACAGAAACTTAGGATAGTTTGGGCTGAGATCTGAGGAAGATATTATGTCAGATGAGGTGATGAACCTTGAACTCGGGTCATCGGTTAAAGTTCAAATACGACATTGAATATGCATGCAACAAATCGTCAAAAGCTGTTAGTGTACTTTCAAGACTAATAAGCAATACATTATAGGAGGCGCACAACAGAATAAAACACTTCTTATTGCAAGAGCTCTCTCGCGAGCATCTGACAAACATCCGAGAGTATTGCTGTCACGAAAAAAGCTTTTCAGATCGCAACTGCTCTTTAGGTGCCAGGGCCTAGCTTCTCGCAACAACTCATGTTGTGTGCGTTATATTTTTCACACAAATGGAAGGGACCTACAGTTTAGTGCCGTCTCCGAAGGGCAATTTGTTTTGAGAAGCTCTCTCGAGACCACAATACTCTCGGATGTTTATCAAAAATTCGAGAGGGGTGGGACCGTGAAAAAAACCTAGCCATACACCTTGGTGGTTTAATGTTACTGATTATGTCCTTATGTGGGAGCTCTGCTCCTCTTTTGGCCAGCTCATCAGCCTTTTCATTGCCTTTTATATCGCAGTGTCCAGGTACCTTACATAATCTGACACGGTTCTGTGTACATAATGCCTTGTGCGCCAATTCCTGGTGATCTCAGATTTAGTGACACAAGACTCTAGCGCTTTTAGCGCAACCTGACTGTCTATAGAGATGGCCTGTAGGTTAATATCTCTCGACAATACCTGTCCCCGTGAATCCTCTAGTCTTAGAACCATCTGTGTATATTGTAATCTCGTTGTAACTGAACGGTGAACTCTGGATACCTTGGGGTCCTCCAGTTTCAATTAATTCCCCTTACCTGTATACAGGGGGTGAGTACAGGCGGACATCTTCTTCCCCCTTACTCGTGGGACCCTAAATGTGAAATCTTAAAAACAATACTATAACTCAAAAAGCGAAGAGTGTAAACCGGTCGGGCACTCCTAGCTCTAAAAAAACCGACCGGACGATAGGAGATACGGAGGAATCTCTGCTTCGTACTTCGGATGAAGAAAGCGTTGGAGCAATCGACTTGAACCTGGAAAGGCTCTTTCTAGATGATGCTTGCTCCATCGCTAGCTCATCCCTCTCTAATGCGTCAACTAGCTCCCGACGAGCAAAAAACTGCAAGTTGACGGTCAAGAGACTAGGGACTAAGAGCTGGGAAGAGCTCTCAGAGCCAGATAGGAAGAGACTCCACAACGCACGGGCCTACCTGCAGGAGTTGGCCTTATCAGAGCGCTCGTCAGTGACGGGCTCACCGATGGGGAAGACCCCTGCAGCTATCCCGAGCGTGAGAGAAGCGATGGGCCCGCCAAAGTCTACGATAAGCCGTAGCCAGTCTAGACCTGAGGCGATCACATTGGCAATCTCGGAGCAGCCTCCCATTGCAGCAGAGCCACAGAAACCATCCGAGGGCAGCAATTTAGATGTCGGGGTGGCGAAGACGGACGATCCGAACGGGGCAAGCCGCAGCCAGCGTCGTGAGGAAAATCGGTCAGCGCCCATGCCGGATGGTGAATGTAGCCCTGCTGACAATGGAAACTCTACTACCTGTAGTTTCGCGACAGTAGTCAACGCGGGTGGACTTGGCCTGGGACTAGCCCGACCATCATCCACGTCCGAAAAGACTAGGGAGGTTAGGGCACAGAAGAGGACAACAACGCTCAGAAATAGGAAGCGTAATGCCATTAGGCTAATTCGGCGGCTTAAAAAGCGTGATCCGAAGTCCTTCACGGACAAGGAAAGGCAGGCTCTGGACAGGGCCAACAACACGCTCAAGCTCGCAGGGTCGACTAGGTGCACTGACCCTAACCCATCTGTGGCAGGGCCGGCTGCAGACTGCTCCAAGAAGGCAACCTGCAGAAAGGACGATGACACAGCACTACGAACGGGCAAGGGTCAGATTGCGTTGAGGGGGGAATGCCGTTTGCCACCCTCCTCTGCTGCAAACAAACCTACGCCGCTCTCGACTGTTCGGGGTAAAGGGATACAACCCGTCCCCATCGTGAGATGTTCTAGGGCTTACGCAGACGCTAGAAAACGCAGCGCAGGGCAGACTAGGGGAACGGACGGAGGCCTACTCGCGAGAGGGAAGGTAAGCCTCTTGCCAACCTCCCCGATCACGGGCAGGCTGAGGCCCTTGTCAACCGAGCCGGAGTCAGTCGTTAAGACCTCATCCGAGCCGATTGCGAGCAGTTTCAAACGAGGTAGACATGACGACACGATCTCGCTGCCTACGAACAGTACCAGCAAGAAGGCCAGGCTGGCCGCATCTGCTAGTGCTGGTCTACAGGTGGCGATTGTAGACCATAACAACCCAGAGAAAAGACTTAGCAAATATCAGTGGAGGCTCATCGAGTTGCGCATACTCGAAGCCATCAATTCCACCATTGTCGAGAAGGAGGGAGGGTTTTAAGCTCCTTTCATGCGACAATGAGTTCACGCTTAAGTGGCTCCAAACTTTCGTGGCTAGCACGCAGGCTCCATGGGCTAATGCCGACATTCGACTCGTTACTAGGCCAAAAGGGCGTATCCTGATACCTGGCCCTCATATTCCCAAGGAGCGTATTGAAAGGAACCTACGGCACCTTAACCCGGAGCTCCTTAGCGACGACTGGGAGGTGCTTGAAATGGGCGAGCACTCAGAAAAGGGCACAGAGATCGTGGTCCTGCTCAACCATAGATCAATGCCTATGTTAAGAAGGTTCAACAATAAAGTTCGCACTGGTATCACCCGGTGTAAAGTCCGACCCTTTACGGATAGGAGAGAGAGGAAGGAAAGGGGGGCGGGGACAAGGTAAGAAGAACATGAAATTCATTCAAATAAACCTGCACCACAGCATATCTGGTAGCGCCAATCTTATATATCTTCTAGGCGAAAGGAACATAGACATAGCTCTCGTACAAGAGCCATGGATCTCCCGTGGCAAAATTAGTGGGCTAAATCATAAAGATTTAGCACTGTACAGCAGCGAACCGCTAAACGCGGACCGTAAGAACAGAACTTGTATCGTAGCTAGGAAACACATTAACTTATTTCTTCTATCTACCTACAGCAATTCAGACCAGACGGTAGTAAGGCTTGACCGGAGGGGGCTCCCCCCACTGATTATCTCAGCCGTGTACATGCCTTACGACGGAAATGATGGACCGCCATCCGAACTCACCCGCGCCTTAACCAGGAAAGCGGAAATCGAGAGATGGGACCTACTACTAGGCTGCGATGCGAACGCACACCACGCGCAATGGGGCAGTGGTGATACAAACCCACGCGGTGAGTTGATTTTCGAATTTATTATCGAACATAATCTTTTAGTAGCCAATAGGGGTTCTGAACCCACTTTCGTAGTTAGAAACAGGCAGGAGGTTATTGACATTACACTAGCGAGTAACTCAAATACCCTCTCTATAGACAATTGGAATACTTTGGAGATAGAGTCCTATTCCGATCACAGATTTATTGAATTTAATCTCATTGATGGATGCGACTTTCCCAAACCCCATAGAAACCCAAGGAAGACCGACTGGACTACCTTCAGTTACGAGGTGCGGAGGAAGGCGAATCTACTACAAGAATGTTACCTACATGAGCCAGTGGACATTGACCGAAAAGCCGAGGAAATCACTGCTGTCTTCAAAGAGGCTTTCCAGAAGACATGTCCCGTATCTAGACCTAAGACAAAAGATTCCCCCCCCCCATGGTGGACCAAAGAACTAGCCAGAATAAGGAGAGAAACAAGGAAACTCTTGAACCTGGCGAAATCAACGGGAGCTGACTCTGACTGGGAGCTATACAAAGCCAGTCAGAGGAACTTCAAGAGCGCAACGCAAAAAGCCAGAAGACAGTCGTGGCAACGCTTCTACGACGAGATTAAGGGTACAACAGAAACGGCCAGATTGAGGAAAATCCTCTCCAGAGAATCGAAGACTCTAGGTTCCCTAAAGAACACTGAAGGAAACTGGACCGAGTCCTGTTCGGAATCCCTTGAATTGCTTATAAAAACGCACTTCCCGGGGTGTACTACCGTACCATGTAGCAGTACTAATAACAATCACAGCGAATCGGAACCCCCTGCGGATCTGGTAACAGAGGACAGAATAGAGTGGGCAATAAGATCGTTCTCCCCCTTTAAATCCCCAGGACTTGATGGGATTATACCGATCATGCTGCAAAAAACTGCACCAATCATTACCCCAATTCTCAAAAAGCTATTTGCCAGTAGTCTTAAACAATGTTACATACCAAGAACATGGAGGGAGGTAAAGGTGGTTTTTATACCCAAGGCGGGCAAGGCTAGTCACACCACCGCGAAGGACTTCAGACCAATTAGCCTTACCTCTTTCATCCTGAAAACTTTTGAAAGATTGCTCGACATCTACATACGTAGCAGAATACGCCCGGGGGACTTATCCCCAGCCCAACACGCATACACGAAGAGTAAATGTGTGGAAACTGCCCTACATCATGTTGTCGGCTCTATAGAAAAATCACTTAAGGATAAAGAGTTCACACTAGCTGCTTTTTTGGACATTGAAGGAGCCTTCAATAATGTAAATACCGAAGCGGTTAAAAGAACCCTAAGAAACCTAGACATCGACATTAGTCTAATTAACTGGATTGTTAGCATGCTCGAGGAACGACATATTACCACCGAACTTAAGGGTTCAAAGCTCGAAGCATACGCCTCGAGGGGTACCCCTCAAGGCGGGGTAATCTCCCCACTGCTCTGGGTCATTGTTCTTAATGAGGTACTACAACAACTAAGGTACAGCGGGGTCAGAGCTACAGCGTACGCGGACGACGTCGTGCTGCTTGCTACAGGCAAATTCCTGCCTACCCTCAGCGAACAATTTGACGGAGCCCTTAATACTCTTAGCATATGGGCCAGGAGCTGCGGTCTAAAGGTTAACCCCCAAAAAACCGAACTCGTACTTTTTACGAACAAGAGGAAAATACCGGAGTTCAGTACACCTTCTGTTGATGGTATCCCACTCAGATTGTCCGATAGCGCAAAATACCTGGGCCTTGTACTTGACAAAAAGCTCAATTGGAGATTAAATATTGAGGAAAGAATTAAGAAAGCAACAATAGCCTTTTACTCATGTAGTAGAATTTTTGGTAGAACCTGGGGACCCTCCCCCAAAATCATCTAGTATGGTGGCCGGCTGTCAACAAATGCACCAACTTAAAGGCAATCACCAAAGTTCAAAGACTAGCGTGCATTGGCATCACCAGTGCAATGAGGACAACCCCAACCGCAGGACTCGAAGCTATCCTCAACCTGCTGCCGCTAGACATCTTTACGCGAACATCAGCAGCCATTAATGCTATGAGAATGAGTCAATCAGCGAACTGGAAACCAAGCAGAACAGGTCACTCGATGATCCTACTCGATTACTTTGGCCTCATGCCCGTAACGGATTACATGACGCCATATTTAGACTTTACAAGGCCTTTCTCTGCCGCCTACTCTAGCAGGGAAGATTGGAAAAGCGGTCATATGCCTAATGCCGAATCTATAGCCATCTACACGGATGGTTCAAAAATGAGCACTGGTGTAGGATCAGGTATCTTCTCCGACCCTCTAGGTGTATCAATATCCATACGACTTCCAGACCACAGCAGTGTTTTCCAAGCAGAGGTCTTAGCAGTGGCAACAGCCGCCCGTGAGTCTGCGATAAGGGCAATACCGCCAGAAGGTATCACCATCTTTATCGACAGCTATAAAAGCGATTACTGCCATAGAAATTAAATCGAAGCTTGTGAAGTGTTGTCGAGAAGAGCTCAGGGTTCTTGGAACACAGCACAAGGTATCGCTCTGTTGGGTCCCTGGACACGAGGGTATCCCAGGCAATGAGAAAGCCGACGAGCTGGCGAGAATCGGCTCAGCAGCCCCAACAGAACAAGTTGACCCCCCTGTGTGTATCCCGCCTTGCACACTCAAGCTCGCTGCAGGGAATAAAGCCACTGAGGAGGCGAACACAAGATGGAACTCCATGGAAACTTGCGCCATCACTAGGAAGCTATGGCCATCTTTCGACAAAGCAAAGACCGAGAGAATTATCCGTAAAGATAGGAAATCCCTTTCCACCCTCGTGGGCATCATCACGGGACACAACACTCTGCGGTACCACTTGAACAAACTACGCCTAACGGAGGAGGAACTCTGCAGAGGCTGTGGTGATGAGGAAGTTTTTGAGGACACAACCCACTTCCTGTGCCACTGCCCAAGTCTTCAACATTCCAGGAAAAAGTTCCTCGGTAAATTCTTCTTCCAGGATCTCGAGGAACTCTCTGGCGTTTCAACGGAAAAGATGTTGAACTTCATCAAATCATCAGGGTGGTTTGTATGCAGAAATGAAGTAAGTGACTGAGTAGTTTTTAGTTTCATTGGGTAAGGGATCACTTTTCCCCCATGGGTACCACAATGGGTCATCGCTGACCTGAGTGTGGCAGAGAGCGTCGCTCCCTGCCAGCCCACATACCTAACCTAACCTACTTCGCACGGTGTAACGAAGTCTATTGCGTCAAGGATTCGTCAGGGATATCGGGAAATGATTCCTTAAGAATGAAGCTAGGTTCCACATTACTGGTCTTGAAGAGACCAACGTTATTGAGCCGAAGCGCACTGTTGCCCGCTTGAAATTTGATTTGTAGGTCAAATGATAAGAGATACAGAAATATTGTATCTTAAGTGCATCCGTGGGCGTTGTACGTAGAGCACCCGTGATGGCAATATCGGTTCTTTATGCCATGGCCAACATATCCCGTGTGTTTTCGTATTCGTTGCCTTCAACCACATAAGAGCCCCATACGTAAGAATGGGTCTGACTATCATAATGTATAACCAGTGCATCATTGCAGGCTTCAGGCCTCAATGCATGGGCCACTGATTGGGGCAGCGCACGGACCAATAGAAGGGGAGAAGCTCTCCTAGAAGCCGTATCGTCACTAGACCTAATATTGCCAAATACAGGAAGTGAGCACACTTTTAGTAGAAATGGTGTAGGCTCCATAGTTGATATCACCTTTGCAACTAGTTCCTTATCGAGAGGCGCCAACTGGCGAGTCAGTAATCAGTATACTCACAGCGACCACCTTGCCATCCTGTTTGAAGTACAACCTAGGAGACCAACCCAGGAACGCCCAAAGAAGGCACAACGAATGGGGTGGAAAATAAGCACCATGGACAAAGACACTTTTGCCCTGATTTTTATAGAGTCAACAATAAGCCCAGGAACAGCAAACGTTATGGCCGTTGAGGTTACCAAGCAAGTAACTAGGGCTTGCGACGCATCCATGGCCCGGAAAACGTCAACAAATCGCCGGCCACCAGTATACTGGTGGAACCAAGAGATAGCAGAGCTACGGAGCAAGTGGTGGGCATAAATCCTCTTCTCTAGTCCTCCCCGTGGGCGCCCGCCGGAAATGGCTAATCCTAGTTCGCTAGGTTAGTGTCAGCTAAGACTAACACGCACGCATCAATCGTGCGCAGTGCTCAGTGAGAATGAGGTAACAACAGATACCTAACTCCCTGGTGGTGTGAGCTTTAGAACCGTGCCGAGGGATGGAAGACTGGGGGTTAAACCAGTCCTAACGAGCTCCTGTGGGCGCCCTGGCAGGGCCCACAGTAAGTTGCGCCTTATCTTAGCACGCCGGTAAACTAAGATCGACCAGTTGTTCCGTGCCTACTCGTGGGAATCAAAATGAACAATGAAAACCTAAACAAACAAACCTGGGGAAGTACTCTCTGGACAGACAGGGATGGAACTGGGGGGCGATGTCGTAGTGTCATCCCCACAGTCTTCCGTGTCTGGGCTAGAGAAGGAGTTAGAGGACGTTTTACTGGCTAGCGACAGCGAGGATGCGGACAGCACACTCACTGACGCTAGCGCAGTGGGAGGTGAGCAGGCTAGCACTCTCACTTCTATAATTAAGGGCGATAGTGGGTTGGCTAGTACTCCCATCTTATTAGAACAGGGCACACGTGAGTTGGCTGGTACTCTCACGGTAGTTAGAAAGGGTAGCAGTGAGTTGGCTGGTACTCTCACTAAAGGTGGCAAGGGATCAGTGACCAAAGGGACTAGTAGCGCAGCTGGCGAGAACTCTGCTGCTCCTAGTTTCTCTGAGGTCGTGCGGAAGGGTAGCAGGAAAAACGCACACCAACTGGAGAAGATGCTTGTGCGCAATGCTCGGCGGAAGGTCGAGAGTGCTAAGCGCAAGGTCCAACAGTTCGGGGGGTGTGACGTTAACTCCTTGAGTGCTTGGGATAGGTTGCAGCTTGATCGGGCTAAGGCAGTCTTAGCCGATGAGGCTACCAGGAAGGTAGCGGTCGCACAGGCAGGTGAGGCTAGAAGTAGGGAGGAGCTGGGGGCCTCTACGAGTGGAGTAGAGCCTCCCAGCAGAACTGAGGGCACAGGCAGGGAGGGGGAGACTTCAGCTGCGGGGGCCAGTAGGGTGGCGTTCCAAAGCAAAAGGAGCAGGTCCGACGATGTCGTGGAACCGAGCGCGGCGAAAAAGGTGAAGGCTGGTATTTCGCCTTCGGCGCGCCCGAACTACGACCCGGAGGATGAGCTCCTGGTTGCTATTGTCAACGAGCAGGAGCCCTGCGGTCGCCTGACCATGGACCAGTGGATTGTCGTCGAGGAGAAGTTTCAGGATGCTCTGTGGAAGAAGATGTCTTCCACTGAGGATAGTGACCTTCAATTCGACGGTGCTGGATGGGAAGGGGGCCGGAAGGTTGTTGCCTGTGGGAACAAAGCTTCTGCTGACTTCCTCAGACAGTTTATTTCGGAGGTTGGGGAAGTGTGGAGCGGGTCTCAGAAGTACAGGACATCCCAACTGTCACGCAAAGGGAACTCCTGGATGTATGCAGACCATTCGAGGATACCAAGTCACCTGGATTGGATGGCATACCCAACAAGGCCCTTAAATTAGCCATTAAAACAAATACGCAACCATTTGTGGAACTCTACAACAAGTGTCTAACAGAAATAGTTTTTCCAGACCAATGGAAAAAGCAACGTCTGCTGTCTAAAGGGAAAAAACCACCAGACGAGCCCTCGTCATACCGTCCCATATGCCTGTTAGACACAATGGGTAAAATACTGGAGCGAATCATATGCAACCGATTAGAATTGGCAATTGGTGAAGCCGGGGGACTCTCCAACCAACAGTACGGCTTTAGGAAAGCTCGTTCTACAGTAGATGCAATAAGAAGGGTAACTACAACCTTGGAAGAAGCTATTCAGGGCAGGAGATGGAGAGGCGGTGCAAAGAAGTACGGTGCCGTAATAACATTGGACGTCAAAAACGCGTTCAATTCTGCGAATTGGGGACTCATAGTGCAATCGCTTAGGTCAATGATGGTGCCATGGCTCTTAATTAAAATAATACTGAGCTACTTCGAGAAACGGTTTCTGCTCTTCGATACCGACGATGGAGTTAAGCAGTACCACATATCTGACGGAGTTCCACAAGGATCGGTATTAGGCCCTATCCTTTGGAACATTATGTATGATGGGGTTCTAAGGCTTGGAATCCCAAATGAGGGAAAAATCATAGGCTTCGTCGATGATATTGCAATTGTCGTGGTTGCAAAACATCTAGAGGAAATGGAGGATATTGCAAATGAATGTATCCGAAAAGTCAAACGGTGGATGGCAGCAGTCGGGTTAGAGCTCGCCGAACATAAAATAGAGGCAGTATTGGTAAGCAGCCGCAAGAAAAGAGAGGAAATCACCATCAGAGTAGGAGATCATAATACGACATCGAAATCGGTTATCAAATACCTAGGTGTGATGATCGACGCGAGGCTTACTTACAAGGAGCACCTTGAAAGAACGTGTGACAAAGCGGCTCGGGTGAGCGGTGCCTTATCCAGAATAATGATAAATATAGGAGGACCTAGGCAACAAAGGAAACTTATTCTATCCACGGTGGTGCAGTCCATCCTTATGTATGATGAAAAAGACCTACGCAAGAAGGATAAACTCTGTCAACAGACTATGTGCGCTGAGAGTATGCTGTGCCTTTCGTACGGTGTCAGACGAGGCAGTATGTGTCATCGCGCGAATGCTACCAGCGGATATCTTGGCTATCGAGCTACAAAGGACCTACGACTCCAAAATTCAGGAACCTCAAGCGTCAGTCAAAAATATCAAGCTGGAAGAAAGACAGCGAAGCATTAGAGCATGGCAGGAGCGATGGAACCAGTCCTCAAAGGGAAGATGGACCCATCGACTTATACCGGATATCCACAAGTGGATGGACCGGAAACACGGAGAGGTAGATTTCTGTCTTAGCCAGTTCCTAACCGGACATGGCTGCTTCCGAGCGTATCTCAACAGGTTTGGGCTCGATGAATCTCCCAACTGTCCAAATTGCGGAGAGGCCTCAGAAGACACTCAGCACGTATTTTTTCAGTGCCCAAGTTTTCATATAGAGCACAGAGAACTGGAGGAAAAAATTGGAGAAATACCAACCCCCGAAAACATTGTGCACCAAATGCAATATGGGACGCGGTGAAACAAGTTGCAGCGCTAATCGTGCAGGAACTTAGGCAGCTGGAAAGAGTCAGAGAGAGCAACCAAGTCCAACCGGCAATACTTTTGGAATAAGGAGCGGAAGACAGCGAAAGAAGAGCATAAATAGCTAACCAGCCCCGCGAAGTAATACCTAACGGTAGTCCCGCGGGGAGAGTGGTTGAAGTGTGCAGGGTGTGGTTTAGTACGTAGGCGTATTCCTGGCATCGAGTATTCAGGTTTGCGAATCGTGCATACCAGTAGCTCGGCCTACTGGTATCTTTAGAAGATTACACACCCTTTGGCGCAATTAAAAAAAAAAAAAAAGGCTCCAGGCCTCACTTTTTCTTCGCCGTCCTTTTACAGATGAAGAGAGCATTATAAAGTTCCGATTTAGTTTCCTATCTACCATTATACCAAGATATCGAGCGCGATCCGAAAGGGAAAGCTCCATCCCTGCTAGATTAGGCAGTTTGAAGGGTGGTATTGTATTTGTATTTTACAGCTCTTTAAGTGCCAGGGCCTAGCTCCTCGCAACCACTCATATTGTGTGCCTTATATTTTTCACACGAATGGAAGGGACCTACAGTTTAGCCCCGTATTCGAAGGGCAATTTGGTTTGAGAAGCTTTTTCGAGACAACAAAAAACTTTTTGGTGTTTTCTGCCATTCGAACTTGAAACCTTACGCGCATCCGATCCGACACACTAACCGCTTATACCACGGCAGCGTAGCTGGTAAAATTCCACCAGGGCCTGATGCTTTGAGCGCTGCGAATGACATGGTAGCCCATCGCAGATTCTTCCATGTAATGAGATTATCTACCTCGTACACTATTAACATACCAGTATACGAGTTGCCATATGTGGAAGAATCTGTTGGTGATCTACTTCCTGGAAAGTGAACATCAACTAAAGTATCTAAAACTTCCTCGCTACCTTCTGCCCACTTGCCGTCAGATTTTCTAATGAAGCTTGGGATAGCGGTGTCTTTTGCCAGCATCTTGAAGTCTGGAAGCTTCATTAGTATCCGCGATGGACTCACAGAACTCCTTCCACGACTTACTTTTAGATTGCCTGATTAAGTACTTAAACTCTCTCTTGCGCTCTATGTATTCATCCCATGTAGTACCGTCCCCCTGATCTAGAGTTACCCTTATATATGTATTTGGCTTCACTGGAAAAATTAAGTTGAACACAGTTTAGTGTTAGTGTCTGGAGATTTAAATTTCTTCTCCTGGTGAATGAAATGATGACAGTTCTTGATGGATTAACTTTTAATCCTTCTGTCTGACACCAAACGTTTATCCTTGATAGGGCACTTTGCATTCTTTCATCAGTTTCATCAGTACATCAGTTATTCTTTGCTGACGATGGAGCCATCATAAGTGAGGATCCTACATCCCTGCAATGAGCACTTGATGAGTGGGTGGACGTTCTGGAGGGAAATGGATATCGCATTAGTTCAAAAAAGACAGAGTTCTCTGATCCACTCAGGCCTATTCCAGACATTTATTTGAATGGAACAGTGCTTCCCAAGTGCGAAAAGTTCAAATATCTGGGATCTATGATCAATAGCATAGCATCTTGTGATGACGACATCAATCATCGCGTAAGCGTAGGGTGGATGAAGTGGTGAGAAAATTCCGCTATCTTCTGTGACAGAAAAATGCGACGCAACTTGAAAGGAAGGCTCTACACCGCAGTTGTACGTCCAGCGCTCACATACGGTTCACAATGTTGGACGATGTACAAAAAGTATGAGAGTAAATTAACGGCAGCTGAGATGAAGATGCTTCGAATGACAGTAGGAGTGACAAAGCTTGATCGAATAAGAAGTTCGAAGATCCGTGGAAGCTTTCACATCAAGGAAACCACCGTACAAAAAATAGAGCGCGACCGGCTCAGCTGGTATTGCCACGTTCAAAGAAGAGATCATTTGAACCCTGTTAAAAAGACAATATCAATGCACGTTCCAAAGACATCGCGATGTAGGAAAGGCAGGCCTATAAACGCCTGGATCAGACAAATGCGACGACATCGGCATTTCATTGGCCTCAGTAACCGAGTGATCCAAAATCGGCGTGCCTGCCGATATTTTCTGAGGTCAAATAGGCGAACCCCACCGGCGGATCAGTAGAAATGCGGAGAAGTGGGAGGGTTGTGATCCCTTATTTTCGGATCATAACCTCGCTGATAAAAGGAGGAAGAAGAAGATGGTTTAGCACTCGGTATATAGGCCTAACTTCACTTTGTTGCGCTTTCTCTCTGAATGTTGGACGAATAGAGTCTTTAGCAGCAATTAAAAGCTTTTGAGTGGTATACTTCCAAGATCTGCATTATATTCTGATATATGGATATTATGTTTAGTCTGGAGCATTCACTGAAGAATTGCCTTTTTCTCTGTATTATATGTTTCGCTACTATACTATGTGGTAGGCATTCCAATGGTAGCCGGGGAGTTTACATTTTTATAAAATATAAAGGAAGTGTAACCTTAGCGTGAAAATGTACAAAGGGGCAATCCCGTTTCCAAATGCAGCATGTAGTTCGGTGTATTTTCAGGTAATCGGAAATTTTTTTTTATGAAGTATGTCAGGAGTTTCTCTACTTCTTCATTTTGAGATATACCCGAGACTTGTGCCGCTTAGCACATGATAGCCTTCATGGACGCTTTACAAATTTTATATTTTATGCTTGGTGGTACCTCCTTTTTTCACAATGTACCTCTCCAAGTACAATTTATCGCCCTCTCCGCTTCTTTAAGTTATAGATGCTTTATAGTAAGCATGTTTTGGTTGCTACTTAACTTTTTGTTGTTACCTCGCTTTAGGGGGTTTACACTTGTGTAGATGCTTTATATTATAAATGACAATTGGGGCGTTAAAGTAACTCCGATATACTTATACTCCTTTACCATTTCAAGTTTTTCACTTTCCCAAGTCCATTTTTCATCCCATGCGCGCCGCCCAAATCCATTATTTTGAACTTATTTGTATTGATAGGTCCGCGCAATACATGTTAGCATGAATATGCTGTCCACTGTTCAAATTGCCTCTTCTTGGAACATGACAATATTATCAAAGGCAGTCCTGCTCTGTTTTTCTGCAAGATGGTTCCTTTGAATACGAAGGCTTCCAAGAATCTTCGAAATTCTTATTTGATCTAGCTTTGTCACTCCTGCTGTCATGCGAATCATCTCCATTTCAGCTGCCGTTAATTTACACCCATAAGTTTTGTGCATTGTCCAACATTGTGAACCGTATGTGAGTGCTGAACACACAGCTATGGTGAAGAGCCTTCTTTTCAATTTAGGACGCATTTTCACAAGTTGTTTCGCTATTAATCATTCAATGGATCCCAGATATTTGATCTTTTCGCACTTGGGAAGCACTGTTCCATTCAAATAAATGTCTGGAATAGGCCTGAGTGGGCAGCGCAAATATTCTTTCTTTTTTTAACTAATGCGATGCGATGTTCCCTCCAAAACATCCACCCATGTATCAAGTGTCCGTTGCCGTGACGTAGGATGTTCAATTATGATGGCTCCATCATCAGCAAAGAATAACGTTGTGCACTTTGGTGTCCATCAATTTACCTTCAAGCTGATAGTCAAAGACTGCAATAAAGAGCAATGGGCTTGAAATGCTTTTCTGGTGTCCGCCAACTTTGATTGGGAACATTTCGGTTGCTCCAGCGGGTCATCTTTCTCTTGTCTTTGGTCCCTCGTACATATCCATGACCATCAGCATGGAGAAAGAACTGCTAAAACATTGAATCCCTTCCAGTGGCAGCTCATTTTCAAAATCCCCCTTCGGGTAGGGGTTAGAATATATATATATAATATATAGGCATGCCTGTCGTAAGAGGCGACTAAAATCCACCCTCCGTATACCGAGCGTAGTGTATACACACAATGCAATGAACAAAACAAAACGATTAATTACCCCAGGTGGCAGCCCAGGTACACTGGAAAATCCACCCTCTTCGGAGGTCGGCTCTACGGATTCTGGGGAGAGCCAGTTATTGCATCTAATAAATCCCTTCTTAAAAAGTGCAAGGGTATGTCGATCTCCTCCACCAAGATCGAATAACTCCGGGAAAAGTAGTCCACCGGAAGCGCCAGCGCGCGAAATTCAGGACTCAGCGAAATATAGAAGTCTTGAGGAAGAAAATAAAACACTCCGAATCAAGCTTAACGAAATGGATCTACTCTATCAAGATCTTAAGAAAGAGATAGACTTATTAAAAGAAGAAAATAAGGTCCTAAAGAACACGTATGTCGAGAGAGAACGCGAATGTACTCCAGCACGCTTAGCTAGTCTGGAATATCACACAGACGAAGAAGAGCTAGCACGCGAAACATATCGGGTCCCAAAGAAAAGACCTAGTAAGAAACGGAGAGCCGGTTCATCGCCCGAAGTCGAGCCCGTGAAAGAAGAAAATCACAAAGAACCGCAAGAAAAGCAACTTCGAGCGCAATTTCGTCCACCCCCACCAATAAACATCGTCGGGATAACGGAATACAATAAGTTGCAAACCTTAAAGGAATAATAACATCAAAGTATAAGGTTACGTCTTTGAGGGACAACGCGTGGAAAGTCAACGTCGATGACTACAATGACTACCGAGCTGTGTCCCAAAAGCTAAATACCGAAAAAATTCAGTGGTATACTTTCGAAATTAAGTCAGAAAGGCCACATCGTGTCGTTGCAAGGGGACTCCACCCCTCATGCACCAAAGAAGAGGTTATGACTGACCTTCAAGCCAAAGGCTTTAAAATTCTTGATGCCGTTAATATCATCAAGAAGGAGAAGCAACAAACGGAAATAGATAAAGACGTCTTGGTAAGGCGTGGACTTCCGCTTTTTATGCTTACCTTCGATAAATCGGATAATATCGACGGTATCTACCGAATTAGAGCCATACTAAATATCGTGGTCAAAATCGAGCCCATGCGTAGAAATTTAAGGATGATTCCGCGGTGCAAACGTTGCCAAGGATTTAACCATACGCAAATGTACTGCAAAAAAAAACCGCGATGTGTGAAATGCGCCGGAAATCACCTCTTCCAAGTCTGTGGAGTAAATAAACAAACCTCTGCAACATGTGCTAACTGTAAGGGAAAGCACCTGGCAAATTATAGAGGCTGTGAAGTAGCTAAGGAGTTGCAAAAACGGAGAGATATGCTCCTTAAGCCCCTTGCAAAATCTAAACTGCAAACTAAGCCAAAGCGTAAGAATGCACAGGAGAAAGTAGGCAAATCAAACCTACCGGGTTCAGAGCGCAAAAAGGTGAGGGAAAGAGTGACAACAGAAAATTCCTCGACCTCTGTTCTTAAAAGAATCGGTACTGAAAAGCTAACGTCGAAAAAGCCGCCAGGTAATAACCCTCGGACAGCAGGAGTGCAGACCTACGCTCAGGCCGCGGCATCCGAAAAACCAAAAAACGTTGAAATTTCGACGGACCCTGTCTCTCATGTTTTGTCGGTTATTCTCGAGAAATTTGAAGAACAAAGCAAAATAAATAAAGTTATTCTCGATAGGCTGGTTAAGCTTGAAAATAATTCTTAGAAAAGGCGTACTTCAACTAGAATATGAATGACAAACGAATGTTAAAAATATGTACTTGGAATGCCAACGGACTTTTGCAAAAACTCGACGAATTGGAAATATTCATGCGTGAAAAAGATATTGATATTTGTTTGACTTCTGAAACCCACACAAAAAAGGAATCGCATTTAAAAATAAAAGGCTATAATGATTACCACGCTTGTCATCCTTCGGGAAAAGCGAGAGGCGGATCATCGTTATTTATTAAAGACTGCATCCAACAATCCGAAGACCTAAAGATAGAACTTGAAACTTTGCAACTGTGCACGATTCGAGTTAAAAATAGTCAGCGTACTCTTAAAATCTCATCGATCTACTGTCCATCGCGTTCTTCGCTTGAAAAATCTGATTTTACTAATTTGTTTGATTCGCTGAAACCTAATTTTATCATCGGCGGCGACTTTAATGCGAAACATACGTTCTGGGGCTCAAGATACAGCTCGAAAAAAGGTAGAATGCTCTATGGGGCAGGTATGGAGTACAGTTGTGATTTCCATTCGACGGGTAAACCAACTTACTGGCCAACTGATGCTTCGAAAATACCTGACCTGATCGATTTTTTCGTTGTGAAAGGAATATCTACCAACCACATAAAAGTCGAAGACTGCTTTGATCTGTCGTCTGATCATTCCCCGGTTATTTTAACAATCAGCGGAAAACTAGTCTATAACCTAGAGCCAGCGAGATTAACAGTTGGAACAACTAACTGGGAAGGCTTTAGGAACGAAATTGAAGATAATGTTGAACTGAGCGTTCCACTTACGACACCCTATGAACTTGAGGTTGAAGTTGATCGCTTCGTTCAGATCGTACAGCTCGCCTCTTGGAATAATACTCCTAATCCAAGGAAAACGCCGGACAGATACGGCTTACGATATCCTCCGGAAATAAAAGAATTGGTCAACGAAAAAAGAAAAGCGCGTAAAAAATGGCAACACAGTCGTGCTCCGCAACATAAAGCACACTTGAATCGTCTGTGCAATTTGTTGAAGAAGACTATTACGGATTTTAAGAATCGTGCAATAGCCACTTACCTTGAAAGTTTAACAGCGAAAAAAGATTCCAATTATTCACTTTGGAAAGCTGTAAAAGGCACCAAAAGGCTCAAAGTCCCCGCGCCGCCAATCAAATTAAATAAAAATGAATGGGCAAGGGAAGATAAAGAAAAAGCGGACGTCTTTGCCGCCCACATGGAAGAAACCTTTAAACCATACGATGGTCAAGTGGTTTACGACAACCGCAATAGGCTGGATTTACCATCTGACGATTTGACGCTCATAAGTGCAACGCTAAGGGAACTCAAACATGAGATCGAGAATCTAAAACCTAAAACCTGGTTATGATTTGATTACCGGAGAAATTCTCAAAGTTTTACCCAGAAATGCATTGATTAAACTTCTCCATATTGTAAATGCTGCATTTAGATTAAAACACGTGCCGAGCCAATGGAAAGTTGCGGAAATCATAATGGTTTTAAAACCAGGAAAACCGCCAAATGAGGTAAAATCGTATAGACCAATTTCGCTTCTTCCAATCATATCGAAAATTTTCGAGAGGATATTATTAAGGCGTCTCCAACCGGTTATAGAAGAAAATAATCTTATCCCTGACCACCAGTTTGGGTTCAGAAGTAAGCATTCGACGATTGACCAGGTGCAGCATTTGAAGAAAAAAAGATTTGCTCAAGCGTATTTCTTGACGTCTCGCAAGCCTTTGATAAGGTGTGGCATGATGGCTTGAAATTCAAACTACGACAAGTTCTCCCTATATGCTTATTCGATATTCTAGAATCATATCTCGGGAATAGAATCTTTCGTGTTAGACATGGAGTCGAATACTCCGAGCTCAAAGAAATTTCGGCCGGCGTACCGCAAGGAAGCGTTCTTGGGCCGCTTCTTTATTTGCTATATACTCGTGATATACCGAACGAAGATGGCACTATCCTTGCTACGTTTGCCGATGATACCGCTATCTTAGCAGTAGGTAAAACAATCGAAGAAACAACTGCGAAACTGCAAAACGCACTGAATAATGTAAATGAATGGACGAGGGATTGGCGGATCGCCCTCAACGAGTCTAAATCTGTTCACGTGAATTTCATTTAAAAGAAAACTAATGACTTGCCAATTTTCCTAAACTCGGCCCGAATACCTTTTGCGAACGAGGCCAAATACCTGGGAATGACACTCGACGCAAGACTGAAATGAAATTTGCACGTGAAAATGAAACGAAAAAACTCGAAATCAAATATAGCGAAATGTACTGGTTACTCGGAAAACATTCCCAGTTCAGTACTGAGAACAAACTGCTTTTATACAAGCAAGTGCTAAAGCCGGTGTGGTCCTACGGTATACAACTTTGGGGTTGTACCAAGAAAACAAATGCAAATATTTTACAAGCTTTTCAAAATAAAGTGCTAAGAGAAATTGTCCAAGCACCGTGGTATACTAGAAACGACGATATCCACAGGAATCTCGGAATCCCGACGATCGAAGCTGAAACTAGAAGCTTCGCGAGAAATCATAGAAACCGACCAATCGGACATGTCAATAATACAGTCCTACAAATTTTGGATGAGAGCAATTTATTGCGCCGACTACAAAGGATGAAACCTTTCGACTTGGCGAGATAATGATTAACCGCGTCTAGATTGCGGAATATGCAGGATCTTTCAGTGGAAAGAAACCTGCCAAACGTTTTTATTTCATGATGGAAAAATTGCTTGATAAGTTAATACTTAGTTGCGATATCTAACAAATTTATATCGAAGGGTGGTGTTTTTTTAGTCAGTAAGAATCTGACACTACTATGAGCACGCGCTTTCTATTCTCATAGTGTCTATGGAAGATTTTTCACCTACCCTCGGAAAAAAAAAAAAAAAAAAAAAATCTTCAAAATCCTCTTTAAAAAGGAACATTTCAAAAGGGTAGGGTTGCTTATCAAACCTGATGGTACATATGCTTGCTCCTGAAGGCACCACTTGTGGCAACTTCAAAAGACTCAACATATTGCCTGGAATTCTGTTCATAAAAAAGGAAAATCAAATGGGAAATCGGTTCATTTAAACCTTTCAAGGCACCAGGCAGAGATGGTGTTTTTTCAGCCCTTATCCAGAAAGGTCTTGATTGTATCCTGCCTACCTATGTAGCTCTTTTTGGAACAAACTTTAACCTGGAATACATTTCACAAGCTACTCAAATCCTACTGTCTTATCAGCTTGACATCGTTTTCCTTGAAACCATGGACATCATGGAGTTTTTCTGAAACATAACTTCTGAGATTCAAAAACACTACACCAGTCTTTCTCTCTCCCTCTCTCTCTTTCCTTTCCCACGTCCACATAATGTGTAAATATTTTAAGGGTATTCATAACCGCTTGAGTGCGCGCAAATTATAAAAAAAAGAATGCCAGACATTCATATTAGAGGCATTCTTGAAAAGACAATAACTCTGCACTCTTGTCATATGCATACAGGAAAGGCGCCCATCGCTATCTCATCACACAACTTAAACTCGCCAATCTTCTTCCTATTTCGGCGAAGTTACGATCCGAAAACAAGGGATCATAACCCTCTCACTTCACCGCATTTCTACTGATGCGCCTGTGGGGTTCGCCTATTTGAACTAAAACCCGCCAATCATTTCAAAGAAATTGCCATTTGTCCATTTCTTGACATAGAAGATGGTTTTAATAACACTTGTTATAACTCAATCACTAGTGCCATGAGACGCAGAGGAATCTTCCAATCTACTACCAGATGGGTTAGGACTATGCTCAATAGCTGCAAATTAACACCTACGCCAGGAGAAGTCTCTGCGACGGTCTTTGCATCAGAAGGCTGCCCCAAGGCTGCGTCCTCTCGTCTCTCCTATGGAATTTCGTGGTGAATGGCTTGCTGAATATATTTATTTAACAGCTTAGGCTTGAGACCTAAAATAGTACAACTTTTGGTCTTTTCGACGAAGTAAAATACCTAGGAATCATCCTAGATAAAAAACTTAACTGGAATTCGCATATTAATCAGAAAATTGTAAAAGCGATCATTGCCTTGTGGGGCTGTCGCTGGATGTATGGCAACACTTGGGGTCTGTCCCCAAAGGTCCCTTTCTGGTTATATACAATGGCGGTTGGACCCATCCTAGCATACGCGTCCATTGTCTGGTGGACAAAACCAAAGTAAGTCGCAACCATCAACAAGCTCAATAAACTTTAGAGTTTAGCATGTCTGGTCACAGGTACAATGCGTACCTCTCATACGGCAGCTATAGAGGCTATAATCGAAATCACCCCGCTGCATATGTTCGCCAAGAAAGTGGCAATTTGCAGTGTAGTTAGTCTTCGAAAGTCGGACGAAAATAGTTAAGGTCATCAGGTGGATCTCATAGATCTACAATATAAACTGACTTACTCGAGCTAGATATGCTCAGCACGGTTTCTGACTTCATGCCAAAATCACTCCCTCTTATGCCATTGAGACCCCAAGCCCTGATACATTGAATAATGGCGGACTGCCGCTTGATTCACATGGAATCGTGTGGTGTACCGATGAATCAAAAATGGATTCAGGAGTTGGTGCCAGTGTGTATGGGCCTAATCACAGTGCTTTCCAGGCTGAACTTAACAGCGTTGAGACTTGTGCTAGTATAAACCTGCACTCAGGAATCAAAGGTCACTTTTCACAACTTCACCGACAGCCAAGCGGCGCTCAAAGCACTGATTTCCCACTAAGTATTAAGCTGTTTCTACAGTTCATAAATTTAGCCCGAAGCAGTAAAGTAAAATTATGGTAGGTACTGAGCCCAGAGGCAGATCTGGACATCTGCTAGCCAGAATTCTAATTCTGCTTTTAAATATACCCTAAGCAGTTGGGAAAGTAACATGTGCATTTCCCACTGGAAAAACTCCCAATGTCTTAGACAAGCTAAATGAGCTGTCCGACCCTTCCAAAAAAAAGCAGTGGATATACTTAAATACAACAGAAACGGGATAAGAATCACATGCCGCCACAGCCTAGAGGACGAAACTTCAGAGCACAAACTATGTGAGTGTGCAGCTCGGTGTAGTATTAGAAGAAGCTTTTTTCTTAAAGAGATCATTTCTCCAACAGACCTAAAGAACTTCTCAACAGCTCTAATTATTGCTTTTATACTATACTATACGACACTAGGGCCTTGTACGCATTGCGACCTCAAAGATCTATTATGCCAGCCTGGTGTTTAGCCGAGAATTAGGTCTTAAGAGTCTTACTCTTAATAAACCTCAACAAAGCTCCAGGCTCAATGTTCCAAAAGTCAGAGGGGCTCAATAAAGTCCTTCCGAGGTGGAGAAGTATTTTTCTTGCGGCCATAGGGCATTCACAAAGCATATGTTCTGTCGTCTGTTTTTACTCTCCACATAGCTGACATGCTTCTGTATCTTTTACTTCTATCTTGGGCAGATGGTACCCAGTGGGAAATGACCAGTCAAGTAGCCTGTTCAGGTTCTTACGTTTAATTTTCTAAGCTCAAGCAGCTTCTTAGCCTTACAACTGTTGAGGTTGGTGAATTTTTGGGCTGGCTTAGGCCCTTAAATTTGCCCCAGCACTCTGCATGACGATCAGCTTCCCATTGTTTTATTTTGAGGTTGGTGCTATTCCGTGTAATAGGGTTCAGGACCGACTAGTGGGCAAATAGCGCCTCTTCTTGTTAAGCAGTCAACCCGTTTATTGCCCTCGAAGCCGTCGTGTCTTGGTATCCAGGCCACAGTGACGGTGTTTTTCGATGCGAGATCTTCAAGTAGGCTTAGACAGTCCCATACAAGTTTGAATCCTGCCGTGTAAGATTTCAGAGCCATAAGTGCTACCTGGCTGTCCGAGAGGATGTAAATACGGGTGCCCTATACCCTTCTTCGCAGGCATTCTCGTACACAGAGTTTGGCTGCATGGACTTCCGCGTGATATACTGTTCTCCCAAGCGCTGCTGCACGTTGGAACCTAGGTCCATAAACCCCTGTGCCAGTACAACCATTTTCCAATTTGAAACCATCTTTGTACCAAGATTGAGAGTTTGGTAACACAATAAGCCTTAATTTCTCCATGCGCGGCAGTCATTTATGACCACATTGAATCTTCTGAAGAACCGGTATTTCTTGAGCGTGGTATCTGGGATTTTGAGAATAGGGTCATTTAGAATGCACTCTAGAATCTTTAGATGGCCTGTAAAGTTACCGATTTGAAGGTTCGAAATCTTTGACAGCCTAAGAACACTCAGCATAGCTTCATTTTGTACTGCAAGGTGCAGCGGTGTGAGGCTAAGCATTGCTCCATTGCTGCCGTGGGGCACGTTCTCATTGTCCCTGTGATCCTACACCTGCTCCATAAGGTTTCGTACGTAAGAACACAATATTTCGAGGAATACTTATGAGTATGGTTCGACAGCCAAAAAATTTCCCAGAATAGGGATTTCCACCACGTAAGTGTGTACGAAATGTTTACAGGTTGTTTTCTCACTTTCAATGACCGCATACTAGATTAAAGGACTTTAAGTGGGCGAAAACTCTGTTGAGTCAGTCTGTGTATTCAATGAACAGTGTACAGTCAGGCAAATCGCCATAGATCGGTTTGGTTAGTATAAGCATTCCAGTTTTTTATATACTCGCATCCATAATGTTATGTACAAAACATATTGCGAGAAAAAAAAGGTTCAGTAGGTTGCACGGTTAAATCATGTCGCACCTTGAAATCTTATTCGGAGGAAGAGTCACAAGATCTTGTGCTGAAAATGTTGCTTTTTTCAGATTTCTAATAGTAATCCGAACCCAGCGTTAGCTTTCTTGATTATGCTCCCCACATCCAGTTTGGTGCCAAATCCAGTCAACAGACAGTTTTTAGCCTTCTCCACCTGCTTTTGTTTTTGCCGTGTTTATCCCCAGCGCCACGTTGTTCGTCTCTTGTTGACCATTAGGTGTAGATCTGTTATGCCTGGATGAACGCCAATGCAAAGTCCGTTTTAGATATTTTGTATCTGCTTCTGTTAAAACAATTTCGCTGAGTCCATCAAGGCAACCGCTTTGGGCCATTTATCTTCATCCTAACAATAAACGATGCCTAATGTGTTATCAGGGACTCTGATGACATGTAGATCTTTAGAGGGATATCATTTCCTGTGGACTCTCGCCTATTGCAAGGCAACTTTAATAGGTTCTCACCTTGGTGTCGAAAAAGATTTCCTGGAGTTAAATATCAAGAAATTACTTTTTCTCGTAAGTAGTTCCCAGATTCTGCTTCTTTCGCGATGAACTTGTTCCTTCAGTCACATAAGCAAGTGACTTGGGTCTTATATGTGATAACTAGGTGACCGGTGCTCGCCTTGCTTCACCCGCATTTTAGTTGACGGTTATTTAATTGTTGAAATATAATTGCCAACTGAATACAATACCGAAAATGTACAATACCAGAGCATACGCAAACCTGCTTCCAACACACAATTTATTTTAAATTCATTAAAACATTCTAAAATGTGGACGAATCTAACGACCAACATCTCATCTAACAAAATGGAAAAAATATTGCAATAGTTCTATGTCCACACATGCATATGCATGTACATATGTACCTACGCGTATATTCCCAAGTATCTTAATTGCATGATGTTTTGACAGCACATGGAAATCATAATTAATAAAATTAATATAACAATTAACATATCTTAGATTTGGCACTGATAATGTTTTTTTTTTCAATTTGAACTCTAGAAGGGATCGCACACTGAAGATCAAAACATAATCATGGGATAGCGCGCCCATATACTCACACACACGTACTATTGCAACGATAGCCACTGCTGCATGATTGCTGGCCGTGGTCTCCACTAAAGGAAAATTGTGGGCGATGATTTGATTAATTGTTTTTAGCATTGCTCAGCTTCAGGACAACGAAGAAGGATGTTTTATACCTTACATCAATCAGTGGCAAATTTACTAAATTCACGTATTTTTTTATTTTTTTTAATCCGGAGAGCCAGTATTGAGCTACGGCTGTAGAATCAATATTTACAGATGGAGAATTCCACCTCAACCCCTTTTATGCCACTTAGACCTTGAATTTCGAAAAAAAACCCTTCTTATCTCGCATCTGGGCAAAATAAGGAATAACTGTGCAAAATTTCAAGTCACGACGTCTAGTAGTTTTTGAGAAACGGTGTTCACAAGGAAAATCGACTTTGCTTTTAAGTATTTATAAGATGATATTTTTGCTCTTAGGAGTATATCGATAAATATGGTAAACTCGGCCATTAGTGTTGTGAAACGCTGATCTTATGTTACAAGGTCCCTCTATAATACCTTTGTAAGGCTCCTCTTTGAGTATGCTAACCAAGTGTGGTCGCTGTTTTATGAATACATATCAAAATAATCGACTCAATTCAGCCGCTTTGGTTTATGCAGTCTTTCCTGTGTTGACTACTATAACTTACCACCCTATGAGGATCGTTTGAGACTTATCAACTTAAAGTTTGTTGAAAAACGTGTTGATATTGCAAAAATACTCGTGTGGCTGATGATTGCTGTTCCCCGCTGTGGCTTGAACCTGCATACATCGGTTAATGAGCAAACAAACTAGCCACTGCACTATTCCTACACCCTCTAGCACCCTTGAGAGCATACAACCCTGCGGTACTCCACTTTGGACTTAAAGGTCATCTGATACTTTACCTTAAAAAGTGTGTGTAAGCTGGGGCAGGAGACAGGATCAATTCCTTCGTATCCATAACCAGTGATTTATTGCACAATCCTACTTTGCCACAAAGAATGTCCTTTTCACCGGAAGATTTTCCCGTTCAATCCTAGAATTGGAAATCGCTAACTGAGTCAAATCTCCTGAATCAATCGGGTCATGTAGAATACGTTTAGCTGTCACTGTTGTATCAAAATGGTGTGTTCGTCCAATCTAATAGGTAACCTCAGGTGGTGTGCTTTTATACATTCATGCACTCTTACTGAAAATGTAGATACATATTTCGAACATAGATGTCGTTATATTGATAGCAATGGAGTACTTAAGGCATTGCAATCAAACTCATCCAGGCCTAATCTAATTCAGAACTATATGCTTATAAAATGCCTGGAGGAACCATAACTCCCATGTAAGAAAGACGGTTTCATGTACCCAACCGGCGAGAAAGAAGATCAGCGTTCTGAGCGCCAGTCTCCATTATTTTATCGCTTTCGTATAACAGTTCAACAGGAAAGTGTCCCACTAGAATTTGCTCTTGAGCAATTTTGTCCTCGTCGACCGCATTCAGTGAGCACCTTTCCTTGGGCTTGATTTTACCAATTACGTCCTTTAGGCATTTAGCTGGGAGCTTGTATTTACAGCCACCCTTCCGGTGGCTGGTATTCCAACCTTGAAGTTATCTAAAATCTGCATGCAGGTATTTTGGTGCAGTTCTCAGATCTCAGTAAGGGTGAAGCGATTTTAATTTTTTTGGTCTGAACAAATAGAATTGAAAGATAAGACCGTTTCCTTTTCTGACACCCATAGGGGATTTTAGCTCTGGCCTCTTCAATGGAGACACCCTTGACGAATAGCCAATTAAAACATTTGCGAGCAGCTCCACCGAGTTCTTCCCTAAACTCAGTAGATTCAGTCGGCAATGAATTTACCAATGAGGACGGGGGTGTAGTGAGTGCTGCTTCCTCCAGTGGACCGATAAGAGTATCGTATTCGTCGGTATTAGAGACGGATGTTAGGTCTTCTAATAGTCTTATATCCGTATAAGTGGATGCTTTCAGAGCAGCATAATTATCTTTAGGGTTGTTTTTATTATATGTGTATTAATTTGAAATTTTGCTCCCACGAGAAGCTAGGGAGTTCTGGAAAAAGATGGGAGAATTCAGATAGCTCAGAATTCTCATCTCCAAGTTTATGAGAATCAAGGGAGGGAAAGTTACCTTCTCCTTATGCACAAAGGGAAGGGTGATATGCGAAACTGTGATAACTACACTTCGATCAAGCTGATGTCACACACCATGAAGATTGTTGAGCGGGTATTAGGTGGCTTACTGCGAAAAATAATGCGGCTATCTGATGATCAGTGCGGGTTTGTCGCGAGTAAATCAACCACAGATGCAATCCAAAGTATAAGAATCATAATGGAAGCCTTAAAGGTTTGCATATTGTATTTTGAAAAGGCATTCAACTGATAACCACAAGATCTGATATGGGTGGCGCTAAGACATCGAGGGATTCCAGAAATATATGTACAGATGATCATGGATATGTACGAAGGAGCAAAGACAAGAGTAAGATGCCCCGCTGTAGTAACCGAAAAGTTCCCAATCAAAGTCCGGGTGCACCGGGGAAGCGCTTTAAGTCCTTTGCTCTTTATTACAGTCCTTGATTATCTGCTTAAAGGTAAAGTGATGGACCCCAAGGTATATCAGTTAGTCTTTGCTGACGATAGAGCCATCATAAGTGAGGATCCTACATCCCTGCAACGAGCACTTGATGTGTGGGTAGACGTCCTGGAGGGAAATGGGTATCACATTAGTTCAAAAAAGACAGAACACTTCTCTGATCCAATCAGGTCTATTCCAGACATTTATTTGAATGGAACAGTGCTTCCCAAGTGGGAAAAGTTCAAATATCTGGGATCTATGATCAATAGCAAAGCAACTTGTGATGACGACATCAATCATCGTTTAAGCGTAGGATGGATGAAGTGGCGAAAAAATTCCGCTATCTTCTGTGGCAGAAAAATGCGACGCAACTTGAAAGGAAAGCTCTACACCGTAGTTGGGTGTCCAGCGCTCACATAGAGTTCACAATGCTGGACGATGTACAAAAATTATGAGAGTAAATTAAAGGCAACTGAGATGAAGATGCTTCGAATGACAGCAGGAGTGACAAAGATTGATAGAATAAGAAGTTCGAAGATCCGTGGAAGCTTCCACATCAAGGAAACCATCGTACAAAAGAAAGAGCTCGACCGGCTTAGTTGGTATTGCCACGTTCAAAGAAGAGATCATTTGAACCCTGTTAAAAAGACAATATCAATGCACGTTCCAAAGACATCGCGATGTAGGAAAGGCAGGCCTATAAACGCCTGGATCAGACAAATGCGACGACATCGGCATTTCATTGGCCTCAGTAACCGAGTGATCCAAAATCGGCAGGCCTGCCGATATTTTCTGAGGTCAAATAGGCGGATCAGTAGAAATGCGGTGAAGTGGGAGGGTTGTGATCCCTTGTTTTCGGATCATAACCTCGCTGATAAAAGGAAGAAGAAGAAGAAGAAGGGCATTTTGCATTCTTTCAGTAATAATGGATTATTGCTTACCTCTTATTATTATGACTAGGTCATCGGCATAACCTTGAGTTGAATAACCAGCATTATTTAGGTTTCTTAGGAGTTGGTTAACTACAATTGACCAAAGAGGGGGAGATAGAAATTTTCCTTGAGGACAACCATTAGTGCTTTTAAGAATTGAACAAGCCCGGCAGAAATAGTTCTGCTACTTAGCATGGAGCAAATCCATGTGGCAGTGTGTTGGTCGATGCCTTTGGCACTGCATATATGTATGGTATCTACACTATACATACATATCTCAAAAGTGAATCTTACAGATTACACACATAATATACATATCATGTAATTGAATCAGTAATTCATCTGAGATAAATCTCAGAACAAGTCGCTAAATATGTTCGTGCAACCAAGGCTCCTTCTTGCTTCAATCGGCGGCGACTGATTCCATTCATAGAACGGTTGCGCTGCCCTGAGTACATTAAATTATAATTACCAACAAAGCCCACAGATGTATTACCTATGTCTATAGTCACAGTCATATTTGTCCAGGCTATTTGCAGAGAATATTTTTTGTGTGCTAAATGTGCGTCGAGTATAAAGCCCGCCAAAAAACAGGCGGCTTGCGCATCGAATTCAAAATGCATGAACAAGCATCGCGAGCGCACTGCACTCCTGCTCAGCGCAATCCTTACCCCCGGCCACATCGCACCACGAGTGAATGTGCTGTGTGGCATTCTGTGGCTGTTTACATGACGTGCAGTTGTGCTTATTTTTAGGAACACTGACCATGGACAATAACATTGACCCCGTCAGTTGGTGGTGGCCACGAAAAAGCGTCGAAAATTTCAATTTTCGTACATTTTCGCTCCGTCGAAAATCGTTGTTGTGTCGTTCTCCTCTGCCTTGCGGCGCGGCGCGACTTCGTTGCGTTGCGAGTTTCTTTTGGACTTTTTGTTCAGTTTTGTTTTGTTTTCATGTATCGTTCGTTAATCTTGTTTGTCAATTTTTTTGTCGGCTTTTTCCGTTGTTATTATTATAATTTTTTTTTTTACTTGTTCCTCTTTTTGGTTCGAGATTGGTGCTACTTTTTTGCTGCTCGTTTTGACGAATTGCAATGGTAAATGAAATTTAAACGGCCGCTGTTTTTGTATGTGTGGCATACAGTACATGTACGTACGTCTTTTATATTATTCTCTGAGACTGAGTCATTCGATAATATTTAGCACTTTTGAAAGTAAAGTGATCAAATTTCAGGGCACTGGGGTCTCGGGCACGTTTACACACTTTTTAATTTTACGTGCAGTTTGGCATTGAATGGAGTTTGTTGAACTTTCTGTGTTTTTAAGGAAGCTGAATACATACATATGCATATGCGTTGACGTAGTTCTGATTCAACCCTTAATTGCTCAAGTCGTTTTTGTGTCATTTTAGTATTTAAGGGATTAAAATAACAAAAGTGAACTGAATAAATGGATGTAGTGTGTTTGACTAGGTGTGTGTAGGTTCAAACCCCAGAGGGGACCAGCAGCCAACAGTCTTTCCAACACAAATGAAAAGCCAACTCCATCAATATACAGTGAACTCTCAATAACTCGAACTTCTATAATTCGAAAACCTCTATAAATAGAAGTACTGCCTAAGTCCCATGAGAAAACCTCTATTAATCTAAGAAAACCTATCCAATTTGTCCTCTTCGTTAATTCGAACTTATTCTTGTGCAACATAACCTTAAAACCACTCTAATTCAAACTTGATGACTTTTTTTACCCCTATAATTCGAAGTTAAGTCTATTTGTTTATACTCAACTGTTCGTTGAAGTGAGTATGTAACGAAAACCTGTACCGTGTCTATTCATTGATCGAAAAGGTTTTTTTTTAGAGAGAACAGATGTCGACGATGACGTTTTTCTGCTTTAATCACAATTGAAAACACCCTGGACCGAGCTCGTTTTGCAATCGCTTATTGAGAAGAAGATTTTGCAATTTGTAAAAAAAAATTATAATTACTTTACCATTGGGAGTATTACATAAATTTAAACATACAGTATAAATAAAATTAAGTTTTGTAAACATCTTTTTTTTTTTCTCTGAAACCTCCATAATTCAAAAACCTCTGTAATTCTAAGTTTTTCCCTGGAGCGATGAAATTCGAATTATCGAGAGTTTACTGTACCAAAGAAGGATGATCTTCAAAGTTGGCAACAAAATATTTCAAAACTGAAACATGTTTCTGTTTCATATATTTCATCAAATCAAAATGAATGGGCAAGGGACGATAAAGAAAAAGCGGACGTCTTTGCCGCCCACCTGGAAGAAACCTTTAAACCGTACGATGGTCAAGTGGTTTACGACAACCGCAATAGGCTGGATTTACCATCTGACGATTTGACACTCACAAGAGCAACTCTAAGGGAACTCAAACATGAGATCGAGAATCTAAAACCTAAGACATCTCCTGGTTATGATTTGATTACCGGAGAAATTTTCAACGTTTTACATAGAAAAGCATTGATTAAGCTTCTCCATATTGTAAATGCTGCACTTAGATTAAAACACGTGCCGAGCCAATGGAAAGTTGCGGAAGTCATAATGGTTTTAAAACCAGGAAAACCGCCAAATGAGGTAAAATCGTATAGACCAATTTCGCTTCTTCCAATCATATCGAAAATTTTCGAGAGGATATTATTAAGGCGTCTCCAACCGGTTATAGAAGAAAATAATCTTATCCCTGACCACCAGTTTGGGTTCAGAAGCAAGCATTCGACGATTGACCAGGTGCATAGAATTACTGACGTAATCGAGAAAGCACTTGAAGAAAAAAAGATTTGCTCAAGCGTATTTCTTGACGTCTCGCAAGCCTTTGATAAGGTGTGGCATGATGGCTTGAAATCCAAACTACGACAAGTTCTCCCTGTATGCTTATACGATATTCTAGCATCATATCTCGGGAATAGAATATTTCGTGTTAGATATGGAGTCGAATACTCCGAGCTCAAAGAAATTTCGGCCGACGTACCGCAAGGAAGCGTTCTTGGGCCGCTTCTCTATTTGCTATATAATCGTGATATACCGAACGAAGATGGCACTATCCTTGCTATGTTTGTCGATGACACCGCTATCCTTGCAGTAGGTAAAACAATCGAAGAAACAACTGCAAAACTGCAAAACGCACTGAATAATGTAAATGAATGGACGAGGGACTGGCGGATCGCCCTCAACGAGTCTAAATCTGTTCACGTGAATTTCATTTAAAAGAAAACTAATGACTTGCCAATTTTCCTAAACTCGGCCCGAATACCTTTTGCGAACGAGGCCAAATACCTGGGAATGACACTCGACGCAAGACTGAAATGAAATTTGCACGTGAAAATGAAACGAAAAAACTCGAAATCAAATATAGCGAAATGTACTGGTTACTCGGAAAATATTCCCAGTTCAGTACTGAGAACAAACTGCTTTTATACAAGCAAGTGCTAAAGCCGGTGTGGTCCTACGGTATACAACTTTGGGGTTATACCAAGAAAGCAAATGCCAATATTTTACAAGCTTTTCAAAATAAAGTGCTAAGAGAAATTGTCCAAGCACCGTGGTATAGTAGAAACGACGATATCCACAGGGATCTCGGAATTCCGACAATCGAAACTGAAACTAGAAGTTTCGCGAGAAAGCATAGAAACCGACTAATCGGACATGTCAACAATACAGTTCTCCAAAAATTTTGGATGAGAGCAATTTATTGCGCCGACTACAAAAACGAAACCTTTCGTCTTGGCGAGATAATGATTAACCGCGTCTAGATTGCGGAATATGTAGGATCTTTCAGTGGAAAGAAACCTGCAAAACGTTTTTATTTCATGATAGAAAAATTGCTTGATAAGTTAATACTTAGTTGCGATATCTAACAAATTTATATCGAATGGTGGTGTTGTTTTTTAGTCAGTAAGAATCTGACACTACTATGAGCACGTGCTTGCTATTCTCATAGTGTCTATGGAAGATTTTCACCTACCCTCGGAAAAAAAAAAAAAATATACATATATATTTTGGTAGGTTTTTTAATATTTTTCCATAGCAGCCCTCTATGAATTCATAAGCAGTGGTTTCATTTTAGCATTCTCTATGCTAAATCTAGCATATTTCAACCTTAAATTGCATATAGGTACATACGTATAAATAAAATATGCTATATGCAATTCAGCATATTTTCAAGTTTTACCATAAAAACACAAAAACTTTATACCCATAATAAGAGATAAGGAGATGTTCGTATTGCATGTTGCTGTACAAATAACGAACGCATCAAACTTTTCAAATAGTCTAAGAGCTGGTGAACGTTTTTGAAACGTCATTTTAGCACAGGAAATAAATATATTTTTTTGTTAAACTTGAGCTAATGATCACAAATATCAACGTCTGGCAGCTGTCTGTTGGTGCGTTTGGGGGGGGCTGGGCCCCAAAGACGTCGACAAAAGGGATGCGGTCACGTCATTTCAGCAAAGCTGAATTTTTGTATATGAGTAGTTTACTTGTTTGTATAACATATTTTACCACTGCCAGACATTTTGGCCGGGTCTAACATCCTGCCAGACGCAAGCGAAGTTTGAATGTCGCTACTAAAGCGATGTGCGACAAATGTATCTAATAGCCGATTTTCATCGAAACTATTGAAGCATTTGAAAACTTACTAAGTGTGTCTTATAGGAAATAAAATAGTATATACACAAAATTTTCATATATCCAGTAGAACAGAAGATATTTTAAAAAGAGTCAGTAGCCGCGATACGAAACCATTTGTTTCGTATTAAGATATCATTTTCCTACAAAATGCATCATATGTATGTCTTCTCCCTTCGGCTGTTCTACCTGGGAAAAACAAAACAATCATGCTTTCAATAATTTTCAGTTTTTTTCTTGGGTTATATAAATGATTTGGACGAATATAATTTCCTGTATTACGGTATTTTAATCTTGTATATCATGGTCTTCTTCGTCGTCAGGTTCAGATCCATCATCACATAAATTAAAGAATTTAACAATTTTTTTTGTTTGCATGGAATAATCAATATGCAATAATATTGCAATAAGAACAATGCATTATAATATTCATAATGTATGTACCTGAATTTTCGTTTTTATCATAAATAAAAGGAGGTTGGATTACAACGTGTTTCACTAAAGCAGGTAATTGATCACCGTCGAACCAAATAAAACTCATATACACCATTAGATTCCAACCATCCATTTTCAATTGCGAATAAATTAGTTGGATTTTTTAAATGTGCATTTCTCCAAATATTTGAAATATAATGAGCCCGTAAGAAATGTTGACGCAGCTCTGATTTACACGGTGGCAAATTTCCAGCGTCAACATTTTTAAATTTTTTATGGAAATCGTCATTCATGTTCATTGCATTACATGTTTTTGTAAATATCTCATATCTGGATTTATTGATGTAATTTATATTACGGATATTATACAAACGACATACAAACTCCTCTAAGACTTCAAAAACTTGTTCCCTTGAGCTTTATACATGTACATCCAAAGTACCAAGTAAGATCAGTAAATGCTTTTTGATATTTGTGGGATTTATTTAATTGTATAAAAGGTCTTCGTTTTCCTTTTCTGTAAAATGTAGCATAATAATCGCAACCAGTTGCTGCATGAAATCCTGGTAAAGAATTACACAAAGACTCTCCTAGAGCATTAAACAATTTGGATAAATCTACAAATCGTCGTGAATTTCCAAGGCCAACCTCCTTCCAAATGTTCAGAGAGCTCTTTAAATGTTCCATGTTACCTAACATAATCACAATAACGTCTGTATCTGAGCATTTTATTAAAACATTTGCATCTTGATCGATGTTGCAAACATGGTAGACGATTTTGGTGTCAGCTTCTTCATGTTTTTCACAAGATAAATTGTCTTCCACAGTTTTTTTCACTTTTCCATTGTCAGTTTTAAAACAGTAACAAAAGTCATAATTTGTTGAGGTTGTCTAAGCTATCTCTTAGAAGATGTTCGCTATCTTCGATAGATGGTGAAAAATAACGATCAAAATGATATCGATTCTGGATGCAGAATACCTGGTAGCCACTTGCAATATTTTTTTTGAGATGTTGCCGAATGTTTTTGGAACTTCCTTTAAGAGATGCAGCATGAAAAAGTCATCGATAATTACAATATCAATATTGCGTACTGCCTGACTATCAACTTTTGCCTCCAACAATTTCATGAGATCGGATTTATCGGTTTTACAAACTGTTCCATCTAAATGGCACATTGATAAAGGAACAGGCATCAAAGGATACGATAAAACTTTTGCAATATCTATATATTGTTCCAGGGTATTGCTATAGGGTTTGGTGCTGCTCGTCCTGTTGCAATGTTATATAAGAAATCGTTACTCAGTTCTGGTGCAAAAGGATTTATATTTTGTTTAATGTAATGCATAAAATTCTAAAGCTGCACGCAACTTTTTTCCATTCTACTTATATCCAAGTCTGCTGTAATATCTTGAGCTTTATGCAATCCACATTCCTCAAATACGTGCGATATTATCGTTGATCTTATTCTTATGCTGTGACTTTTAGACCAGCGTTGACGAGCAGATATCGAATTGGTGAAATGTATAACTCCTGTCAATCTTTTTGCAGCATCTGCATTTATTTTCTGTTTCAACGTCAAATCTATTGGCTGTCTAGAGAATGCTTTTTCGGTTCTTTTCACAACGAAGGACCTGTTCTCAAAAAGTTTTCTTAGTCCTGGGTGAGGTTCGTCGATTTTTAATAAATTATCGTGGTACTTGACCAACCACCGTGCTTGCGATTTTGGGCAATATGTATTTAAATAATTCGAAATCTGCAGTACGAATGCTTCGTGTCAAAATTAAATAATAATTAACATCATCTACATAAATCATGTAGAACTGCGGTGTTTTGCCAAATTGTCCATTAATCGTTGCTTCTTGATATGCATTATATTTTCTAAACAATTGTATAAGGTAAGGATGGTCAATAGTGGGACTTGATGTCTGTGTAGATTGAAAGTCATTAAGATAACTGATTATATCATCGCCAATTTCTATTTGTTCTTTCTTCATAAAACTTTCAAAACGTAGGATCTGAAAGCCCAAAGTCATTAAAGGATGCAGTCTCTTGCACGTGTTAAAATGCTTTACAGTTATAAATCCAGCTACTGAACCATTTGGTAAAAGTTCACTATCCACCATTACATAAGCCAATCCAGAATCATCTATAAACTTTCCGATGGCTTTGAAATAAGCCATTATAATGTGGAAGCTGCCTAGATGAATAAAAAGGCCATTGAATCTTGGCTTTTTCAGTTGCTTGAATTTGAATAGCGGCTACTGACTCTTTTTAAAATATCTTCTGTTCTACTGGATATATGAAAATTTTGTGTATATACTATTTTATTTAGAATTTAATTTCCTATAAGACCCACTTAGTAGGTTTTCAAATGCTTCAATAGTTTCGATGAAAATCGGCTATTAGATACATTTGTCGCCCATCGCTTTAGTAGCGACATTCAAACTTCGCTTGCGTCTGGCAGGATGTTAGACCCGGCCAAAATGTCTGGCAGTGGTAAAATATGTTATATAAACAAGTAAACTACTCATATACAAAAATTCAGCTTTGCTGAAATGACGTGACCGCATCCCTTTTGTCGACGTCTTTGGGGCCCAGCCCCCCCCAAACGCACCAACAGACAGCTGCCAGACGTTGATATTTGTGATCATTAGCTCAAGTTTAACAAAAAAATATATTTATTTCCAGTGCTAAAATGACGTTTTAAAAACGTTCACCAGCTCTCCGACTAAAATGTCAACTATCAAATATCGAACCTCAAAAACAAAATTCAATTCACAAGTGAACTGCCAGTAGATTACTGCTGAATTTAATTTAATATGGTTCGTAAATGGATGGGTAGGCGCAGTGGTGCAAGCGGTTCGTGTGTCAGACCACTGCGCGTGAGTTGCCATGTTCGAATCCGAGGAAACACCATAAAGTTTTTTTCACAGTCCCACCTCTCGCGAACGTCTGACAAACATCCGAGAGTATTGTTTTCACAAGAAAGCTTCTCAAAGCAAATTGCCCTTTGGATACGGCGCTAAACTGTAGGTCCCTTTCATTGGTGTGAAAAATATAACGCACATAACATGAGTGGTTGTGAGAAGCTAGGCCCTGGTAGTTACAGAGCTGTTGCGCCAAATATTAATTTATTTATTTTTTAAAGTACTTGTTGTTACATAAGAATATTTTGTTTTGTTTTCCCATATTATTTACCATATTTAATTTCTATTTTGGCATAATCTGCTAGTAAATTTCTGACAGCACTGTTCATAAGTGAAGAGTGAAGAGTATCAAGCCAAAGGAAAATGCACGGCATGACTTGAGCTGTAAGGATGTTATCAGGCTGAGGGAGATAAGTTTTCGGTCGTACAAGGCCGACTTTACTGAGGAAAACTTGGAAAAATTCAAACATGCCGAAAATGACTGTAATGCCATATTCGCCGTGTGAAATTCAAATATGTCCAGAAATTGAAGCAAAAACTCTAAATTGTCCCAAAGGTAGCAGACATTTTTGGTTGTTCGCAAAAATGTAAAAAAAAATTGTACAATATCTCATTTTCTATCCCAACGCTGGATTAAAATGACATTTCAACTCTTTAGACAAGGCCAATCTATTCGTAACCCAATTTGCTGCATGTCCCACACTTCCAGATTAGTCTTTGCGTTCCCCTGTACTTGAGCGCGCTTAATATTCTACGGGACAAATCCACTTTCGCACACGAGCACTTATACTCGTCTAAGTGTATTCACAATCGCAGTATTCACAAATCCACTGGTCCAGTTTGTAACTCTTGTATCTAACAGATTGTGGTGCCATAATGTACTAGATTTTCACAGAACGTTAGAAAACTAAAGAAAAACAAATGCATCAATAACAAAGGAATGATTGAATACATAAATGTCACCTACATAATAATTTATGGGCAGCCTGAATCAGACGAATTTATTTTTTTCTGCAAGATTCAAAGTTATTGCAAAGGGCTATTATTAAGCGCACATACCATATATCTTTGAATTTAAGTAAAACAAATTGCATTTGAGGTATATGGGATCTTTTCATTTCAAGCTACAGAGCCTTCGATACCATTATGTCTTAAAAATAATATCGTTCAAATGTCCTCCACGCCTTTGCTTGACGGCGGTCATCCAAAAAGGTCCAATTTTGGCCTCACTCTTGCCAATGGTGCAAACAATATTGCCCTTAAGGTCGGTAATTGTTGCTGGCTTATTGGCATAAACCAGAGATTTAACGTCACCCAAAAATAAAAGTCTAAGGATATCAAATCACACGATCTTGGCGGCCAATTGCCGTCGGATCTTCGTGAGATTACGTGACCCGGAAACTTCGCCTTCAATATTTCCAGTATTTAGTTCGATATGTGGCATGTTGCACTGCCCTGTTAAAACCACATGTCACCAATACCCAAACGATGAATTTCTGGCAAAATAAATTCGGTTATCATGGCCCGGTACCGCTCCCCGTTGATCAATCAATTAGCCCCCTTCCACGCTCATCTTTGAAAAAATAAGGCCCGATTATACCATTGGCAAATAATCTACACCAAAAGCAAGTTTTTCGATATGCAAAAGGGGATGGCATAGTCTCTCTTGGATTTTCATTGCTCCGAAGTCGAGAATTTTGTTTGTTCACGGAGCCATTCAGTCAAAAATGCACATCGTCGCTAAAGATGATTCTTTATGGCCAAAATTGGGATCGGTTTCTAACAGCTTCAGAGCTCAATCAGCGAAAGTGCAACGCATGGAATGGTTAGTAGGCTTCAGTTCTTGAACAATTTAAATCTTATACCGTACAGTTCCAAGTCTTTTGGCAAAATTCGCCAAGTTGGAGCGTACGAATGGTAATGTTCTTGAGAACGACGCGAAATTGAAACGTTTTGGTTCTCGCGCACACTCTGTACCACTTGAGCAATATTTTTGGTCGATTGCGCGATTTGGTGACGTACTGGGATTGCTCGATCAGCCACTAAATCACAGCCACTAGACAAATTGAGCTGCCTCAAATAATATCACTTCTTCTAAAAGTGTTGATGTAGATCAGATAATTATAAATTTTTTTTATAAATCGCATGTTATTTGGATCTTTTTTTCTATAGCGTGTATGTTATATATGTACTTCCTAAGAGCCCTTAATAGCCCTTTAACTTCCACTTTGATAATTGCCGTTCTAAAGTATATATATTTGAGGCGGTTTAAGTTATAGTGGTGTAAGTCATATTTTTGGTGGGCAAAATCGCATCATCACCTCCTCGCGGTGCCCGCTGGATAGCTATCTGATCTGATAGTGAACTAACGATGAGCGTATGCTGAGTCTGACGATACACATATGTGCAGCTGAACACTTAGACCTGCGTAAGCACATCTGGGTGAACTTCAGCGCGCATATGATTAACCGGACGAGGTATCTCTTGTTGACCTGATTGGCTGAAATATGCGTCTCAGAAGTCTAGCAAGAGGTCCTCAGAAGGAGGACGTGCGGCGGATGAATTCTCTCGATGGAATCAACGGTGACGTCTACAGACCAGCGGATACCTTACCGGAGCTAATTCAACATATTTGGAGCTGAGGTCTGTAACGATTTTCAATACTACGTCAGGGTATTGAAAAAGAGATGGTGGCGGATGAACCCTTAATGGGCCAATGGCAGCGCTCATATCCCGAAGTGGCTTACTGACATCGGTGTATCCGGCCCCTCGTCCTAGGGGTTGCTAAAAAAGGATCTGGTCCTCCAGGCTGGGGGTTGTGCCGTCGGGTTAACTTCCCTACCACGTAAAAAACCTTCGGTTACGAAGCAACCAACAGCCTCGGATACGGATGAATTTACTGTTGACGACCCAAGCAAACGTAAAAAGGACAACGATCTTCGTGTCTGCACATGGAATGTTAGGTCCCTCTACAAACCACGTGCAGCCGAACAACTTGCGGAGGCCCTAGAGTGTTTCAAAGCAGTCATTACCGCCATCCAAGAAGTGCGATGGGATGGGCCGGGCAAAAGGAAGATGAAAAACTGCGACATCTACTACGGCAACTGCTACAGACAACAAGGACAGTGTCTATTCGGGTGCGGACTTATCATTGGAGGCAGACTTAGGCAAGAAGTCTTGAGTTTCAGGCATGTGAACGAGCGCCTCATGACTATCCGTATAAAGGCTAAATTTGCCAACATTAGCCTAATATGCGTTCACGCCCCTCACGAGGAGAAGGACGACGCGACAAAGGATGACTTCTACCAGCTCTTATGAGCAATGCCCTAGCCACGACGTTAAAATTATCCTAGGCGACGTTAGCGCAAAGCTAGGAAGAGAGGAAGTCTTTAGTTGCGTGGTCGGAAAGCACAGCCTGCACGACATCACATCCGGCAACGGACTCAGGCTAATCGACTTTGCGGCGCGGCGGGGCGAAACTTTGTCGTAGCTAGTACGCAGTTCCCACGTCTCGATATCCACAAAGAAACATGGCTCTCCTTTGATCGAAAAATCGTCAACCAAATCGATCACATTGCGATTGACGCAAGGCACTCTTCCAGTATTCTGGGTGTCCGGACTTTCCGAGGAGCCAACGTGGACTCGGATCACTACCTAGTTGTAGCCAAGGTACGGATGCGGATATCCAGAACGGAGCGAAATCAACGAAATAATGTGAGGAAATTTGACTTCAGGCGGCTACAATCGCAAGAGACCGCCAGAACCTTTGCCGATCGAGTTTCTTCAAATCTTAATCTAAATCCTATGCCGCCAGCAGCAAATGGGGAAGACCAGTGGCAGCGCTGCCAACAAGTCATCAGAGATGCCGCCTCTGATGTACTGGGTTTTTCTCGGCCACCACAACGAAACCCCTGGTTTGATGAGGAATGCCGGCAAGCACATGCAGCTAAACAAGAGGCGTACAAAGCGGCGCTGCATAGAAGGACTAGAGCTGCTTATGAGCTTTACGTGAGCAGAAGAAATGAGGAACATCGACTTCTCAGAAAGAAGAAAAAGGAGCATGAGAAGCGTTCGATCGAGGAGATTGAGAGACTTTATTGCAGGAATGATGCTCGAAAATTTTACCAACAGGTAAAGAGAAAATGCCAGGGCTTCAAAGCCAGGACAGAAGCCTGCAGGGACGAAAATGGTAACATAGAAGTAGAATCGCAGTCGGTGCTGAGGATATGGAAGGAACACATCTGCAGACTGTTAAACGGCGATGATGACCAATATTCCGCTGTCAGGCAGAATGAGTCATTCAACAGTGACGATGATAATCAAGATTCCCATCAACCCGATCAGAATGAAGTGAGGATAGCGATATCTAAACTCAAATCCAACAAAGCTGCTGGAGTCGACGGCCTTGCCGCTGAACTTTTCAAGGCAGGAGGAGATGAGTTGGTAAGGAGCATGCACCAGTTCATCTGTAAAATCTGGTCGGACGAAAGTATGCCCGATGAATGGAACCTCAGCATCGTTGGCCCGATCCTGAGAAAGGAGACCCTCTGAACTGCGCCGACTATAGAGGTATAAGTCTCCTAAATATCGCATATAAGATCCTGTCTGCCGTGCTATGTGAACGCCTAAAACCGTTCGTCAACAACCTGATAGGTCCTTATTAGTGCGGTTTCAGGCCGGGAAAGTCCACCATTGACCAAATATTCACACTACGGCAGATCTTGGAAAAAACCCATGAATATAAAATCGATACGCACTACCTTTTTATCGATTTCAAAGTTGCCTATGATAGCGTGTATAGAGACGAGTTATACAGAGCCATGTCTAGTCTTGGCATCCCTGCCAAGCTCATCCATTTGTGCAGAATGACGATGGAGAACTCTTGCTGCTCCATCAAAGTCGGTAAGAACATCACTGAACCGTTCGATGTCAGGAAAGGTCTTAGACAAGGTGACGCGCTATCACGCGATCTCTTTAACATAGTACTTGAGAGAATTGTACGAAACTCACAAGCCAACCCCGGAGGTACAATCTTCGTCAAGTCTGTACAACTACTCGCTTATGCCGATGACATTGACATAATCGGAAGAACTCAGCGGGCCGTCAATGGGGCATTTACGAGTATTGAGACCGAGGCAGCAAAGATGGGTCTAGCGGTCAACGAAAGCAAAACAACCAAACAAACCCAACATCGGCGTCTGGGACAGAACGCCACAATAGACAGATATAATTTTGAGGTAGTAAAGGATTTTGTCTACCTAGTCCCTATGGTGAGGTCAGCAAATGACATCAGTAGGGAGATCACACGGAGAATTACTCTTGCCAATCGCTGTTTCTATGAGCTAAAACGGCAATTGAGTAGCAAAGCCCTATCTCGAATTACTAAGGTAACTCTTTATAAGACATTAATCATCCCAGTCCTGCTGTATGGCACAGAGGCATGGGCTTTGACAAAACCGGATGAGGATGCCCTTGGTTATTTCGAGAGAAAAGTTCTTCGAGCGATCTTTGGTCCCGTCTGCATAGACGGTGAGTGGAGGAGAAGGTACAATGCCGAGCTATACGGCCTGTACAAGGACATTGACTTAGCCAGAAGAGTTCACATACAGCGCCTAAGATGGCTGGGTCATTTAGAGCGGATGGAGGCCAACCTTCCCGCTAAGAAAGTCTTCGAATCCACCCCGGACGGACGGCGCAGTAGAGGACGACCTCGCGGTAGGTGGCGCAAACAAGTGGAGAGAGACCTCAACCAACTTGGCGTGCGCAACTGGAAGCAGCTGGCTCGTAACCGGGCTGGTTGGAGAGGTTTGCTGGTTGAGGCTCAGGTCCACCCCGGACTGTAGCGCCATCTAAGTAAGTAAGTAAGTAAGTCATACGTAGTGCATGTTAAGAATTTTTATTTTGCTGTAACTGAAAATATGTTTGCTGTTCCTTTTATCTATCAAACTTGTGTTACTATCTATCCATGGAATAGTGATATTTTAACTTACTTCACACTTCCATGCAACAGTTTGGCATCTTGACTTATATGACTTTAACCGCCTCATTTGATAATTATTATCAGATAGATTATAACCTAAGCCCATCTTGTAACGTTGACGGGCGATTTTTATTCTAGAGATATGGTGTGATGTAGCACACCATTAAGATCGTTGAGCGGATATTAGGTGGTCCACTGCAAAAAATAACATACAAGTAGCTATCTGATGATCAGTGTGGGTTTGTCGCGGATAAATCAACCACAGTTGGGAAGTGTCTTAAGTTCTTGTTCTTGACTATCTGTTGCAAGGTAAAGTGATGGACGCCAAAGTACACAAGTTAATCTTTGCTGAAGATGGACGTATCATAAGTGAGGATCCTAGGATCCTCATTTCCCATTTGGAGAGAAATGAGTGCAGCATTAGTCCAAAAAAGATGGAATACTTGTGTTGCCGCTCAGGCCTAAATATTCCTGACTTTTATTTGAATGGAACCGTGCTTCCCAAGTGCAAAAAGTTCAAATATCTGGGATCTATGATCAATAGCGAAGCAACCTGTGACAACAACATCAATCATCGCCTAAGCGTTGGGTGGATGAAGTGGCGGCAAAACTCCGCTATCTTCTATGATTGAAAAATTCAGCCTAAGCTGAAAGGAAGGCTTTACACCGCAGTTGTGCGTCCAGCAGTCACATATGGTTCGCAATGTTGGGCATTGTACAAAACGTATAAGGTTAAGTTAACGGCAGCTAAGATGAAGTTGCTTCTCATGACGGCAGGAGTGACAAAGTTTGATCGAATAAGAAGTGGAAGCCTTCTAGTGAAAAAACCATCTCACGAAAAATAGATCATGATCGGCTCAGCTGGCATTCTCATGTTCAAAGAAGAGATCATTTGAACCGCATTAAAAGGCAATATCAATGAACATGCCAAAGATATCGCGAAATAAAGGCATGCCTTAAAATCTCTGGATCACACAAATGCAACAACACCATCATTTGGTTTGCCCCAGTAACGAAGTGATCCAGAATCGTAAAGCCTGCCCATATTTTCTGAGTTAAAACAGGCGATCCCCACAGGCGGATCAGTAGAAATGCAGTGAATTGGGAGGGCTTTGATCTCATGAGTTCAGATAATAACCTCGCCGAAATATTAAGAAGAAGAGGGCATTTACAAAAATTCCCCCATCCATAATTCATTTTTAAGCGCTTCAAGTCACGGAATACTATATGTATATCGTCTGCCAATTTTTTTTTTCCTTCGATAAACACTTTCATTAAAGCGATATTTTTGTTTCTTTTGCTTTTCATATTCTTCCCCCTAATATGCATTATTTCGTTGTCCAAGTATTGGTGCGACAAATGCGCTGCTGGTTGCCAGAAGTCAATTAAATTTAAGTTGGGGCAGGTTTTTTTTCGCATGCCTCTCTTTTTAAGGGTTACTAACCTCACTCCACACACCACGACAAAGTGGACATTGGATTGGGATGGTGTTTAAAAAAAATGGAGAAAAGAGAAACAATGAATGGAAATAGCAATGAGAACAACATTACGCTTGCAGTACCTACAGTGTTTCCTTTTGAAGTTATTTTTGTTTAGAGTATTCGTCGTATATCGTGCTAAGGTTACATACTAACTACACTATAGATTCGGAAATCCCTTTTGTTCTTTTACTCGTACGTTGCGCATTTTTTTCTTATTCGTTTCTTTGCGTAAGGGGGTCAATGTAGTGAAAACATTTTCGCCATATGTTGTTATGGTAGTTTTGCTTGCTTAGTTGATTCTTTTTATTTAACAACATGATAAGATATCAAATGTCCGATGCGTCATCTGCTTAAAACCAGTGACCGTACGACACAATGCTTCGTTCGTTGGTTTACGGTGGGAAGAACACTTTGCATACATATGTATATACATATCTATGTACAGTGATTCACAAAACTAACCGGATGTTGTTGAACATCAAACATCATTTCGAAGAATTAAATTCGTTAAAAACAAAACACGTTAAAGCTTATATCCTATATATTAATACGTTAAGACGAAACTTATCGTACGTCTTTTTAGTATTTATTATAAAAGGAGGGGGATGAAACTTATATCATTTGAAAGGCACTGTGACATAGATGTGCAGAAAAAAGATCATGTGTGTATGTAACATTTAAGTTAGGTAAATTCCCCTCGGTCGAATTCGACCACGCGCGACACTAGTTAAGATAATTAGAGCTTTCGTCTGTACTGGTTTTTGAAAAGGAGTCATTCGCGTTCCATTCAATCTGCCCATACCTAAGAAGAATTACAATCTTTCAATCCCCATCAGGACCTAGAGAACAGAATGTGTCAAGATCATGGATCGATCGGTAAGGATAACACCCATAGCAACATTGGAGACTATGCTAAGAACTGCGCTCAGGCTGAAGATAGGAGAGTTGTGGTCATCAGCACCATGCGTTCATGCCAAAGTCTTTTGCCGATGCGATATGGCAACCTGCAGCCAGAAGCTGGAAGCTGGCATTTCACTCTGACGGTTCCAAAATGAGTATCTTGACAGGAGCTGGGCAACCCTGGGAGCAAACAATTCTTTTAGAATAAACAACGACTGCAAGGTCTTCCAAGTCTAAATTACAGTCGTCATCCGAGCTGCAAAAACCATCATCGAAGACAATATCATCAGAAGGGTAATTACTCTATATTGACAGTCAGGTAGTCGTTACGCCTAATAAGATGCATGAGATATTTAATGAGATATCTACAGTCAGGTAAAGAATGAGGAGACGATCTTGTAAGGAAGGGGCCAGCATCACATATTTCTCAGGATCTCTGCACTTTGACCCTAATCCAGGGATGCTAAGTGAGACCATGCCTACTGGATGATTTGCAGCCAAGGTGTGTACCGACTGTATTCGAACGGAGTCTCTCTGAAACCAGATTGCCTCAGGGAGTAGCCGTAACCCTTCCACATCATGCGGGCCTTTGATGAGGCCAATTTGATATTTTCCTAACTACTGATGGGGATATGGAACAGAAGAAACTAAATTACATACATAAAAATATGTGTGACATCACCGCCACCGAAGTGGCTACTCAGGTTGACCACCTTCGTACTAAAGATGTAAAGGGTCACAGATAACCACCTAAGGATGACTGTATTGGAAAGTAATCCTCTCCATTCAAATCAACATGCCTACAAAGCAGGAAGCTGACAAGTTGTGTTCAGGATGCACTGGAGAGCAAGAAATCGGCAGGATGTGCCTTTCTGGAGCTCGAAGGAGCCTTCGATAACACCTCCCATGAAGCTGATGTCATAGGCATATCAATCATCCAAAAGAACGAACAATTATTCGTGCCATATGACTAATCTACTGCCGGTGTTATGGCCTTGCAATAGTGTTCACACAAGTTTTCGTAATTGATTGGACTAACTCTTTATTTCATGAAAAAAAAAGAAAAGAAAAATAAATAAATAAATGCTAAATACCATTAGTGTGGCAACCACCATCGCCACCATCTGGAAGGAACATGCAGAATCTGTGGTAACCAATGCCACTAAAACACTTAAGGTGTACTTATGTCCTGTATCCCCTTGTGGGTCCTAGGACCTCTACTACGCCTACGCGCCATGGTGTACGGTTTCTGGCAATGTGTCTGAGTTCTCCCCAACTTTTTCCTAACTGCCGTGCCTCCTTCTCGACTGTTCTGCGCCATGTTTTCCTTGGACCGCCAGGTCTTCTACCATCCTGAGTTAAAGGGTTCCATTGCTTAGCATGGTTCGCTATGGAACTGTCACCCTTTCGGAACGTGTGACCAATCAACTGCCACTTCCGTCGTTGGATGGTTGTGCCTATTGGTTCCTGACCCGTTCTCTCATAGAGGTGTTCGTTAGATATACGATTGGGCCAGAAAATCCTTAAGATATTGCACAGACGTATATTAACAGACATTTGCAGCTTTCTGGTGATAGTAATGGTCATTCTCCACGTGCTGCAACCATATAAAAGCACGGATTAACATTGAAGCGGAACGGTCTTATCTAGGTGTTCAAACTGATTGCATTGCTTCACCGTATTTTGGACAACATCCCAAATACGGACTTTGCTTTGGCGATCCTGTTGGCTATATCCAGTTCGGTTCTACCACCGGTCGAGACAACACTCCCAAGATACTGGAAATCCTCTACTCTCTCTACCGCTTGTCCAGCAATGCATATTTGAGGCTGATGATTTTGATTTTTGCCGTATTAATTTTCAGCCCGACGACGCCTGCCTCCCTCTCCACATCTGCTGTCATTTGGTGGAGGTCCATAATTCTGTGAGAGAGTAAGCATACATCGTCAACGTAGTCAAGATGTACCGGCTTACATGAACCCAAAAGACTTCAGGCTCATCAGCTTGTCTTCATTCGTCTTGAAGACTTTCGAAAGACTAATCGATTTACACATTTGCTTCAAATTAAGCTCTAGGGACATGTCCCCAGCACATCATGCTTATACAAAGGACCGATCAGTCGAAATAGCCCTGCACGAAGTGGTAGCAATGATCGAGCAATCACTCTACCACAAAGAATCCACTTTAGCGGCCTTTTTAGATGTGGAAGGAGCCTTTAACAATGTAAAAACCGAATCAATAGGACTATCACTAGACAGACTCAGAGTAGATTCCACACTCTCAGACTGGATTGAATGTATGCTCAAGACGAGACACATCAACTCGGAGCTGGGTGACAGCCAAGTAAATCCACTGGCCTCTAGAAGAACCCCGCAAGGAGGTGTCCTACCTCCTCTACTATAGACTCTAGTCGCAAATAAGATCCTTTTAAAATTAGAACCTAGCGGAGTAAAATTTGTTGCTTATGCAGACGACATCGTCCTACTCACAAATTTCTCGACACAATCACCGAACTTCTGCAATCGGCGCTGAATACCCTCCATAACTGGGCGAGAAGTTGTGGACTGAACGTTAATTCAACCGTGACACTCCAGTCCAAGTCTCGGATAAAGCACGGTATCTAGGGTGCATACTTGACTGCAAACTGAGCTGGAGAGACAACACAAATGAAAGAATAAAGAAAGCGTACATTGCGTTCTATGCTTGCAGCAGAATTTTTGGTAAACAATGGGGACCAAAACCTGCCATCATCCACTGGATGTACACAGCCATAGACAGACCCATTCTAACATATGGGTGAGTTGTCAGGTGGCCAGTAGCAGAGAAAATCACACATCTCAAAGAACTGACTAAAATCCAGAGACTTGCCTGCATAGCAACCACAGGCACCATTAGAACCACCCTGATTGGCACTTGAAACAATTCTCGCACTGATTTCGCTAAACTCATTTGTTAAGAAACCAGCTGCGATGAGTGCTCTATGCCTAAAAGAATCCAACCTATGGAGAAGGGGCCATATGGGCCACTGTAGCATCTCTAGATGAGCTCACCTAGACGCCACCACAGACCACATTCCGCCATCCCCCGACTTCAGCCTAAACGTCAAAACGGTCATCCCATCAAGGGAACACTGGGAAGTGGGTGGGGCCACTAAGCCGAATAGTATTTCAGTCTTCACTGACGGGTCCAAAACAAACGAAGGAGTGGGTTCGGGTATCTACTCAGCGGAATCTGATATTGCAAAATCACTAAGGCTTTCGAACCACGACAGTGTGTTCCAGGCAGAAGTCCTAGCGATTTCAGAGGCGACGCGAGAACTATCCACGAAACTTGTTACTAGGAAAGAGATTGATATTTACATAGATAGTCAAGCTGCTGTAAAGGCCATCTCATCCGCGGTTATAAAATCAAAGCTAATAAAACGCTGCCGCGAGGAGCTTAAAATACTCATCGATAGCCACCATGTAACCTGGGACCCACCACCCAGGCCGCAAAGCAATTCCAGGGAACGAGATGGCGGATAAACTGGCAAGAAAGAGATCAGAACAAGACCTACCAATGGTCCCAAGGTCAGTCCTTCCTCCCCTAAAACTTGTTAAATCAAACATAACACTTGACTTCAAACAACAAGCAGAAGAAATATGGAGAGCGCTTCCATCAGCATCAGAAGCATCTGGATAAAACATGACAAGATGAGAACCAAGCTCATCCTCACTCAAAATAGACAAAACTTGTCGCTTCTCATAGGTATCATTACTGCTCACAACCTATTGTTGGCCCACTGGAAGAGAATGCGGCTAAGTATAGATGAGCTCTGCAGAGGATGTGGCAACATAGACGTGGAGGAGGAGGAGGAACACTTCCTTTGCAAATGCCCTAGTCTCTGCAATACCAGGAGGACGGCCCTTGGAGAGTACTTCTTCAACCATCTGGGCGACCTGTCTGAAAAGCCACCAACCGCCATCATGAAATTCATAACTTCTTCAGGATGGTTCAGAGGAGCCGTTCCATTAACGCAGAACTCTAGCCCTTTTGTTTTTCATCTCTTTTTAGATTTTCAGACAGGAAACTCCACATCGTCGGGGGAGCATAATGGATCAGTTTGAGTTCCGAGTGCAGGTTGCATGCATTCGTTGTAGCTAACTTCTTTAACCTAATCTAACCTAAGCTCAATATAATGAAGTAAAATTGACGCTGAGGGCAACGAAACTGGAGATCTGTTTGCCAGAAAAGGCTCCTCTGAGTTGTTTACTGGACTTGAACCCTTTTGCGGAATATTTGATTCTGCTTTTAAATATATCCTACGGTTGGGAAAGCACCATGTGTATTTCTCACTGGAATAACTCCCAAGGTCTCAAATAAGTTAAAGAGCTGTCCAACTCTTCCAAAAAAAGCAGTTGATATTCTTAAATACAACAGAAACGACATAAGAAACCCATGACAGAGTGTGATCGATTTTTTGTGCAAGAAAGTTGTTTAATATAGAAAATGATGTTCTGTCTGTACCCCGGTTTGTCCTCAGACTTCTAGTTAGTTCGAGCATGTGTTGACTGCAACAAATGATGCTGAGGAATCGAATTCTTGGTTTTGAGAAATTCGAAGAGTGTCCATGATGAAAGTGTTTCAGCATCATGACCCTGCATAAAAGTTGCTGTACAAATCTATCCAAATGCTACATATTAATTAAATGAGACAACTTGTGAACCTTCCTGTGAACAACCAGGAACCTTCCTGGTGAAAACATCCTAAGCTTGCGCAAATCACACGGTCTTATCGTGTTAAATACCATGTTCATCAAACAAAGCCGACACCTGATCACTTTCAGCAGTGGTGGAGATGAAACCCAGATTGACTACCATTTGGTAGCTAGTTTCAAGACGCCTCAGGTAAAAGATTGCAAAGTGATTCTGAGAGAGGCGATCGCTTGGCAACACCATCTCTTGCTAACAGAAATTTTTATGAACACACCAAAGAAAACCAAACAAACAAGGGGCTCTGAGAAAATCAAGTGGTACAATCTTTACAAAGAAAAAGACGGGGCTTTTGTTTTCGTAATGAAAAATTACCTCTCTCACACCATCAACGGAGCTGAGGATGAAGAGTGCAGATCAAAAAAATATGTGGGATTCCCTACAGCGAACTTGCTTAAAGAAGATCAAATCACTGCTAGGAGCTTCAAAAGACCACCACCAACTCGCCAAAGAAACATGGTGGTGGAGTGATGAAGCTAAGGAAGTGATAAATGAGAAGAAAGCGGCTTTCAAAGCTTGGTCAAAGTGCCCCTCTAATAATAGTGACGAAAAAGCTTGCATAGAAATGGAATACATATGCTGCAAGAAAAAAGCGAAGAAGAAGTGCGCCCAGCTTCAAGCAGAGAGTACGGAGGGCCTGTATCGGGAGCTGGAGAAAATATCTTCCCCGGTTGCTGATGCAAACCAGGCTATCCAGGAGCTGCGAAGGCACAATATGAACCTTTTTCAAAATAGCCGCCCAAAGAAGGAAGAATGCTCAGGAGATTCGTTCGCCAAAGTTCATTAACAATGCTCATGGCCACCTGCTTGTGGATGACGACACAATTCTGCAGAGGTGGCGGCAGTATTGTGAAGAACTTTTAAATGAACAGTTTCCCTGGCTATACTTTCCAAGAGCCACCCCTAACTGTGAAGAAATACCCGACATTACAGTCGAAGAAGTTAGTGAGGACGAGATGCCCTCTGAGTTCTGGAAAAAGATGGGAGACATCGGGTTCAGATGGCTCAGAATTCTCATCTCCAAATTCGCGAGAGGTGATCCAATGCCGAATCAATGGAGGGAAAGTTACCTTCTCCCTGTATACAAAGGGAAGGGTGATACGCAAAACTGTTATAACTACCGTTCGATCAAGCTGATGTCACACACCATGAAGATCGTTGAGCGGGTATTAGGTGGCCGACTGCGAAAAATAATACGGCTATCTGATAATGGAAAAACATCGTGATTCCTTAAGGGATTTGCATATTGTATTGGTTGACTTTAAAAAGGTATTCGACAGACAACCACGAGATTTGATATGGGTGGCGCTAAGACATCGAGGGGTTCAAGAAATCTATGTACAGATGATCGTGGATATGTACGAAGGACCAAATACAAGAGTAAGATGCCCCGCTGGAGTAACCGAAGAGTTCCCAATCAAAGTCGGGGTGCACCAGGGAAGCATTTTAAGACATTTACTCTTTATTACAGTTCTTGACTATCTGCTTGAAGGTAAAGTGATGGACCCCAAGGTACATCAGTTATTCTTTGCTGATGATGGAGCCATCATAAGTGAGGATCCTACATCCCTGTAACGAGCACTTGATGTGCGGGTGTACGTTTTGGACGGAAATGGGTGTCGCATTAGTTCAAAAAAGACAGAGTACTTGTGCTGCCCGTTCTCTGATCCACTCAGGCCTATTCCAGACATTTATTTGAATGGAACAGTGCTTCCCAAGTGTGAAAAGGTCAAATATGTGGGATCTATGATCAATAGCAAAGCAACTTGTGATGACGACATCAATCATCGCGTGTGCGTAGGGTGGATGAAATGGCGAGAAAATTCCGCTATCTTCTTGGACAGAAAAATGCCCCCTAAGTTGAATGGAAGGCTCTACACCGCAGTTGTGCATCCAGCGCTCACATACGATTCACAATGTTGGACGATGTACAAAAAGTATGAGAGTGAATTAACGGCAGCCGAGATGTAGATGCTTCGCATGACAGTAGGAATGACAAAGCTTGATCGAATAAAAAGTTCGAAGATCCGTGAAAGCCTTCACGTCAAGGAAACCATCGTACAAAAAATAGAGCGCGACCGGCTCAGCTGGTATTGCCACATTTAAAGAAGAGATCATTTGAACCCTGTTAAAAAATCAATGTCTATGAACGTTTCACCGACATCACGAGGCAGGAAAGGCAGGCCTATAAATGCCTGGATCACACAAGTGTGACGACATCGGCATTTCATTGGCCTCAGTAACCGAGTGATCCAAAATCGGCAAGCCTTTCGATGTTTTCTGAGGTCAAATATGCGAACCCCACAGGCGGATCAGTAGAAATGCAGTGAAGTGGGAGGGTTATGATCTCTTTTTTTCGGATCATAACCTCGCTGAAAGGTGGGCAAAATCGCATCATCACCTCCCCGTGGTGCCCGCTGGATAGCTATCTGATAGCGAACTTACTTACTTACTTAGGTGGCGCTACAGTTCGGGGTGAACCTGGGCCTCAACCAACAAGCCTCTCCATTTAGCTCGGTCTTTAGCTAATTGCCTCCAGTTGCGCACTCCAAGTTGGTCGAGGTCCCCTTGAACTTGTGCGCGCCACCTTCGGCGATAATTCCCTCTACTGCGTCGTCCCTCGAAGTTAGATTCGAAGACTCTGCGGGCCGGAGCGTTGGTGTCCATTCGCTCTACATGTCCTAGCCATCTCAGACGTCCAATACGCAGTTTTTTTGACTAGGTCGATGTCGCTGTACAGCTCGTATAGTTCGTGATTGAATCTTCTCCTCCAAAACCCGTCAACGCAAACGGGACCGAAAATCTTACGAAGAATTTTTCTCTCGAAGCGACCAAGGATATCTTCATCCGTTCAAGTACAATATTGAAGAAGTCACATGACAGCGCGTCACCTTGTCTAAAGCCTTTTTTGACATCAAAGGTCTCGGTGAGGTCATTACCGACCTTGGTGGAGCAGCGAGCGTTCTCCATCGTCAGCCTGCACGGGCGGACAAGTTTGGTAGGGATGTCAAAACTAGACATGGCTCTATAAAGCTCTTCTCTATAGATGCTGTCATAGGCGGCCTTGAAATCGATAAAGAGGTGGTGAGTATCAATTTGGAATTCTTGGGTTTTTTCCAGGATCTGCCGAAGTGTGAAGATGTGATCGATGGTGGACTTTCCTGGCCTGAAATCGCACTGATAGGGTCCAATCAGACTGTTGATAAAAGGTTTCAGGCGTTCACACAATATCGCAGAAAAGATCTTGTATGCGATGTTGAGGAGACTGATGCCTCTATAATTGGCGCAGTTGAGGGGGTCTCCTTTCTTGTGGATCGGGCAAACGATGCTGAGATTCCATTCATCAGGCATACACTCCTCCGACCAAATATTAGAAATGAGTTGGTGTATGCACTCTACCAATTCATCCCCAGCTGCCTTGAAAAGTTCGGCCGGTAAACCGTCAGGTCCAGCAGCCTTGTTCGATTTTAGCTTGGATATTGCTATCCTCACTTCGTTTTGGTCAGGTGGACGGAAATTCTGACTATCATCGTCCATGTTGAATGGTTCATTCTGCCTGACAGCGGGATGTTGGTCTTCGTCGCCGTTATGCAGTCTGCAGAAGTAGTTTTTCCATATTCTCAGCACCGACTGTGATTCTGATGATACCATACATATATGTGTAGCTGAACACTCGGACCTGCGTAAGCACATCTGGGTGAACTTCAGCGCGCATATTTTTAACCGGACGAGGCATCTCTTATTGACCTGATTGGCTGAAATATGCGTCTCAGAAGTTTAGCAAGAGGTCCTCACAAGGAGGACGTGCAGCGGATGAATTCTCCCGATGAAATCAACGGTGACGTCTACAGACCAGGGGATACCTTACCGGAGCTACTTCGGCATATTTCAAGCTGAGGTCTGTAAGGATTTTCAATACTACTTCAGGGTATTGAAAAAGAGATGGTGGCGGATGAACCCTTAATGGGCCAATGGCAGCGCTCATATCCCAGAAGTGGGTTACTGACATCGGTGTATCCAGCCCCTCGTCCTACTGGTTGCTAAAAAAGGATCTGGTCCTCCAGGTTGGGGGTTGTGCCGTCGGGTTAACTTCCCTACCACGTAAAAAGCCTTCGGTTACGAAGCAACTAACAGCCTCGGATACGGATGAATTTACTGCTGACGACCCTAGCAAACGTAAAAAGGACAACGATCTTCGTGTCTGCACGTGGAATGTTAGGTCCCTCTACAAACCACGTGCAGCCGCACAACTTGCGGAGGCCCTAGAGTGTCTCAAATCAGACATTACCGCCATCCAAGAAGTGCGATGGGATGGGCCGGGCAAAAGGAGTATGAATAACTGCGACATCTACTACGGCGATTGCTATAGACAAAAGGGACAGCGTCTATTCGGGTGGGGATTTGTCATTGAAGGCAGACTTAAGCAAGAAGTCTTGAGTTTCCGGCATGTGAACGACCGCCTTATGACAATCCGTATCAATGCTAAATTTGCTAACATTAGCCTAATATGCGTTCACACCCCTCATGAGGAGAAGGACGACGCGACAAATGATGACTTCTACCAGCTCTTGGACAAGACGTATGAGCAATGCCCTAGCCACGACGTTAAAGTGATCCAAGGTGATTTTAACGCAAAGCTAGGAAGAGAGGACGTCTTTAGTAGCGTGGTCGGAAAACAGAGCATGCACGACATCACATCCGACAACTGACTCAGGCTAATCGACTTTGCGGCGGGGCGAAACATTGTCGTAGTAAGTACGCGGATCCCACGTCTCGACATTCACAAAGGAACATGGCTCTCCTTTGATCGAAAAACTGTCAACCAAATCGATCACATTGCGATCGACGCAAGGCAGTCTTCCAGTGACTAGTGTGTCCGGACTTTCCGAGGAGCCAACGTGGACTCGGATCACTACCTAGTTGTAGCCAAGGTACGGATGCGGATATCCAGAACGGAGCGAAATCAACGAAATACTGTGAGGAAATTTGACGTCGGGCGGCTACAATCGCAAGAGACCGCCAGAACCTTTACCGATCGAGTTTCTTCAAATCTTAATCTAAGTCCTATGCCACCAGCAGCAAATGCGGAAGACCAGTGGCAGCGTTGCCAACAAGCCATCAGAGATGCCGCCTCTGATGTACAGGGTTTCTCTTGGCCACCACAACGAAACCCCTGGTTTGATGAGGAATGCCGGCAAGCACACGCAGCAAAACAAGAGGCGTACAAAGCGGCGCTGCATAGAAGGACTAGAGTTGCTTACGAGCTATACGTGCGCAGGAGAAAATAGGACCAATCGACTTCTCAGAAAGAAGAAAAAGGAGCATGAGAAGCGCTCGATCGAGAAGATTGAGAGACTGTATTGCAGGAATAATGTTCGAACATTTTACCAAAAGGTAAAAAGAACATGCCAGGGTTTCAAAGCCAGAACAGAAGGCTGCAGGGACGAAAATGGCAACATAGTAGTAGAATCGCAGTCGGTGCTGATGATGTGGAAGGACTGCAGACTGTTAAACGGCGATGATGACCAATATTCCGCTGTCGGGCAGAATGAGCCATTCTACTGTGACGATGGCAATCAAGATTCCCGTCAACCCGATCAGAATGAAGTGAGGATAGCGATATCTAAACTAAAATCCAACAAAGCTGCTGGTGCCGACGGCCTTGCCGCTGAACTTTTCAAGACAGGAGGAGATGAGTTGGTAAGGAGCATGCACCAACTCATCTGTAAAATCTGGTCGGACGAAAGTATGCCTGATGAATGGAACCTCAGCATCGTTTGCCCGATCCTGAAGAAAGTAGACCCTCTGAACTGCACCAATTACAGGAGTATAAGTCTTCTCAACATCGCATACAACATCCTGTCTGCCGTGCTATGTGAACGCCTAAAACCGATCGTCAACAACCTGATAGGTCCTTATCAGTGCGGTTTCAGGCCGGGAAAGTCCACCATTGACCAAATATTCACACTACGGCAGATCTTGGAAAAAACCCATGATTATAAAATCGATATGCACCACCTCTTCATCGATTTCAAAGTTGCCTATAATAGCGTGTATAGAGACGAGTTACACAGTGCCGTGTCTAGTCTTGGCATCCCTGCCGAAGCTCTTCCGTCTGTGCAGGATGGCGATGGAGAACTCTCGCTGCTCCATCAAAGTCGGTAAGAACATCACCGAAACGTTCGATGTCAGGAAAGGTCTTAGACAAGGTGACGCGCTATCATGCTATCTCTCTAACATAGTACTTGAGAGAATTGTACGAAACTCACAAGCCCACACCGGAGGTACAATCTTTTACAAGTCTGTACAACTACTCGCTTATGCCGATGACATTGGCATAATCGGAAGAACTCAGCGGGCCGTCAATGGGGCATTTACGAGTATTGGGACCGAGGCAGCAAAGATGGGTCTAGCGGTCAACGAAAGCAAAACAAAATATATGCTGTCTACAAAAAAGGAAACCCAACATCGGCGTCTGGGACAGAACGCCACAATAGACAGATATAATTTTGAGATAGTAAAGGATTTTGTCTACCTAGGCTCTATGGTGAACTCCGCAAATGACATCAGTAGGGAGATCACACGAAGAATTACTCTTGCCAATCGTTGTTTCTATGGGCTAAAACGGCAATTGAGTAGCAAAGCCCTATCTCAAACTTTTAAGGTAACTCTTTATAAGACTCTAATCATCCCAGTCCTGTTGTATGGCGCAGAGGCATGGGTTTTGACAAAACCGGATGAGGATGCCCTTGGTTATTTCGAGAGAAAAGTTCTTCGAGCGATCTTTGGTCCCGTCTGCATAGATGGTGAGTGGAGGAGAAGGTACAATGCCGAACTATACGGCCTGTACAAGGACATCGACTTAGCCAGAGTGTTCACATACAGCGACTAAGATGGCTGGGTCATTTAGAGCGGATGGAGCCCAACGTTTCCGCTAAGAAAGTCTTCGAATCCACCCCGGATGGACGACGCGATAGAGCACGATCTCGCGGTAGGTGGCGCAAACAAGTGGAGGGGGACCTCAACCAACTTGGCGTGCGCAACTGGAGGCAGCTGGCTCGTAACCGTGCTAGCTGGAGAGGTTTGTTGGTTGAGGCCCTGGTCCACCCCGGACCGTAGCGCCATCTAAGTAAGTAAGTAATTAACCTCGCTGAAAAAGGAAGAAGAAGAAGAAGAGACAACTTGCGATTTATATATATTTTTGTATATTTTACTTTCAATTACCTCATTACAGTATAATAAAATACTGAGTATGCTCCAAGTTCACATCATATTAAAGTTATTTTACACTGTGATTTGATTTTTTCTTACATTTTTTTTTAATTTGTTTTTCTTTTTATTATTTATATATTAACAGTAGTGAAAATTATAAAATGTACTTTTTTCCTGAACAAAAAATATAAAATTATACTAGTTATTCCAAAAATATAATTTATTTTCTTTTATTTTTTATTCATTAACTTTTGTGTTTTTGTTTCTTATACTTCATCTTATATTTTTTTCATTCATTTTATGCTATTTTTTGTTTTTTAGAAAATGCTGTATTCATTTTTTTTTTGTTTTTATCTTGAAAATTTTATAAATTTCACATCGTTTTTATTTGATTCTGATTTATTTCTGAAGCACGGACTATTCTTTTGGTGGTATGTTGTTTTTTTTTTTTTATTTTTTTTTTAATATCCATTATTTATTACAAGTTTTAGATTTCTTTTTAAACACAAATTAAACAATTACTTGTTTCTTTTTTTTAACAATTTTTCTACAATTATATTCTTTTTTTCCTTTTAGGGATTTGGTTTGAAAATAAAGTTGAAAAAGTGGATTTTCTTCCTGTATCCAGACTGAAAAAAAAAACTTTCTTTCATGTTTATAACACTTTTTTTTATCATTTCAAAAATCGTATACATTACTTCAACTAATATAATATATAAATACTTTTTTTTAAATAAAATGATTTCTTTTTTTTTTCTAAATTTCTCTTAAAGCTTTGAAATTTTTTCCTTAAAACTTATTTATGAATAAAAAATAAAATACATATAAATTTTGATTTATCTTCATTCTTTTTTATTATTGATTTTGTGTTTTTTTTTTTTTAATTTAAAATCCAAAGGCGTAGTTTTTTTTTTTAATTCTTTCAAGACAACAATTTTTCTTATTTTTTTTTAGTTTTATAAATAAGCGGGGTGCTCACAGATATTTACAAATATAGTTAGAAGCCGCACAGAATTTAGTTTCTTTTTTCAAGAAATAGTATTTTTTTTGTTTTCTTAAAATTTTTGTTTTACATTTTAATGTCCTTTTAGTTTGTTCGAAAGTTTAATTTTGTTTGGAACTTTTTTTTTGCGTTCTTTTTATAATGTAATGTTAATTAAACATTCATTCCTGGATATGAATTTATTCCTAAAGGTTTTTTTTTAGCAGTTCAGAATAGTACGCCTAAGCTTGAGTTTTTTTTTCTTATTTATTCATTTGGTCCCTGAAGTTTTATAAAAACAATGTTTAGTTCTTGCGTTTTTTTTTCGCTAAGTTTTCATTTTCTCTTTCATTTCCTTGTCCTAGTGGGGATATTTATCATTTTAGTCCAAAATTTTATTCGTTTTTCTCATTTTGCTTCAAAAGTAAAATTCTTTTTATTTATTTTTAATAAAATATTCGTAGTTGAGCCCGAAAATTATCAACTTTCTCTTTGTTTTGAAATGAAATGAAAATTCCAAAAAAACTTTATAATATTTCACAGAATTGTTATATATTGTTGTTATACCCATTATGAAGTTATCTCTCTTGTCTATTGTAATAATTTGAAAAGTTCAAAATTGTTGTGTGAAGTTGGAGAAAATATTAATTGTGTTAGGATTTTATCTTTCTAGGGAGCCTTTTCTTAAATGTAATTTCTTTCGGTTTGCTGCATCTGTGTATTAGAAAATCCCTAACACAATCAATATTTAATTTGGTCTATTGCAGTTTTTTTTCGATTTTTAATTGTATTTTAAAGTTTATTGTAATATTTAAGTATTTCAATTGCATTTAAGTAAAATATTAATAAATGTTGAATATTAATTTCAAAGTGTTTATCTATTGCTGCTGCTGTATATGGGTTTCAATATAATATTTGGTTTTATATATTTATTCATTTTTTTTACTGTGGTTGTACACATTTTTTAAGAACGTTTTGAAAGCTCACCTCTGGCTATGTTATTACTTTTGATGGTGTTAACTAAGAGAAAAATAAAAAAAAAAAATAATAATAATCTACAAAATTAGCTTACTGTGTTAGGACTCTGAAACCTGATCACTTTTTATTCTACCACTTGAATGCGTCCATATGTTAGGGTAGGTTAGGTTAGGACCAGAAAAAGATCGATTGTGATCTAGAGCAAAATCAACTACACATGGGCTTACTAAGCGAACCAACCGGAGCTTTCAATAAACCGAAGGATGCTACTGATGGATATCTGCATTCGCCATCAGTCAGAACAGCTCCATGATACAGTAGACTTCTTTTGGATAGGGCTGGACATGTACAGAAGAAATGGAGGATGATTTCTTCTTCCTCTTGGTCCCTGCAGCTCCTACAGAAATAATTAGACAAGAGACCCAACCTTTCGCGTGAAGGCCTATTGGACAGTGTCCTGTGAGGAGCTGATATATGGGATTGAATCGTTGCATCCCTAAACGAATGTATGGTCACGTAATTTGCATTGTGTTGCTGGTAGATCTAGCAACAATATATATACAAGTTACGTGACGTTAAATCAGTTCACGGATACGGCGATTCGATCCCTGGTCGCTTCAGCAAGATCAAACCCTTCGACCATTTCTAATCTTGTCTAGGCCAGATGTGCTTGGACATTTGGCAAGGTCATGCCATCCTCCCATCTGCAGTTTGTCTTGCTGATAGCATCCAGCATAAGTGTCTGCAAGTAGCGAGCGGCAGATTTCCGTTCGCGACTCTCCTGAATCGACCTTATAAACACCTTGTGGATCATTGTAGAACAGTGCGTCGGTGTCTTCAAGACAGAGACGGCACGTTTCCGATTGAACACGGCCTTGACAGTAAATAAAAGCGAAATAAATTGGACAATAACATTCCTTAATTCCTTAAACATTCGGACTACGCTCACGACATTTGTTTGCTACCGCATAGAATTATGGATCTCCACGAAATGGTCTATAGTCTGGATGGATTAATACGGCGAAGACAAAAGCACTCAGTCTTACAACTTTGACCACTCAAGTAAACATTGCTGGACAGCGAGTCGAGAAAGCTAATAACTTTCTATACTTGGGAAGTATAGTCTCGGCTGACAGTGGCACTGAGCTCGATGTAAACAGCAGAATTGAGAAAGCTAAAGCTACCTCGGCATGCTATCGAAAGCCTGGAAGAGTAATGTTCATAGCATCAACACCAGGGTGCGGCTGTTCCATTCCAATGTCGAGTCAGTATTACTATATGGAGGTAGAACTTGGAGAAACAACGTCATTGTCATTCGCAAGCAAGAGACTTTCGTGAATAGATGTTTACGCATCATCCTTAGGATTTTCTGGCCAAATCACATCTTGAACGCATCCACTCGAGAATAGGTCAGAAACCTATTGACATCACAATTCGATGAAGGAAACGGCCATGGATTGGTCACATCTTGCGACGCGAAGAAAATTCCGCCATGCAATGGAATCCTCTTACTCAATCTGGCAGAACTGGGGCTCGCCCTAGGCATATGTGGCGCAGAATGATTGAAAAACATTCCAGAGCTTTGGGAATGAGTTGGAGAGAGTTGAAGCACATTGAAGAAGCCCGAACACGACGCGACGGCGCGCAGGCGCTGTTGATGCCCTATGCCACCCAAGGGGTGACATGATTTAAGTAAGTGAGTAAGTAACTAGCGAGTGACATCACTAAAAGGCTATGGGCCCGGATAACATCCCCCATGAGGTTTTCAAAGCGTTAAAAGACGATGGATTTAAGTGGCTCACGAATTTTTTTTAATAAAATCCTAGTCTATGGCATCCCGAAAACAGAGGGATTAAGTGACTGTTGCATTGCCTTTAAATTTTGGACAGAATCTTGGACACGAGACTGAGAATAAAAATGGAGCGCTATACGAAGGAACAACGCATTTTCATCGTTGAGCAATATTGACATTGTGGATGCTGATTTTTCCAACAAAATCATCTTCAGTGATGAAGATCATTTTCATCTTGATGGCTTCGTTTATCGTCAAAATTGTCCGAAAACCCACAAGTAATTGTTGAGAAACAAATGCATCCACAACGCATGACTGTTTGGTGCGGATTTTGGGCTGGAGGCATTATCGGACCATTCTTCTTCGAAAATGCGGCTGGTCAGGCAGTAACAATTAATGGTGTTCGTTATCGTGACATGATAACCCAGTTTTTAGTGCCTAAATTACAAGATATGGATGCGACCAATATGTGGTTCCAACAAGACGGTGCCACATGCCATACAGCCAGAGAAACAATTCAATTACTGCCTGAGTCATTTCCTAATCGTGTAATCGGCCGTTCTTGCGATCAGAATTGACCATCCAGATCTTGCGATTTAACGCCATTTTTCTTTGGGGTTTTCTGAAGTCAAAGGTCTATGCAAACAAGCGCAAGACCACCAATGCCTTGAAAGAGGAAATTGGGAGGTGTGTTAATGAAATTCAGCCACATTTATGCGAAACGGTCTTAGAAAATTTCAATAAAAGAGTACAGCAAATCCGTGGTGGCCATTTATCCGATGCGCTATTCCATACATAACCCCAATCTGTATACTCTATGAATCAATAAAAAATGTAAGCTTTCTAATTAAAAATCTGTATTTTCTATCAAAATTACATTTTGCATGAATTATGGGACACCCTTTACAAATGTAAGCGAAAACCAGTGGGCTTTGTGAGCAAACGATCGACGCGATTCATACATCTCGTACGCGCACGAGCAACAACGGCACAATAGGAAAACCTTTATTTCGTATTCATCGACCGCGTACCTCGGGAACTAATATGGCATGGCCTTAGGTCCAAAAACGTTCCAGAGAACTTTTTTAATCTCGTCAAAGACACTCACCCTGAAGTTACTACACAGGTTAAAAGTGGTTGTGGCATAACAAATAAGTTTGAGGTAAAAGTTGGGGTCTATCAAGGATCCGCTTTGAGCCCGCTGCTTTTTAACTTGGTAATGGATTGCCTTACCGGCAGCATACAAAAGATATCCCTTGGACCCTTCTGTATGCCGAAGATGTAGCCCTCCTATCAACCAATCTGAAGGGCCTGCAGGAAAAACTAGGTCTCTGGATAGACGCACTAGAATCAAACGTTCTACGAATAAGTAGATCCAAGACCGAGTGTATGAAGTTCAACTTCACAGCGGATGCAAGCCAAGGCCAAATAAAAATTGGAAATGAACCGATTAAAGAAATTGATAGTCTTAAATACCTGGGGATCTACACTAACATCGAACGGACTATCGAGAGAGAAGTGTCGCATCGGCTTTAGTGCGGTTGGCAAAGCTGGCGCACGATATCCGGTGTTTTATGTGACAAAAATATCACTTCCACTGAAGGGGAAAACATATTGATCTGTAGTTAGACCAGCATTCATTCACTTGGAGTGCTTTCGAACTCAAGAGAAGTAAGATCAAATGCTACATGTGGCTGAAATGCTTATGTTAAGGTGGTTATCCGGAGTCACTAGATTCGATCGACCCCAGGCCCTGAGGTCTTCATGGTCTAGCCAATTTCTCTAAGAAACAATACTTACTTGATTATTGACTGGATCGACTTAGGGCGAAATTGAAATGGGCCTCGAGTTATTACAACTCCTAAAGAATGCAAGTATGTGAGTAAATAAGTAAGGAAGAAGTTAAGTATAGTATGTTTGTGTGTTTGTATGTATGTTTATTTCGAAAGGGGCGCTTTAGCCGCTCAACCGGTCGTCATGCTCCATTTACTCCCGATTAACACCGTCAGCAAATAATTGGCTACGAGCTAAGCAATAAGATTGAGAGGCTCCAATGGAGAGAGCAACTCACGGCACATTGGCAACTTTCGACACATTGTCATCTTTCCAAGGTAGGTAGGTAGGTAGGAGTGGTTGTGTCAGCAAACCATGCCGACACTTAATTAACGCAGAAGCGCCGTTTTATTACCACAACTCAAGTCACCTAACGGATGGTAACTACTAGGTGAAAGAAGAAGAAAAAGGGGGTAAGGATTATTCAAATCCACCCCGCTGCATTGAGGAAGGTGATAATATCCCCAATGCTAATCTCCGCTAGCTCTATAAGTTTGCCGGAAAAGAGTTTACCTAAGGTGCGCTGTCTGGCCTTGCCTAAAGCCGGACACTTGCAGAGGAAGTGTAAGATTGTTTCTATTTCATCAGCAGTATTGCAGCTGCGACAGTGCGCATTAAATGCAATGCCTATTCTGGCCGCATGAACCCTGATGGGCCAGTGCGCAATACTAACTGCCAGAGTTCTTGCGATATCTGTACGGTTTCTGTTTAGTAGATCTTGCGTTCTTTTCAGGGAGTATTTGGGCCACATCTGCCTGGAGATGACACAGTTCCGTACCCCCTGCCATCTGCTATCCGCTTTTAGCAGATAGTGCGCGAAGATGCCTCCCTTAAGGACCCCCAACGGGACGTTCACCTCCTTTGCTATGGAAGCATCAAGGGCAGATCCTTGCCGCGCGAGTTCATCAGCCCGCTCATTCCCCTTAATGTTGCTGTGACCCGGAACCCAAAGGAGACAGATCCTTAGCCGGTGACCAAGCGAGGCGAGTTCTTTTTTGCACTGTTCTACTAGCCTTGAGGATGTAGTGGCAGATACTATAGCCTTGATAGCCGCCTCGCTGTCAATGAGGATGGCAATGGTATTTAGGGGTGTAGAGGTTTGCTTGAGTATGCGGCAGGCCTCACGTACAGCAAAAACTTCCGCCTGGACACTGTACGAATCAGGAACCCGGTACGACCTGCAAATATTGAGGGAATCAGAGAATATCCCCGCCCCTACCCCGCAGTCCATTTTTGAACCGTCGGTGAAAATTGTTGATTCGAACTCATTTATCAGTACGCCAGTTTCCCATTCCGCCCTGGTTGGGAATCTGACCATGACGTCATTTCTAAAGCTCACTGTGGGAGTTATATAGTCGGTCAAATTAGCTACCAGATTTTGCGGTAGCAAATTCAGGATACTGCTGTGACATGCATCCCGTTTCCAAATTCACTGACCATTTGCCCAATGAGCCACAACTTTAACATGGGCTACAGGCACTCAATACTGGACAAAACTGAGTGGACGCAACGCGTTGTCCTATACAACGAATTGTTGTCAATTTTCACGGCCGGGTCAAAAACCTCTTTTAACCTTCCAAACGACAGCAGCGTTTTTCAAGCCGAAGTTACCGCTGTTCGGCAAGCCGCTGACTGGCTAGCGGTTAATACAGTATCAACATCGGATAGTGTTCTATACATAGGCAGCCTTGATGAGATCTAAGGCAGTGAAACACACTATCGTTTAATGAGATAGCTGGATAGTATAACCACACCCTTTGCTGGGTACCAGATAACTGAGACATACACAGGAATTGCGCAGCTGACGAGCTGGCTCAACAAGACTTCTCTGGTAGAAATAGCATAAGCATCACCGACACCGACAGAACCTTATCCACCCCGACGCGTTAAGTGAAGCCCATCACTAATGGTAGCATCTTAGCCAGTGCAACATCGCTAGGCTACTTTGGCCAACACTGAGTACAAGCAGGTCAATCGAACTCCAGAAACACAGGAACCCTTTCCAAAATGACAAACGCTTTCACCGGACACTGTGCTATAGGAAGACACGCCAAGAGTTAGGCACCTCATAGAATGATTTCTTCAGAAGTTGTAGGGACGAAGAGGAAGAAGAGACCAGGGTCGAATCGCGTCCTTCTTGAATGGATAACTCGTCACGTAATTTGTATGAATGTTGTTCCTAGATCTACCAACAACACAATACAAATTACGTTACCAGTCATCTGTCGACGGAGGACTCAATTCGACCCCAGCAGTTACTTTCTATGCATTTGTCCTGTACTCATCAACATCAGGAAGGCTACTATGGGTAAATACTTACCCATGGTCAGGCAAAACTGCTTTGGTAGATTATTTGAGGTTATAATATTGGACCGCGAAAACTGGTCCAACGGTGCTCCAAAACTGGACCCTAGAAGTCTGGTCTGGTTCACCGACGGTTCGAAGATCGATTCTGGAGTTGGAGCTGGGGTTTTTGGACCCAACATAAAGATACCTATGGGTACGACTCCCACTGTGTTTCAGGATGAAATCCATGCCATTGAGATTTGCGCCAGACACAATCTCCGCAAGGGGAACAAAGGCGCTAGAATTCATATCTTCTCAGACAGCCAAGCAGCAATTATGGCACTGTTGCCCAACCAAATGAACTCCAGAACCGTGAAATGCTGCTACGATGCATTACAAGACCTTGCCAAATACAACAGGGTAAAACTCGGTTGGGTACCTGGACACCAAGGGATTATGGGCAACGAATCTGCAGATGAGTTTGCTAGTGGCTGGCTCAGAATCTATATTCATAGGTCCTGAACCTTATTGTGGCGTCAATTGGGCGACAGTTACAACGCTGATTAACGAATGGGAAAACAAACTTCGTCTAGAACACTGGACTAGTGGCCTAGGTCTAAGGCAATCCAAACGATTAATCAAGCCTTAATCCTATAAGGAAGTCCTTAACTTAGATAGGGAAAGCATTAAGCAGCTTGTGAGCTTTCTTACTAGCCATTGCGGCCTGGGATACCACCTTAACAAGATGAACCTGTGCCAAGAGAGGACTTATGTTTAGAGGAGGATGAAACTTCCGAACACATTCTTTGTGAATGCTCGGCACTACACTGGTTAAGGAAACGTATTCTCCACAAGGAGATACTCACTTTAGTGGAACTGAAATGATCCGCTACTAAAGACATACTCACTTTCATAAGGGAGGTAGTACGTCTGTTAGATTAACTCCCACCCTCCGATACAATAGATCGTGTCGTTGCCACGCGGGCATTTTTTTTTTTTTTTGTCGGGATAGGAAACACTCGACTGGAGGACTCAGGCACAACTGGTCCATTGTACTACTAGAGAGCAAACCCTGGTTTACCCATTTTATTGGAATTTCCTTGACTTTCGAAGAAAGCCAAGCAAGCACTTCAGTGATGAGGAGCTTACAGTACCAGCACTCACCACATCCGCACCGAAGATCTGCCACCTGATACGAGCAAAGGCCGGACACTCACAGAGATAATGTTCCGCGGTGTCGTCGCTCTCTCCACAAGCGTCGCAGATTGTAGTGTCACTTAAGTCTAACACGTTAAGGTGCTTGGCAAAAGCGAAGTGGCCTGTCAAGACGCCGATAAGTTGTCTACAGTCTTTTCTCCTGAGAGACAGCAAGAATGCCGCTGACTTCTTACAGACGTCCGGGAGCATGCGCTTAGTCAACCTGCAACTTGGAGAATCATGCCACACACAATTATTCTCGTGAGAGACCCAATCGAAAGGCGAACCCCACAGGCGGATCAGTAGAAATGCGGTGAAGTGGGAGGGTTGTGATCCCTTGTTTTCGGATCATAGCCTCGCTGATAAAAGGAAGAAGAAGAAGAAGAGACCCAATCGTCAATGGAAGCCCTAACCGAGGACGCTGGAAGACCCAACGCGGGTTCGGGACCTGAGAAAGCCTCCTCTGAGCCTTGTCTAGCAATCTCATCGGAGATCTCATTCCCCAAGATCCCAGTGTGACCTGGACCCCAGATAAGAGACAGAGAATTCAGCCTTGCGACAGAGTTCAAAGAGTTTTTGGTTTCACGAACTATTTTGGAAGTGGTTAAAGGGTTAAGCAAGGCCTTAAGCGCAGCCTGACTGTCACTACAGACACAAATACTACGTCCCTTCCACCTGTTCTTCGCCATAGTTCATGGCCATTAAGATTGCATAAGTTTCCGCTTGGAAAACAGACGCATATTTGCCTAACGAAAAGTGAAGTCTAGTGTTGTTGACTTTCGCGATGACACCAGCGCCAGACCCTTGACTGGTTTTGGAATCAGCCGTGAAAATACTACTACATTCCATTCCCGGCTCAGACTCTGACCGAAGCCAGTCCTGGACACAAGGAAAGTCGACTCTGAATTTGCGCATCAGCTGGAGATCTGGTGTCATTGCATCAGACGGCATATCCATAAGACAGGAGTCGTAAGATAAGTGTCGCACAAGTTCATCAAAGTCCCAGTGTGGAGTATACCAAAAACCGCCCCGCCTAAGACGATGGATGGCTTTGATAGTGCAGCCCATGATATAAGTATCAAGGGGAGGTAAGTTCAGCAAAGCGTCTAGAGCAGAGCCAGGCGTACTCGGGAAAGTTCCCGAGCAGCCACGCGGGCATGGGTTGTACAAGAGGAAAAAAAAAATGCGTAATTACTTTTTGAACGATATAAATGATCTTGACAACAAAAATGGTCAAAAGAGGCTAAAATTAACCCTTGAGAAGTAGATGCTTCCAAGAGTAACGATGGACCTACCTCTGGTCAAAGTACATCCTCATCGAGGACCATTACTAACCAACCATGAGCTGCATGTTGAGGAGAAAGGTAGGGTACTTTTTGTGCACCAGGTGTCAGCTGGTAACCTATAAAAATGAAACTGAATGAGTCTGATATGTTTTGTTTTGTTCCAAAAACGTATGCGCATTCTACGCAAAAGTCCATAAATATGTGAATGACATAGAAAAAAAAATACGCGCTATTCAGGATAAAGATTTTGGTTTTCAGGGCAAAGTAAAACTAAAACACAAATGTACGTCTTCGGTTTTAACTTAACTTTCTGCTATACACATGTTGACTGTAACATTTCAGAAAATCTTGGTTGACATAAAAATTTACAAATGTCCATACAGCGAATCTAAAATTATGGAAAAGAAAAACAAATCGAACCAAAGGACAAAACGAAAAGAAGAAAAAAAAAACCAAACAGCAAATTATAATAAAAAAGCTTCATTTTCCAGAATAAAAATACATGTTTACCAATATTCATTATTTTAAAACTATTTAATTTCATTTTCATAGTTATTAATATATATTCTTTATACTTAAATTTTAAATCTAAAACTGAATAAATTTATTAATTGAACAACGAAAAATAAAACATTATTAAGCTAATTATCTTTTTCTTTAATGTTTTTTGTTTTTTTTTTTTACAATACAAATGCATTTATAAAAAAGTTTTTTTTTTTTTATTTTGAACTTAAAATTATGGAAAATTATATTTCTTTGCTTTTTTCTTCAAAATAATCATAAATTGTTAAGCAAATGAAAATAAAAAAAAAAACATATAAAATATATATTAAAAATGGAGTAAAAAAAAATATGTATAATTAGAAAAGTTATTTTTTACTTTTAACATTAAAATCATATTTAACAAATATATATTTAATATTTTGGAGTGTGTTGCAATTTGTATATACTATATATATATATTTTTATTTTTGTTTCATTCTCTCTCTTATGCATACAAAACTTTTCTTTTTTACTTAGTTTACTATACTGACATAGTTTAATGAATAAATGTTTTGTTTCATTCATTCTTATTACACTTATATTTTTTGTTTATATTTCTTACGGTCTTTTATGAAACATGTCTTTCTCCATTTAAATTTTTAATATATCAATTTTTTTAATCGCTTATAACAGAAATTCAACGAAAGAAAAAATATATTTAAAAATAAGAATACTTAACCAAACCATCATACAGATAAGGCTGAACACTTTCAATTTATATTTTACGTTCTTTTTCGTATATATTTTATTTTATGTTTTTTTTTTCTGTAGCATTACTAGTTTTACAAACGGAAAGTATATTCTTTTTTTTATTTTTTGTCAATTTAGTATATTTTTGTTTTGTTTTAATCTGCCTGTCTGATTACATTTGACTTTGACAAATTCTAAAAGAATAACAGCTAAACTTACGGGCTATTGTATGTTTTAATTATATGTTTTTGCATTTGTTTTTTTTTTTTTTTAATATATTTATATACTATAAGAATAATAGTATTTTAAGGAAAAACGAAACTAATAAAACGATTTCGAAAATTAAACAAAAAGAATATTCAAAAAACAGATCTAGACTGTTAGTTTTTTTTTTTGTTACTTCAAAAGAATGTTTGTATTGTACTTTTGTCAGATTTTTATTTTTATGTTTCTATTTTTTTTTTTAATAACTATAAACAAAAGTAATTGTGATTTTGCGTTATTTCTATTTAAAGTATCGGTTCTTCTTATTTCATTGTAGTTTAAAGTATAATTGTAAAAACGAGAAACTATTTTTTTTTATTATTCTACATTTTAAGAAAGAGATGTAAGTTTCATTTTATTTTTATTTTATTTTTTATTTTTGTATTAACAAAGAAACAAAAACAGTTGATTAACAAATGAATTTAATTCATTATATGCATACTTAAACAAGATAAACAAAAAGAAAAAAGAATATATTAACAATATTTAAACTGGTCTAACGAAACAAACGGAAACGGAAATATTATTTATTTAATATCATGTTTAGGAGAAAATAATACAAAAAAAAAAGTAATCTATTGTAAAAGCGAGCAAAGTAACAGAGTTTCTGTTATTCTGTTTTGCTTCCTTTTTTTGTATATATACCTAAGAATAAGAATAAAAACATATTGATGATAAATAGTAGAATGTAGTAGTTTTACGTTTTCGTTTTTTCTTTTATTTTATTTTTCTTTTTAAATTTATATGTAACTGTATTGATTTTTTTTAAAATTATTTATATCTATTGTAGTTTATGTAGTGGCTATTGTTAAATGTTAAATTGATTGGTTTTTTTTTAAATTAATTAAAAAAAAAACAATCGACTGTCGGCATAGATTGATTAAAGGGGATTTGTAGTTGTTGTAGTGGTGTAGTTTGAATGCAAATGGTATGTGGTTGAAGGGTAAATGGTATATGTATATATTTATATATATTTATGAAGTATATTATATACATACATATATGGCTGTGCTATTGTTGAGATCGTTTTTTTTTTTTTTTCTTTGTCATTGCTGGTCTATTTCAGTTGAATTTGAAATTCTTTTGGTATGTTGTAATGATTTCCTGATGGTATTTTGTATGTTTATTCATTATTCCGGTATGTTATCTGTTGGTTACTTTGTATGTGTTTTTTTGCAGAGATTTTTTTTTTTTTTAATTTAGAAAGAAAGATTAAGAAATATTAAGAAACGTAACTAACTTTAATAATATCGACGATTTGCAGCAGTATTTTGCAACATGTAGGCTATTCTATTAGGCTCGGAGCGATTTTTCTTTTAAAAAAAACTTTTAACGTTTATACGACTTTTGATTATCATGCGCTTTAACAAATGCTTCGGTTGATTCAATTACTCCTGTGGCCGATTTAGAATTGGCGTTCAATTCTCACAGTGAGGGACAATGTGAGTGAAAGTCCGGGAACTTCGATTTGTTGTCATGCTCAACAGATTGTGATTTCTCCAACATCTGTGTGGAAAATTATGCATCGCCAACTGCATTTCTTTCCTTACAAAATTCAAGTGACTTAAGAATTTCAAAAAAATGACCACCAGGGTGGACAAGACTGGAGGCTTATTTTGTACTGCTTTCGGATTCGGATTGCCATTCGAAAATGTAATCCGATTCTTAAATGAATTGGTATTTTGTATGGTTCTCGGATTGGGTGTAAGTGCTTCCAACTCAAAATCAAACATTTCCGAAAGTTAGATTGTCAAAACATCTATCAAACGCCACTTAAATTACTTGGAATAGAAATAGAAAATGCCAATTTCCGAATTTCGTTTACATTTGCTATAGAAACGCAATACAAAATAAGGCCCCTGGAGTCTAAAAATTGGCCAATTGAATAGATATGACCCTGAATTTTTCCAAAAATTGATTACGAATGACGAGGCGCATTTTGACTTGAATGAAGCTGTAAGTAAACAGAATAGCCGGATATCGGGTACGGGAAACACAAGAGCAATTCATGAATCACCTCTTCATCCTAGTATTTGTTTGGTGTGTGATTTAGGCTACTGGGACATTTTTTGGTGATGAAGAATGTGATTGAGAGGTCACGCGCTTGCGCCAGTGCTAGATCATTAATGGCATTGAATGCATAGTACATTTATAGCCAAAGCCAAAAATGTATGTCTTTGGTTTTTCAAATCGGCCGCAGTCCCAAGAAACACTGTTTAGCAAAAGCTAAGTTGGTCCCACAGTAGACCTTTCTTAGTCTGGGTAAAGGTCACTTATATGCTTACCACGTCCAGTTTTATGCCCAAAAGTACAGTCATACCATATTCTGATGTATGATTGTATCACATCTGAAAATTTGCGGCGTTACTGCCTGAATTCTGAAACCGATTCGGTCGTTGATACACGGTATGGTTGACCCAGCTATCAGAACGTGAATGATAGAAAAGGATCCACTGAATTTCACGTTTGTACATACAACTGTACCCAAACAACTGATTTAGGCCAATCGGCTAGAAGGTATGGAGTATACATTTCATTAGCTCAAAACATGTTTTTTCTGTCCAGCTGATTTTTGAAACACGATTTGTGAGCTGGAGTGAAGGGATGGCCAAAGTAAATTCTCTTGGGAATATACCTATCTTGTAACAAACTTCAGCTTCAATGGTAAAACAAAGAATTAGGAGAATAGAAACCAATTCATCGAAAGCATCATTATGTTCTTAAAAAGAAATTATATATCTACTGGACAAGAGTTAGCGTGCGAATCTGTATTCGTTCGGCCGTATCGGTCATACAGTACAATTGAAGTCGGTACGAGTAGATACACCTAGTTTACTAAAGAAAACGCCTAGGAAAAGTGGGCGTGGTCCCATATAATGTGCTAATTCGATGGGATAGGATATAAAATATATAGGATAGGATATATATACCAATACTGATTCTTCAGGGACAATTTCGCCTATACACCTGAGAAAAGTTGTTGTTACGAGATACACAAAGCAAATACAAATATTTGGCGCAACAGCTCTTTAAAGTGCCAGGGCCTAGTTTCTCGCAACCACTCATGTTGCGTGCGTTATATTTATCACACGAATGGAAAGGACCTACAGTTTAACGCCGAATCCGAACGGCGATTTGAGAAGCTTTTTCGTGACAACAATACTCTCGGATGTTTGTCAGACGCTCGCGAGAGGTGGGACCGTGAAAAAAACTTTTTGGTATTTTCTGGTATTCGAACTTGGAACCTCATGCGTAGTGATCCGACACACTAACCACTTACTCCACGGCGCCCACATACACAAAGCGGGAAAGTGATTTAAAAAAAAACATGTACGCCTTTCACTTTTTATTTAGCCAATGAACGAAATATAGTAGGGTTAAATAGAATCACTCACACTTTCTACTAAGCCGGACATGATCTACAAACAAACAGTTGACGATATAGTCATATTTGAAGAAACTCTTCTGATAAGATACATGCGTGCTTTAGTCCACAGAAAAGTGAACGAAGTGGGTCCCTTGTTGGGCGCCAATTATCTCACTCTCTTTTGAGTTTGTTAAGTGGGTGACAAAGTTGATTAAGATAAATTGTGGGCCCCTTGTTGGGCGCCAATTATCTCACTCTCTTTTGAGTTTGTTAAGTGGGTGATAAAGTTGATCAAGGCAAATTGTTATCGGGCTTTTTCCAATAAGGAAAACAATAACTAATAAGATATGTATTACTGATGACAAATATCCCTTTTCAGCAACATTGGACTCCTTATTGGGCGCCAAACAGCACATTGGCATTTTAGATTGCTCAGTCGATGATAAAGCTGATTTAGTGTTCTTCTGCTTGGTTGATTCGATTTTCAACATGCCAATAAAAGAAAGCAATAGTCGAACCCCACAGGCGGTCTAGTGGAATTGCGGTGAAGTGGGAGGGTTATGATCCCTTATTTTCGGATCATAACCTCGCTGATAAAAGGAAGAAGAAGAAGAAGAATAAAAGAAAGCAATAGCCGAACCCCAGAGGCGGTTCAGTGGAAATGCGGTGAAGTGTTAGGGTTATTATCCCTTATTTTCGGATCATAACCTCGTTGATAAAAAGAAGAAGAAAAACAACAAGAATAAAAGAAAGCAATATGCGAGGAGATTGGTAAGGTCTATTTAGGTGGAAACCCGCTTTGTGGAAAAGTTTGCTCTTAAAAATCGGAAGATCATAGTCGCGCCTTATAATAATGATGATCGGCTGCAAATGGATTTTAATCTATCCTGATTAAGTGAAAATTATAAACTAAAAATGCGAAAAGCCCTGCTGCAATCCATCGATGTATATTTGTAGTTTACTTTTTTCGATAAAATAGCAAAATCAAGATTAGAAGTAAAATTATAATTCTGCAGTTTTCCTCTATAAGAATTTCATAAAATTTTGTTTTGCTTATTTAATTAGTCAATTTTCAATGTTTTGTTTCTCGTTTTTGTATGCTTAAAAATAAAGAAATTCTTTTTAAAAAAGCTTAGCTGAATATCTTTCAAAAATGTAATCTTCCAATTTATTTATTTTTATAAGTTTATTTTTATTAGTTTTCCAAACTTGTAAGCTTATCATCTTTTCTGGAGAGCTCCTCTTTTCATATTTATATTTTTTTGTTTTTGTAAATTATTCTAGAGGTGATTGCATCGATCTATTATTTAATAACAGACACGAACTAATTAAATTGTATAAAAAAAAAAATTATTTTGATTTACCCAACATAATGTATAAACCAAAATATTGAACGAATTCTTTCAAAAACCAAAAGCAATCCTTTCATTTTCATCCTACCTTTTTTGCTCCTGCTTCATTTATTACACTGGGCGTTTTTCTTTTTTTTTTTTAATGGTGGCGTGTATATTTCTAATTTAAAAATAATTCAAAAAAAATAAAACAAATAATCATATGTATAAAATAAAATAGAGGGAAGAAATTCTCATTATTTGCTGTTGTTTCATATACATATGTATAAAAAAAAACTAATATTAAAAAAAAGATGAAGAAAATAAAAAAAAATCTACTAAAATTTAATCAATTGCACTATAAAATTCAATTGGAACTATATATACATAATATTTTTTGTTTTAAAAAAGAAATAAAATATTTCATATATAACATATATGTAATGAACTTCTTTGCTTTTCTGTTTCCATTTGCATTTACATACATTTTCTGGTTTCTCAATTCTCACTTATAATTTTTTTTTTCTTTTTTCATTTAATTATTTTGTTTTGTTAAATATTTTATACTCATTCCTAAATATATCTATTTTTAAATAGTAATATTATAGTCAATCTTTTTTCTCTCCGAAAATAAAACACATACCTGAGGGATTAACAATATACAATTTCTTTTGTTTCTTCTTTTTTCATTCCACTTTCATTCTATTCTTTGTTGATTTTTCTATACTTTCCTGGCTTTTTTCATTACTTTTATGCATCCTTGTTTTATATAGAGATATATTTTAGTGTATAAATATTTTTGTTTTTACTTGTTTTGTATTTTATATTCCCTCCAAATTTATTTAAATAAAAAAAAAAAAAAAAATTTATTTAATTACAATTTTTTCCTATATAAACATACACTTTTGTTTTGTTGGTTGTCACTTATTTAAGCTTTATTTTTAATATTTTTTTTTTTAAACGCACACTCCGGTCTGTTTCTTTTTCATTCTTTTGATTTTAGTTTTTATTTAATTTTTTGTTTTATTTGTTTTATTTTAAAAATAAGAAAGAAAAATATACATATTAAAAAAAAAAAAAATTGCAGAATCAATTTATTTAATTTAGTTATTTTCTTTTCCTATTCATATGTTTTTTTTGTTTTATTTTATGTAAATAGAATAACTTGTTCTTTTTTATTCCCTATGTTAAATTTTAATATTTTAACGAACATGTTTTACCGTTTATATATCCTTCTAATTGCACTTTTAATTTTGTTTTAAGTTTTAATATACATGTATATAATATATAAAGGTTTTTTGTTTCTTGTTTTTTTGTGTATAATTAAAAATAAGGATTCTGTTTTACACTTTTTATTTTTCTTATAAAAAAAAAAAACAAGTTTCTTGCTTGAGTTTTGTTTTTATTTATATTTTGGAAATTATTGTTACTGAAATGTATTATTTTTTTTTTTTGTTTTTACTTTTGATTTGTTCTTTCCTTTTTAAATATATATCAAACTGTATACAATTTATATGAGTAGAAAATATACGCCTGCAGGAATGATTGAAAGATTTTTCTTTACTTTTCATTTTTGTTTTTAAAAAATACGTTTTTGTCGTTAATAAAACTACATTTTGTTTCACTTTTCTTATTTTTGTTTTGGTGTGTATATATATATGTAAAATGGCATTTTCAAAATTATTGTAAAACTGTTTTGCTTTTTTTTTTCTTAATATTTTTGGGGATATTCGAAACTTTTCAAAAAGAACATTTTTGCTTTGTTTTTCTTTCTAAGTATGCTATAAATAAAAACCTCTCAAAAGTCGCAAACAGGCGATGCAAATTTTTGTGTATAGTTACTTGCTCCTTTTTTTTTAATATGCATTTAGTAATATATATATATTTTTTTATTTAAGTATCCGATCAGTTTTTGTTTTTCTTTTAATTTTATCTAGATATTGTTGTTTTTTTCTTTTTTTTTTGTCTTATTATCAGAAAATATACATCAAAATTTTGGATTATAAATCACAGATAGTGTCTAATATATAATAAATATATTTATAATATAATCATTTTTTTTTGTTTCTTGTATTATTTTTTTCTATCATTAGCTAATATAAATTTTTCATTTGTTTAGAATCTTGGCGAAAAGAGACAAAATGGAAAAGTTCCCAAGATAATAAATAATATTTGATATTTTTTTTTAAAAAGAAAAATAAAACAAATTAAAGAAGAAAATCATTTTTACCAAAAGTCTTAACGTTTCTTTGATTTTAAATGTTATCATGCATTTTTTATAAAAAAAGAGAAGTAATTCTGTATATAATTTTGTTTGACACTTACTAGCTAACACACAAAATATTAGGTACATTTAATATATCCTTAAATATTATTTTTTTTTTTAATTTTAAGTTTTGTTTTTCGTTTTCGAAATACATATGGTTTTTTAAAAATGTTTTTGGTGGATACGAGTGCTAAAATAATATAATAAAATCAAAATAGGGGAAGATACTACCTCTGTAGGTATTCAAGAAAAGAAAATAGAGCATTTTTTTATATTTACGCTTTTTTTGCTTTCAAATATGTGTATGTGTACGAAATATGATGAATAAGATTATGTTAATTTTTTTTGTTATTACACTTATAATTTTCATTTGTCATATATATATTTATATAGTACCTTTTCTTGGTTGAATAATGATGATGTTATTGAGGTATACGCGACGTGAAGACACACACATATAAAAAAGTTTTTTTCGGTTTTAAATATATTTTAAATAAATTTTGTATAAGTATATTTTTTGTTAAATTTCTGTTTCCTTTTTTTACTCGCCCTTGTATCCATAAAAGGATATTATGTTTTTTTTTTTTAAATATATATATGTATATATATAGATTCTTTTTTTTTACCAAAAGTGTAGTAATTTTGTGTTGATCCAAAAGAATTTATTTTGTGTTTAATATGTTATATATATGTTTTGTTTTGTTTTGTTAATTTTGTAGGTATACCGAACAGACATTTAGTTTTTTTTTGTTATTTTTTTTTTAATATTTAAAACACCGAACGATTAATGTATATATTTTTGAATTTTGAATATTTTTTTTTAATTAGATATTACATAAATGGTCTTTTTATATATATTTAGTTTTGTTTTGTCAAAAAGGAATAATTTTGAACACCAAATATTTTTGTTTTTTTATACATACATATATATATATATATTTGTTTTAGACTAATTGTATACTTATAGACGAATATGTTTGCCAAAAATGTTTACTACGTTTAAGTAGAATCGTTTTTTGTAAAAAAACAAGAGAGAAAAAAAAAAAGGTATTTTGGTGCTGTCATGGGGGGTAGTAATTGGTCTATTGTTTCCTCATTTATATGTACGTATGAAAACAGATACGAGTACATCCCTTATACCTGAGAGACATAATACCTTTTTTCACAAATGACAAACTACGCACGACGAGAATCGCAAAATACGAGAGGACACCGTAGTAGCCTGCTAAGTACTCGTATGAATGTATCATATAACATATTTAGGGCTAAGACTACACGTAGTATATCTGATTTTGAATGTTAAGATGTTGTCCCACAGGTAAAGAGGCATTTGATATTTTGTAGAAGATATTATGAATGTAGGTATTAAGGCAGTATCTATATAAAGAAAAACTCTTTACTAATGTTTTTGATGGAAATACGGATAACAAATATAATAGTCCTTGAGTTAAAAAATTGTATCAATTGAAAACGAGCAGAATGCTATGATTTCAAGGACATTAGAGACGGTTTTTATAGAATATAAGCGTTACTTATTAGGCTACTTAATCTATGAGTCAATAGTAAAGCTGGGGGGAATGCTGAATTTAAACGTGGTCACACGTACCTCGAAGATGACCCATGCGAAGGGCGGCCAAGAACCGCAACCACACCCGAAACCATCGAAAAAGTGCATGATATCATGTTGGACGATAGGCGAGTGAAGGTGAGTGAGATAGCTGAGGCTGTGTGTATATCGGAAGAGAGGGTGCGAAACATCTTGCACAAAAACTTAGGGATGCGAAAGCTCTACGCAAGATGGGTGCCGCATTTGCTGAATGCCGATCAAAAGCAAATGCGCAATCTTTAGACCAATTCAATAGGGATTCGACCGATTTTGTGCGGCGATTTGACACCATGGATGAGACATGGGTCTACCACTACACGCCAGAAATGAAACAGCAGTCGAAGCAGTAGGTGGAAGCCGGTGGTTCAGCGCCAAAGAAAGCGAAGTCGATCACATCTGCCGGAAAGGTCATGGCCAGTGTGTTTTGGGATGCGAAAGGGATCCTGTTAATTGATTACCTTGAGAAAGGCAGAACAATTACAGGCGAATATTACTCCAACCTTCTTGACCAGCTGGATGCCAAAATTCGCGAGAAGATGCCTGGCTTGAAGAAGAAAAAAATCATCTTTCACCAGGACAATGCACCTGTACACAAGTGTGCGTTGACGATGGAAAAACTGCGGGATTTGGGGTATGATTTGCTCGGCCATCCCCCCTATTCACCTGATTTAGCACCCTCAGACTTCCATCTGTTCCCAAACTCGAAGAAATTTGTTTCTGGGAAGCGCTTCGCATCCAATGCAGAAGTTAAGAGGGCCGTAGATGAATATTTTCACAGCCTTCCAGACTCTCACTTCCGAGAAGGAATACTGATGTTGGAGAAACGCTGGACTAAGTTTGTTTAAGTCAAGGGAGATTATGAAGAAAAATAAAATCATTTTTTAACTGAAAATCGCAGTCTTTCATTGTCAGGCCGAGAACTTTTTACCTTGCCCTCGTAGTCCTAGGCGGGTAAAAAAAAACGATTTTTTAAAATATTATTTTCATAATTTCAACCAACTGTATACTCTGAAAATTTAAGTAAAAAGTTCTCGAAATTGCTGAGGTTAAAGCAATTTAAGGGGCTGTATACAAATAGGGGATGTTAAAATAGGACAAATGATTATAATTTTTATACAAATCATTTTTGGGCCAAAAATCCAATGACCACATCTCAATGCATATAATTTCAAGCATAATATAATACATTGTATAAAATTATTATCAAAAAATGTAAAAAATTGTGGCGTGGATTACTGTTTATTGAAAGTTTCAAAAATGTTTTTCTCAAAACTACATTGTTCAAAATGGTGCCCAATATACCTCGAGAACTAATGAACTGTTTTAGTGGAAGTGTTGTGCTAAAGAATTTAGCAATTCTTTGGTAAAAATATGTCATGGCAGTTGTGCTATATTTTTATTCAATTTAGGTCTGTTCACGTACACTCCCAAAACAGCGATATTTATCCGAAAAGTTACGAATTTTTACGAAAACCTGTTCGAGTACTAAGAATTTTCGTAGTTTTTGACAGAAGAGAACGCCCTCGAAAGATCAAGAAATTTCCCCATGCTCCGAATTTTAGTGCAAGAAATTTCTGTGGGCGAAAACTGTCAAAACTGTCAAGTCCCTGTAAAATTTTGTGGTTCAACGCGTTCGTTTACTTTTTCGTAATTTTACCTCTCTCTAAGAGAATTTTACCCCCACTCGTGGAAATTTCATAAACTGGGAATTTTGATGCAGAAAGTACGCGAACAGAAAAAAAAAAATAGCACCCCAAACAATTTCGAACAGATAAACTGACAGTTACTTGACAATTTGTCTACCCTTGTCCACCGAAAACAATTAGACAAACATTCGTAGATTTTCCAATGACTTCACGGATTTAAAAAAAACAAGTGAGTGCAAAGATTGATGAATGTAAACCAATGAAAAATGATTGCATTTCTTAGATTTCGTTTCGGTTGCCTGCTTCAGTTGGAATTCACAATGAATATTAGTTTGATTTTCGAAGTTGAAGCCCTGTATTCAAGTCACGAATTAAAAAATATTATTTAGAAAATTCTAAAGTATTGCATGCTCAAATAATTTAATTCTTTTACAGCTAAGATGTGTTTCTACAAACGGTTATAAGCAGCATTTGGGGTTCTGAAAATCTAAGTATACATATTCTGGATGAACTCGTCCATCTTAACCAAATGAATTGCGCTGCCATTGCGCAAACTTTTATTCAGTTTATGGCGTGGCTACAGTCAATGGTTGAGCTACTGAATGATTCTAGCCAAATTTTCCCCGAGGCTTAGGCGGCGGCAGACAAGTTTTATGCTCGAAAGCAAGCCGACCATTTGTGTTCCATGAAAATCTATTGTACAGTCCACACAATCAGCGGCTGGCGGCGACATCAGATTTCTTCATCCACTCAACCGCCTTCTGTGTGGCCATCGCTTTAGATGCAGTATTTGTGGTAGAATTTTTTGATTCTAGGTCGAATAGTGACTTAAAGCTTTTAAACAGGCATAATATTTAATTTTCTGAAACTGAGGGCATATTCGAAGTAAATTTTGACATTATGGACATATCGGAGACGAAATTAAGGTACGAGTACAGACGAAAGGTTGATTTCGGGAAGTGCCTCCGGAAATCGGGCGAAAATGGTTAATACTAACTAGTATTACTTTGAATGGGCTAGAACATTTTTGAATAAAACGTCTGATAGATAAACAAAGCGAAATGCTAATCAAAATGTGGACAAATAATAATAAATAACTACAGAGAGACCTGTTACTAGCATAGAGTGAAGTACCAGTAGACGTGGGTAAACACTGAACTTGTGTTTTAATTGGAACGCCCCATTTTTCAAATAGGGTTTCTCGGCTATGCGTCAAGTTAGCTGTCGGTTTGTTCGACGTCTCAACTCGTCTATACTTGCTATTTAACCATCGAAAGCTAAACGGTTCAATAACGTTTGCAAATTATCCAAATTTGTTATCAAAGTTCGCGTTCAGTTTTTTTATTCTCATCGATGAATCCCATTTCTGTCTCAACGACTTCATTAATAAGCAAAATTATAGCATTTGGGCAAGTCAGCAATCCGAAGCCATTTATAAAATGCCATGTGATGGCTTGGAGTATATGTGGTTTCAAGAAGACCGCGCCACATGCCATACAGCTGGCCAAACAATAGAATTATTGAAGTCGAACTTCGGTGACCATATTACCTCCAGAAATGGACTTGTCAATTGGCTGCCCGGTTCGTGTGATTTGAAGCCTCTAAACCTTTTTTTTTGAAGCTATGTCCCGTCCATGATCCATGCCAATAAGCCAGAGACTTTAGATGACCTCAAGATCAACACAGAACGCAAAATTGCCGACATATCACCCGATTTGTGCGCAAAAGTCATGGAAAATTGGGTTTAGCGCATTCACTCGTGCAGGAGTTTCCGTGGATGACATTTAAATGACGTTGTGTTCCATAATTAATGGCATCGTTAGTAATCTAACCCTAAATGCAATTTCTTTTTGATATCCTAAACAGCTTATTTTTTATTTCAAAAACTAAATTGAAAGTATTAAACCAGCAAGCTGCGTTGCTAAGAGAATTATTCTTGAAAGAATCATCAGCATGGTTAACATAAGACGGTCCAACTTATAAGGGTGTAGGGTGTCCAAGGCCTTGTGGCCTGTGTTAGATCGCAGGAAATCTGGGGAGATAAAATTAGGAAGAAGAACTGGTTTGGAATCGCGATAGGAATACTCTCTGACCATTGTTTTCTAAAGAAGCACGCTATGAGATTAAGACTATTAAATACGGATGTATGCAGGTACGGTAACGCTGATAAAAGGAAGAAGAAGAAGAAGTATGCAGGTACGGTAATGACCTACATGTCTCAGAGGATATCTATACATATAATAAAGCTATAGATGTTCGAATGTTTTTGTCTGTCTGTGCACATATCACAAGGAAACTACTGCGCATACTTTGATGAAACTTGACAAACTGATAGCTTATATTCTGCGTCAAGATTAAGGATACTTTTTTTACTTTTTTCTTAAAACTGCAAATGCAAAATGTTTGAACACACATCGCACAATAACTACTTTACGAAATTGAATTGGGTCTTCGTACTTGCATTGTTTAGAGTCCAACTTTTAAAATTGCCTAGGAGCTGAGATCTAATCAAAAAGTGCAAAATTCCGAATATCATAAATTTGCCCTTGATCATAGTCTCGAATCTGCACTCAGTGGAGGTAAGTAAGTTTTTTTTTTCTTTATTATCCTTTCGCTGTCTTTTCGCAGTCTTTGAGAACATAGCTGTCTGACTCTTCGTGTTTTTCTTATTCTTCGATTTCCTTTTCTGTTGTACGAGGGCAAGGTTAAAAGTTCTCGGCCTGACGCAGAGATAGCGTTCCAATCAACAAAAATTTATGTTTCCTTCCTGGGTGCACTTTTCATTAGTTCGTATGACAAGTTTCAACTTGTTCTCTTGAGTAGTTTGTTTACACGAATTTTTGCAGTAGACGTCTTGCGTGTTTTTCGTTAAAATGGATAAACTTGAATTTCGTGCGGTCATAAAATTCTTCGTTTTGGATGGGTTAACTCCTAAGGAAATTCATCCAAAGTTGGCAAAAGTTTACGGGGACTCTGCTCCTTCCATGTCAACCGTTAAAAAGTGGTCAGCTGAATTAAAACGTGGTCGCACGTCCCTCGAAGATGACCAACGTGAAGGACGGCCAAAAACCGCAACCACACCCGAAACCATCGAGAAAGTGCATGATATCGTGTTGGACGATAGGCAAGTGAAGGTGAGTGAGATAACTGAGGCTGTGTGTATATCGGAAGAGAGGGTGCGAAACATCTTGCACAAAAACTTAGGGATGCGAAAGCTCTGCGCAAGATGGGTGCCGCATTTGCTGAATGCCGATCAAACGCAAATGCGCAAACGATTATCGCGACAATGTTTGGACCGATTCAATAGGGATCTGACCGATTTTGTGCGGCAATTTGTCACCATGGATGAGACATGGGTCCACCACTACACTCCAGAAATGAAACAGCAGTCGAAGCAGTGGGTGGAAGCCGGTGGTTCAGCGCCAAAGAAAGCGAAGTCGATCACATCTGCCGGAAAGGTCATGGCCAGTGTGTTTTGGGATGCGAAAGGGATCCTGTTAATTGATTACCTTGAGAAAGGCAGAACAATTACAACCGAATATTACTCCAGCCTTCTTGACCAGCTGGATGCCAAAATTCTGGAGAAGATGAAAAAAATCATCTTTCACCAGGACAATGCACCTGTACACAAGTGGCGATGGGAAAACTGCGGGAATTGAGGTACGATTTGCTCGGCCATCCACTCTATTCACCTGATTTGGCACCCTCAGACTTCCATCTGTTCCCAAACTTGAAGAAATTTGTTTCTGGGAAGGGCTTCGCATCCAATGCAGAAGTTGAGAGGGCCGTAGATGAATATTTTCACAGCCTTCCAGACTCTCACTTCCGAGAAGGAATACTGATGTTGGAGAAACGCTGGTATGTATGTTGAAGTCAAGGGAGATTATGCAGAAAAATAAAATCATTTTTTTTACTGAAAATCCCAGTCTTTCATTGTCAGGCCGAGAACTTTTCACCTTGCCCTAGTATGTAGCTGCTTAACGGGTTGTGTGCTCTGGTGGGGAATTGATCTTACACATTTTCAGTAGTACCTGCAAGCAGTTTTATTTCTTAACTTAATTTTCATTTCCAGTTAATCCTAGTAATCCTAGCAATATGAGTATATGAGGACTATAGAAATGTCTTAGAAGAAAATCCTTTTTTTCTTAAAAGCGAAACAAGGCGAAAACGGGTCAGCTAGTAATACATGTACTCTCTGAATTGTAAGATATTTCTTCAATAACTAGGGTCCTTGAATCATAACAATGATTTATGTTTAAATTATATGGGGAAATTAAGTGTATGGAAGAATTGGCTTGGGTTTTATGCCATTAACTCTCTAACGTGTAAGGCTGCCCTGAGGCAGCTATTACATAAACTTCATTAAATTTGAATCGTGAAACATTTTGCTTTCAATTAATGTTTGCAGCTCAGCTGGGAGATATGTAATTTCATAATTTTACTGGTCTGAAAGTTTTATTCTAATGCTTTTGGCAGCAAAAGTACATTCTGTGCTGCAAGTCAGTCAGTGAAAAGAACAAAAATTATTCATGATTTGGTGTTAAATTGAAAATTTAATAAAATATATTTCTAACTGTCAGATTTTAGTAAGTTTTTTGGCTTAAACAGGCAAGGCTGCCCTGAGGTGGCCTTCCATTTTGTTTACCTGGTGGCTAAACTAATTATTATTTTTTCACTTCGTCACTAAATTCGTGCTTCTTACGCCAATATCTCACCCAAGCAAACATTTTGCTTTATTTTCCCTCATTATTTTAACTTTGCCTGTTAGAGGGTTAATGTGCCCTAGGACTCGCGATGGGCCAATTATGGTGCCTAGTGCTCAATGATAAACTCATAACCCTACTCAACATAAAATACGCATTTGTTACATTGGACGTATGCCTAATCTGCCTAATTTTGTATATCCGAATTTCCATCAAAAACATTAAAAGCTTTTCTTTAAAAAAAATATATATTTCAAAATAAAAAAAAAAGCCTGATAACATAAAAAATCAAAAAAAAAAAAAAAAAATAAGAAAATATTAAAAATACTCACCTGTCGCTTAACACGATAGTAAATAAATGCTTGATGTCTTTTATAAAATATAAAAATTGCCTGATATCTGTTTTTTCTTAAATTTCAAAACTCCTCAAAAATTATTTTTCTTAAAAAAAAATTTAAACTATTCTATATATCTACTATGTATTTTTCTTTAATCTGTTGATCTATTGCTGTGAAGTTGCATTGAATTTCCTGTCTTTTATTATATTTTTTTTTGCCGAAATGTTTTATTTTATTGATCGGATTTATTACTGTTTGCTTGTTTATTGTTTTTTTTTTTTTCTTTTATATATTGTAACTGCTGTTTTGGTTGTATCATCGGTTATTGGTTGGTTTATTGCTGTTTTACTGTATTGGCTGGGATATTGTTATATATTTCTACTACTCAAAAAAAAAAAATTACTAAAACAAATCATATAAACCGAAATAATAATTTAAAGAAAAAGAAAAAAAAAACTTTATTTTTCTTTATAGTTTGCGTTTAAGTTCTATTATTTTATTTTTAATTTGTTTTATGCTGGTGGTGTTTTATATTTCTGGGTTATGATGATGATGATGATGAAATTTTTATGAAGTTGCATATGTTGCTGGTTTTGGATTTGTTTTATTTTTATTTTATTTTTTGTTGCTTTATGATGTTTTGTCCCTTTCATTTACATTTTACATATTTTTTTTTTGTTTTCTGTTAAAAATTGCATTTAAACTTTATTGTTTTTTGTACAAGTGCCTATTTGTCGATTGTCAAAAAACGAAACAAAAAATATATAATAAATATATATATATATCTTTTTCATTTCACACACATATTTATATATATATATATATATACTTGTATGTACCTAGCTTGAATATATCAACTTAGTATATGTATAGAAATGTTCACTTACTTATTTAATTATTTATATGTATGTATAATTAATTATACGAAATTGTATGTATATCTATTGTATTGTATTTTTTTTTTTTAATTATTTTCTTTGCTTTTTTTGTTTTTTTTTTGTTAAGAATATGTGTGTGGATTTTGTTGTTGCTGTTGTTGTTGGTTTCTATGTTTTTTGTTTATTGAAATAATATATTTGACTAATATTTGTATATATACTTTAACAAAGATTAAAAAAAAAAGAAAAATATACCAAGTTTCCTTTCTTCCAGAGAAAGTATATTATTATTATATATTTTTTTTTTAAATTGCACTTAAAGTACGGCAAATAGAAGAAGAAAAAGAAAGGAAACATTGGTCGCATTGTTGCTGTTGTTTTATGTGTTACTTTATACGCAAAGACGCATATATAGTACATATACCCTATGCGCTTACGGTCTGGATAGGCTTTCCTTTATACATATGTTCTGAGTGTGTGTTTGAGAGTTTGTCCTAGCCACCAACAACAATGCATCCTACCCTACTTTGCAGCTATCTCTATAAACTATCCTCTGTTTCGGACTTGATTTGCCCCAATTTGTCGTGCAAAATACTGGTAGTCATCGCAGATGATGATGATGCCACCAAGTTATTTTCGGAGCCCATCAAGTGGCCAGTTGACATCGAAGCGAGCCCATGTTGGGCGCCATTTAAATCACTATTGGCGCTCAACAAAGCGTGATGCAGTCCAACCGCATGGTGTGATGATGGTGGTTCAGAATCAGAGTCTCGCCCGTGGTTGCGTTCTGAATCACTGTTCGATGAGTCCGATGTTGGACTGGCGCGCTCACGTTTGATTTCCTTTGTTGAATGATACTGCATTGGGCTGCCGGAACGCTTCATCTTTAGTAGATCTCCCGTCGTGCAATCATTGTTCATCATTAGACGTGGCGGAGGTGGTTTGCTATTTTTAACCAACTGGTCTAGTAAGGCGCCCTGTGTTATATCAGAACTCTTGCGGTCTAGTGTCTTGCGGATGATGCCGTCTAGAAAGGAACCGTTCGCTCCGGTAGTGTCGTAGAGGTTCTCGGCGATTTCGCGTACGCTTTTACTGTTGTTGGTGCTGCTGCTGCTGCTGGTGGAATTGCTTAGGGCTGCTGGTGCAGGCGGACTGCCGATGGCATTTGGGGGACCTCGATCCTCGTGGAATCTCTGCATCATTTGCGATTTAAATAGTTCAGCGTTAGCGGCGGCAGCAAATGAGGAATTTCCAGCAGCACCACTTGCTGCAGCTGCTACAGCGGCAGCCGCTGCCGCTGCTTGTGACCGAGGGTGCAAGTCCATTGGAAGCGGTCCGAAGCCACCAGGCCAGAAGAGGTGCGGCGAATACTGCAGCTGTGCGGCCATGCTTGGATCGAATAACGCCGGCGGTATTTTCATGCCATTTGGTGATGTCGTAGGGAATGGTGGGTTGCTCTTGCCAGCAGCTGACTGTTTTTGGTTGGCCGCAGCGCCGCTGCCCTTACTCAATTTATCTAAACTATTTACAGCCGATAAACCTGGAATGTTTGAGTTTTTTGAGGTGTTCGCCGAGGAGCCCGAGATGTTACCAGTCGAGGAGCTGCCTCCCGTCCGGTCATCCAGCGGAGGCTGTGGTTTGGGTTCACGCTTTCGAGGCCTCATTAGATGGCGCTCTTTGACCTTGTACTCAAGCGTCGAGTGAGGTACGCCATAGTAACTGCCGGCACGATGCACGGACATTTCACCGCGCTGCACCGCCTTGACAGCTTCAACAAGACTGTCACGGTCGTAGTTTCGATACTTGCCACGCTTCGGTCGGGTGCCCTTGCCACCTGCTAAATTATTATTCGCCGCATTTTGGCTGTGATGCTGGTGGTGATGGTGTTGCTGGTGGTGATGATTGGAGTTGTGGTGGCCACCGAGCAAATTTGGCGCGGTGGCAAAGCGTGAGGTATCGGTTCCGCCGATATTCTTAATCACTGATATGCTGGGCCGTTTGTACTGGTCATTGTGATCCATCGCCGATGATGATGAGTGAGCAGGACTTGGACTGGTTGCGTCTTGGTTTGCCTGCTGACTAAAGGTTCGGCTTATACTGTTGGCGATGACGTCGCGCAGTGATAGCGTTGGTGGTGACTGAGACTCGCCACTAGCGTGACGTATCAAGGGAGGCGATATGCCCGGTATGTTACTGGCAGACTGCGCCGAAGGATTGTGATGTTGATGCAGGTGGTGGTGGTGATGCAGTTGTTGCACTGAGGTATTGGCGGCACCCAACAGAGCGGACGCTGTGGGAATTTTTGGCGAACTCGATGATAAATTTTCACCATTCTTGTTGTTACATAACGCCGCTGCAGCGGCTGCTGCCGAAGATGTTGATGAAGTTGAGGATCCAGCTACCGGTTTGTAGGACGGAATTTTTAGAATAACTGATGGATCATCACCTAGCGTCTCGTTCAGGTCCACTGAAGATGCAGTTTCTGGTGTTTCAGACTTTGGTTGACGATTTTGAAAGGATGCTGCTGCAGCCGCTGCTGCCACAGCTGCAGCCGTCGACGGATGTCCTGCCGTATTACTGGAATAGAGATGTTGTTGCTGCTGCGCTGACTGTGGCGAGCGTTGTGGCTGCTGCAGTTGCATCAACAATTGAGGATTAATCAAATTCGCGTCCTGCTTCATCAGCAATGTGTTGAACATTTGAAGAACTGCTTCTTCAAAGTTTTGGTAGGGACCGCCAGACAACAGAGAACGCTGCAGCAGAGCATTCTGCAGCGCATTCTGTAGGAAATTATGGTGGTGATGTGGTGATGTTTGTGGCGGTGGAGGCTGTGGCGTTGACGCTTTTCGCTTCGGCTGTGACTCTAGTGATGTTGTCGGTTTGCCATGGATTTGGATATCACTATGCGGCTGGTGGTGCTGTTGCTGTTGAGGCGTCAGGCTATTTTGTTCGGCGCACATCTTTTGAATACTCGCCGCAAGATTTGCATCGGCAAAACGACTGGCAAGATCATCGCCTTGGTGTGACGCTAAGGAACTGCCCAGATACTTATCACCACTGCTGTCTTCCTCATCGGCTGATAGATCCTGTTTGTCATCGTCGACATCGGCCAGATCCTCAAGACTGGTGGGATGATGCAGTGATGTGGGTGTTTCACGCTTCGCTCCCGATGAGATTTTGTACACTTTATTACGCAACGTGGAACGTGGAATGTTGTATTGAACAGCTGCGCGACGTGTACCTAGCCGGCCGCTCATGATGTCCTGCAGTGCATTATTTAGTTCTTCCTCGGTATAGGTGCGACGACCAGTACATGGTGTTACACGGGGTTTCGCTCTGAAATGAAAGAAAGTACATTTAGCATGCTATAGTACACATTTGGGCTCATCTTAGAAAACTAAATGAGATTAGGCTTGATAAAGTCTTGTCTGGTAACAAACCAATCTTAAAATAGACCGTCTAATAGAACGCCAGAGACTGAGGAAGAAATGGACGACCTCCATTTAGATGCCCAATCGTATCTCTAATGAACGCCTTTACGAGAGAACGGGTCAGGAACCAATAGGCACAACTATCCAACGGCGGAAGTGGCAGTGGATTTGTCACACGTTCCGAAAGGGTGACAGCTCCATAGCGAACCATGCTATGCAATGGAACCCTCTAACTTAGGATGGCAGAAGACCTGCCGGTCCGAGAAAAACATGGCGTAGAACAGTCGAGAAGGAGGCACGGCAGTTGGAGAAAAGTTGGGGAGAACTCAGACACATTGCCAGAAACCGTACACGATGGCGCGTAGGCGTAGTAGAGGCCCTAGGACCCACAAGGGGACACAGGACATAAGTAAGTAAGTCCATTCAGATGCAGCTATGAAGGCGAATTTTGCCCCTTGATATTCCTTGGTTATCTTCAATAATTAAATATGAGTATATCCTCTGCAACAGTCCCATCGAAGTCACCTTGCGAAACATGTTTCAACTTTTATGTGTGAACACAATTTACCTACAGAATGCCTAAGGTCTAGAGAAGCCTGTAGATAAATTCAACTCCTTGCCGACTCTCCAAAGCATTAGAACTCGACTTAATCAAGTTGAAGTCATTTGATGTCCTTGAAATCATTTAAAGTTTCTTTCCATGGAAAAGGTTGAGACTCGACAGACATCATTGTCAAATCCAGTGGATTCTGATTTTGATGACTACTTCCTGCCTTCAAATGATTTCAAGGACTTTAAATGGTTGTAGAGAATTGAAATGACCTTAGGTACTTGAAAGACTTCAAATGACTTCAACCAAACTTACTGGAAGAGATTAGAGTCAACCTATAACAGCAGATCAACTATCCACTTCACTGAGATTGATGAATAATACATAATGATAGTCAGACCCTTCACTACACATGGTAAAGTGGCGTGGGTTAGCAGAACGAGACTAAGCAACATGAGGACAACCGTTGGCAAAGTGCAAAGACTAGTTATCTTGCATTTGTATAGCAGAAACCATGAGAAACTGTCACACAGAAGTACTTGAAGTGATCGAAGGGTATAGTGCTAATGATCGGCAAGGAGACCATGAATGAATGAATGAATTGGATCGAGAGAAGTAAAGGTTCGTTGATTCCAAGCATTCAGACATATAGCGGTCCATTGTACTTAAGCTCCTAGTAAGTACTCCTACTTATTTACTTAAGTGGCGCTACAGTTCGGGGTGAACCTGGCCTCTCCATTTAGCTCGGCCTTTAGGCAATCGCCTCCAGTTGGGCACTCCAAGTTCGTCAAGTAGGTACTTCAAAGATGGGTAGTCTCGTTCTTGCAGAGGCGGGATACTGGCTGGATTGGACTTTTGTTTTATGATTACGGATATATTTTCAAGACGTCCATTATTATGTTTTCTCCCTTTCACATTCTTTGGGGTCAAAATAGACTCCAAGATTTTTAAAACTATTAATATTAGAAAGGCCATTTGAGAAAGAGAATATTGGAATTTAGTAGATACACGCCTTCTAGAGAATGCCATCTGTTAACATTTAGAGGGATTCAGAATTAAACCGTTATTAACACACGATGTGGTGAAGATGTAAATGTCTAATTGCATAAGATTTCAGTCATCCTGGCTATTAATACATCTGCAACTTTTCATCAGCACACATAAGAATGCCACTATAATTTATGCAACATCATAATCAACATCATTTAAGCGAGGGTAGGTCCTAGGTGACTTCCTTGAGGAACACAAGAGTGAGCTATGAAAGAGTTAGATTGCTAAAACCTCATGCTAAGATAAGAACTAACTCATGCAGTAAAAACTGGAGGGGAGCCAAGCATAAATTTAAAAATAATTAACTTATCGGAGAGTTGATCGAAGGCTTTGGAGAAGTTTTAGGGATAAACGATAGTTTTGAGATGAGTCTGTAATTAGTAATATCACCTCTTACTCCTTTTTTAAGAACAGGTGTGATAATTTCATTTTTCAATAACTAGGAAATCTCTCTAACTTGCGCATTGTTTGCGAATGCAGACAAATATTTGTAATTTAGTTTCAGATAATAATAACAAAAATATGGTCTATAACAAAATAATATATGAACACATTACAAAAATCCACACAGCCTATAGATTAGATTAGATTAAATATGTGATTTTATTGTACAGTAAAAGAAAGAATCCATAGATACAAATTCACAAAGTATAGAATTGGCATTTGCCGTTAGCCCAAAAAGAGAGATTTATAGTCTAAAACATTTAATTATTAGATTTGATTATTTTTATATAATGCAACTATTTTATCTTATCGTATCTAAATAATAGTATTTAAAATGCTTCACCTTGTATTTCGAGCGCAATTTCGTCCACCCCCACCAATAAACATCGTCGGGAAAACGGAATACAATAAGTTGCAAAGCCTCCTTAAAGGAATAATAACATCAAAGTATAAGGTTACGTCTTTGAGGGATAATTGTGTGGAAAGTTAACGTCAATGACTACAATGACTACCGAGCTGTGTCCCAAAAGCTAAATACCGAAACGATTCAGTAGCATACTTTCGAAATCAAGTCAGAAAGGCCACATCGTGTTGTTGCAAGGGGACTCCACCCCTCATGCACCAAAGAAAAGGTTATGACCAACCTTCAAGCTTTCAAATTTTTGATGCCGTTAATATTATCAAGAAGGAGAAGCAACAAATGGAAATAGAAAAAGATAAGGCGTGGACTTCCGCTTTTTATGCTTACCTTTGATAAGTCTGATAATATCGACGATATCTACCGAATTAGACCTATACTAAATAAAGCGGTGCAAATCGAGCAAATGCGAAGAAATTTAAAAATGATTCCACTGTGTAAACGTTGCCAAGGATTTAATCATACGCACATGTAATGCAAAAACGAACCGCGATGTGTGAAATGCGCCGGAAATCACTTCTCCCAAGTTTGTGGAGTAAACAAACAAACCTCTGCAACCTGTGCTAATTATAAGGGAAAGCACCTAGCAAATTATACAGACTGTTAAGTAGCTAAAGAGTTGCGAAAACGAAGAGATGCGCTCCTTAAGCCCCTAATTGCAAAATCTAAACTGCAAACTAAGCCAAAAGCGTAAGATCGCGCAGGAGAGAGTAAGCAAACTACAACTACAGGGTCCAGATCGCAAAAAGGTGAGGGAAAGAGTGACAAAAGAAAAATCCTCGATCTCTGTTCTTAAAAGAAACGGTACTGAAAAGTAACCATTGGAAAAGCCACCGGATAATGACCTCCGTACAGCAGGAGTGCAGACCTACGCTCAGGCCGCGGCATCGGAAGAACCAAAAAACGTTTACATTTTGACATATCCTGTCTCTCATGTTTTCTCAGTTATTCTCGCGAAATTTGAAGAACAAAGCAAAATAAATAAAATTATTCTCTATAGACTGATTAAGCTTGAAAATAATTCACGGAAAACGCGTACTTCAACTAGAATATGAATGAAAAACGAATGTTAAAAATATGTACTTGGAATACAAACGGACTTTTGCAAAAACTTGACGAATTGGAAATATTCATGAGTGAAAAAGATATTACTTACTTAGGTGGCGCTACAGTTCGGGGTGAACCTGGGCCCCTGGAAAAAGATATTGATATTTGCTTAATTTCTGAAACCCACATAAAAAACGAATCGCATTTAAATTTAAATCGCTATAAGGATTACCACGCTTGTCAACCTTCGGGAAAAACGAGAGGCGGATCATCCTTGTTTATTAAAGACTGCATCCAACAATCCGAAGACCTAAAGATAGAGCTTGTAACTTTGCAATTGTGCACGATTCGAATTAAAAATAGTCAGCGTACTCTTAAAATCTCATCCATCTACTGTCCATGGCGTTCCGCGCTTGAACAAAATGATTTTACTAACCTGTTTGAATGGCTGAAACCTAATTTAATTATTGGTGGCGATTGTAATGCGAAACACACGTTCTGGGGTTCAAGATACAGCTCGAAAAAAGGTAGAATGCTCTATGGGGCAGCTATGGAGTACAGTAGCGATTTCCATTCGACGGGTAAACCGACTTACTGGCCAACTGAAAGGAATATCTACCAACCACATAAAAGTCAAAGAGAGTTTTGATCTGTTGCCTGATCATTTCCCAGTTATTTTGACATTGGGCGAAAAACTAGTCTATAACCTAGAGCCAGCAAGATTAACTGGTAGAACAACTAACTGGGACGCCTTTAGGAACAAAATTGAAGATGAATGTTGAACTGAGCGTTCCACTCACGACACTCTATGAACTTGAGGTCGAAGTTGATCACTTCGTTGAAATCGTACAGCTCGCCTCTTGGAATAGTACGCCCAATCCATGGAGAACGCCGGACAAATACGGTTTACGATATCCTCCGGAAAATAAAAGAATTGGTCAAGAAAAAAGAAAACCGTGTAAAAAATTGCAACAGAGTCCTGCATCGCAGCATATAGCACACTTGAATCGTCTGTGCAATTTGTTGAAGAAGACTATTAAGGATTTTCAAAATCGTGCAATAGCCTCTTACCTTGAAAGTTTAACAGCGAAAAAAGAGTCCAATTATTCACTTTGGAAAGCTGTAAAAGGCACCAAAAGGCCCAAAGTCCCCGCGCCGCCAATTAAACTAAATCAAAATGAATGGGCAAGGGAAGATAAAGAAAAAGCGGAATTACGAAAACATCAATAGGCTGGATTAATCATCTGACCATTTAACACTCACAAGTGCAACGCTATGGGAACTCAAACATGAGATCGAGAATCTAAAGCCTAAGATATCTCTTGGTTATGATTTGATTACCGGAGAAATTCTCAAAGTTTTACCTAGAAAAGCATTGATTAAGCTTCTTCATATTGTAAATGCTGCGCTCAGATTAAAACACTTGCCGTGGCAATGGAAAGTTGCGGAAGTCATAATGGTTTTAAAACCAGGAAAACCGCCAAATAAGGTCAAATCGTATGGACCAATATCGCTTCTTCCAGTCATATCTAAAATTTTCGACAGGATATCACTAAGGCGTCTCCGGATATAGAAGAAAATAATTTTATCCCTGATCACCAGTTTGGGTTCAGAAATAAGCATTTGACGATTGACCAGGTGCATAGAATTACTCATGTAATCGAGAAAGCCCTTGAAGAAAAAAAGATTTGCTCAAGCGTATTTCTTGACGTCTCGCAAGCCGTTGATAAGGTGTGGCATGATGGCTTGAAATGTAAACTACGACAAGTTCTCCCTGTATGCTTATACGATATTCTAGAATCATATCTCGGGAATAGAATATTTCGTGTTAGACATGGAGTCCAATACTCCGAGCTCAAAGAAATTTCGGCCGGCGTACCGCAAGGAAGTGCTCTTGGGCCGCTACTCTATTTGCTATATACGCGTGATATACCGAACGAAGATAGCACTATCCTTGCTATGTTTGCCGATGACACCGCTATCTTAGCAGTAGGTAAAACAATCGAAGTAACGACTGCAAACTGCAATAGGAGGGACTGGCGGATCGCCCTCAATGAATCTAAATCTGTTCACGTAAATTTCACTTACAAGAAAACTGATTACTTGCCAATTTTTCTAAACTCGGGCCGAATACCTTTTGCAAACGAGGCCAAATACCTGGGAATGACACTCGACGCAAGACTGAAATGGAATTCGCACGTGAAAATGAAACGTAAAGAACTCGAAATCAAATATAGAGAAATGGACTGGTTACTCGGAAAACATTCCCAGCTCAGTACTGAGAACAAACAGCTTTTATACAAGCAAGTGCTAAAGCCAGTGTGGACCTACGGTATACAATTTTGGAGTTGTACCAAGAAAACAAATGCCAATATTTTACAAACTTTTCAAAATAAAGTGGTAAGAGAAATTGTCCAAGCACCGTGGTATAGTAGAAACGACGATATCCACAGGGATCTCGGAATTCGGACAATCGAAGCTGAAACTAAAAGCTTCGCGAGAAAGCATAGAAACCGACTAATCGGACATGTCAACAATACAGTCCTACAAATTTTTGGATGAGAACAATTTATTGCGCCGACTACAGAGGACGAAACTTTTCGACTTGGCGCGATAAGGATTAACCGCGTCTAGACTGTGGAATATGCGGGATCTTTCAGTGGAAAGAAACCTGCCAAACGTTTTTATTTCGTGATAGAAAAATTGCTTGATAAGTTAATACTTAGTTGCGATATCTAACAAATTTATATCGAAGGGTGGTGTTTTTTTAGTCAGAAAGAATCTGACACTACTATAAGCACGTGCTTGCTATTCTCATAGTGTCTATGGAAGATTTTTCACCTACCCTTAGAAAAAAAAAAATCTTGTATTTGCTTCCGGTAGTTTAAATTAAAGGTAGGGCTTTCCTGTGCTCTTTCTCTAAAAGTAACACGGGTAGATAGCTCGATATTCATCAACAGCTCCTGAAGAGATTCTTTCCACGATGCTACATTGTAGTCTATTAGGGGAATATCGTGTTCGCTGTACAACCTAAACCATTCACTGAAGAATTGTAATTCCCGTCATAGTAAGTACATTGCAACTATATGCGGAAGGCGTTGACTCCGGAGTGCCTTTACTTTTAAAATATAGAGGAAGTGTAGCCTTATTGTAAAAACATACAGCGGTGGCAAACCGGTTTTCAAGTGAAGCATATAGTTTGGCGTATTTTCTGGTAATCTGAAGATCTTTTTGATAAAATGTCTCAGCAGTTTTTCAGCTTCTTCATACTGAAAAATACCCAATACATGGGCCACATAGCACATAATAGAGCTTACTACTGCTTACTTATTTACTTATGCCCTGTATCCCCTTGTGGGTCCTAGGGCCTCTACTACGCCTACGCGCCATCGTGTACGGTTTCTGGCAATGTGTCTAAATTCTCCCCAACTTTTTCCTAACTGCGGTGCCTCCTTATCAACTGTTCTGCGCCATGTTCTCCTCGGACCGCCAGGTCTTCTGCCATCCTGAGTTAGAGGGTTGCATTGCATAGCATGGTCCGCTATGGAACTGTCACCCTTTCGGAACTTGTGACCAATCCACTGCCATTTTCGCTGTTGGATGGTTGCGCCTATTGGTTCCTGACCCAATCTCTCGTACAGGTGTTCGTTAGACATACGATTGGGTCAGAAAATCCTTAAGATATTGCGCAGGCACCTATTAGCAAACGTTTGCAGCTTTCTGGTGATATTAGTGGTCACTCTCCACATGCTGCAATCATATAACAGCACGGATTCAACGTTGGAGCGAAACAGTCTTATTTTAGTGCTCAAACTGATTCCATTGCTTCGCCATATTTTGGACAACATCTAGAATGCGGACTTTGCTTGGCGATCCTGCTGGCTATATCCAGCTCGGTTCCATCATCGGTCGAGACAATACTCCCAAGATACTGGATATCCTCTACTCTCTCTACCGCTTGTCCAGCAATGCATATTTGAGCCGATGAGTTTGTTCCAAGGCTGATAATTTTAGTTTTTGCCGCATTCATTTTCAGCCCTACGACGCCTGCCTCCCTCTCCACATCTGTGCTGTCATTTGTTGGAGGTCCATAGTTCTGTGGGAGAGTAAGCATACATCGTCAGCGTAGTCAAGATGTTTCAGTTAAGATGTAAGAGTCCATCGAATTCATCCGTTTCCCGTCGACAAAGCTGCATGAAGCACATCGGTTATCACCAATAGGAATAATATTGGTGAAAGGATGCAGCCTTGTCTTACCCCACTTTGAAACTCAAATTCCTCAGACAACCTCCACCTGTGCAGAACGTGACATTTGGAGTCTTCATATGTAGCTTTGATAATAGCAATTAGTTTATCGGGAATACCTCTCCTGCGTAAGGCACGCCAAATAAACTCCCTGTTGACACTATCGAACGCCTTCTCAAAATCGATGAATAGCAGGTGAAGTGGCGATCGATATTCAACACACTGTTCGATGATAATCCGCAGGGTGTTGATGTGGTCGGCACAGGAGGATCCAGGGCGGAAACCTGCTTGTTCGGCATCGAGTGTGTCTTCGAGATGTTGTTCGATTCGCTCAAGGATGATTTTAGCTATTATCTTAGCTACAGCAGGTAGCACGCAGATACCCCTCCAGTTTCCGCACTCTATTAAATTTCCTTTCTTAGGAAGCTTGACGATTATTCACATTTTCCGCTCGTTAGGGAAACTCTCAGCTTCCTAAGCTCTCTCTATAAGTGGAAGTAGAAGCTCAGCCGATGTTGTGGGCGCTGCTCGTAAGAGCTCTGCTGGAATACCGTCAAGTTCTACCGCCTTGTTGGTTTTGAGTGCCTTGATCGCGGTAATGTCATCCTTTCTGGGAGTGGGGGAGCGTATTCGGTAATTTCTCACCCCGGGCATCTCAGTCTGATTTGGGAGCATATTGCTAGCGAATACACGGTTCAAAACCGTAGCAAAATGCTCTTTCCATCTCTTGAGTTGGTCCTCATTCGAAATGAGCACGAAGCTCTCTAGGTTTTTACTGGGTGTTGGCTGGAGCTACGACCACCTGTCAGCTCTTTTGTGATTCTGTAGGCGGTCCTGCTGTCGCACCTCCGTGCAGCTTCTTCTGCTTCTGTAGCCAGCGCGTTGATGTAGTTGCGCTTGTCACGTCGCACGCTACGGTAAACTTCTCTCATCTTCATGCGATATAGGCACTCTAGCTCGCTCCCTGCTGCTGGGGTAGCTGCAACGTGAGCTTTCAGCTGTCTTCGTTCGTCAATCCGTCTGCAGGTATACTCGGAAAGCCACGCCCTATGTCTTCCCTGCGATCGACTGACAATTCTTTCAGCACCAGATGTAAAAACATTTTTCATAGCACACCAATGATCTTGGATGGTTGCGGCAATTGAGCTGCTGATTGCTTCCACACCTTGCGAAAAGGTATCCCTTAATTGTTGGCGCACTGAGGGATCACTAAGTCTATCGATGTTGAACCTGGGCATTCTGTTGTCGTGCGATCTTCGAACTGCAGCAGTGCGTAGTTGGAGAGTAGCTATCATAAGATGGTGATCACGTACTATCCCCACATCTGCCCCTCGCCTGTTTCGGACGTCCAGGAGACTACTTCTAAAGCGGCGGCTGATGGCAAAATGGTCAATTTGGTTGGACGTTGCTTGTCTGTCATTGGAAACCCAGCTGACTTTGTGGCAGGTCTTGCTCAAACATGGTGCGACCTATCATAAGGCGGTTAAAATCCACAAACCTTTCGTCGTTGTCATTGCGGTTGCCTAGTCCATGCTTCCCGATTACATGTTTGAGCCCTTCGTTGTCGTTGCCTACCTTGGCATTCAAATCCCCCCATCACTATGGCAATGTCTCCATTTGGTGGTGTGTTGAAGACGGCGCATAAGAGATTGTAGAAGCTCTCCTTTTCGTCCTCAGACGAACTATTCGTTGGGGCGTAACACTGTATGATGGTGACTCGTCGTACTCTAGTCTGTCAAAATCCTACCACCACCATGAGGCTGCCAGGAAATTAGGCCCTTGTGTGCTGTTGTTGTTAGCAGTAGTCCAACTCCATATTCCCGCGGACTTCCGGATGGCCTTCCAGAATAGAGTAGTACAGTGTTACGCGTTGGAGACTGGTACTCGCCCGCTATTAACCATCTTACTTCACTTACCCCCAAAATGTCCAGTTTATATCGCATGAATTATTTGTCCAATTGGAGGAATCTGGCATTGTAAGGACCTTCGCTTCCCGAGTCGAGGAGTGTCTTTACATTCTAGAAACTGCTACTTACTACTGCTTTATATACTTTGTACTTTGTGCTTAATGCAATGATCTTTTTACAAAGTATGCCTTTCCAGCTGCAATTTATTGCTCTTTTGGCTTCTTTCAATTTTCCTTGCAGGTGATTGTCAAAAGTTAGTCAAGGGGTTATCATGAATCGAAGATATTTATACTTCGCCTTGCCATGTCCATTTTTCATGCGGAAAAATTTCGGAAAACCGTTATTTTGGACTTGGCGGTGTTGACTTTTAGGTTCCACAAGCTGCAATATTCCTCTAATTTATTAATCACGATTCGCATCATGGTTGGTGTTTCCGACAGAATGACAATGTCATCAGCGTATAGGAGCAGCTTTATCTTAATGTCAGCGAACTCGATTCCACCGGGCAAGAAAGTTGGCAGATCATCCAGGAACAGCGAAAACAGAAGAGGACTCATTAGACAACCCTGCTTGACACCTATTTTTGACTCAAACCAGTCTGACATGTTGACTCCATCCCATACTGCTGTCCTATTGTTTTTGTAAAGGCTTTGTATAATTTTGAGCAACTTTGTTGAGACTCCCAGGTTACTTAGTTTTTAAAAGAACGCCCTTCTGTCAACAGAGTCAAAAGCTACCTTAAAATCTACGAAGAAAGCATACAGCTTCTTGCCCTTGTCCAGGTAAGTCCTAGGAATACTTGTCAGTGTAAAAATATTGTCCACCGTAGAATAGTTTTTCCTGAACCCAGCTTGGAACTCGCTAAGTAGGTCATTTGCCCATTTACCCATTCTGTTAGAGCTTATATATAAATTTAATTAAAATTTGCCAGAACAATCCAATTACTCAATGACTTTCTATATATAAAAAAAGGTAAGCCATAAAAAAAAACCAAATTGATATCAGTAGACAATAACACATAAATAAATATTTTATTGTTAAACATAAAAATAACATAACGGCAGCAAAGCCAATTTACTTAACCAACAATAATTGTCATCTTTTCAAAGTAAATTTTCCTTGAAAGTAAAAAACAAAATATCATTTTGCTCTTTGCTTGTATTGTATTGATTAGTTTTTAGTTTTCCATTTTCCTTTCGCGGATATCACATCATTACACACACATTAATGCAATACACACCAATGCGCTCAGACATCCTTTCAATAATTTTTTTATTCGGTTTTCTCCTATCCCTCCCTCCCCGAAGCAACTTCCAAAGGAAAAATGATACAAATCCTTTATGGGAACAGCTTCAAATACACTGAGAAAAAAAAATAGATTTTCTCCTGGAGTCCTTTTTTTCTATGATGTTTGCCATCATTCATTTTTATTGAAACTACTACATTGAGCAACAAAAATCCCACGTTAAAAGGAAAATAAGAAAGAAAACAGGACGAAAAAATGGAAAGAAATCTAGCACCAACGCAAGCGTATTGAAAGGCTTGCAACATGCAACAGGTTCTGGTGTGTGCTTGAATGGTGATTACGTCAACATATTTGTGCTGTCTTCCCCCACTGGGATGAAAGGACTTTGATCAAAAAAATATCTTCAAATACACCAAGGGAATGAGTTGCCCATACAAAATATAGAGAAACACACACATGCTGAAACTAACCCGAGAAGATCCCTTTTTCCGGTAATACTGGTCGTGGTGGTATCGATAGTGACATAAAACAAAACAACGACAATACGAAACCATATTGGCCCACAGCACACCACCATTTACCACCACAGCGCCGTATTGCCACATAAGTTAGTTGCGGTTCCACAGTGTAGTATGTCCTCGAAGGCCATCACACGTAAGAAAAAGGGTTGCACACAATTGGGTGGCACTGTATATAGGGGGGATGCAATGAAGAAGGCATTCAGTTTGAATAAGGATATCTCACTTCAGCGGCAACGAAACGAAATCGCTTTAAGATAAATGGCAAATTTAACTTTGGCCGGATTCGAGTAAATTCGAACCTGGGCCCATACCAATTACGTATACTGCTGGCATGGGGGACATTTTCCTGTTGAGTTGCCTGGCAGAAGTGCACTTTTTTCTCTTTTGGTCGTCATCGCCATCGTCGTTGACGTTTCATATGTGCTGACGAGGATCTTAGCTAACAGGTTAGTAAGCGTCAGCAGAATTTTAGTTTTTGAAGGATGTGTTCGAAACCGAAATCTAGGAGGGGGAGAATGGTGTTTTTCTTTATTTTTCATGCACAGTGTTATTTGGAGATGTGGAACTAGGGATGGTATTTCAGAATTCGAGGGTGAAATATTGATTCGAGATGGTTTTGTAGGAGGGGGATAGTAGATACTTTGCAAGGACTATGCACTCGAGGGTATGTATGTGAAGTGGTGTGGAGAATTCATTTTTGGATTATTAGTTTTATTTTTAAGAATCTGAGGTCAGTTACTTCTTCCTTTTGGTGTTTTTTTCTAGAATTAGAGAATAGGAACTAAAAAGCGGAACTGATTAAAGAAACTCATGAAAAATAAAGTCACACATACTAAAAACTATATGGACTAGCGACGTGTTTCTAGTTGGCAAAAGTGGATGCATTGTTTCAGATTCGATGTCATTTTTAAAACTGTAAAGTGATACCGATACTGGCTTTGGGTCAATATTTTACTTACACAGTGTATGGTATGTGTAGCTTAAGAGTTAAAAGATGTTATAACCGATCGAAGAGTGAGCGAAACCAATGGGATTTCAGTCTATATACTTAACTTACAAACAACAAAGACAGCGTTTATTCGGGTGCGGATTTGTTACTAGAGGCAGACTTAGGCAAAAAGTTTTGAGTTTCCGGCATGTGAACGGGCTAACATTAGCCAAATATGCGCACGCACCCATCACGAGAGATGGATGATGGGACGGAAGATGACCTCTACCAGCAGTACGCAAGGAACTCTTCTACAGATTGTCAAAACGCGATTATGACCAATATCCGCTGTTAAGTAGAAAGAGGTACGATATTGACGATGACAATCAAGATTTAAGTGTGGATAGCGATATCTATACTTAATTCCAACGAAATTGCTGGAGCCGATGTCCTTGCGCCCAACATTTCAAGGCATGATGAGATGAGTTGGAAGAAACATGCACCAGCTCATCTGTAAAATTTGGTAGGACGAAAGTATGCCTGATGAATGGAACTTCAGCATCTTTTTCCCTATCCTGAAGAATGGAGACCTTCTGAACTGCGCCAACTACAGTAGTATACGTCTTCTCAACATCACATACAAGATCTTTTCTGTGATATTGTGTAAGCGCCTGAAACACTTCATCAACAGCCTGATTGGCCTTTATCAGTGCGGATGTACATTTCTTGGAGAAAACCCAAGAAGTCCAAATCGATACTCACCATCTCTTTATCGATTTCATGGATGCCTATGACAGCATCTATAGAGAAGAGCTATATAGAGCCATGTATAGTTTTGAAATCGTTTCCAAATTTGTCCGCCTATGCAGGATACGATGGAGAACGCTCGCTGCTTCATTAAGTTCGGTAATGACCTCACCGAGACCTTTGATGTCAAGAAAAGTTTAAGACAAGGTGACGCGCTGTCATGTGACTTTTTAATATTGTACTTGAACGGATTGTGCGAAACTCACAAGTCAACACCAGAGGCACAATCTATCAAAACTTTATACCACTGCTTGTACAGGGTGGGCCAACTACAAGTTTCTTTTTAAAAATGCAATAAAATTAACAAAATGAATTTGGTGCGCAAAAGACCGACTGCGGCATGGGCTGTGTGGCCGAAACTGCGAAGCGATAACGAAGCGGATGGTCGTGCGCTTTTAATTGCTGAATCAATTGGACCTTGTAGGTGATAATCCCAAATTTTTGTGTAGAATTCTCCTCAGGCTAGTGCGTGAAATGTTGAGCTGTTGAGATCGATGACGAGTTGATGTTCGTGAATTGAGTCTCACACTCTCGGCTACAGCAGCCATATTCTCGTCTGTGCGCACCGTACGACGACGGGGACCATGAGTGTTATCCAAAATCTGTAGGCCAAAATGGTTTCAGCGATAAACGAGGGCAAAACCAACTATATGCTGTCATTAAGAAGGGAAATCAACACCGACGAATTGGACAGAACGTCACAGATGGCAGTTACAACTTCGACGTAGTAAGGGACTTTGTCTACCTTGGCTCTGTTTTTTGTCATATTAGTTCTGAAAACAACTCTAGCACAGAACTCAAGCGAAGAATAACTTCGCCAATCGCTGTTTTTTTTTTTTTTTTGGGTTAATAAGGCAATTCAACAGTAAAGCCCTATCTCGAACAACTAAGGAAAATCTATATATAATAAGACCCTGATCATCCCAGTCCTGCTTTACGGTGCTGAAACATGGACTTTATTGAAAGCGGATGAAGATATCCTTGGTTGCTTCAAGAGAAAAATTCTTCGTAAGATATTCGGTCCCGTTTGCATAGACGGGTTTTGGAGGAGAAGATTCAATGACGATCTATACGAGCTGTACAGCGACATCGAACGTTTTTTTTTTTATAATTTACTCTCGCTAAAGGGGTTATGACTACCCTTTTTATGCATTATGCATAGCGTTAGCGTTAAGGAAGAGGGGTTAGGGGGAAAGGAGGCACCGATGCACATTGGTCTTAAATGTCTGTATGTTATAATGGAGAGGAAAAGCAGATTCGGGGAGAGCATTCCACAAACGTGTTGTGCGGCTCATAAAAGAATCTCTATATTTCACGGTACGTCCGAAGATAGGCTTAAGGGTAAACTGATGAGCATTCGAGGCATGGCGAGTATTGCGGTTAAAACGAAGAAGGGGAGGAATGCTGTTGGCTATTTCAATGGAGCATTTTCTGTGGAATTATCGATAAAACAGGGATAGGCAGAAGACATTACGACGGTGTTCGAGCGAAGCAAAATTGCTTGTAATACTCGTGTCTCCTATGAGTCATATCGCGCGTTTTTGAATCCTATCTAGCAAGCGCAGTATGGTTTTTGGTGCACCAGACCAGATGTGAGCGTTATACTCTAACTTAGGGCGTACGCCTTGTAAATTGAAGCCAAATCAGAAGGGGTGAAATATTTCTTACACCGCTTTAGGAAACCTAAACATTTCGCTGCATTCTTGGCGATTTCGAATACATGGTCGTTACAACAGAGTTTGTTGTTGACACACATACCGAGCATGGAAAGTTTTTCGGTTTCTAGAATGCAATTGCCATTCATGGATAATGGCTGATGAGTAGGGTTTCGCTTTAATGACAGAAGACAGCATTGAGTCTTGGAAGAATTAAATTCCAATATACTGGTTAAGCCCCATTTAAACATGCCATCAAGGTCGGAATTTAATGTGTTTATCATACGTTGTCGTTCTTCATCCACGGCCGAAGAGCAGGGTCGTGAGTTTGGGAACGAATATGAAAAACTGAGGATGCTGTCATCAGCGAAGGAATGGATTGGATTAGTAGTTACAGACAGAAGATTATTTATGAAAATGAGAAAGAGAGTCGGAGATAAAATAGAGCCTTGGGGGACACCAGCATTTATTTGGTGAGATTCAGACTTGAAGCCGTCCAAAACAACTTGAATTGAACGGCCCGAAAGGTAGTTTCTAATCCATAGAAGAAGAGTATCATCGATCCCAAATGCACGCATTTTCGACAAAAGAACTTGATGCCATACTCTGTCAAATGCTTTTGAAATATCAAGCGCAATAATCTTGCTTTCACCAGAGTGGTGCAGAGATTCGTTCCACTTATCGGTGAGATATGACATCAAATCACCAGTGGACCTGTTGCCACGAAAGCCATACTGTCGGTCATTGAGGAGCTTTCGTGATTCAAGATATTTCATTAGCTGACGGTTTATCAGCGTTTCCGTGACCTTGGAAAGAAGGGACGTAAGTGCAATGTGTCGGTAGTTGGAGAGAGAAGAGAAATCGCCTTTTTTAGGTACGTGCTGGACAAATGCGTTTTTCCGCTTACTCGGAAAGAGACCTGAAGAGTAGGATCGACGGAAAAGCTTACGCAGTGGTTTTGCCAGCGAAGAGGAACATCTCTTCAGAACAATAGGGGGTATACCATCTGGACCAGCGGATTTGTGTATGTTAAGACCTTTGAGTACTCCTGCAACTGTACGAGTGCAAAAGTGGACTTGTCTCATGGAAAATTCTACGACCTCAAGTACAGGTTGAGACAAAGCACTATCTGGTAGTGTGGAGTTTGCTGCAAAGTGAGCAGCGAACAGATTAGCTTTGTCTAAGGAGCTGACAGTTGGTACGTCGTTATGAATGAGCGTCGGTATAGATGACGAGGCCGAATTCTTAATGTTTTTTACGAACGACCAAAAGTTTTTACTACCCTTGGGACAATGTAGTATTTTTTGCCTCAACTTTTGGTCGTGGGAGAATTTAACTCGGTTAATGAGGGCATTGCAGTCATTTCTGGCTCGTTTAAACTTTTTTCGGTTTTCCTCAGTTGGGTTGGCCTTGTAAGACCGAAAACTTAATTCCTTTAACCTAATAGCTTCTTTACAGCTCGAGTCATACCACGCGTTTTCCTTGGGTCTAATAGCTTTTATCCTGTGAGGGATGCAAGTTCTATTACCTGGGACAAGTGTGTTAGTAATCATATCAGCTGCGGCGTCCACATCGCTATCGAGGAAGCATAGCGACCAGTTAAAATTCCTAAAGAACTTCCAGTTGGCTTTCTCGTATAACCAAACTGTTCTTTTTGGAGTTTGTTCTTTAACTTTGTGGTTGGAGTACGAGAAATTGGCCGATATGACACAGTGGTCTGTCGAACCTAGAGGCGATAATACATTTACCGTGTATTTATTATGATCAGTTATGTCCGGAACACGAGTTGGCTCATTCACAAGCTGCGTTAGGTTATTGACCTCAGAAAAAAATCTCAACATACCTTCCTTCGGGTGTTGTCTGTCCAGAGTGGCGAAGCCAATTAGAATTGTGGACATTGAAATCGCCCGCAATGACGATTTCAGAATGTGGCTACAGGGATACAATTCTTAGGATGGAATCTGACAGCGCATCAAACTCATTATAAGTTGAATTGCTGTCAATATTTGGACTTCTATAAATGAAACAGTAGTGGATTAACTGCTTACGGACATGGAGTTTCAGCCACAAGAAATTAAATTCCGAATTGGAACATTGGCCGTATTGTGGGAGAATTTGGTAGGCTACATCACTTCGTATATAGACGACGAGACCGTGATGGTTTAAGAGTAATGGCTCAATGCTATATCCAGGCATATCGAATTCCGAAGGATCGAAATTTTACTTACTTACTTACTTAGGTGGCGCTACAGTTCGGGGTGAACCTGGGCCTCAACCAACAAGCCTCTCCATTTAGCTCGGTCTTTAGCTAATTGCCTCCAGTTGCGCACTCCAAGTTGGTCGAGGTCCCCTTGAACTTGTGCGCGCCACCTACGGCGATAATTCCCTCTACTGCGTCGTCCCTCGGGATTAGATTCGAAGACTCTAATCGAAATTTTGACCCACCTGTGTTTCACAAATAGCCGAAACAGCTGGTCTATATTTGGCGGCGTGGACGTACACAGAAAAAAAAATCGATCTGAGTCCACGAATGTTGCTCAAATCTACTCTAAAATTCCTTACCCTTATAAAAAACAGACATAAAAAACACAACCCCGACGTTAACTAATCCGAGTTGTGAAGTATAGATCCAACGTTAGTTTCCCAAAACAGATTATCGCTATCAATCACGATGGCTAGTACATGTAGAGCGGATGGACACTAACGCTCCGGGCCACAGAGTCTTCGAATCTAACCCGTAGGGATGACGCAGTGGAGGACCTCCTCGCCGTAGGTGGAGCGCACAATATCAAGGGGATATCGACCAACTTAGAGTACGCAATTGGAAGCAATTAATTAAAGACCGATCTAAATGCAGAGGCTTGTTGGTTGAGGCCCAGCGCCACCTAACTAACTAACTAATTAATATCAGCAGCCTACAGCGCTTTATAACAAGCTCCAATTGGTTTCAAGGATAGTTCTTTCTGGGGATCATATATCCATGTGGAACCAGAATGGACGTTTCCTGGTCCAAGAAGCTGCCACGCTAACCTATCCTAACCTAAGGTTCTGGTCTGATTATCGACTCCTCCTAAACAAATGGCTACAAGCTCCATGCCACCAAACAATCTCCTCCTAGTATAATTGATATTTACGAGTAAAAAACCTCTGCGGCTGACTAAAATAAATTCAATTTAATTATTACGTAAGTATTGATTAATTATTTAAGCTGTAATCGATTCAAACTGACTGTTGTCACAACACAAAGCCGAACAAAAGTAAAAAAAAAAACATTTTCATACATCTTCCCACAAAAACCCCAACAAATTACTCCACAATACACCTCACGTCATACTAAAACAGAATATTTCACCTGTGCAAATTGCACTGAAACGTATTTGAACACTTTCGCAAATTGTTGCAAAAATACGTTTAAACATTTTGTTTACCCTCAAATTGTGTACACATCGAATATGTATGTTCTTATCGTCAACTAATCTTGAAATCAATAAAAATGTGACCCAAATCACTTTGGTAAAAGCACCCACATACTCGTACACTTTCCAATAATTTATCATTTTTCGAGTTAATTCAGTGCAATTTCGGTACAATAAGAAAATAAGTTTGCTTTGTGTTCAGTTGTTGTCAGATTGGATTTCCTCAATGAATGAAACGATGAATTTAAAAATAGATACTTTTTTTTTTTTTTGCATGATAAATAGGGGTATTTATAGATTTGAAAATTTATTGAGCGTCATGCTTTTTTTAATATTTAGGTAATTTGTTCTTAAATTGTTTTACTAAAAATTGGAAGTGAAAACATTGGTTTTTCTTGTAATTTTATTGTATTACTAGCAGATACCCGCGACTTTGCGTGGTCCACAATAATATTAACTATATGGTACTATCGACTCCGGAAAGGCAGGCCTATAAACGCCTGGATCAGACAAATGCGACGACATCGGCATTTCATTGGCCTCAGTAACCGAGTGATCCAAAATCGGCAGGTCTGCCGATATTTTCTGAGGTCAAATAGGCGAACCCCACATGCGGATCAGTAGAAATGCGGTGAAGTGGGAGGGTTGTGATCCCTTGTTTTCGGATCATGGCCTCGCTGATAAAAGGAAGAAGAAGATGGTACTATCGACTCCGCTTAACTGAAAAAAATGGTTATCTGGAAGAAGAAATTTATTACGGCTTTTTGGAGCATTTTTCACAATAAACTACTTCGCATAATTGGTCTCCGCTTAAGTGAAAACTAAATTTAGCTGAAACAAAAATGTTCGACTCAAATGAACAATTTGCATTTATTCAGCTCCGCATAAGTGAAACATGCTGCAATGTAACGCTCCTACTGCTTAAATATTAATACTGAATTCATTGACATACTACATATATGTATATGGACTGCTAGTAGCCAACTTCCCGTTGGTTCCAACATCAGCGCTAGTTCTCTTGGTTCAGAACGGAAAAAATGGAAACTCATACTTGTTTAAAATTTCGTTGGATGTAGTTTAGTGTGCAGAGACAGTGTTTTCATTTGCATATATGGTATATGTTGGCGTCATTGTATGGTACTGAAATTGACATATTGAACTATATATGGACTGCTAGTGCAATGTCAGTTCCATATAATCTCTGCCCAAAAAATGACGCCAAAATAACTAGCCCTCTTGGTTCGGAGCGAAAAAATGTGGAAACAAATTGCTAACCATCTTGAATTTCTCCATAGAATGGTAGAGACACCTCTTGGGTTTGTGTGGATTTGCTAAGTATAACGGTTGAAATTCAAATTGTTGAGGCATTGTTTGCAACAGATGTTACCTGCAAAATGTGCTAGTTCAAATAATTACTGATAGATAGAACCAACAAAATTTAAATAAAAAATCGTTATACCATATATTTGACTGCCCCATAAGTTGCACAATATTCGTATATTTATTACGAATCAATTTTTTATGTAATATGTCAATGAAAACACTGTCTTTGTACACCTAACTGCATCCAACGAAATTTCAAACAAGTGTGAGTTTCCATTTTTTCTCCGCTCCCAACCAAGAGAGCTAGCGATAACGTTGGAACCAATGCGAAGTTGACTACTAGCAGTTCATATATAGTATGTCAATGGGTACTGACATTTCACTAGCAGTCTATATATAGCATTGCCATGGGGAGTTAATGCCTAGGGCTGCTTGCTTAATCAGTTCTAAAATTCATTTTCTTCCCATCCCAGAGTTCATCAGCAGAGATTTGGTGGCCTGCATGGTCGAAATTCTGATTTTAGGAGGAGTTCGGGAGATCGTGTGCGCCTCCGCCTACTTTCCTGGAGATTCGGAGTCTGTCCCGCCCGTGGCTGTGCAGGATTTGGTGAACCTATGTCACCGTCGCAACTGGCACCTGATCATTGGATGCGATGCCAACTCCCATCATGTGGCATGGGGTTGCAGCGACATTAACAAAAGTGGTGAGTTACTTCTTGATTATATTACTACTAGTAACTTAGCTGTGTGTAATGAAGGTAACAAGCCAAGTTTTATAAATTCTATTCGAGAAGAGGTACTTGACCTCACTATCTCGAGCCCCTTTATTTCCAACTCTATTGTCAATTGGCATGTGTCGAATGAACCCTCACTATCTGATCATCAGCATATCAGATATAACATCTCGGGTGCGGTTAAACATAATAATCAAACGCATTACGTACCGAAACGAACTAATTGGGCACTTTTTCGCGAAAATCTCGAAGTCAAGGATGACATGCTGCTCATATCTCTAAGATCTAAATGTGATGTTGATGTGGCAGCCCGCCAACTAAATGACTTCCTAATCTCTTCCTTCAGGAGTAGCTGTGTCCCGAAAAATGACAATACAGGTAAACGGAGCGTACCGTGGTGGAATGACCAGCTAGAGATACTCCGCAAAAGGGTGAGAAAACTTGTTAACACCGCAAAACGTAATAAAAATTGGGACGAATATAGGTCCGCTTTGACTAAATTCAACATAGAGTTGAGGAAATCCAAGAGAACAGCATGGAGAAAAAACTACGAAAATATCGAGTCCCTTCCAGTAGCAGCCCGTCTCCAAAAGGCTCTCTCAAAGGATCATTCTAATGGGGTGGGATTGCTCATCAAACCTGATGACACCTACACCACCAGTCGAAGGGAAACCTGGAAACTCTGCTCGAGGTTCACTTCCCTGGCTCAACAATTCTAAGCGACCACGTACCTGTTGCTCCTGAAGGCTCCACATGTGGCACCCCCAGAAGAGTCAACAGCTTGTCTGGAAATCTGTTCAGTCAAGAAAAAATTAAATGGGCAATCGGTTCATTTAAACCCTTTAATGCACCTAGCAGTGATGGTATTTTTTCAGCTTCCATACAGAAAGGTCTGGATTACATTTTGCCTGCCTTGGTAGCTCTATTTAGAACAAGCTTCAACCTGGGATACATTCCACTAACTTGGCGGGAGGTAAATGTGGTGTTTATCCCTAAGCTAGGTAACAAGCCCAGCGAGCTACCCAAATCCTACCGTCCAATCAGCTTGACATCGTTTTTCTTGAAAACCATGGAAAGACTGCTAGACTTACACATTAGAGGCATTCTTGAAAAGACTATACCTCTGCACTCTAGTCAATTTGCATACAGGAAAGGTCGATCTACGGAAGGCGCCCTTCACTATCTTGTCACAGAGATTAAAGCTGCCTACCGCTCCAAAGAAATCGCCCTTTCCGCATTCCTTGACATAGAAGGTGCTTTTGATAACACTGGTTATGAATCCATCACTAGTGCTATGAGACGCAGGGGAATAGACGAACCTACTACCAGATGGGTTAGGAACATGCTCGATAGCCGCATAATAATATCTTCGTCTGGAGAGGTCTCTGTGACGGTCTCCGCGGCCAAAGGCTGCCCCCAAGGCGGCGTCCTCTCGCCTCTCTTATGGTCACTCGTGGTGGATGACTTATTGAACACACTTAATAGTTCAGGTTTCACAACCATAGGCTATGCACATGATCTGGTGATCATCATTAAAGGCAAACATGAATACAATGTGTGTCAACTCATGCATAATGCACTCCTTGTAGTCTCGGACTGGTGTGCTGGGGAGGGCCTATCGATTAACCCCAGCAAGGCAGTCGTTGTACCGTTTACAAGAAGAAGAACGCTGAATATTGGCTCAGTGACTCTAAACGGCACAACAATCAATTTTTCCGATGAGGTCAAATATCTAGGAATTATCCTGGATAAGAAGCTTAACTGGAACTCCCATATTAAGCATAAAATTGCCAAGGCGACTACTGCCTTATGGGCCTATCGCCGTATGTACGGCAAGACCTGGGGCCTGTCTCCAAGGTCATTTTCTGGTTATATACCACGATTGTAAGACCCATTCTGACATACGCGTCCGTAGTCTGGTGGACGAAAACCAAAGAGTTCACAACCATCAATAAACTCCAAAAACTTCAAAGACTAGCTTGCCTCGGCATCACAGGTACTATGCACACTTGTCCCACAACAGCCATTGAAGCCATAATCGAACTTACTCCGTTACATATATTTATAAAAAAAAGTGGCAATCCGCAGTGCAGTTAGTCTTAGAAAATCAGATGCTAATAGTACACGGGATCACGTGGATCTCATGGAGCTATTGTCCGACTTCCCCAAGTTAGATATGCTCAGCACGGTCTCCGACTTTACGCCCAAATCACTCTACTTTGGTGGAAGGTTTGAGATTGTGATCCCAAGCCGTGATATATGGAATAATGGCCGACCATCGTGGTACACCGATGGATCAAAAATGGATTCAGGAGTTGGCGCCGGTGTGTATGGACCCAACCATAAAATTTCCAAATCACTCGGGAAGAGTCCTAGTGTTTTCCAGGCCGAGTTTTACGCCATTGAAACTTATGCTAACATTAACCTGCACTCAGGCATCAAAGGTGCCTCTATCCATATACTCACCGATAGCCAAGCGGCGCTCAAAGCACTGATCTCCCATTTGATTTGCTTACAAAATCTGGCCCGACACAATAAATTAAAATTGTGGTGGGTACCGGGTCATGTAGGCGTTGACGGCAATGAAACGGCAGACCTGCTAGCTAGGAAGGGCTCCTCTGAGTTGTTCACTGGACCTGATCCCTTCTGCGGGATACTCGATTCCGCCTTCAAACTTACCCTAAACATTTGGGAACGCAACATATGCATCTCCCACTGGAATAACTCCCAAGGTCTCAGGCAGGCTAAAAGAGCTGTCCAATCCTTCCAAAGACAGGCAGTTGATATCCTAAAATACGGCAGAAATGACATAAGAAGGCTTGTGAGCTTCCTTACCGGTCACTGTCAACTTCTCTACCTTCTCAGCCAAATGAGAATTTCGGAGGATATCACCTGCCGCCTCTGCCTAGAAGAGGACGAAACCGCAGAACACATACTATGTGAGTGTGTAGCTCTGTGTATCACTAGGAGAAGCTTTTTCCTTAAAGAGATCATATCTCCAAAAGATCTAAGGAACTCCTCCGCAGCCGTAATTATAGCTTTCATAAGGAGAGTAGAAGTACTGCTGCCCTGAAAGTGGCCTATGGCACAATAGATCTCCTTGGTCGTAGTGCCTACACGCCATTTGGGCGTGGCCACACACCTGTTTAAAAAAAAAAAAATATAGCATTGGTGTATTACATATGGACTGCTAGTGCCCAACTTCACGTATGTTCCAATATCTTAAGCTCCCTTGTTTCACAGGGGGAAAAATTGGAAACCTGTACTTTGTTTGACAGTTCGCGACCCAGTGGAAAAAAAAAGTTGTGTTTTGATTTGTGTTTATGATTGTGGAAAAATAAGCCGTTAACATTTAATTGTGGAATAAATAATAGCTCTAACTAAAAAAGGAGGATAGAGATAAAATGAAGTGCTATGTGGTTGGCTGTGATTCACATAAATAGATTATGTTGCAACGAAATTCAAATTCGTAATATTGTAACTGTAGGAAACAAGAAATTGGAACCTCAGCGTCGTTTGCCCGATCCTGAAGAAAGGAGACCCTCTAAACTGCGCCAATTACAGAGGTATAAGTCTCCTCAACATCGCATATAGAATCCTGTCTGCCGTATTATGTGAACGCCTAAAACCGATCGTCAACAACCTGATAGGTCCTTATTAGTGAGGTTTCAGGCCGGGAAAGTCCACCATTGACCAAATATTCACACTACGGCAGATGTTGGAAAAAACCCATGAATATATAAATCCATACGCATACGCACTACCTCTTCATCGATTTCAAAGTTGCCTATGAGGCGTATAGAGGCGAGTTATACAGAGCCATGTCTAGTCTTGGTATCCCTGCCAAGCTCGTCCGTTTGTGCAGAATGACGATGGAGAACTATCGCTGCTCCATCAAAGTCGATAAGAACATCACCGAACAATTCGATGTCAGGAAAGGTCTTAGACAAGGTGATGCGCTATCATGCGATCTCTTTAACATAGTACTTGAGAGAATTGTACGAAACTCACAAGCCAACACCGGAGGTACAATCTTTTACAAATCTGTACAACTACTCGCTTACGCCAATGACATTGACATAATCGAAAGAACTCAGCGGGCCGTCAATGGGGCATTTACGAGTATTGAGATCGAGGAAGTAAAGATGGGTCTGGCGGTAAATGAAAGCAAAACAAAATATATGCTGTCTACAAAAAAGGACACCCAACATCGGCGTCTGGGACAGAACGCCACAATAGACAGATATAATTTTGAGGTAGTAAAGGATTTTGTCTACCTAGTCCCTATGGTGAGCTCCGCAAATGACATCAGTAGGGAGATCAGACGAAGAATTACTCTTGCCAATCGTTGATTCTATGGGCTAAACCGGCAATTGAGTAGCAAAGCCCTATCTCGATCTACTAAGGTAACTCTTTATTAGACACTAATCATCCCAGTCCTGCTGTATGGCGCAGAGGCATTAGCTTTGACAAAACCGGATGAGGATGCCCTTGGTTATTTTGAGAGAAAAGTTCTTTGAGCGATCTTTGGTCCCATCTGTATAGACGGTGAGTGGAGGAGAAGATACAATGCCGAACTTTACGGCCTGTACAAGGACATTGACTTAGCCAGAAGAGTTCACATACAGCGACTAAGATGGCTGGGTCATTTAGAACGGATGGAGCCCAACATTCCCGCTAAGAAAGTCTTCGAATCCACCCCGGATGGACGAAGCAGTAGAGGACGACCTCGCGGTAGGTGGCGCAAACAAGTGGAGGGGGACTCAACCAACTTGGCGTGTGCAACTGGAGGCAACTGGCTCATAACCGCGCTGGCTGGAGAGGTTTGTTGGTTGAGGCCCAGGTCCACTCCGGACTGTAGCGCCATCTAAGTAAAGTAAGTAAGTAACTTTGAACTAACTGAACAATTTTTTTATTTTGAAAATTCCCATTCGGAATAAATCTGAGTCGTTGCTTCTGTTAAGTGTTAATTGCCGTTATTTTCCTCATGTTATGGTGGCATTCTCCAGTGCAAGTACATATTGGGTAAAAAACCTTTTCGTCACTAGGTGGCATTAATGTAAAAAATCTCTGGTAATATTAATTCGATTTGGTATTACATACCAGTGTTTCAAAAGTGGAATTTTGGATTAATTTGGGAAAAAGCTGGCAACATTTGACCATTCAATCAGCTGGTTTCGCATAGTAAAGATGAGTAGAATATCTGAAAAAATTCAATATATTTTGCAACTCTACTTCGAAACAGACGAATAAAGAGTGAATAAATTTGTACTGTTTATGGTGAAGGTACTTAATCAAAATCAGGAGCCAACAAATAGTTCGCTTGATTCCGTCTTCGAAATTTTGACGTCAAAGATGCACCCCACTCTGATCGACCAACGACTACAAAATTCGATGAAATTCTGAAAAAGTGGAGGGTGGCCAGCACATAAGCAGTCATGATATCGCTTCGGAACTAAACACCAACCCCAATAACAGTTTCAAATTATTTAAAGAAGGCTGGCTACACAAAGGAACTCGACATTTCGGTACCACACAATCTGACGGAAAAAAAAAAAATGTCTGGATAGAATTTCAGCTTGTCAATCGCTGGTGAATCGAAACGAAATCGAGACATTTTTGAAAAGATTGATTACTGATGATGACAAATGGAATACGTACGACAATGTGGATATCATGGTCGATTAATGGTTAGGTTAGGTTAGGTTGGCTGTCTGCACCACGATGCAGACACACTTAGACCAGGAAAGGTCCATTGTGATGCCAATGATCTACCATTAGATCACTCAGGGACTAATAAAACCAACCGGAGCTTTGGATGTTAATGACGTCTAAGGACGCCAAATCGCTGAGGTCGTCAAGGAAGGGAGCTCCTAGATGGAGCATTCTTTTGCGTGATAGAGCAGGACATGTGCATAGGAAGTGAAGAATGGTTTCCTCCTCCTCCTCGTCCCTACAGCTCCTGCAGAAGTCATTGGAAAAAAGACCAAGTCTTTTGGCATGTTGGCCGATTAGGGGTAGACACCGATAATGCAGCTGATCTGTAATCGCTTTAGTTTAACCAACTCGGCACTACGTTTCTGGTTCAGCTTAGGCCGGATCTGCCTCGAAATGTGACACGTAGAGCCAATATCCCACCTAAGGGTGTTCTTGCTAATAGCGTTCAGCTTCAGTAGATGCTTACATGTAGCGAGGGGCATACCAAGGGTTTGCTTAGCTGGCAGACTCCTTAGAGTAGAACCCTGTCTAGCGAGTTCGTCCGCCCTACAGTTTCGTGGAATGTCTCTGTGATCCGGCTTCCAGCATAGGTGAATCTTGAACTGCTCTGTCATCTCTGTAAGAGACAAACGGTAGTCTAAGACGGTCTTTGAAGTAAATGAGCACGATTCCAGGGACTTGATAGCCGCTTGACTGTCAAAGAAAATGCTAATATCGCTGACAGATAATACATTACATTTCAGCCAAGACAGGGCTTCCTTAATCGCCATGATTTCCGCCTGAAAAACGCTGCAATGATCAGGGAGGCGGAACGAGATGCTCAGGTTGAGCTTATCGGCGAAAATACAACAGCCCACCCCACCTTCGGTCTTAGAGCCATCTGTGTAGAAGTGCACCGAATTTCCATTATCAGGGGGAGAGCCATCCCACTCATCCCGTTCATGGATACTCGTACGGAAGTGTCGGTCAAATCTCAGTTTCGGTGGGGTGTAGTCTGTGTTTTCATGTGTGAAGTTGAAGAGATCAAGGATCGAGGAGTGGCCAATGTGATAACTAGACCACTGAGAGGAGGCTTTAAGACGAATAGCCGAACTGGCAGCAGTCTGTCTGCCAATGATATCCAGGGGTAACAGGTGGAACATAATGTTCAATGCAGCAGAGAGGGTAGTTCTTAGTGCACCACTGATGCACATGCAACCGGATCTTTGCACTTTAGCTACCTGAGAGAGGTGAACAGCCCTGTCAAGAGCAGCCCACCAAACGATCACGCCATAGAGTAGTATAGGCCTGACAACAGACACGTGAAGCCAGGTTTCATACCCCAGCTCCTACCTATAGCCTTTTTACAGGAATAGAGAGCTACATTGGCTTTCCTTACGCGTTCTAGTAGATTGGCTTTCCAGTTCAGTTTTCTGTCCAGAATAAGACCCAGGTATTTTGCATTAACAGTGAAGGTGAGACTGGTGCCATTAATCATAGGAGGGTCTACGAGGGGAACTTTACATTTCCTTGTGAAGAGAACAAGTTCTGTTTTATGACGGTTAACCCCCAATGCACAATTGGAGGCCCACCTAGTGAGCCGAGAGAGAGCATATTGGAGGATTTCCCTGAGAGTGTCTGGGTGCTTGCCAGACGCAGCAGTCGCTATGTCATCAGCATAGGCAATCACTCTACAGCCTGACCTGTCCAGGTCCACTAGTAGCCCATTCACTACTAGATTCCTCAGGAGGGCAGACAAAACTCCACCTTAAGGTGTTCCACAACAGGCAGGTGTTCCGATGAATGGTGAGGCTCCCCAAAATATTGCAAAGCCGCAACTGATATCACGAAATGTAATGATGAGTATGCTTATGCATACTTCCGAACTCTACTATCAGCATCTAACAAGATTAAAAGAAGTGTTTCAGGAAAAACAGCCGGAGTTGATCAACAAAATAGTTGCCTTCCATCACGACAATGGCAGGCCACATACTTTTTAGTGACCCGCTAAAAACTAAGAGAGTTTGGCTTGCAAATTCTAATACATTCACCGTCTAGACCTTGCACTGTCGAATTACCATTTGTTTCGGTCCATGCAGAATTATCTAAATGGTGCAAAGTTGAATTCGATAAGGAACTGCGAAAATCACTTATCAGAGATTTTCGTCAAGAAATCCCAGAAGTCCCATGAGGGTGCAACTATGGTTTTGCCCCATAGTTGAAATCACTCAGTTACTATTTATCGATAGGTGGTTCACATCACTACTCAACACACGTTTTTTTCCTAGTCACAGCCAACATCCATCTAGTAAGAGGACTTACGTACTAAGAATCATTCTTACTAACTATACATAGATTGATGTTCCTGTACCACCTCGTCCAGCAACATAACTCGTGCTAGTCAGGGTATGGCGGATGTAATTTCATCCCATGGAAAACGGTATAAACACAGACTAATGAGTTCCGATTATACATACAATGAGTACGAACGTTTCTCTTTAAAATTTCCTACAGCCTGCAGTATGTAGTACTGTCTGTGTGAAAGGAACCATGATGCTCCTGCACTATACCTATACCACTTCGAACATTATTTGCATTGAATTTTCATTTTAATAACAATTTCACTACATGTAAATGATTCTACGAAAAGTATATAACTGCAGAGGAATTCATTGTTAAATATTTTTTTTTTCTTCTATATACACATAATGAGCAATTAATTTTTATTTTTTCGGTACTGCACCACTTGCTCACATTCACATGATAAACTCGTACATAAGGCGAAAATATAAAAAAAAAAACGAATTAAAAATCGACCCTCTGCCAACTGATTTTATGTACATTATCAACGAAAATTTCATCATAGCTGATAACTCTCGTTATCGCCATTTTAAAATTTCGACAAAAAATAACAAATAAAAGACGGAGAAAATAATACCAAAATTGGCACAACAAACCCAGGGCCATTCCACTTTGGCTTTATTTTTGTAAATTTTTTTGGAAGTATTTATTACGAAATTAACTTTATCTTGGAAAAAGAAGCAAAAAATCAATTCTCGGTCAGCACGCCATGCAATATTTTATAAGAGCCGCAATTTTCCTCGTTAATTACGATAATTGCATAATTCGAAGTTCTTTCTGTAATCATTTGCAGTTGTGAATGATGCGAGATGCATTTTTATCTTTAAAATTCGATCAAAGTATTCTTACAAATGTACTCTAGGACCAAGAGGGCGTAAACATGGAACTAGGTGGTACCATATTGATTTTCTCACTTTTTTTTAAGGGAAGCCTTGATTAAAAAATAAGATCAGCCCGACTAACTAGCATGGAAACTAATTGGGATGGCTTCAAAAAGCTGAGCGTATCGCTTAAAACGTCATACGAACTTGAAATCGAAGTTGATCACTTCATTGAAATCTTACATGGTGCCGCGTGAAAAAATACTTTCACTAGTTACGTCCAAACATATCCACTGGCAATAAAATGATTCGCTTTGGAAGGCTGTAAAACGCATTAAAACCATTAAATTCAACCCGCACCAATCAAAAAAAATCAAGACGAATTGGCCAGGGATGACAAAGAGAAAGCGCATGTTTTTTTTTGGCCAACCACCTGGAAGAGACTTCTAAACCGTTTGATGGACAAGCGTTTACTCAAAACACAAACGCGTCCGATATAGACAATAGTGCTATTAGAAACGCAACGCTAGCTAAGGCCTAAGAACGCTCCTGTGTTATAATGGTTCTTACTTACTTACTTAGGTGGCGCTACAGTCCGGGGTGGACCTGGGCCTCAACCAACAAACCTCTCCAGCCAGCACGGTTACGAGCCAGTTGCCTCCAGTTGCGCACGCCAAATTGGTTGAGGTCCCCTTCCACTTGTTTGCGTCACCTACCGCGAGGTCGTCCTCTACTGCGCCGCCTTCGAAGACTTTCTTAGCGGGAACGTTGAGCTCCATCCGCTCTAAATGACCCAGCCATCTTAGTCGCTGTATGTGAACTCTTTTGGCTAAGTCGATGTCCTTATATAGACCGTATAGTTCGGCTTTGTACCTTCTCCTCCACTCACAGTCTATGCAGACGGGACCAAAGATCGCTCGAAGAACTTTTCTCTCGAAATAACCAAGGGCTTCCTCATCCGGCTTTGTCAAAGCCCACGCCTCTGCGCCGTACAGCAGGACTGGGATGATTAGAGTCTTATAAAGAGTTACCTTAGAAGTTCAAAATAGGGCTTTGCTGCGCAATTGCCTTCTTAGTCCATAGAAACAACGATTGGCAAGAGTGATTCTTCGTGAGATCTCCCTACTGATGTCATTTGCGGAGCTCACCATAGAACCCAGGTAGACAAAGTCCTTTACTACTTCAAAATTATATCTGTCTTTTGTGGCGTTCTGTCCAAGACGATGATGTTGGGTGTTGGGTGTTGGGTGTAGGCAGCATATATTTTGTCTTGCTTTCATTGACCGCTAAACCCATCTTTGCTGCCTCGATCTCAAAACTCGTAAATGCCCCGTTGACTGCCCGCTGAGTTCTTCCGATTATGTCAATGTCATTGGCGTAAGCGAGTAGTTGTACAGATTTGTAAAAGATTGTACCTCCGGTGTTGGCGTACGATTCTCTCAACTACTATGTTAAAGAGATCGCATGATAGCGCATCACCTTGTCTAAGACCTTTCCTGACATCAAGCTGTTCGGTGGGGTTTTTACTGACTTTGATGGAGCAGCGAGAGTTCTCCATCGTCATCCTGCACAGATGGACAAGCTTAGCAGGGATACTGAGACGAGACATGGCTCTGTATAACTCGCCTCTATACACGTTATCATAGGCAACTTTGAAGTCGATGAAGAGGTGGTGCGTATGGATTTTATATTCATGGGTTTTTTTTTCAAGATCTGCCGTAGTGTGAATATTTGGTTAATGGTGGACTTTCCAGGCCTGAAACCACACTGATAAGGACCTATCAGGTTGTTGACGATCGGTTTTAGACGTTCACATAATACGGCAGACAGGATTTTATATGCGAGACTTATACCTCTGTAGTTGGCGCAGTTCAAAGGGTCTACTTTCTTCAGGATCGGGTAAACGATGCTGAGGTTCCAATCATCGGGCATACTTTCGTCCGATTAGATTTTGCAAATGAGCTGGTGCATGCTCCTTACCAAATCATCTCCTCCTGCCTTGAAAAGTTCAGCGGCAAGCCTGTCGGCTGCAGCAGCTTTGTTGGATTTGAGTTTAGATATCGCTATCCCCACTTCATTCTGATCGGGTTGACGGGAATCATGACTGTCATCGTCATCGTGGGCGCCGTGGCGTAAGTGATTAGTGTGTCGGATCACTACGCATGAGGTTCCAAGTTCGAATCCCAGAAAATACCAAAAAGTTTTTTCACGGTCCCACCTCTCGCGAGTGTCTGACAAACATCCGAGAGAATTGTTGTCACGGAAAAGCTTCTCAAATCGCCGTGCGGATTCGGCATTAAACTGTAGGTCCCTTCCATTCGTGTGAAAAATATAACGCACACAACATAAGTGGTTGCGAGAAGCTAGGCCCTGGCACTTTAAAGAGCTGTTGCGCGAAATATTTGTATTTTGTATCGTCACTGTTGAATGGTTCATTCTGCCTGACAGCGGAATATTGGTCATTATCGCCGTTTAACAGTCTGCAGAAGTGTTCCATCCATACCCTCAGCACCGACTGCGATTCTACTACTATATTGCATAATGGTTCTTAAGTCTGCGAAACTGGCGAACGAGAGAACGTCCTATAGGCCGATTTCGCTTCTTCCAGTTATATCCATAGTAGTTTAAGTTTAATTGACTACTTTATTTCAAAAAAGATGTAATCATTTTTTACATCGGATAATTCTAAGTCTTTGTCTTTATGGTTTGGCCCTCTTGGCCGTCTATCAGATTGACATTAAATAATAGTTTACTATATGTATATAAGTATGTATAATGAAAAGTACAAAATTAAAAGTGAGAAGTTTGCGATTTCTTAAAACCTTTCTTCTATTATTTGGCTCCTGTACCATAGTGCATTTACTGTGTAGCCGTATAGTATGTCCCAGCCTCTGTCACCATTTAGGATATGGATTGCTTCATCTAGCTCAAGTACCTGTGCTCCGAAAAAATTTAGGCGTAATTCCTTAAGAATAGAGCATTTCGCAATGAAGTGCAACACATCTTCTCGTTCCCTGAGTTACATAGGCCACATAGAATTGGTAACTCTTGGCGGTGTGGTATGTAGTTAGTCTTATTTTGAAGATAGCGCTAATCTTATCTGTAGAGTTTCTGATCGAAAAATACGTCTTATCTTCTAAACAATGAACGAGTTGGCTAAAGTAAGATCTATGTGTGGATAACTGAGCTTCACTTACAAAATTGTCGTATATTCTGCGTCCGGTTTTTTCTCGTTCGGTGTAATATTTATATTAAAGTTATTTTCAGTTCCTAGTTTTTCCCACTCTTGGACATATTTTACTCCGCTCCGTAGCGTTTGCAGGAGCACTAACCTCGTTATTCTTTGAGGATTCATTGCCATGACTTTTACAATATAATCCAAATGTAGTTTGAGAGTGTCCAGGAATAGGGATGCTACTCTAGACTCCAAGTGAACCATATAGGTACGCGAACTACTTGGGAGCCTAAATACTCGCTTTATAAAGTAGCGGAGGAACTTTTCAACAATTTCGAAAGAGCAAAATCCCCAGACTTGAGATGCATATAGAAGGACGGAAGTAGCGGTAGTACGAAATATTTTTTGTTTAGCTTTATGCGAGACTTTTTTGTTGTTAATGCAACTTCCCCAAACTGCACAAATTGCCCGTTTGGCTTCAGGAAGTTTAATTTCAAGGTGTTTCTTCATGTTTAAATTGGAGGTAATCAACACTAGGTACTTATGGTAGGTAGGTAGGTAGGAGTGGTTGTGTCAGCAAACGAATGTAACAAGGACGTTAACTACTAGGGAAAAGAAGAAGAAAAAGAGGGTAAGGATTATTCAAATCCACCCCGTTACATTGAGGAAGCTGATTGTATCCCCAATGCTAATCTCCGCTAGCTCTATAAGATTGTCGAAATAGAGCTTACCTAAGGTGCGCTGTCTGGCCTTGCCTAAAGCCCGACACTTGCAGAGGAAGTGTAAGATTGTTTCTATTTCATCAGCAGTATTGCAGGTGCGACAGTGTGCATTAAATGCAATGCCTATTCTGGCCGCATGAACCTTGATGGGCCAGTGGGCCGTACTAACTGCCAGAGTTCTTGCGATATCTGTACGGTTTCTGTTTAGTAGATCTTGCGTTCTTTTCAGGGAGTATTTGGGCCAGATCTGCCTGGAATTGACACAGTTCCGTACCCCCTGCCATCTACTATCCGCCTTTAGCAGATAGTGCGCGAAGATGCCTCCCTCAAGGACCCCCAACGGGACGTTTACCTCCTTTGCTATGGAAGCATCAAGAGCAGATCCTTGCCGCGCGAGTTCATCAGCCCGCTCATTCCCCTCAATCTTGATGTGACCCGGAACCCAAAGGAGACAGATCCTTAGCCGGTGACCAAGCGAGGCGAGTTCTTTTTTGCACTGTTCTACTAGCCTTGAGGATGTAGTGGCAGATATTATAGCCTTGATAGCCGCCTGGCTGTTAATGAGGATGGCAATTTATTTAGTGGTGTAGAGGTTTGCTTAAGTATGCGGCAGGCCTCACGTTTAGCAAAAACTTCCGCCTGGAAGACACTGCACGAATCAGGAAGCCGGTACGACCTGGAAATATTGAGGAAATCAGAGAATATCCCCGCAGTCCATTTTTCAACCGTCGGTGAAAATTATTGATTCGAACTCATTTATCAGTACGCCAGTTTCCTATTCCGCCCTGGTTGGGAATCTGACCGTGACGTCATTTCTAAAGTTCACTGTGTGAGTTATATAGTCAGTCAGATTAGCTACCAGATCCTGCGGTAGCAAATTCAGGATACTGTTGTGACCAGACGGATTGGTGCACCAGCATCCCGTTTCCCTTAGCCTGACCGCACTACATGATGCATAATGTGAAGATCGAGTGGTAAAAGGTGCAGAATAACGTTCAAGGCATCGGTTGGACATGTCCTCATAGCACCCGTTGCGCCTATAGCCGTAGTGCTTTGTAACCTGTTGATAAGTTTGATGTATAAGCTTTCCTTAGCGCAGGCCACCAGACTAGCGATCCATAGGAAAGAATAGGACTCACCACGGCAGTGTACATCCATAAGACCATCTTCGGGCGAAGACCCCACTTCTTGCCAAAGGTCTTGCTGCAGGCATAGAAAGCCACATAGGCCTTCTTTACCCGTTGCACAATATTGAGCTTCCAGCTTAGTTTTGAATCAAGTACCACACCTAGGTACTTGGCACTGGAGGATAGGGAGAGCAGTTGATTTTTTAGCCGTGGAAGCGTAAAAGTCTGTAATTTGGTTTTAGTGGTAAAGAGCATCAATTCAGTTTTGCTTGGGTTGACGCTGAGTCCACATCCAGTGGCCCATGAGCTAATCTTACCCAAGGCACCTTCCATAATCTCACTGATTACGGATGGAAACATCCCCGATACCAGTATTACCACGTCATTCGTATACGCGACAACCTTAACTCCATCCCTATCAAGTCTATACAAAATTTTATTGATGACCATAAGCCATAGAAGAGGAGACAAGATCCCACCTTAAGGAATTCCTCTAACAACAGATATGATGGAGCTGCTGTTGCCGAGATTCGATTGAATGATTCTAGTTTTTAGCATTGTCAATATCCATTTGATAATAAACTCTTCCACACCCAGTTGGATCAGAGTTTCCTGAATCGATTCCGTACTGACGTTATTGAAGGCACCTTCAATGTCTAAGAAGGTAGCAAGGGTATATTGTTTGAAATGGATTGTCTTTTCTATCGTTCGCACAACTTCGTGGAGTGCCGTCTCTGTCGATCGCACTTTAGTGTACGCATGTTGAGATTTGGATAGAAGGGGTTTATCTAGGTACTTATATTGTTTCACCTTTTCAATCTCCTCACCTTGAAACACCCACTTATCGCTTCTAGCATATCTCCCTCCACCATCTCTGAAAATCATCATCTTAGGTTTTGCTAAGTTTACAGATAGGTTCCAAGTTGTGCAGTATATATCCAGCCTATTTATCATTAACTGCATGGTCTCTACTTTCTCAGCAAGCAAGACGATATCGTCGGCAAACAATAGTTCTGGAATTTATTTGGAATTCCGCTCAGCTCTATATCTCCTTTAACATGTTCAGTTGAGTCATTTATGTAAAAACAATCCAAAGTATTCTAGGGGAACATTGCTTAGCCGAATACATCCAGTTATAGAGGAAAAACGTCTCATCCTGGATCACCAATTGGAATTTCAAAGCAAGCATTCTACAGTTGACCAAGTACATAGAATAAAGGATTTCATTGAAAGATCTCTTGAAGAAAAAAAAAAGATTTGTTCAAGCGCATTCCTTGATGTCTCTCAAGCCTTTGAGAAGTTCTGGCATGAAGGCTTAAAGTTCAAATTACGACAAGTTCCGCTCGAGTCCTTCTATAATGTTTTGAAGATATATCTCGGAAATGAATATTCAGACTTTAAGGAGTTAAGTGGACCAAGGACGCTTTCTTGTGGTACCGCTGAGGTGTCCTTGGTCCACTTCTGTCTTCTTCTTCTTTCTTTTATCAGCGAGGTTATGATCCGAAAACAAGGGATCAAAACCCTCCCACTTCACCGCATTTCTACTGATCCGCCTGTGGTCCACTTCTGTATCTATTAAATAATCATGATATACCGCAAGTAGATGGCACTATTATTAGCTACATTTGCCGATGACACTGCTATCTTGGCAGTAGACAAACCGGTCGAAGAGACTACTGACAAATTGAGAGAAGCATTAGATAGAGTAAATGAATGGACAAAGATTTGGCGAATCGCACTGAATGAAACCAAATTCGATCATGTAAATTTTACTTATAGAAAAAGTAATAATTAGTCGATTTTTCAAACTCCATTTGCAAGTATCTTGGAATGACGCTGGATGCAAAGCTGAGATAGAGAGAAATGTATTGGTTACTTGGAAAATATTCCAAGCTTAATATGTGCAATACGAGTATGTAGAGACCAAACTGCTTTTATATAAGAAAGTGCTAAGGCCAGTATGGACATATGGTATACAACTCTGGGGCTGTACCAAAATAAGTAATACTAGTATTTTACAAACTTTTAAAAACAAAGTGCTAAGAAGAATTGTTAATGCACCGTGCTATATCAGAAACATCGATATCCACATAGATTTTGGCATTAAAACAATCGAAGACGAAATAAAAAACTAAGTAAATAATATAGTCCTTCAAATTTTGGACGATCGACAGTTACTTCGCCGTCTATAAACAACCAAACCTTTAGACTTAGCGCGACAGCAAGTAACCGCGTCTAAACTGCTAAGCTAGCAGGACGTCTGTCACAAACATGATGTAATGCGCATGCCTTTTTTTTTATAATTTGCACGCACTCAAGGGGTTATGAACACCCTCAACATGTTTACATGCAATGCGGGCGTTGAAAAGGATAGATAGAAGGAGAGAGAACGATTTGGTGTAGTGGCTTTAAAGCTCAGTTGTTTATGTTTCAGAGAAACTCCGGGGATCGCGTCCAGACTACTGGGGAGATTTTTGTCATTTCTTTGTCTTTGCTTCTTATTCACAGTATTTTTTCCCCGATAACCGATGTCATAGGCAAATCTTATCAACAGAGCGAACAATTTTTCAAGCCATATGACCAAACTACTGCCAGTGTTATGCCTTCGCAGTAGTGTTCACACAAGCTTTCACAATTGATCGGACTGACTTTATATATTTCATGAGAAATAAATAAATGCTTGCTGACATCAGGATTTGAACCATGAACCATTAGCGTGGCAATTCACATTACCACTACACCATTGCCTTCTAGCAAATAGTTGCATTACGGCGAAAAGACATTTAGCTTTATAGGTTAGGTTAGGTTGAAGTGGCTGCCAGCAGAGAATCGCCAACACACTTAGACCAAAAATAGGTCCATTGTGATACCACATGGATCATGGGAGAAGTTTTAGCTTTATAAGATGGCTCCAAATCCCAAAGCATTTTAAAGAAGATGTATTTTGTAAAGCGCCTCTGCACTCCTTCAATACGGTCCGAATAGGTCAAATAGTTTGGATACCAAAGAACATCGGTGTGTTCCAGAATTGACCTGACTAGGGCAATAAAAAATGATAAAAAAGTATGAACATCCGAGAAATCTTTCGATTTTCTGAACTAAAGGGTTTTTTTTCAATAGGGACAGGTAGACTATGGCAGTTCATGGCCGCTATGTTGTCCTATCTGTTGTTAATTTTCCTGTTTTTTATGCTACAGACACTAAAGAAATATCCACAAAGGCATGTTACAACGTCGAGCAATACGTGCAAGTGCTAAAACTTTATTATCAAAATGGGTGTTCTGTTGTGGCAACGATACGCGCATTGAGCCCATTTTATGGTCGTCCTTCTAGGTCTACTATTCAACGTTTGGTTGCCAAATTCGAATTGACCGGTTCAGTAAACAGTCAGCCAATACCCGTATGTCAACAAAACGCAAGATCTGCCGAAAACATCGCCGCTGTCCGTGAGAGTGTGCAGGAGAACCCGAGGTAGTCAATTTCGCGCCGCGCACAAGAACTCGGCCTATCGCAGACATAAACTTGGCGAATTTTGCATCGGGGCTTGGGTCTACATCCATACAAAATCCAACTGACCTAAGTGCTGAAGGAAAACGACAATAGATAACGCCGTGTGTTCACTGACTGGGCGCTGGGGCAGTCGGAAGCGGACCCCGATTTCTATGAAAAAAATCATCTTCAGCAACGAGGCCCATTTTTGAATGAATGGGTACATCAATAAGCAAAATTGTTGCATTTGGGACTATGCCAATCCATACAAGGTCCACCAAGTGGCAATGCATCGCCTCAAAGTCACTGTTTGGTGTGGATTGTGGGCCGGCGGCATCACCGGTCCGTACTTTTTCGAAAACGACGATGGCATTGCCATCACCATCAACGGAGAGCGCTACCGATCGATGATAACAAATTCCTTTTGGCCTAAAGTGGATGATATACATATGTAGATGTGAACGACATGTGGTTCCAACAAGACGGCGCTCCGTGTCACACAGCTGATGTCACAATGGACATTCTGTACGAACGATTTGAATGCATGGTTATCTCACGCAGAGGCGATGTTAACTGGCCACCGAGATCGTACGATTTGACCCCGTTAGACTTTTTTTTGTGGGGTTTTTTGAAGTCGTAGGTCTATGCCAATAAACCGCAAATGACCGGCGCCCTTAAGTCAACATACCCAGTGCCATCGCTCATATTCAGGAAGATCTATGGGCAAGAGTCATCGAAAATTGTACCTCTCGGATGCGAAAAGCCGCGGCGGCCATTTGAACGACGTCATCTACCACATAATATGCCTTTCAAACAAAATAAAATTTGTTGATGTCTCGAACACAACTTGTTTTATTCAATTTTACCATCTACCCGTCCTTATTGGAAAACCCTTTATAACGGGTGGGCCATCTAGTGATAAATTTAAATCAAAGGTTATTTGGACACTGACAGCTGTTTCCTGCTCGAAATCTTGACAGAAAGTCAGTATCATACCTCCGCGGAACGAAATGAGTCGCTTTACGCTTGAACAACACTGGGAAATATTGAAAACTTATTTCCAAAGTGAGTGCTGTGTAGCCCAAACAGTGCGCTTTAAAAAAAAAAAAGAAGTTTTGGCCGAAATGAAGCACCCACCGCGCCTGCTGTACGCAAGTTTGTGCAAAAAGTTCGTGAGACTGGTATGCTAGTGGACAACACTTATGGTCCCCGTCGTCGTACGGTGCGCACAGACGAGAACGGCTGCTGTAGCCGAGATTGTGAGACTCAATTCATGAACATCAACTCGTCATCGAACTCAACAGCTCAACATTTCACGCACTAGCCTGAGGAGAATTCTGCACAAAGATCTGGGATTATTCGCTTACAAGGTCCAATTGATTCAGCAATTGAAAGCGTACGACCATCCGCTTCGTTATCGCTTCGCAGTTTGGGCCTTAGAGCATCTTGAATTGGACAATGATTTTGGGTGAAAAATCATCTGATCTGACGAGGCACATTTTCATCTCGGCGGCTACGTTAATAAACAAAATTGCCGCATCTGGGCCTCGGAAAACCCGCACGTTATTGTCGAGAAGCCAATGCATCCACAGAGAGTGACAGTTTGGTGCGGATTGTGGAGTGGTGGCATCATTGGACCATTTTTCTTCGAAAATGAGGCTGGGAACAACGTTTCGGTCAACGGTGGGCGTTACAGAGCCATGTTAAGGACTTTTTTTTTACTGGAATTAAAGACATGGATTTGGACGACCTCTGGTTCATGCAGGATGGCGCGCCATGCCACACAACTCATGCCACAATCGGTCTTTTGCGCACCAAATTCACAAATCGTGTTATCAACCGTCTTGGCGATGTCAATTGGCCGCCTCTGAGCTGCGATTTGACCTCTTTGGACTTTTTTTTGTGGGGAACCGTGAAGGACCGATGTTATGCCAACAATGCGGAAACGATTCAAGCACTTAAGGCCAATATGATCCAAGCAATCCGTGAGCTACAGCCCGAAACCATCAACAAGGTCTTGGAAAATTGGAGTAATAGAATGCGCTACTGCGAGGCCAGCCGAGACAGCACTTGAACGACGTTGTATTCCATAATTAATGGGAATTTAGTTTTGTATCAATGAATACACCGATATCTTTGAATTTGCTAATTACGTATCTTATGCTTAAGCTTATTTTAACGGATCTGTAACTATGTTATCTATTGTTTATATTATTTTCAATTATTGTGAAAAGCTATAAGTGACAGGAGTGTAATGTGTGCCGATTAGGGTTTCCCTATTCCTTATTAAGGCAGACTGTGAACCAAATGTGCAGTGATTTCGACGTAAAAGTTGAAAAAGTATCTGCACTGTCATTTTGTTTATTTTTCCTTAAACCTGAAATAATTCTGGTATGTAAAAAAACACTAACAAAATTTCGTCAAATTCAAACTCGTCCTTAAAAGAGTATCACCCATCCCATAATATTTTTCGAGTTACACCCTTACGTGTGTCTGCAAATGCGTACATTACATGATTTTTGTGTTCTAAAAAAAAAAAAAAAACTAAAATAAAACAGCATGCACTCTCAGCCTTGATGTTACAAACATCTTGAATGCGAATAACTCTGCATTTACGAAAATCCAACATGCACTTGAAGAAAGGACCTCTCTGCTTACTCTGCTCACTCTACGGTTTTTTTTTTGTGATTTTTGAAATTTTTTTCTAGCCGTGCTGTTTTTTTGTGTGCTTTTGCATATGTGTGGATGAGTGTCCCTGCACGTACTTTTCTCAAATTTCATGTTGGGAATTCCTGAATGTCGTTCCTTGTTGTGTTGTCATTCATAATTTACAACTCGGCTACATTTTTCGGTACTAAACACTGATGCTTTTTAACAGCAGGAGTTACTGTGTCTTAAGTTGTGTGTGAGTGACGGGAAGGGTTGATGTTGTTTTTGTTTTCTACTACTACTGCACTTTTCTGCATCCTGCTTGAGTATGAATGTGGTAAAGAGGAATGGGGGAAACGTATTTTTCGTCCTTTTTTTTCCAGATTTTTGTTTTAAAGGATTTCAATGCCGAAAGTCATTTACCTTTTCCTCTAACTCACGAAAAAAGTAGAAAAAAAAAAAAGAAAGGAAAAACTCAGGCAGAGAGAGAAAGAGAAAATGTGTATCCACTTACCCCCATCCACCCTAATGCACGCACGCATATACAATCCGTGTCCCAAATGAGACGCCTTCGCAAAGAAGTGGACTAGAGGACGACGACGATGACGACGACGACTACTGCCAGGAGAATGGCTTCTCATCATCATTTTTGTGTGTGCACATTTTTTCGCAATTTCAAAAACGCAAAACGAAAATGAGGGTTGATATTATGAAGGGACTAAGTAGGAGCCACCACTCCCTCCCCCTCGTACCACTTATTATTTATTCACGTATGTTTTTTTTCCGGCTCCGTGCAATGTGTGGTGGCGGGGGATGTTGTACACATCGTGTGTATATATTTAGTGCAGTTCTGTCATACATAATATCCTGCTGGCTGGCTGCTTTCATTGCATTGTGTACATGTGTACGGTGCACACAATTTGCGATACTTTTTCGTCATTCTGCGATAAATGCAGTAAAAATGCACTTTTTCGGCACGACACGACGACACGGGTTGAGGGGGTCGTTCTGTGTTGGACCTCTCTCCATGGGGTGGTGCATTTTTACACAAAATTCACAAAAAAAAGGAACCCGAGATGGGTATATGTACACTTGTACGCAAATGCAAAAAAAAAAAAAAAACGATCGATACGATGCACTCGTTTCTGTCTGGTGCACAGTAAACTGCCGCTTCATGTTCATTCGATGGTGGTTTTCCATGTATATTTCGACAATGGAGTTATTATTATTTTTTTCATCCCAAAATTTGTATTTTTTTGTTTCGTTTTTGTTGTCCTTGTTGGTTGTTGGCAGTCCTTGGGTATTGAAATAAAGGTGTGATTTTAATACCTCGCGCTCATCGGTATTATCCGACGTTCGCTTTTCACAAGTGAACACTTAACGAAAATATGTACTTTTTGCTTTTAATGTACATAATGTGGGTTCTTGGGGATTTGTTTTTCGGGGCGTGGACGGGGGGTGGGATTGGGGTTATGCTCATTTCCAAAATTATCTCTTCACTTGGGGGATAAATAATTGGTGTGTTCACAGACAAAAAAGAAAATAATAATCGAAAACAGTTTTTTCTTTTTTTTGCAAAGACTGTACCTCTGCACGTGGGGCGTATCTACGTGCATACATGCGGGCACGACGACCACAAAAGTGTATCCAAGTTGAGTAGTGCTCTTGGTAGTGTGAGTTGTCCTTAATTTGGGAGGTGTGGTGGTGGCGTCGATTTGGCTGATTGCCCGCAACCATAGACTGTGTGTTTGTCTTACAAGGTCATTTGAGAAATTGCTAGACTCGGATACGTACTAAGTGCTACTTAGGGTGATGAAGTCGGCTGAGGATTTATTTGTGGATGTGCTGTTTCGGAAATGCTTAGAAATGGATAGAAAATCTTGGCAATGAATCTGTTGATGCAGCATAGACAGGCGAAAAGTTAAGCAATAAACAATAATGAACGCAGGATAGAAAAGGTAAAGTGTTAAACCATTTTCTATGAAAGGTCTATATACATTCATTTTCAACGACCCGCTAATCCTCCATTGGCGGTAGAATGCTCAGGTGGACTCTCCATCCTTATCGATCCTTCGCCATTGACTCCAACTCTTCAGGAGGAATACCTAGACGGCTTCTGAAGAAATGTCGGACTTGATCCAACCATCCATTTCTAGGCCTACTGAGATCTAGTTTACCTGATAGCACGGCAATCATGAAACGTCTTGAAAGTCGGTTTGGAAACATACGCACTACGAGTCCAATGTCCATACCATCGCAGCATAGGTCGTTATGTTCGGAGAAGTAGCTGCTCAACATTGAGTGCTTCGCGTACTCTCGTCTTGCACACTCAATCCCTACGATCCCCAATGAGTTCGGACAACACCCCATGCAGTTAGTCTTCACCTAAGACCACCAGAATTTCAAGCATTACTCTAAAATTAATATCTCTCTCTGTTTTCTCTTCATTTTCGATTTACGTCGCGTCGTGCAATTGCAATGACTTAAATTGTTAAACGCAAGTTGATGTTTAAAAAAAACAGTAGAAACAAGTGAATGGACTTTGATAAAAAATAAATTCTTCATAGGTATTGCATGTACTACAAAACTTGCACATTTAGTGAAAAGTTCATCAATAACCAACTGCGATGGAACGATCACATATTCGAAGTCGCCAAAAATGCTGAAGAACCTAGACGGTAACCTTCCGACTCCATATTCTGATTCCGCGGGAATATGGAGTCGGACTACTGCTAACAAAAACAGCACGCAAGGGCCTAATTTCCTGGCAGCCTCATGGTGATAGGATTTTGACGGCCAGATTCCGGACTAGAGTACGACGCGTCACCATCATACAGTGTTACGCCCCAACGAATAGTTCGTCTGAGGACGAAAAGGAGAGCTTCTACAATCTCTTAAGTGCCGTCTTCAACACAACACCAAATGGAGACATTGTCATAGTGATAGGGGATTTAAATGCCGAGGTAGGCAACGACAACGAAGGGCTCAAACATGTAATCGGGAAGCATGGACTAGGCAACCGCAATGACAACGGCGAAAGGTTTGTGGATTTCTGCAATGCCAACCGCCTTGTGATAGATGGCACCATGTTTGAGCACAAGAACTGCCACAAAGTCAGCTGGGTTTCCAACGACAGACAAGCAACCTCCAACCAAATTGACCATTTTGCCATCAGCCGCCGCTTTAGAAGTAGTCTCCTGGACGTCCGAAACAGGCGAGGGGCAGATGTGGGGATAGTACGTGATCACCATCTTATGATAGCTACTCTCCCACTACGCACTGCTGCAGTTCGAAGATCCCACGAGAACACAAGAATGCACAGGTTCAACATCGATAGACTTAATGATCCCTCAGTGCGCCAATAATTAAGGGAGCACTTTTCGCAAGGTGTGGAAGCAATCAGCAGCTCAATGCCCGCAACCATCCAAGACCATTGGTGTCTGTGAAAAATGTTTTTAGATCTAGTGGTGAAAGAATTGTCGGCCGATCTAAGGGAAGACATAGGGCGTGGCTTTCCGAGGATACCTGGAGACGGATTGACGAACGAAAACAGCTGAAAGCTCGCGTTGCAGCTACCCCAGCAGCAGGGAGAAGCGAGCTAGAGTCTCTATATCGCATGAAGACGAGAGAAGTTCAGCGTAGCGTGCGACATGACAAGCGCAACAACATCAACGCGCTGGCTACAGAAGCAGAAGAAGCTGCACGGAGGTGCAACAGCAGGACCGCCTACAGAATCACAAAAGAGCTGACAGGTGGTCGCAGCTCCAGCCAACATCCAGTGAAAAGCCTAGACGGTTCCTTGCTCATTTCGGATGAGGACCAGCTCAAGAGATCGAAAGAGTATTTTGCTACGGTTTTGAACTGTGTATTCGCTAGCGATATGCTCCCAAATCAGACTAAGATGCCCGAGGTGAGAAGTTCCCGAATACGCACCACGACTCCCAGTAAAGATGAGATCATTACCGCAATCAATGCACTCAAAACCAACAAGGTGGTAGGTATTGATGATATTCTAGCAGAGCTCTTACGAGCAGCACCCACAACATCGGCTGACCCTCTTGCTTCCACTTATAGAGAGAGCTTGGGAAGCTGAGAGGTTTCCTAACGAGTGGAAAAAGGAAATGATCGTCAAGCTTCCTAAGAAAGGAAATTTAATGGAGTGCGGAAACTGGAGGGGTATCTGCATGCTGCCTGCTGTAGCTAAATTAATAGCTAAAATCATCCTGGAGCGAATCAAACAGCATCTCGAAGACACACTCGATGACGAACAAGCAGGTTTCCGCTCTGAATCCTCCTGTGCCGACCACGTCAACACCCTGCGGATTATCATCAAACAGTGTGTTGAATATCGATCGCCACTGCACCTGTTGTTCATCGATTTTGAGAAGGCGTTCGATAGTGTCAACAGAGAGTTTATTTGGCGTGCCTTGCCCTGCACATGGGAAGGTTGTCTGAGGAGTTTGGGATCCAAAGTGGGGTAAGACAAGGCTGTATTCTTTCACCAATATTATTCCTATTGGTGATTAGCGATGTGCTTCATGCAGCTTTATCGACGGGAAACGGAGGAATTCGATGGACTCTTACATCTCAACTGAAACATCTTGACTACGCTGATGATGTATGCTTACTCGCCCACAGAATTATGGACCTCCACCAAATGACAGCAGATGTGGAGAGGGAGGCAGGTGTCGTCTGGCTGAAAATTAATACGGCAAGAACTAAAATTATCAGCCTTGGAACTAACTCATCGGCTCAAATATGCATTGCTGCTGCGTTCTTCTAGCCGTAGCCAAAATAATAGCTAGACTAATTCTAGAACGAATTAAAGAACATTTAGATTCAACTCTCGATGTCGAACAGGTATGCTTTCGTGCTGGATCCTCCTGCATCGAGCACATAAACACCTTACGGATGATAATCGAACAATGCGTTGAGTATAGGTCTCCGCTACATTTATTGTTTATCGACTTCGAGGAGGCTTTCGACAGATTGAATCGAGATGGTATTTGGTTGGCCTTGCGCAGGAGAGTCATCGCAGAAAAACTTATAGCTATTATCAAGGCTACATACGAGGGCGGTCACGTGTCACGTCGTGCATAACGGTAAGGTGTCGTAGGATTTTGAAATCCAAAGTGGAGTACGTCAAGGGTGCCATCTGTCCCCACCATTATTCTTGGTGGTTATCAGTGATGAACAGCATTGTCAGAAGGTAACTATGGAATTCGCTGGACTATGACATCTTACCTTAAACACCTAGATTACGCTGACGATGTTTGTCTACTTTCACATCGGGTAGTGGACCTTCATCTGATGGCCCACAATCTAGAAGCTGAGGCAAACAAAGTGGGGCCAAAAATGAATACAGCCAAAACAAAAGCTCTGAGCACTTCTAGTACCCGCGCTCAACGTAACATTGCCGGACAGGAAGTCGAGAAAGTTGATAACTTTCTTTATTTAGGAAGTGTTGTCTCGTCTAATCGTTGTGGCACCGAACTGGATGTGTGCAGGAGAATCGGGAAGGCTAAAGCTGCGTTCGGAATGCTATCAAAAATCTGGAGAAGCAATTTTATCAGCTTAAGAACTAAGCTGCGACTGTTCTACTCCAACGTAGAATCAGTGCTGCTTTATGGGTGCAGTACTTGGAAGGGGAACACCATTAACACACGCAAGCTGCAAGACTTTATAAACAAATGCTTAAGAATCATCATGGATTTTTTGCCGAATCGCATCTCCAACGAACAAATTTATCTGAGAACGGCCCAAGAACCTATAAGCATTACTATACGAAGAAGAAAGTGGCAATGGATTGGATACACCCTACCGCGCGAAGGCAACTCCATTGCGAAATACGCTATGCAGTGGAATCCGCCCACCCTGGCAGGTAGAATAGCGGGGCGCCCTAGGCAAACGTGGCGCAGAACAGTTGAGGAGGAATCGAGCTCTTTAGGAATGAGTTGGAGGCAGCTCAAACGCGTTGCAGATTTTCGAACAAGATGGCGCACAGGCGTGGTTGACGCCCTATACCCGCCGAGGGGTTAAGGGATCTAAGTAAAAGTAAGCAAGTAAGTAAAAATGCTGCAAAATGTCTAGGATTCCTTAAGCTGTACACAAAATATTCTACCCCGTCTGATCTGGCCTTAATCTACAAGACAATCCGCCCAGAGCTGAAATATAACGTTCCCATCTGGTCTGGTGCATCCAAGACCGTTCTACACATCCTAGATATGGTACAGAATCGTGCGTTCAAACTTATAGGTGACAGATGCATTATAAACTCCATAGTTTCACTTGATCATCGTAGAAATCTCTTCTATTGCCTTTCCTTATTTTATAGCTAATTACTTTCAGCGCGTCATGCTTCGAATGCACATCAGTTCACCCTCAAGCCTAACTTCGGACGTACTTTCAAATACAGGGATTCATTCATAAACCAAACAACTCATTTGTGGAATGATCGACCAGGCTCTGTATTTCCTTATCATTACAACCCTCAAACTTTTAAGGCCAACCCAAACCGGTATCTCCTCCGTTCCTCTCCCTCCACTTCTCATCTATCCGTGCCCTGAGCATCAGTATAAGGGCATTAATAATCCCTTTGGGGAGCGCAAATTATAAAAAAAAAATACTATATACTGTTTTATAGATACTACTTATAGAATACTAGTTGTATGCATTACTTGCTTCAATTATTGAAATCTATCGATTAAATTTGATGCACTTCATGGGTTTTCTTTTTTTTTTTTTCTTTTTTAAACGACCTCGACCAAGTGTGTATTCAATATTCAATGTGTGATGCGAATGCAGCCAAATAAAATCCTTATGCAGTTTTTTCTTTATTTTTTCTTTTTCTTATTTTCATTCATTTCTTTATGATCGACCAAGATGAAGATTCAGCAAAAGGTGTGGGGAGCAAAACGTAAAAGCTATAAAGGCTGTTTGACGCTGATGATGATGGTGTGAAGGAAGGGGTGTTGAAAAGCAGCAGCACCAGCATTGTGCCTCCTCCTTGCACTAGTGGTATGCACTTGTGTTGGGCTCTCAGACAGCCGTATATGTGCGTGTGCATGTAAATTAAGCCACTTTAAAAATCCTCTTCAGAATGTGAAAAGAGAGAAAAACGTATGTTATGTAGACGACGAGAAGAGACAATGTTTTTTACTTTTTTATGTTTTTTTATAAAAAACATTCGCTGATTTGAGGTGATACGCTGAATACAGCAGAAGCAGCAACAGCAGCAGAAAATTGAAGCATCACACAGTACTGTATTCAGCAAAATGCAACAGAGGCACAGGAGACGAAAATAACGACCAAGAGTGCATTTGCGAAGAGAGTCCTTTCTAGTTTTTTTTTTATGTTTGTATTTTGCTTTCTACGCGATTTTAAGGAGACATGATATCATTAATGTCCTAACTGAGTGAGGGGTTTTTTCTTTTTTTTTATATCCTGTGTGAATTGCAAAAACAAAATTATGATCAAATAAGGCTAGGAGTCCTATTACATCAGTGGCTGGAGTGCTCGTCGTTAACCAGGTTTTCGATAAAAAAAAATGTCCGTGCCGACAAAAGGAGAGGGCGTAGTTTTAGCAACTTATTTGTAAGAAGTATCATGCAAATATTTACTTAATGTGGTTACTTAGACATTTTAATTTTATTCAGATATATAACATCCTGAGAAGCACGGTGCAGCTAGCCTTATTTAACCCAAAAGTCCAAATAATGAGAGGAACAGATCTTTGGATTCGAGATATGGTGAAAAAGCTTAGTTAACTAAAAAAAAAGTAAAGTTAGGTAGATAGATGGGTGCCTTGTAACGAAGTCACTGCTAACTTAGACCTACAAAGGACAATTGTGCCCGCTTTATTTTTACCCTGGGAACCTCCAAAGACAAAGTGCTAGATTTAGACCCATATATGAGTAGATAAGGATATGAACATCAGAGGGTCTGTCAACTCGAAAAGGCTTTAGAACCATCTAAATAGGGATATGAATCTCAGGAGGTCTTTCAGCTCAATGTGACGTATGTCCTCCAACTCATTGAAGAAGTAACTACCAAGAGTCCACATTCATCTGTCGGCGAAGGCAGGGAGTTCGCAGCAGGTGTCGGGCATACTAAATTTCTTCCTCATCCCCCCTGCAGAAGTCGCTGTGAAGTACGCCGATGAGCTACGATAAGATAGAATAAAAAAAGGTTACGCGGAGCCTTCTACCAAGCATGCTAATGGAAGACGAGAGCTGCTCCAGAGCTTCTTCTTCTTCTTCTTCTTCCTTTTATCAGCGAGGTTATGATCCGAAAAAAAGGGATCACAACCCTCCCACTTCACCGCATTTCTACTGATCCGCCTGTGGGGTTCATCAGAGCTCTACGAGCAAAAGAGACGGGCAAAATAGCGGCTTCTCCAAAAGAAGAAGAAAGGGCTTGAGAAGCGCGGGATCGAGGATATTAAGAGCGTATACTCTAGGAATAATGTATGAACGTTTTACAAAAAGTTAAAAAAAAGATGTCAAAGAAATACGACCCGTACAGAAAGCTGTAGAGATGAAGAAGGAAACTTCGTAGTAGAATCACAGCCAGTGCTGAGAATATAGAAAAACTACTTCTGCATACTGTATTACGGCGACAAAGATCAACATCCCACTGTCAGGCAAAATAAGTCAATCAACATAGATGATGATAGTCAAAATTTTCGTCCACCTGACCAAAGTGAAGTGAGGATGATTTCCAAACTGAAATCCAACAAGGCTGCTGGACCAACTCATCTCTAAAATTTGGCCAGCCTGATGAATGGAATCTCACCATCGTTTGCCCGATCGACAAAAAAGAAGATCCCTTCAACTGAGGCACTTATAGAGGCATTTGCCTCCTCAACATTGCATACAAGATCTTCTCTGTGATACTGTGCGGTTTCAGGCAAGAAAACTTCACTATCGATCAAATCTTTACTCTTCGGCAGATCCTGGAGAAAACTCTAGAAGTCCAAACCGATACTCATCATCTCTTTATCGACTTCAAGACCGCCTTTGACAGCATCTATGGCTAGGTTAGGGTAGGTTGAAGTGGCTGCCAGCTGAGAAACGCCAACACACTTAGACCAATAATAGGTCCATTGTGATACCACATGGATCATGGGAGAAATTTCCTCCTACCTACTCTTTAAGCCATTTTGAGCTTCTTATGAAGCGTGGGAGGCTCTTGATATCTTTATTTTTCAGGTCGCCTATGTCGTTGTAAAAAGGGGCTCCTAGGTGAAGCTTCCTTCTATGGGAGAGAGCTGGGCAGGAACAAAGAAGGTTAGGAATAGTTTCCTCCTCTTCCTCATCCATGCAGCTTCTACAAAAGTCGTTCGCAAAAACGCCTAGCCTTGTGGCATGCTTGCCTATTAGACAGTGTCCAGTGATGAGTACTATTATAGCGCCGATATGCAATCTGTTGAGAGAAATCAAAAACTTAGAACGTTTTAGATCTAGCTTCGGCCAAATTTGTTTTGTCGCTAGACATGTGGATCCACTTGTCCACCTAAGGCTCGTACTCTCGATAGCATCCAGCTTAAATTTAAGTTTGCAAGTAGCGATTGGTATACCTAAGGAGCCTTTGTCCGGCAGGATGGGTATAGTTGTTCCTATTCTGGCGAGGTCATCGGCCTTATAATTCCCTGGAATGTCCCTATGCCCCGGCACCCAACACAGGTGAATATTGAACTGCTCAGCCATCTCCACGAGAGACGAGCGGCAGTCTAGAGCTACTAAGGAATTTATAAAGGTCGATTCCAAGGATTTGATTGCTTCTTGGCTGTCTGAAAAGATGTGGATATTTTTAGCAGATATCATGTTTTTCTTAAGCCAAGATAAGACTTCTTTGATCGCCAAAATTTCCGCCTGGAACACGCTACAATGATTTGGAAGACGGAAGGAGAGCTTAAGATTAAGCCTGTCAGAGAAAACACTTCCACCAATTCCATCCTTAGATTTTGAGCCATCAGTGTAGAAGTGGATTTACCCATCTTCTAAGAATGTGTCATCATTCCAGAGTGATCTGGAAAAGCATTTATAAATAAATAAAATAAATATTGGGCGCAACATCTCTTTAAAGTGCCAGGGCCTAGCTTCTCGCAACCACTCATGTTGTGTGCGTTATATTTTTCACGCGAATGGAAGGGACCTACAGTTTAATGCCGAATTCGAACGGCGATTTGAGAAGCTTTTTCGTGACAACAATTCTCTCGGATATTTGTCAGACGATCACGAGAGGTGGGACCGTGAAAAAACTTTTTGGTGTTTTCTGGGATTCGAACTTGGAACCTCATGCGCAGTGATCCGACACACTAACTACTTACGCCATGGCGCCCACAGCATCTATAGAGAAGAGCTATATAGAGCCATGGTTAGTTTTGACATCCCTGCCAAACTTGTCCGTCTCTACAGGATGACGATGGAGAACACTCCCTGCTCCATTAAGGTCGGTAATGACCTCATCGAGACCTTTGATGTAAAAAAAAACGTGTTAGACAAGGTGACCTTCTTTAATATTGTACTTGAACGGATTGTGCCGAACTCACAAACAACATCAGAGGCACAATCTATGAAATGTCTGTATCTACAACTGCTTGCATACGCCGACGTTATTGACATAGTTGGAAGACCTCAGTGGAGTGTCACCGGCACTATTGCAAGCAAAAGTGGCCGAAAATGGGTTTAGCCGAATTGAACAGAACGCCACAGTGGGCAGTTATAATTTCGGGTTAGTAAGAGACATTGTCTATCTCGGCTCTGCTATATTTCTGAAGACAATATCAGCGCAGAAATCAAGCGAAATCTTGCCAATCGCTGTTTTTTTGGGCTGATAAGACAATTCATGTAAGACCCTGATCATCCCAATCATACTTTACGGCGCTGAAACATGGACCTTATTGAAATCGGATGAAGCAATTCATAGTTGCTTTTAGGGAAGAATTCTTCCGGCCCGAAGAATCCTCGAATCTAACCAAGAAAAACGACGCAGTAGAAGGCCTCCTCGCCTTAGGTGGCATGCATAAGTTTAAGGGGAACTCAACCAACTTGGCGTGGGCAACTGCAGGCAATTAGCTAAAGAGCAAGCTAAATGGAGAGGCTTGTCATACTAGAAGGCATTACAAGCTCATTTTCCATCATGAAAATGCGAGGCCCTATGTTGCAAAACCAGTGAAGGAAACTTTGCAAGAATTTGTGGGTGAGAAACATACAAACTTTTTTTTATTTAGAAGCACTCCTATATATTTGGCTTCATTAGAAATACGGGTACTGACGGCTTTTCAAAATTTCCATCATGTAAAGAACAACCTTTAAGAGGTTGGCCGAAACCCCATTCTTAGTACCACAAACGACAACATCATCCGCATAAGCCTGTGAGTTGCGGTTTCCGAGTTTATGCCAAAATCACTCCGCTTCTGTGAGATATGGAATAATGACGGACGACTGCTTAATCCAAAGGGAATCGTGTGGTATACCGATGGCTCAAAAAACCGCTTCGAAAAAGACCCAGTGCGTCATTGAGACTTGCGCTAGTATAAACCTTCACTCAGGCATAAAAGGTGCCACCATCTATATACTCACCGACAGCTAAGCGGCGCGGCGCTCAAAGCGCTTGATCCCAATTGATCTGTTGAAAATTAGTTTTAACCTGCTTCGACGGTTTACAAAACTTGGCCCAACACAATAAAGCAAAATTTTGGTGGGTACCGTGCCATGTAGGTGTTGACGGCAGTGAAACTGCTAATTTGCTAGCCAGAAAATACTTCTCTGAGTTGTTCATTGGACCAGAACCCTTTTACGGAAAATCTGATTCTGAAGAAGAACCCCACAGGCGGATCAGTAGAAATGCGGTGAAGTGGGAGGGTTATGATCCCTTGATTTCGGATCATAACTTCGCAGAAATAGGAAGAAGAATCTGATTCTGTTTTAAAATACACCCTAAACAATTGGGATAAAAACATGTGCATTTCCCACTGGAATAACACTCAATGTCTTAGGCAATTTAAAAGAGCTGCCCGACCCCTCTAAAAAGGCAGTAAATATCCTCTGTAGTATACAGAAGTGTATTAAAGAACGAAAAGTCATCATTTGCACACGCAGCATTACCATCAGAGGTGTATAACCTACAAGCAAATGCACGACGTAGATCTATTAGCACAGGAGCACATAAGGCTAACTGGAAGAAGTCACAACCAATAAAATCTTGCTCAGGTTGTGGCATTAATCACAAGAGGGAAAATTGCAAATTCCGGCAAGCAGTGTGTTACAAATGTAATCGCGGTGGACACATTTCAGCTGTATGTATGAGCATGGCAACAAAGGGGAACAACGGGAAATCAACAGTGAACAATAGATCGCGCTCTCGCAATAGATTTACGGGTAACTCAGCACAGAGAGTAGAAAGCATTGATACGATTAGCAGTATACCGATGTCTAATACTGCGATTGGGCATGTCAATGTCGTAGGTATTGAAGACAAGTGCAGAGCAGTTACTCCACATGTGGTTAATGAATTGCATATGCAACCACACCGAGAAGGCAATAAGATAATGGTTCAAATAAAAGTGAATAATCGTTCAATTAAATTTCAGGTAGACACTGGAGCGTCATGTTCTATGATCGGTTTGGACGAATACGAAAAGTTACACTGCAAACAAATTGCATCCGCAGATCTTGTTCTAAAGGCTTATGGTGATGTTGTCGTACCGGTGTTGGGAAAGGCGTATGTCAAGGTGGAGTTTTGTGGAGTGCAAAAGGTGTTACCGCTTATTATAACAAAGGTGAGAGCTGCAAATAATATCCTTGGTATTGATTGGCTGGACACACTTGGACTGAGCATAAAACAGGAGGGGGTTAATTTAGTAGCAACTGAGGTGACAGAGAGAAGAGTAAATGATCTTTGTAGTGAGTTTAGCTCCATATTTGAGAAGGCTATAGGGTGCTGTATACCATATAAAGCACACCTCCATTTAAAATCGGACGCACACCCCAAATTTTTCAGAGCCAGGCCAATCCCATACTCACAAAGTGAAGCATTTAAGCAGGAAGCTGAGCGACTCGTAACAGCAAGCATTTGGAAACCGATCAAATTTAGCGACTGGGCAGCCCCAGTTGTCGTTGTCCCAAAACGTGATGGCCGTGTAAGAATCTGTGGCGACTTTAAGGCAGTAAATTCGCAACTCAACGTGGACCAGTACCCAATACCTAGAGTGGAAGAACTGATACACAAATTACGAGGCGGGCGATATTTTTCTAAGATTGACCTTTCTGATGCTTATTTGCAGGTTGAACTCGACGAAGAGTCGAAGAGAATCATGGTCGTCAATACCCCACAGGGACTCTATCAATATCAACGCTTGCCGTTTGGAGTTGCCAGCGCACCTGCTATTTTCCAGCGGTTGTTAGAACAGGTAATTGCTGATATTCCTAATTGTGTTAACTACCTGGATGATATCGTAGTGACAGGCGCCACTATCGAGGACCATCTAAATTCTCTGAGAGAAGTTTTCCGAAGGCTTCTGGCAAATGGCTTAGTGTGTAATAGAGGTAAATGCTACTTTCTCCAACCTCGAATAAATTATTTAGGACATTCCATTAGTTCATCTGGTATAAGTCCATCTGAAGCAAATGTTAGTGCTATTAAACAGCTACCGAGACCCTCCAACATAAAGGAATTGCAGGCTTTCCTTGGGAAAATTAATTATTACAACAAATTTATAAATAATTTATCGCAAACAGCTGCACCGCTGAATCGACTCCGTCAACAAAATGTGCCGTATGTATGGGGGGATAAACAAGAACATGCTTTCCAAACTTTAAAGACCCAGTTAGTAGACGCAACACTACTATCATATTTTAATGATGATTTACCCATCGTCCTTGCCACAGACGCCTCTTCCCATGGCATTGGAGCCGTAATTTCACATATACATCTTGATGGTTCTGAGATTCCGATAGCTCATGCTTCAAAGACATTAAACGTCCATCAGAAACGTTATAGCCAAATAGAGAAAGAGGCCCTCGCTATTATTTATGGCATTCAAAAATTTAACCAATACCTATACGGTCGTCGATTTATTTTGTATACAGACCACAAGCCTTTGGTTGCAATATTTAATCCCAACAAAAACCTACCGGTACTAGCAGCACAGCGCCTGCAACGTTGGGCACTATTCCTAATGGGTTATCGTTTTAGTATTCGCTACAAGCCAACAGATCAGCACGGAAACGCCGATGCCTTGTCGCGTTTGCCAATGGGGCCAGATGATCAATTCGATTGTAGTGAACATTCATGCTTGCAAATTAATTTCCAACAAGAATTAGATGAATTTCCAATAGATGCTGATCGAATTGCCCACTATACAATCTTAGATCACACACTAAAAAAGGTTATAAGTTTTGTCCGCAACGGCTGGCCGGAGAAACTCAGTGTTGAAGAGCAGTATCTGAAACCATACTTTGACCGTCGATTCTCATTAAGCTTAGAAAATAGTGTACTCCTTCTTCAAACAGAATCTGCTAGAGTTGTCATCCCTTCAGCATTGCAGGCCAAAGTGATGGACTTACTGCATAGTGGCCACTGGGGTATTAATCGGATGAAACAGCTCTCCAGGAGATATTGCTGGTGGCCCACATTAGATAAGAGTATTACTGAAAGAGCCGCAACATGTAAACAATGTCAGCAGTTAAGCAGCAGTCCCTGTAAAGAGTTTTCAGCTTGGCCTACACCTACACACGCAGGTCCATTTTTGGGAGAGATGTGGATGATATGTGTCGATGCGTATTCCAAGTTTCCGTTTATAGTCAAAATGAGCTCCATCACATCAAAAGCCACCATAGCTGCTCTTCAAGGCATATTTACTCTCGAAGGACTCCCCGAGACGATTGTCACCGATAATGGGCGACAGTTCATATCCACCGAATTTACCGGATTTTGTAAACAAAATGGAATTAATCATTTGACTTCTGCCCCTTTCACCCTGCTTCCAACGGGGAAGCAGAACGTTTAAAACAGCTTTAAAGAAAGCTATTGCTGGAGGAGAAAACAGAGACTTCGCCTTGCTGAACCTTCTCAGCACTTTCCGATCTACTCGCAACGCGTCTTCTGGAAAATCTCCAGCGGAAATTCTGCACGGGCGACAGCCAAGGTTCCTCTTTCATTGATGTTCCCACGAATTCAGAAGAAAAATCTTGGAACAGCAGGCCGCTTCAATAAGGATCAATTGGTATTTGCCAAAAACTATTCACGTGGCCCAGGGTGGGTTCCAGGAGTAATTTTAAAGAAAATGGGACGTATGATGTATCTAGTGTCAACACCTTTTGGAACTTGGCGACGACACCAAAATCAACTAAGAACACGCAAAGAATGTCATACCAGTACTGAAGAGTCTTCAACCGATGATAGTTTCATCCAAATCGCATTGGATCAGGCAAGTATCCGATCAAGTAATACTAACAGTTCTCCACATATTTCTAGACCATTGGGAACTCCGCAAGAGAGCACCCCCGAGAGTCCGTTAGTCAAGTCCGAACCGTCTGCTAGCACGCCCACACTCAGACGTTCCACCAGGACAAGAAATCCAGTTGTTCGGTTCCAGCTATCTCATTAGTTTCTTAATTGGTTGGGGAGGAAATGTAGTATACAGTATTAGAGAGGACACACTCTCCGAATCTCCCTACTGTACAACTGGACCGCGACCGTTGTCGTTCGATGAAAATTCGGACAGCAGACAGCAGTCGTTCAGCGAAGCTTGCCCTTCACACATCAATTAATATTCTTAATCATATTCTTATTGTCATACTTAAATGAATTACAAATATATTATGTATAACTAGTAAAGTTGTCCGCGCTTTTAATTACTACATCCTCAAATACAACAGAAACGGTATAAGAAGGTTTGTAAGCTTCTTTACCGGTCATCGTCCTTTCTACTGAAAACGTTAGAAAGGTTGATTGATATCCACCTTCGACAGAGCATTATCCCGACTTTGCTCTTAGCGTCCCAACATGCGTACTGAACGATAGAGATTGGCTTATACTCACATCATTAAAAAAAATCTCTGAGCATTAAGGAATACAGAATGATAGCTTTCCTTGACATTGAAGGAGATCTGTATCCACAACTAAAGTTCTGTTTACTAATAGTACCTTAACCCACAGCACTAATGTCTTGCCTAGTGGTGATAGCAACACCCACTTTCTAATACTAAAAATAGTATTTCTAGCAAAAATATTTTTAAATTCGAGAAAATATCTTCAAGTATTTATTTGTGATTTACAACATACAACAATAACAACAACTTACCGGTGCACATGTCTCGCATCTCCGCCGATTGAGGAATTTGGTGATGGTTTTGAACTAAGATCTAATGGCTGTTCACCCGTCAAATCGCTGGGACTGGGGGAACCCTTGAGTGAGGGACTTATAGCGGCGGCCGATGTCTCTGAGGTAGTTGGTGTGGCCGAGTTCACTTGCTGAGTTAAATTGAACAATATGCCTGTAAAAAAATTGATTATTTAATTAGTGATTTATTATAGAAAAAAATAAGAGCAAGACAAAGTTAACTGGAAAATACTAAGTCACTGCGATGGATGCACTACAGAGGCTTTAACTCATCATTCAAAAAGAGGAGCAGAGAAAATAATATGAAGGTTGAGTGTGAGAAAGGACACCTCTTTGGGAGGAATGTACACATACTGTTCACTGAAAGCACTTCCAATGTTAGTAGTTTTCTAATCTAAAAATTTCGAAAACACCCTAGCTACCAACCCATGATTTTGCTATATCTTTCGTAATCTAGCCCTTTTACTTCAATACTTTGTATATAAGCTGTTTCAGAAAGGTTGACCTGGCTTTGCGCAAAAGTCAAGCAAAAAATGAATAGCAAGCTTTCTTCTGGTTCCTTACTGCTGATTTGGCGATCTTCTTCCGGCCCTATCTTCATCAAATCTGTACCTATTTTAATCACTACTGTTTGGTCAACACGCAATTATTTGGTGGTTAAAATCTTGGAACTAGTTCAAAACACTGGGTTTGTAGTTTCCGCATTTTGCACAATAACACCGATTTTTGTTGTTGTTGTTGTAGCAACTATGTTGATCCGTATGGTTCAAACGTTAAGGTGGTGTAGGTGGGTTGTCATCAGTGTGGTCGAGGCCCAGGAAAGTGGCAGCTTCGACTGGGTGAGTCCATAAAGATCTTGGTGTAAGTGTTGTGGGATGCGACGGACAGCTGAACAAATGGGCGGTGTTATGTGGTGACGAGCCACAGTCTGGGCATTGATCAGTGATACTGTCGCGTAAGCGGTGCATATAATTGTTCAGCATGGAGCTCCAGCCGGATCGCAGTTGGGCAAGTGTGGATCTGGTGCGTCTAGGAAGATGATCTTCACTATGATGTATCGGTGGAGGACGGCCGCCTAGCACAATGTTAGTCTGGCGGTTATCAAGCGCAGTTTGGACAGCGTGTTGGTGAACAGAGTTCAAAGCCAGCTTGTGAAACGCTGGGACAAGTGGTGTATGAGTTATAAACCTATTAACCTCTTCACGGTATGAACGGATGTCAGATCAAATATGCCTCGGAGGTGTAGGGAGGCTGAGTATATCTCGGTTCGGGTGATCGGGACGATTGCAAGCCAGTAAGAACTGTTTCGATAGAAGTTCGTTATGCTCTTTGACTTTGAGCAACTTTGTTTCCTGATGTAGGTGATCTTCATGGGACATGCGGTGACAGCCTGTGATAATGCGTAGAGCAGCATTCTGGCTTGTTTGGAGCTTATGCCATTGAGTATCACTGAGGCGTGGGGTCCAGATTGGTGCCGCATAGTTGAGAACCGATCTTCCGATTGCTTGTTATGTGGTGAAGAGAGTTTCTTTGTCTTTCCCCCATGTGCTACCGGCCAGAGATTTTAAGACCTTATTCCTGGACATGACTCGTTCACTGACATTTCTAGAATGACTAGAGAAAGTCAGTAGGTTGTCAAATGTGACTCCCAGAATCTTTGGGTGGTTTGTTGTCGGGATCGCCCTGCCATGTATCTCAATGTCGAGTGGTAGGTTTACCTCTTTGGTCCAGGTGGTGAATAGGGTGGATGAGGATTTTTCTGGGGACAGCTTGAGATTGCGACTGGCGAAGAAGTCTTCCAATTCATTAAGGTAGGCTTTGATGTTACGGCAGATTGAGCGGATGTCCATTCCTGAGGCGAGAATGGTGCAGTCGTCGGCATACGATACCAGTTTGACTCCGGATGGTGGTGTAGGGAGTTTCGCCAGGTAGTAGTTAAAAGGGATCGGGGAAAAGACTCCTCCTTGAGGAACCCCTTGCTTGACCTTCCTCAATTTACAGTTGCGGAATTCAACGAAGGACTGTCGGCCATTTAGGTAATTGGCAAGCCATCGTTTAGTGGGGTTTAAGAGTTGTGAGTGTAGGATGTCTTGAAGTAGGATTCCTAGGTCGACAGTATCTGCCTTTGATAAATCAAGTGCAACTAGAACAGTGCGATCGCATGTTGTTGGTTAAGACCTTGTGTGATGTGTGTCGTGATCTCAGAAAGGGCTGTTGTAGTACTTCGCAATTTGCGGAAGCCGTGTCGGTGGTCGGCTAGCTGAAATTCAGAATGAAGCTTGGGTAGTATCAAAGCTTCGAGTATTTTCGCAACTGGAGAGAGAAGAGATATCGGATGATATGAAGTACCTTGGTCTGCTGGCTTGCCTGGTTTAAGAATCGGTATGATTCTGCCCACCTTCCAGGGGTCAGGAATATCCAATGATTTAAGCGAAAGATTGAGCAGCTGGGTAAGGTAAGAGATTCCTATAGGCCCCAGGTGCTTGAGTATAATCATTGAGATTCCGTCCGGTCCCATGGCTTTAGAGGGTTTAGCTTTGCGGATGGCAGATTCGACTTCGGACGGTAGTAAAGAGCAGGGAGTAGTGTCTGGAGTAAGGCGGTGAAGTTTCCTGAGGATGGCACGTTTAATCTTGCTGCAGTTTGTCGGGTGTTCGATGAATTGGCGACAGAAGGATGAGGAACATTTCCTGGGATCATCAAACTGTGAGGCGTTGAAGGAGATGGTTGTAAGGTCCGTACGTTTGGTGGAATAGGAAAGCTCCTTGATAGTAGCTCATAGCTTCTTGGAGCCTTAATCGCAGGTCTGCAGGTATTCCAGCCATTTAGTCCGTCGATGTTGGTTGACTAGGTGGTAAATCTCCTGGTTGAGATGATCAATTCTGGGGTTGTCAGGATTTGTTCGACGTAACAGGTCGCGTTCGTTGGCGAGCTGGGCGGCTTCGGCTGGAAAGTTAGCTCTAAGGTTAGGGATTCTGCCTGCAGGAATGAAACGGGCAGCTCCTTTGCTTAGGATCCGTCGAAAGAGTTTTTCCCCTGAGTGTACATTAGGGGGAGACAGGAGTTGTTCCAGTTTTCGATCAACGAGCCGTTCAAAGCCTGACCAATCAGCCTTAGCGTAGTTGATAAACGTGCGGTTGTCAGCCGATATAAAGTCATCAGGTCTATTCACGGTGATGATGATCGGAATATGATCGGAGTTGAGCGCTATGTCGACACTCCAGGATGTACATAGGAGCAATGAGGCACTCATGATGTTGATGTCTGGTGAGCTGGAGCAGGTTGCACAGATAGGAAACTCTTCGTTGATGACTCCGAAATTTGACTCGTCGATTTACTCGGCGATATGTATACCGCGGCGACCATTAAATAGGTTTGAGTGCCAGCACTCATGATGAGCGTTGAAGTCTCCTATAACCATGTGGTAATCGCCCGTGAGAAGATGATCTAGTGATGGAAGGTAACCAGAAGTGCAGCTAGCTGGCGGCGGGATGTACACATTAGTTATGTCAATCAAGGTGTTGTTCGATCTGACAGCAATAGTTTGTGTTTCTAGGTGTAAGTCAGGGGTAGGGGGTACGAGTCTGTAGTTAACAGAGTTGTCATGAATGCGATTTCGGCACACTGAACAGAAGCAGGTGGTAGAGGGGTTGTTCGTCTGGGTTCGTGTGTTACAGCAGTCCGCGACGAAATTTTCACTCCACTCGTTTGTGTTGGAAAGGTCAGAGCAGCGTCGAAAATGAAACCAGTTTCCACACGTGTTGCATTTAACTGAGGCTATGTTTTTATTGATCTTTGTGTGACATATGGAACAAATCCAGATCGGTGGACCGGGGTTTGGCTCAATGCCGGCGCGTAATAATCAGTAGCTGTTGAACGGTTCTCATTTTATTGTCCAGATCTTAATCCTTTACTACGAAAAACATAATCAGTGTGAGCTTATGGCGCAGTTTTTCAATTTACGTTCATTCTCCACGCGTATTTAAGACAGGCTGGACTGTAGGTGAGACTGCGATGCCAACCATCACTCTGTTTTTTTTTTTTCTTTTGCTGAACAGGGAACAGTTGTGATTGCTCTGAAGTATAAGGGATCTGCTGCTCACTTTGATTTACTGCTAAGCAAACACACACACATTGTCTGTTCATTGATTTTAAGTAACATCTACCTACATATACTTGTATACCTACCAAATCGTGGTTTAAATGCAACACAATCGTCTTCTTCCCTCTTGGCTAACCTATCCATATGTGTACTCCCAACGTGCTCTAACTTGTGTATCGCATTGAGGTAAGTATGGGTTAGCTGCTCAGTGTTCAGGATGGGTAACACCAAATCAGAAGGTTCAGTTGTGATTGTGATTGTTCTATTGCCCAGGGCGGTAGGTATATAACAAATCGCAACGTACGAAATCGTCTCCTTTTTTTTTTAAGGAAACACAAATCTCAGAGCACTTAGACTCTCCGGTCCATGGTACTGCCATGCAGGAACCTTTCTTTGGTGCAGTGGTTGGAAAAACTTCGATATTATTCGTTTTCCTTTATACTCGGGTGGCTGATGATTGCTGTTCCCTGCTGGGGCTTGAACCAGCACACATCGGTACGAGCAAGGTTGTATGATTCTAGGAAGGAAAAATTTCATTCATGCTACATCATACGGAAGTACACACGCAAATGAAATTCACTTCAACATCAGCTTCACATCTAGATTGCGTTGTAAAATGTATAGATTTCAAGATGTTTAGGCCGCCATCTTGAAAAGGGGGCTAGCAATTCTAAAAAAAAGCATTGCCAGGAGTACAAAATTCTCTGTCATATTTTGGAAGGGGGAAATTCCCTTGAACAATATCTTCTTCATCTTCTTCTTCCTTTTATCAGCGAGGTTATGATCCGAAAATAAGGGATCACAACCCTCCCACTTCACCGCATTTCTACCGACCCGCCTGTGGGGTTTGCCTATTTGACATCAGAAAATATCGGCATGCCCGCCGATTTTGGATCACTCGGTTACTGAGGCCAATGAAATACCGATGTCGTCGCATTTGTTTGATCCAGGCGTTTATAGGCCTGCCTTTCCTACATCGCCATGTCTTTGAAACGTGCATTGATATTGCCTTTTTAACAGGGTTCAAATGATCTCTTCCTTGAACGTGGCAATACCAGCTGAGCCGGTCGCGCTCTATTTTTTGTACGATGGTTTCCTTGATGTGAAAGCTTAGTTTATTCAATTTATTCAATTATTCAACTAAAGCTTTCACGGATCTTCGAACTTCTTATTCGATCAAGCTTTGTCAGTCCTGCTGTCATGCGAAGCATCTTCATCTCAGCTGCCGTTAATTTACTTTCATACGTTTTGTACATCGTCCAACATTGTGAACCGTATGTGAGCGCTGGAAGCACAACTGCGGTGTACAGCCCTACTTTCAACTTAGGTGGCATTTTTCTGTCACAGAAGATAGCGGAATTTTCTCGCCACTTCATCCACCCTACGCTTACGCGATGATTGATGTCGTCATCACAAGTTGCTTTGCTATTGATCATAGATCCCAGATATTTGAACTTTTCGCACTTGGGAAGCACTGTTCCATTCAAATAAATGTCTGGAATAGGCCTGAGTGGATCAGAGAACGGGCAGCACAAGTACTCGGTCTTTTTTGAACTAATGCGATACCCATTTCCCTCCAAAACGTCCACCCACACATCAAGTGCTCGTTGCAGGGATGTAGGATCCTCACTTATGATGGCTCCATCATCAGCAAAGAATAACTGATGTACCTTGGGGTCCATCACTTTACCTTCAAGCAGATAGTCAAGAAATGTAATAAAGAGAAAAGGACTTAAAACGCTTTCCTGGTGCACCCCGATTTTGATTGGGAACTCTTCGGTTACTCCAGCGGAGCATCTTACTCGTGTCTTTGCTCCTTCGTACATGTCCATGATCATCTGTACATAGGTTTCTGGAACCCCTCGATATCTTAGCGCCACCCATATCAGATCTCGTGGTTGTCTGTCGAATACCTTTTCAAAGTCAACCAATACAATATGCAAATCCCTTAAGGAATCACGATGTTTTTCCATTATGATCCTTATACTTTGGATTGCATCTGTGGTTGATTTACCCGAGACAAACCCGCACTGATCACCAGATAGCCGTACTACTTTTCGCAGTCGGCCACCTAATACCCGCTCAACGATCTTCATGGTGTGTGACATCAGCTTGATCGAACGGTAGCTATCACAGCTTCGCGTATCACCCTTTCCTTTGTATACAGGGAGAAGGTAACTTTCCCTCCATTGATTCGGCATTGGATCACCTCTCACGAATTTGGAGATGAGAATTCTGAGTCATCTGAACCCGATGTCTCCCATCTTTTTCCAGAACTCAAAGGGCATCTCGTCTGGCGCAACCGCTCTTCGTTTTTTGGAGTATTTGACCGCCTCACTAACTTCTTCGACTGCAATGTCGGGTATTTCTTCACAGTTAGGGGTGGCTCTTGGAAAGTATAGCCAGGAAACTGTTCATTTAAAAGCTCTTCACAATACTGCCGCCATCTCTGCAGAATTTTGTCGTCATCCATAAGAAGCTGGCCATGAGCATTGCTAATGAACTTTGGCGAACGAATCTCCTGAACATTCCTCCTTCTTTGGGCGGCTATTTTGAAGATAGTGGCGCTCTTGTTCATATTGTGTCTTCGCAGCTCCTGGATAGCCTAGTTTGCATCCCTTGAACAATATCTAGAATAAAACTCAAATCGTGATATGAGAGGGTCATAGCAAGCTACTCCGAGTAGTATATCTCAACACCCTCCAGGCGCTAGACTCATTCCAGAATCTGAGAACTCACAAGTCCAGCAATGAAATGGAGAAGAGAGCCTTGGCAGGAATGTTAACAACACGACCGTGCTTCCTAGCTGGGTCATCTAAGCACCCCTGTCGGACTTGCAAGTCACGTAAACTGTGGCATTGTCAGTTTAATCTACACCCTGTAGGTTTTCCATTAAACGTTTCGTATTTTTAAATTTGAATAAAACAAACTGTGAGCGAGATAACATTGAAATTTTTTATTTATTTAGAAGGCCCATGTATGCCATTATGTATGGAATATAACATCATTCAAATGTCCGCCGCGGCTTCGCTGGGTGGCGCGCATCCGGAACGTCTAATTTTCCATAACTCTGGCTAAATAAATGACAGCCAATTTGACAGATGTAGCTTCAACAATATGGCCGCAATCACCTGTCAAAGTTCGGAAATCCCTATTGGAAATCCCTTTATGTGTTAAAAGCTAACAAGGGCTAACTTCTCCTATAGAAGGACAATCTTTTAATTTTAACACCCTTTGCGTTCTAAGACTTCTACCATCTAGAGGGTTATAGTTTCTAGGAAAGTACCCGAATTATTATTAATGACTCATTGTAGGTAAGTTCATCTCTCTGGTCTTCAAAGAGGCTTCAAGGCTGTTCTTTGATGAAAATTTATATAAAGATGAAAAGGCGGAAACAGCTAGTTTTAAACTTTATTAGTCTGCTCCCAAAGCGTGTATTAAAATCATATCTTAGAATTCAGAGTTTTAGATCTAAACTGTTCACAGCTCTTAGTGCTGCGTGAATGTTTGAAAAGGAGTTTCTACAAAAAATAGAAAGAAGCATATAGGTACTTACTTGGATAGAGTTGCCCTAAGCCTGACGGTAATGATTGAATTGCTGTCCATTGTGCTGCCATCGACTCCAATGAGGTCATATTCGGTGGAACTGAATCTCTTATGCGTGATGTTAGTACTTTACTCGCATTGACCCTAGCATCCGGTACCAGACTATCGCTAGAATCACTGTCCGTATCTCCTGGTGGCTATTGAAAAATAAGTCATACACTATTTGAAGCCCTAATCGCTCACTAATTAGACTTACTCTATTGGCGAGGTCTGCCTCGGACAAAGCCGGGCTTGACTCAGCCACTAATTCACCCTTCTCGTTCACTGTGAGCAGTTTACCGTCAACACAAAAATTACACTTTTCATTCGGTGTCCAATCGATGGGTGTTGATGGTGGTGGTGTCGGACTGGTGGGTGGTGGCAGCAACTCCTCGTTATCCTTTTTACTATTATTATTATGAATGCTATGTGATGTAGTTGTATTATTATTAAGTTTTATGCTTCCCTCCGTTACTTCTGAACTGCTTTCGAAGTTTTCTAAAAAACATTTTTTTTTTTTTTTTTCAAAACCTATGTTTTCAAGGATATTTGAAATATTTTGAATGCTGTACCTTTTTTTATGTGCGGCGAAAGTGAAGTTCTTTCGTTCACGTCGATAACTTCGGTTTTGATTTTTGGAACGTCGTTTTCGAACGGTTGCTGTTGCTGCGGCTGATGTGAATTTTCCTTGGCCTTTTCCAGTTTTTGTTCGGATTCGTATTTCTGATCTAAATTGGAACAAAAAAAAAAAAATTATTATTGAATCCTTTCAACGGAATGTAGACAACTCAAATCTTACTTGAAATATCGATTTGATCTAGATTTGTGATATCTGCACTTAATTGGGATCGCGTTAAAGCTTCTTGATATTGCTTCCATTTCCTGCGTCCCATCAACTCCTCAGCAACCCGTTCTAAGCCTGAAAATGTTAAAGAACATTTTTTTCAAAACGTGCGATAAACTAAGTAAGGTAAATAATGTTGGTACTACTGTTCAAAATTGTGGAATTCTTAAAGCCAAATTATTGAAGTTTGAGGAGAAAATAAGTAATCACTTCGATTTAGACTTTTTATCGCACCTATACGCTCTATACGAGATGGTCAGGATGTTTCTTTAAACAACTTCATGGAGATTATTATGATGTTGAGTATATCTTCGCATTTCGGTTGGGTAAATGAAGTATTTGCTAAAAAAATTATAGTAGTTTCAAGGCTGCATTTTATTAAGACGATGCAAGCTTGGATGAAGATCCTCTTCCTCCTGATCCTCGTCTCCAAATATCTGAATCAATATATGTTTGCGAGACGATTCAACGTTAATCAACGTTGAGGCGGACAGTGGTTCTGAAAACCAATGCAGATTTCTCTTTCCGTCGATTCAGGGGAACGATTTACGGGTAATTTTGAAGGACACGTACACCTTTATCTGTATAAAAAATAACTTTCTGTCATTAAAATTGGGCCAGGTTAACAACTCTAATTGTAGTTCCAATACTGCGAATAATAGCTATAAAGGAAGACCTGTTTTTGTTAAGATGTAATGTATTTGACAGGGATATTAGCAATTCCACGACAGCTAAGTAGCAATAAAGGTCTTGAAATCGCGCTCACTCACTTTAAAGACCGCCCTAGATTACTAGCTGTCTCTCACATATATATGAGAATAATTTACATTTGCTAGATTGCCACCAGTCTACAGAGACATATTGAGTAAGTGAAGGGCTAGAGCTCACCAGAAATAGTTCAAACCATCGAATATTGCAGGAATGAAGGGAATTAGGTATGCCTCTCACAACATGTAGCTTACTTACTTACTTACGTTGCCTTAGAGTTCGAGGTGAACCTAGGCCTCACACAAAAAAACTCTCCATTTAGCTTGGCCTTTAAGCTTTGTTCGATTTAGTTAATTGCCTCTAGTTACGCACTCCAAGTTGGTTGAGGTCCGCTTGAACTTGTGCGCGCCACATAAGACGAGGAGAACCCCTACAGCGTCGTCCTCTAGGTAAGATTCAAAGACTCTGCGGGCCGGAGCGTTGGTGTATATTCGCTCTACATGTCCTAGCTATCTCAAACGCCGAACAAGCAGTTTTTCTTTTAATAGGTACGTCATTCAATCTTCTCTTCCTAAACCCGTCAAGCAAATGGAAATGAATATCTTACGAAGAATTTTTCTCTTGAAGCGACTAAGGATATCTTCAACCACCTTTAATAAACTCCATGTTTCAGCACCGTAAAACAGGACTGGGATGATCGGGGTCTTATATAGACTCTCCTCAGTTGTTCGAGATAGGGCATTACTATTGAATTGTCTTATTAGGCAAAAAAAAAAAAAAAAAAAAAAAAGAGGAAACAAAACGATTGACAAAGTTATTCTTCGCTTAATTTCTGTGCTGGTATCATTGTCAGAATTAATAGCAGAGAATAGGCAGTAGACAAAGTCCCTTATTACCTCGAAGTTCTGGCTGTCCACTGTGACGTTCTGCCCAATTCGTCGGTGTTGATTGTTCCTTCTTCTTGACAACATATACTTGGTTTTGCCCTCGTTTACCACTAAACTCATCGTTATACAGTCTGCAGAAGTTGTTTTCCATATTCTCACCATCGACTGTGATTCAAAGAAAATATTACAGAACACAGTCAACATTTGCCGCTCCTGGACATAATAATACAAACAGACACATCAATACTACCACTGATATCATATACGACATAGCAGAGCTTATGCAGACTTAACAGACACCTGCAAGCATCTTGAGCGCTGGCTCAGCATTATAGGTTCATCTTTCCCGAAAAAAGGTTTTAAAAATAAATAAAATTGAACGTACCTATTTTGTTTCCTTTCTATTCTACCGAAAGCCTCATTTAAGAGAAACGCATTTTTTTCAGAAAATCAAAAGCAGTTCGAAGCAATATGTTAAGGGTGGATGCAGCCGAAGGGCATCAGTGCTCCAGACATAGACTTTTTACGAATCGGAAGTGTGATAAGTAAGTAAAGTGAGTACCAAATGAAGCTGTCATTAATATCTTTGATCAAAATTGCTGTTGACGCTGCTACTACTATGACGTGTCCCATTTGGGTCTATATACTTCCATCGAGTGGGAAATAATGAAGAACTGTCGGCGTCTAGGCGGAATACTTTTTCAACAAACCACCTATTATATCCATCCACGTTACAACATTCGGTAGCTTTGTGCGTCACTTCAAGCGTACGCCCTCTTTCTAGAGTAGCTCTTGGCGTTGTCTCAAGCAACAGTATTCCAGGCGGGTTACACATACTGCACTTAAAAACTTTTATTGCGTTCTTCACAGCGCTCCCATATTAATGTTGGCCGCCATATTGACATACGCATTATTGACACTCTCTCCTTTTTCATCCCCAAAAGAATATTCTGTATTGCAACCATGTGCATACGCACGAAAAAAAAAATGCCGATAAAGTGCAGCAAAACGCACACAAATGTGAAAAAGAGAATAAAAAACTCGCAAAGACACACATACGAAGGTGCGTTCGCTATATTGACATAATCATAATGGCGCCTTTCAAGCCCTTTGCTGCACAATACTCCCGACAGGACGCGCACAAAAAAAAAAAAGTCCAGGCAGGCAGGAGCAGCGCATGGTTAAGGTCAATGGCCCAACCAAGAAAATTCAAACTCAAAATTTAAGCGCACTTAATTAGGGTTGATTTAACCCACCCCTAGGGTCGATGATTTATGTCTGTATATATGGTAGAGAGCCACGTAACTCGTACATACACATGTGTGCGTGTGAAACGTCAGTCACATATTGATATTAAATACAAAATAAGAAGCCGCTACCAACATAATCCTATTGCACTACATACAGGACCATCCCCCATCCCCTACCATGTCGACAGACGCACATGTATGTTTATTCCCGATAGGGTTCTCGCCTGACAAACCCCAACATGATACAAAAAAATTAACCAACGAACCAACAACACGAAAAAAAATTATATATACATATGATATAACCCGGAGTCCATGCTTCCTGAATGGGGTGATGCGTGGGGCTACTTGATATATTTCTACTTAGAGCTACTATCTATGCGCGCCATTTTCCACAACTCATACGCATAATGCTCAGCACGGGGATTAAATGTACACACACGCCACCCATAGTTTGTGCCAAAAGAATTTCTTCTAAGTTGGAGTAGTACTTCTTCTGTCCCACATATAGCCCACACCATGGTGTGAGTTGGAAATATTCAGCCCAGACCCCTGCACATACTTATTCGAGAATTAGTTGACTTGGGGTCAGGTATAAGCGACGTTTTGTCGAACCCATGCCCTACCTCAAAACTAAACGCATTACCCACCTACCTACCAACCCCCCGGAGTTGAATTATCAATTTTGCTTTACAGCAGATAGATAGATACTCTCCATTTTGTGGTGGTAAGAGAAAAAAAAAAAAATAATAATCAGAACTGCACCAGTAAGTTGTTTCCAAGTCGTTTTCGTGGTGCACACTGGAAAAAGGACGCTTCCACATTGCCATACCGAAACGTACACGTGGTCTTTTCTAGTAAAGCAACTATTTCGGTCACTAAGGCGCCGTGCAGAGGTTGTAGGCGTACCGCTACACACTCAAGATGTTAAGAGGGTGGTTCCTGACGGATATCGGTAAACCCGTGTAGATTTACATATAAGCAAGCGCAGTAGGTTGACATCGAAGTCGATTTTACTCGTCTTCTGAATTTCAACGCTGGAAATTCAAATTTGCAAGGATAATTATAGGACTAAGGCGAATCGAAATTAGGTAAGAGCTGTTGCAGGGTGCTGTTTGAATTGAGGTGATTTTAGCTATCTTAAGTTGGTGTGTGGGAGTTTTGTAAGTGGAGGAGGCGGAAGGAAATAAATTCAGATACAATTTTGTTGAGAAAATCTCCTCTACTTTTATGAAATGTTCTCTCGACTGTCAGCGGAACTGAATAAGTTGTAATTTTTAGAGCGGAATCGCCACTCTTAAGTCTATTTTAAAAGTCGTTTAATATACGTCGAAGGTGTGCCAGTTTGTGGGCCTGTCATATAAAAAGTAAGAACGACTGTCTCTTGAACATTGGAGGCGTTTGCTGTTTTAAGAGTGGTCGTAAAAGCATTTTCAACTAACAACATTGATCACAGAAGGATAGCACACGGACTGGGGAAATTGGGTTGCTTTTAAGGATCAGCGAAGCAGAAACCTACCACTGGTTGCGAAATTGTACAGCATGATGTGTAAAATATTTTTATTATATTTTTTTTTTTCGAGAGCAGGTGAAAAATCTTCTAAAGACATCATAAGGCCCGACCGCTCGTGCTTATGGTAGTGTGAGATTTTTACTCACTAAAAAAACACCTCTCTTCAAAACTAATACTACAACTAAGCCGATGCTTATCCAGAAGTTTTATTTTCGCTTACGAGACTCGTGATTTTTGGAAAAAGATGCTAGTATGTAGCTGAAAAGAAATGTAGCACTTTAGACAGGTTGGGTTCTAATGAAAGTTCCTGCGTTTTTCACAACCGGTATATACTATGACGCGAGGTCAAAAGGTTTTGTCCTTTGCAGACGACGAAATGAATTATTCACGTCAAGTAGTTGAATGACGGTACGGCTACAATGGCCGTGAACACGATCTTTGTGTTTACGCGCAAATTTTGTTATCTCTTCGACGACCGACGATGGGAATTCCCAGATCTCGATGAATACATATCTTCGTTACGTATATACCACGGTGCGTTGACGATCGTTCTAAGAACTTTATTTTCGAAAGTTTGTATGAGGTTTCTATTGCTTTTCTTGGTACAACCCCATAGTTGTATACCATACGTCCACACAGGCTTTAGCACTTGCTTATAGATAATCAGTTTGTTATGTAGGCTCAACTTCGAATGTTTTCCGAGTAGACAGCTTGTCGGTATTTGTTTTCGAGCTCGTTGCGTTTCTTTTTTACGTGCGATTTCCATTTAAGCTTAACATCTAGAGTCATTCCTAAATATTTTGCTTCGTTCGTAACGGTATTCGAGTCGAGTTTAGATATACAGGACATCTATCCACTTTTTTGTAGATAAAGTTAGCGGAGTAGATTTGCTTTCGTTCAGCACAATACGCCAAGAATTCGTCCAATCGTGGACTTTAATAATAGCATGTTGCAGCTTTCCAGTTGCTGCTTCAATAGTAACGCCCGCTGTCAATATCGCCGTATCGTCCGCAAACGTGGCGACAACGCAGTTTCTTTTTTGCGGGATATCACGGGCGTAGAGTACATATAGAAGTGGGCCAAGGACACTTCCTTGTGGGACTCCGGCCGCAATCTCCTTGAAGCCAGTGTAATCATTTCCGTGCTTAACAGGAAAGAGTCTCTCGGTAAGATACGATTGTAAGATTAGAAAGAGTTGCCGTGGCAGTAGTCGTTGCAATTTATACTCCAAGCCTTCGTGCCAAACCTTATCAAAAGCTTCTTAGACGCCAAGAAATACACCACAACAAATCTTTTTTTCTTCGAGAGCTTTCTCGTAGGTAGGTAGGTAGGTAGGAGTGGTCGTGTCAGCAAACCATGCCGACACTTAATTAGCGCAGAAGCGCCGTTTTATTACCACAACTCAAGTGACCTAACGGATGTTAACTACTAGGGTAAAGAAGAAGAAAAAGGGGGTAAGGATTATTTAAATCCACCCCGTTGCATTGAGGAAGCTGGTAATATCCCCAATGTTAATCTCCGCTGGCTCTACAAGGTTGTCGAAAAAGAGTTTACCTAAGGTGCGCTGTCTGGCCTTGCCTAAAGCCGGACACTTGCAGAGGAAGTGTAAGATTGTTTCTATTTCATCAGCAGTATTGCAGCTGCGACAGTGTGCATTAAATGCAATGCCTATTCTGGCCGCATGAACCCCGATGGGCCAGTGGCCAGTACTAACTGCCAGAGTTCTTGCGATATCTGTACGGTTTCTGTTTAGTAGATCTTGCGTTCTTTTCAGGGAGTATTTGGGCCACATCTGCCTGGAGATGACACAGTTCCGCACCCCCTACCATCTGCTATCCGCCTTTAGCAGATAGTGCGCGAAGATGCCTCTCTTAAGAACCCCCAACGGGACGTTCACCTCCTTTGCTAGAGAAGCATCAAGGGCAGATCCTTGCCGCGCGAGTTCATCAGCCAAAGGAGACAGATCCTTAGCCGGTGACCAAGCGAGGCGAGTTCTTGTTTGCACTGTTCTACTAGCCTTGAGGATGTAGTGGCAGATACTATAGCCTTGATAGCCGCCTGGCTGTCAATGAGGATGGCAATGGTATTTAGGGGTGTAGAGGTTTGCTTGAGTAAGCGGCAGGCCTCTCGTACAGCAAAAACTTCCACCTGGAAGACACTGCACGAATCAGGAAGCCGGTACGACCTGGAAATATTGAGGGAATCCGAGAATATCCCCGCCCCTACCCCGCAGTCCATTTTTGAACCGTCGGTGAAAATTGTTGATTCGAACTCATTTATCAGTACGCCAGTTTCCCATTCCGCCCTGATTGGGAATCTGACCGTGACGTCATTTCCAAAGTTCACTGTGGGAGTTATATAGTCGGTCACATTAGCTATCAGATCCTGCGGTAGCAAATTCAGGATACTGCTGTGACCATACGGATTGGTGCACCAGCATCCTGTTTCCCTTACCCTGACCGCACTACAGGATGAAAGCTGCATAATGTGAAGATCGAGTGGTAAAAGGTGAAGAATAACGTTCAAGGCATAGGTTGGACATGTCCTCATGGTACCCGTTGTGCCTATAGCCGCAGTTCTTTGTACCCTGTTGATAAGTTTGATGTTATAAGATTTCCTTAGCGCAGGCCACCAGACTAGCGATCCATAGGAAAGAATGGGGTGCACCATGGCAGTGTATATCCATAAGACCATCTTCGGGCGAAGTCCCCACTTCTTGCCAAAGGTCTTGCTGCAGGCATAGAAAGCCACACTGGCCTTCTTTACCCGTTGCTCAATATTAAGCTTCTAGATTAGTTTTGGATCAAGTACCACACCTAGGTACTTGGCACTGAAGGATAGGGCTAGTAGATGATTATTTAGCCGTCGAAGCATAAACGTCGGTATTTTGGTTTTAGTGGTAAAGAGCATCAATTCAGTTTTGCTTGGGTTGACGCTGAGTCCACATCCAGTGGCCCATAAGCTAATCTTGCCCAAGGCACCTTCCATAATCTCACTGATTACGGATGGAAACATCCCCGATACCAGTATTACCACGTCATCCGCATACGTGACAACCTTGATTCTACCCCTATCAAGTCTGCACAAAATTTTATTGATGAACATTAGCCATAGAAGAGGAGATAGGACCCCACCTTGAGGAGTTCCTCTAACAACAGATATGGAGAAACTGCTGTTGCCGAGTTTTGATTGAATGATTCTGGTTTTTAGCATTGTCAATATTCATTTGATAATAAACTCTTCCACATCCTGTTGGATCAGAGCTTTCTGAATCGATTCCATACTGACGTTATTGAAGGCGCCTTCAATGTCTAAGAAGGTAGCAAGGGTATATTGTTTGAAATGGATTGACTTTTCTATCGTTCGCACAACTTCGTGGAGTGCGGTCTCTGTCGATCGCCCTTTAGTGTACGCATGTTGAGATTTGGATAGAAGGGATTTATTTAGGGTATTTCGGATATGTATATCTAAGATGCGTTCCAACGTCTTTAAAAGAAAAGAGGATAAGCTAATGGGTCTGAAATCCTTTGCGGATCCATGACCCCGCTTCCCAGCTTTCGGGATAAACACAACACAACACGAACACGCCTCCAGCTTAGGGGAACGTGGTTTAGGAGAATATAGCTCTGCAGGTCGGAACTAGCTACGGGACCACCTGGTCCAGAGTTTTTTGCAGCATAATAGGGAGAATGCCGTCAAGGCCGGCCGATTTGTAGGGAGAGAAGCTATTTATAGCCCAGGAGGTGTTAACTGCTGTAATTGTTGTCTTAATGTCATTCCAGGAAAAAGATTGCGTGACCTGAGCTACTGGTGGGAGGGTAATCTCATTACTACATCCTGGAAAGTGTGTTTGCATTAAAAGTTCCACTGACTCGCTAGAGGAGTCGGTCCAAGTCTCATCCGGCCGTTTAATAAAGGACGGGCTAGAATGCTCCATGGACAGAATTTTACTCAGTCTAGCAGAGTCTTTTATGATCTCAATTGACAGTAGTCTTTACAAGCAAGAGACTTGACACTTTTAAGGGATTTCTTGTATTCCTTCAGACAATCCTTATAAGGTTGCCAGAACTTGTGTTTAAAGCAGACATTGAAGATCTCTCTAGATATCTTCCTCAGATTAGATAGATCTTCGTTCCACCAAGGGGTGAATTTTTTCTTGTTACATTTAATATGACACGAAACCTTAAAAGCCGCACCCATGGCTGTTTCGAAGGTCCTGGTTTACGCGCCTAGTTCCTCGACTGATTTAATTTTCAAGTCGGGTAGTCTATGAAGTTTTGATTTAATGACCTGACCGAACTTCTTCCAGCCAATTCTTTTAAGGTTTCTAAATGGCTTGGGGGCCTCAACCTCGATGCACACATTGTAGAGAATCCATCTGCGGTCGGAGAAGGACATTAGATCAGATACTCGCCAGTTAACTACCCTAAGGTTATTATTGTTGGTTTTGAGAGTGATGTCTAAAACTTCCTCCCACCCTCTGAAATTTTCCGTACTCGGAAAAACAAAAGTTGGAGTGTTACCCACGTTACAAACAGAGTGGTTGGACATCACTAGAAAATCAAACAAGGACTCACCGCGTTCGTTGATTTCGGAGCTGCCCCATAATGTATGAGAGCTTTCTCAATAAGGTCAATTATTTTGTGGACTTGGTCGATTGTAGAATGTTTGACTCTAAATTCAAACTGATGGTCAGGAATGAGACGTCTTTCTTCGATTACGGGCTGTAGAAGTTTGGAAATTAGTTTTTCGATTATTTTTGAGATAACTTGCAATAGGGAAATAGGCCGATATGATTTCTTTTCATTAAGAGGTTTGCCTGTTTGCGATGTAGGAAAGGCAGGATTATAAACGCCTGGATCAGACAAATGCGACGACATCGGCATTTCATTGGCCTCAGTAACCGAGTGATCCGAAATCGGCAGTCCTGCCGATATTTTCTGAGGTCAAATAGGCGAACCCCACAACTGATAAAAGGAAGAAGAAGAAGAGGTTTGCCTGGTTTCGGGGCCGTTATAATCTCGGCGACTTTCCATTCTCTCGGAACGTAGAGCAATCTGAACGAAGCGTTGATTAAATAGAACAGTTTGAAAAGTGCTTTATTCGGCAATTCCTTAGCTACCTGCGCCGTTATTAAGTCGTAACCCGGAGCTTTTTTCGCCTTTAAATTTTTATTCACTTCCCTCAGTTCAATCAATGCAACTTTTTTGTACAATACTTTAAAGTTGTCAGATGTTGTGACTGGGGAGTCGGGCGTTAACGAAGGGCCGTCGAACGGCTTAAACGTTTCTTCTTAGTGCAAAGCAAAAAGCTCTGCCTTTTCTTTGTCGCTCTTAGCCCAGTCTCTATCGTTTTTCCGAATTGGTGGCGCTTGCATTTGAGGTTTCCGGATGCCTTTTAGCGCTTTCCAAAGCGAATAATTTAATTCTCTTCACTCGTGAGATTTTCAAGGCACGTCGCTATCTTTTTGCTTTTAAATTCGCGAATACTATCTCTAAGGCGATTGCATAGTCAGTTAAGGACTGTTTTATGCTGCGGTGCACGAGTGATTTGCCATTATTTTCGTGCTTTTCGTTTCTCCCTCACCAGTTCAATGATTTCTCTGGGAAATATTTCGTTGCGGTTGATCTTATAGCTTCTAGAAGAAGTGTTTTTCCATGCCCCTCTTTGGATTGTTTCCACGAAACAATCAACTTCGTCCTCTAGTTCACAAGGTGTTTTAAGTGATACATTTAAGGCGATATTTGTTTCGCAATCATTTATAAAGCCCTCCCAGTTTGTTCTATTGCTAGTAAGTCTTGGAGGTCCGTTTTTCTTGATCAGCGCTTCTCCAAGTAACAAAATTACCGGAGAGTGGTCAGAAGAGAGATCAAAACTTTCTTTGACTTTAATAAATTTCGCATTAATGTCTTTTGTAACGAAAAAATCGATAAGATCGCGAATTTTTTCTGAATCGGTTGGCCAATAGGTTGGATTTCCTGTCGAATGAAAACACTCCTGCCACTTCGTAGAGGATTTATTCTTTAGAAGATGTACATCTTGAACTCCAGAAGGTGTGCTGCGCGTTGAAATCTCCACCAATAAGGAAATTTGAACCAAGAGCATTGAAGACACGAAAGTAGTCGTCTTTTTTTTAGTGAGCACCGCAGCGGACAGTAAATAGATGCTATATTGTAGCTCAGGTTTTTATGTTTAACCTTTACCGCGTACAACTGAAGTTTTTCCAGCTCTATGCTTATATCGACTGAGTGTTCGATGTTCGTTTTAATGAAAATAATGAAAAGGAGACCATCTCTTGTGGCTTTACATGAACAATTGGGTTGCTTATTGCATACTATGACCGAAGATTGATAGACGTAGAATCAAGAGTCATTTGGTCTTAGATAGATAATCTATGTTTATACAAGTTTCAAACTTTGTCATGCATCTTAAATGTCAAAGTGTATTCAATCCTAAGTGTCTGCAGGGCCATAAATATCTACACAGACGGTTCAAGGTTTTCTAAATTCTTGAACATTTCAAAATCATATAGACTTCCGGATACTGCCAGTGTTTTGCAGGCGAAATTACTTGTTGTACGCGAATCTTGTCACCAGATCTATATACAAATATAATGCCAAGGCAAAAGATCGCCATATTTATTACCAAGCTGCTTCCAAAACTATCACATCGGTTACTATATGCTTTAAACTATAATAGTACAAGAATGTCGAAATGTGCTAGCCTCGCTACACGGTCAATTGAAGGCAACCCTGATTTGGGTGCCAGGGCTCAGTAGCCTTTATGGAAATGAACACGCTGACGATCTGGCCGGGTAAGATTACCCCCTCCAGTGCTCACTTGCAGAATTAGTTCAGATTCCGTTCGCGGCAGTCAAGGCAAAAATCACTTAAAACTTTCTTAGAAAATCCAACCTTAGATGGACTATGCTGAGAAAACGTGTCATACCTAGGAAAATTTGGCCAAACTACAACAAGGCAATAACAAACGACTTTCTAAACAGAATGCGTGAAGCCATTGGCCGATAGGAGACCATGCAGCCAGGCTAAGTATCCCATATAATACACACTGCTGCAATTGCTACATCACAACCGGAAAAGACACCTTTATCTCTACAAGTATATGCGCCTGTCCGCCACTAACTAGGGCAAGATAACGAGCTTCAGGCAAACCCTTTTTCAAAGAGATTGGAAAAACTTCTAATCAACACACCTCAACAGTCAGATCACACGAGTTGTGGTATCAGAACGGCACCTAGTGCTAATTGGGTTCGTTTTTTTTTTTTTTTTTACAAAACCACCACTTCTACCTACCTACCTAATAGAGCATCCTTGCCTTAATCGAAGAAAAAGGAGACTGCGGACTCTGTCTCAGCATTGATGGATTGAGCCTTCATCGTGTTTAAGTTTCAAGTTTTGCCTTATAATAGGCGTGGTAGTAGTACTGAAGTACTATCACAAGGTTTAGATAGAGGGATAGGTCGAAAGGAAACGATGTATGATATTAGTACATAACGCAGAAGTTTATATCCTGAAATAAATTCAAAGCACCCTACATTTTAAAATTTATAGTAGCTTAGGAGCTAGAAAGGGGAGTAAAACGGCACTTAGGGTGAACAAACGATAGAAGAGATCAAGGCGAATAAAACGGGAAAAATCAACGAGGAGCGTCCAACATGGTGACCAAGAACTAAGATTACTAAGCGATTACTCCAATAGGACCTACAAGTGGCTGAGCATTTAGAGTTTTTTTTTTTTTTTTTTAAATCATAGATTTGTTTTAAATCCTGCGTCCTCTTAAGGCATCCTACACTCTATTGTGTTCGATTCCTAGCGATGTGTTTTAGCTCCAACCAGCCCTTTCCCGCTTGCCGAGATTCGTTTTCGACTGTTCTACGTCACGTCATACGAGGACTTCTCTGTATTCGCCCTTGTTATGTAACCAGGTTCCATTGCATGGCGTGTCGTCCTTACGAAGGGTGTGACCAATCCACTGCCACTTTCGCTTTTATATAATCACATCTATACGTTCCATTTGCGTTCTCTCATAAAGCTTTAATTTACGTTATGGCCACAACACTCGTAGTGCGGTATAGACGATCACTTTCCAGATACTGCAACCATATAACAGTGCCGATTCAGTCGCAGCTTGATGTTTATGCTGCTGCTCCATATTTTAGAGAACATACTGACTACAGCCAAGTTTTATACTCTCTCTACCCGTTGTCTTGATGTGAGTTATTGATGAGTTTGAAGAAAGACTTATGATTTTAGTTTTGGCGGAGTTAATCCTCGAGCCTACCAAGCTTGCCTCTGTCAAGTCATTTGGTACAGGTCCATGATTCTGTGAGATAGTAAGCAAAACATCGTCATCATATGCGAGGTGTTTGAGATAGGTTGAGCTGAAACATTCCCCACTTCCGTCACTAATTGTCGACATAGTGCTTCGCAAAACATCGCTGATCACCACCAAGAAGATTAGTAGTGATAGTATGCAACCTTGCCGAACACCGCTTCGGAAATCGAATTCTTCTGTCAAGTTACCCCCATGCAGCACGTAACACTTTACACCTTCATAACTTGCTTTTCAAATAGCCACCAATTTTGGGCGTCGTGTAACTCGTCGAGAATCAGCAGAAATCCGCCTAAACTCTTCACCAGGTGTTGCCGCAAGCTGTGACCACCTATCAGCTCTTGGTGATTCAGTACACGGTTCTGCTATTGCATCTACTTGCTGCTGCTCTGACTTGTTCAGCCAGTGCGTTCATGGTATTTTTTTTGTCACGGCAGCATGGCGCTGCTGATTGCTTCTGTCCCTTGAACAATATGATCTACGGGAACTTTTAGTCTGTCTGTGTCATACCTAGTTGCTTGAAGCGGTGTTATTGCTCGCACATCATAGATGTTGGCAAACTGAAATTTAACTCGAGCCAGAAGAAGAAACTGAAAAAGTTAAAATATTTCCATAGAATTCGGAATCGTTACTAATTTACGTATAATGCCAAATGCTGTTGACTGTTGACGTCAGGAGAGATCTTAGATAAGGAGATGCTTTATCATGCGATCACATGATGCTTGGAAGAATTGTACGAAACCGCAACCTAACACCGGAGGTGCAATCTTTTATAAGTTTGTACAACTACTCGCTTACGCCGATGACATTGACATAGTCGGAAGCACTCAGCGGGCTGTCAGTGGGGCGTTTGCGAGTATTGAGATCGAAGCAGCAAAGATGGGTCTAGCAGTCAATGAAACCAAATCAAATATATGCTATCTACAAAAAAGGACATCCAGAACGCTACAATAGACAGATATAATTTTGAGTTAGTAAAGGAATTTGACTACCTTGGCTCTATGGTGAGCTGCGCAAATGACACCAGTGGGGAGATCAAACGAAGAATTATTCTTGCTAATCGGTGGTTTTATTGGCTTAGAAGGCAATTGAGTAACTAAGTCTTATCTCAAACTACTAAGGTAAGGTCGTGCTGTATGGCGCAGAGGCATGGAGTTTGTCATAATCGGATGAGGATGCCCTTGCTTACTTTGAGAGAAAAGTTCTTCGAGTGATCTTTGGTCCCGTCTGCATGGACGGCGTCTGGAGGAGAAGCTACAACGCCTATATAATGACATCAACTAAGTCAGAAGAGTTCATATACAGCGACTTAGATGGATAGGTCACCCCGGATGGACGGCGTAGTATGTGACGACCTCGCGTTATGTGGCGCAAACGAGTGGAGAGGGACCTCAACTAACTTGGCGTGTGCAGCTGGAGGCAGCTGGCTCATAACCGTGCTGGCTGGAGAGGTTTGTTGGTTGAGGCCCAGGTCCACCCCGGACTGTAGCGCCACCTAAGTAAATAAATGCAAACATAATTCCTTTTTTGGGAAATAAAACATCATTCTCCGACAAATTTATCGATTTGTTGGTCATAAATTAAAAAGGCAAAAAAAGAAAATTATAATAAAACTGAAAAATTTGTACCTAACCCCACACCAAACAACCACCCTCATTAACTGACACGTCAGACCATCTTCAAACTCACCCCTAACGCGCATGCAACGCAAATTTATGCTCTTTAATGTATTGTACGTATGTTTATCATTTACCGCCGCATTATATGGTTGGATTAATTTAACTTAACACTGGTTCGCTCATATGCCTTTGTGTATTGGAATTTGGAAAAAAAAGCCCAGGCACTGGGAGAACAAACAACGCACATATGCAAGTGCGGAGGGCAGTTTGCTTGCATGTGTTTGATGCTCAGCCCATTTATTAATATCATTCCCCAACACTGGGCACTATTTCATAAGCCATCCAAAGACCGAAACCCCAGGCTTATACAAAACCTCCCCTGGCTCGCCACCTCGAATAACTGGCATTTTCTTAACTTAAATTGAGAAACCTAGTTTGTTGGTGCAACAACAAAACGTTCAACCCCCGGTTAAGTAAGGGAGGTAGATATGGTGGTGAAAAGTTTCTCCTCTATCCTTGTGTTAGTGTTTGCATGTGCGTATTTCCAACATTTTTTTTGTCTTTCCTTCCCGGTTGTTGTTGTAAACACGATATGGAATGCAACGCATGCATCAATACGATGGCCGACAAAGCTGACTGACTTACGGGTCGTGGCACGGAGGTGTAACGGGGAGGAGTCGAATTATAGCCTACGTGGGGGTTGCAAGGAAAGTGGCTCAAACTTTGCTGCTGTCATGGACTAGTAGTCACCTTTGACTAATAAATACATGGCAACAAAAATAGTTTCTTGCTAAAGGGGTTGTGCTCTATGCCTACGAGGGTAGTATAATATCTAAAAGAGTTTTTTTTTTTTTTATTTTTTCGTCGTTTTGTGTGCATATATCGGGCTGTTTTTATAACTTTTCGTGCACGTTTAAATGCGTGGTATAGACTGGCAGTTTGTTGTCTCACAAAACATTTCAAAACACTGAGCCAGTAAAAGCCTCTGCTACTACTTCGATGCACAATAGCCTCAGGCGGTTTCATACAGAATTTTTTTTTTTAGGACCATGACCGGATTGGGTGCACCTATGCTGGGTACTAGGCTACAGGGATATTCCGGGAGACTATAGGGCGGATGAGTTCGCCAGATAGGGTACAACTCTAAGGATCTGTCTGATAGGCAAGCTCTGGGTATGCTCCTCGCTACATGTAAGCATTTACTAAAGCTGGACGCTATAAGGTCACCCACAGATGGGTGAACGAATCAACTTGCCGTTCGAGACAGATCTGGCCTTAGCTGGACCAAAAACGTAGCGTCGAACTGGTTAAGCTAAAGCGATCACATATCAGCTGCGCTATCGGTGTCCTCACAGGTCAACATGCCAAAAGACTTAGCCTCTTTTCTAACAACTTCTCTATGATTTATAGGGACGAAGAGGAGGGGGAGACCATCATTTACATCTTATGCCCTTGCCAAGTCCTATCTCATAAAAGAAAGCCTCATCTAGGGGCCCCTTCCTTGATAACCACGGCGATTTTGCGTCCTTAGGCGTCATGAGCATCAATCGGTTTATCAAAAGCTCTGGTTGGTTTTGATTAGTGCCTGAGTGGCCTAATGGTATATCCATGGCATCATAATGGATCTTTACTAGTCTAAGTGTGCCAACCTATGACTGGTTTTAGTTGCATAAGCTCGATTGTCCAACAGAAGCTGAAGAAGTAGAAATTTAGTAAAAATAATGGTGTGAGCGTACCAAGTGCGGAGCACTATTTCATAACCTTATGCCTAGTAGCTTACAACGAGAAAGAGTAAGGAATAACGCGAACAAATAGGTTACCAAAGCTGAGAAGAGTCTAGGCTATTTCGAGGGAAAAATGAGGACGAAACAATTGGAAAGAGGTGTAGCAAGGCAATGATATAGTCTAAAGATTAAAATGTGACGACCACATCGGCTCGAACAAGTGAACACAGACCTCAAGTTGTAGCTAGCAGGTTCGAGACGTGTAGAAAAACCGTAAGCTTTGTCTAAACACTAAGCGATCATAGACTGTTGAAAGTTTGGCCTAGCGAACTGGAACATATTTCGAGTCATTCAAGAAGACTGAAGTGTTATTTGGAGGTTCACGATGAAGAGCCGACCACAATCAATTGGGACTTGAGGACAAAAAGAAGAAAACGAAGACAAAGAAGGGGCATACGCAAAGCTTAGCTTGCCGTAACTATTCGTGTACTGAGCGTGTTACATTTCTGTTCGTTAACGAAGTTTGAAGAAGCTTTTCAACACGGTTATACTCTAGGAGGTAAACTAAATCATGAAAGGGGTGAATACAATGGATAAAGACATTGATAATGTAAGATATTACAAAGACTTTCAACACCACAATCTAGTGGTTGACCCCAGTGTGTCTAATTAAAATGGTGACATACTTTAATTGACGAGTATTATATTGACGACGAGGAAAAACAATACAAGATTACAAGTAGGATTCCACAAGACTAAGTCCTGAGCGTGCTGGACGTGCTGAGCTTATTATCAGTCAAGGAGATGGCGAAAAATATAGTCTTGTAGACTACCTTGACATTGTTATGATAGTGAAACTACTGGTGTATTGCAATTTAGGAAGCAGATTATTCTAATTGGATCTGGCGGTACTCGTAGGCAGTAGAAAGAAAATGGAAACTATGACAGTCAGTGACAGACAGTGATATGAATGATATATGCAACCTTTAAGCTAATCATTAGTGAGCTGAATTTCTATTAGCTGGAGTAACAATACATAGAGCTCTTTGCGAGTCCCGAAATTGGGCTGAAGCTATGGAGGTTAACACTAATAGGAGTTAGTTTCAAGATGAACACGTTTACGTAAATGCTTTATCAGGAGAACTTACGAAGTTACTCAAGAAGGGCGGGGAACAGCAATCATCAGTCACCCGAGGAAATAAAGGAAAATTAATTACATCGAAGTTTTTCCAACCACTGCACCAGAGAAAGGTTCCTGCCTGTTAGTATAATGGACCAGAGAGAGTCTGAGTGCTCTCTCCTTTAAAATAAAAAAAAAAAAGCAAGGCAAATGGCAGAAACGATGGAATCATTCCAAAAAAAGTTGACGCACAGTCTGACCTCAAGTTTCGACGTGTAGGTAAACCAGATGCACGAGAAGTTAGATATGAGCCATGAATGTTTGAGGCTGATATGATAATCTGTTCAAGTCGTGTGGATGGGATTGAAAACATTTAGCACCTAGTTTTCTAATGCTCACGGTAGGCGAAGATGGGAGGTAGGCAAGACACTTCAAGAGAGACCATACCCTTAGGTAATTTATACGTATGTACTTCAGCACGTTTTGAAGTATTCAGCGTTCTTTTATCCTCAGATATAAAAGGATGGAGCTATCATGGGGGCAGAAATATGGAGAGCACACTCTACATAAGTACCTAGGCAAGGTGAATACATAAGGCTGGGGTTATCTCGCCAAGGAATGTTTTACGATGGTGCCGCGACGAGAAAAGAGTTGGTTTTAGTCAGTAAAAATCGGACATGCTTTTCAGACCTATTCAGTATCTCAGTCCATCTTCCAAAGAAAATACAAATTAACAAACATGGTGTTTGGTTTTTATTTTTCTGTCCCAGAAAACTGAAAGGAATGGTTGCACTCCGGTAAACTACAACACTATAAAAAAAAAAATTGATTTCTTTTTCCTCCTAGCATATTACTATTATTCTGCTTAAAGTGGATTCTTTGTAAGCTGTGAAGATTTGTTAAGCGAATGCGTTAAAATGGAGAAAACAAATATGTTTGAAGTTTACTAAAATATGTTCGCATGTCTTGGTTTGCAGGAAATAAATTATGATTTGAATAATTAGTGTCTGCTAACTAACAGTTCGTTTATAAGCAAATTATGTGTGTATATTGGGAACGCGTATATGCCTATTAGCAAGCATTTTGAAGAGACAGAATCCGTGCAGAATTCTGTAAGAATAGCAGGTCGGAGATTTTTTGAAGAATCGACGGAAGCCCCAAAATGTTTCAGGGATCTGTCATATTCTCTGGTCACAAAAAATATGATGTCTCCTTGTACAACATCAATGAAATTATTTGGAAGTATACCACTGTGAAGGCATAGAGAAGGAGATGGGTGCAATGAAAGGGACTGATGAGTGAATACCAAGAGAGTTTTGTATGGCTAACTTCAGAAAAGTTCATGTATTTACGCGCTGAAGGCCAATATGATGTAAGCATTCTTCGTTAATAATAAAACGAGTCCATATACTCGTACAGATGAGTCTTATTTTACAAATTTCATAACCTTTCTCATGAATTTATACAAATCCTTCGGCGAATATACGAGTATGTGCTTGCCGAACTACACAATCAACCTAGAAACAGGATTATCCTCACTATGAGAACTCATATACCTTTAATTTTCGTAAAGCTGATTTCGTTAAGCTTAATAATCTTCTCAGCAACATTAACTTTAGTCCTATCCAAGTTGACAGCATCGACAACGCTGTAGCGTATTTTTATGACCAAATTTTCACCTGTCTCATTCAATCTGTCCCCTTTGTGCCTCAGAAGAACTTTACCTCAGCCCCGCCATGGTATAATAAAGAGCTACGCTCGCTTCGTAACAAAAGGAACAAAATTTGGCAAGCATTCCTCAAATATCTATCTGACTCTGATTTTTCCTATTACCAGCACGTCCACTCCCAATTCTCTGAACTCTGTGAATATCTTTATAGGGAATATCTTGACAGAATGCAAAGCACGCCAATCAGTGACCCCAAACGTTTCTACCACTTCATTAATGCCAAACGGAAATCCGATAGCTATCCATCTACTTTGAAACTTGCTGATAAATCTTCGGCAGACCCCATCACAATCGCAAACCTGTTTGCTCATTTTTTCAGCCAACCATTTATGGATAACGATACTCAACTTGATCATAGCTTCTTCCGCTACCTAGGCAACTGTCCCCAAACCTCCTTAGTCACAATTGTTATAGCCCCGGCTATGAGATAAGATTAGCAAACTTAAGGAAGAATACTCCCCTGGGCCTGATGCCCTGCCCGCTATAGTTCTAAAAGAATGCGTGAATTATTTAGTCCAACCCCTTACTATCTATTTCACAGGGAGTTTTCCCCGAAATCTGGAAAAATTCGTATATAATCCCCACTCACAAAAAAGGTTGTAAAAGTGAAATTTCCAACTACCGGCCCATCGCTAAACTGTCCTGCATACTTAAGCTCTTTGAAAGCATTGTTTACGACACAATGTTTTTTCACTGTAAGGCTATCCTTTCACTGAACCAGCATGGATTTCTTAAGGGCAGATCAACAACCACTAGTCTTACCGAGTTTGTATCTAGCACTCTGTGCGTTTTGGGAGATGGTAATGAAGTTGATGTTGTTACCACCGACTTCAGCAAAGCCTTCGACAAAATTTCGCATGCAATCATTCCCTTCAAACTTAAAGCTCTTGGTTTTCAATCGGGGTTCATTTCATGGATTAAATCTTACTTGGAAAAACGCAAGTATAAAGCCCCCTTCAGGTCTTCAATCTCTGATTCTTATAAAGCAACATCGGGAGTCCCTCAAGGCAGCCATCTTGGCCCAATGATCTTCATTTTGACAATAAACGATGTCGACTGTATCATCAACGATTCCCACCTTTCTATATACGCTGATGATATAAAAATCTTTAGACCTATATTATCCCCTGCCGACTCTCTCTCTCTGCAAGATGATTTGAACCGATCTTCAGTCTGGTGCCGTAATAATTTTTTAGAGCTCAACGTCAGCAAGTGTCAAGCTATTACATGTTCCCGTAAGTGCATCCGTCTACTCTATTTGAGGTGAGCTTATTCCCTCTGTCTCTTCACTGCGCGATTTGGGTGTTATCTGTGATAGGGAACTCAACTTTCGTTCCCATATTGATAACATTATCAACAGAGCTAATTTTGCGCTCGGTTTCGTTAAACGATGGTCCAAAGAATTCTCAAACCCTTATGTTACAAAATCATTATACATCACATTCGTCAGACCCCTCCTTGAGTATGCTTGCCAGGTATGGTCACCTTACTATGAAATCCATATTTTGCGAATCGAAGCCGTCCAGCGTAGGTTCCTTCGCTTTGCCTTACGAGGTCTTCCTTGGGCTGATAGTTACAATTTACCCCCTTACGCGGACCGTTTAAAACTAATCAATTTACAGTCTCTCGGTAAACGTCGGGAAGTTGCTGATATCTTGTTTATTCATCAGTTATTATCTGGTAACATTGATTCCCCCGCGCTGCTTCATCTGATCTCTTTTAACACCAACCCACACAACCTCAGATCCTCACTTCTTTTTGGTCTTTCTCCTCACCGGACCAATTATGGATATCATGAACCAATGTCCAGAATGCTTCGTGGAACTAATCGCTTTCAAACTACGTTTGACTTTCACACTAGCAGAGCCTCCTTAAGAAACGCCCTTCAATCCCATAATTCCTCCTGATAGTTTTTAAGCTTTAGTTTAAATCTAGTTAAGTTAAGTTTAAGTTAGGTTAAGCGCCAGTTTTGTTAGTTTTAAGTTTAGCTTTAAGTTCGCTTGCATTAAGATTGAATAAATAAGTAAATAAATAAATATTCAAAGATACGCTGATGACAAATATAGGCTACGATGCTAACGCACTTAAGCTTAGCAAAACATGTAGCCAAGGTTTTGACTGCTCCTTTAGATAACTACTCGAACAACCTTTTCCTTTTACGTCAGAACTCACTAGCAGCAAAATGGTTTATTACTTCTTCCGGTGTGACAATTTCAAATTGTCAAGCAGAAATAATGTAAGCTTACAATCCTGGCGTGCTATTTACTTAAAACACACTCCTTACAACAAAAAAAAACAAAATACCTGCAGACGATGAGAAAAGTAATGTCACTCGTAAGTAAAACAACTTTCATTTCATCCCCTAACAGTTGACTTTCATAAGATGAAGTACATAATATGTTTCGCTGTCAACAAAGTGTCCCTTACAACATCCTTAATAGTATACTTTGCCCCAAGTACATTACTTTAAACTCTTTACAATATTAACTATCCAAAGTTTAATCTCTCGGACTGTCTACCGCACATCGTTATATCAAATCGTTGCATCCTTATGCGTTCTCCAACGCACCCATGAATGATATTCTAAAGTAACATTAAAGTACCGACATGCTACTACAGGATACAGAACCGAGGCGGCATATACATATTTATAATCGAGCTTCAAGGTAGCGGACGCGACTACGACCATTCAAGGTGCTCTAGTTACTTTATTATTCTCAACCGACTCAGACTTTCTCTATGTAATTCCCTGAAGTAAATCCTAAGAGTCGTTTTACAGTGAATAATGTTAAAAGGATCTGAAAGGGCTACAAGTAACGGTTACTACTTGCTTGTAGTGTAGAATGCTCAGGTGAGGTGTATTTAATTCTTTTCATGAGAATAAGCAGACAAGTAGTGTTGAATGCGTTCAAGTGTACTGCACAGCAAGAATGTATGGTACATTACATTCAGTTAATTGAGTGGACATAGGCAGCATTCGGAGGTAATTATTTATTAGTGATTAGCCAAGATCGAAAGCTAGGATATCCAAAGGCTCCACTTTGAATTTAGCCTACAGCATAGGAAGTAAATAGTTTCTGGAAATTATGAAAATTATAAGCTATTGGGAGAGTTGGAACAATTTCTAAACCTTTTTTGTCTAACCTGTCAAACCCAATCACAAAAAAGAGCATGTCCAAAACTTACAACCCACCTGCAACGGATCGCAGGATACCCTATCCTTATCAATTTGCCCAGCTCTATAAAAGTGGGCGTTGCGTTGTATAATTAAAATTCCCTGCTTATATGTATTTTATTTGATATCGATATTATATTTGTATTTGTTTTTTTTTTTTTTTTTTTAAGAAAACGGTAAAAAAAACGGGTGTGTCCCTTTACATTTTGTGTACGAATTATAGTGACCATCGGTACCTACATATCTGCACAATACAAATTGATGTGAATCCTAGTAAAAGTATTAGCCCTTTAGCCACTAAGACCGTCTGTAGAAAGTCATCACTACAATCCAATTCTATCCAAACTCAACATTTTTACCGCTCTGACCATTAGAGACGTTTTCCGTCGGCTAAAATTACCTATCTAACGGTGCCAGTTTGAGCCCTCTCTTTTGACTGGTTTAACCGTTACAGTCATTTCTGTCAAGATTTTTGTGAAAACGGGCGCGAAAATTATTTGTGATTTTGGTGTAAATTAAAATTAAAATAAAAATACTTTCCAACAATTTTTTTGGTAAGTTGTTTGAAATTGTATTTTGATAATTTGTTTCTAGTTTTATTTGTGAAAACAAAGTTTCTGTCCAATGAAGTTTTTTGTGAAAACCGCCTGTAGACGGTCTTAGTGGCTTAGCTTATTTTTTATTTAAGAAAATGTCACGACGAAGCGGAAGAAATGAGGACTGGAATAAGCAGAAAAATGCAATCTTTCTTCAATGACTGATGAAGAGATTGCAGATTTTACGTATTCAATTGAAACTGGTGATGAAGACTTTGATGACAGCATCGAAGATCCAGATTATCGTTGTGATGAGCTCGAACCCGAAGATAATGTAATGATAACCGATTGTTTACAACTAATGGATTCCTCAATGCTTATGAATGCAGTTCAATTTTCAACAACAATTTCTATACATCTTTACAGTTTATGTTGTATCTTAAAGCGCGCGGCATTTATAGTCTTGGTACTGTGAGAGCAAATCGGATTCCCAAATGCAAACTTCCAACTGACAAAAGCGAAGAATTGAAAAAAACACCACGAGGTTATTCAACTGAATTCGTTGGAGCGGCTTACGGTGTCGACATCACCACAGTTTTGTGGAAGGACACGAAGAATGTCAAACTCTGCTCAACATATGTTGGCTCTAGGCCTTTTCAGAGAACCAATTCAGTTAGTCAGCCATTGCTCGTTATAATCGGAAAGAAAAATTGTATAACAAGTTTGATTGTCCACAAATAATCCGTGAGTACAACGCACACATGGGCGGTGTCGATGTGATGGACTCTTATATGGGCCGCAATGGACTCCAAATAAAAACCCAGGATATGGCAACCAGGATTTTTTACCTTCTTCTCGACATGGCTATAACAAATGCCTTCGTTTTATATCGGAGACTCAACGCTGAAAAAAATCGAGCCAATAAAATGATGAAAACAAAGATATGACGATGTATAAGTTTCGCGTGAGCATTGCGAACGAACTCTGTGCTGCTTTTGAAAAACGATCCGTTGGCCGTCTACCATCCGACGTACAACCAACCACTAGCAATGGTGCTGGCAAAAAAGCAGTTAATCCAGCGGCAAGTGTAAGATTCGACGAAGAAAACCATTTTTCTGAATGGGGATTGAAAAAATAGTGTAAATTGTATAAAAAAATCCGATACACACACGTTTTGTACCAAATGTAACATCCATTTGTGTTTCTCCAAATCAAAAAACTGTTTCACAAAGTATCACGTAGACAAATTATTCATTCTCTATTAGTATGTATTTACCTCTTTAGGTCTTTGTATTGATCATTTAATTTGAATAAAAAACTGTTTTTTATACTTGAATTATACAACACACTTTATATATTTTTTCAACTAACCCACTAACCCAGTCTACAGGCGGTCTTTCACTTTTTTTACCTGGCGCTATCAGGTATAATTTTTTTTGCAAACGGACTTCAAATTCTTGTTTCTCAGTCGAAAATCATTCTAGAACCAAAATTCTCTTAACAAAATAGCTCGTATTTCAATTTCAGTGGTTAAAGGGTTAAGAACATCGCAGTTTTCAATAAGTGTGCAAAATTTAACAAGTATACTGTTTCGGATCCTGGAGGATTTATGTAAGGCCTAAATGTATAGACAGAAAGACAGACATGGCCTAATCGACTCGGCTGTTGGCACTGATTATTTACTCGTACGTACTTTATGTGGTCTGTCTTCGGCATTTCTCTGTTACAAACAATGTGTCAAACTTAATATACTTTATGGAAATCTAAAGAATCTATTGAATTCTTGTTTTGATTGAAAATTCCACATTTTCAATTCCTTTTGGGGTTTTTTTTCTAATAGAATGTTTTTCAAGAAGTCGCTTTTTTAGATTTCTAGTTCCAAATAATGTTGAAGGCTAAGTTCACCCCTCTCGGACGGTAGCGCCACCTAAGTGCATAAGAAAGTAAGAATAATGTTGTACCTGTGCCACATATTTCGAAAATAGCTACATTAGCTATCTGTAACTGCCAGTTTTTTTTTAACCCCACAGGTGGATCAGTAGAAATGCAGTGAAGTGGGAGGGTTATGATCCCTTATTTTCGGATCATAACCTCGCTGATAAAAGGAAGAAGAAGAACTGACAGTTTTTTCATATTAATGATCAGATCAGTATAGTCTGTCAAATTGCTATGAATAGACTTACGCTTGAACAACAGTCGATTATCCAAATTTACAGCCGCCTTCGTAATTTTTATGGCGGATATAACCTTCTATCCATCCGAAGAGTGGGCGTACTAAAGAGAATAGCGCCACTGTAAACGAAAGTGTACAAGAATATCCAAATTTATCGATTCGTAGACGGTCGCAGCAATTAGGGTTCTGTCCGACAATTTCGCTCAAAAATCTTGGCGTACATTCATAAGAGATTCACCTATAATTCACCTATAAGGCAATAAGATCATAATTTGCGTCGTTTTTGCCTGATTGGGCTCTAGAGCAGTTGTAAGCTAACCCATTGTCTTATCGCAAAATTGTGCTCAACGATGAACTTCATTTTAGACATCACGCATATAGAATCATACAAATCCAAAAAAGACTCTGCAGACCCCATTACATCCAGAAAAGTGAACCGTTTGGTGCGGTTTCTACGCTGGTGGTGTCATCGGACCTTATTTGTTCAAAAATGAGGCTGGATCTCACGTTACGGTCAATGGCAATCGTTACCGGACCATGATCAATGAGTATTTCTTTGAAAGTATGAATGACATTGATCCGGATATCTCTTAGTTTCAACAGGATGGCGCTACGTGCCACTTAAAGGCTGAAAAACAACCTTTAGATGGGTTTTATATCCTGCATCATGTCATCACTTGAATGTTTGTCAAAATAAATTCCCAGATAGAAGCAGGTGTATCACAAAAGAGTACGAGGCGATTTAATTATTTCAAACTAGCGGGTACCCGGCGAGCGTTGCTGCGCCTAGCAAAAAAAAAAAAAAACTGTCAGGCAGACACCTGTGGCAAAAACTGTCAGGCAGGTGCCCGGAGCAACAACTGTCAGGTAGGCGCCTGGGGCTAAGTCTATTTGAGAACAGTTTTGTGCCGACCAACAGTGGGTAAGTAGTCCAACCTTAAATATATATACATACATATATATCAATTTTTTTGAGCACTAAAGTACTACAACACGAAAGTAAGCAAACTGCTGGACTGATGGTATCCGTCGTGCTTTGCTGCGACTAACAAAAGTGCATTTTTTTAGTTCTAAAGTACTATACTACTAAAGTAGGGGACCGATTTTGACCAAACTTCACAGGAATACTTCCGGGCCAATACTGAAGATTGCCGCCTGAATATTTGAGCTCAATCGGTTCAGTGGTTTCGGAGTCCGTAGCATACAAACATAGGTACACACATTTTTTCCCACGGAAAAAAACACTCAGTTTTACCCGAATTTTCCAATTTTCCGGCAGAGTTTTCCGATTTTTCTTTCCGTAAAAACTATTACGAATATTCTAAAAGAAAAATGAGCCAAATCGGTCCAGCCGTTCTCAAGTGATGCGATGACCAATGAACAGGATTCCATTTTTATTTTTATAGATATACAGTTTTCACTTGAGCCCTCAACCTGTTTTCTTCCCAAAATTAGCAGAAAAGCAACTTTGTGCTTTGACATGCCACCATTTTTGAAAAGCTCAGACAATACTACAAACAATTTTTTTTAATGAATTAGACCGTTTTGATATATATTCAGCATCAGATACACGACGTCGGGTAATAAAGATAGATAGTACGGAAGTTCGTATTTAGTTCTGTGTATTTCGAAGTGTTCGAAGTAGTGTATCCGGTATCCGAAGCCAGCTAGAATTTAGGTTCGCCCAGTAGAGAATACGACGCCTATCCGGCATTTGTGTCATGTATCCGGAAAAGTGTGGCCGATACCAATCGCATCAAACTATTGTATTTTTGGTAAAACTTCGAAGTATAGCTCTCTGTAATCGCTAAGAAGCAATGGTAACAATTTGTAGTGCTGAGTGATTTCTGATCAGCGATTAGTCTGAGTAAATACATCAAACGGTAATGAGAAACTACGTGTAAGCTTAAGCAAGGCTTAGTAAGTAAATCCTATCGCTTGTTTTCGGATCATAACCTCGCCGAAATAGGAAGAAGAAGAAGAGTAAGTAAATCCTATGGCAATGATACTTATCTGTTAATATGACAATATGAAGAATACAAGGCAGGCAGCGTGAATTGCACGATTACTGCACGTTAGTTGTTGGTGATTTATTATTCCTGTTCAAGGGGCGTCTTCACCAGTACTAGCATAGTGGATACGTAACTAAATAAGGAACCATATATTTATTTATCCACTACATCAAGTAAAATTTGCAACTAGTCTGGTGCCTAATTCGTCACCTGAAATTGGGGGAAACAAAACATATGAAGAGTAGACTACAAGTATTTCCCTCTCAATAACCCCAATGACATTGTTTAGACTAACAAAAGCTAAACACTACTTTAAACTTTCATTCATCTATTATGCCTCCATTGATAGCGCAAATCAATAAACTCTACTCTATTTCCACCTAATTCCAATCGACAATAATTGTCCTAGTCCTCTAAACATCACCACAATACATAATGTACATATCCATTTCCAGCATCACACGTTAGTAGGCCAAAGCACAAATACCAATCTATGAATGAATTAAAATCCGGCCACCGAGCGCCACCATCACATCCGCCGCAACTATCAACACGACTAGTACACCGCAGCAGCATCACATCGGCCGAGTACCCATTCCGGGTAACAAAACCTCAATGAAACTCAAACTGATAGTATAGATGATAGAGCTAACTCTAAATAGAATATCCTCTCCTCGAGGAAGTCTCTAAATCCAATCCGTTGACGTCACACGTGGTGATGGCATAACATTTCCGAAATTGAATTTAGCCCTGCCACCCGAGAACAGCACGACACAGAGTCACTCACAGAAACACAGATACAGATACAATGTACAGACTTTTTTCGTGCTCCAGATTCAACATTCGTCATGGCACACAAATTTAAAATGCAGTACATATGCATACGGTGGAGGAGGAATAGTCTCTACTTGCGATTCCATGTCCATTGAGCTGTACAGAGTTAACTACCACTACCACCACCACCACCACCACCACCACTACCACCCATGATCGGGAGTAGTCGACAGCGGCGGCGGCGGCATCGCACTGGCAAACAGAGCAATCCCATTGAGGCGCAACAAGTGGCAAAACTATTAACGTCCATTTCCAAGCACAGACACACACAGTGGAAGAGCACGACTGCACAATGCGCCGCGTATTTACATAGTGGAGCAGGAGTAAAGTGCAACTCGGGAATCGGGATGCCGCCGACGACACTGACTGTTTGGCCGTTTTATAGTTTTGGCATCGGGCCCACCATGCAATCACATGCAAAATGTTGGGGCATGAGTCAGTCAGTTTAGTAGCATCTACCACTGCTGAAACGAGGAAAGGAAAACCGGGAGGATGATGCGACGATGATTGTGGCGATGATGCCTGAATAATGGGATAGTTGCTCCATGTCGTGCTGCCGTCGATGGTACAGTGAGGGACAGTTTCACAGATGCAAGCAAATTTTATTCTCTCGGGGCGCGGTGTTCTGATAATGGGTGCGGATATTGAGTAGTTGCCGGTTTAGGCACCAACACAAATTGTGTAGTAATGAAATCAAATGATATGGTTGCGCACAAGCGTGCAATGAGAACTTCACCAAAACAGCAAGGTTCGAAGTTATCCTCCACCTGCTTCCACTAGACTCCTAGAATCAGTCAAACCAATTTTTGAAAATCGAATACGATCAGGCATACTATGATCCTAAGGAAATAGCTTAAGCAATGTAGCAATAACTGGCTACAGTGGGCTGCACATATACAATAAAGGAATGTATATATGTAGGTAAAAGGATGAGTCCAAGTTAGACATTGGCTTGAGGGCAGGTATCGTTTCTGATTCCCTTTACAGGCAGATGCTCTATCAATGATGTCAGAAGAACCTGGTAACACCACGAGAATATATCACGGTTTTCACTGGCAGTCAAGCAAAGATCTGTTTATTTAATCGAAGTTTGTTGAGTGTTTTGGTTCCCTGGACATGGGCGCATATAGAGGAATGAACTGGCAAGGAAAGTCTTGGTACTGGACCTGGAGCAAGGTATATCGGCCAACATAATGCCTTGCACACTTAGACATAAAGTATAAAGGCCTGGCGGATGCGAATAACAGGTTAAAACCCCAAATATGGCCCCAGCAAACGAAAATTCGGCAGATTCATGCTTAAAGGTAGGAAATCAAAATTTGCCCTTGCAGCAGCCATATCTGAGCATATCACTCTACCAGATCGTATGAAACAACTTCGAGAATAAGATATCTGTGGCATCTCCCTCGTATCTATAATCGGCCAAAAAACTGTTTTTATCCTGCAATTGTTGCACACCGAACAATCTTTTATTTATAGAGGCGTAACATTTTTTTAAATGTATCTTGTGAATAGTAGCCAGTACAGATAGGAATCAAAGTCAGCCATTTACCTAAGTTAACGTAGACAAGTAACAGAGTATAGTGGACTTGAATAAAGATTAAGGTATCACGGATTGGCTAAGAGCTGGAAGGCTGTATATATTCCACTCTCATCACAACAATAAATACAAAAATAAAAATGAAAATAACATGACAGGCCATATTTTACTAGCGTAACACCTTAAGGTCTTGGGGGAAAAATCTTCCGGTAAGGGAATCAGAGAGTCCCAACCTCTTAGACCGTCCATACGTGGTGAAGAACCATATCCTGCACGGTGTCCCTGCTGTTTGCAGAATGTGGCGGATCTAAAGAGCAAAAGTTAAAAAAAGGCAGATACTACGTTATCGTATTTTCTAACAGTGAACTGCAGATACATAGGAACCTCTGGATTAAACATAAGTACTTCACTTTTAGTGTCGTTACTTATGTATCATTTTGCTTCCATTCTATGAAAGTTTGATACGAAATATTTGGAATGGCCTTACAAAAGAGAATTAAGTCCTCTACGACCGCATGATCCGTGATCCTCCTTTTTCTAGCTCCTCTTCTTCTTCCTCCTATTTCGGCAAGGCTACGATCCGAAAACAAGGGATTTTAACCCTCCTATTTCACCGCATTACTACTGATTCGCCTGTGGGGTTCAATTATTTGACCTCAGAAAATATTGGCAGACCTCCCGATTTTGAATCATTCTATTGCTGAAACCAATGAAATGCCGATGTCATCGTATTTGTATGATTCAGGCGTTTATAGGCCTGCCTCTTCTGCCTCGAGTTGTTTTTGGAACGTTAATTGATATTGCATTTTTAACAGGGTTCAAATAATCTCTTCTTTGAAGGTGGCAATGCCAGCTGAGCCAGCCGCGCTCTATTTTTCGTAAGATGTTTTCCTTGACGTAAAGGCTTCCACGGATCTCTGAACTTCTTATTCGATCAATCTTTGTCACTCCTGCTATCATTCGAACCATCTTCATCTCAGCTGCCGTTAATTTACTCTCATGCTTTTTATACATTGTCCAACATTGTGAACCGTATGTGAGCGCTGGACGCACAACTACGGTGTAGAGCCTTCCTTTCAACTTAGGTGGCATTTTTCAATCACAGAAGATAGTGGAATTTTGTCGCCACTTCATCCGCCCTACGCTTACGCGATGATTAATGTCGTCATCACAAGTTGCTTTGCTATTGATCATAGATCCCAGACATTTGAACTTTTCCCTGTTCCATTCAAATAAATGTCTGGAATAGGCCTGAGTGGATCAGAGAACGGGCAGCACAAGTACTCTGTTTTTTTTTTTAACTAATGCGATATCCATTTCCTTCCAAAACGTCCACCCACACATCAAGTGCTCATTGCAGGGACGTAAGATCCTCACTTATGATGGCTCCATCGTCAGCAAAGAATAACTGATGAACCTTGGGGTCCATCACCCTACCTTCAAGCAAATAGTCAAGGACTGCGATAAAGAGCAAAGGACTTAAAACGCTTCCCTGGTGCACCCCGACTTTGACTGGGAACTCTTCGGTTACTCCAGTGGGATATCTTACTCTTGTCTTTGTTCCTTCGTACATGTCCATGATCATCTGTACATAGGTTTCTGGAATCCCTCGATGTCTTAGCGCCACCCATATCAGATCTCGTGGTTGTCTGTCGAATGCCTTTTCAAAGTCAACCAATACAATGTGCAAATCCTTTAAGGAATCACGATGTTTTTCCATTATGATCCTTATATTTTGGATTGTATCTGTGGTTGATTTACCCGCGACAAACCCGCATTGATCATCAGATAGCCGTATTATTTTTCGCAGTCGGCCACCTAATACCCGCTCAACGATCTTCATGGTGTTTGACATCAGCTTGATCGAACGGTAGTTATCACAGTTTTACATATCACCCTTCCCTTTGTACACAGGAAGAAGGTAGCTTTCTCTCCATTGAGTTGGCATTGGATTGAAGCCATGCTTTAAATGGCTATTCATCTAGGGTGTCTCCATTGAAGAGGCCAGAACTAAAATCCCCTATGGGTGTCAGAAAAGGAAATGGTCTTATCTTTCAATTCCATCTATTCAAACCAAAAAAATCAAAATCGCTTCACCCTTACTGAGGTCTGAGAACTGAACCTAAATACCTGCAAGCAAGTTTTAGATAATTTCAAGGTTGGAATACCAGCCACCGATTTTCCAGATATCTTCCTCAACATTGAGCAAATGACTGCCATTCAGAATACCATGTTTGATTAAAGCTTGAACCTAGCGGAATGTTTTGCAAAACCAAAATTCTGCGGGTCAATAATCCGTGTAGGGTGGCTATAAAGACAAGCTCCCAGCTAAATGGCTAAAGGACGTAATTGGTAACATCAAGGAAAGGTGCTCACTGAATGCGGTCGACGAGGACAACATTGCTCAAGAGCAAATTCTAGTGGGAGACTTTCCTGTTGAATTGTTATACGAGAGCGATAAGATAATGGAGATTGGCGCTCAGAATGCTGATCTTCTTTCTCGCCTGTTGGGTGCATGAAGCCGTCTTTCTTACATGCGAGTTATGGTTCTCCACCATTTTATAGGCATATAGTTCTGAATTAGTTCAATGCCTTAAGTACTCCATACATGTATCTACATTTTCAGTAAGAGTGCATGAATGTATAAAAGCACACCATCTGAGGTTACATATTAAACTTGACGAACACACCATTTTGATACAAGAGTGATAGCTAAACGTGACCCGATTGATTCAGGAGATTTGACTGAGTTAGCGATTTCCAATTCTAGGATAGGATTGAACGGGAAAATCTTCCGGTGAAAACAAAATTTTTTGTGGCAAAGCAGTATTGTACAATAAATCACTGGTTATGAATACTAAGGAATTGATCTTGTCTTCAGCTCCAGCTTTCACAAACTTTTTAAGGTAAGGTATCAGTGGACCTTAAAATCCAAAGTGGAGTACTGCATGGGTTTTTTTTTTTTATGGTTGCGCCAAAGGGTGTGTAATCTTCTAAAGATACCAGTAGCCCGAGCTACTGGCATGCACGATTCGCAAACCTGAATAATCGATGCCAGGAATACGCCTACGTACTAAACCACACCCTGCACACTTCAACCACTCTCCCCGCGGGACTACCGTTAGGTATTATTTCGCGGGGCTGGTTAGCTATTTATGCTCTTCATTCGCTGTCTTCCGCTCCTTGTTCCAAAAGTGTTGCCGGTTGGACTTGGTTGCTCTTTCTGACTCTTTCCAGCCGCCTAAGTTCCTGCACGATTATCGCTGCAACTTGTTTCACCGCGTCCCATATTGCATTCGATGCTATCATATGGTGCACAATGTTTTCGGGGGTTGGTATTTCTCCAATTTTTTCCTCCAGTTCTCTATGCTCTATATGAAAACGTGGGCACTGAAAAAATACGTGCTGAGCGTCTTCTGAGGCCTCTCCGCAATTTGGACAGTTGGGAGATTCATCGAGCCCAAACCTGTTGAGATACGCTCGAAAGCAGCCAAGTCTGGTTAGCAACTGGCTAAGATAGAAATCTACCTCTCCGTGTTTCCGGTCCATCCACTTGCGGATATCCGGTATAAGTCGATGGTACCATCTTCCCTTTGAGGACTGGTTCCATCGCTCCTGCCATGCTCTAATGCTTCGCTGTCTTTCTTCCAGCTTGATATTTTTGACTGACGCTTGAGGTTCCTGAATTTTGGCGTCGTAGGTCCTTTGGTAGTATTCCCGCGATGACACATACTGCCTCGTCTGACACCGTACGGAAGGCACAGCATACTCTCAGCGCACATAGTCTGTTGACAGAGTTTATCCTTCTTGCGTAGGTCTTTTTCGACATAGCTTTGGCCCATATGGGTGCCGCATACATAAGGATGGACTGCACCACCCTGGATAGAATAAGTCTCCTTTGTTGCCTAGGTCCTCCTATATTTATCATTATTCTTGATAAGGCACCGCTCACCCGAGCCGCTTTGTCACACGTTCTTTCAAGGTGCTCCTTGTAAGTGAGCCTCGCGTCGATCATCACACCTAGGTATTTGATAACCGATTTTGGTGTCGTATTATGATCTCCTGCTCTGATGGTGATTTCCTCTCTTTTCTTGCGGCTGCTTACCAATACTGCCTCTGTTTTATGTTCGGCGAGCTCTAACCCGACTGCTGCCATCCACCGTTTGACTTTTCGGATACATTCATTTGCAATATCCTCTATTTCCTCTAGATGTTTTGCAACCACGACAATTGCAATATCATCGACGAAGCCTATGATTTTTCCCTCATTTGGGATTCCAAGCCTTAGAACCCCATCATACATAATGTTCCAAAGGATAGGGCCTAATACCGATCCTTGTGGAACTCCGCCAGATATGTGGCACTGCTTTACTCCATCGTCGGTATCGAAGAGCAGAAACCGTTTCTCGAAGTAGCTCAGTATTATTTTAATTAAGAGCCATGGCACCATCATTGACCTAAGCGATTGCACTATGAGTCCCAGTACTGCATGGTTGTATGCTGTCAAGGGTGTTAGGGAGTGTGGGAATGATGCAGTGGGTAGTGTGTTTGCTCATTAACCGAAATGTGTAGGTTCAAGCCCCAGCGGGAACAACAATCATCAGCCACCCGAGTTTTTTTGCAATATCAACACGTTTTTTCAACGAAGTTGATCAGTCTCAAGCGATCCTCATAGGGTGGTAAGTTATAGTAGTCAACTCAGGAAAAACCGTCTTGCAATAGGCGAGAGTCAACAGGAGATGATATCCGTCTAAAGATCTACATGTCATTAGAGTTCCTGATAACACATTAGGCATCGTTTATTGTTAGGATGAAGACCAATAGTCCAAAGCGGTTGCCTCGAGGGACTCCCGATATTATTTTAACAGAACCAGATACTGAATAACTAAAACGGACTTTGCATTGGCGTGCATCCAGGCATAACAGATCTACGCCTCATGGTCAACAAGAGACAAACAAAGTGGCGCTGGTAATAAACATGGCAAAAACAAAAGCAGGTGGAGAAGGCTAAAAACTGTCTGTTGACTGGATTTGGCACCAAACTGGAAGTGAACATCATAATCAAGAAAGCTAAAGCTGGGTTCGGATTGCTATTAAAAATCTGAAAAAGCAACATTTTCAGCTGAAGATCTTGTGACCCTTCCTCCGAATAAGATTTTAAGGTGCGACATGATTTAACCGTGCAACCTGCTGAACATTTTTTTTTCTCGCAATATTTTTGAAGTACGTATACATTACATTATGGATGCGAGTATTTAAAAAAACGGGAATGCTTATACTAACCAAACCGCTCTATGGCGATTTCCCTGACTGTAAACTGTTTATGGAATACACCGACCGACTCAACAGAGTTTTCGCCCACTTGAAGTCCTTTAATCTAGTATGTGGTCGTTGAAAGTGAGAAAACAACCTGTAAACATTTCGTACACACTTACGTGGTGGAAATCCCTATTCTGGGAACATTTTTTGGCTGTCGAACCATGCTCATAAGTATTCCTCGAAATATTGTGTTCTTACGTACGAAACCTTATGGAGCAGGTGTAGGATGCAACCGGAATATAAGTGCATACGTTGCTTGAAGTTGGCACACTCCAGTTATCCTTGCTACAGTTTCGATATCACGAAAACTTTTACGTACTCCTACCACATCGCACGATGAAGTCGTACAACCATACATTTCATTCTGGGAGCTGCACTCCTGCATTGTGAGAAGTGCTGTAGCCTGAGCAAGGCACATAACCCGGAGCATCGTCAACAGGATACATAGGATAATGGTAATCTATCCATTACCCAAAATGGTAGGCATCGTACAGGAAGAGGCTGTATGCCTGGTACGACGCGTGGATATGCAGAAGTGCCTAGGGTTGGTAGTTTTGGGTTTTTTTTTTTTTGTACTCTTGACCGACGACGGGGGCTTTAAGTGTTTTAACACAAATTGCGCTTATTGCAGTTCCCTTCAAGTGGCTTGGCTGAGAACGTTTGCGGATTTTCGGAAGCTTTTTCAATTAATTTTCATGTGTAAGTGAATGTCGAGTTGGGAGAGTGAAAATGGAATAGTCACTTTATAACGAAGGCAAACAGGCAAGGTGGCGTATGCGTTATTTTTTTTTTTTCACACGAACTGTTATTCAAACCACGTAGCCTCATCAATCATACATTACATCGGTTACAACGTACAGCGAACGGAAGTATTTTGCATTTTCGCTTTTTGTTTGTGGAAATGCCATGTAGGGGCGATTGTAGTGTTCGGGGTCTGCTTTTGGGTTGTGCGGCATTTAGAATTTGGTAAACGGAAAGAGTGTCAGTCTGAATGTTGTGGACATGTTTTGAACCATTACTGTGTGGGGTAGAAATTACAATTTGTTTTCCCTTCGTGTAGATACATCCCAGCGGGGGGTTAGAAAAGTAACTTATTCAAGAACATTGTAGGAGCTTTAAAGACACAGTCAAAAATATGTCTCCTTTGTGTCTAATAAATAGGAAAAGTTGATAACAACGGCTACTAGTAATATCGAAATAGAAATTTTTGATTTTAGCCATGCAGTCATTGAAAACATTCAGATCGTTAAACAGGGCTGAGTTATGTTCAGGTAATGGCTCCACCATCATACGATCCAGAAACAATTTATTTTTAACAGCTTTTCAACTCCAATGCAAGGCGCAAGTTTAGAAGCCTTATCAGTGTTGTACTGGTTATAGCAGTCTCTGGATAGTAGGAAAAATCACAGGAATCTCGTAGATACTTAGCAAAGTTTGCCGGTGCACTTTATGGTTCTGTATTTTGTTATGAGATACACAGAGTTTATGGTGCAGGATACAAAGTGCGATGGCTGCTTGACTGATATATTTTAATATCCGTCTGTGATAAGTTATTTATCGCAGAAGGTAACTTCGGTCTAAAAAAAAATGCTTTAATGGTTTGAAAGCTTATATGAATGGTCCAGATCATCCGGTACCGAATTCGTCTCAACGCATGTTACAACAAGAGAACAAGAAGCAGTTACTTTAAGTCAATTATATACTGAAGAGTTCCATTGGAGGCGAAGGTGGATTTGCGTATTGGTAATGTATTCGGTTATTGAGTGGTAGATTGCCGGTTCAAGTGCAGCTCATAATTATTTTATTTTTTCAGTGGAGTTGTAAATACTAGAAATCAAAACTGAATGCAAAAATCATAGCGATTTCTTCTCGCCTAGTGCGGACATGACTTGTGGAGTGAGTCTGCACTAATAGGTTGAAGTGGCTGCCAGCTGAGAAACGCCCACACACCAAGACCAATAATAGGTCTGCACTGATAAAGAGTCTGCACTAATACCAAAGCCTAATACCAAAGTTAATACCAAAAATAGACCTTTTCTTCATTGAATTTTAAACTGAAAAACTTCCAAAGACGTGCTGAGGAGTATTTGCAAAATTTTTAAAGACTTGACTGGCGCCCTTATTAGATGCTTTTTCCTGATTTGCCCAGTAAGAAAAAACTTTTGCAGATGTGACGTTCTGTAATGAAGCTCAGTACTGCTAGATTAGGATTAGTCACTGGATCCTCTTGCATCCTAAGCATTTAACATTATGGTTCCATTTAGGAGTTCGGACTGAGTGATATTGACCCTTAAATTATCTATGGAGACTATTCGATTCAGCTATTGGGCTATCCGGTTCCTCATAAGTGGAGTCATTTGGAGATAAAGACAAGTCTGTCCATCCTGTAGACATTTCTTAGAAGTAGTCACCCAGGGTTTTCTTTCTTAATTTTCTACAGGTACTGTTGGAGGGAGCTTCCTATCTTCTTGATGGTCCTTCTATCAGGCTATGATCCGTAAGAACTCAGACTGCAACACTTATATTTTTTTTTACTTCACAGAGGAAGCCTTTTCCATATTTGTATAGAAAAAAGACAGATAATAGGACAATAGACAGAATAGGATCTCGTCCAGACATCTGCAGCATTGAAGAACCAACTTTGTTCCTCTCATTGGCGGTTTCAAGGATTTTGTCGACGTCCGACTATTTATTTATATTACTCCTTCTATACCAACTTACTAATGCCTTTCACGGGGGAATATAGGTCGTCAAGAACGCCTGTGTGCCATCTTGTTCGGAGTTCTGCAGTGCGTTGGAGTCCAGCTCAATTCTTAAGTGTTCTATTCCTCCTCAACTGCCCTGCGTCCCACTGTTCTGCCTGTGGATTACACTGCATGGCGTATCTTGCAATGGAGTTGTTTTCGCGCCGTAGTATGTGTCCGATTCATTGCCACTTTCTTCCGTATAGTAGAGTTCCCTATCACAGGAAGGTCCAAGAACTTATAGGTACACTATGTTAGAGATACGAGTGGACCAAAAGGTAATCAAGATGATTCTTAGACATCTGTTCACGAAGGTTTGCATCTTACGTGCAATAGTGGTATCCACCTTCCAAATACTGTACCCATTAAGCAATACTGGTTCTACATTGGAGCGGAACAATCGCAGGCTCCTGGTTCTTAACTGAAAACACTGCTTCTTCGGACTTCGGATAGTATTCCGGACGCAGCTTTTGTCTCCTGATTCTGCTGCACACATCCATTTCGGTGACACCACAGTTAGCTGAGATTACACTTTCTAGATATAGAAAGTTTTCCACTCTTTCGACTTGCTGTCCCGCAATGTTGAGTTGAGCGTGGGAGATTGAAGTGCTCATGGCTTTTGTTTTGGCTGTTTTTATTATTGGCTCTACTCTATTTGCCTCAGCTTCTAGATTTTAAGCCATCGGGCGAAGGTCCATTATCCGACGTGAAAGTAGGCACACATCACCAGCGTAGTCAAGGTACTTAAGATGGAATGTCATAGTGCATTGAATTCCATGGTTTCCTTCCGACAATACTGCTGATGGCTACCAAGAAAAACTGCGGTGACAGTATGCACCTTTGACGTACTCCACTTTGAACTTCAATATCCTCTAATACCTTACTATTATATAAGACGTGACACTGGCTACCCTCGTATATACATACATACATTTTCAATGGCCGCTAATCCTTTATGAGAGTCACGTGGGTAGGATGCTCAAGTAAGCATAGCTATGAGTTCCTGGGATACCTCACCTGCATAAGGATATCATCTCGATTCAATCGGTTGGAAGACTTCTCGACGTCGATAAACAATAGATGTAGTGGATACCTATACCCAGTGCATTGCTCAATGATGATACTTAGGGTGTTTATGTAGCCGATGCAAGAGGATCCAGTTTACTTCTTCTATGACTGCTGTCATTTTCACCTGAAATTCGCTAATGATCTAGCTGCCCCATAACAATCTATGTATATGCATTGGAGAAAATCTCTGCTCCCGTATCGTGTGCTATTTTGAATACCTCTCCCGCTGGGCTGTTAAGAATTTTCCCATATTCCCATTCAATCGTCGATCGGAATTCCAGTTTAAAATTTGAGGTACAGGTAAATAGGTTTCGAAGCCTTTTCAGAATTGCAGTGTATCATAGGCCCAACTAAAAGATTAGTCCGCCATAAGTCTTACTATCGCAGTTTACATCCAGTAAAACACTTGAGACTAAAGGCCTCACTTCGGGCTAAAAGCAGGCGGTCATCAATCTATTTGGCGGTGATTAGGGAGTAGTTATGGTGAAGCTTAAGGGCACCAGAGAGCTCTCTTTCTTCTGACCAGGGTTGGGCGAGAACAAACAAGCGCTCAACAGAAAATGCTATAAGAAGGGTGGGTAACGAAGGATGAATTTACAGGTACTTTCCAACAATTTTTGAATCCAGAAAACAAATCGATTTTCAGGTTAGTAGGCCCTGAATTCGTAGCCTACGTTTTGCCATTATTGAATGAACCTTCAACCTCAGACAATGAAACCATTGTAAGTTCAGATAAATACATGCGCAGTCTTATCTCTTAAACCAAAAATAACTCTCTCGTTAGTAATGAATTTAGAACTATCCTCAAGGCCTAAAATGCGGCGCATGAGCCCATGATAAGGATAATTTTTTGTTGGTTCCTAAAAACCCCAAAAATTGTAATCGCCTTCAGTATTTAAATCTCGATCAGCAATAGGTTTTCCCCTAAAAAAAAATTTGACTCATTACACACGAACAGTGATTTGGTTGCTTTGATTTATATTTCCATCGGCCTTTGTTCTGACTAATATGACTCATTTCGATGAATGCGAATTAATATGTAAAAAATTAGTTTCGCGGAAACAAAGCTTCAGCTTTAGCAAAAATAAAAAAAATAAATAAATGCACTCAAGCCTGAGTCATATTTGCAGTTGCAACATTCTAAAACCTGCACGATTTGCAGTCCACTTGAAGTATGGAAGTAGGCCCTAAAATCAACATCTCAGTGTCAAATACCTGCCACCGACTATAGTGTACAAAAATTAACTCTTTGTGTAGAAATAAACTTGTGAAAATTAGCACCTTTTTTCAGTACTAACAGTAAATTCTACTGTGATGTATCTGTGAAGTATCTGCAATGGCAAAAACTAAAGAAAAAAATCTATCTAACAACTTCTAAGCCACCATTCTTCCTGTTTGGCGACAACAAGGTGTAATTTGCACAATTTCATGGCAAAAAATATTTATAAAAAAAAAAAATAATAAAACATAAAAACTACAACGAAAAATAAATTAATTAAAATGCAAACAAAACGAGAAAACTGTGCAAAAAAAAAAAAAACAAAGCCTCGCTTCGGTTCCGATAAATTTTATTAATAATGCTATTTAAAATGTGGAAATGCTGTAAATGGCGCTGCGGAAAAAATAGAATTCATGCTTAAAACTTGTTCCAATAGATAGATAGACACACAGATACATTAGTGTTATAGACAGACAGACAGAAGAGGGGGGAGCTTGGATAGCGAACACTTCAAGGTAAATTATTTAACTTGTACTTCGAGACTAAATAATTGTTAATTGAACTGAAATTGGAATGAGCAAACTTTAAACCCACCGATTGTAGTCGACAGCTATGGGGCTACAACTACAACAACGACGACGACCGACGTGTGAGGAGTGCGCAACAGTTTTTCGATACAAGTTCTGGTTTTTTTCAAATGGAAAAACAAATTTTCTCATGAGAATATGAGAATTCGTTACTATTGCTGCCGGTGGTGTTTGTTTAATGCAAATCAGCACTTTTTTTCTTTTCTATTGCCTCGCTGCATCAATAGAGATACAGATACAGGAGACAGGAGGCAATTAGTTATACAGTTGTGGTTGGTGGTGCTTTAAAGGTCGCGCATTAAGAAAATTAACAGAAGCAAGTGTTCCATTTGAGCGTATGTTTCTGTAGATACGTTACGTTAAAGTATCTAATGTTTGAAATTTGCACTGGAATTAGGTTTGTTTATGAGGAGTTTTTCTCTACTCGTATCTTTTTTTTTTTTGTGGGCAATGTGCGATCGGTTTGCATATTAAATGTTTGGACGGTCGATTCTCAGCAGCTCGGTGATGTGTGGTGTGGTGGTGTATGATGAATCGTTCGTGACATGTTTTATATTCCGAATTAAATTTCAGGTGTGGTGGGTCTGCACCTTTTGGGCACGACGACGACGGCAACGAATACGATAGAGACGACGTTTTCACAAAACACTGGCATCTGTGTGACACATGTCTCTCTCGGTGCATTAGATTACTAATTAATATGCAATTATAGTTCGCCAAATGATATGTTTATTGTTTCTCTTTTAGGGACAGCACTACAACAGCCGTTGATGTTTGTTGGTTGAATGATGCCGGAATTTTCCGCATTGTTCGATTACTTTGTAAGCAGAAGTACGGCGATTTAATTTTTGTGGGAAATACTCTTTGAGATTGGCGCTTACATACATATGTATGTACTTACCCGCTAACAGATGCCATGGGCTGGAAGAGTGTCTGCTTAGGATACTACAGGCTTAATCCCTCTGCACAGATACATAAATATTGGTAAACTATGACATTTATTGCTAAAATAAATTATTTAATAGGCTAAACGAACCATCTTGAGTTCTTATGAAGTGAAGAATGCTTTTAACGTCAGTATCCGTCAGATTGCGAACGTCGTCGACATAGCACAATCCAGATTGAGCATTTTGCTTTCAAACATTCTTGGAAGTAACTGACAAAAATTTCAAATGTTAATACGTATACTATTTACATCTTTATGCAGTATATGGCATCAACGATCAGCATGACAATGGAAACAATTTCTGCAGGTTTTACAATACCAATAGCCATGATATACATGAGTTAATAAAAGGTATCCAAAGTAGAGACTGGATATTGATTTCTAAACAAAACCCCTGAATTATTTGAAAATAGCTGATATTAGTGTGGGTTACTGGCATCGGTGTATCCGGGATCTTGCCCTAGGGGTAAAAAAAAGGATCTGACCCTCCAGGTCGGGGGTTGGGCCGTCGGGTTAACTTCCCTACCACGTAAAAAACTTTCGGTTACGAAGCAACCAACAGCCTCGGATACGGACGATCTTACTGTTGATGACCCAAGCAAACGTAAAAAGGACAACGATTTTCGTGTCTGCACGTGGAATGTTAGGTCCCTCTACAACCCACGTGCAGCCGCACAACTTGCGGAGGCCCTAGAGTGTCTCAAAGCAGACATTACCGCCATCCAAGAAGTGCGAAAAGGAGTATGAAAAACTGCGACAACTAAACTACTACGGCGATTGCTACAGACAAAAGGGACAGCGTCTATTCGGGTGCGTATTTGTCATTGGAGGCAGACTTAGGCAAGAAGTCTTGAGTTTCCGGCGTGTGAACGAAAGCCTTATGACTATCCGTATCAAGGCTACATTTTTCAACATAAGCCACTGGGGCTGGCAATGGTGTAGTGGTAACATCGTCAATTGCCACGCTAATGGTTCATGGTTCAAATTCTGAAGTCAGCAAGCATTTATTTATTTCTCACGAAATATATAAAGTCAGTCCGATCATTTCCAAAAAGCTTCTGTGAACACTACTGCGAAGGCATAACACTGGCAGTAGCTTGTTCATGTGGCTGGAAAAATTGTTCGTTCTGTTGATGATGATTTGCCCTTGACATCGATTATCGGGAAAAAAGTACTGTGAATCAGATGCAATGACAATAATAACAAAAATCTCCCCAGTTATCTGGACGTCACCCCCGGAGAATAGCTCAAGCATAAACAACTGAGCTTCAATAGCCACTACACCAAAATCTTTCTCTCTCTCTCTATCCATCCTTTCCAACGTAAGCACTGTGTGTAAACATGTTAAATGTATCCATAACCCTTTGAGTGCGCGCAAATTATAAAAAAAAAAAAAAAATTGGCGTTCACGCCCCTCACGAAGAGAAGGACGACGACTTCTACCAGCGACAGACGATGACTTCTACCAGCTCTTGGACAAGACGTATGAGCAATGCCCTAGCCACGACGTTAAAATTATCCTAGGTGATTTTAACGCATGGTCGGAAAGCACAGCCTGCACGACATCACATCCGACAACGGACTCAGAATAATCGACTTTGCGGCGGGGCGAAACTTTGTCGTAGCTAGTACGCGGTTCCCACGTCTCGACATTCACAAAGGAACATGGCTCTCCTTTGATCAAAAAACTGTCAACCAAATCGATCACATTGCGATCGACGCAAGGCACTCTTCCAGTATTCTGGGTGTCCGGACTTTCCGAGGAGCCAACATGGGCTCGGATCACTACCTAGTTGTAGCCAAGGTATGGATGCGGATATCCAGAATGGAGCGAAATCAACGAAATACTGTGAGGAAATTTGACATCGGGCGGCTACAATCGCAAGAGACCGCCAGAACCTTTACCGATCGAGTTTCTTCTAATCTTAATCTAAGTCCTATGCCGCCAGCAGCAATTGCGGAAGACCAGTGGCAGCGTTGCCAACAAGCCATCAAAGATGCCGCCTCTGATGTACTGGGTTTTTCTCGGCCACCACAACGAAACCCCTGGTTTGATGAGGAATGCCGGCTCGCACATGCAGCTAAACAAGAGGCGTACAAAGCGGCGCGGCATAGAAGGACTAAAGCTGCTTACGAGCTTTACGTGAGCAGAAGAAAAAAGGAACATCGACTTCTCAGAAAGAAGAAAAAGGAGCATGAGAAGCGCTCGATCGAGGAAATTGAGAGACTTTATTGCAGGAATGATGTTCGAAAATTTTACCAATGGGTAAAAAGAACATGCCAGGGTTTCAAAGCCAGAACAGAAGCCTGCAGGGACGAAAATGGCAATAAAGTAGTAGAATCGCAGTCGGTGCTGAGGATATGGAAGGAAAACTTCTGCAGACTGTTAAACAGCGATGATGACCAATATTCCGCTGTCAGGCAGAATGACCCATTCAACAGTGACGATGGCAGTCAAGATTCCCGTCAACCAGATCAGAATGAAGTGAGAATAGCGATATCTAAACTCAAATCCAACAAAGCTGCTGGAGCCGACGGCCTTGCCGCTGAACTTTTCAAGGCAGGAGGAGATGAGTTGGTAAGGAGCATGCACCAGCTTATCTGTAAAATCTGGTCTGATGAAAGTATGCCCGATGAATGGAACCTCAGCATCGTTTGCCCGATCCTGAAGAAAGGAGACCCTCTGAACTGCGCCAACTACAGGGGTATAAGTCTCTTTAATATCGCTTATAAGATCCTGTCTGCCGTACCAAATATTCACACTACGGCAGATCTTGGAAAAAATCCATGAATATAAAATCGATACGCACCACCTTTTCATCGATTTCAACGTTGCCTATGATAGCGTGTATAGAGACGAGTTATACAGAGCCATGTATAGTCTTGGCATGCCTGCCAAGATCGTCCGTTTATGCAGAATGACGATGGAGAACTCTTGCTGCCCCATCAAAGTCGGTAAGAACATCACCGAACCGTTCGATGTCAGGAAAGGTCTTAGACAAGGTGACGCGCTATCATGCGATCTCTTTAACATAGTACTTGAGAGAATTGTATGAAACTCACAAGCCAACACCGGAGGTACAATCTTCTTCAAGTCTGTACAACTACTCGCTTATGTCGATGACATTGACATAATCGGGAGAACTCAGCGGGCCGTCAATGGGGCATTTACGAGTATTGAGACCGAGGCAGCAAAAATGGGTCTAGCGGTCAATGAAAGTAAAACAAAATATATGCTGTCTACAAAAAAGGACACCCAACATTGGTGTCTTGGACAACATTGGAGTCTTATAAGACTCTAATCATCCCAGTCCTGCTGTATGGCGCAGAGGCATGGGCTTTGACAAAACCGGATGAGGATGCCCTTGGTTATTTCGAGAGAAAAATTCTTCGAGCGATCTTTGGTCGCATCTGCATAGATGGTGAGTGGAGGAGAAGGTACAATGCCAAACTATACGGCCTGTACAAAGACATCGACTTAGCCAGAAGAGTTCATATACAGCGACTAAGATGGCTGGGTCATTTAGAGCGGTTGGAGCCCAACCTTCCCGCTAAGAAAGTCTTCGAATCCACCCCGGACGAACGACGCAGTAGAGGACGACCTCGCGGTAGGTGGCGCAAACAAGTGGAGTGGGACCTAAACCAACTTACCGTGCCCAACTGTATGGAGAGGTTTGTTGGTTGAGGCTCAGGTCCACCCCGGACTGTAGCGCCATCTAAGTAAGTAAGTAACAGAAATAATTTGTTCAAAATTTTCTTCAATCTTGTGCTGGAACAGATAGTGCGCAGAGCGGCTGTTTACACGGAAGACACTATCTTCCACAAGTCCATTCAGTTGCTGGGTACGCAGATGATATTGACATCATAGGGAGATATCAGCGTGCCGTCATAGAGGCATTTACGGCAATTGAAGATCAGGCGAAACGAGTTGGTCTTCAAGTAAATGAGGACAACACAAAGTATCATTGTATCAAAGTAATCAGTATTGATATCAACAAACAAAAGACTGTACATACATATGTCCGAAACGTAGGACAGAATATCACTGCTGATGACATTAACTTCGAAGTTAACAAAGAGTTCACCTACCGTGGAGTAAATATTAATCTCACAAACGACATCTTCGTAGAGGTTCGACAAAGAATAGCTCGAGGAAACCTCTGCTGCTTTGGTTTAGCTAAACAACTAGGGTCGAAACTCCTAACTCGATAGACCAAGTTAATGCTCTACAGAACGCTTATCTTATTAGCCCTGGTACATGTCATCCAGTGCTACACGATAAGTAAGAAAGCTAAACTAATATTGAACTCTTTCGAGAGAAAAATACTTCGTCGGATATTAGGTCCGAGAATGGCAAATGCAGGAGGAGATTTAACCCCGAATTCTATGAGCTGTACCAAGATGTGGATGTAGTTCAAAAAGTTAAGATACTTCGACTACATTGGCTCGGCCACATCCAGCGAATGGACAACAATGCTCCACCCAAAAAAATCTTCAAATCCTACCGAACCTCCGGTATAAAGACTAAGTAATCGCAGGTGCCACAAAACTTGGTCCGCGTACCTGGAAGCAGCGTGCCCAGGATCGACGAAGATGGAAAGTAAGGTAGTGTACATGGAGACAACGGTCTGACGGAGACATTTCTTTGTCGGCTCAGCATTTCCTATTAATATTACCGTTTTCGATTCTAGTAAAAAAGGTATGTCCTTTATATTTCTCTGATAACAAACCGTGTCTAGTTTCCTTCCTGTACTGAGGTGCACTGATTATTTTTATATAACTTCTCATTCCGAATTTTTACCCCCACATCTATCCAACTTAGATTGAGAAAATATTAATAAAATAGAATATGCGTGCATTACTAGTATTGCCCTTGTCCGTTAAATCATATTTACTCCATGCAACGTTGGTGAACCTCAAACCGAAACAGGACCTATCCATCCACCAAACAGCTGCCCGGCATATGTACTCAAACCTCTCCACAAGATCCATTAGTCAAGGCCAACTACTCGCCTTAGGTGGTTTCAGTTTCCACATCATTAATCGCCGTGCCACCGAACCAACGTCGGAATCAGCACTGCCTTGAGATTTGCTTGCTTTTCCCGTTTCAAAACGGGAGAACAAAAATTTCCTCCTTCGTGTCGCAGATGGAAATTATTCAGAATATTTTATGTCATCGCATTCAGATTTTAAATTAAAATTTCATAGCCAATCAAAGGCCAACACAAAAATCGCATTCAACTTCAAGTGCATTTGCGGAGAAATAAAATCGAAACGATGGCGCGGCGCGACGACGGCGGCTGCCGCGGCGGGCGGAAAGCAATACAAAAAAGTTCACATCTTTCTATGAAGCCGTTCATGGTGCAGTTGATGTTGTTGTTATTGTTGTTCTGCGGCAGAGAGTTGATTTTCAAATGCTTCGTCGTCGTACCTCGTGCACCTCGAAGCACAATTAATTTTCATTACCGTCAACTGAAAAAGCCTGAATTGCAAGTTGTTTGCTATTTTTTTTTTTTTTTTCTATTTTTTTGTCTTTCCATTATTATTACCATTTTCTGTTGTTGTCTTAACTCACGTTATAGACAAAAAAAAATAAGAATAACAATATTAAAGAAAAATATCTAACTATCTAACAGATTCGAGAGTTTTCAAGGTTTTCCAGTTCATGGATATGCAGCAATGCATTCAGCGAGGCTGTTTTTTTTTCTATTTTTGCATCCCATGCAATCAAACTTAGCCAACTACTAGTCAGTCAAGCTCTCTGGCAAGGTAAAGCTGTGCGGCACACGTGAACCGTTTGGCGCTCCCCATTCCTAATAGTGGATGGCATTTTGCAAATAAATTTTTTTTTATTTTAGATACTTTTTTATTGCTTCTTTTTTTTTACGTAGATATACGATATATTCTTATTCTTTGTGTTGTTTTCCTCGTATTTTCCTTATTCGTCATGCAGATACAGATAGTTTAATAGATAGTTTTTCATACAAATGTACGTGGATGGGTGGTGGGGGTGGGTACAGGAGGAAGAGGCGTATGCGTTTGAATAATAATTATTATTGAAATCGTTGTGTGCGCTGTTGTTTGTTCCATATCTATGGACAAAATATGTAGCTAAATATATTAAAAAGAAAAAAAAATACTGTATCGGCTTTGTAATGGTTTTAAAAAAAATATATATAAAAAATACGTGGCATTCGCACTTCCATGTAGGCAGAGCCAATGTTTAATTATGACTTGTCCAGTTTGAAACTTGACAATTCAACACAGGTCCTTGTAATTATTCTTCCTTGAACGTGTAATCCTATCGGAGGAGGCAGACAATTAATATTGAAACTTGCAAACTTTTTAACGCTGCTAAAATTTGTTTTAATTATATACTGCGGAAGCCAGAGGATTTTTCATGTGCTCAACACTGTAATTATTTAAAACTGTCAAGGGAGGGTCTGGAGAGTTTGCCGTCCACTTTTGAAAACAAAGTGGCTTCACGAAGTCTGTCTGTCTGTGTATCCATTTGCATGTACAGCTGGCTGCAGAATGAAGAACTAGACGGACTTACTTTAAACTTCTGCGGTCTGTGCGGTCACATTTCGAGGCCGGTTCTGTTACCAATGAATAGCCAATTTCAATTAATTTCCTTGTTTAAATATTTAAAGGCACTCGCAAACAAGAGCGTCACGGGCTGCTACGCGAAGCGATACAATATCACACTATCGCACAAAACAGCCAACCTGACGCGTTGCGTTTCCATTCTATTTGAATTTTTATTTATTTACTATTTTTTTTTGCTTCGTATTTGAGTACTATATCAATCAATCATTTCTTTGTTTCTTATAGGTGCCTAGTTACTTTAACTTTTACTTTGGTACTATATATCCAATGTGCCATTTAGTTCAGTTCTTCTTACAAGTTTATGGATCTTTCGGCAATTTAATTACATTAACCAGAGCATTTGCATCGCGACCGGCTCAGCTGGTATTGCCACGTTCAAAGAAGATCATTTGAACCCTGTTAAAAACCGAGTGATCCAAAATCGGCATACCTGCCGATATTTTCTGAAGTCAAATAGGCGGATCCCACAGGCGGATCAGTAGAAATGCGGTGAAGTGGGAGGGTTGTGATCCCTCGTTTTCGGATCATCACCCCGCTGATAAAAGGAAGAAGAAGAAGAAGAACCAGAGCATTTGCATCGTTTAGTTTGGCGCAGAAATTCATCATTACAGATTCATTAAAACCACCACCTCGGTCCAGCCTTCCTATAGCTGTCCATAAATTACTAAGGTTAGGTTAGGTTAGGTTAGGATCGGCCCTCGATGAGGATGTACTTAGACCAGAAAGTAGGTCCATTGTACTGCCGATGTGTAAGGCGGGTGGGTCACCCTCTTACTCTTGGAACCATTTGCTTCGTTGAATGAAGTCTAGAATTTTAGCCGTGCAGGCGTTGCCGAGATCATTAAGATCATTGTAGAAGTAATCACCCAGAGTGGCCTTCCTGATGTTGGCGAGCGCAGGACAGGCGCACAGGAGATGACTGATGGTCTCTTCCTCCACTTCATCTCTGCAGCTTCTGCAGAAGTCGTTATGAGGGATACCTAATCTCTGGGCATGTCTTCCTATGACGCAGTGTCCAGTGAGGACATTTGTTATTTTTGAGAGGGTTCCTCTCTAGTGCTTCAACAGTCCGATGGACCTGGATTTATTGAGTATCGGCCAGAGCTGTCTGGCGGTATGACATTGGTCTAGATGTTGCCATCGATGATTGGCTACTTTCTCGGCATCAATTTGAATGAGGTACTAAACATAAGACGCTGGCGCTTCGATGTCGGTGATGCTTATGCTATCTGTACCAGATGAGCCTTTTCGTGCTAGTTCGTCGGCTGCACAATTCCCCGGTATGTCACAGTGACCTGGTACCCAGCAAAGGGTGAGGTATTATATATATGTATATAAATTACTTAACGAGCTTGTGATATCAATGTCTATAGAATATCATATCTTTTTCTTTACCCTAACGGCTCGACCTGCGTTTATTTACCTTCTATGTAGCCCGAAATCATGGTTGGTTTAGCAGGAGTAAGAAACGTTACAAACATTTACAAACTTCTAACTTACTTACACATTTACTTAAGTGCCGCTGTAGTTCGGGTGAACCTGGGCCTCAACCAACATGCCTCTCCATTTAGCTCAGTTTTTAGCTAATTGCCTTCAGTTGTGCGCTCCATGTTGGTTGAGGTCCCCTTGAACTTGTGCGTGTCATCTATGGCAAATAGGCCCTTTACTGCGTGGTCCCTTTAGGTTAAATTTGAAAACTCTGCGGGCCGGAGCGTTGGTGTCAATTCGCTCTACATGTCCTAGCCATCTCAAACGTCCAACACGCAGTTTATTTTTGACTAGTCCGATGTCGCGGTACAACTGTAGGCGAACCCCACAGGCGGATCAGTAGAAATGCGGTGAAGTGGGAGGGCTGTGATCCCTTATTTTCGGATCATAACCTCGCTGATAAAAGGAAGAAGAAGAAGAAGATGCCGCTGTACAACTCGTATATATAGTTCGTCATTAAATCTTCTCCTCCATAATCCAACAATGCAAATGGGACCGAATATCTTACGAGAAAGTTTTCCTTCGAAGTGACTAAGGATATCCTCATCCGCTTTCAATAAAGTCTATGTTTCAGTGCTGCAAATCAGGACTGGGATTATCAGGGTCCTATATAGAGTCTCCTTAGTTGTTCGAGATAGGATTTTACTGTTGCCTTATTAGCCCAATAAAAGCAGCGATGGTAAGAGTTATTTTTCGCTTGATTTCTGTGTTGGTATATTTGTCAGAATTAATAACAGAGCCAAGGTAGACAAAGTCCCTTACTACTTCGAAGTTGTAGCTGCCATCTGTGACGTTCTGTCCAATTCGTCGATGTTAATTGTCTCTTCTCGTTGACAGCATATACTTGGTCTTGCCCTCGTTTATCGCTAACCCATTTTGCCCGCTTCTACTTTAATGATTGCAAACGTACTTGCGACAGCTCACTGAGTTCTTTCAATTATGCCAATATCATATGTACAGACTTTCGAAAGATTGTGCCTCCGGTGTTAGTTTGTGAGTTCCGCACAATCCGTGCGATATCACATGACAGCGCGTCACCTTGTCTAAAACATTTTTTAGACATCAAAGATCTTGGTGATCTTGGTCATTATCGACCATAATGGAGTAGCGAGCTTTCTCCATCGTTATTCTGCACAGGCGTACAAGTTTGACAAGGATTTCAAAATTAGGCATGGCTCTGTATAGCTCTTCTCTATAAATAGAGAAAACTGGGCCGCGAAAACTGGTCCAATGGTGCTCCAATACTGGACCCTAGAAGTCTGGTCTGGTTTAACGACGGTTCGAAGATGGATTCTGGAGTTGGAGCTGGGGTTTCTGGACCCAACATAAAGATTTCAATACCTATGGGTACGACACCCACTATGTTTCAGCCTGAAATCCATGCCATTGAGATTTGCGCCAGACAGAATCTCCGCAAGGGGATCAAAGGCGCTAGAATACATATCTTCTCAGATAGCCAAGCAGCACTTATGGCACTGTCGTCCAACCAAATGGACTCCAGAACCGTGAAATGCTGCTATGATGCATTACAAGACCTTGCCAAATACAACAGGGTAAAACTTAATTGGGTACCTGGACACCAAGGGATTGTGGGCAACGAATCTGCAGATGAGCTTACTAGGGCTGGCTCAGAATCTGTGTTCATAAGTCCTGAACCTTATTGTGGCGTCAATTGGGCGACAGCTACAACGGTGATTAACGAGTGGGAAAGCAAACTTCGTCTAGACCATTGGACTAGTGAGCCAGGTCTAAGACAATCCAAACGATTAATCAAGCCTTACTCCTATAAGGAAGTCCTTAACTTAGATAGGGAAAGCATTAAGAAGCTTGTGAGCTTTCTTACTGGCCATTGCGGTCTGAGATACCACCTTAACAAGATGAACCTGTGCCAAGAGAAGGACTGTCGGTTCTGGTAAGAGGAGGATGAAACTTCCGAACACTTTCTTTGTGAATGCCCGGCACTACACTGGTTAAGGGAACGTATTCTCCACAAGGAGATACTTACTTCAGTGGAACTGAAATGCTCCGCATACTCACTTTTATAAGGGAGGTAGTACATTTGTTAGATTAACTCCAACCCACCGATACAAGACCACCGAATGTACAAGAGAAAAAAAATAAATAAAAATTGCTCTTCTCTATAGATGCTGTCATGAGCGGCCCTGAAATCGATAAAGAGATGGTGAGTGTCGATTTGGACTTCTTGGGTTTTCCCCCGGTTTTGCGGAAGTTCGAATATTTGATCGATAGTGAACTTTCTTGGCCTTAAACCGCACTGATAGGGACCAATCAAGCAGTCGATGAAAGGTTTCAAGTGTTCCCACAATATCTCAGAAAAGATCGTATAGGCTATGTAGATGGGATCTGCTTTCTTGTGGGGGTCTCCGCTGGTATTTAGCTTTGTTTAACCCTTGGATGTATTGCGTGGTCCATCTAGGTTAAACTTGAAGACTCTTCGGACCCGCCGTCATCATCTTGCATAAAGAAACGAAGTTAGTAGAGATACTGAAAGTATTCATCTATAGCTAGTACACGTCAAGGATCTCCATCAAATGACCTTAAGTTTAGATAGGAATGCGAAAATTGTGAAATTGAAGATTAGTACTAAGAAAGCAAAAAATGTTATCCATTCATAGCGTAAGCTTCACATTATATCTTTTGCGCAATGTTACGGTGACTAACGGTTCTATAATTAGATCATCCTCGAAATGTTTGTATTCGGCAACTGATTCTAAAGTTCTATTCATACAGAGTCGCATCCTAATGCTTCAAATAACTTCTTATCCATGTTAAAATTTGATCAAAAATAGAGGTTGATGTTATTTCTTTGCTCTTGCACCCTTTAGCATGGTTAGTCCAAGCGATCTTCTTGATCTGAGTGATAACTGTAAGAGAAGGGTATAAGTACGTAATTAGTTGCAGTGGTACGTAAGTACGTACGCATGCATATATGTACGTATGTGGGCATTTTCTGCCACTGCAGGTCATTTTCGCCTGGACTGTCAAATCTTCATAACGCCTATGTATGCTTAGATTTGATATTGATTTCAAAACTTACGGGTATTTCTGCGCGTTAAAAATAAATTCAATCACTTTTTTATTCTCCTATCAATCAAATAATCGCAAAAATTAAAAAAGTTTCCATTGACGTTCTCGAATTACATTTTGTGTATAGCTATCGATAATAATTTTTCGCTAAAGCTTAAAATTCGCTTTCTGACTAATCATGTCTCCGATCGCCAGAAATATGGATTTCACGTACGAATGGAAATTACGGTGTATGAATTCAGTTTTCTTGGAAGATATGTGTTTTCCCGTACCAAACTGGCATTTTCTTTTAGCAAAATTCATTAAATTCGAATAAAACAACTTTTTACTATTTATTCGTTATTTCTTGTTCTCAACTATTTTACTAAGAATTGGTTTTTTAATATGCAAATTATTTATAAAATTTTTTCTATGAATCAATTTCTTAGGTATACATTTACATATATATATGTAGTTCTATAAAAAAAAGTATAGGAGAAGTTATTAAGATGTTTTGATGAAAAACTAAATTGCTTGCTAGTTATGGTTCAAAATAAAATTTTACTACCAGAATACTAAAAATGTTTCTTTAGAAGGTATGTACATGTAATAAATATATACTTGTATACGCGAAGGAGTATACATATATAGTTGATCGTAGAAAACTAAGTGATAAGTGATGATACACTACTACATTGACAGCCACACAGCCGTTAAGGCTCCTTGGGGCAAAGCCTACCAAATCGTCATGAAAAAATTGAAAAGGTGCCAGCCACAGATTTCCACCTGCCCAGAGTTCTTACACAACATCGTGGTCGGACTATTTCCTCATCAACAAGAGAACGCATTCTCGGATGATCCAATAGTAGAGGCACCAACAATCCGAGAGGTAACCAAAGAAGAAATAATCGAGATTTGCAATAAAATTGGAGATAAAAAAGCACCTGGACCAGATGGTATCCCAAATATAGCACTCAAGACAGCTATAAAAGTAAGCCCAGAAATGTTTATTAACATTTACAACTCGTGCCTGAAGGAAGGAGTCTTCCCGGATCAGTGGAAACGGCAAAACCTAGTACTTCTTCCCAAAGGTAAGAAACCACCAAATGAACCATCATCATACCGCCCACTCTGTATGTTAGATACGGCTGGCAAAATATTGGAGCGAATCATCTGTAACAGGGTAGAGGCAGCAATTCAAGAATCTGGAGGTCTTTCAGAACACCAATACGGTTTTCGAAAAGCGCGCTCAACAACAGATGCAATCAATGTGGTAGTTAAAACGGCACAAGAGGCTATACAGGGAAGAAGATGGAGAGGCGGTTCCAAAAAGTACTGCTTGGTTATAACTCTTGACATAAAAAACGCCTTCAATACGGCAAATTGGAGTCACATCTTACAAGCGCTCAGAAGGATGAGAGTTCCACAATACCTCATAGACGTTATTGTTGACTACTTCAGGTGCAGAATCTTGGTATACAATAAAGACCGCGGCCCCAAGGAATATAAGATCACAGGCGGAGTACCACAGGGCTCAGTCCTTGGCCCTTTGCTCTGGAATATTATGTATGACGGTATACTGCGACTTCCTATACCCGCAGAAACAAAAATAGTGGGATTTGCTGATGATATCGCCATTATTGTCACTGCTAAACTGTTGGAGGAGGTGGAACAGATAAGCAATGCGACAATAAGGATAATACGAAAATGGCTCACCTCAGTTGGTCTAACACTGGCGGGGCATAAAACTGAAGCAGTCCTGATAAGTAGTAGAAAGAAGGTAGAAACTCTCACCGTTATAGTCGGCGGCCATGAAATAACATCTAAACCGCATATAAAATACCTAGGTGTCATGATAGATACGAGACTTTCATTTAGAGATCACCTTAAGTATGTAGGCCGAAAAGGTGCATTAGCAAGTGCTGCACTCGCGCGTATCATGCCCAACATAGGAGGACCAAGACATAGCCGTAGGTTACTGCTGGCTAGAGTGGTTACGTCTATAATACTATACGCCGCACCAATTTGGGCCGGGGCCATGGCAATTAAAACATACAGATCACATATCACATCTGTGTATCGAATATGTGCATTGAGAGCTAGCTGCGCATTTCGCACTACTTCTAGCGATGCAGCTTGCGTGGTAGCGAGAATGCTCCCAATAGATATCCTGGCAGTAGAACAGCAACGTCAATACTGCGCAAGAAGAGAAAGAAACGAGGCCAGTGAAAACCGGCTCTATAGAGCAGAAAGCCTAAGAGAATGGCAAGAACGCTGGAATGCTTCTGAGAAAGGCAGGTGGACCCATAGGCTCATACACCAAATCCAGCCATGGTTCGACAGGCAACATGATGAACTTGAGTTCTACTTAACGCAGTTCCTAACGGGCCATGGATGCTTTCGTTCGTACTTACATAAGTATAAACACGACAATAGCCCTTACTGTCCGCATTGCGCTGACTGCGTAGAAAACGCAGAACATGTATTTTTTGAATGTCCAAGATTCCTCGACGAAAGGAATGCACTAAGGAGTGAACTCGGCTACCCACTGACGCCAGAAAACATCGTTGACGAAATGCTCAAAAGCCAGGAGGCATGGGACGCAGTCGCTGGGAACACAATGCGCATAATGAAGATTCTAAGAACCCTAGAAAGAGAGAGGAAAGAATCAGACCGGCGAAATACAATCAATGCTGAGCAGGATAATGCAAACATGCACTAGTCGAATACATCAGACTAAAACCCCCCCCGCGATGAAATGCTTGACGGCAGTACCGCGGGGAATGGGGCGGTCGTGGGAGGGGGGTTTAGTGGGTAAGAGTCCCACACTGTTACTCAGGACGTACTGAGTTTCGTCTTTTGAAGATTACCCCTCCCCACACGGCATCTTAATGAGGTCAACAAGGTGACGGGGTGACGGGGTACCAGGGCATATGGGCATACCAAGAAATCAAAGAGCAGGAGTAATAGCTAGAATGGGGTCGGCGTTGCACATTTCGCAGCCCCTTCTCAGCGTGAAGATTCCAATTTGCCCTATAAATAATCTAGTCGGAGATGAAGGCTCCAGCGAAGCCAACAGACGATGGATCCATCTGGATACGTATGTGTCTGTGGCTGGCTTATGATTTGAGGAGAACACGTTCTCTGGTTAAGCTTAGTAGTAACAATACGCGGGCCATCTTTGGCATAATCCCAGGGCATTGTGCTATTGGAATTCGAGCAGAGCGTATCGGCGTACCTCACAACGACTTCTGCAGGAACTGCTTGCACGAGGAAAAAATTGAATCTGTCGGACACCTGTTTTTCGAATGTCCTACTTCGCCGAGGGAAGAATGAGGATAGTTAATAACAACATAACTGCTATCACAAAAGTACAAAGACTGGCGTATATTGGCACCAACATTGCGATGAAAATGAGACTTACAGTAGGACTCGAGGCCATTCTTAACCTGCTTCTGCTAGACATCTTTATACAAGGACATGAAGGCATACCAGGGAATGAGAAAGCTGCCAAACGGGCTAGATAAGGCTTAGTACTAAACTCGGGCCAATCCGATCCTTCAGTGTATATTCCGCTTTGTACACTCAAACTCGAAGCAGGGAACAGCAGCTCCAACAGAGGCGAACAATGTGTGGCCCTCTTTGGATACTTGTATCACCACGAGGAAGTTATGGCCTATATTCGACAGAACAAGAACCAGCAGAGGGATAGAAAATCCCACTCTACTCTCATAGGAGTCATTACGGGGTATAACACTATGCAATACTACATGAAAAAGTTATAATACAATACATGTGACGAACGAAGACCTTTGTAGGGGCTGTGGTGACGACGAAGTTCAGTAGTACCCTAACCACAAATTTTTTTTGTCAATGCCCAAGCCTCTACCATCTAAGAAACAAGTTCCTTGGACAATACTTCTATAAGGATTTAGAAGAATTGTCCAAAAAACTGGTAAACAACATTTTTAAATGCTCTGAATGGTTTGCATCTTGGGCACAGTAAGTATTAAATGCTTCCTACTAGGCTATGTACTCGTACATTTACACACGTATATTTTTCACGAGGAAGGTATTCGCTCTAACTTTCTTTCCTCCTATGGGTATCACAATAGTTCTATATTGACCAGAGTGTGGTGTAGAGGATTTCTACCCCCTACGCCAACCTACTTACCTAACCTAACTTACTTTCTCACTGAGTTGGATGACCTACGTCACATTGAGCTGAAAGACGTCTTCAGATTCATATCCCTATCGAGGTGGTTGTAAACCTTTTCGAGCTGAGCGAGATGGTTCCATATCAAGTATTTTTCTTTGCAGGTTCCCAGGGTAAGAATAAAATGGACACAATGAACCTTTGTTGGGGTAAATAAGCAGTAACATCGTCACAAAGCACCCATCTACCTGTTCTAACCTAATTACGCTGGAATTTTGCTGGAAGGGGAAGGGGTATAATATTGCATCCATGAATGATTCTTAAACTTGTTATGCCATAATCCAATTCTGACTTATTTTCTTCTCTGTGACGCGTACCATCATAGTTCTATAGCTTTACTAAGTGTTATTATGGAAGGATAAGTTGTTTCATAGCGAATAAATCGAATTCAGATGGCGAAAGAGCTGCAGAAAACCTACTCTTCAAAAATTCAATAAAGGCTGTAGAGAACTTCAAGTTTTATGTCTGCAAGATCAGACTTTTCATCAGAAATTAATATTAGTCGGCAAATCTAGATTTAAATTAAACGCTCTGGCTCTTCAGGATTGCAGGGATAACACGGCTTAGTTTCTAAGTACACAGACATAAACTGTACTTAAACTCCTAAAATGCAGAATTCTTACCAGTGTGTCGAGCCCCTTGATATCGACGCTCAAGGTGCACAATCTAGAAGACGGATTGCATCATCAGTTTCGAGGCGTAATTCGCTGGTAAGGTCTGTAATGATTCCCGTGATTCTTCCCTTTGGAGTACAGTTTCTGTTTCGCCCAGAGCTCGGGAGAATTTGTTCTCGTTGTTCAGGAAAAGAAGCTCATTTGGATTTCCCCATCTGATCATCTCGGGAAAGTACACGGACATGACGACACGACTCAATCATCGATAGGCATCATGGACCAAGAACTCTGATATCTTATGAAATCCATGTCAAACGCAGCGCCCCATGAATGCTTTTATCGAGTTTTCCTTCAACAATTTTTCTTTTTCAATTATTTTGTTCATCTGAGTATAGCATTTCAGAAGTAAGAGCATAAGTGTCAGATCTCTGTATGTAAAATGTGCGGTAACAACCAATATTGTTTTTATCTCGAAATAAACAAACTATCTTGGGCTTTACTTTATTTTCCCAGAGTCGACGCATTGCTCTTATTATCTTCAGGAAGTCAAGTAGTAGTAAGTTAACCAAATCATTTAGAGCGCCGCCAGAAGTAATTCCAAGTCAAACACCTCTTTGCAGTCTGGTGAGTTCAGAGTAGGCATACAGACGCTTAGGTGAAGATTAATCTGATGATCAGCAGTGTAGCACAGAGATACTGCCAACAAATTTTAGGAGCCGGACTTGATTTCTGTACACTACAAGAGCAAATACATAGTAAACGAGGTTCATGAGGTAGTTTCAATATCTTTTTAGCATAGGGGCCAGGGAATTTGGCATTACAAGCTAATCACATCCAATCACAACCCAATCCACCTGCAATCCATTCAGCTCCAGAGATGTGAAATTTATTTCATTCGAAACATTCGTCATCGTCGGGGGGTATTCAGATATTACCATCGTCATGACCTGCGCAACCACCAGAAAATTACAGTCATCGACTTTATATTTGTCAGAGCCCTATAAACCCCAGCGTCATTGCAATCGTTGCGACGCAAGATGACACAGCAATAATGTCCAAAAGAAACATCATTAACTTCGTCGTAGTGCATTTAAAAATGGGAGTAGTATCTGCACATATAGTATGCATATGTACATTTAGAATAATTAGTCAGTAGAAAAACGTTTAACCGCGATTATGGCAAGTGAATGCTTTTTAAAGAATTTCAGGAAAAATATAAGACTTATCAAAATAGAGTCTAGTAAGGAAAGTAGTAACACTAACGAACCACACACCACGTTGATGCCATCACTTTCCGCTTCCTAAGGGTTGAAATTATAAGATTTTATTTTTTCAAAAATGTTTTTCAAAGAAAAGTGCTCCTCCGTGATAATTATTTGCCACCCAAGGACAATTTAATGTAAATGTAATGGATTCCGTTATAAGGAAACTAGATGCTATCTTTACCAGTCAGCACCTACAGGATCGAAATGGAAAGCAGTCATTTCCTATTGGGTTATTTCTTTTGCGGAGACCATGCAGTGCTGCAAATAAGATGGATGATTCAAATCACAGTGGTACTATCGGGAAATTAGGGCACGTCTGAACACAGTACTTAGAAAACAAACTTTCACTGAACTACGTCTTATACGATTTACGGTGTCTCCGAAGACTAAGGAAAAAGCGATTAAGCATATTTGCAATTGTTTTAAACCGTGTAGTGCTAGGTTAGACTAGGTGGGTCTCCGCTAGATTATCTGGTGGTCCGGATCAATGATAGAAATACTTTCAAAGAAATATTCATTGATCATGGACTGGTAACGATCTCTATGACCATAACGCGAGGTCCGGTCGTCTCATTTTTTTAAAAATAAGGCCCCATTATGTCATTAGCGCCCGATGATGCCAACCGCAATGAGCGGTGTGTATTCTGTATGTAAAGGAGTCTGTAAGATCTCTTCTGGATTGGTCTCATTACATTGCTTATTAGCGAACCTGTCAAGAAAAGAATCAGCTTCGTCACCGAACACAATTTTGGGATATAAGAACAGGTCAGCTTGCATCTGCTCTAGAGCTCTAGATTGAGTCCACCACTTTGGAACAATATGTATGATAATTTTCTTAGACAGCGAACCCCAAGATCATCAAAAATAATTCGTTTTGCTGACGACGTAGCCATCGTTGTAGTAGTAAGATTCACAGAAGAAGTGGACCATCCGAGACTGGCTAACAAGCATGTGTTTAAAGCTTGCGGAAGAAAAGACGGGAGTATTACTTATAAGCAGCAGAAATGTCATGGAGACTATAACGATAACCATCGCTCACCACGTCGTGTTTCGGAAGTCAGAATTAAGCTATCTTGGCAAACTTATAGATTCCAACATCTACAATACACAGCTGAGAAGGCAGCAAAAGCAACCACTGTCTTGCAAGGACGGCGCCGAATATTGGTGGGCCGTGATGTAGAAAAAGACTGCTGCTAGCAAAAGTCACGTCGCCAATAATACTGCATGGGTCTTAAATATGGGCTAAGTGCTATGGAAACAAAAATAAATAGAAGAACAATAGAGGTAGCGTTTCGAACCAATGCTCTGATTCTCTGGGGCTGGTATGATTCCAATTGACATACTAGCACAAGAAGCGCAAGAGAAGCATCTCGCCAGCAAATCAAGGGCGAAATTAATAGCAAAGCCAATCAATACCCAGGCTTCACCAAGAATGAAAAGTTCACTGAAATGGCATCAGAGATGGGTTTACTCCGAAAAAGAATACTGGACGCATGAAATTATGTCCAAAATCGAAGTGTGGATCAAGAGAAAACATGGAAACTTCTATCTGACGCAGATTCTTACAGGACACAGATGCTTTAGCAACAAGTTTGGATACGATGACAATCCAAATTATCTAATCTGCCTGCTGTGCATATCACACTTCGTTGTTTGCGGTACCAAGCAGAACGGCATCTACTGCCACATGGACTGGGGGAAGTTTTAACCTAAGAAAACAAATGCCTACCTCGGAAGATAGTTGGAATGCCGTCGGTGACATAGTGGCTATCATTACGATGATGCAGCGACAACAGAATGCAGTGCAGGAGCCTGCCACCGGAAATATATCAGACAAGCAGAGATAAACTGGCAGTAACGAAGTACAGCTTTAGAGCTAGACAGCCCGGCGAAGAAATATCTAACGGCAGTCCCGCGGAGAGAGTGGTTGAAGTATGGATGGTGTGGGTTAGTACGCCTGTATAGAGATCGGTCTCATGTGTCTATATCTTACTATGCAACTTTCCATTGTTTCTTGGCAGTATCATTTAGCGGCGTCAGATGAACAGAAGAAGACTTTATACACTATCTTGCCTGACACCCTCGTACGTTTTGAATTTTTCTGACCTTCTATTGTTGGTTCTGGTTAGGTGTCTTTTTGTATATGCTTTTGATGGCCCTCAAGACCCTCAACCACAACTTTATTATGATACTTAGACTTGCCCAAATTTTATATCTACTAACCCTGTCGAATGCCTTCTTCATATTTTAAAGTATCCGTATACTTTACACTCTATTTTTTGGTCATTTCTTTTCCAGAACTTGTTGCACCGCGAAAATCTTGTCCTGTATGCTACATACTCGTATGAGCCGGTCTAAACCCACTTTGCAAATTGGATGGATGTTCTTCCACTGCCTTTCTAAACCTACTTTCTCATATCGTCTCGTAAACTTTTAGATCCGTTGACAGCAAGGTGATGTCTTTATAATTTCCACGATCTTTGTGTCTCCTTTCTGTATACAGGCAGGATAACTCCGTATTTCCTATCCTCTGGTATTTTTAATCTGGTCCATGCTTTCGTTTCCGTATTAAAAGGTTAGCTACTGGACCTGGTTGGTGTAGAAATGACATCCTTACAACTGGGAATTCTGACAGACATTTTAAGCAGATCTTCACAGTGGTCTTGCTTTCATTTTCTTTTAGCCGTATTGAAACTACAGTCCGTAATTTGACTGAAAAATTAGCCAAAATGTGAAGAATATCAATTTGACAACAGTCAGAGCAAGCTGAGCTTATGAATAGATATGCATGTATCCCATAAGATAATAAAAAAATAAAAATATATTGAGCAGGAATAGCTTGTTCACGGCTAAGAGTTTACCTCTTTCCAGTCAACCATGTTGTGCGTAGTATATTCTTCACAGTAATGGATACATATACCGGATGCAGTATCCCAAGAACGTTAAAGTTGTTTCTACTCGCGTTTCTAAAACTTTCACGAGAGTTGGAGCAGTAAAAAAAACTTACTGCAGTTCTATGGGATTTGTTTCTTGCACGTTCTTCTGAATTGTCTAATTTAATAATTACTGAACATAAAGTTTCTCCTATGCAAGCTTTTCATACGTCATCACGTAACAACTTATAATTAAAACTCAGATACAGCCAATGGAAGAACATCTATGCAGTGAATTAAGTTTGGCACATGCTCGAGGACTCTGACCAGTCATCGATATTAAGAGATCCATTTCTATAGTTAACCTTCAGCCGCCAAAGCGCCAGATTGTTTCTGATACCCTTACTAGGTTAGGTAGATTGCGGTTAGCAGATATTTATACTCAATTTCTTGGGATGCTCTACAATGACTATGAATGACATTCAAAGCTCAGACCAGCATTTTTCAGGACTTGAACTTGCGTTGGATCTTCCTGCTTCCTCGGCCAGGGCTGCCATTGATAATTTCGTTTCTTAACATACGAACATATTTGCGTGCAATATGACTATCCATGATGCAGGCTGATTAAATCAATGCTCTTGGACGTCTGTAAGAAATACGCCACAGCCCTGCTTTCTCTCAGGAGAGAAGATTGCAAACAGACTATTGATATCCTGACGGGCCATTATTTTTTTTCTTAAGTGGATTAAGTTGTACTACAATGCTTTGCTCCTATTAAGTGGCAGATGAGTTAGGTTATGTTAGCTCAGCTGTCCTGTCAGGACACACTTAACCAAGTTAAGGTCCGTTGCGGTACCACATACTTTTAACCGAAAGTCAAGACACCTTAGATTATCTTCAGTTGGGAAGTGAGATATCTCACTGTCCCTGAAGTAGCTGAGTAGGGTGACTGATTCAATTGAACCCCTGGCACTGTTATGGTTTCTGAATATATTATATCCAACTATGCATATGGTATGTTATGGGAATAATTGCTGCAGAAAACTTAGCAGGTCCGCTTGTTGCAGTTCGAACCTCGAGGTGTTTTTGAGACATGAACAAGATAGGTACTGGGTCGTGGAAAAGGTGGAGATTGTAATTGATACAATCGAACCCCAATGTTGCTGTATTTAGCTTTCTTTACCAAGACAGAAAGAAGGGAAGATGTGTAAGTCTTACGCTGTGGTATTAGCTAAATTAGTTAGATTTTGACGTAAACCTATTTATACGTAAAAAATCGGTTTTGGACAGATCACTTAAATCTTTAAAGAAGTATTCCCCTAGAATGTTATTCCCCCCACCCCTTAGGGTGTTTACTACTGGACAGGTTCCCAAGAGGTAATGACTGTTTTCTTGTTTCTCTTCGTCCCTGCAGCTTCTGTTTAAGTCATTAAAGGTGCTAATATCGTAAGCTACTCACCAGTGAAGCGCTTACTTGTCTTTCTACGAAAGACGAAGAACTTCTAGAGAAATGCGTAAAACAACGTTTGCTTCCTGGTTGTACAATTGATCATTCTGAGTGCTTCAGTGAAGTGTTTCCCTAACAACAAAAAAAAAAAAAAAAGCGGTGAAGATTGAGAACTCCACTCACGTTTTCGAAGAGCTGGAACTAATTCTTCGAGTTCGAGGTAAGGTAGGGAGAGATATCTTCTCCCCTGTTCAAGTATTTCTTAGTATTTCAACACATCATTCTTGGACATAATTCGTATAAGTTAGAAGTTGATTAGTTTTCTAGAGGCTTTCACAGATTACGTTATTAATATAGGCGGGTGAACGTGAAAGTTCACAGCTTGACATTTGGACCATGCTCTGTCAAAGTCACTTTTTATGATATTTCATAGCATACACAGCTTCGACCTTAAGACTTTCTTTGACCACGTCCATACCATACCTTATGCAATGCGTCGTTAGTGCCACGATTCGATCCGGCCCTCCCCTTCAATTAAAAACGAATAAAATTCTGTTCCTTCGAGCGAAACAAGAAAAAAGTGCTAAATTCCCATAGGAATTCTTACTAATATCGCTTGCAATAGTAAGCAGCATGTGCCCATGTATGCTGACAGGATTATTAAGTGGAAAGTAATAATTTAACTAACATGCAAGTAGATCCCACTCGATTCGGTAATTAAAGCTATACACCAACACTAATTTGATTAAATTTCAATTAATTGGCCCGATCCATTTGCTTTTGTTAGCCCCTGGCTGGATGGCCGCTGGTGGCGGGCAACACCTTGAACAAACTTTGAAAAAAAACGTCAGTTTTTTTCAGCAACGGTGTATATATAGCTCTCCTCGCCCCTTGTGGATATATTCGATATCAAAACTAAATTTAAAATGGTTCCAACCTACAGTCAAGTGACTCTTGGAGGCATCGTGTGGGGCTCTTAAGAGGGTGAGTGATTGCAACCGCTCCAGGAAACTCAATATGTACAGTTGTAGTCGTCGTCGTGGTCGCCGCACAATTCAAGGCGCACTGCAACAACTATACACTACCCTTGATAGAAACACTCATATTATCCGTGAAATATGAATGCAATTTCTAAAATTATTTTCCTTTTAAGTGATTAAGGTGTGGTGTGCTGCATCTTTGTTGTGTTTGCTCGGACTGCTTTAGTAGCAACACTATCCGAACCCGACCCGTGCTGATAGAGAGACACATTCAATTTTCAGATGTTGGAATAAAATCATAATAAACTTTGGATTGTAATGGCGAATGGTTATAACAACAACAGCAGCAGCAGCAGGTGCACCACTAACTAATGGCTTTAATCGGTTTGGTAGTTAACTTGAGAAACGGGTTTGGAATTTTGAAAATTCCAATGGGATATACGAAATTTATTTATTGAAAAACGTATACGTGGCATGACTGTGTTCTTAGCCTCGATCACAGTAATTTAAGTTCGACAGTTTATCAATGAAATCGTATTCTTATGTTAAGAGTCTAATTAGGAGTACAAAGTCAACAGCGTATGTGCTCACTTACCACTAATTTATTAAACTAGGACCCTGAGGTGCTTCCAGCAGATTCATTCAAGATTATGCCTATGCGGGATGCAATTAAGAGCTAAGACCTCCGTTCTTATTTTAAACACTGAGCTTATCTGATTGGTTGTTAACTCCCTGTAAATGTAGTTGCTTGTGCTTAGAGAGTGGCAAACTTGGTGTGGTGGCTCTGCTCAGACAATGCTGGTAGTAATTTTGATTCGGAACTTTAGCGAGGCGAGTTCCTCTATACACTGTTCCATTGCCTTGGAGAATGATGTAGACGAAAGTAGGGATTTCAGTGTTATTTTACGTATTACTAGCCATTCCGCCTGGAATACACTGGACGAATCAGGGAGGATTGCACAGTGTTATAGTCCCAATTAAAAAGGAAAGAAATATTGCGTAATAATCTGACCGGCAACTCTTCACTTTTATTTTAAGAATGTCAGCGAAATTGTGGGCGCCGTGGCGTAAGTGGTTAGTGTGTCGGATTACTACGGATGAGGTTCCAAGTTCGAATCCCAGAAAACACCAAAAAGTTTTTTCACGGTCCCACCTCTCGCGAGCGTCCGACAAACATCCGAGAGTATTGTTGTCACGAAAAAGCTTCTAAAATCGCCGTTCGGATTCGGCATTAAACTGGAGGTCCCTTCCATTCGTCAAAAAATATAACGCACACAACATGAGCGGTTGCGAGAAGCTAGGCCCTGGCACTTTAAAGAGCTGTTGCGCCAAATATTTGTATTTTTAGCGAAAAATACATGCATTTCGGAATGCGTTCCTTGAAGTCATATTGTATACGTTCGCATCATTCAATCACTTCAATTCACAAAATATATTAACAGTTCCTTTTGTGTGATGACTGAATCACTTGTGCTCAGCATACAAAAGCTTGAACTATGCTTTATATTCATTGATTTCACTTTGCATTCTCTAGCGTTCATCGAAGTTAGTGAAATAATTAAAGTCAGTAAAGTCACTGAAGTTATTGATACTTGGAAAAGTTAATCACTTACATACCATAGTTTACACTTCCAAGATATAGATTTGTGTTTTTTACTTCAGAAGAGAAAATTGTAGACACACTTCACCGATTACAAGGACTTTAATGAATGTAAGGCAATCAAAATGGTTACATTCCTTCCATTGCTCTAGTCATGATTTCAAAATGAAGTTTGAATATTTTTTAAAGTCGAAATTCGGCACTAAAGTCGTGAATCAACGAATTTCATGTAGATACAAGGGCGTCACTGAAATCGTTCATTATTTCGCGACGCATGTAGTATAGCTTTACGTAAAAAAATGAAACGTACGAGTTTCGCTTAAACAAAGCGCAGATATAACCAAGGATTGTGGTATGATTCGAGCCGAACCCTGAATAAAACTTAATTGACTCATCTCCAGCAGTACATACAGAGCTCTATGCACTAGCCGCAGAAATCAGAATTCGGCATCAAAGCTTACATTTTTTAATAAAAGCGTAAAATCTGGGACTTACCCTGAAAATGGGGCACAAATGGTCACTTTAACTGTAATTTCTGAAATCGGGGGCTGCGCTGTGTACGAATTAAACTGTGCTAGCTAAACGTACTTATTTCTATACTGGCGCATATAAAGCTAGCAAATAGCATATTCAAGTATATAACATAACAAGTATATACTGTCAACAAGAAGGGACAGCCAACACCGACGAATTGGACAGAACGTCACAGTGGGCAGCTATAACTTCGAGGTAGTAAGAGACTCTGTCTACCTTGGCTCTGCTATAAAATCTAAAAACACCATCAGCGCTGAAATCAAGCGAAGAATAACTCTTGCCAATCGCTGTTTTTTGGGCTTATAATGCAATTCAACAGTAAAGCCCTATCTCGAACAACTTAGGAGACTCTGTATAAGACCCTGATCATCCCAGTCCTGCTTTACGGCGCTGAAACATGGACTTTATTAAAAGAGGATGAAGATGTCCTTGGTCGCTTTGAGAGAAAAATTCTTCGTAAGATTTTCGGTCCCGTTTGCGTTGACGGGTTTTGGAGGAGAAGATTCAATCACGAACTATACTAGTTGTACAGCGACATCGACATCGACCTAGTCAAAAAACTGCGTATTGGACGTCTGAGATGGCTAGGACATGTAGAGCGAGTGCACACCAACACTCCGGCAAGCAGAGTCTTCGAATCTAACCCCGAGGGACAACGCAGTAAAGGACCTCCTCGCCGTAGGTGGTGCGCACAAGTTCAAGGGGACCTCGACCAACTTGGAGTGCGCAACTGGAGGCAATTAGCTAAAGACCGAGCTAAATGGAGAGGCTTGTTGGTTGAGGCCCACGTTCACCCCGAACTGTAGCGCCACCTATGTAAGTAAGTAATTAATATATTCAAGACTGAATCGATGCATCCTTTCCCCCACAACGTACAATATACAAAGTGTACTAAGTGGATATGGAAGTGGATATGGAAGATGGCATTTGACAACAAAAAAAAAAAATAATAATAATAGAAATAGATGCGTAGATACGTCGAGAAGTAGATGAAAGTTTAATATAAGAAAATAATTTACTTATTTCTGCCAACATTGTAAAGGATGGTTTGAATTGTATGCCGGATTTAAATATTCCGCCATTTTTTTTGTTTTACAGTTGACTATCCTGTTTCTTTGACAGATAATTTACAATTGCAATTGCAATTAGTCAATATGAAACGCTCTACGAAAAAGCAACGTATTTTTGTGAAGGTTTTGTTGAGACAATTCGCAAGCTGGGTTCAATTTTCCGTCGGCGAAGGGTACCAAATTTTTGGCGTTTAAGCTTTAACGGAGAAACTCAATTCGGCATCATTGTCAACAACTTGACGTTTCAAGGTGCTGTCTGGCGAAAAAATCGTCTTCAGTAATGAGGCTCATTTTCATCTTGACGTGGTTACTTACTTACTTACTTAGATCCTTCAACATGCATGTATATGTATATGTATATTATTATTGAGAGGTGCAAGTGCACTGCGAGCTATAAAAGATCTATTGTGCCCCCCTTACTAAGGCTCTAGCCGATGATATACTCGGTCTAGAGCACTTCCTCCAGTCCAGCTGCTACAGCAAACCGGAGTATCTTCAATGGATCCAGCGAAGGTAAATCCGTTTCTGAAAGGAGGTTGGCACCAAGGTGATTCCTTCTTTTGTGTATCAGTGCTTCGCATTCCATAAGAAGGTGCGCTGGTGTTTCTGCGAAATCCCTGCAGAATCTGCAGTGTCAGTCTCCCTCTATTCCCAGTTTCCTAAGGTGCTCCTTGAGTCTGCAGTGACCTGTTAACATGCCCGCCAAGACGCGAAGCCGATTTTTATTAACTCTTATCCACTTAGGCAGGCTGCTTCTTTTCTGGTTGTATTTCCCCAGAAGTTCCTTTGCCTGTTTTATTTGGGGGATATCGTCACAATGTTTGGCCCATTTGTTCTCTTCTTCTTTTCCTAAGTCTCCCCTTATTTTGTGGGGTCCTATCCCAAAAAAAAAAATATTTGGCGCAAATGCTCTTTAAAGCGCCAGGGCCTAGCTTCTTGCAACCACTCATGTTGTGTGCGATATATTTTTCACACGAATGGAAGGGACCTACAGTTTAATGCCGAGTCCGAACGGCGATTTGCGAAGCTTTTTCGTGACAACAATACTCTCGGATGTTTGTCAGACGCTCGCGAGAGGTGGGACCGTGAAAAAACTTTTTGGTGTTTTCTGGGATTCGAACTTGGAACCTCATCCGTAGTGATCCGACACACTAACCACTTACGCCACGGATCCTATCCCACAGAAGGGTTCTGGTCCAAGGAACGGCGTGTCTGATCCGTTTCTAGCTAGTTCATCAGCTGCTTCGTTCCCCTCCACTCCTACATGTCCTGGTACCCAGTAGGAAATTACTTTGTTTGTTTCTCCCAGTTTGTTTATCCTGGTGAGACATTCCCATACCAGTTTGGATCTGATCTCATGCGAGGTCAGTGCTTTAATAGCGGTTTGGCTGTCTGATAGTATTGCGATGTCCTGTCCGCGATATTTCCTGTCTAAGTTGAATTGCGCGCATCTTTCGATCGCGTGAACTTCTGCTTGAAATATACTGGGGAATATTCATAGTGATTCTGAGGGGCCTATGATTCTCGGAGGGGCATAGGGCGTCAGCCACGCCTGCGCCCCATCTTGTTTGAAGTTCTGCAATGCGTTTGAGCTGCCTTCAACTCATTCCTAAGGAGCTCGATTCCTTCTCAACTGTTCTGTGCCACGTTCGCCTAGGGCGCCCCACTATTCTGCCTGCCTGGGTGAGCGGATTCCACTGCATAGCGTACTTCGCAATGGAGTTGTCTTCGCGCAGTAGCGTGTATCCAATCTATTGCCACTTTCTTCCTCGTATAGTAATGCTTATAGGTTCTTGGGTCGTTCTCAGATAAAGTAGTTCGTTGGAGATGCGGTTCGGCAAAAAATCTAAGATGGTTCTTAAGCATTTGCATACAAAGTCCTGCAGCTTGCGTGTATTAATGGTGTCCACTTTCCAAGTACTGCACCCATAATTCTGATTCTACGTTGGAGCGGAACAGTCGCAGCTTAGTTCTTAAGCTGATAACATTGCTTCTCCAGATTTTGGACAGCATTCCGAATGCAGCTTTAGCCTTCCCGATTCTGCTGCACACATCCAGTTTGGTGCCACAACGATTAGCCGAGACAACACTTCCTAAATAAAGAAAGTTTTCCACTTTGATTGCGGGTACTAGAAGTGCTCAGGGCTTTTGTTTTGGCTGTGTTTATTTTTAGCCCCACTTTGTTTGCCTCAGCATCTAGATTGTGGGCCATCAGATGAAGGTCCATCATCCGATGTGAAAGTAGACAAACATCTTCAGCGTAATCTAGGTGTTAAAGGTAAGATGTCATAGTCCAACGAATTCCGTAGTTACCTTCCGACAATGCTGCACGGAGTGCATCGCTGATAACCACCAAGAACAATAGTAAGGACAGTATGCACCCTTGACGTACTCCACTTTGGATTTCAAAATTCTCCGACACCTTACCATTTTTCACGACGTGACACTTACCGCCCTCGTATGTAGCCTTGATAATAGCTATAAGTTTTTCTGGAATGCCTCTCCTGCGCAAGGCCAACCAGATAGCATCTCGATTCAAGCTGTCGAAAGCCTTCTCGAAGTCGATAAACAGTAAATGCAGCGGAGACCTATACTCAAAGCAGTGTTCGATTATGATCCGTAAGGTGTTTATATGGCCGATGCAGGAAGATTTAGCGCGAAAGCCTGCGTGTTCGACATCGAGAGTTGAATCTAAATGTTCTAGAATTATTCTAGCTATTATTTTGGCTACAGCTGGAAGAACGCAAATACCTCTCCAGTTACCGCACTCCATCAAGTTTCCCCTCTTTGGAAGCTTAACGATCATCCCCCTTTTTCACTCCTGTGGAAATTGTTCACTATACTAAGCCCTCCGTATTAGCGAATGCAGCACATCCGCCGATGTATTTGGCGCCGCTTGAAATAGCTTGGCAGGGATGCCATCAATACCCACCGCCTTGTTCTTCTTGAGGGAGTTGATTGCTGTTATTTTTTCGGTTTTACTGGGATGTGCGTTGCGAACTCGGGAATTAGTTGCTTCGAACTGCTCATTCGAATTCAAGATCATACCGCCATCGTCTAAGTGATTTAGCATTGTAGCAAAATGTTCTATCTATCTAGTGAGCTAATCCGAAATCAGAAGGTTACCGTGTAGACTCTTCACTGGATGTTGTTTGGAGTTTCGAATTGGAGTTTGGATGGTAAACGACTAACAAAGGCTTCGTAGGGGCGGCATCTCCCGGTAGGTGTTGGTCCGCTAAGTAACGAGAAAGAGCCACTGCAGCCGAAAACCTAGCAGCTCTGTTAGTAAGCCCTACTCCCACCTCCTCGTGGTGCCATCTGGGAATTTCTTCGGAAATTGCTAACGGGAGAAGACGAATGGCGAGCTTTCTGCGCCAAAAAATAGGATAAGTGTCGGTTGGTCTGTGGCCCAGCGAACCGCAACCGTAAAAAAAACTAATTGCTCCGAAACGGAAACCAACGCCTCGGATACGGACGGATAATTTGAGGACGACCTTTGGCTGTCGAACTTGGTGGCGTGGTTATAGGGCCATTTTTCTTTGAAAATTAACCTAACTATGCGGTTGCAGTTAATGGTACCAGATATCGAAATATGCTACAGATTTTCGTTTTTGCAATGTATGGATCAAATGTTCCTCCAATAGGATGGTGCCATATGTCATACAGCAACAAAAACAATGGCTAGTGGCAGAGAAGTTTCCACTGCGTTCAATCTCAAGACGGCCGAAGGTCAATTGGCCTTCCAGATCTTGCGACTTAACACCATGTGACTTATGTTTGCGGGGATATCTCCAAGGTCTATGATAGGAAGCATAAAACTGCTGAACTGAAAAACGAAATTCAGTGAAGAGTTTTGGCGGCATCAGATGGGAGAGGGAGAAGAATGCTCTCTCACTAGAGCACTCACTTTTTCTTGTTCCAGATGGCAGCGGACGAATTCTCTAGATGGAGTCAACGGTGGTGTCTACTGTTTCAGTAAGGTTGAATTTAGCGAACTTCTTGGGCGAACTACTTCGACATATTCGGATCACAGGTCGGTATAAGGAGCTTCCAAGTTAAGTCAGGACCTTGGAATAGAGATAGTGGTGGAGGAGCCCTTAATGGGCCAATGACAGCGCTCATACATCCGTAGTTGACTACTGGAATCGGCCCTAGGGGTATACCAAATGAAACTGGCCCTCCAGGTGAGAGGTTTGTTGGTTGAGGCTCAGGTCCACCCTAGACTGTAGCGCCACGTAGTATGTTGCTGAGTATTGCTAGCCATTCAGTTGGTGTTGATTTAATGGCACCCGTATTATTCACCTTGTGGCGTTAATTAGAGTTGTAGAGTACACTTAGCCAATTGATGCGCGTTAGCTGATGTATCGTAGGATGATCCAGCAGGTTTGTGGATGATATTGTCCCGCGTTTTAATTTTCACGGCTATATTTGTGAGGTTTTTGTTAAATGTTAAAAGAAAGAGTGCGGTCGAGTGTTTGAGGTTGTTTGTTAGAATAACCAAATCCTGCAACAGTATTATGAACAACACATTTTTTCATATTTAATCGCATAATGTCGACTTTAGCATTCAATATAAATTATGTGACCTAAATGAAAATCTGGTACTCAATTTGGTACAACCTTTACTTTGGGGATATATCAATCTTAAATGCTCGGCAATATGCGGGCCCTTAGATCTGTCCCAAATTAATAGATCAGAATAAGTCATACACTCGATTTGCAAAATTAAATCATTGCAATGACTTCGAATCAAGTTGATTGCAAATAAATAAACAAAAATATAATGCATATCTGGACACTCCTCTTTCACGAGACAGAGGAAAAATATAAGATATCTGAATGCAGTGCTTTTTTTTTTTTTATTTATTTCACGCAATTACTCAAAAGTCTTGACTCACTCAGTGTCAGTATGGCGATGGCGACATTGTAATTCAATCCTTTATGATAAAAGTAAAAAAGAACAAAAAAAATTCTGCAATCAAAAACAAAAGATTAAGTTATACATTTCCAAAGAGATATTTCAATTGCAATGATGCAAATCGCAATTTGCCTCAAGATCACTGTAAGTATACCATATTTTGAAAGTCATAGCGAGCGCAAACATCATTTTGCAATTCAATTTTGAAGCAGAACCAGTGAAATTCTATGGCCACTGTATATCACGTTGCAGTGAGTAATTTAATATAAAAAATAAAACAAAAAAGAACACACGAACAACGAATTGATCAAGGACGCCCGGAAGTCTCGAAAAGATAAATCATTTAAACTTGAATACAATGCGAGGAGGAAATTATATAAACGCGCGCTCGGCTTAGCAGGTGATTACATCGAGCTGATCTTTGGCTTCACTGTAACCAGTAATATGCCAAACAGTTCAAGGATATCAAGTTGGGGGAAAACATACTCGTGGAAGAATAAATAGTTAATTGAGAATTTAAACTAAAGTGTGAGTGTGTACTAGCCCGCCAGTTTGCCATCTAGGCAAGCCTTCTTGACTTGAAGACGTCTTCATTGTATTTAACCAAGTAATTAAATAGAAGAACATTTTGGTCGTGATGATTAAAATATTAACTTCTCTTGCAAGATACATTCACACATTGATTGAATGTATCTTGTTAGTGCGGCTTTAAAGTCGCTTATAAATCGCTTTAAAGCCTCTAGTGGCAGCATTCACCATCTTGAACTCTACCAAAGAATGACCTAATTCGGGATACAGTCTAAACCTAACCAGATGTGTCATGTAACTGGAAACCACGCGATGCTCTGTGCAACTTGGAAACAGCTCTTCCCAACTATTCCAAACATACACCGAATTCCGGCAAGGAGATGCGCTGTCATGTGACTTCTTCAATATTGTGCTGGAGCAGAAAACACGAAATGCATTATTTTTCACAAATCTATCCAGCTGCTGGGATACGCGGACGATATTGACATCATCGGAAGATTCCGGCAAGTACTTGTAGAGGCATTTACAGCAATTAAAGGCCAGGCGAAACGAGTAGGTCTTGAAGTAAATGAGGATAAGACTAAATACATGCTGTCAACAAAAAAAATATTATGTGCTCACAACCTTGGACAGAACGTCACTGTTGATGACTACATCTTCGAGGTAGTTAAGGAGTTTACGTATACCTAAATATAATCTAACTTCGTGGAAATCCGACAAAGAATAATCCTAGCAAACCGCTGGTACTTCGGTTTGGCAAAACAACTTGGTTCAAAACTGTTAACTCGACGGACCAAATTAATGCTCTATATGACGCTCATCTTACCAGCTTGCTTTATGGCGCCGAGTGCTGAACGATAAGTAAGATAGCAGAGCAAATATTGGGTACCTTTGAACGAAAAATACTTCGTCGGATATTAGGTTGGAGGAGGGCAAGTATAGGAGAAGATACAATCGTGATCCCTTATATCCCTTGTACCAGGTTGTGGATGTAGTCAAAAAAGCCAAGACACGTCCACTACATTGGCTCGGCCACATCGACCGAATGGACAATAACGCTCCATCTTGAATATCAGCTTCCAGGTTCGAGACTGCGAAAAAGATCGAACCGTCGGTATAAAGATCAAGCTGTCGCGGATGCCAGTGAACCTGGTCTTCACAACAGGACGCAGCGTGCCTGGGACCACAGAGGATGGAAGGCAGCCATGTCTCAGGTGGAGACTCCTCAAGGGTCGGGAGCCCTTTAAGTAAGTAAGTATCTTGTGAGTGAATTTTACACACAAGATCTTAGACAAGGTTATATAGGATTGCAAAGAAACCCTCTTAATGTAAGAAAAATGCGGGTGAAGAAATTTGTTATCAGATACACGGTGGCACAATAGTCCGCACTTGAATTCCTAAGGCAGTGACTTTATTTGTAAATTTTTAATTAGACGTTTACATTTTTTTCCATTAGGTCGCATAGATAATATTGGTCAAATGGCTGCCGCCAGAGTCGATGCACAATCGGGCTTGTTCCACAGCAGTTTTCATGATTTTTCTCACAACTTCGGAGAAGTCGGATGTTCTCCTTTAGGGTCGCCAAGATCTGTGCCTTGTTCCCGAAGACCCGTGACTTTAAAAAACCCCAAAGAAAGAAGTCTGTAATGGTCAAACCGGGCAATTTTGCGGGCCAGTGCAAATCGCCAAAACGAGAGATTAAGCCAGCGGGAAACTCTTGCTAGTGTTAGCCTGCTAAGAGGAACTAGTGCGTGAGCGACCATAGGGTTATTCTACTCAATGTAGGTTCGGTGTTAGGAACTGGTACCGGTAACCTGCTTACATTAAAAGTATCGAAATGGAAAGCTAACACCTTAGACGAGCAACTATTGGGCTATGTCGTTGCGGAGGCAATAGTAGGAGCAAGCACTGCAACGGGGTTTATAACTCAGGTACCACAAAAGCTATTTAATGCATATTATGCGTCTTTGTCCTAAACGCGGCCAACAAAATATCAATAATTGATATATTGGTGGAATAATGAGATCGTGGAACTTAGAGCGTTGTGACTTCGGGCGCCAAGAATTTACCAGCGGTCCCGGAATGCCGAAAATATCCTACAGCTTCGGACAAAATATACCGAGAAGCGCGAATCCGACTGAAGTTACTGATTAAGTCTGGCAAGCGACAATGTTTTACGGACCTCTGCGACCAACATAATGGAGATGTATGGGCTAAGGCGTACAACATTATTACAAGGAGACTAAAAGGTTCCCGAATGCAATCGCCGACGTGTCCGATGATACTTCGCAGAATAGTCAATACCCTTCTTCTTTCAAGAAAATGGAATACTCTGGAGTCAATCTTAGCAATTACACCCGAAGAACTTCCCGGAGTATGCGACAAAATACGGTATACCCAATCAAGCGTTAAAGATTGTCGTGCGAACTCGAACCGAAATATTGGTAGAAATGTACAAAGTCTGCCTTCAAGGCGTCTTTCCAGAATTTTAGAAGTGACAATGATTAGTACTGTTGCCGAAAGGAAACAGACCACCGAGTAAACCCTCGTCCTATCACCCCTTTTGTATGATCGATATGGTGGGAAACATCCCGACCGAGTAATATTTGATAGGCTTGAGTCTGATATCGAAGCAGCCGGTGGTCCAGCGGAACACCAGTATGGTTTTGGTAAGTCGCGATCTACAATAAATGTCATCAACGCGGAAAAAAGTTGAACCCAAGTCGCTATAGAAGGAGAGGAGCCATTCAGAAAAACTGCCCCGTAGTAACGCTGGATGTGCAGAACGCGATCAATTCAATGAATTTGCAACTGTCTCCGTCGAGTGCAGGTGCTGGTGTATTTATTAAAAATTATTTCGAGTTATTTCACCGACAGGGTCCTCATCTATGATTCTGATGACGGAATCAAGAAGGTCTTAGGAACGTGGTGTAAGACGATTTTTTACGTCTACCAATCCCACGGGAAGCATCAGTTATCGGTTTTATAGATTACATCGCAGTCGTGGTCGCTGCCAAATTGCTCCAAGAAATATACTCTTCTGTACTAAGACCGTAAGAGCAATAAAGTACTAGCTCTTCAGTGCCTGGTTGCAACTTGTGGATCATAAAACCCAAGTTTTACCTATCAGCAGTAGGAAAGTACGCGAGACGATTAGTCTTAGTGTCGTTTCAAAGCCACCTATTAAATATTTAGGGGTTGTGATTGATTCCGTTTAACGTACAAGCATCACTTGGAATGCGCGTGTGAAAAGTCATCAAAATCCGTCTGTACACTCTCAAGGCTCATGAGCAATATCGGGGGCTCCTAATCGCGTGGGTCGCTAGCTTCATACAGTTTTATAGCACAGATCTATGGTTAAATACACTCTAAGGGTCGGAAGTCCATTTCGAACGTTGTCCCGTGACGACGTACTCACCGTGTCTTCAATGTTGGGAATCGAAATCCTCACCGAAGAAGTAAATAGGCTATACAGCGAGGGAGTACAAAATGGTGGGTAAGACACCCATGGAAGAAAAATCGAAATAAACTGCAGTATAGCGGTCTAGCAGCAACGGTGGGACGAACCGCTGAAAGGAAGATGGACGCATCGGCTGATGCCAAGGGTCGGCACCTGGATCAATCGGAAGCATGGGAAAACAAACTTTTACATCAAGCAGTTTTGAACGGACCATGATTCAAGCACGTGGTTATACCATATTGCCCTCGGATGTAATGTCTCAAAAAACGTAGAGCACGTGTTTTTTCAATGTCCGTGTTACGAAAATGAAAGAGTGATAATGCGTAATAAATTCGGCGAATTGTCGACTGTAAAAATTGTATTTATCCATATGATCCTCATTCAAGAAGCGGGCGGCAAGAATTCTCAGTGATCTTAGACACTTAGAACGTATACGTAACGTGAATGTTAGCACTCAATAGCGAAACAGCGACTGCTTATCACCGACTCTCGCGAAGAAATACCTAACAGCGGTTCCGTAAGGGTATAATTAGGTCCGCGAATGCTTGAGCGAGGTGTTTTTACTTGGTAAGAACCCGGTACTATCGATGGACTCCGGCGATCGGTGCCTATACATATGTTTCCACCATTCCATGTCAAAAAAAAAAAAATACGCTTTCACTAGAAACAATATTTTTTCCTAAAAAAAATATCATATTCCATCGCACTTTTGCATCCATCCGGTCGCATTTTCAAAAATGTTTCTCTTTTAAATTTTCGCGTCATCAGCAAGCTGAGTTTTCTGGTCATGGAGCATATGACTTATGAAACTGCTCCTGCAAGTAGTTTTAATCTTAATCTTTCTCTTCTATGGATGTAAGAACTAAACACATATAAAGACAGCCAACTCTGTTCAAATTTTCAATTACATGAAGTGAGTCCTAAGTGTACAAAGTTTATTGTTAAACTTATTTGTTAACGTAAAGTTACGTTAGTGTGATATTACTTATTTTTATACAAATAAAACTTTCTACAATTTTTGAGAATAGACTATTCTGAGTTCACCAAGTCCTAGTAGGCTCTACTCTTTCATCAGATCTTCAATCAACCAATTGTTAGCATTACAAGCGATGGTATAGCAGATCATATACATCTTCTTCTTCCTATTTCGGCGAGGTTATGATCTGAAAACAAGGGATCCCACTTCACTGAATTTTTACTGATCCGCCTGAGGGGTTCGCCTAGCAGATCATACACATATAGATAAGATTATCGAACTGTATACAGTTACAACTTAGACTAATTAATGAAAAAAAAAAAAAAACTGGCAAAAGCTTTAAAACATAACACGCCCTACTTATGTTCCGCAAGAAAATACAAATAACGATTTTACATCTAGGAATATCAAGCATACAATTCATTAATTCGAAAACTAACTTGCCGACGGCAATTTATCGATAACTCATAAATGTATCCGTGAGCATTTGAGCTGCAATTGCTTAGTAGTAAGTACCAATTAAGTGCATTTTTGAATTAAATAACATTTCCGATTGCAACAGCCGTAAAGTAGTTTCAAAGAGATGCTCTGTTCGTTTTATTACCTTTATAGTTTCAAGTTCTATTTCCTACTCAGCTGAAAACATTATAATTATAAAATGTTAAAATATATTATAGTCGAAGTAATAATAAGGAAACCCCATAAATATTCCCACGGGACAATACAGTGGAAAGAAATGTGTCACAAATATGGTGCTAATAATACAAAATAGTAATGAAATCCAAAGACGAGAAGCTATTTAAAGTTTCGGAAACCGCATTAAACTTAAATGACACCCATTACGGAGGTAGAGCAACAGTGAGTGTGCTTGTGGTTGCGGTTTTTGATGAATCAAAGAATCTAGTTCAGAATTTGAGGCACAAAACCATGTAATTAAGGGACTCACAGGATGATTCAATTGTTGTTTTTCATACACATGCTCCTTACACGATTCTGTAAGCGTAAAATGCAGGAGACACTTTACAACTGCTTACTCCCTTATAGCAACAGACGGCAATTACTTCTATAGTCAAATGTAGAATCTGTCCTTAGAAAGGGTGAGTTATCTCCCTCAATACCAATTCATACGCAATTATAAAATTATGCATCACGTTCATGTTGACTACTTAAATCTTTGTTGATTCATGCAGCATCAGTTGCCACTGCGTAGATATGACCAAAATAGAATTTTCAAATTAATTTCCCAATCTTTATGAATAAAGGAGTAATTTGGGGATTCCCATGACATCAAATGATGAGTGATTACTAATGACTGATCCCCATAATTTACAAGTCACGATTATTACCACCCAAGCTTTTTCAAATTTTCTTTGATTTTTTAGAATTATGTGAAATTATGGTTTTACGTCCCCAAAAAGTGGGGGCAATGCCTACGTATTATGCCAAAATTTTCTAAGAATAATTCATTCTAGTGAGTTGATCTCAATTTTTTTTTTTTTTACACTTGAACAGCTTTGTACTCTAAGATGCATACATTTGAAGTCTCAACTTTCTAGCTGAGAAACTTAGCCCCAAAAACTGGTGACGTATAAACGGACAGATGGACACAGCTCAATCTACTTGGCTTTTGAAACTGATCATTTTTTCTCCATGTTCCAAATTACTTACGTGTCGAAATTAATATACAGATACACTGTATGATAGGTTATAAAGAACGCAGCTTTGTCGACGGGAAACGGAGGAATTTGTTGGACTTTTACATCCCAACTGAAATATCTTGACTACATTGACGATTGCTTACTCTCTCACACAATTGTGGACCTCCACAATCGCATCGGGCAAACAATTAATACGGCGAACATTAAAATTATCAGCCTTAGACCAAATTCATCGAGACAATATACTGTTGCACAAATGCGGATTTTGGGCAGTTCAGTGAAAGGATGGCAAACAATTTCCAGGATTAAAAAAATGCAAGCAAGAAAATAACACGATGCTAGTTTTAAGACTCTTTTATTTCTGCTCTGGCAAAAACAACAACAACTTGACAATGATAACTGCCGTCCATGACAATGATAACTGCTCTAATATCGATCGGGTGGGATGGGTTCATGAGATGGCTAGTGGCAGTCGTAACACAGCGTGGCGTAACAATACATTACTGGACAACCAGTAGAGAGAGAGAGAGTAGAGGATTTCCAGTATTCTGGGAGTATTCTTTCTTCTTCTTCCTTTTACCAGAGAGGTTTTGATCCGAAAATAAGGGATCACAACACTCCCACTTCACCGCATTTCTACTGATCCGCCTGTGGGGACCTCAGAAAATATCGGCAGGCCCGCCGATTTTGGATCACTCGGTTACTGAGGCCAATGAAATGCCGATGTCGTCGCATTTGTCTGATCCAGGCGTTTAAAGGCCTGCCTTTCCTACATCGCGAGATTATCATATACGTATTGAGGAGTATTGCGCCGTCCTTTTTATTATGGGCTAAAAAACTTTATGCGTTTTTCGTCGATTATAAGGCAGCCACGGTAGACCGAAACGCTTTGTTTTATAAGCTGTATAGAATGGGTATATCTCTTAAGTTTGGTCGGGCTGTTCAAAAGCTGTACGAAGATTCTAGAGCGGCTATGTGGAATGATGAGAAACAATTCGAGTGGTTGTAAGTAAATTTCGGAGTACGTCAGGGATGCACTTTAAGCCCCAACTTATTCGACTTTTTCATCGAAGATCTGGTCGACATTTTGCCAGGAGGTGTTGAGTATACTGAGGAATTAATTAGGTCCTTACTTTTCGCGGATGATGTCGTAATGCTGGCATATTCACATTAAACCCTGCATCTGATGATAAACAGATTACAGCAGTAATGCAACCTCGATAAACGCAAGGAGCAAAAACCTGCTCTAATGAAAAGTTGCATTAAAACGAAGGAAGCTAGCATAGAAGTGGCCAAGGATTTAAATATTTAGGAGTTTACTTCACCGAACTCTTAATATGGAAAAACATGTACGGGAAAAGTTGGAGAAAGCTAAAAGGGCAATAAATGCCACATGGAAAATATGTTTCGGCAACATGTTCATAACTCACAGCAGTAAATATAAGGTATTCAAGGTAGTTTCCGAATCCATCAGGCATGGGATAGTAAAAGATCCGAAAGAAACGATAGAAAAACTGCTGAGATACTATATCAAGAGGGTATTCCAACTATTATACTTAGGTTAGGTTAGGTAAGTGGGCAGGTGTAGGGGGATAGAAAACCTCCACACCACACTCAGGTCAGTATAGACCCATTGTGATACCCAAGGAGGGAAAGGAGATAGAAAAGGAAATCCCTACCTCGTGGAAAAATACCGTCTTTGTAAATATCCTAAAGAAAGAACTAAGTACTCACTGTGTCCTAGATACAAACCATCCAGAGGATTTGATGAAGTTTGCGATGTCATTTATTGGTCTGATGGACAACTCTTCTAGATCCTCAAAGAAGTGTTGCCCAAGGATCTTATTTCTCAAATGATAGAGGCCTGGGCAATGACAGAGAAAGTGGGCGGTGTCCTCCTGAGCCTCCTCGTCGCCGCAGCCTCTACAAAGGTCTTCGCTAGTCACACGTAGTTTTTTCATGTGGTACCGCATGGTGTTATGCCCCGTAATGACTCCAATTAGAGTAGAGAGGGATTTTCTGTGCCTCTGTATGAGTCTATTGGTTCTTACTCTGTCAAAAGCGGGCCACAGCTTCCTCGTGGTGACACAAGTATCTAAACAGGTCCACCTATTGTTAGCCTCCGTTATGGATTTGTTTCCTGGTACGAGCTTAAGGGCGCAAGGCGGGATGTACACCGAGGGGTCGGATTGGTCCGAGCTTAGTGCTGAGCCTCCTCTAGCCAGTTCATCGGCTTTCTCATTCCCTGGTATGCCTTCATGACCAGGGACCCAGCAGAGCTTTACCTCGTACTGTGTTCCAAGAACCTTGAGCTCTTCTCTACAACACTTCACAAGCTTCGATTTTATTTCTATAGCAGATATTGCTTTTATCGCTGCCTGGCTGTCGATGAAAAAGGTGATATCCTCTCGTGGTATTGCCCTCATCGCAGTCTCACGAGCTGCTATTGTAACTGCTAGGACCTCCGCTGCTATTGTAACTGCTAGGACCTCCGCCTGGAAAACGCTGCTGTAGTTCGGAAGCCGAGCTGACATGGAGAGGCCAAGCGTTTCAGAGAAGATGCCTGCGCCTACACCTATTTCCATTTTGGATCCATCGGTGTAAACAGCTAAGGATCGCTCGTTAGGCGTTCTGTCATTTTTCCAGTCTTCCCTGCTCGGATAGGTGCTAGAGAATGGTCTTAAGAAGTCTAGGTAAGGCGTTAAGTAGTCTGTATTAGATACACTGCCTAGATATCTCTGCAGGATCGTGGTGTGACCCATTGCATTTGGTCTCCAGCTATCTGTTTGGCTTAATCTTATGGCACTATGGGCTGCCGATACTTGTATAAAGATGTCTAGCGGAAGCAGATTGAGAATGGCCTCGAGTCCTGCTGTAGGTGTCGTTCTCATCGCACTGGTTGTGGCGATGCACGCTAGTCTTTGTACTTTTGTGATAGCAGCTCGGTTATTTATTTTGCTGGCTGACTGCCACCATACAAGGCTGCCATACGTTAGTATTGGCCTTACTATAGTTGTATACATCCATAGGATGATTTTGGGGCTCGGTCCCCAAGTCTTCCCAAATATTCTATTGCACGAGTAAAAAGCTATCGTGGCTTTTTTGACTCTTTCGTTGATGTTTAGTCTCCAGTTCAGTTTCCTATCGAGCACCAGGCCAAGGTATCTCGCAATATCGGAGATACTCAGGGGAGTACCCCTTACGGAAGGAGTTACGAATTGTGGAATTATTCTTTTGTTAGTGAATAGTACTAACTCTGTCTTCTGGGGATTAACCGCCAGCCCACATCTCTCCGTCCAGGAGTCAATGATTTCCAGCGCCCCTTCGATTTGTTCGCTCAAGGTCGGGGGAAATTTACCTGTTGCTAGCAGCACAACATCGTCCGCATATGCAATGGCCTTGACGCCGCTGTTTCTAAGTTTAAGAAGGACTTCGTTCAGGACAATAACCCACAGTAGTGGGGATATAACGCCTCCTTGTGGGGTGCCTCTTGAGGCATAGACTTCGAGCTTAGTACCTCCGAGTTCAACTTTGATATGTCTTTCCTTTAGCATATTGACGATCCATTTTATCACAGAATTGTGAATATTAAGGTTCGTTAGAGTTCTATTGACCGCTTCCGTTTTGACATTGTTAAAGGCTCCTTCAATGTCCAGGAAAGCGGCTAGTGTATATTCCTTTTATACTTACTTCGAATTATTTGCTGATGGTGGAAATTGGTATGTCGCCCCTATTCATTACGACTTTAAAGGTGCAGATTGACTATGTGCTTACGGAGTTAAAGATGTCCGATGACCGCCTCGTTAAGACGGTAGCACTGCAAACTATAGCTCGGAAGACTAGTTGGTATAATGACTGGCTTGAGCTGGCTCAGGCGTGTGAATTCTATCTGGGTATTGCGAATATATCAAACTGGAAGAGTCAGCTCTATCAACTTATCTCCCAACTGGATGAGCATTATAAAACAAGATTCGTTGAGGTGGCATAGGGAAATATACCTATATAATCGGTTGACTCACAATCTGCAGTAGAAAAACCATTTCCGCTATCAATATGCAGTAGAATAAATATCAATGGTGCCTAAACTACGGGGAGAGCTTTTAAATCTAAATTATGTTCCTTACAAAGAAGATTTACCTCTGATGTGCATCATATACAACTTGGCGGAGAGAGGGAATAACTTTCATTTAATCGGCAAGTGTCCAACTCATCAAGAAGCCCGCAGATATGTATTTGGTAGCAATTCTTTTTATCCGAGGATCAAGTAATAGTTCTTCTTAACGATATGGATGCTTCTAAGCAAAACTTATAATCAACGAAGATTTCTAATTCTCAATTAAACCTTTTTTTAAACTTTTTCTTAATTGCTTTAAATCTATTTGAATTGCGTACCTTAAAATAGTTAAATAATCGTTTGTTATTCATTGCTAACATAGCAGACGGCAAAGCCGTGCTAATGATTCTTGTACACAGGCAGGCCTCGAGTTATGACGTTTCCACTTACGCCATTTCGACTTACGACGTCGGATAAATTTAGGAAGCTTACCTCCACATACGTCATTTATGCTTCGAGTTCGACAAGAAATGCGTAAGTAAGAATTTAATATTCATCAGCCTACAAACGACTCCTAAAAAAATGTATTGTAACAACTTCTAACACGAATAAAACTTGGCGAAAAATTTGGTCGAAATGTATTCAATCTTCACCTTAGGTAATGAAAATGCCGTGAAAATGCTGGTAAGGAAGCATTCACTTGAAAACAGCAGAATTTTTAGATTACATGGAAAGGAGCTTGAATATATTATATTATATTTTTTTTATAACTTCCTCGCACTCAAGGGGTACCCTTAACATGGTTACACACAGTGCGGGCGTTGGAACGGATATTGAAAAATTATCTCGATAAAGAGAAAAGCGAGAAGGTTTCATTTTCGGGTTTAGAAAATATGTTTTGCTTCAAGGATCTGCACAAAAAAGTGGAAGTTTCTCAAACAAAATGGATACCATTTTCTAAGCCATGTTCTTCTATTAATACTGCAGAAGCAAAGCAAGTTGAAAATGCAGAACTACAAGTGTTATTGGCAGGCGATGATGATAATATGAATTAAATATTAATTTTAGTTTGTTGTCTTCTCAGGCCGATTTGAACTTACGGCGCGTTTTCGTGCAATCAATGAGTGATGTAAGTCGACGTATTCTTGTGCAAATTATGTGATCTTACTGAAAGCAAATAAAATCAATATAATCTTGAAAGAAGTCTTATATGACAGGAAGCTGATTTGTCATTATCCATAGTCAACTATTGAAATATCCAATCGAATTCATTGAGAGGTATTTGAAAAAATGCTCAAAACTTAACAAAAACGTCAGAAGAATCAAAAATCTTGACAGATTCGTCTTTTCTTGTCAGAGATTAAAATTTATGCGCTGAATTGGTTCAAAGGTACGTTTGAATTGATAAACAGCCAACCATAAGCTAAACTGAGTTGCATTTCAGAAAAGTAAACTTCGAGTTTCTAAACTCCAAATTTGTAGGAGGAAATTTTGAAAAGAGCGCGCAAAATATGCCAACAAATTCGGGCTCCGCAGCACAAAGCACATCTAAACCGTTTGTGCAACTAGTTAGAAAAAAAACGGTAAAGGATTTTAAAATCCTGGAATACAAACTTACTTTGAAAGTTTAAGGGAAGAAAAAGATTCGCTTTGGAAGGTTATATTAAAAAACGTGAAATAAAAACCCACACTTATCAAGGAAAATCACGGCGAATGGGCCAGGGATGAAAAAGAAAAAGCCCAAGTTTTTTCCAACCACCTGGGAGAACATTTTTTTTTAAACCGTTTGATGGACAAGCGCTTATTCAAAATGTAAACGGGTCGGATATAGACAATAGTGCCATAAGAAACGCAACGCTAACCGAATTTAAGAATGAGAAAAAGAAACTTAAGCCTCAGAAAGCTTCTGGATACGAGCTCATCAAGGGAGAGGTTCTCAAAGTACTAGGCAGAAAAGCATTAATTAAGCTTCATTATAAATGCCGACTTGTCCTCTAGTCAAACGTCATAATGGTTCATAAACCAGGGAATCCGCTGAACGAGAAAACGTCTTATAGACTAATTTTATTTCTTCCAATTTTATCCAAAGTATTCAAGAGAATATTGCTGAGGCGAATACAGTCAGTTATGGAGGAAAAGCGTTTCATTCCAGATCTTCAATTCGAATGCAGAAGCAAGCATTCTTTTTTCTTCAAAAAATCTCTTGAAGAAAAAAACATTTGTTCGAGCTCACTGTCAAGCCTTTGGCTTAAAATTCAAATTACGACAAATTCTGCCCGAGTATATTTATACCTATATCGTATATTGAAGACTTATTTTACGAATAGACTATTCCGCGTTAAACACGGAAATGAATATTCAGACTTCAAAGAGGCTGGGGTACTTCATTAGAAGAATTGCAAGAAGCCTTGGTCAGAATAAATTAATGGACAAAGATTAGGCGAATCGCACTGAATGAAACCAAATCAGATAATGTAAATTTTACTTAAAAAAAAATTAATAATTTGTCGATTTTTTCAAACTCGGTTTGAATTCCGTTTGCAAACGAGCCTAAGTATCTTGGAATGGCGCCCAATGAAAAGCTGAAATGCAAATCGTAAAGAAAAACGTAATGTGCTAGAAAATAAATACAGGGAAATGTATTGGTTAGTTGGAAAATATTTCAAGCTTAATATAGAGAACAAGTGCTAAAGCCAGTATGGACATATGGTATACAACTCTGGGGTTGTACCAAAATAAGTATGTTATACAAATGTTTTACAAACTTTTGAAATCAAAGTGTTAAGCGAATTGTCAATCTACCGTAGTATATCAGAAACAGCGATATCCATAGAGATCTTGGCATTACAACATTAAAAGATAAAATCAAAAACAACACGAGAGAGCATACGAGTAACAGTCAACTAGAAAGCCACGTTAATAATACAGTCCTTAAAATTTTGACGACAGAAATGTATGGCGCCGTCCGTTTATAAAGAACTAAACATTTAGACTTAGCACTATAGCGAGTAACCGCGTTTTAACTGTGGAACTAACAGGAACTTCTAAGGGGAAGGTATTTGCCAAACGTTCTTATTTAGCGAAAGAAAATTGGTTTGATTAGTCGAAAACTTAGTTGTAGTAAAGTTAACAAGATTGTGTTTGAAAGGAGGGTAAAAATATAACTATAAGCACGCGCTGACGGTCTTCATAGTGTCTTGTTGAAGATTTGGGCCTACCATCGGAGAAAAAAAATGCATGATTTTGTACTGCTTATTTGGAGTTAGATGCGAGCTTATGATAATCACAACTCTCCATTCGTTAATTACTAAGGACCAATCGAATGCGTACTCTTCCCTAAGGACTAGGCAAGTGAGCCAATTAATTAGAAATACCGATTTGGATCCCAGTATTAGAAAAAACCGATGCTGAAACACTGTTTAATAGTCTTGCTAAAAAAACGGATGAGATATATATACAAAAAATCAACAGTCACTTGTAAAGAAAAGCCTCGTCGAACAACGCTGCTTGGATTAGGAGAGAAATAACGGGTGTGCCATCTAGTGATTTCTTTTTAAATCATAGGTTATTTTAATACTGACAGCTGTTTCCCGCTCGAAATCTTGACAGAAAGTCAGTATCATACCTCCGCGGAACGAAATGAGTCGCTTTACGCTTGAACAACATTGGGAAATATTGAAAACTTATTTCCAAAGTGAGTGCTGTGTAGACCAAACAGTGCGTTTTTTGAAAAGAAGTTTTAGCCGAAATGAAGCACCCACCGCGCCGAATAAGAAGTTCGAAGATCCGTGGAAGCTTTCACATCAAGGAAACCATCGTACGAAAATTAGAGCGCGACCGGCTCAGCTGGTATTGCCACGTTCAAAGAAGAGATCATTTGAACCCTGTAAAAAAGGCTATATCTATGCACGTTCCAAAGACATCGCGATGTAGGAAAGGCAGGCCTATAAACGCCTGGATCAGACAAATGCGACGACATCGGCATTTCATTGGCCTCAGTAACCGAGTGATCCAAAATCGGCAGGCCTGCCGATATTTTCTGAGGTCAAATAGGCGAACCCCACATGCGGATCAGTAGAAATGCGGTGAAGTGGGAGGGTTGTGATCCCTAGTTTTCGGATCATAACCTCGCTGATAAAAGAAAGAAGAAGAAGAAGCACCCACCGCGCCTGCTGTACGTAAGTTTGTGCAAAAAGTTCGTAAGACTGGTATGCTAGTGGACAACACTCATGGTCCCCGTCGTCGTACGTCATCGATCTCAACATTTCACGCACTAGCCTGAGAAGAATTCTGCACAAAGATCTGGGATTATTCGCTTACAAGGTCCAATTGATTCAGCAATTGAAAGCGCACGACCATCCGCTTCGTTATCGCTTCGCAGTTTGGGCCTTAGAGCAGCTTGAATTGGACAACGATTTTGGGCGAAAAATCATCTTTTCTGACGAGGCACATTTTCATCTCGGCGGCTACGTTAACAAACAAAATCGCCGCATCTGGGGCTCAGATGTTATTGTCGAGAAGCCAATGCATCCACAGAGAGTGACAGTTTGATGCGGATTGTGGAGTGGTGGCATCATTGAACCATTTTTCTTCTAAAATGAGGCTGGGAACCACGTTTCGGTCAACGGTGGGCGTTACAGAGCAATGTTAAGGACTTTTTTTTTACCGAAATTGAAGACAAGGATTTGGACGACCTCTGGTTCATGCAGGATGGCGCGCCATGCCACACAGCCCATGCCACAATCGGTCTTTTACGCACCAAATTCCCAAATCGTGTTATCAGCCGTCTTGGCGATGTCAATTGGCCGCCTCGGAGCTGCGATTTGACCCCTTTGCACTTTTTTTTGTGGGGAACCGTGAAGGACCGATGTTATGCTAAAACAATCCGGAAATGATTCAAGCACTTAAGGCCAATATCATCCAAGCAATCCGTGAGCTACAGCCCGAAACCGTCAACAAAGTCTTGGAAAATTGGAGTGATAGAATGCGCTACTGCGAGGCCAGCCGAGGCAGCCATTTGAACGACGTTGTGTTCCATAATTGATGGGAATGTTTGCTCTTATTAATAAAGCTATAATACATGGAAAAAATTTCATTTTATTCCATTTTGAAAAAGAAACTTGTAGTTGGCCCACCCTGTACAATCGAATTCGTTGAGAGCTGCTTGAAAAAATCCTCAAAACGTCGGAAGAATCAAACATTTTGACAGCTCTTGTTAGTTGGTTGGTTGGTTGAAAGGTATGTTTGATTCAATAAACTACGAACCGTAATGTAATTTGGATTACATTTCATATAGGGTAGAGGCACTAGTATCCGGACAGTGCTAGTATCCAGACACTACGTCGTTTATTTAAAAGAAATAAGCAAATTTTACAGTTATAGTCTCAAACAACTACCAAATAAAAATGTTTTATGTATTATACAACAAGATGCAAAGTTTTAAGTAAATGTAAGGTCTGCTGTAAGAGTTACACGTAAGTTTGTGTCTGAGGTCTAAGAGGACGGTTTTGTCGTGTTTTGTCTAAAAAAAATAGTGCGACAGCTTACATAATATAAGTACTTTAAGCATTATTCATAAATTTATTCTAATCGAAAATGGTTTGTTTTCATAGAAATATATGTATAAAATATAAAAGCAAAACATAACATATTATTTTTGGTAAAGTAATTGGTGTCCGGATACTAAAACCGAAATTATAATTCTGTTCAGTTTCCGGACAGACTGTCCGGCTACTGCAAATGTGAGAAAAATGTCAAAATCTTATTTGAAAACTTTTAAATGATAACTAAGTATATTTAAAACGATTTGAAGAAAGAGAATTGTATTTTTTTCTCAGATTTTCAGTATCCAGACAGGGAAAATGAATGAGAAACCGTCTGTCCGGCTAAAGAAAAACAAGGTTCAGTATCCGTACAACGTTATTTTGTATGTAATTAACGTACCTAGACTATTGAATAAGGTTCTCTACTATTAATATTTTTTTAAAGAATGGACACAGATAACTTAACGAAGGCTTTGGAGGAAATAAGGACAAACAAATTAAGCGTAAGGAAAGCAGCTCTTAAATATGGCTTGTGTAAATCAGCGTTGCATGATCGATTGAAGGGCAAGCGACTTATTGGTGAGAAATCAACAAAAAAGCGTCCAAATCCTTACTTAACTGTCGAAGATGAAGTACAAATTGCCCGGTGGTTTTTTATTAAAAACATTTTTTGAATACGGTACAGAAGATAATTAAAGACACGAAGAGAAAAAACCGTTCAAAAATAACCGGCCAGGGAAAACATACAAATACAAATATTTGGCGCAACTGCTCTTTAAAGTGCCAGGGCCTAGCTTTTCGCAACCACTCATGTTGTGTGCCTTATATTTTTCACACGAATGAAAGGGACCTATATTTTAATGTCGAATTCGAACGGCGATTTGAGAAGCTTTTTCGTGACAACAATACTCTCGGATGTTTGTCAGATGCTCGCGAGAAGTGGGACCGTGAAAAAACTTGTTGGTATTTTCTGGGATTCGAACTTGGAGCCTCATGCGTAGTGATCCGAAACACTTACCACTTACGCCACGGCGCCCACATAGGAAAACATAAATGCGATCATTTATGAAAAGAAATCCTTCATTAGCAATAAGAGAAGGTGAAAATATTAGCAAGGGAGAGCAATAGTCATCCAGGAAGTCATATTGAAATAATTCAGTGATTTTCAAGATTATAAAAAAAGTGTTAACCAGGAATACATTATGGATGACCTGTCAAGAAACTTAAATGGAGACGAAAGCAGCTTTTGCCTCTGCCCGAAAAGTGGTTAGGTCACAGTCCACAAAGGATACAAAAACGTGTACCAAATCTCTGCTGGAAATGAAAAAGAAACGCTAACGGTTCTGATTGTTTTTCAGTCGATGGTAAATTGTTTGAGCCAATGGTGGTATTTCCATACCTACGTCCACCGAAAGATATTGTACAGACTTAGAGAGTATGGTATGCCGAAATCCTGGTTCTTAGGAAGAAGTGAAAGCGGAGATCGATGCGAAGCGAATCGTTTTTCAAGTACGTCGCTAACGGTGTAAATCAACGCTTATTGGCAGATAAAGTGGAACGGTCAGTTATTTTCCCTGTGGATGGGCACAAATCACACTTAACTTTAGAGCTCAGTGAGATTTGTAGCAAGCGGTAAATAATTTTATATGCACTACCAGCAAACACTGCCCATATCATGCAGCTAGAGGACATTAGAGTGTTTAAGCCACTGAAATCCGATTGGAAGCAGACTGTACGCGAATGGTAATCGAAAAATCTGGGAAAAACAAACTTCTGCCCACTTTTTAATGAGGCAATAATTAAATATAAAGATATGGTGACCACCATAAAAATTTTTATTCTTTTTTTTTTTCCGAGGGTAGGTGAAAAATCTTCCATAGACACTACGAGAATAGCAAGCGCGTGCTCATAGTAGTGTCAGATTCTTACTGACTAAAAAAACACCACCCTTCGATACAAATTTGTTAGATATCGCAACTAAGTATTAACTTATCAAGCAATTTTTCTATCATGAAATAAAAACGTTTGGCAGGTTTCTTTCCACTGAAAGATCCCGCATATTCCGCAATCTAGACGCGGTTAATCATTATCTCGCCAAGTCGGAAGGTTTCGTCCTTTGTAGTCGGCGCAATAAATTGCTCTCATCCAAAATTTGTAGGACTGTATTGTTGACATGTCCGATTAGTCGGTTTCTATGCTTTCTCGCGAGGCTTCTAGTTTCAGCTTCGATTGTCGGAATTCCGAGATCCCTGTGGATATCGTCGTTTCTACTATACCACCGTGCTTGGACAAATTCTCTTAGCACTTTATTTTGAAAAGCTTGTAAAATATTTGCATGTGTTTTCTTGTTACAACCCCAAAGTTGTATACCGTAGGTCCACACCGGCTTTAGCACTTGCTTGTATAAAAGCAGTTTGTTCTCAGTACTGAGCTGGGAATGTTTTCCGAGTAACCAGTACATTTCTCTATATTTGATTTCGAGTTCTTTACGTTTCATTTTCACGTGCGAATTCCATTTCAGTCTTGCGTGGAGTGTCATTCTCAGGTATTTGGCCTCGTTTGCAAAGGGTATTCGGGCCGAGTTTAGGAAAATTGACAAGTCATTAGTTTTCTTGTAAGTGAAATTCACGTGAACAGATTTAGATTCGTTGCGGGCGATCCGCCAGTCCCTCGTCCATTCATTTACATTATTCAGTGCGTTTTGCAGTTTTGCAGTTGTTTCTTCGATTGTTTTACCTACTGCTAGGATGGCGGTGTCATCGGCAAACGTAGCAAGGATAGTGCTATCTTCGTTCGGTATAACACGAGTATATAACAAATAGAGAAGCGGCCCAAGAACGCTTCCTTGCGGTACGCCGGCCGAAATTTCTTTAAGCTCGGAGTATTCGACTCCATGTCTAACACGAAAGATTCTATTCCCGAGATATGATTCTAGAATATCGAGTAATCATACAGGGAGAACTTGTCGTAGTTGGAATTTCAAGCCATCATACCACACCTTATCAAAGGCTTGCGAGACGTCAAGAAATACGCTTGAGCAAATCTTTTTTTCTTCAAGTGCTTTCTCTATTACGTCAGTAATTCTATGCACCTGCCCAATCGTCGAATGCTTACTTCTGAACCCAAACTGGTGGTTGGGGATAAGATTATTTTCTTTTATAACCGGTTGGAGACGCCTTAATAATATCCTCTCGAAAATTTTCGATATGATTAAAAGAAGCGAAATTGGTCTATACGGTTTTACCTCATTTGGCAAGAAATCATATAGACCCATTTCACTTCTGCCAATAATATCTAAGGTCTTCGAGAAACTTCTGCTGAAACGATTGCAACCAGTAATTGAAGAAAGACACTTGATCCCGGATCATCAATTCGGCTTTCGGGTCAAACATTCCACAATCGATCAGGTGTATCGAATAACGAACGAGATTGAAAAAGCTCTAGAAGGGAAAAAAATATGCTCTAGCGCTTTTCTCGACGTATCGCAAGCCTTCGACAAGGTATGGCACGAAGGCCTAAGGTATAAGCTAAGGGTAATCTTACCGGAAAAGTTGTACAGAATATTGGAATCTTATCTTGAAAACAGACTTTTCCGTGTTAGACACGGGAGTGAATATTCGGATTTCAAAGATATCTACGCCGGTGTTCCACAAGGAAGTGTTCTCGGTCCAATCCTGTTCTTGCTCTACACAAGAGATATACCACAAGATGAAGGGACCGTTGTAGCAACGTTCGCAGACGACACGGCTATCCTCGTAACGGATGAGTCAGTCGAATCATCAACGGGAAAACTCCAACGAGCTTTGAACAATGTATGCGAATGGACAAAAGCCTGGCGAATAGTCCTCAATGAGACAAAATCAACGCATGTCAATTTTACGTTAAGAAAGATAAACAACTTACCTATATCCATTAACTCGGTACAAATACCTTACGCAAACGAGGCAAAATATTTAGGAATGACCCTAGACGCAAAACTTAAGTGGAAACCACACGTTAAAAAGAAGCGCGAAGAGCTCGAAATCAGATTTAGAGAAATGTATTGGCTACTCGGAAGATACTCGAAGTTAAGCGTACACAACAAACTGCTTCTGTATAAGCAAGTGCTAAAACCGTCTTGGACATATGGTACACAACTTTGGGGTTGTACCAAACCAAGCAATATGGCTCTACTGCAAGCATTTCAAAATAAAATGCTAAGAGCAATCGTGAATGCTCCTTGGTATATAAGGAATAGTGATATTCACAGAGATCTAGGAATTGCTACCGTGAGGGACGAAGTAACAAACTTTGCTCGCAAACTTCGTACCCGTCTTCATGTTCATTGCAATAATGAAATAATCCGTACTATGGACGTGACAAACCTTGAGCGCCGACTACAAAGAACAAGACCTTTCGACCTAGCGCCGTAAGGAAAAACCGCATGTAATGACGGTATTAGTAGGTGCCTTCACTGGAAAGCTACCTACCTAACGCGATTAACACTACAGAAGCGTAAACTACTCGTTAAGGCAACTTAGTCGTAGTCATCACAAAAAATGAAAATATGAGAGGAACGAATTTCCTACTACTATGAGTACGCGCAGCCGGTTCTCATAGTGCCTCTCTGAGGGGGTGAGGTTTAGCCCGTAGGCATGTACTGGTACGGACCATTGGTATCTTTTGAAGATTCCTGCACCTCCAGGCGCAACCAAAAAAAAAAAAAAAAAACCTCATTTGGCGGTTTTCCTGGTTTTAAGACCACTATTACTTCCGCAACTTTCCATTGGCTCGGCACCTGTTTTAATCTGAGTGCAGCATTTACAATATGCGGAAGCTTAATCAATGCTTTTCTAGGTAAAACTTTGAGAATTTCTCAGGTGATTAAATCATAACCAGGAGATTTCTTAGGTTTTAGATTCTCGATCTCATGTTTGAGTTCCCTTAGCGTTGCACTTGTGACCGTCAAATCGTCAGATGGTAAATCCAGCCTATTGCGGTTATCGTAAACTACTTGACGTACGGTTTAAATGTTTCTTCCAGGTGGGCCACAAAGACGTCCGCTTTTTCTTTATCTTCCCTTACCCATTCATTTTGATTTAATTTGATTGGCGGCGCGGGGACTTTGGGCCTTTGGTGCCTTTTACAGCTTTCCAAAGTGAATAATTGGAATCTTTTTTCGCTGTTAAACTTTCAAGGTAAGAGCCTATTGCACGATTCTTAAAATCCTTAATAGTCTTCTTCAGCGAATTGCACAGACGATTCAAGTGTGCTTTATGCTGCGGAGCACGACTCTGTTGCCATTTTTTACGAGTTTTTTTTTTCCTTGACCAATTCTTTTATTTCCTGGAGGATATTGCAAACCGTATCTATCCGGCGTTTTCCTTGGATTGGGCGTATTATTCCAAGAGGCGAGCTGTACGATCTCAACAAGGCTATCAAATTCAACCTTAAGTTCATAGGGTGTCGTAAGTGGAACGCTTAGTTCAACATTATCTTCAATTTCGTTCCTAAAGCCTACCCAATTAGTTGTTTGACCAGTTAATCTCACTGGCTCTAGGTTATAGACTAGTTTTTCGCTGATTGTTAAAATAACCGGGGAATGATCAGACGACAGATCAAAGCAGTCTTCTACTTTTATGTGGTTGGTAGATATTCCTTTCACAACGAAAAAAAAATCGATCAGGTCAGTTATTTTCGAAGTATCAGTTGGCCAGTAAGTCGGTTTACCCGTCGAAAGGAAATCACAACTGTACTCCATACCTGCCTCATAGAGCATTCTACCTTTTTTCGAGCTGTATCTTGAGCCCCAGTTTTCGCAAATGTGGGTTATATCCACTTAATCCAACAGCTGTTGATTTCTCGAAATGCGTTAAGAATACTGTTGAAATCTTAATAATTGCCCAAGCTCCACAATCACCCAGTTCAGCTCAATCCATGGAATTGACTAGATTTAGAATTGCTGTGGAAGTTATACTCGTAGAGTCATTATAAGAGCAGCTACGTCTTTAATCATTTCGTTTCTGATCATATATATTTCCAACACAAAAAAGAGTTTCAATTTCACCAAAACTTCTGTATCCGGATACTAAAATAGAAGTGTCCGGACACTAAATTCTACTGTCCGGATACCAGCGCAAATCGTACTTTTCCATTTCATTGCTTTTAGTCCTACACAATATTACACTGGACAACAAATTTGAGCTAACATTTTTTATTTTTTGTCAAAATTGTTTTTTTTGTTGTATTTTTGTGTGTTTTATACGAATATAATAGAAAAAACTCAATATTGGTTGCCATTTTTGAAAAAAAAGTATACATTCAAAGATTCAACATACAGGGTGTCCGCCTGGAAGGTATACTACTTTGTTTGTTTATAATTTTTGATTAAATGAAAGAGAATGGATCTTATATTGATAAATGTTTTATTTAATATCGGCAATTATGTATGGAATACAATATCAGGTAAATGTCCGCCTCGTAACTTTCTCATCGTCACAGTAATCGATGATTGATTTTGATAAAATGTTTTAACGATTAAAACACGTTGGTTTATCGAATATTTTTCCATAATAAATTTGCCACGTGTCTACTTCACGACTGCCAAATATGAACAGTCAAGATTAATGTTTACCAAAATGGCGGCAAAACAAAGTAGTATACGTTCCCGTCGGACACCCTGTAGTATCAAAAAACAAAAAAAACAATAGAAATGGTATGTAATCAAGAAGAAATGTGCCACCTCTTTGCTGATCTCTTGTAATTTGACTGAGGAGCATCTCTTGCTAAGGTCCAGCAGTAATCTGCAAGCATCGAAGGATTCCACTTCCCTTGATATCTTTTTTCCATGTTAGAAACATCCTGGTGAAAACGTTCACCGTGTTCGTCACTTACAGCCCCGCAGTCATCGGGGAAAAAATTTAAGTTTGAATGGAGGAAGTGGATCTTTAGAGGCATGTGACAACCCATCTATTCATATGATGATAGCATGTTTTCCACGAGTTCGATGTAATTTTCGGCTCTTTTGGATCCCAAAAAATATTTCTTGCCACTAGACGAAAGTTGTACCACGCAACTTTCTTATCTCCAGATATAATTTTGTCGAATTGTTTATCTATTGTACAAAAGGGTTTCTTATCTGTGGCCCTTCTAAAATACTCTCTTTAATTTTGGTTTCACTCAATCTTGGAAATTTTTGCCGTAAATATTGAAATATTGGCCCAATTATATGTGAAGTGGAGGTAGTAACATTTTTTTGTAATCAACTAGTGGTGGTTCTTTTACAGTTTCTGCCCTGGTTCCAGTGATTGCCGAAGGAGCCAGTCCTTTTTTTTTGTAGTAAAGGCTTCTAGCACGGCTATCCCATTCGCATAGGAAACAGCAAAACTTTGTACATCCTAGTTGTAGGCCAAGCAACAGGGCAACTATTTTTAAATCACCACAAAGAAACCATTGATGATTTTCATATTTTATGATCCTTAACAGATACTTCATATTTTATAAGACTCTTTCATATGAATTGCATAACCAATAGGTATTGAAGGTAGTTTATTACCATTGTGTAACAAAACGGCTTTCAAACTTAACGTCGAGCTGTCTATGAACAACCTCCAATCATCTGGTTTATATTCTATGCCTATGCGATCAATCCAGTTACATCACAACAGTAGACCAATGAATTGTCCATGTCAAAAAATGATGTTAATTCTTTATTCCGTGTTCTAAATGAAGATGTAACAACACCTTGTTCTAAAAGATTCCATTGTTGCAGTCGCGATCCAAGTAGCTCAGCTTTAGATTTGATAAATCTAGATCTCTAACGAGATCATTTAATTCCGTTTGCGATATTAAAAGTTGTTGCCTTCGAGATACAATTGGCATGAAATCTGAATCCTGAGATGTTGATAAAGCAGCGTTGTCTTCAAGATCATCAGGTGAACTGTTGCTTGGAGGTACTGGAATTGAATATTCCTCACTATGTGGTATTGGAAGTGTGGCGGATGGTATGTTGGGATAGTTGATAACGGATTTCATCTTTTTAGTTATTCCTGAACCCTGACCAAGTGGTGGCACCATACAAAAATAACAATCAGTTAAGTGATTCGTTTGTTCACGCCACTTCATTGGAACAGCAAAAGGCATACACTAATTTTTTGCATTAAGCCAATTTCTCAAGCCAGTAGCACATAAAATACAACATATATGAGAGGTCCAACACTTGTCCTGATCTCCAACATTAAAACCAAAATAAAGACAGTACGCCTTTTTAATTAACGGAGTAATAGAACATTTCTGAGAGGTCAAAGTCATTTTACCACACACATAGCAGAAAAAATTTGGTTTATTTACACAAACACGAGACGTTTTCACAAAAATTGTTAACCGATTCAATGACACAATATTAACTGACTCATACGTGTGATAAATACAAATATTTGAGGGTAACGGTAAAACTTAAACAGGCGAAAACTAAAGAATTTCAAGAAAACTTATAAAAAATATTAAATTTCTACTTCCTATATATCTTCTAAACCGCAACCAATCGAGAAATTTGATTGTCATTTTTGAATTCAGCGCATTCAAATTAGTTAATATTGGTTGGAATTATATCCGATAAAATTTACTGTTGTCCAGTGTTATCAAAAAATATCTACACTTTTAGAAACAATATAATATACTGTAGTCTTCGTAGTAAGAAAATAAAGTGAAGTTAAAGTTGCGAAATGTGTTAACTGTCCGGCTACTAGTGCCTTTTCCCTAAGTAAACTCCGAGTTTCCAAATGCAAAAATTGGTTCGGGAGATTTCAAAATGTGGAATGAAGCTATTTCATTGAAATTGCGTATTAAGGTTCGGTGGCAATAATCAATTTAAATACCGCTGACTCTGGTTGATATTTATGGAATTTTTTTTCGAAGGATCTCTGTGTCCAAAATATATTCATATGCATGTCTATTACTTGTAGAGATTGATTGTAAAGCATTCTGAACAAAACCGCAGACAACCTCCACTTTAAATATTTGATATCTAGATGCGTACTTCAATGTTTCAAGGTCACTCTAGTGAATGAAAACTAAACCACTTAACTATCAAAATTCACAGAAACCAATTCCACTAACTAGATTAAATTTCACAATATCACCAATTCTCCCATGAATTCCCAAAACTTCCCCTGAAAAACAGTTTGACTCATTATCAATACATATATCAATATTTTTCTTATATTTTTGTAAAAAAAAAAATTTTATTTAAAAGACATTCGATACGTACATAATTCGGAGGCGCTGATGAGCATAGCATATTTTAAAAATCCCAATTCCTATTAGAAAATCGCAAAATATATAAATGACGGAGAACAAAACAAAACAAAAAGAAAAAAAAACTCTCTTGCTGCTGGTTCCGTCGATTTGTTATTATTTTTCTTTTTTGTTTTTTTTATTTTTTATTTTTGTATAAAATTTTTCTCTCAATAGATTGTTGTTGCGATTTTTATATTTTTTTTTTGTTAACACATAAATTCCACTTTTATTTCTTTTAATTTTCTTCTTTTTTTTGCAAAACTAAAACACTAAATTTTGTTTGCATTTAAAATAATTATTTTAACTTTATCATCAACTGAAATGAATTTTTTTGAAAAATATTTCAAAATAAGTAAAACAAGAAAAAAACGCACTAAAGCGGCCGTAAGCCCGACTTAAAAAAAAATTAGAAAATTTGTGTATACTAGGCCTCCCGGAATACCGCCGGTAATCGCGATGAATTGAAATAAAAAACAAAAAAAAAAGTAAAACAGGAACGCGAAATTTTTTTTTTTGTATCGAAAAATATAGGAAAACGCGGAAAACCACCACTCGCACGACACAACAACAATAACATAAGTAAGTGCAGCGAAAAAAAAAAGAATCGACTCGTCGAACACTGCGTGCCAAAACTTGGGGGGCTATAATACAATACAACACTCTACTGCTGCTACTGCCGCGCCGCCAAACCAACGACGACACAACGTATCCCCGTGTGTCTATATGCTTGTCGTGTTGCCCCCAAATCACACAACACACAACTTAAAAAAAAAGAACCATACACACGACGAACGACGTTTATCGACGAATGTCGTTCCGAAAAAATTGCACTCAACAAAATGTATCTTTCTGTTCGATGCAGCTTAGCGCGAGCAACACACCGGACTTCTATGTTCTAGCGGTTCTAGGTTTTTGGTACTAGGTTCCGTAGGAGAGGCGCGCGCTGTGCTTACACAGGAGAGTGTTGTAACGAAAGTCCGATCAAATACTTTCATAAATACTGTATTTAGATACAGTATCTATGATGACAGGACTTTGTACTATTTTTCTTCTTTTTTTTTTTGGGTAAAAAAATTTGAATTTCTTACAGATCGCCGCCTTAAAATAACAACAACAATGCAAGCGTAAACGAATACAACGACAACAGTGACAATGACGACAACGACAACGACGACGATAATAATAACAACAATAGTAGTGATCCACAAATTGATAGCGGTGGCGGCGGCGGTTGCTGCTGCCGTTGTAGCTGCGGCTGCTGTGGTAATAATAATTTTTTATTAATTGGACGCGATCGGACGCTACTCGGATCGACTCGGGCCGCGTCCGAAAATGCGTTCCGTTGCATATCGGATGCGTTGTGTTTATGCGACTGTGAGAAGAGCGAAACAAATTATATCACATCGATGTTCAATTGAGAGCGGCGGCGATGGTCGGTACTCGGTACTCGGTATCGGTTTTAGTAAGTAAGTAGCAGCAACTAAGAGAGAACGACAACAGAACACGACAACGACGACGACGGAGGGCAGCAACGCCAACAGACGACGGACGACACAGCAACATCAACGTTGTTGATGATGATGATGATGAAAAATACTTTTCCAATGTGCGATAGGGATAGAAGCGCATGCGATATAATTTCCTTTTTTTACCCGTCTATTTTTTTTACATTTTTTTTTATTTTTATTTCTGTCCAACCAGTGCAATTTTATTGTAGTTGTTGTTCCTTTTGGTGATTTTTTTTTATTTGCAAAGAATTTTTCCTACATTCCCTATAGAAGCTTTCCCGCCACTTCTATGTATGCGGGAGAGTGCACTTGAATACAGAGGCAGACACACATACACATTCAGTAGATATCACCCCTTTCGATGCAACGCACACGTTGCACTTTGTAGCTGCTTAAACACAAAAACCGCGCGCACAGAACAATACGATTGTATTGCTTCTTTGAATGCACTTTTTCTGCATTTTGCCGTCAATGTGTGTGTACGCGTTGCATCTGTGTGACTTTCTTGAACAACTCGAAACAAGTGGTGGTAAATTTGGTGGGAATTACTCAAACTTCTTCCCCTTTGACTATTGTGTGTGCTTCTCAGTCTCAGAAGGCTTTCCTTTTTCCCCGTGTTAACACTCTCTCACTCTATCAGAGAAAATCACTCATATCCATTCTCGATATATTTACGCACACACACAACCACACACGCCGCTGTCTCCAAGAAAACTGCAAGAAGAAAAAAAAAACCCACACACTCATCCAGAGTTCTTAAAGCGCCGAAAAAAAGCTCCCCTTCTTGCGGGGCGCGCTCCATTACCAGTGTATCTGTGAGAGGGTACTCTGCACACAGATACTTTTTACACACCCCAACAAAAAAAGTGCATTCAGTCAGATTCTGTTTTTTTTTGCATTTTTTTTTTCACTGTGTGTTCTCTGTATGTGCACATTTTTGTCGTTCGTTGAGGTAGTTTTGAATACGAGCGGCGGCAAGCAGAATGATGCATTCCAGCGACCAAGTCAGAGCGTTCTCGACGTTCGTCCGCAGAGATGATGGCATGTAAATTACATTTACAAGAAGAAGCAGACAAAAAAAATACATCCGAGGGTAAAAAGATAAGGAGTTACCAAGGAAGGAAAGACCAAAGGGGGGGCGGTTGAAATTAAAGTGGAATTGCAATTAATTTTCTTGAATCAAACTGAGACGAGGCAATCTCCCTCTCCCTGTTACATCTTTGCCTTGCGGGAAGAAGAAGAGGGAAAAGAAACATTAATTATTGAAGATTATGTGGGATACTTAGAAAAAAAAGTAACATCTAATAGAAAAAAAAAATACATTCTGGGAATTCCCCTCTTTTCATTCCGAGGAAATTATTACATTTTCCAAGATGGAGTAGTTTTTTTTTTTAATAACTAATTGAAAGAGATTTTATTAGAAATATATTGCGTATAATTTTATTAGGAAACTGTAGCGCTGAACCACCTGCAAATCGTGTGCCACATCCTGGAGGAGCAACAGGTGGGATAGATGCAACGATGGAGAGAGGGAAGACGATTCCTTCTAATGGTTTCAATGCATTTATAGAGCAAGCCAGGGGAATGTGTGTGTAGATATCCTGACACAGTGAACTAGGATATTTGTTTTATACCCGGAGATACGAAGGAATGTCTATTTTAAATACCTTGTAATAGAAGTCCTGGAGATATTGTGCAGAAATTCTTTAAAGCGGTAACCACATTTGTTTGACAAACTTTATTTAATAATCCCCTTAGCATTATTACCATTTTTTTTTTACCTAAGACTAAGAAAAACTTGTTTCTTAGTTCTACTCTGATAAGTACTCAGTCTAACAAACTTAAATAGTTTTAGCGGCAATACCTAGAACTCAGGAATGGAATTGAGAAGTTGAAAAGAGTGAAAATATGCGCGAAAGTAAAAGACACTGAAAGACACTAACAATCCACAACGCCCAGCTATTCTCGTTTTCGAGTTCGGTATAAACCAAGTAACTTTCCTAGGTGGCGTTACAGTCCGGGGTGGACCTGCGCCTCAACCAACAACCCTCTCCAACCAGCCTAGTTACGAGTCAGCTGCTTCCAGTTGTGCACGCCAAGTTGGTTGAAGTCCCCCACCAGTTGTTTGCGCCACCTGCCGCGAGGTGGATATTCTTCGGAAAGTCAAGACTAAGACTCCCGGACTTAAAGAACTGGGCCAAACGTTAATCATATTAGAAAAAATGGCTAAAGGAGACCTTCTTATTAAATTCAAGAGATCTGCAGACCTAATGACTTCCCAATTCCAAAACTATGTCGAGAAGATCTTAGAGCAGCAAGCAGAAGTATGGACGCTAACACATAAGGTGGTACTGGAAGTAATGGATCTCGACGAAATAACAACCAAGGAGGAAATATGAGATGCCCTCATGGAACAGCTGGAGAAAGCTTACCACCTGGATGTATCTAAGATTTAGTTGCCACGGAAGCCTACAGTCATACACAGACGTCAACAGTTAGACTATCAGCGGAGGCAGCACATAAACTCATCACGATAGGCAAAATTCGTGTAGAATGGGTACTTCGTCGCATTCGCGAGAAAATAAATGCTGAAATGCTCATGGATTTCGGACATATAGCAAAAGGCTTGCAAAAGGACTAATGGCAGTCCAAGTACTGCAAAAGATGCGGAAAAGAGGGTCACACTGTAAAATAGTGCTCCCAAGAACCTAGGGGCATACTTTGTCAGGAGAAAGAATAACCACTTCACAGGAAGCAGAATATGCCTATCCTATGATGAAACTGCGTATGATATGAAAGTGCTGCAGCTAAACTGAAACCATTGGCTGCCTGCTACTTCAGGCTGCAGACCTACTATCACAGTCCGATCGTGAGTCAGAAATAGGTGTAACCTTACTTAGTGAACCGTATAGGTAGCATAACGGAAATGTATGTATAGCTGACACGACAGGCACAGCCGCGATCTGGACTTGTAGTAAACGTCCCTTTCAGGAAATAGATGGAAGACACTCTTGCTTAACCAGCGCCAGAATTGATGATATGAACATATACAGCTGTTACGCTCCTCCGAGCATGTCCATCGAAGAGTTCGAAAACTTTTTCGACGGAATTAACAACGACACCAGAGGGAGAAGTCCTGTGGTGAAAGCCGGCGGCTTTAACGCGTGGACCGTGGGGGTAGTCAAAGAACGAATAGGAGAGGAAGTACTCTACTGAAGACCTTTGCAACTTTGTGCAATTAAAGTATATAGCGCATTTCGTACAATAGCAGGAGATGCAGTCCATGCTATTACACGATTAATTCCATTCGATATACTGGCATATGTGTTTCAAAACACGTACAAAATGAGGAGACAGGAACAAGTGTCAACCGACGGAGAAGCGAAATTACCAGAAAGCGCAAACAGCATAGCGAAACGGCGACGACGATGGAGCGTGTTAAGCAAAGGCCGAATGACCTATCGTTTCATATTCCTTCAGTCCTAAGTGAAATGCTTAACTTCGCACTACAACTAGCGGATAACTGGGTCAGCAGCAAAGGGTTGGGAGTAAACCCTTCAAAGACGGAGGTAGTTCTGTTTACTAAGAAAAGATCAATTCCTATCTTCAGACCCCTAAATATCGGTGGCATTGGACTAAGTATCTCAAGTTCAGCTCGATATATGGGCGTAATTCTAGATAATAAACTAAACTAGAAGGAAAATATTCCTGAACGCATCAAAAAAGCAAGCGTAGCTTTCTACTCCTACAAAAAGGCATTAAGTAATACGTGGGGCTTCAAACCAGCTGTGTAGTACTGAATATACACGGCGGTTGTAAGACCAATTCTCACATATGGTTCACTAGTATGGTGGACGGTACTTGAGAGCCAGCTTTCAAATAAAATAAATAAAAAAATAAATATTTGGCGCAACAGCTCTTTAAGTGCCAGGGCCTAGCTTCTCGTAACCACTTATGTTGTGTGCGTTATATTTTTCACACGAATGAAAGGGACCTACAGTTTACTGCCGAATCCGATCGGCGATTTGAGAAGCTTTTTCGTGACAACAATACTCTCGGATGTTTGTCAGATGCTCGCGAGAGGTGGGACCGTGAAAAAAACTCTTTTGTGTTTTCTGGGATTCGAACTTGGAACCTCATGCGTAGTGAACCGACACACTAAGCACTTACGCCACGGCGCCCACAGCTTTCAAACCTCACCAAAATCCAGAAGGTGTAAGACTGAGAGAAGGCCAATTGTGGTCATCGAGCCTTTACGGCCATGTCTCCATTCTGTCCCGAAGGGGGACTACTAGTGGATTGACGGAAACTGATCATATAAATCCGATGCTAGCATTTGAAAGGAGATTGTGTGACTGTCCTGCCCTATCCGTCACAAGAATTAGGACACTCTTGGTAGTTACTTCTTCTCGGAGCTGGAGGTCTTGGGTAATGTTGAGCTGATGGACCTCCAGAGATTCATATCACTTTCTGGGTGGTTCTAAAAGCGGTCTTTCTTTACAGCGTTTAGTGGTTTAAGTAATTGGGCACAATGGACCCGTGCTGTTGGTCTGAGTGAGCAGTGACTCTTTGTTACAAGGCAGCCATCTACCTAGCCTAACTTATCGTTTCATACCGCTTCTTAATGCATGGATAGGCCGCAAGCACGGCGAGGTAGATTTCTACACAACGCAATTACTAAGTGGACATGAATGTTTTCGCGCTTAGATTCAAGCACGGCAATTCTCCCTACTGTCTGAATTGCATCCAGGCTGAGAAACATGCGGAATATGTATTGCTTCACTGTCCGCGATTCGAACCCGAGAGGCAAACGCTAAGAAATGAGCTTGGAGAAATACCAACTCCCGAGAACATAGTACATCTTATGATCCAATCGCAGGAGATATGGAGTACTGTAAGTGATTATACACAATATATTATGGCACAACAAAGACACCTAACACGAGAAAGGCGACAGAGTGATAAGTCACCAATAAGATTGTGATCACGTCATGCTGTTTGCCCCTTCGGCGGTTTCTTTCCGATTTCCATGAAGCAGCGACAGTTCTCCATCGTCATCCTGCACAGACGAATAAGCTTGGCAAGGATGCCGAGTAAACCAAGTAGACTCTAACTTTAAATTCAGAGACGACTTGCCTGCCTGAGATCGATCCAAAACCAGGCAAGGGTTTGGTCCTGGTGTCTTCGTGGAAGATGACAGTATTCGACTTCACTTCTTGTTAGGCATATATGTTTTCCAAATGAAAAGTTATGCAGTCCTAATGGCCATAAACTATATTGTAGCAGATAAGTGAAAGGGTCAGAGTATTTGCGTCAGTAGTGACAGTTAAGCTGCCCTTAAAGACTTGTTCAACCCTTTATCTACTTCCAAAATAGTTTGTGAATGTAAAAACTCCCTGAATGCAGTTGCAAGGTGGAATGATCTGATTCTTGCCTGGGTCTCAAGTTACACTAGGATCATGGGTAATAAGATCTGCAATGAGATTGCTATGCACGGCTCCGGAGACCATTGATGATTGCGTTTCTCACGAACATAAGTGTGAGTGGTATGACTGTAGCGGAACAATCAATCATTTAAAAGAAAATTAAAGGAAAAAGCTTCGCGGAGTAACAACGAGTACACTTCGTTCATAAAAATGCCAACCTCGCTAAATCCAATCATCGCTCCTTTTAGGAAATGAACGCTCCATTTTATTTATAGGAAATTCCAGTAAAATGGGTAAATCAGGGTTTTGCTAGCTGGTAATACAATCGACCACTTATGTTTGAGTGAGTAGGTAGGTAGCGTTTCCCAGCTCGACAAAAAAAAAAAAACTCGATTTATCATAGACCAAGCTTCTTAAATATACAAGGATGTTCATTAGCAGGGATTTTACATCAAGAGAAAGAACAGAGCATTATCAGTAACGACAAATAAACTTGCTAAAAGCTGACGCTGATCACACCCTTCAAATAAGCGTTGGAGGCGCATGGTAAACCAACGTCGTAATGGAAAAGTGACGGGATAAGACCTTTTAATGAAGACGACAAGGACTTCATGATGTGTCTATTGCCCAAAGCTAACTATGATTACTCCGCGCAACAATCAATCTTTGAATCCCCGCAATGCGGTTACTTCCATTAGCATATAGATTCCTACCAGGTCTTGCTAATATACGTACGTAAAACTTTGTTATGCAATATTGTTAGTACAATATATTTTGTAAATTTCATATCTTTTTTCTGTTCAAAATTTTTGTTATGTTCGTAAATACTAAAAGAACATGGCAACATATACACTCTGTCATACCTAAGGCCATCTGCGGGAAAGGTCGAGAACGACTTTCTTTCCAACTCAAAAATATGAATTCCAGAAAAGAAAACAATGTAGTTTTGTGACTTTGTAATTAGGTATGGGCATATCATCGAATCAAGGCCACCAACTCAGTCTACCAAGCTACTTTTCTGGTTCCGTTCTCAACTTTGTACCTACTTATCTGAATTTTAACCACTGGAGAAGAAACTAAAACAGGCTCAAAGACTTTGTCGATGAAGCTGACCTCTGGAACTTTATTCTTTTTCGGTGTCTTAACGTAGGGATAGTTACAAGGAGATCGATCGATTATAACGTGGCATCCCCTTACTCTATCATGACTTAAACTGTTCAAAAGATACTCCCAGTGACGGTAACTGCACCATGCTGATTGAATTTCCTAAGAATATTGATGCAATTGTTTCAAATGACAGAAGCTTCGGAGACAACGGTTGGGTGGCTGCAAGATTTTTCGCAGGCTGTGAAACATTTTCAACGATCTTGAACGTGGTGAACGAACGCTTAACCTTCGCACTAAAGCTTGAATCTGCTTGAATCTCTACGTGGCGCAGAACAGTTGAGAAGGAATCGAGCTTTTTAGGAATGAGCTCTTTAGGAATGAGGCAGCTCAAACGCGTTGCAGAACTCTGAACAAGATGGCGCGTAGGCGTGGTTGACGCCCCCTGAGGGGTTAACGGATCTAACTATAAGGTACGCTATACACATGGCGAATAAAAGTGAAGCAAACTGTCGGAAAAGTGCGCTCATTGACTACCCTGGCATGATGCTATCCTCTTGTTCAGGTATCCTGCCACATTCTGGCATTTTGGCCTCTTTTTCACTGATAGTGTATACCATTTCGCAAAGTAGCACTTGAATCTTCTAATGACTACTAGCATGGATTTCTTTTTCATGCACCTCTGGAGAAAAAAGTCCCTTGATGTCAAATCAGAGGATCTCGGCGACAAATTTATAGCATCAAATCGAGAGATAATCCGACCTCTGAACTTTGATAGCAGTAGAGGCATTGTAGGTCACCCTGTAGCGTATTGCCATACTGTATATTAGCACAGACACCCATAGTCTCTGCCAAATAACTTATTGCTTCTCGATATTCAAAAAAGCTAAAGCAAAATATATGCTACCACAGACTGCTTTGTGATCACATGTGGTTTGCCTATTAAATAATGAAAAAGGTAAGGCAAACCATGTGCTACTACAGATTGTTCTGTGATCATATGCGATTTGCTTGAGTAGATAACTACGAGTAAGTGATTAACCAAGTTTTCAGAAAATGGATCCCAACGTATAATATCTTTTGTTTTGTATTTTAGCGCTGAAAGTTGTAAATCAAACTAAAAATTTATAACCGAAGAAAGAAAGTATATTTCATAATTTAAACTCGCACCCAGTTTGCTTTCGTAAGGACATGACACACTACATGTGGTCACAGACACACGAGTCACATTGAAGTGCCTGTTATCGCAGGTACTTGGATCTTAGCTTTCTAAGCAAAATTTATGTCAACACAGATAAATAGCGTTTGCTCTGATGCAGTACATAGTTTGTGTGGCATTTGTATGAGTACACTATAGTCTATTGCAGAGCGACCGATGTCTGTGCTGATAAAAGTTCTTAAAATCATTCAAAGCCTCTACGAGGAGAACAGGAAAACAGTATGGAATGGAAAAGACATTTCGAGATGATTTGAGTCGCGGATGGGTGTCAAGCAGGGTTGTCTCTTGAGTCCCCTACTCTTTTCGATATTCCTTGATGACCTGCCTACCTTTCTGCCAGGAGGAATTGAATTCGCCGGGGTTAAAATAAAGCTTTTTATGTACGCCGATGTCATTGTAATTCTGTCCGAAACACCAATGATGATGCAAAATATAATAAACAAATTGCACCATTATTGCAGTCTGTGGAACCTGCAAGTGAACACCAACAAGTCCAAATTAATGGTCTTTCGGAATGGGTTTGGTCGCTATGCGAGATGTAAAAAATTGACTTGAGAGGGTGAAAATATATAAGTACCCTGATTTTGATCCACAGAATAACAACGCCCCTCGCCCTGTTCTCGATTCTCCAAAAAACTAAAGCGCTTATCCCTTTACTACCAAAATGTAAGGGGACTCCGCACGAAAACTAGAAATTTATTATTAGCATCTCATGCATCGATCCATGATGTGATTGCACTAACGGAAACTTGGCTCAATTTTACCTTTTTAAACACGGAATTATTCTCCACAGACTTTGAGGTATATCGTAAAGATAGATACTTAGATACTGAGCATCTAAGGGGTGGTGGAGTCCTAATTGCTGTTCGAAATTCTTTGCAAAGTTGTATCTTTCCAATTCCTAATACAGACTCGCTAGACGTTATCTGTGTGAAATTAAATCTAGGATATAAGTTCGTTATAATTATTAACATTTATATTCCTCCTGAAAGCTCGATCGAGGTATATAAGCATGCTACTGATGCCATAAACTATGTATCCGAAAATTGTAATCCCCTCGACGACATTTTATTGGTGGGTGATTTTAATCTACCCAACTTAAAGTGGACCCTTTCTGACGACGAACTTAGTTTTGTGGTAGCTCGTGCGTCCTTACCTCAAGAAACAATTTTGGTGGATAATGTGATGTCTTGTGGATTACTGCAACTAAGCAGTATAAAAAATTTTCTTGATAGACAACTTGACCTGGTTTTTTATACAAATTCGAGCAGTTGTATTGTGGAACCTAGTTCCACAACGATGAGTACTATTGACGCGTATCATCCTCCACTTCACGTTATTCTTTCACATGACGACGTGGTTCATGATACTTTTGAAAATCTTACTCTTGAATTTGATTTTAAGAAATCAGACTTTAATTTACTGAACGAACTAATATCTAGCATTGATTTTGTAGGAATCTTCAACAGCAATAGTAATATTGAACAAATGACTGAAATTGTTTACATACGTATATTTGACTGTTTTATCTCGTCCGTACCGGTGAGAAACACACGTAAGGATATGTCTACAACTGCACCTTGGTACAATAACCAATTACGGAGTCTGCGTAATAAAAGAAATAAAGCGTGGAAAAATTATTTAACGACAAACAGAACAAGCGATTATAACCAGTTCGCTATCCTCTATAGAGACTTTCAAATCTTATCGAATGCGTGGCTCACTTCTTTACGATCCCAAAGTTTTCTGGAAATTTGTAAACAGTAAGAAAAAAACGGATGGTTATCCTGCCAATATGTCTTACTTAAGCGAATCAAGCAGCAGCCCTCTTGTAATCTGCAATATGTTCTCTTCATTCTTTGGTCTATCTTTCTGTTTCGACAACTATTCACCTACTCCAAGTAATTTTGCCCACCTTGAAGGTCTCTCTAGCAGCTCAATGGGCCAGATTTCAATAATTGATGAAGATGTGAGAGAGCATTTAGCTTTACTTAGCCACGATACTACCTGTGGCCCTGATGGAATTCCTCCGATTGTGCTAAAATATTGTTGCAATACTTTGGCAACACCCTTAGCCGTGCTATTTCGGGAATCATTAAAGCAGAGCATTTTTCCTAAAATTTGGAAAAACTCTTTTATTATTCCAATACACAAAAAGGGAAATCGAGGTGAAATTTCTAATTATAGACCTATTGCCAAGCTATCATGTGTGCCAAAACTGTTCGAGGCTATAGTTTGTAAGGGTTTTTATTTTGCTTGTAAACCATTTCTTTCAACCAAGCAGCATGGGTTCATGAATAGAAGATCCACTGTTACCAACCTGTTGGAATTTACTTCTTTTACAAACAAAGTTGTCGAGGAGGGTGGTCAGGTCGACTGTATTTATACAGACTTTAGCAAGGCCTTTGACAAACTTTCTCACAGCTTAATTCTGTTTAAAATGACCTCTTTGGGCTTTCCAAATCATTTTGTTCGATGGATATGTTCCTACCTTGAAGAACGAACTTATCAAGTTTTATTTCGGGGAATAACATCCGATGCAATCCTCGCTACATCCGGTGTACCCCAAGGAAGTCACTTAGGTCCTCTTTTATTTATCATTGCGATCAATGACGTGGTGGCAATACTTAAGAGTACTCGAATTTTAATCTATGCTGACGACATGAAAATCTTTAGACTTGTACGCAGTCAATCTGATTGCATTGCTATGCAGAATGATTTAGATACGTTCACTGAGTGGTGCTGTAATAACAATTTATTTTTGAACGTATCTAAATGCCAGTCGATGATCTTTTCAAGAAAACGTAATTTAATAAGTTATGATTACAATCTCAATGAATCTGTACTTAACAAAGTCACATCAATATGTGATTTAGGAGTGCATTTTTCTCAAAATATCGACTTCGATTTTCACATTGAACAGATTGTCAATAAAGCGAATTCAATGCTTGGCTTTATAAAACGTTGGAGTAAAGAATTCAAGTGTCCTCTTATAACATCCACACTTTATAATACCTTTGTTCGTCCGCAGTTAGAGTGTGCGTCTAATATTTGGTCTCCAATGTATGCAGTACACATTAACCGTATTGAATCGGTACAGCGTAAGTTTGTCCGATTTGCACTTCGCCATTTAAACTGGAATGACCCTACACGTCTTCCACCATATTGCGACCGCCTTCTTCTCCTAAATCGTCATTCTTTGGAGAAACGTAGGGAAGTATGTGATGTAGTATTTTTACACCAGCTGGTAAATGGTTTCATTGACTCGCCGGATCTTTTAAATAAAGTCGGTTTAAACGTAAGATGCTACAACTCCAGAAATACCGAAATTTTCCGCGTAAATTTCCACAGAACGAACTACGGTTCTAACGAACCTCTTACGCGTATGGCGAAGGAAGTAAATAGTAACCGCGACAAATTTGATTACAACCATAGTAAATTATATATAAAACATAAATTATACGAACGATACTAGTTTCTTTGTTGAAAGTGTTTAGTGTAATTTTGACTTATGCGTAGCATATTCATTTTTAGTTCATACTTTTGTTTAGTATGCATTCTGCTTTTTGTTTACTTGTCCAGTCTTTTTATGTAAGGTGTTAGGCTTTATAAATATTCGCAATACTAACAACTAACACCACGCTAACTGATGACTGTGACAAGCTGGATATTACTTAGTAGCTGTTTTGAGTTTTTCTCTTTCAGTTCAAAGTAATATTCGTCACAAATGCTTGCCCTTAAGCAGTACTGATAGCGTTAAAAAAAAAAAAAAAACAAAAAAAATTATAACACCTCAGATGGACTTCAAAAAACATCTAAAAGAAAAGCTAAAAGAAGCAAAAAGAGCTATAAATTGTAGTTGGAAAGGCATACTGTGTAAAAAGAACATAGCACCAAGCATAAAATATAAGGTCTTTGAAGCCGTAGTGAGGTCGATAATGTGCTATGTGGCTCAAGTCTGGGGTATTTGCCAGTATGAAGAAACGGAAAAACTTGTTAGATATTTTATTAAAAAAATCTTTAGGCTGCTAGAAAATACTCCAAACTACATGCTTTACCTGGAGACTGGACTGCCACTGTTGTACATTTTTACAATAAAATTGCACTTTCTATATATGGTATTTTGAAAGTAATGTCGTTTCCGAGTCAGCGCCTTCCGCATTTAGTTGCGATACGCCAAATACGCTTTAAGTTGCAGTTTTTCAATGACTGTGTTAGGTTATGTAGCGAACATGGTATCCCTTTAATGGAGCACAGTACAACAACATGGAAAGAAACTCTACAGGAGTTATTGATAAGGATAGAGTTCGATACTAGTGCGACTTTCAGAACGAAAGCCCTACAAAGCCAATCTCGGTATACCTATCGAGTGCTCAAATACGACCTAGGGGAGAATAAATGCCTTCATGACCAAAACAGTTTGGATACAATCTCGATGATTTTTAAAGCTAGAGGCGAGCTTCTACATTTGAATTTCAGGTCACATATAACTGACCGCGATGTGGAGGTTGAATGCAATTTATGCAATTTATGAGCCATTGAAGACGTCCACCACTTTATAGGAGTATGTCCAATATTAAAAGACATCAGAAGAGTACATTGGGATAAAATCACGCTATCGGCAAATGAAGTTATTGATATATTAAATGGGCAAAACTGGAGTGTATTAGCTAGTTATTTAAAGACATCCTTAAAATATCGACAGCAAATATTAGATGAAGCGTTTTAAATAATATCGACATTTTTAAATCTGTTTTTGAGCTTAATTTCAATAGCAACTCGTACATATGTTAGAAATTGTAAATCTTGCTTGGCTGACGGCAAATGCCATGCTATATTTTGTGAACTTTGTAACAAAGAAAATTCTTTATTGTACAATAAATCACATTTTACTACTACTATATATGTACTATGGCAATACGCCACCCGGTATGTCGCATTTCTAACCGCCCTATATCTTGGGATAATGCTGGACAGGAAACTAAATTAGAAACTTAACATACAGGCACGAGTCCACAAAGCTTATAATGCTCTTTTCATCTGTAAGCGGACCGCGGGGAAAAAATGGGGCCTGAAGCCCGCAATGATGCACTGGCTATACATCATGATAGTCAGACCCATCCTTACGTATGGGGCTCTTGTGTGGTGGAAGGCAACGAATACGAAAAACACACGGGATATGTTGGCCATGCTACAAAGAACAGCTTGCATTGCCATCGCAGGTGCTCTACGCACAACACCTACGGCTGCACTCGAGATCTTTCTGTATGCTTTACCATTAGACCTATAAATTAAATTTCAAGTGGGCAACAGTGCGCTTCGGCTCACTAACGTTGGTCTCTTCAGGACTAATAACATAGGACACAGCTCCATTCTCAAGGAATCTTTTCCCGGAATCCCTGACGAATCGGACGATATACTTGGCACCTTAGACTTCGACACACCATACGAAGTACTGTATCCTATTAGAGAGCACTGGCGAAGGAAGACAGTCTCTGTCAATAACGAGATTGCAATATACACAGAAGGTTCTAAGACCAGTGAGGGCACGGGGTCAGATATTTACTCGAGAGATGCGAACCTACAGTTGGCCCTGAGACTTCCGGATACATGCAGTGTGTTCCAAGCAGAGGTTCTAGATGTACTTAAAGCTGCGGAATTACTTGAGATGGGATCAATATCCGATTATGAATATCGCCATCTACATTGACAGTCAGGCTGCGCTAAAGGCGCTAGAGTCTTACGTCACCAAATCTGAGATAATCAGGAATTGCCGCACAATGCTTAGGGCATTGTGTATGCAGAAGCGAGTCAGATTATGTTGGGTACCTGGACACTGCGATATCGAAGGCAACGAGCAAGCCGACGCGCTGGCTAAAAGAGGAACGGGGCTCCCACGTAGCGATATAATTGGTAGTATTAAACCACCAGGGTGCGTGGCTAAGGGAATTATTCGGGATAAAATCATTGACACGGCTAATCTAAGATGGTCACAGGGTGTCTAAGGCCTTGTCGCCTGTGTTAGATCGCAAAAAATCTGGGGAGATAATTAAATTAGATAGATCGAGGCTAAGAACAGCGATAGGAATACTCTCTCGCCACTGTCTCTTAAGGAGGCATGCCATGAGACTAGGGTTATCCGATACGGATGTTTGTAGGTACTGCGACGACCTATGTACATGTCTCAGAGGATATATCTCATATACCCTGTGAATGTCAGGAAATTGCCAAGACAAGGCTAAAGCACCTTGGTAGATACTTCTTCGATAACCTTGAAGAGGTGAGGTCCCTGAACCATAACAAGGATCTTTTCAGATTCTGTAGGGAGATTAATTGCTTGGGATAATGGGTTTAGGTCTTCTGCCGTGAAGGTTCCCTAGGGATCGTGATGGGCCCACTTTGGTGCCTAGTGTTTTATGATAACCACATAACCCTACCTAACCTAACCTAACCGCCCTATTCAAACTACATATCTGCCAAGTCCTTGCCACACAATTAACCATAAAAAAACTTTATTATCATGCTTTGATGCTGAATGTCGTAGGCTGTAACAGCATCACCGGTATCATCTTCGAAGAAAAATGTAACTTCGTCAGTTTAAAATCGGCATCAAACAATGAAATTTTGTGAACGTATCGGATTTTTGATGATCCCATGTAGAAACAGATGATTCCTCACAATCTGGAAATACCTATAAGGATTTATTTTTTGTTACATTTCTGAGACCAAATATTTTTAGATTCGATTGCTCATTCTTTCTTTTGAACAAAAAGAGCATTATTTTGATGTTTAAATACGATAAATTATTTCTTCTAAGCGTGATAGATTTCTTTCGAAAGCGCTCCCAATTCGAACACGCCTAATGCGTCTACATGACAGCTGTCAAAAATTACCACAGTATATATTTGACAGAAAGAAAATGGCGCGAAAAACAAAGTCAGTGTTCAGTTTTATAACACTAGCGTGTACCTTCCCAGGCACGATCATTGGTAAACCCAGTGATGATAAGTCACGAATATCACAATTTGATTAAAGTTGATCCAAACTAAATATTAACCTAAAAGCCATAACTAAACTCCGTACATACAATCTCAGATATAACGAAATTATTTCGCGCTAAGAACTGCACAATAAAGTCAACAAGCAAATATTTGCTTAATCTCGAGTCAACATAAGTAAATGGAATTTCTAAAAAGTATCTTCTTATCGGCAGCGATAACAACGGGCAGGTCGCTAGCCTCACTTCTAGCCAAAGAAGCAAATAGAAACGAAAAAAAGAAGAAAAAACCCCACAACGTGAAAAAATTGAGCATTTAACAAAACAAAAAAAAAAGCGACGAAACAAAAAAAAAATCGAGGAACAAAAAAACAGAGCTTATCGGTCAGCCAAACCCTTCACTTGAAAGCCTTCGCCCGCAACCCGCCATGGCCGGACTACCCTTAAAACCAAACCTTCATTGCACAGACCACTCGAGCACACACTCATTCCGCTTAACACAATCGCAATCGTACGACTTCTAGAAGACGACCACGACGACGCATCAAAAGGGAACAAAAAGGGAAATCTGTGCTTTCCGACCGAAAGCTCTTGGGTTGGGGTAGGGTATGAATATGCCCCACAATCCAGAAACGGTTGTCGTATAGTTGGTGGCTGTGGCGGCCACACGAATGAAATTCATTCAATTCGACCCGAAAACAACGACATCGAGTGCGCGCACATCCACAACCACACATCGCTGAAGGGTCAACAAAGCCCCCAAACAATACACGCCACCCCCTGCGTGCTGCCACCAGCCGCAGCACCTTTAGTCTCCGGCGATCATTCATTGTGCTTCCGTAATACAAATGCATTATGGTAGGTTCGAAAGCGAACGGAGGAACAGGCAACAAAAGGGAAGGCGACACCGCCACAAAAGAAACCAAAGCAAAGTACAGAACGGACCGTTGGACGGACGGACGAAATGCGAAACCAACTGAAATGAAAAGCTGTTTCCCTCGTTCTCTGTGTTTGTCGTTTCCTTCGATTTTTTTTCTTTTTCGGTTGGGGAGCCTCTTTTTTTTGCCTTTTGTGTGCAGCGACAGCAGGGCAAGGCAACGCGCGCCGCTGACGACGATGACGATGACGGACACTGCACTCGACGATTGTGGAGAAGGCCATTCGATGGCCTGTTTGGTGGTTCCAGCAGAGCTCTGCGCTATCTGAGAAGATTCGGGGCAACGACAATGACAATGGCGACAGCCATGAGGGAAGATGGCCGAGACGATGATGCAAGCTGAGAGTTGGACGGTGCAGTGACAGCAGGTAGTTGTTCTGTTGTCAAGTCAAGAAATATTGATGGATGACTGAGATGTGGTCATCGAGTGGTGTGTGCGAATGAGCAGCCATCAGTGCGGAGCAGTGATGACATTTCTTCCGGCGTTTGACAGATAGACTGGGATTTGCATAGATTTGTTTTGGCACGGTTTGGTGACAATAGGAACGATTGTGAATTCTAACCTAGTTGTGGAGTCATAGAACGATTATTACCACATGGAGTTTTTTTGTGTCAAAAATCTGTTAAGAACCTTAAATTGTCATACTGAGCTCTCCACATGTGACAGCGATTTTTTGAAAACGTTGTGACAGTAAAAATGTCACTAGCCTAAAGGAACATTTTGTAAATCCATTGAAAATAGATTGTATCTGCCTAATCGTGAAAGGACGCAGCATTGTGAAGTTTTCGATATTTTGATAAATGTACATGTATTCAATTTTTTAAAGAAATTTAAGTGCAAAGAAATTAAAACCGTATCTTAGAAAATGTTGGCATATCTATCACCATACGTGACAAATATTCGCAGATTCTAATAATATCTTCACTCTGCGATACATATGTAGCTTCCAAAATTAAAAATCCATAATCGGCTTTTTTTTCATGCATTTAACGGGTGGGCCATCTAGTGATTTATTTTTAAACCATAGGTTATTTTGACACTGACAGCTGCTTCCCGCTCGAAATCTTGACAAAAAGTCAGTATCATATCTCCGCGGAACGAAATGAGTCGCTTTGCGCTTGAACAACATTAGGAAATATTGAAAACTTATTTCCAAAGTGAGTGCTGTGTAGCCCAAACAGTGCGTTTTTTGAGAAGAAGTTTTGGCCGAAATAAAGCACCCACCGCGCCTGCTGTACGCAAGTTTGTGCAAAAAGTTCGTGAGACTGGTATGCTAGTGGACAACACTCATGGTCCCCGTCGTCGTACGGTGCGCACAGACGAAAATGTGGCTGCTGTAGCCGAGAGTGTGAGACTCAATTCACGAACATCAACTCGTCATCGATCTCAACAGCTCAACATTTCACGCACTCGCCTGAGAAGAATTCTGCACAAAGATCTTGGATTATTCGCTTACAAGGTCCAATTAATTCAGCAATTGAAAGCGCATGACTATCCGCTTCGTTATCGCTTCGCAGTTTGGGCCTTAGAGCAGCTTGAATTGGACAACGATTTTGGGCGAAAAATCATCTTTTCTGACGAGACACATTTTCATCTCGGCGGCTACGTTAACAAACAAAATTGCCGCATCTGGGGCTCAGAAAACCCGCACGTTATTGTCGAGAAGCCAATGTATCTACAGAGAGTGACAGTTTGGTGCGAATTGTGGAGTGGTGGCATCATTGGACCATTTTTCTTCGAAAATGAGTCTGGGAACAACGTTTCGGTCAACGGTGGGCGTTACAGAGCCATGTTAATGACTTTTTTTTTTACTGAAATTGAAGACATGGATTTGGACGACCTCTGGTTCATGCAGGATGGCGCGCCATGCCACACAGCCCATGCACACAAAATTCCCAAATCGTGTTATCAGCCGTCTTGGCGATGTCAATTGGCCGCCTCGGAGCTGCGATTTGACCCCTTTGGACGTTTTTTTTTGTGGGGAACCGTGAAGGACCGATGTTATGCCAACAATCCGAAAACGATTCAAGCACTTAAGGCCCATATCATCAAAGCAATCCGTGAGCTATAGCCCGAAACCATCAACGAGGTCTTGGCAAATTGGAGTGATAGAATGTGCTACTGCGAGGCCAGCCGAGGCAGCCACTTGAACGACGTTTGAATGTTTGCGCTTACTAATAAAGCCATAATACATGGAAAAAATTTCATTTTGTTCATTTTATTGCATTTTTAAAAAGAAACTTGCAGTTGGCCCACCCTGTACATACGAGCACCAGGTTCTATGCTAAATTAGAAAAGTAGTACGTCTAATCCGCACGTTACGTTGGTTTATTCAGATTTGAAATTCAACATCGTTAGAATGATGATTTTTTTTAAAGAGAAAACGTCTTTAAAATCTCTGAATTCCTTTTTGAAATTTTCCAAAAAATTAGTATCCTACGGCCATGCATATTACATAGTATGTATTTTGCTTCGGCATTAACACATTGACTGCCAGGCTATCAAATATGACAGCCAGTGGGTGCCTTTGCTAACGAATACGATACGGTCATTATTTAGTTTGTGTCTAAAAGTATGTAGGGAATGGTGGAACAATGAGCTCGACGAGCGAATATAAGATAGCTCTCACAACCTACAACTCTTCTATTAGGAGATCAAAAATACATACATATACATATATTTTGCGAAAGCATAAATGATCTCCTTTCAGCTGTTAGGGCACAGAAAACTCTATCCAAGAACTACGGCAACAGTATTGGTCTCTTTCAAAAACCTGACGGCAGTTTTACACAGGGATACGCCAAAACATTAGGTCTGCTTCTGCAGACCCACTTACCTGACTCACTAATCACAGACCCTCACACATCTCTGCTGCATGAAGTAATGCCACTCCCACCTAACCGACGCACTAGGATTCTGGCCGAGAAAATCTTCTGCCTTGATTCCATGAGATGGGCCATCTCCACGCAAAAACCTTACAAAGCTCCCGGTGGGGATGGAATTTTCCCTGCCCTCTAACATCATGGAATCGACACTGTTATCAAATCCTTAGAGCCCATCTTCAGATCCAGCTATTAACTCAGCTACATACCATCAATATGGAGAAATCCTAATGTAGTGTTCATTCCAAAAGCCGGCGCCAGATCACAATCAGACCCTAAGGCCTTTAGGCCAATCAGTCTCACCTCTGTGTTTCTTAAGGTAACGGAAAAAATCATTGATCTTCACATAAGAAATCCCGCCCTTATAGAACAGCCCTTAAATAATCTTCAAATTGCATATCAATTTGCTAAATCTACGGTCATAGCTCTTCGCCATCTAGTCAGCAATATTGAAGAAACCTTCCTTCCAAAGAAGGAAATCGCCTTATACTCCTTCCTGGACATCTTTGGTGCCTTCGATAACACATCGTTTCAATCAATTAAGTCTGCTGCTGACGTCAAAGGCATTGACCCGCAAACTACCAAATGGATATGCTCCATGCTAAGTAGCAGATTAATTACTGCCAAGCTTGGACAAATCTCAATCGCCGTTAGAACTACTAAGGGCTGTCCCCAAGGGGGTGTCCTATCTCCTCTTTTATGGTGCATTGTAGTAGACAGTATCCAGTATCATAAATGACCTCAATAGTTCTGGATTGCACACCCAGGGCTACGCTGACGACGTAGTCATAATAGCTAAAGGCAAGGATGAATCCAACATTTCTGAACAAATGCAACATGCCCTAAATAATTGGAGCCAGTCAGAAGGTCTTACGGTTAACCCAGCAAAAACCGTAATCACACCTTTCACCAGGAAGAGAAATTTAACCCTTCAAGTACTATCACTAAACAATATACAAAATGAGTTCTCAAAAGTAACAAAATATCTTGGGATTACTCTAGACCACAAATTAAATTGGAAACCTCATATAGACAGAACTACTGAGAAGGCGACTAAAGCCTTCTGCGCCTGTTCTAGGTTTTTCGGCAAAAGATGGGGATTAAATCCAAAAATGATCCACTGGACCTATACCACAATCATCGTTCCGATAATAACTGGTGCTTCGCTAGTATGGTGGGATAAAGTTAATCAAACCGTTACCCGCTTCGCCCTCCAGAAGGTGCAAAGACTAGCCTGTGTAGGTATTACGGGCGCAATGCGTACGTGCTCAACAGCTGCGCTGGAAGTTCTCTTAAACCTTATTCCCCTGCACATTAATATTATGAAGACTGCGGTTACCGACAACACAAATTCCGAATTATTTGGCCACATGGAGATCCTTAAGGAAATTCCGCTACTTACTTCTCCAGGAGTATGCATCTCAGACTTCATGCCTAAAATAATCCACCTCAATCACCCCTTCACAGTTAACATATCTGACCGCAGTTACTGGAACTATCCTCGAATCCTTCAATCAACATCTCAAATCAATTGGTACACTGACGGTTCAAAAATGTCAAATGGGGCTGGAGCTGGTATCTTTGGCCCCAAACTACAAGCTCTTTACACCATTACGTCAATCCACTACTATCTTCCAAGTAGGGGTCTATGCTTTAGAGCTCTGCGCCAGAGAATGCATTAGACGCAATCTCCGAAGATCACATATTAATATAATCTCAGGTAGCCAAGCAGCACTCAAGGCTCTCACGTCCTTTGTCTGAAAGTTTAAGCTGGTTTGGAATTGTCTCCAGACTCTTTTACAGCTTGCTCCACATAAGAAAATCACACTAATGTGGGTCCTGGGACACAAAGGCATCATTGGCAATGAAGCGGCTGATAAGCTTGCCAGACTAGGTGGCCAATCTCTTTATATTGGACCTGAATGCCTCTGCGGTTTACCCACTAGCCAGATTAAAATAGAGCTACTTCGCTGGGAACGCGAACAAATGCTCTTACACTGGAATGCACAACCCGGCCTAAGGCATTCCAAGAAACTTATTAATTTCTCAAAAAATAGAACTAGAGACAATCTATCAATGAGCAAACAGAATGCTAAGATCCTTACTGACTTCCTAACTGGACACTGCTCTTTCAACTACCATCTCAATAAAATGGGCCGTGTTCAATAAGAAACGTGCCGTCTCTGTCTTGAAGACACTGAAGCAGCCCGTCACATACTCTGTGATTGCCCGGCCATAGTCAGACTGAGGCTAAAGCTCTTTAATAAAGGCGTCACATCACCTACTGAGGTCACCTCTTCCTCAGCTCGAACTATTCTTAGCTTCATTAATGAACTTGATTTCAGCTAGTTGAAAAATTGAAAACAATCAACCAGGGGATAGCACAAAAGATCTTTTTTTAGGTGGCAGTGCTCCGAGGTCATTTTCTGCATTTCCTACCCATTTTCTGCCTATATCCATTTCTACCTAAAAAAAAAATAATAATGTAGGCAAAGAAAAATTTATGTTGAATTTCCTCAAAATTCATTTGGCAGTCAATATGTTAATTTCTAATATTATGGCATCAGCCGGGATCACAGTTTTGAAACACTATGTGAACATTTTAAGCAATTGCTAAATCCGCCGGTTGATATTATAGTTGTCCTTACCATTATGCCATACCTAATTATTCCAATGGGACTGTCGATGCACCGATAAACTACGTAGAAGTCAGTGGAGTTTTAAACATGCTGAAGGATGGAAAGGCACCTGGATGGGACAGGATTCTAGTAGAACTTCACGAACATGGCGCTTGTGAGCTAATTAGTCGCCTTTAACAAAATATTTGAAGATGGAACCGTACCCCAAAAAATAAAAGAGACATTCAATTTTCCGATATTTAAAAAAAGCCAATGTGGCTGGCCCGATAAACTTCCTTAATGCATTTTCTTCCTTACAATCGACTTACAACGAATGTACTCGTACACTAGCAAGGAGGATTATTCTAAGTTAACAAAAGTGCTCGATTTTGAATGTCTGAAGACAAGAGAGAGTTCTTTCGCAGCTCTTGGGCTTCTGCGGAAACACAAGAAAAATTTTTTTTTTTTTTTTTTTTCCGAGGGTAGGTGAAAATCTTCAACAAGACACTATGAGGATCGACAGCGCATGCTCATAGTAGTGTGGGATTCTTACCCACTAAAAAAACTCCCTTCAAAACAGACTTGTTTTTATTTTTACTACAACTAAGTATTCGACTTATCAAGTAGTTTTCGTTTCGCGAAATAATGACGTTTTGCAGGTACCTTCCCATTAGAAGTTCCTGCCAGCTCCGCAGTTTAGACGCGGTTACTTATCGCGCTAGGTCTAAAGGTTTGGTTCTTTGTAGACGGCGCAGTAAATTTCTTTCTTCCAAAAGTTGGAGGACTGTAATATTTACGTGATTTTCTAGTCGACTTCTATGCTTTCTCGCGTAGGTTTGAATTTCGTCTTCGATTGTTTTAATGCCAAGGTCTCTGTGGATATCGCTATTTCTGATATACCATGGCGCATTTACAATACCTCTTAGCACTTTGTTTTCAAAAGTTTGTAAAATTTTAATATTACTTATTTTGGTACAACCCCAGAGTTGTATACCATATGTCCATACGGGCTTTAGCACTTGCTTATATAAAAGCAGTTTGTTATATATATTAAGCTTGGAATATTTTCCAAGTAACCAATACATTTCTCGATATTTGTTATCTAGTTCTTTGCGTTTTTTCCTAACGTGCGTTTTCCATTTCAGCTTTGTATCAAGTGTCATTCCAAGATACTTAGCCTCGTTTGCAAACGGGATTTGAACCGAGTTTGAAAAGATCGGCAAATTATTTATTTTTTTATAAGTAAAATTTACATGACCAGATTTGGTCTCGTTGAGTGCGATTCGCCAAATCTTTGTCCATTCATTTACTCTATTCAAAGCTTCTTGCAGTTTTTCTGTAGTATCTTCGACCGTTTTACCTACTGTCAAGATAGCAGTGTCGTCGGCAAATGTAGCTAGCTCAGTGCCTTCAACTTGCGGTATATCACGAGTGTATAATAGATATAAGACTGGACCAAGAACGCTTCCTTGCGGCACCCCAGCCATTATTTCCTTAAAATCTGAATATTCGTTTCCACATTTGACGCGGAATAGCCTATTCGTAAGGTAGTTCTTCAAAATATTATATAGGTGCTCTGGCAGAACTTGTCGTAATTTAAACTTTAAGCCTTCGTGCCAGACATTGTCAAAGGCTTGAGAAACGTCAAGGAATACGCTTGAACAAATCTTTTTTTCTTCAAGTGATTTTTCGATTACACGTGTTATTCGATGTACTTGTTCAACTGTAGAATGCTTACTTCTAAATCCGAATTGATGATCAGGGATGAGATGCCCTTCTTCTATAACCGGCTGTATTCGCCTAACCAATATTCTCTCGAACACTTTGGATATAATAGGAAGAAGCGAAATCGGTCTATAAGAGGTTTTTTCATTCGGCGGTTTTCCAGGCTTAAGGACCATTATAACTTCGGCGACTTTCCATTGACTGGGAACATATTCTAGTCTAATCGAATATTAGAAAGAAAAATGTGTTCAAAACCTTCTATGGTGAATTGATTAAGGATTTCAAGCGCATCTGTTTTAGGAAAAAAAAGGCCTTCGTAGAACAGATTGTAGAGGTAATCAACAGTTCGAGATCCTCAGTGGAATTTCAGAAGGCTGTTAAAAATGTAAACCAGAAAACCAATAAAGGGTGAGCCAACAGATGATGTGGATGTCGGCTGTCAATTACTGCCATTTTCTGAACTTAATGTGGTTGATCTTTTCAACAGGTTCAACTACAATCTTTGGCAATTTTAGTCATGGAGTCGTTTACTACGTACAAGCGCGCTTTTCTTATTAAATCTTATTACGAAAATGGGCGATTTATAAAAGTAACATTTCGTAAAACTCGTGAATTTTTCAGTCAACATAATCGCCCTAGTGAGTCCGGAATTCATGCAATGGTGATGCATTTTAAAGAAACTGGTTCGATATCGGGTCAAACTCCATATCAGCATGCTCCCCCAGTACGTATACGCCAAAACATCACCACTGTTAGCGAAATTGTTCAAAAGTAGGCAGGCACCTCAATTCGTCGCCGAAGTCAACAATTGGGCCTCACTTATGGCACTTTACGGCGAATTTTAAAAGTTGATCTTCATTTGCACGCCTATAAAATCTAAATAACACAAAAATTGAATCCTTTGGACCAGTAAAGTGTATGCCAATAACCCAGCGACAATTCAGGATCTCAAACAGAACATCCAAACTGAAATTGTGGCCATTAACCCACTTATTCTTTAAAAAGCCATCGATAATTTTAACCTTCGGACGGTCGTTTGCAACAGCCGTGGTGGTCACATGAACGACGTTGTATTCCATTCATAATTGGAATAGACTGGACTTCATCAATCAATAAAGTTCTATATTTATTCCGTAATAAATGGGTGTTTAATTTAATGAAAACTTCCACACTAGCTGTTGGCTCACCCTTTATCATTGGATTTCGCTACCTGTTTAATATGCAGCCCTTTGGTTGACGACGTCTTTCTGGATGCAGCGTTCTCACGTATCTCGTCCCATACACAAAAACGATGACTAAGCTGGCCTAAGAAAATACCGAGGCCTATCTTTTTTAAATATGTCGGCTAAGCTGTTCGGAACCGTATTGCTTAAAAGGCTCATTCAGGGGGTATCTAATGGGAAAATTCTTCGTGAATGTCAAGCTGGGTTTAGAAAGAAATGTTCATAGATGAAATATTTTTTAAATTGAATGTTTTTGTGGTATTTTCCTTCAAAATTGAAATCTATACATATAATAAAACTGTAGGGTTTTTCTTTTGTTACCTAGTGGCGTGAGAACAGGCACAAATTTGGATGAACCTTATTTTGAAATGTTTCTTAAGACTCCGGGAAGGACATAGACTATGCCGTTTTTGCCCAGCCCACTTTTTGGGACCGTTTTTGTAGTTTTTATTTGTTTTTTCTGACTTTATTTATTTATTTATTTATTTATTTATTTATTTATATATTATATAATCGCTGTACATGTAAGAGTACACTTAAAATGAGTACAGGTAGGAAAAGGCAAACTTTTATGTATACAAGATGAAATAGTGTGTTAAGGATACAATAAGAAAATGATACATTAAAAAAAAAAGAAAGAAATACAATAATGAAATAGAATATTAAAAACAGAAAAAAAAAAATTAAATTAAACAGTAAATAGTTGCAACCATGTAAACTAAGAAGATTAATATAACAAATGCGAGTAATTTCAGTTTAAATTGGAGAAATATGAAAAACATGCCGATTGAAACTGTCTGTATTCGACTTTAGACTTCACCTGGTATGGCAGGTGATTCCAAAGATTTACAGCATGAACGAAGAACTCTCTACGTGATGTCAAGCATGTATATGTAGACGGCCTTAATGTTATATAGCGACTAGACCGTGATAGGACCAGCTTATTGTACAGATATGCAGGTTGCTTCTTGTGAATAACTTTGAAGAGTAGAACGCAGGATCGATATTTTAAAAAATTTTCCAAATCGCAACCAATAAGTTTGCGGCGTTCCGTTGAAACATGGTCGTACCTACGAAGATTAAACACATACCTAGCAGCCGAATTTAGCGCTCTTATTAGTTTTCGAAAAGAAGTGCTGTCACAGTCAGCGAAAAGCTCACACCCGTAAGTAATAATTGGCATGATAAGTGCCTTTACAAGTTTTAACTTAATCTCAATAGGTAATATGGATCTACTAATTGAAAGACCTCTGAGGGATGCATATACTTTAGATACTATACTGTTTATGTGGTCGTTCCAAGTAAGCTCACTATCAAAAATAATCCCAAGGTTCTTTACATGCGTGACATATTCAATACACGTAGAGAGAAGTTCTACTTTGGGAAAATCAAGAAGGTTGGGTTTGTGTTTTGAGAAAGGGATAACTTTGGTTTTGTCTGGATTAATCATGAGGTCATTCTGAGTGGACCACCTAATCACAGAACGCAGATCCTCATTCAATCTTGCTACTGAGTCTTCCATCATTCCAATTGGGAAGCTTAAATAGAGCTGAACATCGTCCGCGTATATATGAAAATTACAATGGCACAACACAGTTGGAAGGTCGTTGATGAATATAGAAAACAGTAATGGACCAAGTATGGAGCCTTGCGGGACACCACTATTAACAGGACGAAAACTAGACAGTTGGGAATTATGCGAAACAGCTTGGACACGATTAGTGAGATACGAGAATATTAGCTTGTTAGTGGGACTAGAGAAACTAAATTGTGTGTAGTGGTTCTACCTATACTATGAGCAGAGGGGTTTGGTATTTAAGCGTACCACGCTATATTAATAGGCGATTTCTCGCCGCAACTTCGAGATCTCAATAGAAACAAGGCATTACTGCCGATTTGAATTCCAAGATAGATCTAATTTTATTCTTGACATTTCATACCTTAAATACTATTAACATAGCTGTTATACTTATCTTCTATCTTACTTCTACTTACATTAGCGATTATGGATATCTTATTCTAGATTCTTATTGGCTGTACACTATTCGACAGGATCTTATTACTATTGAGTGACGTTCAGTGCAATTGAGTGCATGACACACCAAGAATGTGTGACACAAGAGGAATGAACTCGATTGCACTTCACATGCTTCGTCACTTTGTTATTGTTTATGTTTTGGGTAGGCAGTGGCGTCAGTCAGTGGATACACTACATGTGTTAATAGTTTATTACAAAGAATTGATGGATTTACACAGTCGAATGCCTTTGAGAAGTCAAGTAATGCCAACAGCGTCGTTTTATTTTCATCAAAAGCTTGGCGAATGTCATCAGATACTTTTAATACTGCTGTTATACAGCTATGTCCTGATCGGAAATCCGATTGCATGGGAGTTAGTAGCTTTTTATATTCGACATATTCCTTTATTTCACGACTTACTAATAATTCGAAGACTTTAGACAAAAATGGAAGAATAGCAATGGGTCTGTATTCCGGAGTATTAGCTTTTTTAGGAATAGGAATAATTTTTGCTTTTTTCCAGATATTTGGATAGGCGGATGTCATAAGGATGGTATTAAAAATGTGGGTAATATGAGGCAATATTATTGGAAGTACAATTTTTATAAAATCTGCCTTCAACATCCTTTTATTCGGGTAATTCACAATTTTTTTTTTCTTTTTTTCAATTCAATTCATTTTTTATTCTTTAAACTTAAGATACAATTATAATAATAACAAAATCAGGTATCTATTGAAATTTACATACGAGTATAAGAAGAAATAGACAATTTAGTTTGAAAATGATAAGACATGAATGGTGATACATAATATTAAAAATTAAAAGCATTTTTTATTTCAATGTAAAAAATAATTTGTTAGAGACAACCTGTAGTTACAAGAAATAGTGTCGGTTGTATCGAGTTGAAAAATTAATTTAGAGTGACAATTATTTAGACGGCAGTGCTTGATGCAGAAAATCATTCATCAATCATTTAAGAGAACCATTTTAAGCAATTGATTCTATTATACCCCAAAGGAAGAAAGTATCAAATGATTACTTTAACATTATTTAAAGCTGTATATTTACTAAGTTATTTATTTCATCGAAATCGAATTCAAAAAGCCATATCTTAATCTCTCGCTGAAACAAAAATGGGTTAGGAATGCATCGTAGTTCAGATGGAAGTATGTTGTAAAGTGAGTGGTGTTATGCGGTGGTACTAAAGCCAAACAACGTTCGTTACTACGAAGACCATAGACAGTTGGACTTCGATGAAGTGAATAACAACTCCTCTAATAAAATATTTTGAGAACTTTGAAAAAGTAAAGGTGTTTTATCGTATGTATTGAACTTAAGAAAAGTAAGAAACTATGCTCCCTTTTGAGCCTTTTCCACATTATTCTCAGTAAGTGTTTTTGCACAATTAGTAAAGGCTGGATTTTATTTTTATGTGTGCCTCTCCAACAAACTATACCGTACTGCAACTTTGACTGTACTAGCCCAAAATATATTGTTTCAAGAAGTTTTCGAGAGCAATACATCCTTATTCGATACATCGCGCATATCATCGTCAATAAGTATTTCTTAAGCAATGACGTGTGAGCACTCCAATTCATTTTGCAGTCAAATACGAGCCCTAAATACTTAAAAACTGTAACCCTTTCAATTTCGAAGCACTTAGACGGACATCGAATGCTTGCATTAAAAGTCACGGCAGTGCTGACATTCCTACATGTATCAGAGCTCACTAATATATGCTTGCAACTAGCGCAATGATATGATAAAGCAGGAAATTCAACCTCAGAGGTCGTGAGATTGAATAGCATAATTTTCGTTTTGTCACTAATCACCAGCTTGTGTGAACTAAACCAGTGTCTAATCTTTTCCAAATCATAGTTGATATCAGCCATTAGATCAAAACTAGATGCATTAGAATAAGTGCATGCTATATCATCTGCAAATCCAGTCTGGATTCCCCTGAGGTAAAGGTTAAAAATGGAATTAATAAAAATCAAAAACAAAATGGGACCAAGCACCGAGCCCTGAGGAACACCAATATTTAAATTTCTTGGATTTGACTAAATTCAACGCCTAGATTGACCATCTGTCTTTTGCCCATTAGGTACGAGGAGAACCAATTGAGCATGAAACCTCTGAAACCAATTCGATCCAATTTTTGAAGCAAAATCGAATGGTCTACAGTATCGAATGCCTTGGTAATATCTATAAAAAGTGAAGCAGACACTTTTTCATATTAAGGTTCTCATAAATTCGACTGCAAAACTTCAGAAGTGCATCTTCAGTAGATTTTCCAGCTCTAAAACCAAATTGATTTGGGCTAAAGAAAGAAGTGCCATCCAAGAAAGCAGCAGTACTAGCTTTTACAGCCTTTTCAAAATTTTTTGAGAAAACTGGAAGCAGATAAATGGGCCTGTAGTTGATCAAATCATTGCTGTTGCCTTTTTTAAAAATAGGAATATCCTCAGCAATTTTAAGACTATCCGGAAACTTTCCACTGTAGATACTATTATTGAAAATATGGGCAAGGACATGAACAATATTAAGTGCTTGAAAAAAACAAAAGAACTCGAATAAAAACAAAAGAACTCGAATAACTATTGAGGGTTGAAGAGTTGGAACTTTCCATTGTATTAATAATTCTGGATAATTCAGTACCTGTGATTGGATCATAGAAGAAGCTACGAGCAGTGCTACTTTCACGATTACAACAAAATATTAAATACAAAATACAAAAAAAAAAAAGAATACATAATGGGGTCAACACTTCCCTTAATATTTTAAGTTATCCATCAGCTTTCTGCTTCATCTAGAAGCTGAGCTATAGACAAAAAACTAACATGACCAAATTAAATGCACTTTCTCAAATCTAAAGAAATCAACAACGATTGTTCCTGATCGTTTTCTGTTTTGGGGTGGTGGGCGCACATCGAAAGCATATTCACTTCAACAAATACTGTGTGTCGTTTTCTCTGTTGGATCGGAACAAAAGAGAAGTATGCGTACTGAGTGCAAGTGTATTTCTCGTTTTTTTGGAAGAAACACTCCATTTAGTGTGAGTAAAAATGATTTTCATCAGTTTAATGAAAATCTGTTATTCACTCACATGATGTTGAAACTACTATAGTTGGTGTTTCCCCTTAGTGAGTTAATATTTTTTATTTATTGCTTGATACAGGGCTTACCGTTTTGTTTTAGGTAACACCGTTTATCATATACAATATGCCTTTGAGGGAAAAATCTAATCTTTCTCGAAGCTCAAAACGTGTTAGAACAATTCGTCAAGTTCGATCACATCAAACAAATGAAGAACGTCACAGTAGGCCAAGTAATGAAGATGAATGTCTTGCTACGACTCGCGCGTCACAAACAAACAACCTCACACATTGTTTTCAAAGAAGCTTTGAAAAATTTGTTTACCATGATAAAATACAATTGTCCATTATTAATAGAATTGTATTTTTATTATATTTGACAACATTTTAGAGAATGTTGGTTTTTGAGAATTATGAAATCTGCACTTAGGGGCTGAAGGTTACCCATTGGAACGACATTGATAAAATGCAATTAATCCGCAAAATTTATTGTACACAACAATTTTATGGACTTAGGCACATATTTTGATGTTTCTTCACTCGCTCTGATATTACATATTTGTCCGCATGAGGAAGCCTTTAGAGAGCGAAGCAAGGCGAGCATGGGTTCAACTAGTTATTAATATATGGTTCATTGTGTAAAATAGTATTTCAGTTGAAGGATGTAATAGACACATATCGAATCTCTGTACTATAGAATGTGCGATAACAAATCCAAATGTAAATATTTTAAACAAATAAACTATCATTCATCTATCATCATCAGACCCCGCAAGGAGAAGTAGTTTCTCCTTTGCTCTGGCTCCTTGTCGTCAATAAAATTCTGAAGATTCTCAAAACTAAAGGAGTTAAAGCAGTTGCATACGCAGACGAAATAGTAATCATGACCAGTGGGAAATACTTACCTACAATCTGCAGCCTCATGGAATCAGCGCTAAAAGAATTATTCTCCTGTGCAAAACAAAACGGTCTTAGTATAAATCCGACTAAAACCGAACTTGTTCTGTTAACCAAAAGAAAGAAAATAGAAGATATTGATCCCCCTAAACTGAGTGGAATTCCTCTGAATCTCTCCTCAACAGCTAAATATCTCGGAACCATTCTTGATTCAAAGCTAACCTGGAAAAAGAACACGGAAGAAAGAATGAAGAAAGCGCTTTGCGCATTCTATGCATATAAGAAAACCATTGGTAAACAATGGGGCCTGCGCCGGTCCATCATTTACTGGATGTACACAGCAATTGTCAGACCCATCCTTACCTACGGAATTATTGTGTAGTGGAACGCAATAGACAAAACCAGCTATCTTAAAACACTCACAAAGGTACAAAGATTAGCATGCGCAAGCATAACAGGAGCACAGAGATCAAAACCACAAGCGGGTTTAGAGATGATGCTAAATATCCCTCCCCTAGATGATTACATACGATGCACAACTGCCAAAAGTGCGATTCGTCTCAAACAATTGAGCGCATGGAAGCAAAGCTCCTATGGACATGGATCTACACTCAAGAGGTATAGTGTAACCTATCTCAATAAAACAACAGATTATATCATACCATATATAGATTTCGACAAGAACTACACCACTTTTATTCCCGAAAGACAAGAGTGGGACTCCAACACGTTAATAACACTGACGGGTCTAAAATAGATATCGGAACTGGCTCTGGAGTTTTCTGCGAGCCACTTGAAATCAAGGACTCATACAAACTCTTGGATGACTGTAGCATTTTTCAGGCTAAGGTCTTCGCCATTGACAGGGCTGCACAGACTATACCCGTACATAGCAAAAAATTAAATCCTTACAAGATTAACATTTTCGTGGATAGTCAAGCGGCAATCAAAGCACATGACAGCCAGGAAGTCAGATCACAAACAGTTTCCAGATGTCGTAGCACTTTGAACAGAATATGCAACACCCATGACGTAACTCTCTGCTGCGTTCCCGGACATAGTAATATAAAAGGAAACGAGACAGCAGATGAACTAGCTAAAAAGGGATCAGCATTGGATTTTCAACACACTTGGATGTGAGTAAAAACTCCAATTGGTGAACTAAAAAGGAAAATAGACCAAAAGCAAGAGAACTGATTAACTCCGCTTGGCATGTCAGAAGCGACTGTGTCATAACTCGCAGTTTATGGCCGACAGTGGATGAATACAGACCAAAAAGCCTTTTGGCGATGATTAAAAAAGAGATTCCTATCTTGACAGGTGCAGTAACAGGACACTGCGCGATAGGGGTAATGGCTGCTAGATTCTGGCGTCAACACACCCGACCACTGTAGGAGCTGTCAAGATATAGAGGCGACAGAAACCATCAAACACCTGCTATGCGATTGCCCACATCTCTCAAAACCGCCGCCTCCATCATATGGGAAACAGGTTTTTTGACGAGCTAGGGGATCTCATACAAGTCCCACTAAGGAACATAAAGATCACAGGCTGGTTCACAATAGAACCGACCGCAAGATTATTATTTAAGTATAGGTTCCACACTATAAAGGGAAACACAATGGGCCGAATGGCCCCCGTGATAAGCACTTATGTGGACTTCTCTCCAACCTAACCTAACCTAACCATCATCATTAGATCAAATATTTTCGCTTATTTACAAAGGCCAACAAGAGAAGTTGTACGCCTTCTTTGTCAAAGTGGGCAGGTACAACTTCAAGGTAGTAAGGGACTTTATCAACCTTGGCTTTGTTATAAATTCTGAATTCGACACCAGCGTAGAAATCAAGCAAAGAATAACTCTTGCTAATCGCTGTTTTTTTGGGCTAATAAGGCAGTTCAACAGTAAAGGTCCATTCACAGCTCAGCGACCTGCGAATGCCCAAACTGCGAACAAACCGTTTTTAGCACATTTATAACCACGCCCTTGGCAATTTTAATATTCCAAAAGCACGGAGCTTAATTTATCTATCGATTGATATATAAAAAGTTGAATTGTAATTAGTTTCTGTGAAGAAATTAACAATTCGCCGATTTTTCCGCAACTCCGAACTGTCAACTTTTGAATCGACCTTAAAGCCCTATCTCGAACAACTAGGGAGACTCTATATAAGACACTGATCATCCCAGATGAAGATATCCTTGGTTCCTTCGAGATGAGAGATATCTACAAGCTGGTAACAGAAAAGACAAGTCATTAATAAATAAAACAAATAAGATTGGGCTAATATGACTACTCTATGGTACGCCAGATGTCACATTTATTGGACGGGAGCTCAATCCACAGAAAAGACAAGTCATTAATAAATAAAACAAATAAGATTGGGCTAATATGACTACCCTATGGTACGCCAGATGTCACATTTATTGGACGGGAGTTCAATCCACAGAAACGCACAAACTGAGTTCTATTCGACAAATAAAATAAACTCCAGGGGGTGGCGTCCAAATAACTGGGGAGATTATTGTTACTTTTTACCTTTCCTTCTGATTCACAGTATTTTTTTCGCGATAACGGACGTCAAAGGCAAATCAATCATCCAACAGAGCAAACAACTTTTCCAGCCATATGCATTCGCAGTAGTGTTCGCACAAACTTTCGCAATTGATCGGACTGACTATATATATTTCATGAGAAATAAATAAATGCTTGTTGACGTCAGGATTTGAAACATGAACCATTAGCGTGGCAATTGACCACTTTACCACTACACCATTGCCACCCCCGATATAAAAAATTGAAAATGAGCAAATTATGATCAACCTTGTCGAATGTTTTGCAGGAATCTGTATAAATAACTCGTCAATTTGGTAACCCTTTTCCATCTCTAAAAAAATACGTTAAGTGTAATCCGTCAAATTTGTTACTGTGGATCTACCCTTGAAAAACCCATGCTAATTAATATTTATTACAGATTTCATAGCCAAGTACAGCTTATTGGGAACAATTTTTCAAAAGCTTTGGAATTCTGGACAGAATTGCAATGCCCCGGTAATTATGTATGTTCTTTTAAATATCGGAGTCAGGAAAGATATTCGCCATATAAGTGGGAAATTACCACACGAGATCGATTGATTAAACAACTCAAGGAGAGGTTTCGCAATACTTTCCCAAGTTATTTTTAAAAAGATTGGAGGAGGAGATGTTAAGTTCCATTGCTCCATTGTGAAAAATCTGCTAAAAAGAGACAAAAATGTCAGCATCAAAGTGGCAAGATTTCAGCCAATTCTCAGTAAGAATAATAACTTTGAAAGTAAATGAAGAAGTCCTACGTCAAGGTTCACTTAAGTCGCCTCTCTTCTCAGACATATTTTGGTAGAAACATTTTTCAACTTCTTCCGGGATAGTGTCTCCGTGGTTGAAAATTTTGTTAAGGGTCTTCAATAGGCCTGCTCGACAAAAGATTCGAATATGTACTTTATCGGGCCAATTGTTTGAATTTAAACGCTCGGGAATGAACTCCGCAGGAACATTAACTTTAAGATTCACGAACTGAGGTTCTCATGTCTTTTCAAATTCCATGGGACAATGTCAAAGCAGTTAAATTGTTCTTTTAGGAATCTTACGATATCTGACTCGGCGGTTTTCCATTCAGTATTTTTGATATACCATACTATATATCTGCTCCGCTTATGGCAGGGGTATGATGATCTCCTAAAGCATATGGTGGAAGACTTGATGGTGGTAAAAACATAAATCATTACATATGCATGCACGTACATACACTCAGGTAGGGCAATGTGCCATTGCAGCATGCATATGCTTTTCAAAACCTTTAAGCTAATGACATTGGCTTTTAACCTTTATTCAAAATTCACTGTTTTCTGGTACACCATTAGGCGCCCTCCTCAGCCACATTCACAATCGCAGCTTCAATTGCTCCATTCCTTAGACATTTAATTCGATTACCACGATTTAAAGTAGAATGTATATCCAGTCCATGTATACTTTGTTGAATGCCTGTGGTCCCATGAAATTAGTCGAAATGTGTAAAGATAAAATTTACAATTCGAAAGAATGTTGAGTGACCAATAAATCAGTAACTCCAATCGAGCTTAATAAAATGTTTCCACTGAATTGCCCAAATTGCAAGAAATCTGCTTCTTATATTTTCTCAGATGATTACACGCAAAATCTCAATTCCATAACTACATAATGACTTGGTTCGTTCACCAACCACCCTTTTGAAGCAACAGTTCGCTCCCTAAAAGTCTTTCTTAAACAATCTTAAAACCCACCGCCCAAAGTCATGTACTAAAAGAAATAGTATGCTTTAAAGCTTCTCAACTCAAAAGAAAAAGACTTACATACATCCGTACCCCAAAGATGCATCACTACACTCTCCAACATCATCTCTGAATGGAAGCCCACTACACCTATACCAGCATTATCATCGACCAACTAAATACAAAAAAACAAAATTCTCCCTTCTATTGTGTGTTCCTTGCTTGCTTTTTCTACAAAGTCCAAAATTAGGGACCACCAACTCTACATCATCCTTCCGTCTTTTTCTAGATTGAGCAAGCTCCTCTATCGGAAACAATTGATCTATGTGTGATGGCGAACGATAAAATTCATCTTCGTCTCATCCCGATACAGTGCACCACACACAATTTATAGACTACGCGTTCTACACCTCGTACCGACAAAGGGGATAAGTAATTTGTTTCTTGTGAAAAAATTGTTTCCCTTTTATCGTTCCCTTCGAATTTCTGTGGAAAATTCGGAGATACACAGATGGCTCCAGCTCTAGCATAGAACACTGAGCGGGGATCCTCCACTTTGGACTCTCGGATATGGTTGGTGGTTTGCAGCAGTGTTTGTTAAGAGAGCACACGAAAAAAATGTTCATTTCCTTGGAGAATGCGCTTTTTTTTGTTCCTTCTTCTCATCACCACCATCGCCATCATCATCGCCATCATCATCATGATCATCATCATCATCTTCGTCGTAGTCATTATAGTCGTAGTGGTGGTACTAGTGAAAAAGTGGGAAATTTTTTCTATTTTTTATATATAGATGGTTAGCGAAAAAAATTGTATAAAAAAAGTATCTAGATACTTTTTAAAATTGCCAGTGAGTGCGTGTTCAGATGGCAGTGGCAAGAAGCAACACAACGCAGTGAAATGAAAGACGAAAAAATAAGAAGAAAAATATGAATAATTAGATTTTTTTCTCGCCTCAAAGAGGGAGGCGATGAACAAGGAACAGTGAAAGATGCAAACTAAAACCTAAAAAAAAGAAAAAAACTATCTTTTATGGGTGGGGCCAATTTTTTTCTCTCTCTTTCTCTTCAATTTGAATGATTAAATTCTTTCCACCACGCAGATAGAAATTAACTTAATAACTCGATAACTAAAATTGCATCTATAAATATGTATATGCATGGGACATGTATCTAAGCAATATAGTTCTATCCGTACACATACTAGGCATACATATGTGCTAACAAAAATCCACAAAATCCCCAATCAACTAGTTACAATAATAACACAAGACACTTGTGGATTTGTATGGAATATCTACAGACGGTACAACAGGCATCTGGAAACACCTGTTGATAAACAAATTAGAAAACATATGGCACCAGGCATGACGATGCACAACTCTCATTGACTCACTGTGCTGGGGTGTGGAATATTTGGATTTCCTCCTCCTTTCTACTGCCAGTGCAATTTTCAAACCATTTCCCAGAAAATACTAAACAGAATTTTGTTGTTTTTATTTAATTTTTTTTTTTTTTTTTGCAAAACTAGAATCAACAAGTCAAATGGGAGTGTATCGAGAAAAGTAGAGAATAGATGTGAATAGATGCATAAATGCAATCATACATATACTCACGCTAACAGTAGATACTTTCTCTGTATCTTTTTCTTGTATCTATCGTGGTAGGGAATAAAATGTTCATCCTGTTGCATTTCTAGGACTTGTTGCACTTGAAACTATATTAGCTGTTGAATAACAAATATAATCTAAAACTAACCTGGATGGGTTCATCATTCCGGCTCGAAGGACCAAACACGCCCTTATTTTTTTTTTAAAAAAAAAAAGAATATTGTTCACAAATTTTGTTCACCAAATAACACTACACTCTCTCACTATTTTTGTTTTTAAATGTCAAAATATTTTTTAACAAGTTCTATGCAACATTTATTTAATTTCAAATGTTCCCATTAACCATAAAAAAAAGAAGAAATTCTACTTAGGGACATCCTTGTTCTTGCACTATACACTAAAATACTCTCTCCTCACTGTGCAAGGGTAGAGAACGCGATACACTATGTCAATAGTATCGCCGTAGTTTCCAAACTCACTTGTTGCACAACGAACGCCATACTATACTGGTGTTCGGGACGAAAAAACTTTTTAGCACACCGAAACTTTTTCAAAAACTTTTCGTCGTTTTTTTTTCTTTTTATAAATTTTTTTGGAGTGTTCTCCTTTTTCGCCTTTGGTGTGCGAAGGATGGGTGGGTGGTGGGTTGCACTTTTTTTTTCTTCTATCTGGTGCAGTTTTATATATTTTTTTTTTATTCGCCTCTATCGCCTCCATTCTATGCGATTGCTTCCCTATAACACACATACATATAGAAAAATTCCTTCTTCTAGTTCGTTTGGATGGTTTGGGGGTGTTTTATTTTTTCTTTTGTTGCGCTGTGCAGCATTATTTTTGTGTGTGCTTCACATTTTACGTTTTTTCGGTGTGCAAAACTACTTGTTTGGGTGTGCACACACAAGAAAAAGGACACAAAACTCCTTTTTGTGCAACAGCATCGTTGCTAAAAACACCAACACCATCGTCAGCATCACTATCATCGGTAGTGCTGTGCGGTGCTAAGGCCACCCCATCATTCACTTACTCAGTCAGCCAGGCAGCCAGCTAACCACCTCCTGATTCTCTATCCTGATCGTTTGGCCAAAAAATCTTCTCTCGCTCTGCTAGTAACCAACAGGCGAATTCTGTTTCTGTTGTTGCTGGCGGTGTTGCCTTTGCTATTGCTGCTGTCCTAGTATAGTGTTTTCTCTAAAACACCGCCCGCATTGGAGGTTCTATTTTCTTCCTTTTTTTTTTTTTTCTTGTTCGTCCTTCCTCCCAATGCAGTGCACATTTTATCAACAAAACTTACACAGAAGAATAAAAAAGGAAGTAAAAAGAACTGTATATAGGAAAAAAAATGGGGAAAAGTTTAGCAAAAAATTAAATAATAAAATAAGGATAACGGATGGGAGGGAAGAAGGAAACAAAAAAAAACGTTCTGCTGCTGTTAGTAGCCACAAGAAAAAAAGTCCTTACAACAACTATAGACAGTGTAGTTTTGTTCCAAATGCACATACCAAAATATCTATAAGTAGGTGTGGGTGCATGTATATGGGTGCAAACTGAACCCTCGATATTTCCTATTGCCACCCATTTGCCACGAAAAAAAACTATATAATAAGGAATAGACTACGAGGACAACGACGACGACGGTGGTGGTGGCGATGGCCATGGTGGCGACGACGGTGGTGACGTTGGAGACGATATAAATGATGCTTGAGGGGTGGGTGATGTTTGAGTGGGTTTACGCCGGCCGGCCCCCCAAAAAACTCCCCTGCTTCCCGTTTTCGTTATCTCATACTGCACTGCCTTGTATACTATACACTACTCAATTTTTTGCCATCCGACCTAAGTCAAGTCAGTGGGTGGTGTGAAGGAGGGTAACTATCGCAAAAAATGCAGCACACACATTGAAAACTGAGAAAGTAATCGGGAACACGCGGCAGAAGGACGAGAATGGGATACTGTATATATTTTTTTAGAGCTTGTTGCGAAGCTAGGAGAAGGATTTCTTTTCGTGATATATGCTCAGTGAATGGCTTAAAATGGGTGACAAAAATTAGCTGATGTATATAATTTTTAACCGAAAAAGGGGTGGAAACGATACGCTTAAATGAAATTATGTAAAATGTTACTTTTAAATTGGTTCTGAGGGCTGGGAAACACCTAATATAACGACTTTTCGGCAAAGAATTAGCTAAGATAATGAAATTACTTGCTGTTTTCGCTTGAGGCAGATGGGTAGGAGAATTTTTTAGCGAATAGGATAGGGTTGCCGGGTGATTTGAATTGAAATTTGGTAACTTGACTGTACATATATAGGAGGAACTTGAATTTCAATTCTATATCTGAAGGCGCACATAAAGTGCGAGTTCTAGTGGCACTAGCCGAGTTTATGAAAATCGGCTCAACCTCTTCAAATCATTTTACAAATTGATATCAATGAACGGGTTGCCCTTTAAGAGACTGACTATAGTATACCTTAGATCGAATATTTCGAACAAGTGTGGTAGCAGATCAGAGCCTGTCTTAAAGGATCGAAACTAGTCCATGTAGGCCTATATGAGCCGATGGCAACCGACGGCGACCCCGCAAACCTAGTCTCTTCAGAAATCATTTATTCAGACATAAAACACGGAAAAGTAGTAGAAGTTAAGAGCCAATTTCTACGTAACAAATAAAGAAAAGAAATACATAGTAAGGTATTTACTTAGGGCTCGGAATGAAAGATAAAAGAAAGAGTTATGTTCTGCATCCCCTTCTGGGTTCTAAGGCCTATACTACGCCGTGCCGTGCCTCCTCTCGAATGTTCTGCGTCATGTTATCTTCGGACCATTCTGAGTTAAAGGGTTACATTGCATTGCATGGTTCGCTATGGAACTGTCACTTTTTTGTACCTATTCTCCGTTCTCTGGTAAATGCGTTTGTTAGAGATACGATTGAGCCAGAAAATCTTTAAAATAGTGCGCAGGCACCTATTAACGAACGTTTGCAGCTTTCTGGTGACAGTATTGGTCACTCTACACATACTGCATCCATATAACAGCACGAATTCAACGTAGGAGCGGAACAGTCTTAGCTTGGTGCTCAAACTGATTGCATTGCTTCGCCATATTTTGGACAACATCCCGAACGCGGACTTTACTTTGGCGATCCTGTTGGCTATATCCAGTTCGATTCCACCATCGGTCGAAAGAATACAGTCTTGTCTTACCCCACTTTGGATCTCAAATTCCTGAGACAACCTCCCTCTGTGTGGAACGTGGCATTTGGATCCTTCATATGTAGCTTTGATAATAGCAATTAATTTATCGGGAATACCTCTCCTGCGTAAGGTAGACATTGACACTATCGAACGCCTTTTCAAAATCGACGAACAACAGGTGAAGTGGCGATCGATATTCACCGCACTGTTCGATGATGAATGAAAGATAAGACTGAAACGTTTATGTTAATATAAATGCTAGATGATTCTAGGAGTGTAGAGAGTACGAAAAGGTCAACACTAAGAACAAACGTGCTTGACCCAAACAACTTCTGCTAGTATTATAAATTTATTTCTCTCGTAAGAATAAGTTACAATTACAACTTATCATGTAATTAGTGAGTGTGAGACAGAAGAAAATATTATTTGCCGGCAGATGAAACTTTATGCATATGCAAACACATTATATTCAATTCTACAGATATTATATTATATTATATTTGGGACAGTTTTTTGCAACTATAGTATGTTTGTCTGGAACAAGGAATAATATTCCAGAGACTTTTTCTTTTTATTAAAAAAGGAAACTCAAATTCCAGAGTTCTCACATACATTGTACTACCAGACAGGAACTTTTGTTTCGTTTGCAGTGGTTGACAAACTTCGATGTCATTCGTTTTCCTTTTTAAACTCGGGTGGCTGCTGATTGCTCTTCTCCGCTGGGGCTTGAACTTGCACACATTAGTTAACAAGCAAACATACTGTCCACTGCACCATTTCGACCCTCTCATTTTCATTCAAACAATATACCGTAGACATGCCTATAGGCGGAAGAAAATATTTTCACGGTTTACTAAGCATATTTTCAAATCCTGCAAAGCAGGCCGAAAGAAAATATTTTATGGCTTTATTTATATCCAAATAAACGTTGCCTAAAATGTAGAGAACAAATCAAGTATCTTAAGATAAACCTTAGGGAAAAGAGCTTGTTTAGGGTCGATGTGAGTAAATATAAATACGGCTCATACTGCATACGAGAACACCTTCTTTAACGGACGCGTACATTTTTTTCACATATAGGGCGTGACGCTTGAAATATGGAAAAGTTTCAAGTGAAGTGAAAACGTTTTGGCCACTTGACTTTATTTTGTTTAAGAAACTTGTTCTGTTGCATATACTCCTGCTTAGTCTTCAACTTAGTTTTCATTAGAGAGTAAAATCTTTCTATGAGGTGAATTGTTGGGCAATTAGAGCGTTGTACATCTTTTGGCTCGACATTTACATTATTTTGCGTCAAAAATTCAAGCATCCTTTTCGCATAATGTGATCACACCAAGTCCGGCCAATAATACTAATTTGTTATGTTCTCGAATAAACTTCAACAGCACTCTATGATGTAGATTTAAGTACTAATTCTAACATGGGTCATGACTTGCTCACTTTTTTTTTGGAATAGAAGCAGATAACCTACCAAATAAGGTATTTCTAGGGGAATTTCGAAGCCCAACGGGTCCCAAGTATTGCATTAACATCATTGAACACATCAAAGACACAGCTGTATGCAGCGCAGTCCGGCTCAGGAAATATGGATGCTGGACCACAAGGCCATATGGTCACGGCAAGGTCCTGGAGACGATACCAAGCGAACTGGTTGCTTCCTCGACGGACTACACGATACCCAAACTCAACTTCCGAAAATCCTTCTTAACAAAAGGAACAGCCTCACAAGCTGTGTCATATCTAGAAAGACGTGGCCCAGTTTCAACAAACCCAGATCAAAAGAGTTACTAAGCAAACCAAGACCAGTTATTGCCAAAATCGTAGCTATTATCACAGGTCACTGGCCAGTTGAAGACCATGCGGCCAAGCTTGGTATCCCCCACAACACCTTTTATAGGAGCTGCAACGATATTAATGAAAAAGAATCCCTATGTCAATTCCTTTGCAGATGTCCGGCCCTGGCGAGGATCAGACAACAAACTATTGGCAAATCCTTCTTCGAGGATCTGAGACAGATAGATAGCGGACAAGAGGATTGGAGAACTAACCCTCTTCCTGAATTCCACGGGCTGGGTTTAAACTTAACATCCCTTTACAATAGGTATACACGAGTCCGTGGTAACAAAACGGCGCACCCTAAGCGCTAATTGGGTTCTTTTGGACCGCCACTTTACCTACCTACCTACCTAACACCATCAACAAAATTTACGACATAATATTCATTGCCTGAAATTTGAGCAAAATCGCCAACACAGTAGGTTTCATCATCCAATACACAGCAACCGTATTTCGTCAAATGATGTTCGTAAAGTCTTCAAGATCGACATATTGCTTCTTTTTGCTTTGAGATGATAATCCGGCTCGAAGTTTAGCTCGCTGGATAGTACAGTTGATGTGGAAAGTTTTTTTTTTGTCGCGCTTCGATCAGAAAAGTAATAATAACAATGCTCATTGCAACGGTACTGAGTTCATAATGAAATATTTAAAAAAAGTTTTTTTTAATTTACCCCAAAACAATTTTTTTTTTAATTAGAGAGAGCATTTCCCAAATTAAAACGATACACTACACATACGAGTATTACATCTAATGCATTCGTATGTTTCTATAGCGATTTCAGTTTTCGGCATTCCTGTGTGAGGTTCTTGTGCTGTGCAAGTCGGGAGGAGTAGAAAAAGTAAATTTGAGAAGTTTGAATAGGTAAGTTTTAAAAACTGCGAGTTTTGATGCAGAAAGTACGCACAGACAAACAGTACATACAGACATATTAAGTTAAAAAGAAATGTTTTGGGAGAACACATTTTCTTCAAGGTACTTTGGCTTTGGCCAAAGCTTTCTGAAATGGAATTAAAAACTCTTTGACTCATTTGACAATCATCCGATTCCACTTGGCAGTTTTTACGTTCGTGCTGGCAGAAATTCTTCGAGCACATTCATGCACAGAAGCGAAATACTTGCTACTCGTTACTTACCAAATTTTCTCTTTATCTGTCATGTTCGTTCAGTACGCGAATATACTTCGAGCACTTTAGAGCACCGGAAACCGCTTTAGATTGTGTACGCGAATGGACCTAATATTTTAAAGTTTTTTGTTAGAGTTGAAGTTTAGAGTTTTAATACTTTAGATTTATACTCGTACATGCGACATTACGGAGTATATGATTCGTCCTCCCCTCCTTGTCACACGATGTCACATTTTGTTGACCCCCTCCCTCCCTCTAAACGTGTGACGTAGCTTCTGGATTGCCCCTTACTACAGCTACAAACCATTAAAGAACAGATAATCAAATGATCCAAACCAATCTGGAATATGACACTGTGTACAGCTGCAAACTATTTAGGAAATGATTTACAGAAGTTGCATTAAAAGTTGCATGATTGATACTCAATATCTCGATTTCTTCCAGTTCAGTTTAGATTTAGCATCACAGGAGAGAACTCCTAATTTTGTAAAACTTGCGCCTAGGATCTTTGAAAAATAAAATAAATATATTTTCTTTATGAAACAAAGTGTCTTAGTAAATTATTTCGCGTGAGGTTCAATGTTCCAATCCCAGAAAACACCAATAAGTTTTTTCACGGTCCCACCTCTCGCGAAAGTTTGACAAACATCCGAGAGTATTGTTGTCATGAGAAAGTTTATCAAAAACAAAATCAAAATTGCCATTCGGATACGGATACACAAAATTGTCTCTTCCATTCATGCGAACACTATAACGCACACAACACGAGTGCTTGCGAGAAGCTAGGCTTAGGCCCTTCATAGACTGTTGCGGCAAATATGTATGTATGGGTATAATGAAATAAACAAGAAACGTTTGATACAACTTTTGATACATATGCCCAGTATGTGCATTATAGTCATAATATCATAATTGTACATAATTCTTTTCCAAGTGATACCACACGAAATGTTAAATAAGCAGATACGTATGCAAGAAAATGTCACTCAATAGACAGAATAGGCTAATACATGGATAAAAAATAAACATTTCTTAGACAAAAACAAACACCTACTGGGGACACCACGTGAAAAAGACGCACCTTTGAAAGGAGTGCATATTTCATGAGAAACATAAATACAATGATCTGCAAAACAGTAACTCTTACGACTAAAAGTCGTATATTTTTTTTGTAGTAAATTTCCTAAGCCACAAATTTGGTTATTAATATTTTTTCTGTAAAACTGACCGTTAACGAGATATTCACTAAAATATTGTGACCTTTAACCTTTTTTAAGCGGCACTCGGATCAATGGGGACTTTTGACGTTTTGATGAGAACGGCAACATCAACGTTCATACCAAAATCCAGGTTTCCGGGAATTTTTCCGAAGTTTGGCCACTGTTTTGTCTAATTTCACTGGGCTACTTATTGGCGAAATGAAAAGTCATATCTAATTATTTTTCAGAACATTCTTACATGATACTCCACGCAAACATGCAAGTTTTCATGCCAGTTGCCCATTTGCAACTACAGATGCACATAATTCATTATTTGATTTTATTATTTTATTCTGGTAATACATACGTGCATGGAAAATGAACAATTGTTCTTCGCTGTTACTGAATAAACTTAGAATAGATAGAATAGACACCCAAAGATTGGGTCTACAAAATGATAGTCCACATGAGTTTTGAAAATCTGATACAGAAGGATAGTTAGTTCCAATATTTCCTGAGGTCAAGCAGGCGAGACCCACAGGCGGATCAGTAGAAATGCAGTGAAGTGGGAGGGTTATGATTGCTTGTTTTCAGATCATAACCTCACTGAAATAGAAAGTAAAAGGATAGTTAGTTCCAAACCTAAATCTGTCAAATCCATCTGTCACCCAAATTGGCAGGTAGCTAGTTCTTGCCTTGCCACGCATTAAAATTGTTGCATCTTACTGCAAAAATAACATTTCTGTAATATTGTACAGGGTGGGCCAACTACAAGTTTCTTTTTAAAAATGCAATAAAATGAACAAAATGAATTTTTTTCCATGTACCATATTATGGCTTTATTAGTAAGAGCAAACATTCCCATTCATTATGGAACACAACGTCGTTCAAGTGGCTGCCTCGGCTGGCCTCGCAGTAGCGCATTCTATCACTCCAATTTTCCAAGACCTTGTTGATGGTTTCGGGCTGTAGCTCACGGATTGCTTGGATGATATGGGCCTTAAGTGCTTGAATCGTTTCCGGATTGTTGGCATAACATCGGTCCTTCACGGTTCCCCACAAAAAGAAGTCCAAAGGGGTCAAATCGCAGCGCAGAGGCGGCCAATTGACATCGCCAAGACGGCTGATAACACTATTTGGGAATTTAGTGAGCAAAAGACCGATTGTGGCATAGGCTGTGTGGCATGGCGCGCCATCCTGCATGAACCAGAGGTCGTCCAAATCCATGTCTTCAATTTCAGTAAAAAACAAAGTCCTTAACATGGCTCTGTAACGCCCACCGTTGACCGAAACGTTGTTCCCAGCCTCATTTTAGAAGAAAAATGGTCCAATGATGACACCACTCCACAATCCGCACAAACTGTCACTCTCTGTGGATGCATTGGCTTCTTGACAATAACGTGCGGGTTTTCCGAGCCCCAGATGCGGCAACTTTGTTTGTTAACGTAGCCGCCGAGATTAAAATGTGCCTCGTCAGAAAAGATAATTTTTCGCCCAAAATCGTTGTCCAATTCAAGCTGCTCTAAGGCCCAAACTGCGAAGCGATAACGAAGCGGATGGTCATGCGCTTTCAATTGCTGAATCAATTGGACCTTGTAAGCGAATAATCTCAGTTTTTTGTGCAGAATTCTCCTCAGGCTAGTGCGTGAAATGTAGAGCTGTTGAGATCGATGACGAGTTGATGTTCGTGAATTGAATCTTACACTCTCGGCTACAGCAGCCACATTCTCGTCTGTGCGCACCGCACAACGACGGGGACCATGAGTGTTGTCCACTAGCATACCAGTCTTACGAACTTTTTGCACAAACTTGCGTACAGCAGGCGCGGTGGGTGCTTCATTTCGGCCAAAACTTCTTTTCAAAAAACGCACTGTTTGGGCTACACAGCACTCACTTTGGAAATAAGTTTTCAATATTTCCTAATGTTGTTCAAGCATAAAGCGACTCATTTCGTTCCGCCAAGGTATGATACTGACTTTCTGTCAAGATTTCGAGCGGGAAACAGCTGCCAGTGTCAAAATAAAATAAGATTTAAAAAGAAATCACTAAATGGCCCACCCATTACCTATGTATCGCGATTTAAAGACAGATTAGTCGTTATAATCCCCTAACTGAGCAATTCTGAACAATTCGAAACACAATCACAAAATTCGAACAAATCGGTATTGATCATCAGCTAGAGGCATAGATGCTTTGAGTGCCTCAGTGGCCAAAGAACCGGAATTGTTAAAAATTGGCGACTAAGTAAACAAACATAATTGCAGAATTTGTATTTCTGAGAATCCAAATGTGATCGTTGAGAGCTTCTTGCATCCACCACGAGTGACAGTTTGGTGAGCGCGTGTATTCTTTGAAAACGTCGAAGGAACCACTGTTGCGGCAGATTCTCTGCACTGTGGTCAAATGATACCGATTTTGTTTGACCTGAGATTCAAGATATTGATGTCAGCGATATGTGCTTTTAACAGGTCAGGGCTACGTGCCATATAACACAGATCTAAGTTCATGTGATCTGACACCGGTGGATTTTTTTTTGTGGTGTTATGGTAAAGATCGTATCTATGCAGACATACTTACATACATACATACATACATGCGTGAAGTTAGCATGCTTCTAACACGCCTATCTAAAAATTTGGGGTTTCCGCTCAAATTATCAAAGAAACTGATTCTTATGAAAGGCATTGCAATGACAATTGGGCTAAGATATGGCTGATGAATGAATACCACTAACTTTGTGCAAAAATGGTGTGCCTAACTTTTGTTTTACCTCGCTTTAGGGGGTTTACACTTGTATCGATCCCAAAATTAAGGAATGCGGTCAACCTATGACGTGTGAGATATCAAACCGAATTCAAAAATGGTGTGGAGATGCAGATGGCTGGAAGATGCATGTTACTTCTCGTGTAACCTCTTCATAATTTCACGTACTCTAATATTTTCCTGATTTTTGACATTCCCAAGAATATTTCTAACACAATCTTATGCGGGTGGTAAAATTGGTATTTATCCAAAATTTTAGCTCTCTAGGTCGAGTGGCACAGAAGTTACAAGGATGTGATGGACTAACAAACGGGCAGATAGACACCGTCTTGATTTCATAAGCGTTCCGGAGCGAGTGGCGCTTCTTGGAAATGTGTTGTTTAGTTATTCAGCAAATAGGGATTTTTAATGTCCAAAAACATTCAGAAAACGGCGAATTATTTCTCCCACTCCATGAATTGGAGATTATCGGATCTATTTCATTCGGTGCTTAAGCGTGTGCACTGTAAAAATCTGCAGTTTCAATTACGTGCAAAAGTGGATTGTTGCATGAAGAGAATAACCCGTTCTATCTGTATTTTCTAGCTCTTTATTCAACGGCAAAATCACTGCATGTGGAAATATAGCAAATTTGATTTCTCATTTTAATCTTCTTCTTCCTTTTATCAGCGAAGTTATGATCCGAAAATAAGGGATCATAACCTTCCCACTTCACCGCATTTCTACTGATCCGCCTGTGGGGTTGATTTCCCATTTTAATATTCAACACAATGGGCCATTACACACTGGGGGAATTACCCCGGGGTTAAACCACGTTTATGGGAGAGGGAGGTGAAGTGTACAGTAAGAAATGAAATGAAATGGAATGAAACAGAGCAAAATCTTCAACCAGATATTAGGCGGTTTAACATTGGGGTAAACCAATACACACATAACTTCTCAATTTCGAGATGCGAAAAAATGAGTATTTCACACCACTACAATGAAAATCGGTTCATGTATACACAATTTTACCCCGGCGTTATTCAGCCAGTGTGCAATTGAAGTAAAAGATACCCCGGTGTTACCTCAGTGTTACCCCGGGGTAAAATTGCATCAGTGTGTAATGGCCCAATGGTCATAATTAAAAGCCTTCTTCAAATCTATACACAAACTCGTAATAAAACTTGTCGTTCTGTGCACGTATTACACAGAAACTGTTGCATGGATTTTGGTGAAATTTGGCACATTGATAGCTTATATTTTGGGTCAATATTTAGAATATTTCATATCTCAAGAAATTAAAGGATTCTTAGAAAATAGTCAAAATCTATCGATACATATAATAAAGATGTAAATGCAAAAACTGCTACACTAAATTGAAGGACATTTTCGCTGTTGCATTGCTAAGAGGCGACTATTTCGTGATTCGCTATCCAGAAGCTAATAAGATTTAATCAAAAATATCTTTTGCGAATCTCAGAGTTTAATTAATCTTTTCAATGCAGCCGCTCGCCTCGAAGCTACCCAACAGTGGTCAAGAAGAGACTTTGACGACGCTTCCATTTTAAAACTCAAAATTTCCCCCGACAACACGGACTACACCATCCCACGTCTAAATTTTGACAAGAACTTCCTCGTCACCATCCCCTCCATATCACTCTGGAATGATGATACATTCTTAGAAGATGGGTCAATCCACTTCTACACTGACGGCTCAAAATCTAAGGACGGGGTTGGTGGAGGTGTTTTCTCGGACAGGCTTAGTCTTAAGCTTTTCCTCCGTCTTCCAAATCATTGTAGCGTGTTCCAGGTGGAAATTTCGGCGATCAAAGAAGTCTTATCTTGGCTTAAGAAAAACGTGATATCTGCTTAAAATATCCGCATCTTTTCAGACAGCCAGGCAGCAATCAAATCCTTGGTATCGACCTCTATAAATTCCTTAGTAGCTCTAGACTGCCGCTCGTCTCTTGTGGAGATGGCTGAGCAGTTCAATATTCACCCGTGTTGGGTGCCGGGGCATAGGGACATTCCAGGGAATTGTAAGGGCGACGAACTCGCCAGAATAGGAACAACTATACCCATCCTGCCGGACAAAGGCTCCTTAGGTATACCAATCGTTACTTGTAAACTTAAATTTAAGCTGGATGCTATCGAGAGTACGAACCTTAGGTGGACAAGTGGACCCACCTGTTTAGCGACAAAGCAAATTTGGCCGAAGCTGGATTTAAAACGTTCTAAGAATTTGATTTCTCTCAACAGATTGCTTTAATAGGTGTCATCACTGGACACTGTCTTATAGGTAAGCATGCCACAAGGCTAGGCGTTTTTGCGAACAACTTTTGTAGAAGCTGCATGGATGAGGAAGAGGAAGAAACTATTCCTTACCTCCTTTGTCACTGTCCAACTCTCTCTCATAGAAGGAAGCTTCACCAAGTAGCCCCCTATTACACATAGGCGGCCTGAAAAACTTTGATATTAAAAGCCTCCTATGCTTCATAAGAAGCTCAGAATGGTTTAACGAGTAGGTAGGAGACATTTCTCCCATGATCCATGTGGTATCACAGTGGACCTATTATTGGTCTAAGTGTGTTGGCGATTCTTAGCTGGCAGCCACTTCAACCTTACCTAACCTAACCTAATCTTTTCTTAATCATGATCTCGAATCTGCACTGAGATGAGGAAATGTTTTTCTTTTTTTTGTATACTCCTTTTGCTATCTCTTCGCTATCTTTAAGAGCAGAGTCGACTGGCTAGCGGAAGGGATATGGTATGGTACTTTTCATGTTTTCTTATTCTTCGGTTTCCTTTTCTGTTATTCCTGGTTAACGTGTTCTGTGCGTGATTGTGTGTGCTCTACTGGGGAATAGTTGCCAATTATTTTTCAACAAATACTGTAAGTGAATGAGCGTCAACTAAAATGCGGGCTAAGCAGGACGAGCACTGCTTAGCTAGTAATAAATAAATGCAGACTTTGTGCAACAGCCGAAATGCATATGTATAAATATGTATGAATGCGTTAAAAAATGAATATAAGCTGGTATATTGGGACATATTGTAGGCGTGTTTTAGGGAGATGCCGCTTCTCAGTGAAGTAAGATTTAGTACGGAGTACAACAACAAAAATGACGGGCAACCACTTTAGCTTTTTTTCTCCAGTCAAAATTGAGTTGGGATGTTAAGTTTTTTCACGGTCCCACCTCTCGCGAGCGTCTGACAAACATCCGAGAGTATTGTTGTCACGAAAAAGCTTTTCAAATCGCCGTTCGGAGTCGGCATTAAACTGTAGGTCCCTTCCATTCGTGTGAAAAATATAACGCACACAGCATGAGTGGTTGCGAGAAGCTAGGCCCTGACACTTCAAAGAGCTGTTGCGCCAAATATTTGTATTTTTTATTTGTTAAGTTTGCGCTACTAAATTTCAGGGGGCGCTGAAAAGAGCTTTTTCATTCCATTTGATTCAAGTTGAATGATTCAATAGTATTTCACAAATTTAAGAACATCTTTCTCGTACTTTTCCAATCTTCAAACAATAAAAAAAGTTTTAGACCAGATTGACTGCGGATCGTTTTGTGGAGAAGCTTTCACTTTGCTGTGTTTTGGTGAGATGCAGCTGCTCAGTAAAGTAAGATTTAGCACGGAGTACAAAAACAACAAAATGACTGGCATCCACTTTAGCTTTTTTCTCCTGTCAAAAGTGACTGGAAGTTTAAATTTTGGAACAACCAATTTCAGAGGGCGCTGAAAAGAGCTTTTTTAAAAAAATTAATTCAAGCTGAATAATTCAGTGGTCTTTCACAAATTTAAGCAAAACTTTTTCATACTTTTCACTCCAATTTCAATTCAATCACCAATCTTCAAATAATAAAAATCTATAAACCAGATTGACTGTGAATCATTTTGTTGAGAAGCTTTCACTTTGCTTTGCATAATTCTGACCAACCACGCATATTCTACGAAATGGTGGGCTTATTATATCGCTTTCCTTAGTTTTTCTTATGTCTGTAGTATAGGACCAAATTAAACAAAATAGCTAAAGAAGTTTCCGAGAAAATGGACTCTTCCTTAAATAATGTAACATCGATCTTGGGTACAGAATGAAAACATCAATTTCATGCGTAATTATGATCTGCTTAGACCCTAGATAGAAAGGTTTGATAGTGTTTAGTCATTTAGGCAGGAACTCCTTTCGATAAAAATTTCGTGTTTAATTCTGAACTAAGGGAGGCTTGAGCAAAAATTAACGTCCAAAAGCCTTATAAGTTGCTACTTATTTCCAAACTTACCAGCAGATATTTACGAAAATATTCACTCATCTGGAGACAACAACCTGGCAACCCTAACCTCCTACATACCCACACTTTCATCCTACGACAAAAGGAAGTAAACAATATTTTAAAATCTAAAAAAATTTCCAAATTTATCTGTTCACTACCACCCCCGGCTCTCACCAGCGTCATTCCCTTAAATTTTTCTTTCCTATTTCTTTCCGATATGTACCATCTTGTATGCTTTCTCCTTTCGAGTATTTTTTTATGTTCGTGTTGCATCCTTTATATTGCAATATCAACACACACTCAAGACTTTTGTCATATCCTTTCCTTCGCGGCACTCGCCCATTGAAAGCAAAAAAAAAAAAAATGAAAATGAAAAAAATCCTGCTTTCTGGATAGAAAACGGGAAAAAATGTTCTTTTTCCCCGTGTGAGCTGGAAGTACCTACTTTAGCAAGAAAAAGAGACAAGGGCACGGCAACGAAGACGACGGCGAACTGCAATCCCAATACAATTACACACAAATAGCTTCAAGTGTGTGTGCGGTGTGGTACGCTTTTCATTATTTCGTCCTTTTGCGCTATTGCATTTAAACTTTCGAACACCGTTAGACAACAGGAAAACGATGTCGTTACCTTGTGTACATTTCTTTTTTTGTTCATCCTATTCTATAGTCGTCGGAACTGGGAGTATACTCGTAATAATCGAGAGAAGAAAACGTGCCACGAAAAAGTGTATCTCAAACTCTCACTGATTCTTGGCGGCTGTATGGTGGTCCTGCTGATGCTGCAACAGGAACTCTCTGGTTCAACCCAATTTTTTTCAGTTCGGTTTCTTTTTTTTTTTACGTCTAACGCTTGTGAAGGTATAAGCAGTATAAGTGTGCGGAGGAGGTTGATTTTTCTCTACTCTTCATCATGGCCCGTAATCTTATGTGGGTTGGATGGAAGAAATGCGATTTTTTTTTGTGTGTTCATCTTCCACACAATCGCATCGCAGATTCTGTTCTCCTCCTCCTTCTGCTTGACAAAAGGATGCGCTTTGGGGGTTGTGTGTTTTGGAGATGAAAGAAATCGGAGAATGTGTGCAGTTACCACATGCACATCTAGGTATAGTAGCCTAGATAGGGAGGGAGGAGCGGGCGAGGAGTGAAATTGTGTAGGAAAATGTCCTGCGTTGCTTTGTTTTTGTCTCCGATTTTGTCCTCCTCCCACCGAATCGTCTGGTTTATGCTTCGCAAGGCAAGTTCCTTATGTTATGAGGATAATTTTGCTTCGAAAAAAATTTAACGAAATATTAAGGATTGGTGTATATAAATAGGGTGATCCAAAATAGTTTTGAAAACATTCACCATTACTACTAAAATTCGGATGGGATCCAGGGATTAAATAACTCACTGGATAGTGAGTTCTCCCTACCTTAAGGCAACGTCAAATTTTGAGTGCAACATTTTTCAGTTCGTATGGACTTGTTCGTAGAGTGAAGCACTTTCAATTACTCTCCTGCAATATCCCTGATTGACGGAAAAATTATATTTTGCTAATGGATGTAAAAAAAGGACTACAGTAGTATTATGGAACGTGCGAGCTCTCCTTGACGGAAGGAAAGAATATTCCCCAAATACCAGACTCCTCCAAATTGAACAGAAATTCATGCCGTATAACATTAACACTTTGAGATTGAGCGAAATAAGGTGGCTGGATGGCGGCCGAGTACCAATTGCCAATGAGAAATATTGCTTTAGTCTGGAAAACGCTCGAGAATTCGGCGTGCAACTGATGCTGATACCAACGGCACGCAAAAGCCCCATATCATGGGCATACAACAGCGGAAAGATATTAACGGCCAGATTTAAGAGTAGAGTGAAAAGAATTACTATCATTCAGTGTTGCATCCCTACCTAGGACGATACAAAGGAAGAAGACGGCTACATTTACTACAGTTAAGCGCTGTTCACAACTTGTCACCAAACGGGGACCTCATCATTGCAATGGAGGATATCAATGCCAAGGTAGGCACTGACAATACAGGGCTCAAGGAGGTGGCAAGACAACATGGCTTAGGAGAACGCAATAACAATGGGTAACGTTTTGTGGATTTCCCAATGTTATTAAAGGCACCTTGTTTGAACACGATGCCTGACATAATGTGGATCAGCTAATGAAGTAGATAGAGGATCATTTCGCTGCGGTTCTAAACAATTTAGTCGATGGTGTTGCTACCTCATATCTGGGTGAGTTATCCGCGATAACAAATGTCTGAATTCGATCCTTACAGTATGAGAAAAATCACAACCCTGGTAAAAGCACTTAAGAAAAATAAACCGGTGGAACTAGACGGTATCCTGGCAGCTCTAATATCACTAGCTATTCGCAAGGCTTGGAAATGCCAAAACTTTCCAGAAGAATAGAACAGAGGAATGATTGGCAAACTATTAAAGTAAGGGGAAACTGGAGACTGAACCATTCAAAAGAGACGATGATAGTCAAAATTTCCGTCCACCTGACCAAAACGAACTGAGGATAGCAATAACCAAGCTAAAATCCAACAAGGCTGCTGGACTTGAGGGCTTACAGGTCGAACTTTTCAAGGCAGCTGGGGATGAATTGGTAAATTGCATACACCAACTCATCTCTAAGATTTGGTCAGACGGGTATAGGCCTAATGAATGGAACCTGAGCATCGTTTGCCCGATCCACAAGAAAGGAGACCCCCTCAACTGCGCCAACTATAGAGGCATCAGTCTCCTCAACATCGCATACATGATCTTTTCTGCGATATTGTGTGAATGCCTGAAACCTTTTATCAACAGCCTGATTGGACCTTATCAGTGCGGTTACAGGACAGGAAAGTCCACCATCGATCAAATCTTCACACTTCGGCAGATCCTGGAGAAAACTCAAGAATTTCAAATCGATACCCACCACCTCTTTATCGATTTCAAGGCCGCCTATGACAGAATCTATAGAGAACAGCTTTATAGAGCCATGTCTAGTTTTGATATCCCTGGCAAACTTGTCCGTCTGTGCAGGCTGACGATGGAGGACGCTCGCTGCTACATCAAGGTCGGTAATGACCCCACCGAGACCTTTGATGTCAAGAAAGGTTTTTGGCAAGGTGGTGCGCTGTCATGTGACTTCTTCAATATTGTACTTGAACGGATTGTGCGGAACTCACAAGCCAACACCGGAGGCAAAATCTATTACAAGTCTGTACAACTGCTTGCATACGCCGACGATATAGACATTATCGGAGGAACACAGCGGGCTGTCACCGGTGCGTTTCCAAGCATTGAGGTGGAAGCGGCCAAAATGGGTTTAGCGATAAACGAGGGCAAAACCAAGTATGCGCTGTCAACAAGAAGGGAAAGCCAACACCGACGAAATTGGACAAAACGTCATAGTGGGCAGCTATAACTTCGAGGTAGTAAGGGACTTTGTTTACCTTGGCTCTGCTATAAACTCTTAAAACAACATCAGCACAAAAATCAAGCGAAGAATAACTCTTGCCAATCGCTGTTTTTTTAGGCTTATAAGGCTATTCAACAGTAAAGCACTATCTCGAACGACTAAGGACACTCTATATAAGACCTTGATCATCCCAGTCCTGCTTTACGGCGCTGAAACATGGACTTTATTAAAAGAGGATGAAGATATCCTTGGTCGCTGGAGAAGATTCAATGACGAACTATACGAGCTGTACAGTGACATCGGCCTAGTCAAAAAACTGCGTATTGGACGTTTGAGGTGGTTAGGACATGTAGAGCGAATGGACACCAACGCTCCGACCCGCAGAGTCTTCGAATCTAACCCCGAGGGACGACGCAGTAGCGGGAATCATCGCGGTAGGTGGCGCGCACAAGTTCAACGGGACCTCGACCAACTTGAAGTGCGCAACTGGAGGCAATTAGCTAAAGACCGAGCTAAATGGAGAGGCTTGTTGGCTGAGGCCCAGGTTCACCCCGAACTGTAGCGCCACCTAAGTAAGTAAGTAAGTAAGAAACTGGAGAGTTGCGTTCCTCCTGCGGTCTCCAATATTATAACAAAAGTAATACTGGATAAAATCAAAGAATAACTCGATGCAGTCTCGATGTCGAGCAAGCAAGTTTCCGTTCGAGATACTCCTTCGTCTATCACGTAAACACCTGACGGATCATCATAGAGCAGTGAGTCGAGTATTAATCTCAACTTCTTCTACTATTTATTGACTTCAAGAAGGCCTTCTATAGTATAAATCAGGATTTCCTCTGGTATGCCTTGTGCAGGAGAAGCGACCCCGAGAAGCCCCTAGGTATTATAAAGGCAACGTATGAGGGTGACAAATGTCACATACTGCTCTCAGCATTACAGATACCACCGTTCAATTAAACATTACGGAACTGCATGTCAGGAAAGTTAACAATTTTCTTTATCTGGGAAGTATTATCTTGGTCAAAGATGGCAACGAACTTGTTGTAGAGAACAGAACCAGCAAAGCGAAGGCTGGGTTCGGAATGTAATCTTATGTCTGGAGAAGCCGTGTTTACAGCACCAAAACAATATTGCGACTGTTTCGCACAAACTTTGAGTCAGTATTACTATATGGGAGTAAAACGTCGAAGATGTACTCCACTGTCATTCGTGAGCTGCAATCCGTCGTCAATAGATGTCTACGCAACATCCTTAGGATTTTTAGGTTTCACCACATCTCAAACCAACAGCTCCATGTGAGAACGGGCGAGGAATCTGTTGGGTTTACCATACTTCTTCTTCTTCTTCTTCCTTTTTTATCAGCGAGGTTATGATCTGAAAACAAGGGATCACAACCCTCCCACTTCACCGCATTTCTACTGATCCGCCTGTGGGGTTCGCCTCAGGGGTATTGGGTTTACCATACGATGAAGAAAATTACATTGGATTGGCCACACATTGCGGCGCGAAGAAAGTTTCATTGCCAAATATGCCATGCAATGGAATCCACTTACCCAGTTATGCAGAACAGAGATGCGGGTATCCAAGAGACACGTGGCGCAGAACATTTAGCAAGGAATTTCCGACTTTGGGGATGAACTGGAAAGAGTTGCAATAACTTGCAGAACACCGAACACGATGCCGCGCATGCGTTGTTGAAGCTCTAGGTCGCCCGAAGGGTGACAGGATATGAGTAAGTATAACGGTTTTCATATCTATGTAGGATAATTATGCTTTGTTGTATTAAGCCACATTCAGAAAATCCAAAACTTTAATCATAGTTCTTATCTCTTGCACCATTCTGTACATATGTTAATTCTTCCGCTGTAATACATACCAAAAACAGGACAATAGGACAAAAGAAAATCTATAATTGATTCGTATATAATTTTGTATCCCTTTATTGGTATGCGTTTGTCCTTTATTTTTGTCTAAATACACATTTTCTATGTGCATAACTGAATTCGTTTGTGTTAGATCTAAAAAAAAAAAATTAAATCGTGCATCCTCCAGACTTGACCCAGACGACTGGGAAGAGAGAACAATGAGCGTTTTTTTTTTTTCATCTGAATGAGGTACAAATGTATGTTGATATCCTAGAATAAACCATCACCAAGTGGGAATCCAAGAAGAACCGACATTACCAAACGATGGCAAAAAAAATCGTGCGAACCGTGCAAAATATTTGAAAAAATGCGTACAAACTGGTGAGGCGCGTTCTAATTTCTGTGCAGCGGCGGAGGCTCTGGCGGGCGGTTTTCGTTTTTCCTTTGACATCGTGTACAGTGGGGATAATGCTTATGTGAGACAGAGACGGAGATTCAAAGAAATATGTGTGCAATTAAAATGAGGAGGTGGAGGCGAGCATGTGATTATGAAAGGAGGAGTACGACAAAACCGACGACAAAATCAATAAAATGCATGGAAAAGTGCGTGTGGAATATGAAATTACTTTACCCTGGGCGATATAATTTGCGTCAGCTTGTGTCAAAGTGAAAAACAGAGAAAGAGAAAGAAGGATACCGAGAGAGAGAGAAAGAGAAAGCGGTGTGTGGGAAGGGGCCATCCTTAAGGCGTACATTTGCACTGATATCCTGGGCGACAGTTTGCAACCAAAGAAACACTGCATTTCCCATATAATATTGGCCACCATGTTGCCAAAGGAGGCGGGGAGGAGATGCCGCATTGATTTTCTTAACGAAAAGTCTGTGCTAGTGCCGCAAAGGGACGGAAGAAGCTTAAAAAAAAAATTAAACTTGTAATGGTTCTCAGTTTTAATGACTTCTGTTTATTGCGTGAGCATTTTTTACGTACCACTGGAAAGCATACATACGCATGTTAGATGTGCCTTAATTCAATGCACAGTAGATGGGGGTAGAGGTTTCTTTGACGGTTATTTACCCGCTAAAGTAGTGTTTAGAAGCTTTGAGTTATGCAGAACAAACTTCTAACAAACGCACAAAAAATTGTAAAAGAAGGAAGTCACTGTGTCGTATACGCAACATTCAAAGAAAAATTACTTGAATGTGAACAAGAGGTACTTGTTTCTGTGTCTATACAATGATGTTATTGCTTCGAAGGATAATTCGACTTGACAAACGACGACTGGTTTTATAAAAACAGCTGATGCAGATGATTTGCTAAATTGGATAACTAAGCGGGTAAATCTCACTCAGAGTTGCATGCCAGCTTCTTTTAGTAAATTTTTTCTCCATATGCGTGGAACTATGCCTGGACTTGTCAGGCTGCAATCTGAGAAAAGACACCTATTATTTATTATTTGTGTAGGGTTATTTTGCCCTGCGACCTAATGGTCTATTGTGCCCCCTGCTAATACCTTGGAGAGGTTTGTTCCCTCGTTAGAGTCCCCTTCGCAATTGCAATTCCTGCGGAATTGTGTTTGAAGGTCATATGCTCTTACTTTGCCTCGGCGAGAATAGTTCATCTTAGAGCTCTTTCTCCAGACCAGTTTCTTTTAAGAATCTGAGAATGAGAAGTGGGTCCATGGTTGGCGTATCCTCTTCTGATACTTGGTATTTGCCCAAGTATTTCAATCTTTTGTGGGTCAATGCCCCCAATAGACACCTAATAATAGGTGATTCATTGAATTCTAGTAATGTAGTGCTCTGCTAATCGAAATGCAAAGTGATTGCTTGTGCAGATGACGTTGCTGTTAGTATTTCAGGTAAGAACCGAAATGCTCTAAGATAACTTCTTAAATATGCTCTTCTTTTCGTCTCCAATTAGAAAGTGGACTGGAAGTTAATCCTCATAAAACTGAGCTAGTCCGCTTTGCTCACAAATATAAAGTTCCTCACGTAGTGCCGCTCATTTATTTTTACAGATAATTCAAAATACGTTAGTCTTACTTTGGAAAGAAAACTATACTGGACAATCAATCCACTTGAAGCTGCGATATAAAACCTTGCATCAAGCCGTATTACTATATGGCATGATTGTCTGGAGGCCGGTTGTGGAAAGGGCTGTACACCTCAACCGCTTAAGGAAAGTACAAAAATCTGCATGCATGTGCATCAGTGGTGCGTTAGGAACCAATGCTCCACCTAATGCTCCTTGTCTACAATGATTGGAAGAATGCCACTAGGACAGAAGTAAGTTCTATTAACTTCTATATAGATGGATTAAAACCGAAAGTGGGGAGGATAGTGGCGTCTTCTCCAAAAATCCCAACTTATGCAGCTCCTTTCATCTCCCAGACTACTATAGCCTATTTCAGGCAGCGATTAAGGAATCCCTGTTCCAGCTTAAGTTTAATGTAATATCTGTCGTGGATATTAGCATTTTCTTGTAGAACCAAGCGGCTACTAAGGCCCGGGAATCGTTTTCATTTACTTCAAAGGCCACTCTAGAGAGACATTCCTGGTAACTGGAAGTCTGATGAGTTCGCCGGATTTGACACTAGCCCAAATATCTTACCGGATAAGCAGGTTATGGGTATGCTGCTCGCTACGTGCAAACTTTTACTTGAGCTAGATGAAATCAGCAAAACAAACCGCAAATGGAAAATTGACACAACGTTCCAAATGTTCAGACAGATCTGACCTGGGCTGAATCAGAAGCGCTCAAATGGTTAACGTTACAAAAGCGATCAGATATCAGCTCCACTTTCGGTGTCCAAAAGGTCTACACGCGGAAATGTTGGGTGTCTTGTCAAACGATCCCTGTAGGAGCTTTAGGGATGAAAAGGAGGAAGAAACCATACTTCATTTTCTCTGCATCTGTCCAGCCCTATCCAAAAGAAGACTACTCTATCTTGGAGCAGTTCTCTTTAAACAAATAAATAAATATTTGTCGCAACAGCTCTTTAAAGTGCCAGGGCCTAGCTTCTCGCAACCACTCATGTTGTGTGCGTTATATTTTTCACACGAATGGAAGGGACCTACAGTTTATTGCCGAATCCGAACGGCGATTTGAGAAGCTTTTTCGAGTTCTCTTTGACATCCTTTGCAACCTGTCGAATATAGACGTCAGAAGCATCCTTTGCTTTATAAAACCCTCCAGCTGATTCTCGTTGTAAGTCCATGTGTAGCTGACTATGTGCTGGATCTAGTGGTATCATAATGGACCTTTTCTGGTCTAAATGAATCTGCGATTTGGTTCAGAGAGCCACACTAACATAACCTTGGTCCTATTCCTAATTTCTTAAATAATAATGGTTGGTCCTTTTTACCTGTATTTGGTCGGAGAATTAATAACAGGCCCCTAGCAGGTTTAATTACAAATAAATACTGTGAAGTATAAAGTGTCATTAGTGAAGGTTTTCATTCGCATTTCACAAGTTTTTAAGAACATAGTCAAACTTAAGCTGACTTTAGAATTTCCTCTCTAAAATTTTACAAATTCCCCACCATGAAAATTATATAAATTCACAAATATTTGAAGAAAAACAAAAAAAAAACTAAATATGTGAATAAAATTTAATTTGTACTCACCAATAATATACAACATATCCTTAGACCATTTCATTAGTTCGCGCTTTATATGACGACGTTCCTGTAGGCACCTTGCATATGAACATTCCGCCATTTTTTAGCAAAAAAATTATCAAGTTCACTTTGAAAATAAATCAGAAAACATAGATTCACTTCATCCAGAATGTAACGAAAACATTTGATATACAAAGTTTGAATTAAATTTACCGCCAATATATGAGACGAAGCCGCGAAATTATTGCAAAAGTTAAAAAAAGGATTTAACGTCACAGCACGGTGCGACAATGTGGTCAATGGAAAAAACATTTGCAACCACTTAAACTGCATTAGCAGTCATCTGAAGTAATTTCTTCGTTTTTGCTATCTTAGTCAAAAGTTAAAAATAAAGTTAAAGACACAGAGTATACTAGGAGAACACAGTATTTGAATGGATGCAACTATTTTACAGTCGCGCGAATGTATAAATTTTGATTTATCTAAGAACACACATGGAAAGTAACGTACGTTACTATAATGTACACGATCACCGTTAGCTATTTATGAAAATGGAATACTATTAGCAAGGAGGAAACATTTGCAATAAATGTCTGGAAAAGAGGATTTGTATAACGCACTTTGGAATGATTTTGAATTTCTTCTCTTTTATTTCGTCAGTCCATCTGTTGATTTTATCTGAAATGAAAATGAAAACAAAATTTCAATTTAATTATATTTTTAAAACAAAAAGATAATAAATAAATCAGAATATATATGAAATTATAGTTCAAAGTTTTCCTCGGGATGACTGCTTCGACAAAATTCTTTTGAGTGAGGACGATATCTTGACCACATCCTCAGACTCGGAAGTGTTAAATAAAGCTTGTATTCGTAAAGGGTTTTTTTTTTTTTTTTTAGATAGAACTTACGATACGGATAACTGTCATATTTATGTTCAGTACAGTCTGGAAAATCATCATGAAAAGACTCACACGTGAACAACGCTAGCAAATTACCGAAATTTACTTTGAAAATCGGTCGTCGATTCATGAAACTAATAAACGACTTCGTGATTTTAACAGCGCACATCCATCTGCCCATCTGAGCAAACCATCCATCAAACTGTGGATAGATTTTGTGCCAAATAATCTCTAGGTGGAACCTCAACATCGTTTGCCCGATCCCTCTGAACTGCGCCAACTACAGAGGTACAAGTCTTCTCAACATCGCATATAAGATCCTGTCTGCCATATTATGTGAACGCCTAAAACCGATCGTAAACAACCTGATAGGTCCTTATCAGTGCGGTTTCAGGCCGGGAAAGTCCACCATTGACCAAATATTCACACTACGGCAGATCCAGGAAAAAACCTATGAATATAAAATCGATACGCACCACCTCTTCATCGATTTCAAAGTTGCCTATGATAGCGTGTATAGAGACGAGTTATACGGAACCATGTCTAGACTTGGCACCCCTGCCAAGCTCGTCCGTTTGTGCAGAATGACGATGGAGAACTCTCGCTGCTCCATCAAAGTCGGTAAGAACATCACCGAACCGTTCGATGTCAGGCAAGGTCTTAGACAAGGTGACGCGCTATCATGCGATCTCTTGAACATAGTACTTGACAGAATTGTACGAAACTCACAAGCCAACCCCGGAAGTACAAACTTCTTCAAGTCTGTACAATTACTCGCTTATGCCGATGACATTGACATAATCGGAAGAACTCAGCGGGCAGTCAATGGGGCATTTACGAGTATTGAGAACGAGGCAGCAAAGATGGGTCTAGCGGTCAATGAAAGCAAAACAAAATATATGCAGTCTACAAAAAAGGACACACAACATCGGCGTCTTGGACAGAACCCCACAATAGACAGATACAATTTTAAGGTAGTAAAGGATTTTGTCTACCTAGGCTCTATGGTCAGCTCCGCAAATGACATCAGTGGAGAGATCACACGAAGAACTACTCTTGCCAATCGTTGTTTCTATGTGCTAAAATGGCAATTGAGTAGCAAAGCCCTATTTCGAACTACTTAGGTAACTCTTTATAAGACATTAATCATCCCAGTCCTGCTGTATGGCGCAGAGGCATGGGCTTTGACAAAACCGGATGAGGATGCCCTTGGTTATTTCGAGAGAAAAGTTCTTCGAGCGATCCCTGGTCCCGTCTGCATAGACGGTGAGTGGAGGAGAAGGTACAATGCCGAACTATACGGCCTGTACAAGGATATCGACTTAGCCAGAACAGTTCACATACAGCGACTAAGATGGCTGAGTCATTTAGAGCGGATGGAGTCCAACCTTCCCGCTAAGAAAGTCTTCGAATCCACCCCGGACGGACGACCTCGCGGTATGTGGCGCAAACAAGTGGAGGGGGACCTCAACCAACTTGGCGTGCGCAACTGGAGGCAGCTGACTCCTAACCGTGCTGGCTGGAGAAGTTTGTTGGTTGAGGCCCAGGTCCACCCCGGACTGTAGCGCCATCTAAGTAAGTAAGTAAGTTTTGTACATCGTCCAACATTGTGAACCGTATGTGAGCGCTGGACGCATAACTGCGGTGTAGAGCCTTCCTTTAAACTTAGGTGGTATTTTTCTATCACAGAAGATACCTGAATTTTCTCGCCACTTCATCCACCCTACGCTTACGCGATGATTGATGCCGTCATCACAAGTTGCTTTGCTATTGATCATAGATCCCAGATATTTGAACTTTTCGCACTTGGGAAGCACTGTTACATTCAAATAAATATCTGGAATAGGCCAGAGCGGATCAGAGAACGGGCAGCACAAGTACTCTGTCCCGCACTGATCATCAGATAGCCGTATTATTTTTCGCAGTCGGCCACCTAATACCCGCTCAACGATCTTCATGGTGTGTGACGTCGGCTTGATCGAACGGTAGCTATCACAGTTTCGCGTATCACCCTTCCCTTTGTATACAGGGAGAAGGTAACTTTCCCTCCATTGATTTGGCATTGGATCACCTCTCACGAATTTGGAGATGAAAATTCTGAGCCATCTGAACCCGACGTCTAAAAAGGGCGAATCTTATTTTTCCTTCTTTCCAAGGTCATGAAACCGCTGCGCTGACAAATCTTCAGCTTATGACCTATCTTGATTCACGAAAACTTATCAATGACCGGTAGTATGACTCTCATAGCAGCAGGTCTACTGGTGATTTGATGGCATATCTCACCGAAAAGTGGAACCAATCTCTATATCGCTTCCGCAAAACAAAGATCTGCTCGAAAAAATATTTTACCCCGTTTTATCTTATCTAAACGATTCTCATTCGCCCCAAGAATGTTCTTCACATTCTAGATAGGGTACAGAATCGAGCGTTAAAGCTTATAGGTGATAGAGACATTCTGATCTCCATAGTCTCACTAGACTGTCATAAAATGTCCCGTATTTTTCCTTATTTTATCGCTTTTAGTTTTTTTTTTTTAGTGATAAAAAGTGCTCCAGCAGAATAGGCAGTTGCATTCCTCTCCTAAAAAATTTCGTCCGCAGTACCTACCATGCTTCGAATACATATCAGTTCACCCTCAAACTCAACTTCGGATGTACTATCAAATACAAGACAAGGATTCGTCAATAAGTCAAACAATATGTATGTGGAATGATCTACCAGGCTCTGTGATTCATCGTCATTATAGCCTTCAACTATTTAAAGCCAACAAAAACCGATATCTCTTCTGTTCCTCTCCCCCTTTTCCCATCTGCCCGTAACTTGGGAATCAGTATAAGGGTATAAAAAATATATAATTCACAAAGCAAGTAACTTGAGATCTTTGCAACTCCGAACCCTTCCTTGATTGCTTGCTTCTTAGTTACATGAGATATCTATATGCATAGAGTTACCGTACTGGCTCTAGATATCTCTCTCAGATGCCACTTGTAGATTCTTTCTAGCTTTGATAAAGCTACTGCATATCCCTACCGGCATCTAGCTGCCGGCGTACATATACAGTAATTATCTTTCCGACGATATTATCTTCGATGATGGCGTTGTCAACTGAATGATGACTGTGATTTCGGCTTGAAAGACGTTGTAGACGCAGTAATTGTTTAAAAAAAAAATTGCTTGACTGCTAGTGTAAGCCTCAGCTCCTATACGGATATTCATTTTGGAACCGTCAGTGTAGAAGACTTTGTTGGTGATTTGTCAACTTCTCTAGTCAGTGAGGTTAGTTTCAGCCGCCATACAGTTAAGGTAGAGATCCAAGGGAATGAGGCATAGTACACGTATGTTATCCATTGCCACTGCGGTGTTGAAAATCAAATTTAAATCAATTTACGATTTTAAATTAGGATTTTATTTTACCTCGCTTTAGAGGGTTTACACTTGTATCGATCCCAAAATTAAGGAAAGCGTCAACCTACGAGGTGTGAGATATCAGACCGCCCGACTGCTGGTGTTATTCTCGTAGATCATATGATCCTGATGCAGGTTGATCACTGGATCTTCGTGAGATTTGACAGGTGGTACTTCTTCCCAAGTGCCTTCCACCGGACTATACACTCCATTTCATAACTACATCACCACCCCTGTATTTGAATTTTTTTTAAGATTACAATTTTTTTTTTGCAAATAACTGTTTTTACCCGAAAGAGTAATGAAAACGTAATCTATTCTGTAAAAAGACGTAAAGTTCCGTTATCCTTTCTTAGAGAAAATGCAAGAAAACAGTTTTTTGCATTTTTCATAACTATATCACCACGAGCTGCACATGCGTGATGTCAATAGTTTGAGTTAAAGTTTTTCTCTAAATCTGTTTAACGGTTAAAATAAGAAGATTTTCGAGTTTTTTCTAACAAAATGCCGCGCGGAAAATATTTATCGGAGGAAGAAAAAAGGTAAAATCATTGCTTACCATGATCAACGGCTGTCTTTACGTAAAATTGGTAAAAAAATCGGACGTGATCACGTAACGCTTTCAATTTTTTTGAAAAACCAAGACTCTTATGGTTCTAAGAAAACTGGTGGTCCGAAAAGAAAGTTATCCTTAAGACAAGAGCGTTGCATTGTCAAGGCAACAAGCAATTCAACAAAGATCTTAAAACAGTTCAAGAATGAACTTAATTTAAATGTGTCCTGTTCAACCATTTACTGAGTTATCAAGAACAGTACGTACCTGAAAATCCAAAAAATTAGGGCTGTATCGCGGTTGACAATGCGTCATAAGGCTGCTCGCCGAGAATTCGTTCGAAAAACATGAGCCGTGACTGGAGAAAGGTAATCAAAAACGTGTTCCCTTTCTACTCTGCATATGCTTATTATTGCTGCTTTTTAAGCAAAGGTAATTTTTTCTGACGAAAAGAAATTCAACCTTGACGGTCCAGATGGTTTCCAATACTACTGGAGAGATCTGCGAAAAGATCCAGTGCACTTTCCAAGAAGAAATTTTGGCGGTGGAAGTCTGATGGTCTGGGGCAGATTTTCTTTAGCTGGAACATTACCATTAGGCTTCCCATCCACTAGGATGAATAGTGACGAATTCATTGGCGTCATTAAAACACAACTTTTGCCATTTTTAGTAAATAATCTAGACACGGAATGGGTTTTCCAGCAGGACAGCGCCGCTATTCCCACCAGCAGAGCAACCAAATCGTGGTTTAATCGACATGAGATCAATGTTCTTGAATGGCCTGCTTGCTCACCAGATCAAAACCGGAATGAAAATCTTTGGGGCATACTGGTGCCAAAGGTTTACGCCAATAGCAGGCAGCGTGGCCGACCTAAAAGCAGCAATAAATACTTCTTGGGCCACAATCCCGCAGGATATGTTAAAAAACTTAATCAACAATATGCCAAATAGGATTTTCTCTTTAGTGGAAAAGAAAGGAGATCCCACCAATTACTGATCATTTAAGAATTATGTGTTTTCAAAGTGTAATAAATTTGTATGCAATTAAAACTGAAGTGGTGATATAGTTATGAAAAATGCAAAAAACAGTTTTCTTGTCTTTTTTCTAAGAAAGGATAACGTAACTTTTCGTCTTTTTACAGAATTGTTTACATTTTCATTACTCTTTCGGGTAAAAATAGTTACTTGCAAAAAAAAAAAATTTAATCTTAAAAAAAATTCAAATACAGGGGTGGTGATATAGTTATGAAATGGAGTGTATGCTAGAATAGCTCTCACAACCGCCATATATAAAAGGCACATCCCAGCTGGTTTGAGGCCCCATGTGTTACTGAATATCCTTTTGCATGCATGTACGAGTACATACATATTTTTAATGCGATGTTCCAATCGAGATTGGAATCTAAGATTACGTGGCTCTGACCTTGAACGATTTATTCAACTGCTCCGATCCTTTAGGGTTCTGGTATTTTTTTTGTAAAACCAACAATCTCTGTATCTGAAGAATTAAATTCCAGATCTCGGCTACTGAACCAATTGTTAACTAGTAGTAGTGTGTAATTAAGTCTTTTGCTTAGAACTAAACAGAATCTATCTGACACCAGGATGATAATACCATCAACATAGGCCATGTCGTTGAAGCCAAAATTGCTTCCACAACAAGGAATCATATGAGTGGTGAGAGAACATCGTCCTGAGGTGTTTTTTCTGCTTTTTGTCCCTTATATATAAACGACTTGAACATCAGCCCAGTCCAATCGCAAAAAATGGCACAAGTTTCAGCTGCATGCAAAATGCTCAGAAACACATTAGCACTTCCGAACATTCAAAATACAAATATTTGGCGCAACAGCTCTTTAAAGTGCCAGGGCCTAGCTTCTCGCAACCACTCATGTTGTGTGCGTTATATTTTTCACACGAATGGAAGGGACCTACAGTTTAATGCCGAATCCGAACGGCGATTTGAGAAGCTTTTTCGTGACAACAATACTCTCGGATGTTTGTCAGACGCTGTTTCCGAACATTCGAAAATATGTATATACGAGTGTAATGGAACGACAACAACGAGCATCGGGGTGCTCGATGTGAATCTATTCCCCAACGTTTTGAGTGGATTAAATCCCACTTATGTTCTATGCACTTACTTACAAACATAAGAAGATCAGTCGAGGGAAGTCAATGGGCGGAACTCTCGAATCGAAAATAACGACCATAGAGATCAGACAAAAATTGCTAATTAGTCCAAGTGACTTGATCGCAATATCATCGGAGAGCACAGAACGTGAACTGTACTCCATCCGAGCCTAACCAACGGTATTAACCAGGGTAGGTAAACGACTATCATCAAACGTGTCTAAACTCGAAAAACTTCCATTGTTAAAGGAAGATATCAAGAACCGCCTCCAGATGCTCTATTCGCCATTACCCTTATTTTCATCCCTTTTCTAGGACAGGACACAGCACGGCTTCTTCTTGTAATACTTAGCTATACAGCCTTGACGTCTAAGGAAGTAGGCATGTTAATTCTGTGCACATACACCCTGTTTAAGTTTATTTTAGATTCTGGATATGATCAGCAATCGATTGTCACCCAACACGTTTGCTTATAGTTCCTTCCTTATAACTTTTTTCACTAACACTAACACTAACTCTATTATAAAGTGTTAGATACAACAGTAGGAGCCAGTCAGATGGACAAGTGGCAACACTAAAAGAGAAACAAACTCAGTTACCTCACATGCCCACAACAGTAGACTCAGACAGTATCTGTGCAGATGACCAACTTTTACTTGTAGCCAGCCTAAGCAACCTATTCACTGAAAGTAAAATGCATTACATAACGAAGGCGTGTAGGTGCTAGTAGGGATTCAGGTAACTAGGATTGACGATTAATAAGACAAAGTCATTTGGCCAGGCATTCGTAATAGCGCCCCAGCCAGCAAGTCGAGCAACAAGACAATAAAATATAGCCAACCAGGCAATTCCCCACAATTCACCGTGTCGTCGTCTGCCAGCTAAGCGCCTTCCTGCACACGGCCAACACACAGATACACATCCTATGCCGCCATATGCATGCTCCTCTGACTATATCTACCCCGTTCGCAACGTTCGGTGCTTAAACCGAAAAGATCCAGTAACACATATTCCTAGTTCACTTGATTTTATTTATTTTATTTTTATTTTTTTTTATGTTTTCTGCATTTACCTACAAACATAATCTAACAGCGGAGTTAACCACTCTTGTTGCTCTTGGCAGCGGCAGTGGCAATAGAAACAGCTCGTTTGTTACATTGGCAACTGGCACTGTCAGTGCCACCTGATTGGAGGAAGGTGGTGGTGCATGGTTAAACGCCTAACTAAGACGTTGGTGCCCGAGAAAATTGCCGCTACTAGTGCTAGTGCTGCTATGAGAAGGCCTTGACTTGGAAAAATACTTTGCAGATATATGTAGTTGAGAGAGCGGGCGCGATCCGTGAGGGAGATATATGCAGGCACAGTAACTGAGCAAACCAATCGACCTCCAACATACATTGCAAGTCGACTTAAACTTGGTTGGCGGAGTTCAGTTTGGTTCTCTCCAACAAGTAACAGCAGCCGTTTCCCATCATCAGCCGTCCTCCTTCCTCTCCTCCTCGTCCTCCTCCTCCTCCTCCTCCTCATCAGCGTGGTGGCGAGTTGTAGATACAATTTATGTGCCAAGATGGATACATATGTATCCATGAAATAGTTGGGGATTCTATTTCAGTTTGCGTTGTTTTCCTCAGTCTCTAATTCAGCACCTCCTACGATTTGAATGATGATGCAACGGAAGTGATGTTGTGCGATGAGGGGACGAGATGTGATGGCGCTCGTGGCTAATTTGAGATCTTGCGACGATGCAAGGTAGCGCACCGAATAACGATATATACTCGGGCAGCGTGTGCACAAATCTAGCATCCATCTCATGTGCATATCTACAATTTAACGAATTAGGTACATAGATACATGCCTATAGCTGTACAGGTGGCAGTGTACGAAGTGGGTGCTTTGCCGGCAGACAAATAACGCCAGCCGTCGTCGCGCCGCGAGCTATGCCAATGCGCTAGAAACTCATTCAGAAAGCGATTTTACGATCGTGCGATACACGTGCACATAGACACAAATATACTCACAGTCTGTGACCGAAGTGAGTTAGTTTATTCCACTATAGTGATGGCTCGCTGCCAGCCATTGAGCGACGATGACAATGATTCTAGATTTTATCACGTGTGCCGGCGAGAATACGCCATAGATATGGAAATACTCATCTCTATTCATGTACGAATTGGCGCCACGTTTAGCGCTTTTTAATGTGTTATCATATTTAATTCCTGTTTTAAGTTTTGAGCTAGTTTGTGAGTCGAATTTTTAATCTGTTGATATCCAACCCATAAAGGTGCTTACAGAATGAAAATGAAGATTTAGTGAGGCGCACCCTAGTTGTCAAGTAACCGTTTAAATATAACCTTTGACCCCTATGGCACTTGCTACCTACCTGTAACGTTTAGGCATCATTATATGAGTTTGCTTTTTGTGAGTGTTCGGCTTCACTCCAGCTAAGCCACCTTTTCGACTCTCCTCGGCCTAATTTTTCGAAGGCAATCCATCCTTTTTCTAAACTGAACTGGTGTTTTTCAAAGGACCTGCCTAGCTCGTCAGATTTCAGTGTTCAACTCTAAACCACGTCAATACTAATCCCAGAGGTAAGTCCATCTTTGCAGCTTTTTGCCACAGTAGCAGGAAAGATTGCAATTACAATGTCGAACCCACTAGGTTGGACACTAAGAGGCGACCTGCAAGCCAATCCTGGTGCTCTACAGAAAGGAGGTTAGAAAAGCCTAAATCAGTTTCTGGCGCAGTTTTTGTGAGAATATTTACAGCACATCCGAATCATTCATACTGCGCAAGTCCTTTCTAAAACCGTGTCAAAGGTCCTTATGATTCCATGTGGTATTTGGGAAGATTCAGAAGAAGAGCCGCTTAATCTGGTATTGAACAGCCAATTTTTAAGCTCTACGCTTATCTTCCACAAACTGTACCCAGTGGTCAATCTGTAGCTTCGTTTTAGTCCATTGTACCAGATGGAATTTTTATTGTATCAATTTCCAAAACTTAAAAATCATTTATCCACTTTTTAAGCATCTGCTGCTCGGTTGAAGTTGAAGTGGTCTTCCTGCGAAAATCAGAAAAGAAAACACACACTTTTCCCAACAATCCTACTCCAATAAACATTTTTTCTCCTAAGAACTATCATGAGAATCCTGGGTCTTTATGTCAAGGGCACCGCAATGTCTAAGTCCTTCTGAAAGGAAGGACTTTCACAAAGGTGGCATTCCTAGACATTGAGAAGCATTCACAAATGTTGACCCTGAATCGATCATTAAAGCGTTGTGGAAGCTAACAACCAGCAAAGCAGTATGCTACTTGATAAGCCGCATTCTTAGAAGTAGAATATTAAATGCTGCCTTCAGTAACAGCCCTCCTAGAAAGAAACTTGAAACCTTCTTCTACACCAACTCCTCCTTTCCATAGGAAATACTGGTTATTGAGTGGCTTAACTCAGAGACGGCGTTGCTATCTCAGTGTTGGGAAAATATCTACACCCACTTCCTGATATTCTACAACTTGCTTAAGCTGATTTCATGGACTGAAAGCTATTTTTAAACAGAGCTTGGTTTCAAATCCTCTTTTCAAATACAGCGAGCTCTCTGGCGCTTAGGCTAGAAGTGGAAGGAATATGCAGCTGCTAGAAAGCCTCCAGTTACTCTATAATCGTGTGAGAAACCTGTAGGCCCCGATGATAATGCACATAAACCTTGGTAGTCAGCCCGATATGGACCTATGGAAGAGCTGTATGGTTGACTGCCTTGAAAAATAAATAATAAATTCACTAGACATTACTAGGTTTTCATTTGGCCACAAATTCGACCCAAAGTCTACGGGACTCAGGGCAAAAGGAAGAGCTACATGCAGGACATGACAAATTTATTCTGTTTGATCTTCGCATCGAGGCTAAATTCGTCAACATTAGCCTAATATGCGCCCACTCCCCTTACGAGAAGATGGACGACGCGACGAAGGATGATTTCTACCAGCTCTTGGACAACACATATGAACAATGACCTAACCACGATGTTGAAATTGTCCTGGGCGATTTTAACGCAAAGCTAGGAAGAGAGGACGTCTTTAGTAGTGTGGTCGGAAGCACAGCCTACACGACATTACATCTGATAACAGTTTCAGGGTAGTCAACTTTGCGGCAAGACGAAACGTTCTTAGTACGCGGTTCCCACGTCTTGATATTCACAAGGGGACGTGGCCCTCTATTGATCAAAAAACCGTCAACCAAATCGACCACATTACGATTGATGCAAGGCATTCTTCCAGCATTCTGTGTGTCCGGACTTTCCGAGGAGCCAACGTGGACTAGATGCGGATATCCAGAACGCAGCGAAATCAACGAAATACTGTGGGGAAATTTTACGTCGGACGGGTACAATCGCGAGGCACAGCCACAGCCTTTGCCGATCGAGTCTATTTCAATCTTAATTTAAGTCCTATGCCTCAAGCGGGCAACAGTGCGCTTCGGCTCACTAACGTTGGTCTCTTCAGGACTAATAACATAGGACACAGCTCCATTCTCAAGAAATCTTTTCCTGGAATCCCTGATGAATCGGACGATATACTTGGCACCTTCGACTTCGACACACCATACGAAGTACTGTATCCTATTAGAGAGGACTGGCAAAGGAAGACAGTCTCTGTCCATAACGAGATTGCAATTTACACAGAAGGTTCTAAGACCAGTGAGGGCACGGGGTCAGGTATTTACTCGAGAGATATGAACCTACAGGTGGCCCTGCCTGGACACATGCAGTGTGTTCCAAGCAGAGGTTCTAGCTATACTTAAAGCTGCGGAATTACTTGAGATGGGATCAATATCCGATAAGAATATCGCCATCTACATTGACAGTCAGGCTGCGCTAAAGGCGCTAGAGTCTTACGTCACCAAATCTGAGATAATCAGGAATTGCCGCACAATGCTTAGGGCATTATGTACGCAGAACCGAGTCAGATTATGTTGGGTATATGGACACTGCGATATCGAAGGCAACGAGCAAGCCAACGGGCTGGCTAAAAGAGGAGCGGGGCTCCCACGTAGCGATATAATTGGTAGTATTAAACCACCAGGGTACGTGGCTAAGGGAATTATTCCGGATAAAATCATTGACACGGCTAATCTAAGATGGTCAAACTTAGATGGTCACAGGGTGTCTAAGGCCTTGTGGCCTGTGTTAGATCGCAGAAAATCTGGAGAGATAATTAAGTTAGATAGATCGAGGCTAAGAACAGCATAGGAATAGTCTCTGGCCACTGTCTCCTAAGGAGGCATGCCATGAGGCTAGGGCTATCCGATACGGATGTTTGTAGGTACTGCGATGACCTACAAGTCTCATAGGATATAACTCATATACTCTGTGAATGTCAAGGAATTGTCAGGATAAGGCTAAAGTACCTGGGTAGATACTTCTTCGATAACTTGGAGGAGGTGAGGTCCTTGAACCATAACAACGATCTCTTCAAATTTTGTAGGGAGATTAATTGCTTGGGGGAATGGGTTTAGGTCTTTTGCCGTGAAAGTTTCCTAGGGATCGCAATGGGCCCACTTTGGTGCTTAGTGTTTTATGATAACTTCATAACCCTGCCTAATCTAACCTAACCTAAGTCCTATGCCGCCAGCAGCAAATGCGGATAACCGGTGGCAGTATTGCTAACAAGCCATCAGAGATGCGGCCTCTGATGTACTGGGTTCCTTTCGGCAACCACAACGAAACCCCTGGTTTGATGAGAAATGCCGGCAAGTACATGCAGTAAAACAGCGTACAAAGCGGTGTTGCATAGAAAGATTAGAGCTGCTCGCAAGATGTACAAGCAGAGCAGAAAAGAAGAACATCGGCTTCTCAGAAAGAAGAAAACGGAGCATGGGAAGCGCTCGATTTAGGACGAAAGTATGCCCGACGAGACAAATGGATACTCACCATCGTTTGCCCGATCCTGAAGAAAGGAGACCCTCTGAACTGCGCCAACTACAGAAGTATAAGTTTTCTCAACATCGTATATGCCGTAATGTGTCTGCCGTAATATGTGAGCGCCTAAAATCGATCGTCAACAACCTGGTAGGTCCTTATCTGTGCGATTTCAGCCAGGTAGAGTCCACTATTGACCAAATATTCACACTACGGCAGATCTAGGAAAAAAACCAGGAATATAAAATCGATATGCACCACCTTTTCATCGATTTCAAAGCTGCCAATGCGTTTACAGAGACGAGCTATACAGAGCCATGCTAGTCTTGACATTCCTGCCAATTTCATCCGTTCGTGCAGAATGACGATGGAGAACTCTCGCTGCTCTATCAAAGTCAGAAAGAACACCACCGAATCGTTGGATGTCAAGAAAGGTCTTAGACAACGTGATGTGCTATCATGTGATCTCTTTAACATAATACTTAGTAAAAGAATTGTAGGAAACTCACAAGCCAACACTAGAGGTACAATCTTTTACAAGTCTGTATAACTACTCGCTTACACCGATGATATTGACATAGTCAGAGGGCATTTACGAGTATTGAGATCGAGGCAGCGAAGATGGGTCAAGCGGCCAATGAAAACAAAACAAAATACATATATGCTGCCAACAAAAAAGGACACCCAACATTGGCGACTTGGACAGTAAAGGCCTTTGTCTACCTAGGCTCTATGGACTTGGACTTGGACAGAACTCCACAATTGACAGATATAATTTCGAGGTAGTAAAGGATTGTATGGTGAGCTCTGCAAATGATACCAGTGGGGAGTTCAAACGAAGAATGATTCTTGCCCATCGATGTTTTTACGGACTAAGAAGGCAATTGAAGAACGAAGCCCTATCTCGAACTCCTAAGGTAACTATTTAAAAGACACTAATCATCCCAGTCCTGCTGTATGGCGAAGGGGCATGAACTTTGCCCAAAGTGGATGAGAACGCACTTCGTTACTTTGAGGGAAAAGTTCTTCGAGTAATCTTTGGTTCCGTCTGCATAGACGGCGAGTCAAGGAGAAGGTATAATGTCGAACTATATGGCCTATACAAGGACATCGACTAAGTCAGAAAAGTTCATATACACTAAGATGGCTGGGTCATGTAGATTGGATGGAGTATAACGTTCCAACGAATACTGTCTTCGAATCCACCCCAGATGGACGGCGCTGTAGAGGACGACCTTGCGGTAGGTGGCAAACATGTGGAGAGGAACCTTAATCAACTTGGTGTGCGCAACTGGAGGCCCCTGGCTCGGACTACTAAATGTGGTCTATTCGAAAGAACGTCATGATCTCATGATACATGTGGCTTCGCATATGAAAGCATATCTACATCCTTGAGACATTGCGTGGGAAATTGTGAGATAATAGTCAAAACTTTTCTCATCTCAGTAGATGGACGCCAAAGGAAGTTATCAGTAAAGATTTTATCTGACCATTTATGAACAAGGAACTCCAGCATACCATGTCAAAGCATCTAAACAACATTTTTACGTTTCATTTTCCAATCTGTTTTCTCAACCTGAAATTTTGTAATGTTTTGTATTCCATGGTTTACAATGCCTCCATTTAAACAACTGTCCCCACAAAAATTGATCAGAGAACTTTCAGCATTCCAGCACAGTGCGAGAATTTCTAAGCAGATTAAAGGATTTGAAAACCCTGAAACGCTCCTTAACTAATTCCTGGCAACAACAAACCCAATTTAACTCCACTTCAATTTACACATGAAACAACCCCAACGGCGTCACAGCTCTCAACCCCAGCCAACCTCAACGCCAATACATTCTCCAAAACAATGGCTACAAGCGTCGTTGTGCAACAAGTCGTTAGTCCAAAAATCTATGTATACTCCTCTTAAATAAACACAGACGTGTATATGTGTGCGTTTAAATCTACATCCTTTGGCAAAACTTCATCATCAGTAGCAAGAGGCTCTGGCCCAAAACGTTTCACTTTTTGACATGTTAAGGAATCTAGTTAATAAACAGAAACACGAGCACATGCAACAGTGTTCTCCAACAAAAGAGCACTACCACCAAACGAGACGATGGCGACACGTACAAAGTTTTGGCAACTGCTTCCTCCCCCGCATCCGAAAATCTGAAACTTTCATCCGCCCGTCCTGCCCGCCTGACATCTGTTGAACAAACTATCTTTGTCAGGATACCCTGTCTCCCCATGCCGAATGTAATCGTTCAACGACACAACCATTACACGTAAAAGGTTCAGTTGTATGAACAAATTTTGAATTTCAACACACAAACTGAGCAACAGGATGCAGAAGCAGCAGCACCAGCTAGTAACTATGCTTTGGGGATGGGTCGTAGTCCTTCGTCTCTGTACTTTGAATTCCTGCTGCTGCTGGAGTGTCGGTGTATCGATGGTGGTGGTGAGGCCAAAAGAAGCATTTCGAACGAAATTTTGACAATCTGCATGCATGCTCGGTCCTCACTTCCATAGTGCTCTCGGCTCCTACTCCTTTGTGTGTAGTCCTGTTAACCATTACTGAGTGCTTTGGTTGTTTTGTGTTATTTTGGTACGAAAACAGTATACGTCACTTCAACCTGTTGATTGGTATATTCTCGTGCTAATGTGGGGACTCAGCTCTGCCATATTCCCGAGGATATGGCGCCCCTTCATGTACAACAGCCGATGACGACTTCGTCGACGTCGTCAGGGGGAGGCTGTCATGGGGATAGGGGCAAACTTTTGCATTCGTCCTCGTCGCTACTACAGTCTAGGAATGGTTAGTTCCTTGCTATTGTGTTATGTGCAGTGTAGTTCGTCGTGTAGTTATCGTACTTGCTGCTATGATGGTGTCAGCCGCACCTCCCCAGCTGCTCCCTTTACGTTACTATTGTGTGGCCCTGTACATGTGTTGGCATGTTGGAAATGAAATTTTCATGTGTTCCGTTGTTGGGTTTTACAGTTTTTTTTTTTTTTTTTTTTGTGGCTCACATTCAATGAAACTTCCAAAGCTCCATTTCCTAGTCTTTTCATCCCGTGGACCATCGTCGTCGTTGTCGTCATGCACATGGCATTGCTATTGTATCTCCGGCATGGAATATCAAAATGTGCATGCGAGTTAGATGTTGAGGGACACATTGGAAACTCAAAAAGGGTGCTGTACCGAGAGCATGCTATTTTGGGGTGAACCACCATCTCTCTCACTTTAGGTTGAGATAACTGGCAGCAAGCGGATGCCTTTCGATGAATGGGGACCGCTTTTCACTTCAAAGGAGCAACTTTTGGGTAACATTTTCGTAACGATATTTAGGAGATTGTGTGTAATTATACTGCTAAAGTTGGTAAAGTCTAGACAAGGGAGACCGAGAATAAGCGGCCATTTGACAGGCATACCTGTTGAATGCTTTAGAATTAGGTTTACGACTACGTAATCGAGCCGGGATGTATTTCAGAAAAGTTTTTGGGGAGAAAGTTAGAGAAGTGCGGTCCTCAGGCGATAACTAATGGTATAACTTTCATCAATTTTATGGGATACAATGGGATACGCCATCTGCCGTTGGGTGGACTTTGAATTTTTGATTTTGATTCTATGAGGAGAAGTTTGGAAATTGTTGTCTTTGATCTACTGGAATTGCTCATTACTTGACATATATTTTGAATTAGTTTAAGATTTAATTGTGTTGCAGATGTGATTTACCTTTAGTGTAAATACTTTTATTTGCAGACGACATAGTCTTGCTTGCTTACTCTTTCGAAACTTTGCAGCTAATGATCAATCGACTTTATGAATACTGTCAGCTGTGGAGCTTAACCGTTAATTTGGATAAATCAAAGGTCACGATCTTTAAAACAGGTGGTGGTAGGAATTGTCTTAATGAGAAATGGCACTACAATGGAGCGATGATTGAGGTAGTTGGTTGGTTGGTTGGTTAGGATCGGCCCTCGATGAGGATGTACTTACACCAGAAAGTAGGTCCATTGTACTACCGATGTGTAAGGCGGGTGGGTCACCCTCTTACTCTTGGAACCATTTGCTTCGTTGAATGAAGGCGTGAATTTTAGCCGTGCAGGCGTTGCCGAGATCATTAAGATCATTGTAGAAGTATTCACCCAGAGTGGCCTTCCTGATGTTGGCGAGCGCAGGACAGGCGCACAGGAGATGACTGATGGTCTCTTCATCTCTTCATCCTCTTCATCTCTGCAGCTTCTGCAGAAGTCATTATGAGGGATACCTAATCTTTGGGCATGTCTTCCTATGACGCAGTGTCCAGTGAGGACATTTGTTATTTTTGAGACGGTTCCTCTCTTGTGCTCCAAGAGTCCGATGGACCTGGATTTATTGAGTGTCGGCCAGAGCTGTCTGGCGGTATGACATTGGTCTAGATGTTGCCATCGATGATTTTTTTTTTTTTTTTTTTTTTTTTTTTTTTCCGAGGGTAGGTGAAAATCTTCAACAAGACACTATGAGGATCGACAGCGCGTGCTCATAGTAGTGTGGGATTCTTACCCACTAAAAAACCTCCCTTCAAAACAGACTTGTTTTTATTTTTACTACAACTAAGTATTCGACTTATCAAGTAGTTTTCGTTTCGCGAAATAATGACGTTTTGCAGGTAGCTTCCCATTAGAAGTTCCTGCTAGCTCCGCAGTTTAGACGCGGTTACTTAACGCGCTAAGTCTAAAGGTTTGGTTCTTTGTAGACGGCGAAGTAAATTTCTTTCATCCAAAACTTGGAGGACTGTTATATTAGCGTGACTTTCTAGTCGACTTTTATGCTTTCTCGCGTAGTTTTTGATTTCGTCTTCGATTGTTTTAATGCCAAGATCTCTGTGGATATCGCTATTTCTGATATACCATGGCGCATTAACAATACCCCTTAGCACTTTGTTCTCAAAGGTTTGTAAAATTTGGATGTTACTTATTTTGGTACAACCCCAGAGTTGTATACCATATGTCCATACGGGCTTTAGCACCTGCTTATATAAAAGCAGTTTGTTATATATATTAAGCTTGGAATATTTTCCAAGTAACCAATACATTTCTCTATATTTATTATCTAATTCTTTACGTTTTTTCTTTACGTGCGTTTTCCATTTCAGCTTTGTATCAAGTGTCATTCCAAGATACTTAGCCTCGTTTGCAAACGGGATTTGAACCGAGTTCGAATAGATCGGCAAGTTATTTATTTTCCTATAAGTAAAATTTACATGAACAGATTTGGTCTCGTTGAGTGCGATTCGCCAAATCTTTGTCCATTCATTTACTCTATCCAAAGCTTCTTGCAGTTTTTCTGTAGTATCTTCGACCGTTTTACCTACTGTCAAGATAGCAGTGTCGTCGGCAAATGTAGCTAGCTCAGTGCCTTCTACTTGCGGTATATCACGAGTGTATAATAGATATAAGACTGGACCGAGAACGCTTCCTTGCGGCACCCCAGCCATTATTTCTTTAAAATCAGAATATTCGTTTCCACATTTGACGCGGAATAGCCTATTCGTAAGGTAGTTCTTCAAAATATTATATAGGTGCTCTGGCAGAACTTGTCGTAATTTAAACTTTAAGCCTTCGTGCCAGACCTTGTCAAAGGCTTGAGAAACGTCAAGGAATACGCTTGAACAAATCTTTTTTTCTTCAAGTGATTTTTCGATTACATGTGTTATACGATGTACTTGTTCAACTGTAGAATGCTTACTTCTGAATCCGAATTGATGATCCGGGATGAGATGCCCTTCTTCTATTACCGGCTGTATTCGCCTAACCAATATTCTCTCGAACACTTTGGATATAATTGGAAGAAGCGAAATCGGCCTATAAGACGTTTTTTCATTCGGCGGTTTTCCAGGCTTAGGGACCATTATAACTTCGGCGACTTTCCATTGACTGGGAACATATTCTAGTCTAATCGCGGCGTTTATAATAAACAGAAGCTTAATTAGAGCTTTTCTTGGTAGTGCTTTAAGAACCTCTCCCGTAATTAGATCGTATCCAGGAGCTTTCTTAGGTTTAAGTTTCTTTATTTCTTCCTTAAGTTCGGTAAGTGTTGCATTTCTTATTACGCTGTTGTCTATATACGACGTATTTGTATTTTCAATGAGAGCTTGTCCATCAAACGGTTTGAAAGTTTCTTCCAGGTGGGCGGCAAAAACTTGCGCTTTTTCTTTATCATGCCTGGCCCATTCGTCTTGATTTTTTCTAATTGGCGCGGCTTGAATTTGAGGTTTTTTAATACCTTTTATAGCCTTCCAAAGCGAATAGTTAGAATCTTTTTCTGCCGTTAAGCTTTCTAGGTAAGTTTGTATTTGATTATTCTTAAGGTCTTTAATAGATCTTTTTAGTGAGTTGCACAAGCGGTTAAGATGGGCTTTATGTTGCGGAGCCCGAGTTTGTTGCCATCTTTTACGCGCTTTTCTCTTCTCCTTAATCATCTCTTTTATTTCCTGCGGATAAGTTTGAATGTAACTGGCCGGGGTTCTCTTTGGTTTGGGAGTATTCTTCCACGCGGCATCCTGTAAGATTTCGACGAAGCGATCTACTTCAACTTCAAGTTCATAGGGCGTTTTAAGTGATACGCTCAGCTCAATATTTGCTTCAATATCTTTTTTAAAGCCATCCCAATTAGTTTTCGCGCCGGTTAATCTGGCCGGTCGTACTTTTTTAATCAGAGCTTCGCTTATCGTCATAATGATTGGAGAATGATCAGAGGAGAGATCAAAGCTTTCTTCAACTTTTATACAGTTGCCAGATATTCCTTTAACAACAAAGAAATCAATCAGATCTGGTATCTTATTTCTATCAGTCGGCCAATATGTTGGTTTACCCGTCGAGTAAAAATCACAACTGTATTGCATACCCGCATTATAAAGCTTTCTCCCTTTCTGAGAGGCGTACCTTGAGCCCCAGAAGGGGTGTTTCGCGTTGAAGTCGCCACCAATAATAAAATTTGGTTTAAGGAAGTTGAAGATGTTTGTGAAATCACTTTCTTCAAGTTTACATCGCAGTGGACAATATATAGACGAAATGTTGAAGGCAAAATGTCTATTTCTAACGCGTACCGTGCTTACTTGCATTGCTTCTAATTCAATCTTTATTTCTGCAGAGTGTTCGATAGATTCTTTTATAAACAAAGATGATCCGCCTCTGGCTCTTTCCGATGGGTGAAAGGCGTGATACACGCTATATCCCCTTATCTTAATATTCGATTGCTTTGTCAGATGAGTTTCACAGACTAAGCATATATCAATATCTTTTTCTCGTATAAATATTTCTAACTCGTCAAGTCTTTGTATGAGCCCGTTGGCGTTCCAAGTAAGAATTTTAAGCGTTTCTTTCATATTCGGGTTGAAGTGCGCGTGTTATGAATGTTGTTTTCTAGTGCAACTAGTCTCTCGAAAATTAGTTTATTTGTTTTGCATTGCTCTTCAAGTTTCGCGAGAATTAGGGAAAAAACATTGGATACATGATCTTCTGAACTACCTCTATCACCATTTTTCAATGTCGCAACTTGAGTAGGAGTCTTTACATTAAAGTTTGGACGGTTTCTTGCTTTGATCTCCCGTGAGTTGTCGGTCGTGTACGCACTCTTAACTGTCTTCGCCGCTTGAGCATAAGACTGCACGCCAATATTCGGAGATTTTGCTTCTGTCACCTTATCTCTATTACTTTCGGATTTTTTATCATTAACCGATCTTAAGTCAATATTGACGGAATTTCTATCTTTCGCTGCTTTTTTCGTAGCTATTTTGGGTCTGTTCTTGATTGGTTTCATATTCGAACGCATCGAATTTTTTAGCGTATCGCGCCGTTTTTGGAGCTCTTTCGCCACTTCGCAACCTCGATAGTTCGCAGGATGTTTTCCTTTGCAGTTTGTACAGGTGGCTGGTGTTTGCTTATTTAGATGACACTCTTCCGAGAGATGTTTGCCTGCGCATTTAACGCATCGCGGCTCTTTCTGGCAGTAAGTCTGCGTATGATTGAAGCCTTGACAGCGCTTACACTGCGGGATCGATCTGGAGCTCTTACGCATAGGTTCGATTTTGACCACGATGTTAAGAATAGTCTTGATACCAAATATAATATCTTTATTTTCGTCTTTATCAAAACTAAGCATGAATAGTGGAAGTCCGCGCTTTACCAATTTTTCATGATCTCCCTCCGACTGTTGCTTCTCCTTCTTGATAATATTGACGGCATCAAGAATTTTAAAGCCTTTGCCTTGAAGGTCGTGCATTACATCTTCTTTAGTGCACGAGGGGTGGAGTCCCCTTGCTACAACACGCAGTGGTCTTTCTAACTTATTTTCATAAGTATACCACTGAATCTTTTCAGCATTCAATTTTTTAGATACCATCGATGATTGGCTACTTTCTCGGCATCAATTTGAATAAGGTACTTAACATAAGACGCTGGCGCTTCGATGTCGGTGATGGTTATGCTATCTGTACCAGAGGAGCCTTGTCGTGCTAGTTCGTCGACTGCACAATTCCCCGGTATGTCACAGTGACCTGGTACCCAGCAAAGGCTGAGGTTGTACTGACTAGCTATCTCGTTAACAGATATGCGACAGTCTTTCACTACCTTAGATCTCGTAGTGCTGGATGCGAGGGATTTGATGGCTGCCTGACTGTCGACATAAATAACAATATCAGGTGTTGATAGTGTGCTAGCCGCCAGCCAGTCAGCGGCTTTGCGAACTGTGGTGATTTCGGCTTGAAAAACGCTGCAGTGGTCTGGAAGGTTAAAGGGGAGGTGAATGTCCAGATCTTCATAGAAAATTCCGGCACCGACTCCGTCCTTGGTTTTGGCCCCGTCCGTAAGAATTGACAGCAATTCGTTGTAAAGGAGATTGCGTTGCGTCCACTCAATTCTGTCCGGTATCGGGTGCGTGTAGCCCTTCTTAAAGGAATTGGGAAAATGACGGTGCATCGAAAGTATATTGGCATGCCCCGTGTGTTGCTCTTTCCACTGCTTGGAGCCTCTCAGTCTAATTGCCGAGCTGACAGCCAATTGTTTACTGACGATATCAATCGGAAGCAGGTGGAGCATGGTTTGGAGCGCCGCTGTGGGAGAAGTTCTCAGTGCACCGGTAATGCTGAGACATGCAACTCGCTGAGTTTTTTCCATTATGGATAGGTTGGATTTCTTCTCCAATGCGGGCCTCCATACCAGTACTCCATACATGAGAATCAGTTTTATGACCGAAGTGTATAGCCAGTGCATCATGCTTGGTTTAAGGCCCCAGGTGGAGCCTACTGCTTTCTTGCAGATGTATAGGGCGGCCAGCGATTTCCCGGCCAGTTCGACGACATTCTCTTTCCAAATAAGCTTGCGGTCAAGCTATAGGCCATAAACTATGTGAAAGCTTGAGGGTGGATCCCCTTATCTTGGGCGGAGTAAGGTCAGGGAGCTTGTGTTTTCTTGTGAATAGAACTAGCTCGGTCTTCGTCGGGTTAACGGAGAGGCCGCATTTATTGGTCCAGCTGAGAAGTTCATTAAGAGCAGACTGCATGACATCGGCCAGCGTCTGCGGGTATTTGCCTGTTATTAGAATAGCGACATCGTCTGCATAGGCAATAACATTGCATCCAGTTTTTTCGATCTCTAGAAGGGCCTCATTGAGCACCAAATTCCACAATAGTGGAGACAGTACACCCCTTGAAGGGTGCCTCGGTGTGCATGTCGCTTGACTGTGCTACTTCCGAAGGATGCTGTTATTACCCTGTGGTTGTCAAACGGTAGTGCATGCGATCATATGAAAACACCAGCGTTTTCACTCAGCTGAGGCCTACCAACTCCTACTCTCAACCTCCACACAGTGACAGCCGGGTGCCTAGTACCCTAATTCAAGAAATGGGTAACCAACCCCGTTTGGCGGATTCTTGGTGGCAGCAGATGAGAGAGGGGGGGAAGAGTGCTTTTCCACTAGAGCACTTCTTCCTGTTCCAGGCGGCAGCGGACGAATTCCCTAGACGGAGTCAACGGTGGCGTCTATAGTTCCAGTTAGGTTGAACTTAGTGAATACCTTGCTCGAGCTGCTTCGACGTATTCGGATCACAGGTCGGTAAGGAATTTCCAATGTTGGTCAGGACATTGGAATAGAGATGGTGGCGGAGGAGCCCTTAATGGGCCATTGCAGCGCTCATACTCCCGTAGTGGACTACTGGCACCGGTGTACCCGGCCCCTCGTCCTAGGGGAATAATTAAGGAACTGGCCCTCCAGGTTGGGGGTTGTGCCGTCGGGGTAACTTCCCTACCACGTAAAAAACGCATGGTTCCGAAACAACCAAAAGCCTCGGATAAGGATGACTCAACTAATGACGACCCCAGCAAACGAAATAAGGACAACGGCCTTCGGATCTGTACGTGGAATGTTCTGTCCCTTTACAGACCACGTGCAGCCGAACAACTAGCAGAGGCCCTAGACTGCTATAAAGCAGATATAACCGCCATCCAGGAAGTGCGGTGGGATAGGCCGGGCAAAAAGAGGATGAAAAACTGTGATATCTACTACGGTGATTGCTACAGAGGCAACAGGCAACGCTTATTCGGATGCGGATTTGTCATACGCGGCAGACTTAGGCAAGAAGTCTTAAGCTTCCGACACGTTAGCGAGCGTATTATGACTATCCGGATCAAGGCTAAATTCGCTAACATAAGCCTAATATGTGTTCATGCCCCCACGGAAGAAAAGGACCCTGCTACCAAAGAGTGTTTCTACGAGCTCCTCGACAAAACATATGAGCAATGTCCTAAATTCGACGTTAAAATCGTATTGGGCGATTTTAACGTAAAAATAGGAAAGGAGGACGTCTTTGGTAGGGCAGTCGGTAAGCATAGCCTTCACGACACCACGTCTGATAACGGACTAAGGCTAATTGATTTCGCTGTGGAGCGAAATGTCACCATAGCAAGCACATGGTTTCCTCATCTCGATATTCATAAGCAGACATGGCGGTCCAATGATCATGTAACGATCAACCAAATTGATCATATTGGGATCGACGCAAGGCATGCCTCCAGTATTCTGGATGTCCGGACCTTCCGAGCGGCCAACATAGACTCGGATCATTACCTTGTTGTAGCCAAGGTACGAATGCGGATATCCCAATCTGAGCAACAAAAAATAATTACTGTGAGAAAATTTAACGTCGAAAAGCTACAATCGCAAGAGACCGCCAGACTCTTCGCTGAACGCGTATCCCGAAATCTCTCAATCACCCCTTTGCCGCTAGCATCAAGTACCGAAGACCAGTGGCAACGCTGCCAACATGCCATCAGAAACGCCGCGACTGATGTGCTGCGTCTCGCTCGCCCACCACCGCGAAACCCCTGGTTTGACGAAGAATGCCGGCGAGTACGTGCAGCAAAACAAGAGGCATACAAAGCGGCGCTGCAAAGGAAAACAAGAGCTGCTCGTGAGCTCTATGAGCAAAAGAGACGGGAAGAACATCGACTTCTCCAAAAGAAGAAGAAAGAGCATGAGAAGCGCGCGTTTGAGAATATCGAGAGTTTATACTCCAGGAACAATGTACGGAAGTTTTACCAAAAGGTAAAAAGAACGTGTCAGAGAAGCAATACCCGTACTGAAACCTATAGAGATGAAAATGGAAACCTCGTAGTAGAATCACAGTCGGTGCTGAGAATATGGAAAAACTACTTCTGCAGACTGTATAACGGCGACGAAGACCAACATCCCGCTGTCAGGCAAAATGAACCATTCAACATAGACGATGATAGTCAAAACTTCCGTCCACCTGACCAAAACGAAGTGAGGATAGCAATATCCAAGCTAAAATCCAACAAGGCTGCTGGACCTGACGGCTTAGCGGCCGAACTCTTCACGGCAGCAGGGGATGAATTGGTAGAGTGCATACACCAACTCATTTCTAATATTTGGTCAGAGGAGTGTATGCCTGATGAATGGAATCTCAGCATCGTTTGCCCGATCCACAAGAAAGGAGACCCCCTCAATTGTGCCAACTATAGAGGCATCAGCCTCCTCAACATCGCATACAAGATCTTTTCTGCGATATTGTGTGAACGCCTGAAACCTTTTATCAACAGCCTGATTGGACCCTATCAGTACGGTTTCAGGCCAGGAAAGTCCACCATCGATCAAATTTGCACACTTCGGCAGATCCTGGAGAAAACCCAAGAATTCCAAATCGATACTCACCACCTCTTTATCGATTTCAAGACCGCCTATGACAGCACCTATAGAGAAGAGCTTTATAGAGCCATGTCTAGTTTTGACATCCCTGCCAAACTTGTCCGTCTGTGCAGGTTGACGATGGAGAACGCTCGCTGCTCCATCAAGGTCGATAATGACCTCACCGAGACCTTTGATGTCAAAAAAGGTTTTAGACAAGGTGACGCGCTATCATGTGACTTCTTTAATATTGTACTTGAACGGATTGTGCGGAACTCACAAGCCAACACCAGAGGCACAATCTATTACAAGTCTGTACAACTGCTTGCATACGCCGACGATATAGACATTATCGGAAGAACTCAGCGGGCTGTCACCGGTGCGATGGCAAGCATTGAGGTGGAAGTGGCTGAAATGGGTTTAGCGACAAACGAGGGCAAAACCAAGTACATGCTGTCAACAAGAAGGGAAAGCCAACACCGACGAATTGGACAAAACGTTACAGTCGGCAGCTATAACTTTTAGGTAGTAAGGGACTTTGTCTACCTTGGCTCTGCTATAAACTCTGAGAACAAGATCAGCGCAAAAATCAAGCGAGGAATAACTCTTGCCAATCGCTGTTTTTTTGGGCTTATAAGGCAATTCAGCAGTAAAGCCCTATATCGAACAACTAAGGAGACTCTGTATAAGACCCTGATCATCCCAGTCCTGCTTTACGGCGCTGCAACATGGACTTTATTAAAAGAGGATGAAGATATCCTTGGTCGCTTCGAGAGAAAAATTCTTCGTAAGATTTTCGGTCCCGTTTGCGTTGACGGGTTTTGGAGGTGAAGATTCAATCACGAACTATACGAGCTGTACAGCGACATCGACCTAGTCAAAAAACTGCGTATTGGACGTCTGAGGTGGTTAGGACATGTAGAGCGAATGGACACCAACGCTCCAGGCCGCAGAGTCTTCGAATCTAACCCGGAGGGACGACGCAGTAGAGGGAATCATCGCCGTAGGTGGCGCGCACAAGTTCAAGGGGACCTCGACCATCTTGGAGTGCGCAACTGGAGGCAATTAGCTAAAGACCGAGCTAAATGGAGAGGCTTGTTGGTTGAGGCCCAGGTTCACCCCGAACTGTAGCGCCACCTAAGTAAGTATGTAAGTAAATACAGGGTATTTGAAGCAGTCTCTGAATCGATTATGCTTTACGCGGCGCAAGTATGGGGTTGCAGGAAATATGACACCGTCGAAAAGCTTCTGAGGTATTATATTAAGATGTCATTTCATCTGCCACCCAATACACCAAATTATATGATCATGGTTGAAACGGGTCTATATCCACTATTCATAAAAACGATCAAACTGCAAGTCGACAACATAATTAAAGTGCTTGGTATGTCCGACCATTGGCTACCAACAAAATTAGCTCAGGGCGGACGGCAAGTCCATGCTTACTGATTTTTGTACTTAACTAATGTAACTATAATAATGAGTACTTAAATAAAATCAACCGAAAACTAATCCATTAGTGTAACTAAGTCTAATCAAATTTGGTCATTATTCGTAAAATAATGTAGAGTTCTAGATCCATGAAATTAACTGTGTTCTGTATTGCCTCCAAAGGTTCATAAAAGGTTCTATTTACCTAGGTTCTCATTGCGAAGCTGATTGAGAAGGTATAGCAAGGTTGTTGCTTTGGGGAAGAAATCATCTGTGGAGATGATTCTTCAGGCGATTTACTACGAAAGTCGGAAAGGGGTCCTACTAAAGTACGTCATGGTGGTGGAATTCACCTGACACATTCTGCCAAATACAGGGCCTTCACCCCGAGCAGAACAGAGAAATGAAGGCCAACATGTGAAGGGCTCTGAAAACTGATCTGAGATGGAAAAACACCTTGCACTTCCTGCCTAACCTAAGAAGGAATCTCTACCCTATACGAGTATAGAAAAAGTCAAAGATTTGGTGCGACATATCGTTGATTTGGTAACTTAACAGCGATCACCTGCGAGAGGAAAGACAGAAAATCGCTGTGGAGAATGGTGGATGAAGCTTTGTTCTCTGACCACCGCTGGACACCGTTTTAATTAAGCATCCAACCTAAAGCAAATAATATATTTAGAAATCCCTGGGATAGCTACACAGAATTAATGGAACAGCGTTTCGATGATGGGTTTGGCGATAAAAGAGGGTAAAACCAATTATATGCTGTCAACAAGAAGGGACAACCAACACCGACCAGTTGGAAAGAACGTCACATTGGGAAGCTATAACTTCAAGGTAGTAAGAGACTTTGCCTGCCTTGACTCTGTTATAACTCTGAGAATGACATCAGCGCAGAAATCAAGCGAAGGATAACTCTTATCAATCGCTGTTTTTTTTTTGGGCTTTATAAGCCAGGCAATTCAACAGTAAAGCCCTATTTCGAACAACTAAGGAGAGTCTGTATAAGACTCTGATCATCCCAGTACTGCTTTACGGCGCTGAAATGTGAACTTTATTGAAAGCAGATAAAGATATCCTTGGTCGCTTCGAGAGAAAAATCCTTCATAAAATATTCGGTCCCGTTTGCGTTGACGGGTTTTGGAGGAGAAGATTCAACGACGAACTATACAAGCTATACAGAGACATCGACCGGGTCAATAAACTGCATATTGGATGTCTGAGATGGCTAGGAAATGTAGAGCGGATGGACACCAACGCTCCGGCCTGCATAGTTTTCGAATTTAAGACGGAGGGACGACGCAGTAGAGGACCTCCTCGCCGTAGGTGGCGCGCACAAGTTCAAGGGGACCTCGACCAACATGGAGTGTGCAACTGGAGGCAATTAGCTAAAGAATCAACACAGAAATTGCAATTAGCTGTAAGCAAAATTTAGAATTGGACAACAAAATGGCGAATGAAGCTTTGAATTGAAGCCAATATGGCTCAAAAGGACTAATCTAATCAAAATTGGTTTAGGTACATCACACCACCCATATTTAGAAGATGTAACGATATGTATCTGATCAGCTACCCATTGAAAAATATGTACATATATACGATTGTAACGCAACGACATCAACGAACGTCGGGGCGCTCTGAGTGAATTTATCACCCACGTCTTGAGTGGGTTAAGGCCTACTTACAGTCTGTACACTTACGTACATATATATGTACATAAGCAGACATTATCATCTGTCGAGAGACACCGATGGGCGGAATTCTTGAAGCGGCAAAACGATCAGAGAGAAATTGCTGTCCAGGTGACTAGAACGCAATATCAGTACAGGACATCGACTACAAAAAGTTTTAAATAAAATTAGGAAGAACCTTAGGAAAATTTTTAAGAAATGTCTGAAGCTAAGTTACATTCCACTGACATAGATAGAAGTTAACGTGATCTTTATACCAAAGCAGCCAACAAGTCTTGATAGAGAGAATACAACAACTCATCTCTCAGACGAGTGTATGCTTGATGAACGGAATCTCAGCATCGATTACTCGATCCACAAGCAAAGAGAGCCCTCAACTGTGCCAATTATAGATGCATCAGTCTCCCCAATAATGCATACAAGCTCTTTTGCGATCTTGTGTAAACGCCTGAACTCTTTCATCAACAGCATGTTTGGCTCCTATCAGTGCTGTTTCAGGCCAGTATCGGCGGATAGTGGAAAAAATCAAAGAAGCCCAAATCCATCAATCATTATCTCTTCATCGATTTCAAGGCATATATGACAGCATCTATAGAGAAGAGCAATATAGTGCCATGTCTACCATATCTGTCTGTGCAGGATGACGATGTAGAGCTTTCGCTGCTCCATTAAGGTCGGTAATGACCTCACCGAGACCTTTGATGTCAAAAAAGGTTTTAGACAAGGTGGCTCCCTGTCACAGGACTTCTTTAATATCGCACTTGAACGGACCTTTGATGTCAAAAAAGGTTTTAGACAAGGTGGCTCCCTGTCACAGGACTTCTTTAATATCGCACTTGAACGGATTGTGCGAAACTCATAAACCATAACCAGAGGCATAATATATCAAAAGTCTGTACAACTGCTTCCATACGCCAATGATATTGACATTATTGGAAGAACTCAATGGGCTGTCACCGATACGTTTGCAAGCATTGGAGCCGAGGGTGCCGAAATGGGCTTATCGGTACACGAGGGCAAAACCAAGTATACGATGTCAACAAGAAGGGACAACTAACACCGACGAATTCGATAGAACATCACAGTGGGCAGCTACAACCTCGAGGTAGTAAGGGACTTTGTCTACCAGGGCTCTGCAATTAATTCTCACAATGATATCAAGTGAAGAATAATTCCTGCCAATCGCTGTTCTTTTGGGCTAATAATGTTAAAATTCAAGGGCACCTCAAACAACTTGGAGTCCTCAACTCGAGGCAATTAGCTAAAGACTCAGATGAATGAAGAGGCTTGTTGGTTGAGGCGCAGGTTCACTCCGAACTGTAGCGCCACTCAAGTAAGTAAGCAAGTAAATTGGCGACGAGAGGTCCGTCACTCTCCACGCAGGTATCGGGCCAGTAAAAGGCGTTGATGCACATATCTTGGCCAGTTAATCGGCCTTTTATTACTTAGATTTTCTTTAGAACAAACTTTGATTTTGAAGATTTTATAGGCTGTAAGAGAAGATGAATTTGGTTTCGTCACAGTTAGATTTCAAGCTTGCGTACTGATTGACGGCGAAAATTTCTGACTAACCACTAAAGAGTTGGTGAATGAATCGCTTCAGATTTTCACTCAGATCCACTACTCATTTTAAAACTGTTAGTTTATCATGCAAAATCACGTTTCAATGAACGGGTATTGAATTGTTCCCAGTTCTCCCTTTGGGGCATGTAAGTCAAACAATTCTGCTTGAAGAAGTACTGGGAAGTATATCATCCAAAGGCATGCTCAATTCGCCGCTTTACCCCAGCAACTTATGGTCAACGTTTTTAAAAAGAAGATTCCATTCAGACTACCATTAATATATGTTTGATGACCAGTGTACGAATATAAATACGGCATCATTTTGTGACTAAATCATAAGTTTTGCCAACAAAAGCGGCTGCAGGTTTAAGGAAATAAAGCTTATGATCTGGTAGAGTCGATTGTAAAACAGTCCGAGTCTTAGGAAATAAGTTGGAGAGAGCTATACCCCACATGGGGTGACAAGATCTAGGTGAAGTAAGCGCACTACATCACACGGATCCAACTTAATGATTTATTCTAACTTTTTTCCCTTCGACGGCTTAACGAGAGATGTTGTCGAATGCTCCTTTCTGGATCTCTGGTCGACTGCCTTTTTCGTAGATTTCCTGGCTCGATACGCAAGTTTACTGTGGTGTAGATGTATTATTTTAGCATCGCTGTTCTACCATTGCCAACGCAGAGGACGGTTGTCTGCTCTTAATCCCCGAAGAAGGGTCAATTTGACTAACAAAATGTACTCGTACCTTCCCTGCATCAGCCCCCAGATAGATACAGTGTTCCGAAACTTAGTTGTATGCCATCCTGCCTCTCGAAGTCTACAAAATAATTCCATTTTCTGAAAGTAAAACTGAACTTTCCACATGCGCACACGCCCACCCACAACAAACTCTTCACTCACCCAGTCCTGAGTGTATTACATCAACTAAGAGACTCAACGGATTCGCTGTGCGCTGCTGCTGCAATGAATTGAATTCGAATTGGAATCAAGTGCAACACATTCCGGACAGTGTCAGCACAGTCACGATATTACCATTGATCGTGGCCTACATCGGTGGCAAAGGCAACAACTCGCGCTGCCAGTTCACCTACCAAATGTTATTGTCTCTCTCGCCAAACTCAACCGTGGATTTCCATTTGTGTGCGCACACCATAACCAGTGGATACGAGGAAAAAGAAGGAAAATCCATGCCAATATCCATAGTCGCCGCGGCTACTTACACACAGACGAGTGGTAACACACTGCCTTAGCAGTGTATCTTGTATCTGCTGCAACAGATCTTGCCTTTACATAATCGTACATGGTCAAGTCGAGTAAATGTCGCATAACATCACCTAGCTGCCCCTCTGCTTTTCTGGCATTACACGTCATTGGAAAATGGCGCAGAAGACAAAATAATTACTTTTATGTGCACTAATTTCCGTCGCAGTGCAAAGATGAAAAGCCAAGAAAAGCGGAGAAAAGGCCCTGCAACGTGCCGCTTTGGTTCACAGAGTATGTTGCAGTGAGGGCAGGAACTTGTGTGTTAGTGCAGGGACGGAGCGATGAATTTGCGAGCCTTTTTCGTTGGAAATGAGTACAACTGTAGAGGGTCTGTACCATAGATCACCAATTGGACATTTCAACTCTTTAAGTGACGCTACAGTCCGGGTGTACTTGGGCCTTAGCAAAGAAACGTCTCCAGGTATCCCAAACTTTAGACGATACGATTTGTCCGTCCGACTTAGTCTGTCAAACGATCAGATCAGTGGACGAATGGACATCAAAATCTGCCCGCACGGGTATTACGATTGAACTGGTAGACAAGCGGTTATGGTGGATAGTTATGGTATATGAGGGTTAAGCATTGATCATTTCGGTGGTGCTCTAAGGAATGAATTTTGTCACCAATCAATCTGGATGCAAAATAGGTGAACAGACTTAAAGTTGCAGGGTATTGAGAGAAATCGCCCTAAGCTTTGCGGGAGAATCAATGTTACCAGGTAATAGCTGGTACGGCGTTTTTGCAATGACTGTAAAGTAATTAGTCCAAGAAACATTCGGTGGAAGATTTAGGTTATCCGCCCATGACAAAGCACTTGAGGCGAATGAGCCTGCACAGGAAAGCTGCGATTCTTATGGTATTGACAGGTAAATGGGGCGACCATGGAAGATAGGCAAGTAGAAGTGGCTTATGCTGCGCACTTCATTGCAGCTCAATTTGCACTAAAGCGTTATTTTGAATACCGTAACTCACGTGGCCTTATTCCTTAGATAGTGATAAAATGTTGAAAGAAACCAATTCCAAATCCACCATGTGGCATTTAAGGAACTGATCAACTCTATGATACCTTTCTCTGAAATTTCCTTAAGTTTGTTGAAAAATAGTTTGCCTAGAGTTCGATGTCCTTCTCATTTATATTTTTACAAAGTGTGTGTTAAAAGGGATGCCCAGTCTAGACCCATGCGTACCTACTGGGCAGTGACCTGCACCTATCGAGTCCTAGTCTCAAGTTCTTGTGTTCTGGGCCAGTTCTAGTTCGCCCAAATCTATCTAGAAATGATGCAACTCTACAGACTGTTGTCCTGTTTGCCACTGATAAAAAGTGTGAAAGGATTTCGATTGGAACAAGGACTAGCTCTGCTAGAACGAGATCTGTCAAGGGCGGACACCCTTCTCGCCAACCCGTCGGCCTGTTCATTCCCCTCTATGTTTTTATGACCTTGCACCCAAAAAAGACCGATTTTGGCCCGACAATCTAGCGACAAGAGCTCTTCTCTACACTGTTCCACCAGCTAGGACGATGTTGTTGAAATCAAGACCTAAATAGTAGCCTGACTATCAATGAAAATGGCGATATTTTCAATGGATGTAGAATTGTGTCTTATAATCCGAAACGCTTCAAGTATTGCCAGAACTTCCGCCTAGAAGACACTGGATAAATCGGGAAGGCGTAAGGATACTGATATTTTCAGTGTTTCCGAAATGATTCCCGCACCGACCCCACAGTCCATCTTTGAACAGTCGGTCGGTCGGAGTTTATTGCTATTTTGAAATTTTTTATAACTTCACCCCTTGTCTACTCTGTTCTGGACGGAAAGTCGGCTATGTAGTTGTGTTGAAAATTCAGTTTGGGTTTGGTGTAGTAGGCCATAGTTTTCCCCAGTACTCCTGGTAATGAAAATAGAATGTTACTGTGTCCGTACGGTCTAGCAGACCAGCACCCTGATTCTCTGATTCTGACCGCACTACATGCTAAAATGCATTTAGTCGCCGAAGCTAGAGTAGCACATTCAAAGTTTCCGTCGGGCATGGTACCCGTGGTACGGAATGGTGGACGTTCTTTGCGCTTTGCTTATTAGTGTAATGTTGTAGTCTTTACTCATAGGCCGACCATACTTAACATGCTTACTAGAGCGTGAGTCTAACGAAAGCAATGTCATTTACAATGATTTACTGACGTTTCATAAACCTGAGTACTGAGTTAGCCCTGCTTATAATACTGTCGACGTATAAACGGAAATTGAACTCACTATCGCAGAAAATACCGAAATAACTTACTGATATGACTGAGGGTGAAAGCTCGTCGCGAATGAAGTCGAAGATGTTTGCCGGAGTAGGTAATAGAGTGACATTTTTTGACAGTAAGCTCTCGGAATCTTTTATGACGCAAGATGGAGGAACTATGTATTCGGATTATGCTACCGAAGGCGAGAATCAGCAGTAGATGATACGAGTATACATCTAAGGATTTTCATGTCATCAACGCAGACTAGAAAATTGAAGTTCTTGATAATATGCTCACTTCACTCACTTACCAGGGTGAAGTATCATAAATCCTGATACGGAGACAACAACGTCACATGATTAAGGTGTTAGGGCTAATTATTCTCTATTCGCCAAGTAAATGCACTGGCTTCTAAAGGAACCCCTCGAGGAGGGGTCCTATCTCCTCTACTATGGACTCTAGTCGTAAACGAGATCCATTTAAAATTAGGACACATCAGAGTAAAAGTTGTTGCTTATGTCCGGCAAATTTCTCGACACTATCACCGAACTTCTGCCATCGGCCCTGAATACCCTCCATAATTGGGCGAGATGTTGTGGACTGAACATTAATCCAGCAAAAATAGAAGTGGTCTTCTTCACCAACAAAAGAATAGTCCCAGCTTTTGGACCCCTGCGACTCAGTGACACTTCACTCCAAGTCTCGTATAAAGCATGGTATCTTGGCTGCATACTTGACCGCAAACTGCGCATTTGGAATGTACACAGCCATAGTCAGACCCATTCTTACATATGGGTGTATTGTCTGGTTGCCAATAGCAGAGGAAAACGCGCATCTCAAAGAGTTGACTAAAATCCAGAGACTTGCCTGCATAGCAACCACAGGCGCCACAGCAGTGTGTTCCAGACAGAAGTGCTAGCGATAGCAGAGGCGGCACGAGAACTATCCACGAAACTTGTTATTTGGAAAGAGATTGATATTTACATAGATAGTCAAGCTGCTATAAAGGCCATCTCATCCGCGGTTATAAAATCAAAGCTAATAAAACGCTGCCGCGAGGAGCTTAACATGATTATCCAAAGTCACCATGTAACACTCTGGTGGGTCCCAGTATACAAAGGAATTCCAGGGAACGAGATGGCGGATGAATTCGCCAGAAAGGGATCAGAACAAGACCTGCAAATGGTCCAAAACTCAGTCTTTCTTCCCCTAATACTTTTTAAATCAAATATAGCACTGGACTTCAAACGACAAGTAGAAGAAAGATGGAGAGCGCTCCCTTCATGCCGTGTCTTCGGAAGCATCTGGACCGAACATGACAAGATGAAGGCCAAGCTCATCCTTACTCAAAATAGACAAAACTTGACGCTTCTCGTAGGTATCATTACCGGCCACAACATTGGCGGCCCAACGCAAGAGAATGCGGCTAAGTACAGATGAACTCTGCAGAGGATGCAGGAATACAGACGTAGAGGAGGACACGGAACACTTCCTTTGCAAATGCCCTGGTCTCTGCAGTACGAAGAAGACGGCCCTTGGAGAGTATTTTTACAACCATCTGGGCGACCTGTTTGAAAAGCCACCAACCGCCATCATGAAATTCATAACTCTTCAGGGTGGTTCAGAGGAGGCCGTTTCATTAGCACAGAACTCTAGCTATTTTGTTTTTCCTTTCTGTACAGTTCTTCAGCCAGGAAACTCCACGTCAGGGGAGCACAATAGATCCGTTTGAGATCCGAGTGCAGGCTGCACTTACTCGTTGCTGCTAACTCCTTTAACCTAACCTTACCTAACCTTGCCGTAGTGACAATTTTTGACAGCAATCTTAGCTTTTGTGACACAAGATGGAGGAACTATGTATTCGGATCATGCTACAGAATCCGAGAGTAAGCAGTAGATTATATACATCTAAGGATTTTCATGTCATCAACGCAGACTAGACAATTGAAGTTCTTGATGAGATGCTCCGCATCGTTTATTGTAAGGGAAAACATCAATGGTCCAAGATTGCAGCCTTTAGGGACCCCTGAGGTTTGTATTTGTTGTACACTACACTAACTGTCACAAAATGGATGAACTTGGTAATTAAGCTTGTAAAGCATCAAACGGTTTCAGTCGCTTTGAAATGCTTTCCAACAGTTAAACACAATCACTTTGCATCCGATTACGTTAATTTTTTCATAGGTATCGAACATTGTCAATCATTCAAGTTCTAAGTAGTGACCTCCTCGTCCAGGCTTCTAAAATCTTGATAAAGTTTTCGAACACCATTCCTTCTATAACATCTCTCTATATGCAGCTATAACTCTATGTCTCATAAACAGCTCTCGTTTTTCTATGCGTCGTCGCTTTAAATGCCTTCTGTTTCTCAATGAACCAGGGGTTTCTTTATGGCGCAGACGAGAAACACAGAACATCTGAAGTTGGCAAAGACAATAACTGACATCCGATCGGTAAATGCTCTGGCGCTCTCTTGAGATTGTGGCTTTCGGATTTTATATCTTACAATTATTCTCTGATGTTGTGGTGCTTGAAATATTCGCGAGTAGATCTAAATAGCTCTGAAGGTGCTGGTTACTGTATCGTTGGCAATACGAGATTTGCATATTCTTGATTCGCAGAGCAAAATTTACCTACGTAGGTGCGGAATTCGTATGTTAGGGGTAGGTTAGGTTAGGTTAGGTTGGCTGTCCACACGAGAGTGCAGACACACTTTGTGATACCATGGATCAAACCATTAGGCCACTCAGAGACTAACAAAACCAATCGGAGCTTTTGACAAAACGATGGATGCCCATGACGTCCAAGGACGCCAGATGGCAGAGGTCATCAAGGAAGGGGGACCCTAGATGGAACATTCTTTTATGCGACAGGGCTGGACATGTGCATAGGAGGTGAAGGATGGTTTCCTCGTCCTCCTCGTCCCTACAGCTTCTGCAGAAGTCGTTGGAGAAGAGACCAAGTCTTTTGGCGTGTTGGCCTATAAGACAGTGTCCAGTGAGAACACCGACAACGCAGCTGATTTGTGTACGTATCGTGTGGCGGTGGTATCTCCTTTTGGTGAGACCACTCACACACGAATCGTTTGTAAAAACTAGGTTGCTCCAAACTTCTTGGAGAATGAAAAAGAACTGCTTTCACAAAGCTTAAATAAAATTTTATTTTATTACGTATGTACAATAGGTTAATTACACTTTTGACGTCTGTCCGCCATGACTTCTTTTTTTATTCTGACAGCGAAATGTTACATTTACTTTATTTTATGGATGTTTTTGTGCTTTGTTCGCCCTCTATATTTAATCTGAGAATTACATGATTTATTTTACCTTTTACTACCATCTCTTTCTTCCGGTTATGTAGTTTATTTGTTTTATGTTTTTGTTTTTTCCTGCCATCTATGTTTCAAACCGCTACATCACCCCCCTCCTAGCGTAGCGATCCATTGTATAAATTTTCCGTTCCGTTTTTAAAAAAAAAAATAGTTAATCCGTTCATAGAAAAATATTCGTTTAATCCGATCGTGTATACGCGACACTCAAAGATGTAAGCCATCTGACACTTTGCTGTCAATTAATTGTCGTGATATGGCTTAACTCTGTCGATTGACACCGACAAAAATTTTCCAGCCTTTTCTATTACGAATTGTTTTCGCAATCGCCTTATAACTTTAAACGGACCATCGTAAGGCGAATCCAATCCAGATTTGACTCTGTCGTTACGTATTAGGACCTGGCTGCAAGTGTTTAAATTATTTGGAATGTGTACTGATGTTTGTGCCTTTCTCGTTTGCAGGGCCGCTGTTGGAATGTCCTTGAAGAAAGTTCTCAACTGCTGAACGAAATTGTCTTCACTTGAATCAAATGTGGAAAATGAGGAAAGATCCCATGGGACTCGGATATTTTCTCCGTAAAGGAGAATTTTTTCCGACGGAGTGAAGTTAAAGTCTTCCTTTTTTGTGGTTCTAATTCCCAGTAATATAAAAGGAAGTGCTTGCGACCAATTGACTTTATCTCCGGATGCCCGTATAGCAGTTTTAAGCTGCCTGTGGAACCTTTCCACCATCCCATTTGCCTGTGGGTGGTAAGCAGTTGTGCGAATGCGTGTAGTGCCTAGCAATTTGTTCAGCTCTTTGAAGAGTTTGGATTCAAACTGCGAGCCCTGATCTGATGTTATTGTACTTGGTACCCCAAATCTAGATACATGCTCGTGAACATATGTTTTGGCAATGGTGTCGGCACATATGTCTCGAATGGGATAGGCTTCTGGCCATCTAGAGAACCTATCCACAATGGTCAGTAAGTATTTATAGTCTTTCGACGGAGGAAGCGGGCCTACTATGTCTATATGTATGTGCTGGAATCTACTGGCAGGCACTTTAATTTGCTCGGTTGGTGATTTTGTGTGTCTTTGAACTTTTTCCTTCTGGCATGGTTCGCAAGTTCTTGTCCATAGATTAATGTCGGCATTCATTTTGGGCCAGAAGTATAGTTTGCTAATCTTCTTGCGTGTAGCTCGTGTTCCTGCATGTGCAAGAGAATGTAATGATTGGAAGATTGCTTTTCTTCTGCTTTGAGGAATGTATGGCCTATTGTTGCCAGTGGACGTTTCAAACCGCTACATACGCTTTAATTTGATCAGATCGACACTACGTTTTCGATCCAGCTTAGGCCAGATCTGTCTCGAAATGTGACACGTTGAGCCATTTACCCATCTGAAGTTGGTCATGCTAATAGCGTTCAGCTTTAGTAGATACTTACATGTAGCGAGGGGCATACCCAGGGCTTGCCTTTCAGGCAAAATCCTTAGAGTGATACCCTGTCTGGCGAGGTCGTCAGCCCTACAGGTACCTGGAAAGTCTCTGTGGCCCGGCACTCAGCATAGGTGAATGTTGAATTGCTCTGTCATATCCATAAGAGATAGACGACAGTTTAAGGCAGCCTTTGAAGTGAAGGAGAACGATTCCAGTGACTTGATTGCCGCTTGGCTGTCAGTGAAAATGCTAATATCCCTGACAGATAATACATTACACTTCAGCCAGGACAGGGCTTCCTTAATCGCCATGATTTCCGCCTGGAAAACGCTACAATGATCAGGGAGGCGAAAAGAGATGCTCAGATTGAGCTGTTCGGAGAAAACACCACAACCCACTCCACCCTCCGTCTTAGATTCGTCTGTAAAGAAGTGAACCGAACTACCATCGACAGGGGGGGAGGTGTCAAATACATCCCGGTTAGGGATGCTCGTACGGAAGTTATGGTCAAATCTCAGTACCGGCGGGGCGTAGTCCGTGTTTTCGTGCTTGAAGTTGAGAAGATCAAGGATCGAGGAGTGGCCAAAGCGATAGCTAGACCACTGAGAGGAGGTGGATGGCCGCACAGGCAGCCATCTGTTTGCAAAAAATATCTAAAGGTAGCAGGTTGAACAAGATGTCCAGTGCCACGGAGGGAGTAGTTCTCAGTGCACCACTGATCCAGACGCATGAAGATCTTTGCACCTTAGCTAGTTGAGTGAGTTGGACAGCCCTGTCAAGAGCAGGCCACCATACGATCACGCCGTATAGTAGTATAGGCCTGATAACGGACACGTATAGCCAATGAGCGATTTGAGGTTTGATACCCCAGCTCCCACCTATAGCCTTTTTACAGGAATAGACAGCTACATTAGCTTTCTTGACGCGCTCTAGTAGATTGGCCCTCCAGTTTAATTTCCTATCCAAAATAAGACCCAGATATTTTGCGTTTTCAGAGAAGGTGAGACTGGCGCCATTTATCATAGAAGCGTCTATGAGGGAAACTTTATATTTCCTCGTGAAGAGAACGAGTTCCGTTTTATGGGGGTTAACCCCCAGTCCGCATTTGGAGGCCCATTTGGTGTGCCGAAGGAGAGCATATTGGAGGATATCCCTGAGAGTGTCCGGGTGTTTATCGGAGGCAGCAATAGCAATGTCATCAGTTTAGGCGATCACTCTACAACCTGACGTATCCAGGTCCATCAGTAGTTCATTAACTACCAGGTTCCACAGAAGAGGTGATAAGACTCCACCTTGAGGTGTACCGCAGCGAGCAGTTCTTCTGGCCGATGCTCCGCCCGGCTGTGTGTTAATAATCCTGCATGTAAGCAATTGATTGATCAACACGCCGAGCAAAGTATCCACTTTCAGATTTACAAGTGCGTCGGTAATCGCCTTTGGTTTGACATTGTTAAAAGCTCCCTCAATGTCAAGGAAAGCCACCATGGTGTATTCTTTCATGCTCAATGATTTTTCGATGGTGCGCACAAGCGAATGTAAGGCTGTCTCAACCGATTTGCTTTTGCAGTACGCATGTTGGGACGGCGAGAGCAGAACTGGGCTAATGCTTTGCCAAGGATGGATATCAATTAACCTTTCTAAAGTTTTAAGCAGAAAGGACGATAGACCGATAGGTCGGAGATCCTTCGGTTCCACATGCGAGCTCTTTCCTGCCTTAGGTATGAATATGACTTCAACCTCGATCCAAAGTTTGGAAATATAGACCAGATTTAGACAGCCCGAGAAGATGACTTTGAGCCATGGAAGCACAATGTCCTCGCATTGCTGAATTTCAGCTGGAATAACACCGTCAGGTCCTGGGGACTTGAAGGGTTTGAAGCTGCGCATGGCCCATCGGATCTTTTCTGTAGTTATTAAGACTAAAGAGTTGCTGCAAGGTTGAGGGTGGGAGAATTTCCCACTTGCGATACAGCAACAGGGGAGCTACCAGGAAAGTGAGTATCCAGTAAGATGTCAATGGATTCCTCAGCAGAAGAGGTCCAGTGACCATCCGGATGCAAAAGGAAGCTGGTATAGAAGGGCTTTTAGAGAGGATTTTCCGCAACCTGGAAGCTTCCGAGGGCTCTTCAATGCTGTCGCAGAAGAGTCCCCAGGAACGTCATTGCTCCTTCCTCAGTGAGATGTTAGGGGTAGCTACATTGCGGTTTGTCTTCGACGGGGTGGCTGCGCATTTGTATATTGGGTCTCACTCCGATCTCTGTGAAACCTCTGTGTTCCTGGATGTAGCAAGCCTGAAGTAGACGCCAAAAGAACATGTGCTGAGTGAAGTTAGGTCCGGTTGTTGCTGGTAAGCTTCAAAACCATCACGAGTTATGAATTTGAATTGGTTTTTGGCCATCACATCACCACCATCGCTCAGTTGGCCTTTGAGTGGGTCACCAACACCTTGCAACATTTAATTGTGTCTATCCGAAGTTTAAAGATTTGTACTCCTATTATTGAACTGTGCCCATAGTTTCCTCGAAATGTGACGTGATGGGAGTGCAATTCATCTCTCATCAGCGATAATAAAGTTTCATAGAGGTTAGGGTTAAGTGATGTATGAGCAATGGAACGATATGCTCCTAAATGCTTTGCAACATGATGGTGAATATGCCATTTGGACTTGACACTTTCTATGGGAAGCAATAAAAAAAAAATATGTTTGGCGCAACTGCTCTTTAAGTGCCATGGCCTAGCTTCTCGCAACCATTCATGTTGTGTGCGTTATATTTTTCACACGAATGGAAGCGACCTACAGTTTAGTGCTGTATCCGAAGGGCAATTTGTTTTGAGAAAGTTTTTCGAGACAACAATGTAGATGTATATTATTGTGAGGTGCAAGTGCACTTCGACCTATAAAAGATCTATTGTGCACCCATGCTAAGGCCCTAGCCGATGATATACTCGGTCTAGAGCACTTCCTCCAGTCCAGCTGCTACAGCAAACTGGAGTATCTTCAGTGGATCCAGCGAAGGTAAATCCGTTTCTGATAGGAGGTAAGCACCTAGATGATTCTTTCTTTTGTTGATCAGTGCTTCGCATTCCATAAGAAGGTGCGCTGGTGTTTCTGCGAAGTCCCTGCAGAATCTGCAGTGTCCATCTCCCTCTATTCCCAGTTTCCTAAGGTGCTCCTTAAGTCTGCAGTGACCTGTTAACATGCCCGCCAAGATGCGAAGCCGATTCTTACTAACTCTTAGGCAGGCTCTGCTTCTTTTCTGGTTGTATTTCCCCAGAAGTTCCTTTGCCTGTCTTATTTGGGCGATATCGTCCCAATGTTTGGCCCATTTGTTCTCTTTTTCTTTCCTTAAGTCTTCTCTTATTTTGTGAGGTCCTATCCCACAGAAGGGTTCTGGTCCAAGGAACGGCGTGTCTGATCCGTTTCTAGCTAGTTTATCAGCTGCTTCGTTCCCCTCCACTCCTACATGTCCTGGTACCCAGTAGAGAGTTACTTTGTTTGTTTCTCCCAGTTTGTTGATCCTGGTGAGACATTCCCATACAAGTTTGGATCTGATCTCATGCGAGCTCAGTGCTTTAATAGCGGCTTGGCTGTCTGATAGTATTGCAATGTCCTGCCCGCGATATTTCCTGTCTAAGTTGAATTTCGCGCATCTTTCGATCACTTGAACTTCTGCTTGAAATATACTGGGGAATATTCCCAGTGATTCTGAGTATCTAGTCCTAGGCCCGTACACAACACAACAATACTCTCGGATGTTTGTCAGACGTTCGCGAGAGGTGGGACCGTGAAAACTTTACAGTGTTTTCTGGGATTCGAACTTGGAACCTCACGCACAGTGATCCGACACACTAACGACTTACGCTACATGGGAAGTAATAAACCACCAAAATAACAGGGCATTCTTTCACTCAACGTACGTGGTGATAATAATCTGAGCAGAAAGTACCATGAGGGAGTCGCGATGTCCGAATCTGTCTATGTACCATTCTGTTTTCTGGAAGTCCTGGGGCTGCATGTAGCTTTGAGAAAGTACTATTAATTTCCTTGCGAAGATCAAATATTAATTATTTTTGAGTCCCAGGCATCCGCGTCTTTTTGGCCTATTCAGCCCTATTTCTCCAATTTTTGTGCGCGTTCTTATAGAACTTCTTTAAATTTGTGCAAAAGTGCAAATACGAGTAAAGTACAGAAACGCAAGTGCATAGCATAAGTACATTCCTGTAACAAAAGTACAAAAGGCAGTATGTTATGGAAATATGTAACGAACATGTTCAGTAAATGCGTAACAAAAATGTGAAATCCTATTTTTTTGAAGACGCCGAAATCATTTTTGACAAAACTGCGCATTTTTGTTAGCTTTTTTTATGAAAAAGTATGAGCATAAAGCTACTCTTGAAAATCGGTTACATCTCAAATCAGGCGATTTTGATCAAACTTGGTATTATAGATAGTTTGGATGTATGAATCCAATAAATTATGAAAAGAAGTTTCACTTTCTAAGCAGTTCTAACGCAATCGACACCAGGAACCTAAAAACCGAGGGACTAGTGTAGAACTTCACCATCCCGCTTGCGCCCTATTTATGCACAACCTTGACATAACACAACAAGTATTTTGTGACAATTAATCCGCCACTGAAACTCTAAGCTAAGAGCTAAGCACTTGACTCTGAAAACCCCAACAACAGTGACCATTAGCCTGCACATACATACACATAACACGCTCCACATTGATATCAAACAAACGCGAAAAAGGCAAACTCCATCATCATCTCGTCGTGCGCCGCAGTGTGTAGTGCGCAGTGCAGCAGTTATTGCACTTCGCTGCAAAGATGCATTTTGGCCTTATCTGTTGGTTGTGTGTTGAGGGATTTGTTATTCTCCGGTTCCGCTGTTGCATTTCAAAACTGGAAGCTGCTTGACCACTATCCGTGGGGTTAAGGTGGGGTTCGTGTGTAAGCAGGCGCGGGCCATTATATTTTTCTCTATTTTAGACACCTTGAGGAATACCTAACAAATCAACTAGATGTACAGTGATGGTGGGCAAAAAAAAAAAATGTTTTGCCTAAGCTACTTGCATGAGATATTTCGTTGTATCTATGCATCTGGGAGGTTTGCTTTTTTTTGTTCTTCTTGCTGTTGTGTGCTGAAAACACTTTGACACTACTACCCAGTTGATCGTTAATAATTGTGCCCATGCCCCGATGTATCTATCTCTTTTCATCTATTGCATTAACCGAATATTATGTGGTTGTTCAATGGATGTGTCTGGTAGATGGATGGATGCAAAATTGCATTTTGTATCTTTTTGGTTGGTCTTCACGAATGGTTGGTTTTGGCTACCGATGAGAGGCGCATACACAAAAGATGAAAAATTATAGAAATAAGGAATAAGAGAGAAAATAGCTACGAATTTCCACTGCCACTCTGGCATAGATGCACACAAAAGATATCCAGAAACATACATACAAACATAAATGAATTGGCTTGGTTTTTGTTTGTATGCCAGTGCTTAGTTTCAAGGTAAACACAATTTAACTGGTTGTACTTGAAATTAGATTTTCATTTAAAGAGACACTAAAAAACACAGCAGCACCACCACCACCAACAAAATATCGAAACCGCATTCAACATTGCATCTTTGGTTGCATTCAACACAGCGGAGGCAGCAGCGGCAGCCGGAGAGCTAAGTATGGGTTACGTATACGAACTTTGTATAGAATTTTTGTAAAAGTTGCAATCGCATTTGCGATGGCCTTGATATTTGAAATTGTTTATGAAATCGTTTCGGATACATGGTTGCTGTTAGATATTTAGATTTTTTCAGTTTTTTTATTTTTTTTTTATTTTTCGTTCGTTCTTTGTTTTTGCATGGTTAAGTCGGACTTGGAAATGTGTGTTTTCAACGTTTTTCGTTTGATTGGTTTTTTTCCAGTGTTATGCGATCAAATTGAGGTTAGGTCTGGTGCTGTGGTTCGCCGAGGAGCGGACAGGGGAAGGGTGGGACTAATTGAATGGTACATGTGATCATTCGGTTGGAAAATTGACCTTAGAATCGGTTTTTGGTACATTGTATGTGAGTGAGTGAGGTCTTATTTGGCATTCAAATTTAATGAGTTGTCCTAGTTTGCGGGTAGTTTTCCTCTTTTGTACTCTGGATGGGGTTTTATAGTAACGAGAAGGGAACAAGAACAATAAGGGGACGTTAGAACAATCATAAATATTTTAAAAATGGTAAATTACTCGGGGATTATAGTTCATGATATCTTTTATTATAGTAGCCTCAGACTTATATATTTCGACAACGAGTTTGGCAACTACGTACATTGTTGGTATCTTTATCAATACTTTACATAATAAAAGAAGATATACATGCTTTAGAAAATTGTTGTGTTTACTCCAAAAATACACCAGAATTTATGTATCGATTCAGTGGTACTAGAACATCAGTAAAAGTTAGCGCGCACAAAATATAGTTCTAATCCCTACTATTATAAAATTGTTGATATTTCCTTTGTCATCGTCTACACGGATAACGGGTGAAAGGATTACAATGATTTTTTTATTGGTTAGAAAATCTCCGGAGGCAGGTTCTTATAAATCTCTGTATTCAGTTTTGAGTTTGAGAGACTGCGAAAAGAAACAAAGAAACTAAGAAACACAAATTACGTTAACTTCAGCCTCCCCGAATTTAAACAAATTATTTTAAGCGTTTAGAGCTTTTAAAGATGCAGATTTTAAGCGCAAAATCATGCTTCTGGATTATTTAAAAGCCGAGCAATATCAAAACTCAGAATTCAATTCATTTACTTTCATCGTGATCTCAAATCTGCATTCATTGATAATATTTTATTTTCTTTATTTTCGTTTCGCTGTCTCTTCGTTATCTTTAAGAATAGAGCCGACTGGCTGACAAAAGGAGGACGATACTATTCGTGTTTTCGTCTTCTTCCGTTTCCTTTTCTTTTATACCTGTTTGAATGGTTGTAAGCGCGCTTGTGTGTCCTCTGGTGTGGTAGTTGTAATTGAGTTACATTTTTAGCAATATGAGTATCTATGGACTATAGAAAGGAAATACTTTTTGTCTTAAATTTAAACCTGATCTGTTGGTTGATTAGATTGCGGTTATGTTGATAGCATTGAGCTTAAGCAACTTGTTCGGTGAAATCGATACACTAGTACCCCGCCTGGTGAGTTCGTTGGCCATGCAATTGCTTATCTCTGTGTCCCGGCACCCAAATAAGATGAGAGATGTCTATGTTTAGATCTTTGGCGAAGACACCCCCTACTCCCGACTCTGTTTTAAATTCATTTCTGTAGAATCATCTGTATCCCACTTGTAACCCCAGATCATCCTCCCAGTTAAGTCTGGAAGGGATGGCGGTTTTAAAGTCTTTAACGAATAAGAGTCGCTGCAGAGTGTAGTCGGTGTCTTGCGGGGCAATTCTAAGTGATTGAGATATGGCTTTAATGCTTTCTCGACAGCGACGTGGATGCCGCCCCTGATATGATTACTGACACCGTCTTCTTAGCTATGAATGATTATATTCGTAACAGAATGTAGGGCATCGAACCTTAGGCAAACTCATTGTTTGACCAGACCTACAAGGCTATATAACGGGTGGGCCATCTAGTGATTTCTTTTTAAATCATAGGTTATTTTGACTCTGACAGCTGTTTCCCGCTCGAAATCTTGACAGAAAGTCAGTATCATACCGCGGAACGAAATGAGTCGCTTTACGCTTGAACAGCATTGGGAAATATTGAAAACTTATTTCCAAAGTGAGTGCTGTGGAGCCCAAACAGTGCATTTTTTGAAAACAAGTTTTGGCCGAAATGAAGCACCGCGCGGTGGGTACTGTACGCTGTACGCAAGTTTGTGCAAAAAGTTCGTGAGACTGGTATGCTAGTGGACAACACTCATAGTCCCAGTCGTCGTACGGTGCGCACAGACGAAAATGTGGCTGCTGTAGCCGAGAGTGTGAGACTCAATTCACGAACATCAACTCGTCAATGATCTCAACAGCTCAATATTTCACGCACTAGCCTGAGGAGAATTCTACACAAAGATCTGGGATTATTCGCTTACAAAGTCCAATTGATTAAGCAATTGAAAGCGCACGACCATCCGCTTCGTTATCGCTTCGCAGTTTGGGCCTTAGAGCAGCTTGAATTGGACAACGATTTTGGGCGAAAAATCATCTTTTCTGACGAGGCACATTTTCATCTCGGCGGCTACGTTAACAAACTCGGAAAACCCGCACAGAGAGTAACAGTTTGGTGCGGATTGTGGAGTGGTGGCATCATTGGACCATTTTTTTCTTCGAAAATGAGGCGGGGAACAACGTTTCGGTCAACGGTAGGCGTTACAGAGCCTTGTTAACGACTTTTTTTTTACTGACATTGAAGACATGGATTTGGACGAAATCTGGTTCATGCAGGATGGCGCGCCATGCCACACAGCCCATGCCACAAACAGTCTTTTGCGCACCAAATTCCCAAATCGTGTTATCCGCCGTCTTGGCGATGTCAATTGGCCGCCTCGGAGCTGCCATTTGACCCCTTTGGACCTTGTTTATGGGGAACCGTGAAGGACCGATGTTATGCTAACAATCCTGAAACGATTCAAGCACTTAAGGCCAATATCATCTAAGCAATCCGTGAGCCACAGCCCGAAACCATCAACAAGGTCTTGGAAAATTGGAGTGATAGAATGCGCTACTGCGAGGCCAGCCGAGGCAGCCAGTTGAACGACGTTGTATTCCATAATTAATGGGAATATTTGCTCTTACTAATAAAGCCATAATATATGGAAAAAAAATTATTTTGTTCATTTTATTGCATTTTTAAAAAGAAACTTGTAATTGGCCCACCCTGTACAATAAAGGGAAAACGAAGGAAGTTTAAAGAAGCCAGAAATGACTGCAATGCTCACATCCGACGTGTAAAATTCTTATATGACTAAGAATTGAGACAAACAATTCTACAATGGTTCAAAGGTAGTTAAATGTTTGGTAATTCGTCAAAAAATATTTAAAATGCTGCCACGTCTGCTACCCCAACTCTTATTTACAATGACATCCCAACGTGACAGAAATATTTGAACAACACTACTGTATTACGTTTTATGTAAAGCCTGGCAATTCCCAGATTGAAACGACCCGCAAAATTCAACTGGCCTTCAGGGACGAAGCAATGGGCACCACACAGATAAATGAATGGTAAAAACGCATCAAAGGTGGCCGCACATCAACGTCCAGGAATGAGATCATTATTGACCAAGGAGTACTACCAAGAGGTACTGCGTCGCCTTCGTGACGATGTGAGACGCAAATGGCCGAACCTGTTGGCAGCTTCATTACGATAATGCACCCGCTTTGTGGCAGCCTAAGGGAAGTGCTATGAAGGAGATTAGTGTAAAATTATTGTATATGAATAATAGTATGCTCTATAAATAAAGCTTATAACGGCTGGAGCAGCACAGGGCACACTTCTGGGACCGGATTTATAGAACATCTCCTATGATGGAATTCTTCGCATGGAGATGCCCGCAAATATCTTTCTGGTCGGCTATGATCCCGCACGGGACTCCTTGTTTTCGGCATCTTTGGCCACATAAGTTATTTAATGAAACAGATTTATTTCATTATGTTTTTCCAATGTTTCGGCAGGGATTGCTGCCTTCTTTATGGGATCTTTATTCATGAGAAAGTTAATGAAATGACCGACTCTCGTTTAACTGGTACCAAGAAGATACAGCATCGGGAAGACTTGTCAACTTTCGGTCCAATCAGGCCAGACACATAGCCATAAATACTGCTACTGACCTAGTGAGAAAGGTTTTGCGTTGAGTAACCAAAAATTTTACTCCGCTAATGTCCAAAGAATTACACGGATTCTCGTAGGTAATGGGTATCCTAAAGAGATCATAAGGAGTCTTCTAGATCGCCAACAAACTAGAGCTCCTAGTGATGATGAAGCCGAAAAAAGAAACGGGGTCTACAAGAGCATGGTCTACATTCCCAAGCTTGCTGAAAGCTTCAAGCAAGCACTCGTCAGTAACACCAAGGATGTAAATCTGGCGTATAAGTCCAACAGAATGCTTGCACCCCTTTTCAGTAACCTCACGGCCAAAACAGAAAAGGGTAGATGCACAGATGTCATCTACAAATGACAAAATAGGCTGTCTTGGGAATGACAATGAAAACTGTGACCTATGCTACGTTGGCACAACGAAACAGCTCCTAAAACAGCGGATGTCCAATCACAAGTCGGACATAAGAAACAATAGTACCAATAAGATAGCCTTTGCGAGCCACAACATCGAAAATAGACACGTACCAGACTTCGAAAACGTAGAGGTCCTGCAGATGGAAAAAAATACATCGAAGCGCTACCCTCTCGAAACGTCACACATTTTGAAGAACAAAAACAGCATGAACCGGGAGTAGGTCACACAGAATATCTCCTCTATATATTGCTCTCTCGTCTCTGCAAAGTTTTAAGTTTTAAATTTACTAGCCGTTATTAAGTGACTTCATCAGGAGAAATGCGAGTATTCTTTTTTTCTTCGCCATAAATTGTTTAATTTATTTCCTTTGTTTCCCGTTTGCTTCCATAACTGTTTTTAATTGTCCATTTTATTACTCATTTATGTAAGTTCGTTTTTAAAAAAAAATAATTCAAATCCTTTTGTTAAATTTCTCTCCTTTTTTTATTAACTTTCTCATGAATAAAGATCTCCTGAAGAAGGCAACAATCCCTGCCGAAACGTTGGAAAAACATAATGAAATAAATCTGTTTCATTAAATAACTTATGTGACCAAAGAAACCGAAAACAAGGAATCTACCTCTTGTACATTTTTATAATATATCACGAATTGGTCAAATAATTCATACACATAAACAAGATGGTCTCGAATATCGACATGTGAAATAAAATGTCTCTATTCAATGAGACGGTAATCAGATCGGAAAAAGAGAGTAGGAAGTAAACATCCTCTTAGCAGGTTTACCAAATTGATGAAAGCCTTACCGGCAATCTATTATAAGCCCGCATCGGAAGAAACATGTGAAAAAGCCGGGCCCCAGAGGAAAAAGAAAACGACACCACTTTAAAGCAATGCTAAAGCAGTCCCGGAGTGGATGGTGTTAGGATGAAAAGGGGTTAAAGGTGGTTTTTTAGTGAGTAGGAGTCTCACACTACTTGAAATAGAGCGGGTCTGTTTCTTGTGCATTCTAGTATTTTTCCACTAGCCCAAGGCAAAAAAATAAAAAATAAAAAATTAATAAAGCACAGAATTTTGAACACACCTCGTATTAGAAGGCATTAAGGTTAGATCCAAACATATCCAGACCTAATTTTTCTCGACGTATTCATCTTAAGAATATTTTTAAAAGAGTTTTCGGTGGCTACAACTTCTTAAGAAGAAATTGCGTACAAATTCATATTTTGTGAGCAAAGTTGACTAAGTGCTATCTATTAAAAAAAAATTAAACAAAATAAATGAATTACGAAATGACCTTGGCCAACGGCACATTTTTCGCAGCTTTGAGTTTCAGTTATCAATATTTTAGTTTGCACAGTTCAGCATACATAATTCTGACCACAAAAATCGCTTATCTTCTCTACTCTGTGGTGCCTAGTAGCTGGTAGAGTAGTGTCTAGACTTATTCGTTACTCCCTCACAATGGTGACCAAATTATCATATTCACAGATACAAGTATCTATACAAATGTGGGTGCAGTGACCAAGTGGTTATGTTTATTATAATATACAGTGATAGAAAAATAAATAGCACGCTTTGTTTATTTTAAGAAAATATTAAAAAATTGGATTGTAATTTTAAGTTTTTAGATTTTCTTTCTAGTGTATTGTTGTTGCCCTTTTGCAATGAGAAGATAAATACGAGTACATTCCTTAGTTGAGAAATGATGACGATTGTCAACATATTGACGATGTGTTGATCCATTTAAAACTTCCACGGATAAAAAACGCCAAATAGAAGTAGAATCTTCTCTTTCTTCCTATTACGGCGAGGTTATGATCCGAAAACAAGCGATCATAACCCTCCCACTTCACTGCATTTCTACTAATTCACCTGTGCGGTTCGCCTATTTGACGTCCGAAAATATCGGTAGGCCTCCCGATTTTGGATCACTTCGTTACTTAGGCAAATCAAATGCTGGTGTCATTGCATTTGTGTGATTTAGGCGTTTATACGAGTAGGCCTGTCTTCCTTTCGCGATGCCTTTGGAACGATCATTGATATTGCCTTTTTAATTGACTTCAAATTATTTCTTCTTTCAACGTGACAATACCAATTGAGCTGGTCGCGCTCTATTTTTCGATAAATGGTTTCTTTGGCGTGAAGGCTTCTACAGATCTTCAAACTTATAATTCGATCAAGCTTTGTCACTCCTGCTGCCATGTAAAGCATCTTCATCTCAGCTGGCGTTAATTTATTTTCATACTTTTTGTACATTGTCAAACAACCGTATGTGAGCGCTAGATGCATCTTTATGTCAGTCATCTAGGCTTTTTTTTATAATCACTCAAGGGGTAATGAATACCCTTTATATGTGTTCATATAATGCAGGCGTTGGAAAGGATAGATAGAGAGAGAGAAAGATTTGCTGTAGTGGTTCGAAACTCAGTTGTTTATGTTTCAGAAAAACTCCGAGAGTGGCGTCCAGATAACTGGAGAGATTTTCTGTTATTTTTTGCCTTTGCTTCTAATTCACGGTATTTTTTCCCCCACCATCGATGTCATAGGCATATCAATCACCTAACAGAGCGAACAATTTTTCCAGCGACATGACCAAGCTACTGCCAGATTGAACTGACTTCATATCTTTCATGAGAAATAAATAAATGCTTGCTGACATCGGGATTTCAACCATAAACCATTAGCGTGGCAATTAACGAAGTTACTACTACACTATTGCCATCCATCTGCATATATTAAACATTGACAAAAGTCAATGTGTTGAATTGTATCATGAATAAAAATAACGAAAAGTAGGGGAGCTAAATTACTGCCTTGGGGAACTCCAGGAGTACAAGAGATTATTCTCGAACAACAGTTATCGATGAGGACTTTTTAGACCCTAACAACCAAAAACGATAAGATCCACCTGAACATTGTCGAGTGAATTCCACATTTTTCTAACTTCATTAGCATCAACTCGTAATTAACGGAGTCAAATGTTTTCCTAAAATCTGTATAGATGGCATCAACCTGGCCTCCATCTCCGACAGCATTAATTACAAAATATGTAAAATATGCTAAGTTAGATGATGCCGAACGACCGGGGATATAACCACCTTGAAACTCTGAAATACTCGTATTATGTTCTGCGATGTGAAAATCTAATTTGTTTTTAATAATACTTTTGAAAAGCTGTGGTATGAAAGATAGTTTGCAAATCCTTCCGTAGTTTTCAACATTACTCTTGGAACCAGATTTGAAGATAAGCAACAAAAAGAAAATCCTTTAATCATCAAGGAGAACATCAGACAAAAGCGTCGCGATTGGTTAAATATTTTCAGCAAATGACAGCAAATAGAACTACCAGCGTTTTTTTAAGATTATTGCAGGAATACCATCAGCGCCTGGCTTAGGATTACGTTTATGGGGTCCACAAAGGGAGAATTGAATGGTCAATCAGCTCCCTCCAGCTTTCAAGTCATTACGCGTGAATGATATCACACAAGTCTTATTGCAAATGGAGCAAGAGAAACTACTACCACATCTTGTTAGAATACCAAAGAGTAGTCTCATATTGGGATATATTCCAAACCAGTGGAGACGGGCGAAAGTTGTGTTTATAACAAGAAGGACCCAGCATAGCCAAAGTCATATAGACTGATCAGCCTAACACCGTTTCTTCTCAAAACAATGGGGAAAGTTGTGGATAACCACTTAAGAGAGAATACGCTTAACACACTTCATCACCGTTAATATGCATAGAGAGCAGATCTACTGAGACAGCTCTCTATTAGCTGACGGAAACCATCCAAATAGCTCTTGAAACAAAAGATAGCGCCTTCCTAGACATCGAAGGGGAATTTTCTAATACTTCGCATAAAGTTATATAAAGAGCCCTGGACAGAAAAGGAGTCAACAGAACAGTATCTAAGTGGATGTACGAGATGCTGGGAACAAGATCAAACATTACGTAGAATTATGAAGGTCGACACAACAAGAGGATAGCCATAAGGAAGAGTGCTATCTCCTCTAAAGTGGAGTTGTGCTGTGGATGAACTATATGAAAAGTTAACAAACCTTGGAATCAATTGTCATGCTTATGCTGATGATATTGTACTGATTGCCAGGGGAAAGTCTAATAGTAACTCAAAAATGGTGCCGCACGGCTGAGCTCAATATAAACCTGGCTAGGACCACAATAGTACCATTCACGAGAAAAAGAAAACTTGAACAATCCGACTGTCGGGCATGCTACTGACACCGGTAAAAGAAGTGAAGTACCTAGAACTACACCTAGATAGTAAACTCATGTGGAAAAAGCACACCCAGGAGATATCGAAAAGGCTATCCGTCCTCTAATGATATACAGGAGCCTAGCGGGTAAGTCTTGGGGATTAAGCCCAAACATTCTAAGGTGGGTGTATAGGTATATTACCATTGTGATGCCAATGATGTGGTTGGGTTGGGTTGGGTGGCTGTCCCCGCTCAGCAGGGACACACTTAGACCAAAAGAAGGTGATACCGCTATGATGAAAAATCGGCCTACCAGCACCGGGGACCTACATGGAGAATTCCCAAGAGAATAAGACAGGAGGCAGGGCAACCGGTTTTGCTGTGAACTCATGCTGAAAAAGTACGATTCGCCGTAAGGTATTAAACCGGTTTAACCCGGAGAAGAAGCTTTTTATTTTGCTTAAGTCGAGTCTAACCAGATCGTTAAAATCTTTCAAGAAGTATTCCAAAAGAAAGGGTTTTCCTTCTCAAGACCGATAGGGCAGGACAGGTACTCCTCTTCCTTCCATCTTTGCAGCTTCTAGAGAAATCGTTGAAGGGAGCACTAAGTCTTCTGGCATGTCTGCCTACCAGAAAATGCCCCGTGATGGCCCCAATTATCTTCCTTGGATTTGTCCTATTAACGGGAATAAGTCTACTGGTTTTCCTACAATCTGGTTCTGGACATACTTGTTTAGAAGAGAGACATGTACTGATATTGTTCCACTTACTGTTTGCCATTCTAATGGCTGTGGTATCTAATTGGAATTGTATCGAATTAATAGGTGTTGACGGTTCCCCCCATTGTCAGGGGGCTTCTGTCTGCACCCTTCTTAGCTAGCTCGTTCGCCTTGCAATTGCCTGGAATATCCTTGCAGCCTGGAACCAAGCACAGGGATACGTCGCACCTGACAGCGATCTGGTCAAGAGATCAGCGGCATTGCTTTACCAACTTGGGTCGAATCATTGGCGAATCGCAGCTTGACTGCCTATATTTTTATCGCTTCTTTTGCAAAAAATGCTCCAACAAAATAGCCAGCTGCATTCCTCCCCTTCAAAACTGCACCCGCAATACGCGTCATGCTTCGAATGCACATCAGTTCACCCTCAAGCCCAACTTCGGACGTACTGTCAAATATAGGGATTCGTTTATAAGCCGAACAACACGTTTGTGGAACGACCTACCAGCCTCTGTGTTTCCTCATCATTACAGCCTACAAACATTTAAAGCCAACGCAAACCGGCATCTCCTCTGTCTCTTTCCCCCTTTTAACAACCGCCCGTGCCCTGAGAACCAGTATAAGGGTATTAATAATCCCTTTGGTACGCGCAAATTATAAAAAAAAAAAACTGTCTATGTAGAAAACAATAGCGCTGCACTCTATCGAGTTAATTGAAAGCCAGGTCGCGCCTTCAGGGAGTGCTGTTACTTCTGCTTGAAATACACTACAGTGGTCCGGTAGTCGTGTGGTTATACAGATATCCAATGCACTGGAGCAAACTCCTGCACCTGTTCCAGACGCTGTCTTGAATCCATTTCTGTAAATCTCTATCGCAGATCCGTTTAGAATTTCTCCCGATTCCCAAGCACTTCTGCTAGGAATCCTGGTATTATACTTGACGTTAAAGTCCAAATAGGGGACAATGTAGTCCGAATTACTTGGAATAGTGTTATGGCTGTTTAGGATGCTTGCATGGCCCATACTTTCACGAACAAATTGCGAGGATCATTTTGTTTATTTTTATTAATTAAAAGGATTCGTTTATTATTTGTTGACGGTAATTTAGTGCGGATTTAAGGTAATTATAGAGGACAGTCCAATTTTCACCATTTAAAATGCAAATGATTTCTTCCGACGTAAGAGTATTTTTCCCCCAATTAGCTCTTCTGATTTCGCTAAGTATAGGGCAGATTCCAATAAAATGATAGACGTCTTCTCTAGCTCTTTGGTTACACAAAGAACATTCAGCATTTCCTTCGGATAAGTGTGGCACATAATTCAAGCGCAACAGTTCACATCTGGCCTTAAAAATGGTTGAAATTACATTCAAGCTGTTACGATCATGGAAATAGTTCTTGTCATAAAGGTCATGCTGAAGAACTTTATATGTGTTTCTTGTTTGGCTTTGCTGGCTTTGTGCCCTGAACGTTTCACGCGTGCCTTCCTTAATCTTTACTAATAACTCCTGAAGAGCACTTCCCAAGGTATTGCTTGAAGTATATATGGTAAGACAACGTTATGTTCGCCCCCCAGCCTTGCCCATTCATCAAAGAATTGAATATTTCTATTTCTAAGGTGGGTAACAATCTTATTTGGGAGTCAATGACTTGGTTGTCCAATGATTTTTAGAATATATAAGAAATGCAATCTCAGAGCGTGAATGTACAGCGGTGGTAGACCAGTTTCCAGATGCAACATGTACGTCGGGGTATTTTCTGGTAGTCTGACAATTTTCTTTATGAAGTATCTGAGCATTTTCTCTAACTCATCAAACTGGAAAATGCCCCAGACTTGTGCCGTGTAGCACATGATTGACCTGACGACGGCTTCAAAAATCTTGTACTTCGTACTTGGCGCAATATTTCTTCTGCTTAGGATACCTTTTCAGCTACAGTTTATTGCGCGTTTGGATTCACTTAGTTTCTCTTTTAGGTGGTATTTGTACTCTTTAACCTTTTCAAGTTCTTCGTTATGCCAAGTCCATTTTTCTTCCCCTGTATTGCGTCCCATTCCATTGCGAAAGATCATGACTTTGGATTTGTTTGTGTTTAGATCTAGATTCCAAAGATTGCAGTATTTCTAAAGTCGGTTGATCATAATCTGCAGCATGTTAGGAGTTTCCGCTAGTATGACGATGTCATCAGCATAGAGTAAGAGCTTTATATTCAACCCGACGAAAGTTATTCCTCCCCGATTGAAACCAGTTGGATAAGATGTTTCCGTCCCATACAGCCGTTGTGTTTTCTTCGCATAGCCTTTGTAGTATTCTAAGTATTTTTGTTGAGACTCCCAGGTTGCATAGATTAAAGAACAGAGCTCTTCTGTCTATGGAATCAAAAGCCGCCTTAAAATCTACGAAGAATGCATATAATTTCTTCCCGTTGTCCAAACAATCTCTGGCGATGCTTGTTAATGAGAAGATATTATCAACTGTGGAGTATCCTTTACGAAAACCGGCTTGAAATTCGCTGAGCAGGTCATTCTCTTGTATCCAGTCTGTTAAGCGCTCCAAGATAATACCCTTAAATATTTTAGTGACAGCATTTAAGAACGATATCCCTCTGTAGTTGCTTGGCTCCTTTGGATATCCTTTCTTAAAAATCGGAAAAATTATGTTCCTCTTGAAACTTTCTGGTACCTTTATTGGTAAAAATAAAGTTGTAGGTTTTCGTGAGTTTTTTCAGGAAGTCTTCTGTCGCATTTTTGAGGAATTCGTAAGGGATACGATCTTCGCCTGGGGCTTTGTTCAACGCATATCGGTTTATGACTCTGGTGACATCATGGAAAGTTATGGGTCGGTCTAGTGATACTATTTCGATGAATGTTAGTGCATAGTGCATTTCATATTGACTGTGAGGTGGGTTCAGCAATTTTTCAAAGTACTCGGCTAGTAAAGATGACCTTCAAACACGATTCCGAAGGAATTATAATGCGAGGGGAACTCTAACGAGGGAATAAACCTCTACAAGCAGGGGGCACAATATACCATTAGGTCACAGTGCAAGATAACCCTAAACAATTAATAATATAATTACGCGTGTAAGGTGTAGATTGTATATTGTAAGTTGAGGTGGGATCAGGTCGTCTTGTCACTGCGCCCGCTATAGTGGCTACTGTGCTAATTACTTTTCCACCATTGTATATCAATTCAATCAAAAATCTATGAACATATTTTTCGGGAAAATAAGGGAAGTTGTTAAGTTGTTAATAAGGTGTTGTTAACTAGAAAATTGTGAAAGTAGTTTATGTGGCGATTTATTGACAATATTTTCTAAATGCAAGCATTCGTGTAAGATTCATAGAACCAATCCATCCAACTTACAATTTATTACAAACATATTGGAAAAGTTGCGGTGTAACAAGAATTTGAAGTCTGTAATTTCCAGTTACGAAATGAAAACCCATTCTCTGCAATATAATTGCATTTCTGTTGAAATTGAGTTGAAAATATTCGACTGGTAGGTAGGAAATACGAGTAGTCATTCGATTTCAATGGATTTTCCTATAAATCGGAAAACCAGTTTCGGTTGAAATTTAAGTATACATTTTGTTAGTAATGAATTGCGTTGTATCTTAATTACTTTAATAGAACCTTCAAGGAAGAAAGTTAGGGCTCTACTCGTACACATCACAACCTATTAGAAGACGACAAACCCACAGATACATCAAGCAGAGACAATATAGTCATAAATATTTACGAATGCCTAATTAAAGTTATTTTTATTCGAGAGAATGTATTTATTTGTAAATATTCAAATGTTATGCTTTCACTATTTTTTTATCAAGTTGCCAATTCGCAAGCTAAGCAATAAATGAATAAATTTATATAATTTACACACAAAGAAAATTACGTAAGACATTTGCGAGATTCTCAGAATCTAATGTTGCGTAACTTAAATATTTTCACAAGAACACTTGAGATTCAATTCTGATTTGGTTTACACAATTTGTTATCACCACCCGAAATCGTAAATGAAAAAAATATGTATAAATTGTAGAAATAAACAAAGGAACTGCAAATCAACCATAACGACTTGTGATGTACCCTACATTTTTGCATGAGCGTGCCAAAAGGGCAAGTATTAACTCCGTACAAATCTTCGATCGCACAATCTTCGTGGGCGCCGTGGCGTAAGTGGTTAGCGTGCCGGATCACTACGCATGAGGTTCCAAGTTCGAATCGCAGAAAATACAAAAAAAAAAGATTTATTCACGGTTCCACCTCTCGCGAGCGTCTGACAAACATCCGAGAGTATTGTTGTCACGAAAAAGCTTCTCAAATCGCCGTTCGGACTCGGCATTAAACTGTAGGTCCCTTCCATTCATGTGAAAAATATAACGCACACAACATGAGTGGTTGCGAGAAGCTAGGCCCTGGCACTTTAAAGAGCTGTTGCCCCAAATAATTGGAATTTTTTTTTTTAAACTTCGATTAGCAGAATTTTATCGATTTTAGGGAGAAGAATTTGAAGAATTTCAAAAAATTGGTCCCTGTCTGTCTATACCCTTGACTGCTGTATAAACGGCTGAACGATTTTAAATGATCTTCTTCTTCCTATTTCGGCGAGGTTACGATCTGAACTCAAGGAATCATAATCCTCCCACTTTACTGGATTTCTACTGATCCGCCTGCGGGGTTCACCTAATTGACTTCAGAAAATATAGGCAGGTCTCCAGATTTTCTATCACTTCGTTATTGAGACAAACCAAATGCTAGTGTTCAAGTTCAAATTAATATAATAATAATACTTAATAATAATGTGACTTTATTTCATCAGTATTTTCATAAAATGGGACGTTTGCAGTCAGCCGGATAAGAGCAAAACAAAAAAAAGGGTATACTAAATATAAAGATTTAAGATTTCAAATTAACGGTATTAAATTAAGTCACTCACTGTTTGCTGTCGGTATTTGCAGGCATATTTAAGATAGCTGTATAGAACAATCCAGTCTTGGCCATTTAAGGAAAAGATGACTTTATCTTCCGAAAGTGTATCTTTTCCCCAATGAGCTTGCCTGATCGCTTTTAGTATTGGACAGATTCCGATAAAGTGATGCACAACTTCCTTCAGCCGCAGGTTACTTAAAGTGCACCCCGCATTCACGACTACTCTATGTGGAACAAATCTTAGACTAAGCAGTCCTCCTCTTGCTTTAAAAAGAGTTAAAATTATATGAAGATTGTAGCGGTCGTGGAAATAATTTCTTTCGCCGAGGTTATGGTTTAGCACGCGATCATCTTCTTCTTCTTTCTTTTATCAGCGAGGTTATGATCCGAAAACAAGGGATCATAACCCTCCCACTTCACCGCATTTCTACTGATCCGCCTGTGGGGTTCGCCTATTTGACCTCAGAAAATATCGGCAGGCATGCCGATTTTGGATCACTCGGTTGAAATGCCGATGTCGTCGCATTTGCCTGATCCAGGCGTTTATAGGCCTGCCTTTCCTACAACGCGATGTCTTTGGGACGTGCATTAATATTGCCTTTTTAACAGGATTCAAATGATCTCTTCTTTGAACGTGGCAATACCAGCTGAGCCGGTCGCGCTCTATTTTTTGTACGATGGTTTTCTTGATGTGAAAGCTTCCACGGATCTTCGAACTACTTATTCGATAAAGCTTTGTCACTCCTGCTGTCATGCGAAGCATCTTCATCTCAGCGGCCGTTAATTTACTCTCATACGTTTTGTACATCGTCTAACATTGTGAACCGTATGTGAGCGCTGGACGCACAACTGCGGTGTTGAGCCTTCCTTTCAACTTAGGGGGCATTTTTCTGTTACAGAAGTTAGCGGAACTTTTTCGCCACTTCATCCACCCTACGCTTACGCCATGATTGATGTCTTCATCACAAGTTGCTTTGCTATTGATCATAAATACCAGATATTTGAACTTTTCGCACTTGGGAAGCACTGTTCCATTCAAAAAAATGTCTGGAATAGGCCTGAGTGGATCAGAAAACGGGCAGCACAAGTACTCTGTCTTTTTGGAACTAATGCGATACCCATTTCCCTCCAGAGCGTCCACCCACACATCAAGTGCTCGTTGCAGGGATGCAGGATCCTCACTTATGATTGCTCCATCGTCAGCAAAGAATAACTGATGTACCTTGGGGTCTATCACTTTACCATCAAGCAGATAATCAAGGACGGTAATAAAGAGCAAAGGATTTAAACCGCTTCCCTGGTGCACCCCGACTTTGATTGGGAACTTTCCGGTTACTCCGTACATAGGCTTCTGGAACCCCTCGATGTCTTAGCGCGACCCATATCAGATCTCGTGGTTGTCTGTCGAATGCCTTTTCAAAGTCCACCAATACAATATACAAATCCCTTAAGGAATCACGATGTTTTCCCATTATGATCCTTATACTTTAGATTGCATCTGTGGTTGATTTACCCACGACAAACCCGCACTGATCATCAGATAGCCGTATTATTTTTCGCAGCCGGCCACCTAATACCCGCTCAACGATCTTCATGGTGTGTGACATCAGCTTGATCGAACGGTAGTTATCACAGTTTCGCGTATCACCCTTCCCTTTGTATACAGGGAGAAGGTAACTTTCCCTCCATTGATTCGGCATTGGATCACCTCTCACGGATTTGGAGATGAGAATTCTGAGCCATCTGAACCCGACGTCTCCCATCTTTTTCCAGAACTCAGAGGGCATCTCGTCTGGTTCGTTTAAAAGTTCTTCACATTACTGCCGCGACCTCTGCAGAATTTTATCGTCATCCACAAGAAGCTGGCCATGAGCATTGTTAATGAACTTTGGCGAACGAATCTCCTGAGCATTCCTCCTTCTTTGGGTGGTTATTTTGAAGATGGTTGCGCTCTTGTTCATATTGTTTCTTTGCAGCTCCTGGATAGCCTGGTTTGCATCAGCAACCGGGGAAGATATTTTCTCCAGCTCCCGATACAGGCCATCCGTACTCTCTGCTTGAAGCTGAGCGCACTTCTTCTTCGCTTTTTTCTTGCAACATCTGTATTCCATTTCGAGGCGAACTTTTTCGTCACTATTATTAGAGAGGCACTTTGACCAAGCTTTGAAAGCCGCTTTCTTCTCATTTATCACTTTCTTAGCTTCATCATTCCACCACCATGTTTCTTTGGTTTGTTGATGGTGGCCTTTTGAAGCTCCTAGTAGTGATATGGCTTTTTTAAGCTAGTTCGGTATAGGGAATCCCACATATTTTGTGCTCTGCACTCTTCATCCTCAGCTCCGTTGATGTTGTGAGAGAGGTAATTTTTCATTACGAAAACAAAAGCCTCGCCTTTTTCTTTGTCCAGATTGTACCACTTGATTTTCTGAGAGATCCTTGTTTGTTTACTTTTCTTTGGTGTTTTCATAAAAATTTCTGTTAGCAGGAGACGGTGTTGCCGAGCGATTGCCTCTCCCAGGATTACTTTGCAATCTTTTACCCGAGGCTTCATGAAACTGGCTGTCAAATGGTAGTCAATCTGAGTTTCATCTCCACCACTGCTGTAAGTGATCAGGTGTCGGCTATGTTTGATGAACATGGTATTCAACACAATAAGACCGTGTGATTTGCACATGCTTAGGATGTCTTCGCCAGGAAGGTTCCTGGTGCCGTATCCTAGTCCTCCATGGCAGTCTTCATAGTCTTTGTTTGACCTCCCGACACGTCCATTCAAATCTCCTCCAACAAACAGAAACTCTTCCTTTGGGATGTTCTTAAGGAGATTGTGGAAATCTAGCCAAAATGCATCTTTATCTCTCTGATTGCACCCATGTTGGAGAGCACATGCACTGACAATATTCCACACCTCACCTTGTATTACAGAGACTTGAGAGACATCAAACGGTCGCTGGACTTCGAAATGCTCAAGACGTTACCAAGTAGCTCTGCCACAAGGATGATACAGATTCCGTTCTTAGCCTTTTCCGTTCCGTAGTAGAACATCTTGTAATCTTTTGTCCTAACGTTCAAGAAACGCGCCCGATTTCCGGTGTTTTTCTATTTCGTCTCTTGGACACACAAGGTATTCACCCGCCTTATATTCATCATCTCTTCCAGCTCGTAACTTCGACCGGTCATGCTTCCAACGTTCCAACTCGCGACCCTAAAATTTCTTCCAAACTGTTTCATTATTTTGCTAGCCCCCGGAATCCGTATAGCTCTGACCCGAAAATTTCTGCTCGGTCCAGGATCAGTACCATGCACAGCAGTGGTAGTGCCTGGCGGGGTAGTGTCTTTCCTTTTAGCAAGTATTACCATAATGATACAGTTTTGCAATTGCGATGGTGTTTGTTGTTTGACACGTGCATGCTCCTGTTTTAGTATTGTTTGATCTTTAGCACTCAATATATAGGCCTAACTTCACTTTCTTGCGCGAATGGAGTCTTTTTCAGCAGTTAAAAGCTTTTGCGTGGTATACTTCCAAGATTCTGCATTATATTCTGATATATGGATATTATGTTCGCTGCTTAGTCTGGATCATTCAATGAAGAATTGCCTTTTTCTCTGTGTTATATGTTGCGCTACTATACTATGTGGTAGGCGGTTTCAATGGTAGCTGGGGAGCTTACATTTTTATAAAATATAAAGGAAGTGTAACGTTAGCGTGAAAATGTACAATGGGGACAATCCCGTTTCCAAATGCATCATGTAGTTCGGTGTATTTTCAGGTAATCGGCAATTTTTTTTGATAAAGTATGTCATGTCCTCTACTTCTTCATTTTGAGATATACCACAGACTTGTGCCGCATAGCACATGACAGACTTCATGGACGCTTCACAAATTTTAAATTTTATGCTTGGTGGTACGTTCTCCTAGTACAATTTATCGCCCTCTCCGCTTCTTTAAGTTGTAGATGCCTTATATTATAAATGACAATTGGGGCGTTAAAGTCATTCCGATATACTTATACTCCTTTACGACTTCAAGTTTTTCACTTTCCCATGTCCATTTTTCATCCCTTGAGCGCCGTCCAAATCCATTATTTTGGATTTATTTGTATTGATAGGTGCGTGCAATGCTTGTTAGCATGAAGATGCTGTCCACTGTTCAAATTGCCTCTTCTTGGAACATGACAATAATATCTAAGGCAGTCCTGCTCTATTTTTCTTCAAGATCCTTTGAACACCAAGGCTTCCAAGAATCTTCGAATCTTCTTCTTCTTAATTGATCAAGCTTTGTCACTCCTGCTATCATGCGAATCATCTCCATTTCAGCTGCCGTTAATTTACACTCAAACGTTTTGTGCATTGTCCAACATTATGAAACTTATGTGAGTGCTGTACACACAACTATGGTGAAGAGTCTTCTTTTCAATTTAGGATGCATTTTCACAAGTTGCTTCGCTATTAATCATTCAATGGATCCCAGATATTTGAAATTTTCGCACTTGGGAAGCACTGTTCCATTCAAATAAATGTCTGGAATAGGCATGAGTGGGCAGCGCAAGTACTTCCGATTTTTTTAACTAATGCGATACCCATTTCCCTCCAAAACATCTACCCATGTATCAAGTGTCCGTTGCAGTGACATAGGATCTTCAATTATGATGGCTCCATCATCAACAAAGAATAACTTTGTGCACATTGGTGCCCGTCAATTCACCTTCAAGCTGATAGTCAAGGACTGCAATAAAGAGCAATGGACTTAAAATGCTTTTCTGCTGTCCGCCGACTTTGATTGGGAACATTTTGGTTGCTCCAGCGGGTCATCTTTCTCTTGTCTTTGGTCCCTCGTACATATCCATGACCATCTGTGTATAGGTTTCTGGAAACCTTCGAAGTCTTATCGCCACCAATACAATACGCAAATCCTTTAAGGAATCACGATGTTTTTTCATTGTGATCCTTGCACTTTCGATTAGATTTCTGGTTGATTTACCGACGACAAATCCGCACCGATCATTAGATCAGCCGTACTATTTTTCGCAGTCGGCCACCTAATACTGCTCTCGTGAACGTTTGACAAACATTCGAGGGTATTGCTGTCATGGGAAAGCTTTCCAAAACATAAATCAAAAATTGTTCTTCGCATATGGCACAAAATTGTAGCTTAGTTCCATTCGTGAAAAAAATATAACGCACACAAAATAAGTGATCGCGAAAAGCTAGGCCTCGGGCCCTTCATGGGCTGTTTGCACCAAATATGTATGTAGATAGATAGATACTTCCTACGTATCCATGCTATTTAGAGTACTAAGGGTTTATTGACCAGCTAGAAACACTCCGGAAACGGGTGAGAGAACTTTTTAACACCGCTAAACGCACCAAATTTGGGATGAATACAGGTCCACACTGACTGAGTTCTGCATAGAGTAAAGGAAATCCAAAAGATCAGCCTGGAGAAAGAACTGCTAAAACATAGAATCCCTTCCAGTGGCAGCTCATCTTCAAAATCCTCTTTAAAAAGGAACATTTCAAAAGAATAGGGTCGCTTATCAAACCTGATGGTACATATGCATCCAGGCGAAAGAAAACCTTGTAGACTTTCCAGGTTCGACAGTCACAAATGATTACACACTTGTTGCTCCTGAAGGCACCACTTGTGGCAACTTCAAAAGAGTCAACAGCTTGTCTGGAATTCTGTTCATTCAAAAAGAAAATCAAATGGGAAATCGGTTCATTTCAAGGCACCAGGCAGAGATGGTGTTTTTTCAGCCCTTATCCAGAAAGGTCTTGATTATATCCTGCCTACCTATGTAACTCTTTTTGGAACAAACTTTAACCTGGAATACATTTCACAAACTTAGCGTGAGGTAAATGTGGTGTTTCTCCCTAACTAGGTATTAAACTACTCAAATCCTACTGTCTTATCAGCTTGACATCGTTTTCCTTGAAACCATGGACATCATGGAGATTTTCTGAAACATAACCTCTGAGTTTCAAAAATACTACACCAATCTTTCTCTCTATTCTTTCCAACGCCCACATGATGTGCAAATATTTGAAGGGTATTCATAACCCCTTGAGTGCGCGCAAATTATAAAAAAAAGAATGCCAGTCATTTATATTAGAGGCATTCTTGAAAAGACAATAACTCTGCACTCTTGTCATATGCATACAGGAAAGGCGCCCATCGCTATCTCTTCATACAACTTAAACTCGCCAATCTTCTTCTTCTTCCTATTTCGGCGAAGTTACGATCCGAAAACAAGGGATCATAACCCTCCCACTTCACCGCATTTCTACTGATCCGCCTGTGGGGTTCGCCTATTTGAACTAAAACCCGCCAATCATTTCAAAGAAATTGCCATTTGTCCATTTCTTGACATAGAAGATGCAGAGGAATCTTCCAATCTACTACCAGATGGGTTAGGACTATGCTCAATAGCTGCAAATTAACACCTACGCCAGGAGACGTCTCTGTGACGGTTGACTGCCCCAAGGCGACGTCCTCTCGTCCTCCTATGGTATCTCGTGGTGGATGACTTGCTGAATATATTTATTTAACAGCTTAGGCTTGAGAGCTTAAATGGTACAACCATTGGTCTTTTCGACGAAGTAAAATACCTAGGAATTATCGTAGATAAAAAACTTAACTGGAATTCGCATATTAATCAGAAAATTGCGAAAGCGATCATTGCCTTGTGGGGCTATCGCTGAATGTATGGCAACACTTGGGGTCTGTCCCCAAAGGTCCCTTTCTGGTTATATACAATGGTGGTTGGACCCATCCTAGCATACGCGTCCATTGTCTGGTGGACAAAACCAAAGTAAGTCACAACCATCAACAAGCTCAATAAACTTCAGAGATTAGCATGTCTAATCACAGGTACAATGCGTACCTCTCCTACGGCAGCCATAGAGGCTATAATCGGAATCACCCCGCTGCATATATTCGCCAAGAAAGTGGCAATTTGCAGTGCAGTTAGTTCTCGAAAGTTGGACGAAAATAGTACATGTCATCACGTGGATCTCATGGATCTACAATATTAACTAACTTACCTGAGCTAGATATGCTCAGCACGGTTTCTGACTTTATGCCAAAATCATTCCGCTTCCGTAGAAGGTTTGAGATTGAGATACCAAGCCCTGATACATGGAATAATGGCGGACTGCTGCTTGATTCATATGGCATCGTGTTGTATACCGATTGATCAAAAATGGATTCAGGAGTTGGTGCCGGTGTGTACGGACCTAATCACAATGTTTCAACATCATTTGAAAAAAGTCCCAGTGTTTTCCAGGCTAAACTTAACACCATTGAGACGTGTGCTAGTATAAAAATGCACTCAGTCATCAAAGGTGCCGCTTTTCACAATCTCACCGACAGTCAAGCGGCGCTTAAGGCACTGATCTCCCACTAAGCATTAAGCGGCTTCGACGGTTCACAAACTTAGCCCAATGCAGTAAAGTAAAATTGTGGTGGGTACTGAACCCAGAGGTAGATCTGCTAGCAGGAAAAGGCTCCTCTGAGTTGTTCATTCGACCAGAACCCTTTTGTTGAATATCTGATTCTTCTTTTAAATATACCCTAAACAGTTGCGAAAGTAACATGTGCATTTCCCACTGTAATAACTTCCAATGTCTTAGACAAGCTAAAAGAGCTGTCCGACCCTTCAAGCAGTGGATATACTTAAATACAACAGAAACGAGATAAGAAGGCTTGTGAGCTTCCTTACCGGTCACTGCCAGACTCAATGTTCCAAAAGTCAGAGGGGCTCAATAAAGTCCTCACGAGGTGGAGAATTCTTTTTCTGGCGGACAAAGGGCATTCACAAAGCATATGTTCTGCCGTCTCTTCCACATAGCCGGCATGTGTCTGTATCTTTTACTTCTGTCTTGTGCAGATGGTACCCAGTGGGCAATGACCAGTCAAGTAGACTGTTCAGGTTCTTAAGTCTGCTTTCCTAAGCTCAAGCAGCTTCTAAGCCTTACAGCGGTTGAAGTTGATGACATTTTTTGGCTGGCATAGGCTCTTGAATTTGGCCCAATACTCTGCATGACGATCAGCTTCCCATTGTTTTATTTTGAGCTTAGTGATATTCCGTCTAGCTCCAAAATAGGGTTCAGGACCGACTAGCGGGCAAATAGCGCCTCTTCTTGCTAATCAGTGTAAGATTTCAGAGCCATAAGTGCTGCCTGGCTGTCGGAGAGGATGTAAATACGGGTGCACTCTACCCTTCTTCGAAGGCATTTTCGTACATAAGAGTTCGATTGTATGGACTTCTGCCTGATATACTGTTGTCCCAACCGCTGCTGCACGTTGGAACCTAGGTCCATAAACCCCTGGGCCAGTGCTACCATTTTCCACTTTGAATCCACCTTTGTACCAAGATTGAGAGTTTGGTAACACATTAAGCCCTTCATTCCTCCATGTGTGGCGGTCACATATGACCACATTGAGTCTTCTGAAGAGCCGGTATTTCTTGAGCATGGAATCTGGGATTTTGAGAATAGGGTCATTCAGAATGCTCTCTAGAATCTTCAGATGGCCTGTAAAGTTACCAATTTGAAGGTTCGAAATCTTGGGCAGCCTAAGAGCACTCAGCATAGCTTCTTTTTGTACTGCAAGGTGCAGCGGTGTGAGGCTAAGCATTGCTCCATTGCTGCCGTAGGGCACGTTCTCATTGCCCCTGTGATACTCAGACAGGCTAGACGATGGATTTTATTCAGCTGTTCCTCAGTCTGAGAATGAATGAAAATCATTTGGGACGCCCAGAAATATGTACGTTTGAGAAAATCACAGTTCATCTACAATCCTACCAGAGGGGACGTGGTTGGGAGAAATTGTTCAATATCTACGATCTACCTACCTACTTCAAAATGGAAATTTCAGTAAAAAAGAGCCTGACATCATTCCGTCATTGTGCTGTTTTCCCAGCAATAAGGTGCAATCCAAATTTGTTGTGAAACAAAAGAACGTCTACTAAACGCTTAATTAAAGAGAACAATTTTCCAAATGTCCGCTGTCTGTCATTCAGTCAAAATAACAAAAAAACAAAAAAAAATATTCAAATTAACAAAAAGAAAATTGCACAATGAATATCGTGATCAAAAAGTGCGTCATTTGTTTTGTGTGCGTTCGTCATTTAACAAAGGACGTAGACTTTTTAATTTTTGTTTTATTTTTCATCCTCGAAAACAAAAAAAAAGGAGTTCTTGCTGCGTTTTTTTACCATTTGTGCATCCTTTATCCTTTTCTTTAGTCTTTAGTGCGTCTCGCATGTAAATATTTGCGCCTGCAAATATCTATCTACAGTTTTTATCCAAATAATACGAATACTCTCGTTGCAATGCAGAGTCCCACCTCATCCCTGTGGCTATTGCTGCCGCACTGTGATTTTTTTATGTTTTCACAATGGAATTTGTGCGTGGCAACGATGACAGCACAATTTATTTTTTTGATGCAACTGCCTTTTTATCCCCTACCCCTATGGTTGCCACCCCTACAGCCTTTGGTCTTCTCTGCGAATCACTGCTAGTAAATTATTAAAGCAATTGCAGTCGGCGGTTATCTCATGTGTATCTAAATCAACATACATAGGCATATAAATAGTATCTATGTATATACAGGGTGGTGATAAATACACCAATATTTCTTAATCTACAAAAAAAAAGTCAATATCAATCCATGATAGCATTTCATCGCCACCATTCCACCACATAAATATCGACAGCGCATTGTATATTGCATTTTTGTGTGTGTGTGTATCTCTGTTTTGTGTTAACATATTGCACAAAAATTCAATTTCACAAAAATGCAATAAAAAAGAACGACAAAAAATAATAAAAAAAAAAAAAATTGCCAACAAAATTCACACAAAAGAGCGAATTCGTTTCGTATTTGGGTCAAAGCGTTCTCGCTGTCTCTCGTCGGGTTTGCGCTGTTTACTTGCATTATCAAAAAAACACAGTTTTTGTGTGTTTTTTTTTATCTTTTTTGAACTTGCTTTTATTAATGCTTCAACCCCCTGCCCTCTGCGCCCCCTAAGCACCCATGACTTTCGGCTTACTCGTAACTTGTTGCATGCCAGTTAGATAAGAATTTTTTTTATTACTCACAAAAATTTCCTCGAATTTACGAGTAGTTCTGAAAATTTCCAGTCTTTTCTTTTGATTGATACTCGTAGCTATTTGTTTTTGATTATAAAATGTTATATGAATTCGAAATATGTGTGCTAATGGGTTGTGGGGTGTTTTTTTGGAAAACAGATTAATTTTGAATTTGTTTTTATTTTTATTTATAGGCACTTCGGGGTTTGGAGAGCATAGGGTATGTTAATCTATAAGCCTCTGTCTGTGTCACAGCAGTAATGGAAGCAATCTTTCATTAGTTTTGAACATCAAACAAATTGATATTGAAACAAGGATGAAAATCTGATCTGATTCATAGTGATGTATGCGGGCCTATGCCAGTTCGTTCCCTTGGCGGTGCGATTTACTTTGTAACATTTATTGACGATAAGTCAAGAAAAATTGCTGTTGAATTTTGAAAAGCCAAATCCGAAGTGTTCAATGACTTTAAAAATTTTAAATCCAGAGCCGAACTAGAAACAGGCCGCAAAATTAAGATGCTTCGATGTGATAATGGTCGCGAATATTTGGGTGAGGATTTTGGCAAATTTTTGAGTGATCACGGTATAAGACGGCAGTTTTCGGCTGAATACACACTCCAGAAGAATGAAGATGCCGAGCGTGCTTACCGGACCCTTGTTGAAATGGCCCGGTGCATGCTGTTGGACTCTGGTCTTCCGGAAATGATGTGGGCAGAGGCGATAAATACTGCAGCCTATATAAGGAATTGATCGCCAACAAAATCTGTTTCATCGATGACTCCATACGAGAGCTGGAGCGGTAAGAAACCTAATGTTTTCCATTTTAAATTATTTGGTTGTTTAGGTATCGTGCTAAATAAGAAGCCCGGAAAATCAAAGTTCCGAGCAAAAGGCGTCGATTGCGTGATGGTTGTATACTCAGCTGAGGCCAAAGCGTACTCTGTACGTTCCTGAACAACGAAAGATTTAAAAAACCAGTGATGTCAAATTGTTTAGCTTGTCGCAATTCAACAAGAGCCAAGAAGTGCCGGAGTTAAATCAAAGGACAAATAAAGGGGACAAAGTAACATTTATAGGCGCAGTGAAGGATAAAAAAGGAAGTCAAACAAACCAGGACCCGGGGTCAGTCAATTAAATCAAAATGACGACGATGAAGATGAAGACAATTTCGAAGACACCGTGGAAGAACAGTGAACCAACCAGACACCTATAATCTAGACTCGGACCGAGGTGAACAAGGAGACGATGGGGAAAGTGACACTCCAATGCCAAGTATTATTAGTCGGAGCAAGGCAAAGGAATTGGACAAAAGGAACATGCTGTTTTATATTAACAAAACTCAGGAAATCGCGCAAACGTTTGCAGAAGCGCTTAATTGTGAAGAAGCCAAACACTGGGAGCAGGGCATGAGATCGGAGTACAAAACTTTGAATGCCAATGACACGTGGATGCTTGTCGATCTGCCACCAGAAAAGAAACCTATAAAATGCAAGTGGGTGTTTAGCTTGAAAATGGATAAGTGTGGCAAGATCGAAAGGTATAAAGCTCGTTTGGTTGCCAAAGGTTGTACACAGAGGCCGGGAATAGATTTTTATGAAACGTTGTCACTAGTTGTCTGCTACTCCACAGTGCGACTTATTTTTGCCTTATCCTTGAAGTACAAACTACATCTCCATCAAATGGATGTCACAAGTGCATACTTAAATGGAAGGCTAAAAGAAGAGGTGTACATGTGCCAACCAGAAGGGTTTATTAGTTCGAAGTTTCCTCAGCGTGTCTGCAGACTAAGCACGGCGTTATACGCGCTTAAACAATCAGGACGTGAGTGGAACAACAGATTGGACGAAGTTCTAAAAAGGATTGGATTTAAGAGATGCACCTATGATTCCTGTGTTTACACAAAGAACGATGAGGGAGAAATCAACATCCTGGCGATTTACGTAGACGACATTTTACTTGCTTGCTCGGAGAGGACCCGTTTGGATGAAATCAAGAACATGCTAAAAAATGAGTTCGTCATTGTTGACAAGGGCAAAGCGGGGTATTTCCTGGGGCTGGAGGTCCAGCAAAACGAAGCGAGGAATTACATCCGTGTATCACAGAAGCAGACGATTTCATCTCTACTGGAGAATTGTAACCTGAGTGACTGCAAAGGACGAGGGACACCATTAGATCCTGGTCAAAAGTTTACCCAGTGTCAAAGTTGTGCTGATTGTGAACTCGCTGGTGAAAAGGAGTATCAGGGAATAATCGGCTCACTTTTGTTCATTGGGCTGGCAACAAGACCCGACGTCCTACATTCAGTATTATGCAGCATATGCTCGCAGCAAAGCAGGTACTTAAAAAATACCACTAATTTTTCTCTGATTTCTAGCAAACCTGAGGATCCTTTGTGCGGGTACTCCGATGCGGATTGGGCAGCGAATCATGACCGTCGATCCTACACTGGCTATGTATTCCAAATGTCTGGTGGAGCTTTCACATGGGCAACGAAGAAGCAACTGACTGTCGCATTATCCAGCACATAAGCGGAATACATGGCGCTGACGGCTGCAGCAAGGAAGCAGTCTATTTACGAAACCTTGTTTCTGAAATTGGTTTTGGGAGTCTTGTGAGTCATCCGCTGACGATTTTCTGCGACAACCAGAGTGTTCTTTACCTGGCCAAAAATCCATCTCATCATGAACTTAGCAAGCACATCGATATACGTTTTCATTACATGAGGATGTCTATGAAAAATCTCTAATTGTGCTCGAGTACATACCAACAGAAGACATGAAGGCCGACATTTTAACAAAAAGTTTAATGAAAGTAAAACATATGAAATTTGTAAATCTTTTGGGTATTAACTCTTAATATTACATTTTTATGAAATTTGTATACCTTTTTTAGATACTTTTTTGTTTTTTTTTATTTAAATTCTAAAGTTTGCATTTATTGAGGGGTAGTTTATTAGACAATACAATAAATACCAACTTACCCTATCGTACAAAACATACTTACATATAATAGTTATATACTTATCATACATACATTTACTACTGCTAAACTATTAAATTGTTACTAATCATATTGCTGAATTCCAATACTCACACTCGCATAACATATGTACGTATTTTCTATATAAAGCCAGAGTTGCTCTGAATAAATCTCTCTTTTTTGTTAACGAGTTACAGCCGTGTTTGATTCCCTTTTTACCCTTACAGATACATTGCGACTTATTGTATTATTATTATTATTAATAATTCTTTATTTCAAACTAAAAGATTAAAATATAAAATACTTTATTTGAAAAGTGAACTACAGCTATGACAAAATGTCTGCTGCCGGATGTTTGGACAATTTGATTATTTAGTTTTAAAAAAACAATAGAACTTTTATAATCCATTTTACGAGTACATGTTACACAGAAGAAGCACCGAAGCGGTACAAAACGGAAGGAGTTTCACAAGGGTCCGTGCTGGGACCAATTCTATAAAACATAATGTATGATGGCATTCTAGGAACACAAAAGCCGAACGGAGTAGACGACATCGGTTATACCGAGGATATCGCAATTGTAGTAGTAGCCAAAAAATAGAGGAAGTTGTGCAGAACTGCAATCAAACAATCACAAATGTGAAACGGTTACTATAGACATCGGGTTTAGATCCAGGGGACTGCAAAACCGAACCCGTTCTCATAAGCAGCCGTACATCAAGTACCTGGGAGTGTTGCTGTACCACAGACTCAGCTTCAGGGACCATCTATTGTACGCGCAGCCAATCAGAAATCTCCTAACAACCGTGAGTAGGTCAATACTCCTGTATGCGGCCCCGATATAGGCACCAGCGATGCATCGTAAGTCATACATTAGAACGATGAGCTCGGCGCGCGCATAGAATCGCATCTTTAAGAGTGTGTTGCGCCTTTAGAACAGATGCAATAAGCGTAGTAGCAAGCCGAATGCCTATCGGTCTAGATGCGAAGAAAACTGCGGCCCTACGGGAAAACGAGCACGATGACGGTACGACATTTATAGAAGCTATAAAAGCAGAATGGCAACATACGAGTAGCTGAAACATCACAACCAAAGGGCGATAAACATACGAATTGATCCCCCAAGTTGATGAATGAATTAATAGAAAGCACGGGGCGATAAACTATTACCTAGAACAATTTCTATAGGAGCATGGATGCTTCTGAGAGTATCTTTACAGGTACAAGCACGTGGAAGACCCGTTCTGCCAGCACTGTGAAGCAAAAGTGCAGAACGCGGAGCATGTACTTATGGAAAGCCGAAATTATACCAGGCCAGGAACATCCTAGAAAAAGCAATTGGCGGGCAAGTGACCCCAAGAAGCCTGACCACATTTATGTTGGCAAGGAGCGAAGGCTGGGAGACTGCAAATGAAGTAATCACGAGTATGATGCAGCAACTACGTATAGAGGAACGAGCAACGAGAAACGCGAGAAACGAAGATCCTGCTAGCTCTGGCAGCTAAAAAGAAGTGACGAAATGTCAAACCTGACCCTGCGAAGGAATGCCTTGACTGGCGGTGCCGCAGGGTAACAACAGGACAGAGAAATCGGAGGGTTTATAAAAAAAAATCCATGTTACTATTTTTAAACATTCTTTTGCATTCAATTATTTTACATTAATATATTGGAATTCAATTCAAACGTCAAACTCAGTTATAATTAATTTTTTATACGCTAAAGCACTAGTAACATAATTAACTAATTTGTTCCAACTATAATCATTAACCCCGTTCTGAACATCAATCATTTTTTCTTGACATAGCTTAATTTCCCCCAATTAATTTCCACGGAATTCTTTTAATGTAGGACACATTCCGAGAAAGTGTTCAATATTTTCGCATTCGTTTGGGTTACATAAACTGCAGTAACCTTCTGTATTTCTATGGCAACCATTCAGGCGAATGAGATAACGCCTAGCCTCGAAAATCCACATTAAATTTGCCATACTAGTGCTGTGCTTAAAATAATGGGTTCCAATATAATGGTATAGGTATTTGTAAATCCTTGTCCTATAATCTAGTGCTTCTTGTGTCATATTTTGTTTGATTTTCTGCTTCATCCAACCAAGTAGAATTGCCCTAATATTTAACCAATTACTTTGCCGATTTCTTTCAGCTTCCCATCCTTAGCCCTAAGATGCAAAAAATCGCTTGTAAAGGAGCTTACAAAAATTCAGCACAATCAAAGCCTATCAATCTATAACCACATCAAGGTTAAAGACTCATACCGCTTAAAGTCACGGAAACCACCTTTGAGGGTAGCTACGAGACGAGGAGTGGATGAAGACTTGGGGAGACTTTTCACCAAGCAACAACACTATTAATGACCCCACAGCCTTTGTACCTGATTGAGCGATGACAGCCTACGTTACAATGGACTAATGCACTTAGATATTATTGTAAATGATAAATGCCCTCACGCCCATGGAATCTAGGAGTCAACTTATTCAAGTTTTCTTTTTTTGGCGTACACTATCTTCTTGTTATATGGTCTTTGGTTTCGCTCCATATCCGAAAATCCGAAATCAGATAAAGTTAAAAACGGCGAAAAAAGAAAGGAAAACTTTAGAGTGGGAAAAATATTTATTTTTTATGCATAAATAGGGGAATCGCGTTCACCAAAATCTATTTACACTTGTTCTGGCACTGAGCAGACGACAAAAAACTTTCGAAGATAGATGTAGATATACCCTATGTGTGACCTATGATCAGGACATTAAGCGGCCTACAGACGATCAACTTGGTTGTCAACACGTCCTGTTGGTGTCGCTGTTGGTCATCCATATGTTAACAACTTTCATTCTGTGTTGATCGAACGGTTGAAGTAAAATCAAAAGTGTTTGATATTGATATTGATCGTCTGCATGCCGCTTTAAAGCTATTTGGCCTTTGTCTCCGTCCCGGTGACTCTGTTCATGTGTATCCATTCCTCTTCTATATTTTTCTCACAAACTAACTTCTACTATGAAATCTGAGTTCTCTGTCAATGTTGAAAAAAGATACTAATTCATATACCGTTCCAAGAAAGTTTTTATCCGTTGTCGAAGGGAATTCCCCGATTACGACTTTTTCCATATCTTTGTCAACTTTTTGTCAACTTTCTGACGGCCTTAAATTGGCATGTTTTTGCAGAGACGTTTGCTTATTTTGACAGAGCTTCCATACATGTATCTACTCATACATTAAATAGATATAGGTCAGTGTTGAATCTGCATCGATTTCACTGCAGACTAAACGTAATATGCATGAGAATACATACGAGTATATATATGTACATAGTATATTATCCAAGAATAGTTATGAAAATGAAAACCAAGGCTGTCAAAGGTTCTTCCTAAGAACTTTAAGTCGGCCATTAGCCATTGTAAGCTCATCTCAGAAGACTCAACCTTGTAAGAGCGTTTGCAGTTTCTGAAAAGAGGAGGGGGAAACTACAAGAAACTAGTCCGCAGGAGAGTAGTATCAAGGATTAGGGTTGCGAGACTAGGCGCAGGTAGCCACTATAACCTAATCTTACTGGAATTTAATCTATTTATTTTGCGACTCTACTTATGCATGTATGTACAAAACATAGACCTATCCACCATGTCTGACATTCCCCAAAACAAATTTATGGTAACGAAGTTGTAGGTGGACGCTTAAACTTTTCAGATACAGTATATACGATCAAGGTTGGCGTTATTTAATACGATTGATTTTGTCTATCTCGAGCTTCAGAAGTGAATAATGCGCTCGCACGAATTATGCCAAACATCGGAGGGTCAAGACACAGTCGTAGACGATGCCACGAACTAAGGCCATATGAACTAACGTCATAATGGTGCTAATTCATTTTCAAATGCGAATTAACGCCATAATCCACTTATGGAACGAAATTGAAGATAATGTTGAACTAAGCGTTCCACTTACGACACCCTATGATCTTGAGGTTGAAGTTGATCGCTTCGTTGAGATCGTACAGCTCGCCTCTTGGAATAATACGGCCAATCCAAGGAAAACGCCGGATAGATACGGTTTACGATATCCTCCGGAAATAAAAGAATTGGTCAAGGAAAAAAGAAAAGCTCGTAAAAAATGGCAACAGAGTCGTGCTCCGCAACATAAAGCACACTTGAATCGTCTGTGCAATTTGCTGAAGAAGACTATTAAGGATTTTAAGAATCGTGCAATAGCCCCTTACCTTGAAAGCTTAACAGGGAAAAAAGATTCCAATTATTCACTTTGGAAAGCTGTAAAAGGTACCAAAAGGCCCAAAGTCCCCGCGCCGCCAATCAAATTAAGTCAAAAAGAATAGGCGAGGGAAGATAAAGAAAAAGCGGACGTCTTTGCGGCCCACCTGGAAGAAACCTTTAAACCGTACGATGGTCAAGTGGTTTACGATAACCGCAATAGGCTGGATTTACCATCTGACGATTTGACGCTCACAAGTGCAACGAACGCTAAGGGAACTCAAACATGAGATCGAGAATCTAAAACCTAAGAAATCTCCTGGTTATGATTTGATTACCGGAGAAGTTCTCAAAGTTTTACCTAGAAAAGCATTGATTAAGCTTCTCCATATTGTAAATGCTGCACTTAGATTAAAACACGTGCCGAGCCAATGGAAAGTTGCGGAAGTCATAATGGTTTTAAAACCAGGAAAACCGCCAAATGAGGTAAAATCGTATAGACCAATTTCGCTTCTTCCAATCATATCGAAAATTTTCGAGAGGATATTATTAAGGCGTCTCCAACCGGTTATAGAAGAAAATAATCTTATCCCCGACCACCAGTTTGGGTTCAGAAGTAAGCCTGGACGATTGACCAGGTGCATATAATTACTGACGTAATCGAGAAAGCACATGAAGAAATAAAGATTTGCTCAAGCGTATTTCTTGATGCCTCGCAAGCCTTTGATAAGGTGTGGCATGATGGCTTGAAATCCAAACTACGACAAGTTCTCCCTGTATGCTTATACGATATTCTAGAATCATATCTCGGGAATAGACTCTTTCGTGTTAGACATGGAGTCGAATACTCCGAGCTCAAGGAAATTTCGGCCGGCGTACCGCAAGGAAGCGTTCTTGGGCCGCTTCTCTATTTGCTATATACTCGTGATATACCGAACGAAGATGGCATTATACTTGCTACGTTTGCCGATGACACCGCTATCCTGGCAGTAGGTAAAACAATCGAAGAAACGACTGCAAAACTGCAAAACGCACTGAATATTGAAATGAATGGACGAGGGACTGGCGGATCGCCCTCAACGTATCTAAATCTGTTCACGTGAATTTCACTTACAAGAAAACTAACGACTTGCCAATTTTCCTAAACTCGGCCCGAATACCCTTTGCAAACGAGGCCAAATACCTGGGAATGACACTCGACGGAAGACAGAAATGGAATTCGCACGTGAAAATGAAACGAAAAGAACTCGAAATCAAATACAGAGAAATGTACTGGTTACTCGGAAAACATTCCCAGCTCAGTACTGAGAACAAACTGCTTTTATACAAGCAAGTGCTAAAGCCGGTATGGACCTACGGTATACAACTTTGGGGTTGTACCAAGAAAACAAATGCAAATATTTTACAAGCTTTTCAAAATAAAGTGCTAAGAGAAATTGTCCAAGCACCGTGGTATATTAGAAACGACGATATCCACAGGGATCTCAGAATTCCGACAATCGAAGCTGAAACTAGAAGCTTCGCGAAAAAGCATAGAAACCGACTAATCGGACACGTCAACAATACAGTCCTAAAAATTTTGGATGAGAGCAATTTATTGCGCCGACTACAAAGGACGAAACCTTTCGACTTGGCGAGATAATGATTAACCGCGTCTAGATTGCGGAATATGTAGGATCTTTCAGTGGAAAGAAACCTGCCAAACGTTTTATTTCATGATAGCAAAATTGCTTGATAAGTTAATACTTAGTTGCGATATCTAACAAATTTATATCGAAGGGTGGTGTTTTTTTAGTCAGTAAGAATCAATCTGACACTACTATGAGCACGCGCTTGCTATTCTCATAGTGTCTATGGAAGATTTTTCACCTACCCTCGAAAAAAAAAAAAAAAAAAAAATGAAGGTATATCGACATAGATGCATACAAAGGTATATACATTTTACGGCGTATAAACAGTAAGGTAGGTATGGAGGGGCATGTTGCCCCCCTGCAACCCCCCCGCTTGGGGTCACTGTTGGATTTGAGGTGGGTGCGAGGATGGTTGTATGTTAAGTTCCTTTATATCCATGTTTCTCACCCAACCTCGCACCTACCTCAAATCCAAAAGTGACCCCAAGCAGGGGGGTTGCATGAGGGCAGCATCCCCCCCCATACCTACCTTACTGTTTATACGCCGTAAAATGTATATACCTATGTATGCATCCTACCTATCGACCTATCGACTTATCTATTTCCGAAGTCTATTAGGACAATTTGGTAACGTTGTTCAAACGTAACTAAGTATATTCATGATGATTTGCCAGGTTGTAATAAACAAAAATGTCAAAAAGAACGGGCAGAATTCCAGATCACATTGTTGGTGAACACTTTAGAGCCAAGAGGTCATGGGTCCAGCTGCATAATGCAAGAACTGCGTACGCGAGAAAGGCAGAGAAAAGAGTCCAACTGGAGCAGTACAGACGAATAGGCAAGCGCGACCTAAGCCCCGATTTGTGAAGAAATGCTGAACAGCAGTAGTGGGAGAGGTGGTTTTTAGCAAGTACGAATCCCACACTGTTACTGAGTAGGACCTCAATTCCATCTATCTCTACCTTCCAGAGGAAAAACAAAAACTTCAGTGTTTGTTTTAGGATTATGTTGACTCGTGCGCAGTCTTACCGACAGTGCATCCACCTCAAGTAACTGCTGGTCTGGAATATAGAAAATTGTGGCTATTTTGGCCTTCTTTGAATAAATTTCGAAGTACCCTCCGTAAATAAAATTTGGGACTATAATGATAGCCAAACTGAAGGAAGCATAAGAAGTGGCCAATAGATTCACAAAGGAAGGAACGATCAAGCGAAAGCAATAGATTTTCCGTAGAACGAGTTTTTTTTTTTTTTTAGAAATAGGGCGACAACAATGACCCATGAAACACTAAGACCTTGAGAGATCTTTTGTGCTGTCCCTGGTTGGTTGCTCAAGAAGTATTGTTGTTATCAGTTATCTGAAATCTACCCCATTGATGAAGCCAAGGACAGTTCGAGCTGAGGAAGAGGTGACATCAGAAGGTAATGTAAAGCCTTTGTTAAAGTGCTTTAGCCTAAGCCGGGCAATTGCATAGTCTGCAATGGGCTGTTTCTTCAAGACAAAGACATCACGTATCCGATTGCACAAGGCCCATTTCCTTTAGATGTAATTGAGAGGGCAATGTCCAGTTAGGAAGTCAGCTAGGATCTAGGTATTGTGTTTGCTCCTTGTTAGAATGTCTCTCGATCTATTTTTTGAGAAATTAATAAATTTCTTAGAATGCTTTAGGCCAGATTGTGCATTCCAATATGAGAGCATTTTTTCGCGTTTCCAATGATTTAGCTCTATCTTTATGTGGAAGTTAGGTAAACCGCAGAAATGCTCACGTCCAATGAGAGGAAATTGGCCCCCTAGTCTAGCAAGCTCATCAGCAGGTTCGTTACCAGGGATGCCTGTGTGTCCAGGAACCTAGATAAGCGTGATTTTATCGTGTGTAGCAAGCTGCAAGAGAGTCTGGAAACAGTTCCAGCTTTGACTCTAAGTCGAAGGCCATAAGAGCTTTGAGTGTTGCTTGACTATCTGAGTTTATATTAATATGTGATCTTCGGAGGTTTCTTCTGGCACAGAGTTCGACAACATAAGCCTCTACTTGGAAGATAGTTGTGGGTTGACCTAGTGGTGTAAAGAGTTTGTAGTTGGGGCCAAAGATACCAGCTCCTGCCCCATTCGACATTTCGAACAGTCAGTTTTGGCATGACGTCCGAAATGCATACCGCTGGTAAAGATAGTAGCGGCATTTTCTCAAAGATCTTCGCATGACCAATTAAATTGGAGTTTGCGCTGTTGCATAAGAGGTGAAGCTTTAGAGCACTGGCAACCGCAGTCTTCATAATATTTATTTGTACGATTAAAACGTTTAAGAGAACTTCCAGCGCAACTATTGGATAGGTGCGCATTGCGCCGTAATACCTACACAGGCTGGCCTTTGCACTTTCTGGAGTGCGGAGCAGGTAACGGTTTGAGTTGCTTTTTCCCATACTGGCACCAACCATTTACTCTATTTAGGGCAAGTTGCGTTTGTTCATTAATGCTGGACTCATTTTTGCCCCCAGCTATTATGACTACATTAACTGCGTAGCCTTGGGTAAGAAATCCGGAACTATTGAGTGCTCTATAAGGTCGCAATTTCTATTGTGGAGATCAATGACTTTCTCCATTACCTTAAGAAACATAGAGGTGAGATTAATTGGCCTACAGGCCTTTTGGGTCTGATTGTGATCTGGCGCCGGCTTTAGGAATGAACACTATATTCACTTTTTTCCATATTGATGGGATGTAGCTGAGTTCATAGCTCGATCTGAAGATGGGCACTAAGGATTCGATAAGATTGTCGATTCCATGATGATGGCAGGAAAATTTCCATCTCCACCAAGTACATTGTAGAGTTTTTGCGTGGAGATGGTCCTGCTTATTGAGTCGAGGCAGGAAATTTTCTTGGCCATAATCCTAGTGCGTCGATCAGGTGTGTGTTGCATGACTTCATGCAAAAGAGAGGTATGAGGGTCAGTGATTTGGGAATAAGTAAAGTGAGTTTGCAGATGCTGGCTTTTGTAGGAGACCAGTTCCATTGCTGGTTCTTGGATAAGGTTTTTTTGGGCGTTGACAACTGAAGGAAGATCTTTGATGCCTTCGCAGAACGACCTCTGTGTGTGTTTTTTGATTTTCTAAGAGCAGAGTTGTAGGTCGTAAGACCTATCTTGTACTCGCTCCATGAGTTATTGGACTGGGCTTTATTAAATGGCCTTCCAACCCTTTTAGGATATCGGGCTTATTATTCCACCATGGCACATCGCGGATGTTAGTTCTGCTTTTGGGGTTGCAGCTAGCTCTACATATATGGTGATTTGAGAGCTGATTTTTGAGGCTTCTTCTTCAAGAGAATGCGAAGAGTCTATGATTGAACAGGAAGGAATGAATTCGCCCCCAAAGATCTCTATATAGAGATTCCAAATGGTGCGTTTAGAGGACCTGTTGAGGGCGATTGGGTCCTGAGTAGTTTCGAGGTCAAACCTAATGTGGATATGGTCAGACAACGAAACCTCCTTTGAGGCATGTCAATTAGCAATTTGGTAGGGGAGGGAGGAGCTTGATAAGGTAAAATCTAGTACCTCTTGTCTGATGGAGTTGACGAAAGTAGGCTCGTTAGTACGAGGTTAAGGAATGTGTTAACCGATAATTGTCAGAAAATAGGCCCACTTCAGAGGCTATTTAATGAAACCTTTGAGAAAACAGTTCACGATCTACTAAAGGAAGTCATATATTGCGCACTTCCCACGCAATGGCCACTCTCTAGCTGTCAGAGAACTATTTAACTTTCTTTATGAGTCGGGCCCTTTCTGTAACGCAATACTAAGCCAACACGAAGGCGAATATTTTTCCAAACTTCACGTTCTTATCGTAGGAAAATATGCAACGTTTCCAATGCCACTCCACCATCTATCATGCAGTGCGTGCATAATTGCATTACTTTCCCCGCGTTCTCAATCGAAAAATTCCATATTTTTTCGCAGAAAAATAAAACCCAAAAGAAAAGTATACTCGGTTAGGCTGATGTCACCCCTAAAAAAGCACCTAATGCGGCATGGCGTGGTGTATGAAATATTAGAACATCATCAACTTTGACTGCACCGAACGAGTGTGTGCGCTTGGGGTAGGGCAAAGGGATACAAATAAATTCATTTGCAATCTACACCACTGCCACGCCGATATTGCGTTCTGATTCCATACTCTACCTCTACCCTTGGAAAAGTCGCCCCCATTTCAACATTTTTTTTAGGAATTTAAATATTTTTTTTTCTCCCCCGCCCACGAGCGACATGAAAATTATTAGTTTGTTGGAAAATGTTAAAAAATGTTTTCGAGGTGCATGTCGCACTCGCACATGCCCATATACTCGGGGTGGTGGGTGGTGAGTGTATATATTTTTTTTTCATTTTTGTATATTTCCTCAATTTTCTTTTTAATATTTTTTTAGTTGGTGGAAATGTGTGTAATTTTTTTTCACTACCCACGTATAAGTGGTAGCGGAAACAGTGCGTGTTTCCAGTTCTAGCACATGCCATCTATGGCACACACGTAGTATGCACATTTTTTGTGTGTTTAATTTTCGGATGGTGCTGTGCCAGGGTTGCCGTATGATTTTGAAAAGGCGCAGAAAAGTCTAACAGAATAAAAAATAAACAAAATAAAACAAAATGAGTATTAATAAGTTTAGGGAATGATCAGTGCAAGGACTGATGTGTTGAAGTCCCAACACCACATGAAGGTCACAGAAGTTCCCCGGAAAACGCTCTTTGACAAGCAGCAGCTGACTAAGCAAATCAACCAGATAGGTCAATAACCAGTGAAAAAGTAGTTTTTTACTCGTTTCTGAAAACGATAAGCTTAAAAGATAAAGAGAGCGTTTTTCCACCATTTTAGACCACTTTGGAAATGAAGAGATGCTCAAAATAAATAACTTGTTAAATGATTCAACTGCGAATGGAATTTGTAATTTTTCTAGCATTTTCTAGCATTAAGTCTGAAAGACTGCCAGCAATGCAAAGAACTGCGAATTGGACATGCTAGAATCTTATTGATGTACCTTCATGTTTCCAATGTTATCGAATACCTGTTCAACTTCAACGAACTAGATTTCAATTCGAGCTACAGATGATCAGTACCGGACAGAATCAAGGAGACGTACCGTAAAGGTCTTTAGAATAAATAGCTGTCAGTATGGGTACAAAGCCCAAGACGGAGTCGAACCTGAGCCTTTGGAATGACCTGGATATTGGAGTGCTACGATAGATCGCCTCGCAATGTCCTAAATACGACGTTAAAATCGTATTGGGCGACGCCAAAATAGGAAAGGAGGACGTCTTTGGTAGGACAGTCGGTAAGCATAGCCTACACGACACTACGTCTGATAACGGACTAGGGCTAATTGATTTCGCTGTGGAGCGAAATGTCACCATAGCAAGCACATGGTTTCCTCGATTTTCTCGATATTCATAAGCAGATATGGCGGTCCAATGATCATGTAACGATCAACCAGGTTGATCATATTTCGATCGACGAAAGACATGCCTCCAGTATTTTAGATGTCCGGATCTGCCGCGCGGCCAACATAGACTCGGTTGTACGTAAAGTACAAATGCGGATATCCCAAACTGAGCAACAAAGAAGAATCAATGTGGGAAAATTTAACCTCGAAAAGCTACAATCGCAAGAGACCGCCAGACTCTTCGCTGAACGCGTATACCGAAATCTCTCAATCACCTCTATGCCGCCAACATCAAGTGCCGAAGACCGGTGGCAACACTCCCAACATACTATTAGACATGCCGCGACTGATGTGCTGGGTCTCGCTCACCCACCACCGCGAAACCCCTGGTTTGACGAAGAGTGCCGGCGAGTGCATGCAGCAAAACAAGTGGCATATAAAGTGCCCCTGCAAAAAGACGGGAAGAACATCGGCTTCTTCAAAAGAACAGGAAAGAAGATGCGAGCGTGCGAATGGAATCTCTGTATCGTTTGCCCGATCTACAAGAAACGAGACCCCCTCAAATGCGCCAATTATAGAGGCATCAGTCTCCACAACATCGCATATAAGATCTTTTCTGCGATATTGTGTTAACGACTGAAACCTTTTATCAACAGCTAAAGTCCACCATTGATCAAATCTTCACACTTCGGCAGATCCTGGAAAAAACCCAAGAAGTACAAATCGATACTCATCATCTCTTAATCGATTTCAAGGCTGCCTATGAAAGCATCTATAGGGAAGAGGATGACGTTGGAGAACGCTCGCTGCTCCATCAAGGTCGGTAATGACTTCACCGAGATCTTTGATGTCAAAAAAAGTTTTAGACAAGGTGAAGCGCTGTCATGTGGCATCCTTAATATAGTACTTGAACGGGTTGCGCGAAGCTCACAAGCCAACACCAAAGGCACAATCTATCAAAAGTCCGTACAACTGCTTGCATACGTCGACGATATTGACATAATTGAAACAACTCAGCGGGAAGTTACCGGTGCGTTTGTAAGCATTGAAGCAGAAGCGGTCGAAATGGGTTTAGCGATAAACAAAGGCAAAACCGAGTATATGCTGCCAACAAGAAGGGACAATCAACACCAATGAATCGAACAGAACGTCACAGTGGGCAGCTATAACTTCGAGGTAGTAAGGGACTTTGTCTACCTGGGCTCTGCTATGAACTCGAAAAACAAGATCAGTGCAGAAATCAAGCGAAGAATAACTCTCTCCAATAGCTGTTTTTTTGGGATTATAAGGCAATTCAACAGTAAAGCCTTATCTCGAACAACTAAGGAGACTCTGATCATCCCAGTCCTGCTTTACGGCGCTGAAACATGAACTTTATTAAAAGAGGATGAAGATATCCTTGATCGCTTCGAGAGAAAAGTTCTTCGTAAGATTTTCGGTCCCGTTTGCATTGACGGGTTTTGGAGGAGAAGAGAGTCATCAATCTAGTCAAAAAACTGCGTATTGGACGTCTGAGATGGGTAGGACATGTATAGCGAATGGACATCAACGTTCCAGCCCGCAGAGTCTTCAAATCTAGCCCGGAGGGACGACGCAGTAGAAGACCTCCTCGCCGTAGGTGGCGCGCACAAGTTCAAGGGGACATCGACCAACTTGCAGTGTGCAACTGGAAGCAATTAGCTAAAGACCGATTTAAATGGAGAGGCTTGTTCGCTGAGGCCCAGGTTCACCCGGGACTGTAGGGTCACCTAAGTAAGTAGGTAAGATAGATCGCGTCCTCGTGGTGAACCGTGAGTAACGCTAAAAGATCTATCAACTGGGAAGCCAAACCAATTGAACTCTCCTGGCTACTAGTACGAAGATAAGCAGTAGAGTAATAAAGTAGTTACGAGTAACTGCAAGAAAAACACAGATGAAAATGAAAAACTCAAATACAGAACCTGCACTTCTCAGTACAATGAGACATATATGTAGGTGCTTCTGCCCGAATATGTCAATTATATATTGAAAGCATTAGTAGGTCAAAATGAGAACATCTATCGAAATTACTTCTAGGCAAAAAAAAATTTACATTGCAGCCATTCAAGAAACCCACGCATCATCAGAAGCTGAACTTCAGTTAAGAAGCATCATCCATGGGTACACCGTGATCGGCTCTACATTCTGTCCTACTTATGGGGCCTCAACATATGCAAGAAACGACCTCGACGAAATTAAACTAATCGGTTCAAATTCAGACGAAAGCGTTTATTCCGTAACCACAGGCATAGCTCGAACCTACAAAGTGCACCTTTATAAGACCCCCGAAATTTGTTTGCACAGTGTTCTTAGAATTAACGATAAACCAAAGTCTACATAGGCGACTTCAAAGCCACCACCACATCTGGAGATATATCACGAACGAGGATAGTGGAAATAAGCTTGCCGACTGGCCTGATAACAATAATACGCATTTAATATCCGATGTAAAAGTTTTACTCTCGGAGATGGAAAAAAGATTGCAACCCTGATCTCTATTTCGTCCCCAACAACTATGATAACCGCCCACTCCCTGCTGTGAGAACTGTAGTCCCGAACTTTCCATATAGTCAGCACCGTGTAGTCACCGTCGAAATTCGGATACAAATCCCCTTAATAAACTCCGTCCCAAAGCCTTGCTGGAATTTTAACAAATCTAACTGGAACAATTTCAGCCGAAAATTCTATGTCTGTCTCCTCTTCGTCCCTCCGTCAGTAACGAAGTATGACAGAGTTGGTACCATCATCCTACCTATTGCGAAAAAAATTCCGTGTGGTTACCGCAAAGAAAATATCCCTACATGGTCCGAGGAGGGAGTTTAACGACACTGGCAGCTCTAACGTCGCTGATAGCTTACTAAGGTCCCTTGACGAGAATCGCAAACAGAAGTGGATGTCAACGGTGGAAAGAATGAACTTCACACTTTCTAGCCATAAAGCTTGAAACCTGCTCCGCAAACTTGGAGCCGGCAATCCAACATCAGCCTCACTAACTCCTATAAGGCTAAATGCAATAGCCAACCGCGTAGTAGACCTCTCTCACGTGCCTGACGACAAAGCTCATACAAAGTCGATTAGACGTGCATTGAGAGAACTTAAATGCAAAACACTTATGACATCCACATTCTCACATAACTTTTCTACCTATGAAGCCGACAATGCTATAAGACCAATGGAAAGTGGGAAAGCAGCAGGATTTGATGAGATCTTTCCAGAATTCATCATATATGCCGATACTAACACAAGAGGATGGTTATCTAAACTTTAAAGAAATATTTTAGACACAGGAAATCTGCCTCAAGCCTTTGAAAGAACTAAGATTTTAGCAGTCCTGAAACCCAGTAAAACTGAAGCACCAAGCCGACAGCTATCGCGCTTTTAAACACGTGCTATAAACTACTTGAAAGGTTGCTACTCAACCGCATCGGTCCCATCATTGAAGAAACTCTTCCCGTCGCACAAGCTTGCTTTCGTCCTGGACGGAACTACCCTGACCAAGTTTTTTATTTTTTTATTATTATTATTATCTTTATTTCTCAAACTTTATAAAAAAACATCTTAGCCTAAGTATATAAAACCAAAAAAAAAAAATAAATTAAATAGAGAAATACTAGAAACAATCAATATTTTTGACAAAATAGTGTTGAATGTCATTTCAAAAAAGATTAGCTTGATAATTCAAAAATGTGTAGACAAGTGCTATCATTGACAACGCATATAAAGGCTGGATTTGAAATGGGCCTCAAGACCTCTGTGGCATTCATCGATCTAACAGCCGGATACGATATAGTCTATAGGGATGGACTTCTGTATAAACTTCTGAAGGCCATACCCTACCTAAAAATAGCACAGCTGATAAATAACACCATGAGGAATCGGATAATACAAGTTTCATCTGAAGCTCGCGAAAGGATCACCTTTCAAACTAACCAACGACATCACCGGAAACTATTCTGTAGGCCCAAAAGTTGAGTATTCCCCGTTGCGATTTCTGCAGGAGCTGTAGGGGTGAAGAGGAGGTGGAAATCATCGAAGTTTTTCCAACAACTGCACCAACGAGCTCTCACGACGATCGGTTCTACGTACCGGAGCAACTCGAGGACAATACCTCGACCAAGGATCGTCAACCTTAGCTACACAGCTGATACAACAACAACATCACCCATTTCCGACGCATGTATCCTGCACTCGCTTACATTAAGGCAAGACGATCCAAAATAATCTCGACAACCGCTGCACGACTAAGATGGACACTAGGATGGTTCTTATATGGACCAAAACATTTTTTTTTTTTTTTCGATATGTGTTTCCAGCATTCTTTAAATATGGTCTGTACTGCAATAAACAACTACAGTTCTTACCAATACAATGTAAGTATTTTTGAACTACTCGTAAACTCATCGAGGGTCACTCCAAACCAATTAGTAAGACATCATCACCGCACTTTCTTCTGCCACTTGATGCCTCTGGATGCTAAATGCTCTGAGCTAATACCTCTTGTTTTGTACCGAAAATTTCGACATATTTATAAGGTTCGTTAAATTCTCAGAGGGGCTTCTAGAGTAAATTGCTGTTGGGGGCAGTGAGTAAAGTGGGTTTGGTACTGAACAGTGGAAGACATGAAGGGAATATTTTCGTCCTGAATGGTCTCTAATATTGGTTATGGATACCTTAAAAATATTTCAACTCTACAACCCTTTATTTTGATTTTGGTTGCAATACCCCCTACGAGATTCCTACATACAACGTGCAACTTAGATATCGAACTGCGTATTTAGAGTAATACATTTCGGACTCTTTCAGTGTCTTCCAAGTGGAATTATTGCGAATCTAAAAGGCTTGCAATTAAATCAAGTCAGATAGAACGCGTAAGCAAAGCCAGATTAAGAAGAGACTCGAATGATTTGGTTAACATACTCTCGAAACACGTACAAGAGTACCATACCGAGCTAGCCTATCTACATGGTTAGTTAAACATAACTCTGCTTTAGGTTTCAAGGAAGTGGAAGTGATGATAATATGCATCGTTTTCGGACACACCGCTTTGAATCTCAAATTCATCTGACAACCTTTGACAACTTGCCTTACTAAAAGCCATCAATTTCCCCGGAATACTTCTCCTACGCAAATCATGCCATATGTGCTCTTCATTCAGACATAATGAAAAACAGATATAATGGAGCTTATACTTGACTCGTAAGGTGGCGATATAATCAACGCAGGATGATCCGGATCAGAAACGAGCTTGATTAACCTCAACCGTGCTTTTAAGATATCCTTAATTTAAAGGATAACAATGTTGGCTATAAATTTATCAACAGCATTAATATATTAATACCCCTCCAGTTCTCGCACTCGGTCAAGTTAACTTTTTTTTGGAAGTTTGACAATCATTTCTTTTAACCACCCACCAGAAAAGATTTCAGTCTCCTCAGTCCTTTTCATAAATGGATGCAGAAAACCTGTCAAAATTGTCGGTAAAGCTTTGTAGAATGTGGTAGGAATAACTCAAATCCTGCCGCCTTATGCCATGTGAATGCTCTTGTCGTGGCAATTTTTTTCTTCTTTGTGCAATATGTACCTGTATACCAATAAATACGGAAACATTGAGTATCGAGGAGTTCATTTTATTCTTGGGTCATCTCTCTCCCGCCATAATACGGCTTAAAATCGGACAAAATATGCCTTTTCAGCTAATCCTCAGCCGGAACTAGTGGAGGACCTTTTAAAATTCTCACTTGGTGTTGAAGTTAGCTGATAGCACTTATCAGCACTTATGGTTCTCGAAAACTAACAAATTGCAAGTCTTATTGACCAACATTTTCCAAAATGATGCTTGATACTCAAGTCTTAAATTGTAAGGATACATATAACCAGCAAGTTTGTACTAATTATTTTGATCCTGTTTTCATAACATCTGGATTGAACTGCTGGATTTTCTTTGGAGATTCACCGTGCATAGCAGACACACATACATCGTCCTTACCCTAGTATGTTTATAGGAGTATCATGCAGCGGATTGTTGCCATCGAAGTCCTCAAAGTCTACCTATATCGGCTCTATTCCTAACGATTTGTTCTCTGTTTTAATACCCAAGTGCACCTCAAGTTAGGTAGGTAGAGGTGGTGGTTCAAGAGAACCAGGGTTTTTTCCGCAAGGGTTAGGGTTTTTTCCGCCATTTTGGTACCACAAATTCATGTAACCTGCTTGTATGGTGAAGTTTACGGTTGAGGAGAAGACATATACTAAACCCAGCCTGTCGAGTTCAGATAAAAGATGAGGGCTCCAATCCTTTTGTCAGATATCTCTCTCAGGTTGTCAAAGAAGGGTTTACCTAGAGTACGTTGTCTGGTTCTCACTAGGGCCGTACGTCTGCAAAGAAAGTGAAAGAGAGATTCGCTCTCGTAAGTATCTCTACAGCTGCGGCAGAATATGTTATGAGGAATGCCAAGCTTGGCTGCATGGTCTCCTATTGACCAATGGCCTGTGCTTATGGCTAAAATTTTGACAATATCTGGTCCTGATCTGCTTAGTAGCTCGTTTGATTTAGGTTTGCTGTAGATGGGCCATGTCTTTATAATACATGTAATATAACACAGCTAGAAAGTGTGTTCCACCCGATGATAGTCACCTTTAGGAAGTGATTATATACGAGTCTGTCACCCCCAACGACTCTGAGCGGAACTTTGTCTTTTTCCGCCACAGACCCGTTAAGGGCTGACCCTTGCCCGGCCAGATCATCCGCTCGCTCGTTTCCCTCGAAGTTACTGTAAAGTGACCCTCTACTTATTCTTAGATTTATATGTTTCCCCATATATAGTATTGGCGAAGGCGGATTTAGCATAAGCATCACCGACATCAAAGCGCCAGCGTCTTATGTTAAGTACCTTATTCAAATTGAAGCCGAGAAAGTAGCCAATCATCGATGGCAACATCTAGACCAATGTTATACCGCCAGACAGCTCTGGCCGACACTCAATAAATCCAGGTCCATCGGACTCTTGAAGCACAAGAGAGGAACCCTCTCAAAAATAACAAATGTCCTCACTGGACACTGCGTCATAGGAAGACATGCCCAAAGATTAGGTATCCCTCATAATTACTTCTGCAGAAGCTGCAGAGATGAAGTGGAAGAAGAGACCATCAGTCATCTCCTGTGCGCCTGTCCTGCGCTCGCCAACATCAGGAAGGCCACTCTGGGTGAATACTTCTACAATGATCTTAATGATCTCGGCAACGCCTGCACGGCTAAAATTCACGCCTTCATTCAACGAAGCAAATGGTTCCAAGAGTAAGAGGGTGACCCACCCGCCTTACACATCGGTAGTATGTACAATGGACCTACTCTCTGGTCTATGTACATCGTCATCGAGGGCCGATCCTAAACCAACCAACCAAAGGCGGATTTAAAAAAAAAGCTAAAGTTCATCCTAAAAAATAGCTGGAATCGCAAGGCAACCCAAGCCTTGACATACTTCTATTAAAAAAAATGCATAAAATAGCTTTGAAATAATAACTTGTTAAAAAAAAAAAAACTTCTGTTAAATTGTACACAGTCTCTCTGTCGTACTGGAGTCCGCATATACCCCGTAGTGGGCGTAGGATTAAAAAGGATCGAATGAAGCATAGTCTCGTGGCATTAAAAACGAAACGAATTGCCACCAAATTCGCATAATGGCAACCCAGACTGTGGCATTGAGAAGCTTTATATAAAAAAGACGTGTGCTGTGATCCAATAAAGTTGCACAAGTATCTAGAACCGACGACGAAGGTTTTTTCTTTTATTCCTCTACGGCACTGCACACTGTGTGTGAAGATATCCTTGATTTTAGGTTTTTTTCCAAACCGTTTTTTTGTGTGTGTCCTTGGTTTGCACAGTCAAATATAATTCGTCATGTTATGTACGTCCTTCCTATTTGACTACTAAATACTACTAGTACTACATTAAGCGATTTAAAACTGTCGAATGTCGACTGTGTGGATTCATGGCCGCTTACGCCGTTCGGCTCAAGCCAGTTTTTTTTTTTTGTTTCCATCATAGTCACCGTAGTGGAAACTATTAAATTTCTATGACCACTTATTGCCGGCTTAGCTTAAGCGTATGCATACATCTATATGTACAACGCACACAGTATCCTACAGATACACCACATGTGTGAACGAGTGCAATGCGGTTGTTCTTTTGTGATTGTATTCGGTTTTTAGTCACTTTTATTGGCTGTAATTACATTTGTGCACTTTTCAAGTTTGGAATTTTTTCGTTTCTGTTTGCTGTTGTTGTTGCTGTGGTCGCCATTGTTGAGTGTTGATTTCAGATAGAAATGCAGCTGTCGTGTCATGGATTGAGTTACTTTTCTGTTAAGATGATGGTGTGCGTGCGCAAGGGGGGCCTTGATGATGTTGAGAAAGGTCAAAACCCCATGATTAAATATTTAGCACAATGGAGTCGATTACATGAGTGTGAATAATGAATATTTGAGTTTAGGAACTATAAACTGTCTTGATTGGATTATATTGGACATCAGCTGAAGTTGTACCGAAACTAACTTTGGGGGGTAAATATTGCACACTAGCTGACCAGTGCTCGCCTTGCTTCGGGCGCATTTTAATTGACGGTTATTTACATATTGAAATATAATTGTCAACTGAATGCAATACCGAAAATGTGTCAACTCGATCATCATTTCCCCCGTGGGAATCCCCACCAGAGCATACGCAATCCGCTCAGGTACTGCAGCATGACCAGCAGTCAGTGGTCTTCACTGAAGGAAAATTGTGGGCGATGATTTGATTAATTGTTTTTAGCATTGCTCAGTTTCAGGACAACGAAGAAGGATGTTTTATACCTTAAATGAATCAGCGGAGAATTTACTAAATTCTACTATTTTTTATTTTTTTAATCCGGACAGCCAGTACTGAGCTACGGCTGTGGAATCAATATTTAGAGATGAAAAATTTGATCTCAACCCCCTTTATGCCACTTAGACCTTGAATTTCGGAAAATCCCTTCTTATCCCGCATCTGGGTAAAATAAGGAATAACTGTGCAAAATTTCAAGTACCTACGTCTAGTAGTTTTCGAGAAGTGTTCACAAGGAAAATCGACTTTGCTTTTACAGTATTTAAAGATAACCTGGATCTACATGTGGACACATCTCGGCCATCCACAATGAGAACATCAAAGGATATATATAGTCAAGAACTTACCTGTGAACAACTAGGTACAGCTCGAACAGCTGCGTATTACCAGGGCTGATAGAGTCCACCTCATAAAGTAAAACCGCAGTAGCACCTGAATCCACATAGCTTTCTTGAAAGAGCACACTAAAAAAATAGCCTTGATGACGAAACTAGACGACACTTATGCCAAAAATAGGTTGCAGATGCAGAACGTTTTAGCTGAGGCACTTCTCAAGTTTCACCCTATCTACCACGATTTCCATAAAACAACCAACATACGAAACAGGGACGAGTGTAAGGGGCAAAAATAAAAAGAAGAAATGAAACGAAACGAAACAAAGAGAAAAAATTAAAAATAAAAATAGGCCCCTAAATAGCCTATTTTAACACTGTTACTTATACTGTGAAGTATCTTTTGATCACGATCCAAAAACTAATCGTGAGATACAAACCGAAGGTAAGACACAGATCAGACCTTTCTTTTTGTCTTTTCCCAACTATGGTCTTGGACTTAGATTTCTCTAAAGGTCCTCTCTAGCCTCGATACCTCGTTTTACCTCGTGTGAACGCTGTTATTTGCTTGAAAGATCTTCAATCCAAGATCGCGATTTTTCTAGCAGCTAGTGCTGATGTTGGGCACAATCATATACGCCTACCATCTGTCTGTAAGAATACATCGGTCCATCTCTATGCTGATGATGTTCAGCTGTACTTGTCTAGGCCACTCAATAATACAACTGAACTTGTGTACAACCTAAATGAAGGTCTTGGCAGTATTTATTCCTGGTCTGTGGCTAATGGACTACTATTAAATCCAAATAAATCGCAGGTTATTCCTATTTCCAGCAAAAATGTAACACTCAACATGTTACCTGATGTCCTACTCTCTGGTAATAAACTGAAAGTTGTTCAAAGTGTAACTAGTTTGGGTTTTGTTCTTAATTCAAACTTATCAGGATACGACAATACAAACTATGTGATAAGAAGAATATATGGATGCTTTCGAAAGCTGTGGGTTACTGCAAATTTTACTCCAATTGAAACCAAGCGAAAGCTTGTAATTAGTCTCATCTTACCCTTAATTACATATGCTGAGGTTGTATACTGCAATATTGATTCCTTATCCCAACGCAAGTTGCAAGTAGCATTTAATGATGCGGTAAGATACATTTACGGATTACGCAGACATGATCATATATCACACTTTGGAAAAAGCTTATTGACCACAACTCTCAAACATTACATTGACGGCAGAAATTGTATTTTCTTGCATAATATAATAACCAATAAGACTCCTGTGTATTTATATGAAAAACTTAATTTTGTCCGGTCCCGTAGAACATTATGTCTAATTCCTTCACGTTTCCACTATTTCAACTCGTCGCGTTTATTTTTTAATTATGCTATCACTTATACTTTCAGAGAAGTGATTGACATGGAGTTACAACTAAGTATTCCGCTAAGGACATCTGAAAATCTTGAAGCAGCAATAATGAACTTCAACGATATAATACTCGAATCCACTTATCGATCTACACCAATGACAATCAAACAGGAAAGAAATGATTACATACCGACGCATATAAAAAGAAAAGTGATAGAAAAAAGGAAGCTTAGGAAAATATGGCAAACGAATAGAACAAGTGAAGCGAAAACAAAACTCAACAGGTCCATAAAAGAACTTAAGGATTTATTAAAGAAACATAGAAATAATAAAATCAATAACTATTGTACTTAAAAAAATTTACTTCAACAGCATCGACTAACTATTCCCTATGGAAAGCTACAAAAACCATTAAAGAAACTGTAGACCACCAACCCCCAATTAGGACTACAAATGGTAAATGGGCGAGGATGAATCATGAAAAGGTAAAAATACTGGCAGAACACTTCAAACAAACATTTACCAATGACAAGGACAGAAGTAGAATTAACCAACCAATAAACGTAACTCACTGTGACATAAAAATAAAGAAAACTTCTGTTAAGGAAATCAAAACATGCATCAAAGATAACATCAACCCAAACAAAAGTCCAGGATACGATCTCATCACAGGTAAAATCCTAAAGGAACTTTCGGAAAACGCAATAGTATATTTAAGGAATCTCTTCAATGCCATCATCACTACTAAATATTTTCCAAAAGCCTGGAAAGTAGCTAAAGTAATTGCAATTCCCAAACCTGGAAAAGATGCTACACAACCAGCAAATTACAGACCGATAAGTCTACTACCAATTCTATCAAAACTATTTGAAAAACTTTTTGCTACTCGACTTCAGCATACCACCTTGATCAAAAAGTTCCCGGAATAAAAACCGTGTGGCGCTCCCATTGTTCTGATTTGAGTTTTGTTTTCTTTGTTAAGTTGGTACATCCGTTGTTGATATTCCCTCTAAATCTTAGCGTCATAGCTTGACATTTGCAAAAGTTACGTAGCCAAGAGTACATCTATCTCTGTGTGTGTTGGCGATTTTTTACCAGACCAGAATTGTGGGCAGAAAACTCGTGGATTTTGCACCATGGTAACGCACCGTCGCACAGTGCCATCATTATTCGTAATTTTTTGACGAGAAATGCAACAAATACCATCCAACAGCCACCGAATTCACCTGATTTGGCTCCCTGTGACTTCTTTCTGTTCAATCGAGTTAAAAAACCATTACGGGGAACGCGTTTCAGCAGCCGAGAGGAAGTAATGGAAAAATCGCAGGAAGCACTGATGGACATACCGAAAACCGAATATAAAAAATGTTTCGAAGATTGGATCAAGCGCTGGCATAAGTGTGTTGCAGTCGATGGGGATTACTTTGAAGGGGACAATATAGATTTAGATGAATAAACTTGTATTTTTAATTTTCTGAATAAATTCCGGGAACTTTTCGATCAAGGTGGTATACTGGACGAAAATAACATAATACCTAGACATCAGTTCGGATTTAGACGTAAACATTCAACTATACAACAAATACATCGTATAACAAACAAAATCTTAAAAGACTTAGATGACAAACATTTCTGTGCTGCACTCTGCCTAGATATATCCAGGCATTTGATTTGTGGCACAATGGCCTGATACATAAATTAAAACGTCTTCTCCCACCGGACTTTGAACTTTTATTAACAAGCTATATTAGTGACCGTTTCTTTTATGTGCATTATAAAGATGAACAATTATCTCTATACAAGGCTGATGCTGAAGTTTCACAAGGAAGCGTGTTAGGACCTTTATTATATCTAATATATACAGCAAAAATTCCAACTTCGAGAAATATCAACGCAATAACCGCCACTTTTGCAGACCACACAGTAATACTTGTCTCGCACCGATGTCTAAAAACTGCAACTGATCTACTCCAACTACATCTAAACGAAATAGCAGACTGGTTCAAAGAATAGGGTATACAAATAAACGAAGACAAAACGCAACAAGTAATATATACAACAAGAAAAACCGTGGATCCACCAATTGTTAAACGAAACAATAAAACAGTATCCTCAGACAATCAAGCTAAATACTTGGGAATGTATATAGATAAAAAACTAACATAGAAACAACATATTCTTAAAAAGAGAAATCAAATTAAAGATAAATTCAGACTGCACTACTGGATGCTGGGAAGAAATTCAGTACTTTCAGTTGACAACAAGCTTCTCATATACAAGACAATCATCAAACCAATTTGGACATACGGTCTACAACTCTGGGGTGTAACCAGCAAAACAAATATTGACATCATCCAAAGACTTCGAAACAAAATTCTACGCACAATAGTGAATGCAGCTTGGTACGTACCAAACAAGAATATACACAAAGATCTCAACATACCGACAGTACTCGAAGAAAACCAAAATTCTAGTCAAAAACACCAAATTCAACCTCTTAACCATGAAAACTATGAAATTAACTCTCTTCCCGCCCAAGAATACGCTCATATACAAAGGCTGAAACGAATAAGACCATCCGACTTACTAACCAGGATATGAACTAAAAAGTAATGTGTTTAAATGTATCTATATGTATCTTTTGCCAATTCATGTTAATACTTTAATTTTTAAACTTCCGTCTTATCTGGGAAATGTTTTATGTTCATATGTATTTACTGTATAACCAAAGAGGTTCTTAAAGGCAATGGCCTTATGACTGCTGTAATCCTAATTGTAAAACCGATTACTTAATGTCCAGTGGACAGATGTAAAACAATAAAGGAAAAAAATAAATAAATGTATGCTATCAAACTATGGAACTCACTACCAATAAGTATCAGAACTATTTCCAATGCCACTCTTCTTTGTATTGTATACTCTAAACATTTTTCTTTTTTGTAACTCTAACTCTTTTGATTTGTAAATTTTCCACTTTTAATTGAATTTATTTTCTCATTGTATAATTCTAAGTACTATAAAAGATATTTATCTTAAAGTACCTATAATATATATAAATAAATAAATTGAAATTGAAATTGAATTGAATTGAGTAACTCCACATCTTCTAGGCATATTCATCCATATTCAGAAGAATATTCTTAAGGTGATACTCAAGGTTACCATTTATTGTGACCATTTGGTTCTGCCTCGTTCCATGCTTAAAACCTTTAAGCATTGTCAAACTATTTTAAACGACCCGTATCGGTCTTATTTTAATTGCCTTGGATTCCCATGCGTCCCTATACCTAGACCAATGCCAATTTTTTTTCAATTTCACTCATTGAATTTCTGTACATATTCTAAATCCAATGGAGTATTGATGTCCGCCTGCTACAAGCGCCTGATCATTGCCTCAACTGTCCAGTGCTACTAATATATTTGTCATAGTCACCTGATCTTCTTTCAAGTGAACCAGTGCGTTCAGCAGATCGACCAACTCAGCTGGATACACTGAGGTACTAGATGACAGATTAGATTTAGCACTTCTAAGAATACACATGTCCCAGTTCCGCCATCTATCATGGATCTATCCGTGAAGAGAGTCCATTTCTCCCATCCTCCTTTTGAGACTGGCCCATGCTTAATTACAGTTCTGTGGTACTTACGAGTAACACGAACTCTTTTTCTCGCATCCATAGACATAAACAAACCTTTAATCTCATTCACCATGAGATCTATAATCTCCTTATGTCTGTAGATGGTACCGCACCAGTATGTTAATATCATTGTTTATGAGTCCAGCATCTAGGTACATACATAGGAGATCTATCTAGACACCTTAATTTCCAATCCAACAAGTGTAAAGGGCCGAAGGTTCAGATCCCTGCATTTGTATTGTCGAAGGAAATCGAATCTGTTTCTCTGCATAAATGAAAAAGCCTAATTCTAGATTTTCACGGACCCACCTCTCGCGACCGTCTGACAAACATCCGAAAGTATTGTTGTCACGAAAAACTTACTCAAATCGCCGTTCGGATACGGTACTAAACTCTAGGTCCATTCCATCCGTGTGAAAAATATAACACACACAACATGAGTGGTTGCGAGAAGCTAGGCCCTGGCACTTAAAGAGCTGTTGCGCCAAATATTTATTTGTTTTTTTTTATTTTTAGTTCTAGATATCACTGCTCTACAATGCCATCCTCATAATGACTGTAGTGAGATCCATGAACTTGCCTTTGCTATTATTATTATATTATCTGTTAAGCAAACTGTGTGGATACTGATTTCCCCAATAAAGTACAATACAATGATTCAATTTCGTTCTATACGTATGGTTCAATAATAAGTGGGGCAGTCGGTGCCAGTGACTTCTCGGCTGACATTTATCCTTCAACCTTCCAAACCATTGCATTGTTTTCGAGACCGAAGTCATTGCTTTGCATCATGTTTTCAATGAGTGCAATAACATGAACTGAAATTACAATATGAATCGACAGCCAAGCAGCAATCAGGTCTCTCGCAGTCAATTCAGTACAATCGTCGGTAGTGAAAGACCGTATCTTATCTCTTAACGAAAGAGCCAAACAGTTTTAAGTCATTCTCTGCTGGTACCTGGTTTTGCGATGTCCCTGAAATTATCATTTCTAAACTCTCAAGTGTTACCATTGGGTACTTCGTCTTCGGCAGACACGCTCAGAGTGTTGGTATAACAAGCAGCGACTTCTGTTGAAGATACAGAAGCGTGGAGGAGAAGGAGACCATAGATCACTTCCCTTGCTCGTGGCAGAAAGGGTAGTCTAGGAGAAAACTTCTAAATAAAAAAATATATGTTTTTATTAAAAGAAGGGATCGCAGTGGACATCTCATGGAAGACTATTTTCTAACTATCTACCTGTATTTCCAAATGCGAACAGAACCGACATTCATGTGAAAGATTTTTGTGATACACAAACGGATGTGATTTGCCTACAAGATTCTATTGGCCATAAATGCACTGAAAATATAGACGAATTAGCTAGAAGGATCAAACTTCATGAAACTTGGATGACAGATGATGACCATAATAGTATCAGATTCACCGTGAGGCAGGATTCTTAAAAATATGCAGTCAAGAATGGAAAGATCTAATGGCCATCGGAACAGCAGACCATATATCGCACCTTGAGATGACAAGTGTCGTAACTTCCAAAGTGACAATTTTGAGATTTTGATTAGTTCTCATGTACAATATTATTAATTCTTTTCATTGGAACCCAGTTGTAGCTTTATTTCTTTTACCCTTTAGGCGCTATTCAGCCAATAACAGTTTTACAGTTTACAAAAAATGCACAGCTACTGAGAGAAAGACTGTTGTATGTTACATATCACGAAGACCTACTTTTGGAAGTTAGGACACTTGTCATCTCAGGGTGCGATATGTGGCTTGGTAATGAAGCTGTCCCTCCAGAACTCGTGAGATTTTCTAGGTAACCTACGTAACAACGAACTTGAGGAAGAGAACCTGTGTTCCAAACGATCCAATGATTTAGCTGAACTCATCACCAAGTCAGGTGTTATACTCGTAGATGAGCTCTATACGTACATATGATATAGCAAATCAGAGTAGGCCAGATCTGGCCAAAAATACATATCCTGGAGCCCGATTCAATTCTTAGATCATGTGAATTTTAGAGAGACCATCTAATGCAGCAAAGCGATGGTAAGTTCCCAACTGTGAAACACTTCTGGGATTCCTGACACTTCAAACCAAACTGGACCCCAGCGGATCCTAAATCTCATCTCTTCACTTGCTAATCCAGTGACATATTTCACAGATCGCACTTCCAGAACCACCAACTTTATCTGGATACCCTTGTTTTAGATTCCAGTTAAATATACAACATCCTTTTGTGGCATAAAATCCATCACATCAACGTATCGAAGACAACGAGATGAAGTTGCAATGAAGTTGCAAGGCTAGGTTCAAAATTGCTTTTTATCGGCCCTTCTGTAGTCTACGTTCCTGCCAGCCTCCTCAATGATTCCACCAAACCTAGAAACTAAGTAATCCAACTGGAGTAAAAACCAAGAGCTAATAGAAAACCATTCCTCGGAATAACGTACATATGTGCCCCCATTCAGAAAGTCAAGCACGATATCTATCAAATCGTCAAGTCAGGATAGGAAAAGTGAAAATGCCTTAGAAATGCCTATCTTCAGAGCCAGATAGTTATGCATTTCCCTTAGGAAATTTGGACCATGCTCTAAAATGATCATAAGAATACCTGCACTACTGATATCATTGATAGAACAACAATTCACCATTGTTCCATTACAACTTGTCTCATTGACAACGAAATTTTTTCCCAGCATTACCATGAGCATCTATTGTCAATGTTTGCCGTCACCGACATAATTCTTCTCTCTTCTCGGAAAGGAGCTACTGATTCTTCACTCCACAAAAAATCCGCCGGTTACTGCAGCTTATAGATATCGATACCAATTCATCTACTTTTGTAAGGCTTCGGTAGACATACAATAAACAGTGGAGTCTGCAAGGAACACATGCATTGTTATGGTTTTAGCCACTAACGCTCTATCAACTGAGCTATACCTTGATTTGCTATTATATGTGCTCGCTGCTATGGGTTGTCGCTAAAACAACCTTTCGTGAAAAAATATGGTTCACTAGCAATAATACCCAATGACGTAACACACATTATATAATTCAACTAATTAAGAGATATCTTAAACGCGTTCAATCAAATCTAGACTCCGGTAAACGCTGGAGTGCCACATGCTTCTATTGCTTCATTCTTTCTACTCTCATACTATATTTGACAAGTAACAGATCCTTACTTTTGCCGACAGTAGCACCCTAATAGCATCTTGTTCGAATAACAAGCACCTTCAGACAAACTTGCAGTGGTGAAATGCTAACTTAGTCGACCTTAATGCGAAGAAACCCAAATTTACCACTTTTTCCAAAGCATCAGTCTGCCGTACCACTGCTTCAAATGGACGACCAAATGATCCAACATAAGGATGTTATGCATTCTATCGTCACAACCAACTCTGGTGTAACATGGCACAACCACATATTCTAACCGTATGCTTAGAGGAAAGAGGTACTTCTTATCGGCGCAGCTTTTGCTCCTATACAATCCACAAGTTTAAGCTATCCGGTATTTGAATTTTGTTCTCTCTATTGCAGTGCGGCTGCGAAATATTTGCATCTACTTAACAGCATACAGAGACGAACAGTTAGCCTAATAGAAAATCTCATACTAACATTCAATCTGCAACAGTCCTTTCACACCAGACAGGCAGGTAGGATGAGAAGAAAGGGCAACATTTGTAGATTATGGTAAGCCAGGTGGGATAACACGGCAAAAGGCAGATAGACCCACAAGCTGATCGCCACCATCGAGATCTGGACAAAAGAGCGCACGGGGACTGCAGCTACTACCTTACATAGTTCCCCTCGGGGCACAGCGGCTATCGAAAATATTTCCATAGATTTGAAGGAATGAACTTGCCAACCCCAGAGCTTTTAATAAGTCATATGACGAGTTCAGTGGATGACAGGCTGGAGACCTTTTCCTTCATGACGAGCGTACAGAACGAGCTGAGGAGAGTGGAAAGGCTAAGAAGAGCCAAAACGACAAATACAGATGATATATCATAACTTAGATCCGCGAAGTACTACCTAACGGCAGTCCCGCGGGGACAGTGGTAGAAGTGTGCAGGGTGTGGATACGTAGGCGTACTCCTGGCATCGATTTTTCGGGTTTACGAATCGTGCATGCTGGTAACCCGGGCTATTAGAATCAGAGATTTCCATTGGCGCATCAAAAAAAAAAAAGCAGGTAGGACACACCACATCTTTCCATGAACATCCCCTTGGAACTCGCTCCCAGGAAACATATTCCAGTCGCAATCTTCATTTATTAACGAGCAGAACCAACAAACCTGCCAGCATCGGAGCTCTGTCTTAGCATTATAGGTTCATCTGTTCTGAGAGAATTTAAAAAAAAAGCTCTAAGTACAGACAACAGAAGATCGATTAAATATCTACCACAAGCTCCTTTATACCCAGTGAAGTACCTACAGAACTCTTCCAATCTAAAACTAGTTCAGAAATAGTCAAAGGCACCACTTCCGAGAGAAGACCGAACGAATAATTTAAGGCGGAAGTCTCATTCGCCAATAGATACAGACGCGACCGGAGATGCGTATTTAATGCCGGAAAACCTACACAATCTGTTCCTTTCCAATACCTCTTTTCCTGCACCTTTCTAACGGTTCGCGCTGGAAATTCTCTTCGTAAATTTGATTATTCGCTGTCCATCAGAACAACTCGACGTCGACTATGATGCCAAACAGCAGGTGCAACACTCAACAACTTCACTGTTACTTTTTGTTAGCAGCAATCCCAAAAGCAGCTTCCAGCTTCTACCATTCTCCAAATTGACCCCCCACTACCCTCCTTCGATAGACCGCCAAAGTCCATCTGACTGCCAGCAATCGATTTTCTATCAGGAAAAACCTTTGCCAACACGTCAACCTACAGAGACAGAGGGGCAACAGTGCGCGGGGCAATTGCCTCTAAATATTGTAATCAGTTAGTAGTATTATTATTATTTCCATTCGTAGATACATACAGACACGACATCAATGAACCGGTTTGTTTACCTTGGAAGCGAAGTTCATTCATAAAGAGTTCTCGCACCACACACACTCATATACGATGGAGCGCGCTGCTGTATCGTTGTAACGCTTTGGATTTAGATTCATTACTACTGCTGCTGCTGGTTGCTCATGGTGTTCCACATCCACATCGAATGTAAGTATATTCTCCTTCATCTTGCCACTCCTCAGACTAGGTTGCTGCCTGTATGATGATTTAGCCTTTGAAGTGCAACTAGTGTATCTGTTGGATACTTTAACTGCTCCACCACCATCACCGGGCAGAGGTGGGGGGAATTACTGCCACTGCGATGGCGGCAAGTGAGTCCCGAGTGTTGTGACTAGTATTACAATGAACAGCAGCAACAACAACAGCAACAGCCCCATGATAATAGTAGTAATAGCGAGTTCGTTTTGACGTAATAATGTCTTCCTTATGTGCAGAGCTAGCTACAGAGGCAGCAGCTCGGCTCAGTAGTTCCCTGTGTGCAATGGGGAAAATGTCGGTGGCAAGATCTTGGATTGTCTTTAGATATAAATTTGTGTTGCACCTGCTTGCAAGGAGGAGATGATTCCATGAAATCAGGTGTACAGGGATAATCAACGGCGACGACTGTGTATGGGTGTGTGTTACCAATTGGTAACATAGAGCAATTGGGACCTGCATAGAGAGGAAATGATTATTACCGGACATGTTTGCTGGCAAAAGAAGGATGTTGCAAATCGGTAGCAATTATTAATTAAATCTAGAACCTTACAACAATTTTATGGCGTGCTAAAAAGGAGATGGATACCTACTATATAATGTCCCATATACGAGTACGAGTATCATGTAGGCAGGGGTAGTTCTATCTGACTATTGGTGACTTCTTTCGATTGGTTGGAGCAAGGTTCTATTAATTTTGGTTTATACCTTCATCTTCTGCATAATCAATTGGGAGAAGACGGGACTTTGAGTATCTATGGAAGGAAGTTTCTAGCAATTATGGGTCCTAATGGAGTGATTCGCTTACATTTAGACTGAAAGGCTGACTTCAGCCAATAAATTTTGAGGAATGCTGTCATAAATGTTTCCTTCGTACTCACGGATCTACAAAAGACAATTGTAGCAAAAGTTGTATCTAATTTTTCGAGAAGATTTAAGACAAATGCTACATGTACAAATTATAGCTCTAACTTACTCATTCAAAGTCACTGACTTAGGTAAGTCATCGGATTAGGAATGAACGGAGTTTCTCGTTACTAAAACATTGAATCACTGTTTTCGTTGAGTACGTACTCAACACATTCAACAGCAAAACCCAAAAATGCTAGCATTCATTGGCACTAGAACCTGCGAGGATTAAAATCCGCACAGGAAAAGACAATGAAATGCAACAGAACTTGCAGAGAATGAGGAACATCAAGTTCCCCGCTACTTCTTCGAATGGAACAATCTACGGTTCGATGCTTTGATGTCGTAGTGAGTATATCCCCAAACCAGCTTTCAAGACGTTCCACGAATGCTTTTTCATTAGATAAGTGACCCGGTGGTAGGTCTAAGATAATATGGCTGGACCAAGTCCTACATTCCTCCTGGTGAAATGGAGTCAGTGGCAGATGCAAGCTCACTCGAGCATACTACCGCTGCGAACCTTATGAATGATAAGTGGGTTTATGAAAGTGATGATTAAGATGAACGAAATCTCAGCAGTATTTGGTTACTTATTGAAGAATAAGCAAGGAGAGTGAAGACTCTATTCCTATCATCCTTAAAACCGATCGATGCTATCTTAGCTCTGTATATCAGAGAATGAACGACAATGACTGCTGAAAGAATGCCATGACGGCCCGAGAGTTCTACACCAGTAAATGAATAATAACATCGCTATGATAGCTACATACTATATGCTAATAGTAGTAGTAATAGTAGTTAGAGTAGAAGTAATATATAGTAGTGGTAGTTATAGTAGTACAGGATGGACTTTAAGTCACAATGGGGTTTCTTTTTTTCTTTTTTTTTGTCGGGATAGGAAACACTCGACTGGAGCACTCAGACGCAACATTGTACTGCCAGAGAGCAAACCCTGATTTACACATTTTATTGGAATTCCCTTGACTTTCTAAGAAAACAAAGCAAGCACTTCAGTGATGAGGAGCTTACAGTACCAGCAATTACCACATCAGCATCGATGATCTGCCACCTGATACGAGCAAAGGCCGGACACTCACAGAGATAATGTTCCGCGGTGTCGTCGCTCTCTCCACAAGCGTCGCAGATTGTAGTGTCACTTAAGCCCAATACGTTGAGGTGCTTGGCAAAAGCGAAGTGGCCTGTCAAGACGCCAATAGTTGTCTACAGTCTTTTCTGCTGAGAGACAGCAAGAATGCCGCTGATTTTTTGCAGACGTCCGGGAACATGCGTTTAGTCAACCTGCATCCTGGAGAGTCATGATCCAATCGTCAATGGAAGTCCTAATCGAGGACGCAGTTAGACCCAACGCGGGTTCGGGACCTTAGAAAGCCTCCTCTGACCCTTGTTTAGCAATCTTATCGGAGATCTCGTTCCCCAAGATCCCAGTGTGATATGGGACCCAGATAAGAGACAGAGAATTCAGCCTTGCGACCGAATTCAAAGAGTTTTTTGTTTCACGAACTATTTTGGAAGTGGTTAAAGGGTTAAGCAAGGCCTTAAGCGCAGCCTGACTGTCACTACAGACACAAATAGTACATCCCCTCAACCTGTTCTTCACAACATAGTTCATGGCCATTAGGATTGCATAAGTTTCCGCTTGGAAAGCGGTTTTGGAACCATCCGTGAAAAAACGACTGCATTCCATACCCGGCTCAGACTCTGGCCGAGACCAGTCCTAGACACAAGGAAAGTCGACTCTGAATTCGCGCATCAGCTGGAGTTCTGGTGTCATTGCATCAGACGGCATATCCATAAGACAGGAGTCGTAAGGTAAGTGTCGCGCAAATTCACCAAAATTTCAGTGTGGAGTATACCAAAAACCGCCCTGCCTAAGACGATGGATGGCTTTGATAGTGCAACCCATGATATAAGTATCGAGGGGAGGTAAGTTCAGCAAAGCGTCTAGAGCAGATCGAGGCGTACTCGAGAAAGCTCCTGTGCACAGTGTAGTTTACAAATGTAGGCGAACCCCACAGGCGGATCAGTAGAAATACGGTAAAGTGGGAGTGTTATGAACCCTTCTTTTGGATCATAACCTCGCTGAAAAAAGAAGAAGAAGAAGAGGACAATTATTAAACCAATATGGATCTATGGAGCGCAAGTATGGGGAACATCGAAAAATTCAAACTTGAAAATCATCCAACGACAACAATCTAAAATTCTCAGGACAATAGTTAATGTGGCCTAGCCGAAAATCTTCATCCTGACCCTCCACGTGGGTGCCAGCTGGTAATTACCACAACACAGCAGTCTTGTCTGATGTTAAGATGGGGTAAGCTAAGGTCAAAGAGCATTGTATAGGATTCTTAACTCCTCAATAGTTTAAGCCTCTACAGATGCTTTTGACCATCGGATGAGGTACCTAATTGCAGTGGTGGTGTGAAAACCGTTCCCAAGAATGCAAGGCTGGGGGTTAAACCAGTCTCTAACGAGCTCTTCAGACGCACGAGCGGCGTCTGTCGTATTTAGCCTTATCCCGATAAATCGGCTCTGTCAGGACCGACCTTATTTCCGTAATACTCGTGGGACCAAAAAATGAATCCAATAAAAATGACAAAAAAAAAATAAACAAAAACAGAAGAAACAAAAAGAAATAATGATAACCAAGGCACTTCATCGGAAAATGAGCTGATAGCCTCCAGCTAGGAGACTCAAGTGGGAAGCGAGTACCTTGAGAGGAGTTCCACTCAAGACGCGCTCCTCTAACCATATATACCCTCACCATCTGCAGCAGCGCAGGACACTCGATCTAGTGCCCAAAAGCGTGCAGTTAATCCCCGCAAACCAGACAGCAATCGCAGAAAAAAAAAAACGCGTACCAGAGGGCCATTTTCTTTCTGGGTAAGATTACCAAGAGCGAAGAGGTACGGTTTCTACTCGGGACCTTGCTGATAAGTCAAGATACCAGCGCAGCGGGTTGTTGATGAGTAGATCAACTCCCGAAATGAACAACCACAACAACCACGAAAGACAGAAGCGGCAAAGCGCAACCGCTCTTAAGAGGAAGTCAAGTCCGACTCCCAACGGAACAAAGTTGCGCAGCTTTCCGCCGCCAAGTCAAAGGACCCATCGACCTTGGTGCCCCAGACGACACAAACTGTCTTTGAGGTTGTCAGAGACGACCTACAAGTCGCAATGGTAGATGAGTTCTCTACCGGCGGCAAGACAGTGGCTGACCTTTGGGGTGCGATAGAAGTCAAGCTCTCCGAAATTTTTATGGAACACCTCATAAACAACCAAGGAGGACCGCTCCCCTGTTTTGACTCAGGTGAAGTCATAAGGGGATACAGAGTCATAAAATATGAAGACGCCTACTCTAAAGAATTCCTAAGATTCGTGACGCGTGTGACCGCTTGAGACTCAAGCTAATCCTAGCTAGAGAGATTCCGAAGAGACCCAGAATCCGCATCTGGCTCTTCAATATTTTTTAATTATTTTTTTTACATAATTTGCGCGCACTCAAAAGGTTATGAATACCTTTAACATGTTTACACACAGTGCGGGCGTGGGAAAGGATGGATAGAGAGAGAGAGAGAAAGATTTTGGTGTAGAAGCTCAGTTGGTTATGCTTCAGCTATTCTCCGGGGGTGGCGTCCAGATAACTGGGGAGATTTTTAGTTATTATTGTCTTTGTTTTCTGATTCACAGTACTTTTTTCCCGATAACCGATGTCAAGGGCAAATCATCATCAACAGAGCGAACAATTTTTTCCAGCCACATGAGCAAGCTACTGCCAGTGTTATGCCTTCGCAGTAGTGTTCACAGAAGCTTTTGCAAATGATCGGACTGACTTAATATATTTTATGAGAAATAAATAAATGCTTGCTGACATCAGGATTTGAACCATGAACCATTAGCGTGGTAATTGACGACGTTACCACTACACCATTGCCCATAGAAAGCGAGAAGCTTATAAACTGCTTAAAACTCCACAACCCTACGGTTCCCATGGATGACTGGAAAGGTATCACTCCTGATTCTGATCACCGAAGAAAGTGCCGGTACCCATGCGAAGACTGGCTGTAAACTTCGCCTTAGTATCAGACATGCCAAGGTTAAGATCTTCAGATCAATAGGTCCGAGCGAGGACCAACAGGCTGTTGGAGGGCATGAGGATCTAGACCACCATACTCACCACTTCAACTACCCAATTAATACCAATGCTGAAAGTTATACAGATTAATTTGCATCACTCGGTATGTGCTATCGCCAGGACATCTCCAGGTTAGCAGCGACCACCATGAGTCACTGGCGTATAGGAGGCCATGAAACTAGGCATCCCACACAACACACACTGTCGCATTTGTAATGTCGCAACTAAGAAAGAAATCCTTATCCACTTTTTATGGGCCTGTCCGGCACTAGCTAGGACCAGACAATGAGCTTTATGAAACCCCATCTACAAGGTGGCGCAAAAGTCATCACCCTATTGGATTTTTTTCCAATGTTGTCATATGCTATCGCGACTTTGATGTTTGTGATCATGGATTGCTGTACCCTTGAAACGCGGAATAAATGTGTCAATGTTTTGGCTCAACATGAATATCATCGTCGAATTCCTGATCATGTGGCATCAACTAGGCAAATACTTCAGCATTTAGCCGCTCGCCTCGAGGAGACTTGCAGACATGGCGGGCCCCGGAACAACTGTTCGGTCGATAATATTGCTGATTTGGCAGCAGATGTCCGTGAGGAGAGAAAAACATACACCAGACAACGGACCACTCAATATACGGTCTTTTCAGCGAATTTTGGCGAAAGACTGGAAGACGTATCCGTCCAAAGTGTAAATAGTGCATCAGCTATTGCCAATCCAATCGCCAATCGTAAATTACAGCCAAGCCCTCCTAACCTCGCGTTGAGGATGATTTTCCATTGAAAATCATCATGAGCGACGAGGCGCGTTTCCACCTATGCGGATACATGAATGAGCAAAATGATCGCTTCTGGGGCACTGAAAATTCGCGTGTTATACACGAAGAGCTATTAGCGTGTCAGCAACACTGTTACTGTGACTGGTGAGTGCTACAGAACCATGATCAATGACTTCTTTCTGCCGCAAGTTGACAAGTTGGATTTGGAGAATATGTGGTTCAAGCAGAACAGTGCGTGCAACCGCACATACAGCACGAGTGACAGTGGACATTCTGCACCCTCAGAAGACCCATCGTCGTATCGCCCGATATGCCTACTGGACACAATGGGAAAGATCCTGGAATGAATAATTTACAACAGATTGCTCACAATAGTGGAGGAGAAAGGTGCTTGGTCCAACCACCAGTTCGGATTCCGAAAGTCGCGCTCAACAACTGACGCCATTAAAGCTGTAGTTAATATAGCAGCGGAAGCGATTGAAGGGGAGAGATGGCGATACGGCACCAAGGAATACTGCGCAATAGTCACGCTAGATGTTAAAAACGTGTTTAAATCGGCAGACTGGCCCACTATAAGAAGATCACTTGCTAGGATGGATACACCATTTTACTTGTTGCAGCTAATGGTGAGCTACTTTACCAACAGGAAACTGAGGTGTGATACTGACGAAGGAATGAAGTACTACGATGTCACAGCTGGGGTCCCGTAAGGATCGGTGCTAGGCCCTTTACTATGGAACATAATGTAAAACGCAGTTTTACGACTAATACTGCCACCTAAAGTGAAGACAATTGGATTTGCTGACGACATCGCTGTTGTTACCGTAGCAAAACAAATCAGTGAAGTAGAATCAGCAACAAATGTGGCAATCAGTCAAATCAAAACCTGGCTAGGATCCGCCGGTCTTGAATTAGCTGACTACAAAATCAGAAATCTGTGGTATATGTGAATGTCCAGGTTGGAACCAAAACCATCAGATCCAAAGAAGCCATCAAATACCTAGGAGTAACATATTGTTTAACTGCAGTTTAAACAATATGTTAATTATTCGAGCGAACCCCACAGGCGGATCAGTAGAAATGCGGTGAAGTGGGAGGGTTGTGATCCCTTATTTTCGGATCATAACCTCGCTGATAAAAGGAAGAAGAAGAGGTTATTTATTCGAGCAAAAAGGCAGGACTCTCAAGACTAATGCCCAACATTGGAGGACCTGGATATGCTAGGTGGATCCTACTATCCAGAGTTGTCTGCTCAGTCCTTCTTTATGCGGTTCCGGCTTGGGCGGGTGCTCTCGCGAGGAGGAAACTGACATAAGCCTACAGACTCTGCGCTTTTAGGACCAAGAGTGGTTTTAGAACTATCTCTGACGAGGCAGCCTTTGTTATAGCAGGAATGGTTCTGATTGACATCCTCGCGAACGAGATGCAGAGAATCTACAATAGAAGAGGCTCGAGCCAACAAGAGGCTATCGAAAGAAGAAGGGTTAAAGAAGAAGAAAAAGCAGCTTCAACAGCTTGATGGGATAGTACGGTTAAAGGCAGGTGGACCTATAAAATTTTCCCCACCATCGACATTTGGATAAACCGAGCACATGGGAACTGCACCTACTACGTCACGCAGTTTCTGTCTGGCCATGGAGGCTATCGCAAATATCTTCACCGGGTGGGCACTATAGCTCTCCTTTCTGTCCAGAATGTCCAGCCCAGGAGGACGATACGGAGCATGCAATCTTCTACTGTAGGCGATGTAAAATCTGGAGAAATGACCTTCCCAGTCCTCCATTCTTCATAGACCACATGGTACAATCTGAGGAAAAATGGATGGAAATTTGCGCGTTTATTACGCACGTGCAAAAAGAGCTTCGAATTCAAGAAAGAATAAGTCGAGAAGCAGAAGTACAGCATAAATTGCTAACCAACTCCGCGAAGTAATACCTAACGGCACTCCCGCGGGGAGAGTGGTCGAAGTGTGCAGGGTATGACTTAGTACGTAGGCGCATTCCTGGCATCGATTATTCGGGCTTGCGAATCGTACATGCTTGTAGCCGGGGCTTCTAGTATCTTTCGAAGATTACCACATCCCTTGGCACAACAAAAAAAAAGGACATTCTGCAGCAAGCGGTGCTCGGCCGCTTATTCTCTAGTTTTGGCTATTTACACCGGCCCATAATAATTTGACTGTTCCCAACTTCTTTTTTTGGAATTTTTTGAAGTCGCAGACCTTGGTGGCTTTAAAGAATAACATCCAAGTGGAGAATTTATCGCCATAAGTCTTTAGAAAAGTCATGGAAAATGTTGTGGGACGAGCCAGAATGTGCTTGGCGGCGGCCACTTGATAGATATTATGTTTGCGGCTCAATGGAAACAAATTTATCTAAATAAACATAATTTACAAACAAAAGTATGTGTCTTAGGAAATCGAATGCATACCTTTGCGGCACCTTGCATAATTCGACTGAATGGCATTCATCAGATCAAAACTATCCGCCCCCATTAAAAGTAAAACTACATGTTTACTGGACTGACTGAAATAATTCTTGGATCTGATGTGTTAAACCTTATAAGGGTGAGTTCATGTTGAGTTCAAACTATGGTTCTAGAGATTCACTGTTCAGTCATCATAAAGTTTGATCTACTATGTAGATACGTAGGCTAGGGTATGATTGTAAATGAATTACTCGACGATATCTGAATTTGCTTGGTAATGTTACAAATAGTTTATAACTCGATATGATTGCGACAAAGTAAATGCTTACAATTTATAAGGAAAGCATAAGGAAGCTAGGGAAGTTTAACTCAAGTAACTTTTGCAAAAGCTAAGCCTGTCCATAGAGTGCACTTCTGCTTGAAAGATAAGAGAACCTCCAAGATGGCACATATTCTATTAAGAATTACTTATCAAAAACTCCACCACTGGGGACATACTCTACTTCATAGCAAGTACATGTAGCAAGTCTCTTCGGCTGACAGTACTCTTGACAAAATAGACATACAAGGTCGCAGGGTGAAGCTTTAAGAACAAGGTAGATGTTGTTTGAAACGATGGCTTCCGTTAAGAACAATTCATGTAGACTGCTTTTCTTGATATCGTCTGAAAGGTCCTAGAGACCAAGGATTCTGCTTTGAACCATGTCAGCATTTAAAACTATAATCTATCGGAGTAAAACTATAGTCATACCCGAGGCTATATTATGTACCCAGTCGGCAATCAAAAAAAAAAAAAAAAACAATTTCACGATATTTTACATCTGATGGATTACATTACTTTCACCCCTCCCTCTGTCCCCCCTTTTGCGCACCAAATTTTTAATTTTGTCCAAACTCTTTGTGTCTCCCAATCCAATTGCCAAACAAACACGAAAGTACATACCCGTACATAATAATAAACAGCAATAATAATAAAAAATAAAAAAATGAAAACTCTTAAATATTCCCACAACTACAACAATAATGATGACAATGACAATAGATGCACCACCACCCAGCAAACACCAAAAATGGGGGGTGAGTGACAGCGAAAAAGTGCAATTTCAAAGATACAACCTGTGAAACCACTGAACCGCGCACTTTGCCGCTGTCGCTGTTGCTGCCGAAGGATGAACATTTTGCTGCCATTTCGGGCTCATGGCAAGGGTGGTTTACTGATTGGGGATTGTATTCTCCCCAAAAAAAGACCCCAAAATAATACTATTTCCAAATAGAAAAACGTATGTATATATACCCTTATCTGTGTGAGTGCAATTCAAACACAACAAAGGCAAAGATGTGGCGAGGAAGGTACAATAGGGTGGAATGGTGGCGCAATCGCTTTGATTCCACTTGGAAGCGCAACAGGCAACCACCCAAATGCGAAACCACATTTCTATGTATTTGTGCACACTATGCACACTCAAAAATAGTTTCCAAACTGGGTGGCAACAGGCGACAAGTCCACAAAGGCAACAAAAACCAACGAAATCATTTTTCGATAATCAAGACGAGTGGGTGCATTAGATTGCTGTGGGTAGGGGTGCTATTGGAATATGTAGCCAAACGAAGAAAGCAAATTAAAAAAAAAAAATATGAAATCCCTCCATCCTCATGCAATTTTAGGCGATAATGGGTTTTCAGTGTCTCTTTCTCTGTGTGTGTGTGCCTGTGCTTGGTGAATGTGTTCCACCCGCCTGAACAAGTCGAGTGAACACCAATGTGACAATCAAAATGGCATAAATGCAGTTATTTGTAATCAGTTACGACTTTTTCTTTTTTTTTGCTCCAGCTTTTTATTGGTTTATAGCATTTTTTTTTTTCATTATTTCCTCATCGTCACCGCACCACCATAGCCAGACTGTTCTCAAAATGAAACGAAGCCGAAATACGTCAGTAAATTGTGGAAAAAATGTCGATAGACAGTGACAAACCTATGCTAGAACTAGCTAGACCGAAGGAGACCGAACGAAAAGTAATCCAACAGAAGTGCAAAAAAACTGACGAAATGCATTATTACAACGACATGCACAATCACAACCACCCGAAAGCCCACCATCAAGCCTCCCTCTCCAGCAGCGTTTTAGTTAACCTTCTTCTTATTCTGTCGCACCCCCCGACGGAGCGGCCCACATTTCCAGAGCCGGCCACAATTTAATTTCAAGGCAATCTATATTTTCTTTACTTGAGGGCCTTTCGGGCTTTCGGGGTTTCGGGCTCACAAACTACACAGCCAAGCGAACGAGAATAGATACTCTTTTTTTTTGGATAGTTCTGGTACTGTTGCCGGCCGCCACTGTTCATTTTGATTCTGGTGATGATGTATCTAGAACCGCTTTGATGAAAAGTTTGCAATTTTTTTTTTTGTTTTATTAATTTATATTTTCTAATTTAATAATGTTTATGCGTTGTTTTTTCCAGATTAATTTCTTGGTGCACATGATGTTCGCATGTGATGCTTACGCGTAAGTTGCTGTGTATCTGTGTATCTTTTGTAGCTTTGCGATTTTGGAATGATTTCCTTGTTGGGAGAGTGAGCAAGTTATTTATTTGTCGAAACTAGTTTTCGTGTAATTTTTTTATTTATTTGTCGCTGCACTTTATTTTTATAGATTACATGAGTGTGCGGTGCATGTGATGGTGGTGGGTGGGGGAGACACGAAGAATTGTTGAATTTTAATCAATTTTGGTAGAAAAAATAAGAAAAAAGTTGACGCTTTGGAAAAACACCAGAGTGTGTAGGATCTAAGAATAAATTTCATTTCAAGTGACATTGAAATTCTTTTAGATTTATATACATACATGAGTTTGGAGGAGGGTATATGCATTCAGCTAAATAATGAGATTTCCGTGGGTTATTAATTATTTTAGCTAACCTTATCTGTTTGTTTTGTTTGATAAGATCGTAGCTGTGTTTTGGGCAATTAATATTTGCTATATCGCTAGGTTAGTGCAAGAGAGTAGAAAATAGCATTAACGATACTGGCTGGAGGGGGTAACTTTAATTCAAAGAGGATTAGGAATTAAAAATTAAATTTGGGCCATGATGCAACGAATGCTATTGACTCATTAAGAATACGGACGGTCTAACAAAAGTTCGCTTAGTTGATGGTTATTTGTCATTTTTTTAAAAAACGAATGGTTGGTGGCCGATTCCTTGTAGTTTAATGAACTAAGGCATTGAACTAAGTATCTCAAGTTCAGCTCGATATCTGGGCGTTCTAGGTTCCAAACTGAACTGGAAGGAAAATATTGCCGAACGCATCAAAAACGCAGCGTAGCTTTCTATTCCTGCAAAAAGGCATTCAGTAATGCATGTGGCTTCAAACCAGCTGTGGTGTACTGAATATACACGGCGGTTGTTAGTCCCATTCTCTCATATGGTTCACTAGTATGATGGACGGTACTTGAGAAGCAATACCAGCTTTCAAACCTCACCAAAATCCAGAGGGCAGCGTGCATCGGAGTCATGGGATCAATGAGAACAACACCAATAGCGGCAATGGAAACCATGTTTAGTTTCATTCCGCTTGACATATACTGCAGCAGTCTGGCGGCTAAAACCGCTGTGAGACTGAGAAAAGGCCGATTGTGGTCATCGTGCCTTTACGGCCATGCCTCCATTCTGTCCCGATGGGGGACTACCAGTGAATTGACGGAAACTGATCACATGAACCCGATACTAGCATTTGAAAGGAGATTTACCACAAAAATTCCTGACAGAATATACTGGAAGAACCGAAGAAACATGAAGAAAAAGCAGTTGGCTTTCTATACCGACGGTTCTAAGAGGGACGTTGGCACGGGAGCCGGAGTTTATTGTGAAGTCCTAGTAATAAACCACGCCTTTAGAATAAACGACGACAGAAGCGTCTTTCAGGCCGAGGTCACAGCCATCATACAGGCTGCTGAAATTATACGCGAGAGTAACTTCGTTCGTAAAACGATCACTGTCTATATAGACAGCCAGAAAGCCGTTAAGGCTCTGGACTCTGCTATAATTATGTCGAGGCTTGTGAGAAGCTACAAATCACTTTTAAACGAAATATATGGAGCCAATGCAGTGACCCTCTGCTGGGTAGCAGGGCATATGGATATCGAAGGTAACGAAAAGGGTTGACGAGCTTGCTAGGAAGGGGTCGGCGCTGCACTTATCGCGGGCCCTCCCCTCTGTAGCAACCTAAATCAGTTCCTTACGGATGAAAATACAGGATGAAGTCACCGGTCGAGCAAACAGACGATAAGAAACATGCGCAACGACCAGGGCGCTATTGCCGGCCAACAGCAAGAAGAGATCAACCTCTCTGGTAAAACTTATTCGTTATAGCGCACGGGTCATTTCTGCCATATTTACTGGACATTGTGCCATTGGCGTTCACGCGAAGTGACTCGGTGTGCTGAATAAAGATTATTGCAGAAGACGCAGGGACGAAGAAGAAATTGAATTTGTTCGTCACCTGTTGTGTGACTGTCCTGCCCTATCCGTCAGAAGAATGAGGACTGTTGCTATTTACTTCTTGTCGGAGCTGGAGGACTTGGGTAATGTTGAGCTGACGGACCTCATGAGATTCATATCACATTCTGGGTGGTTCTGACAGCGGACTCTCCTTACAGTGTTTCCAGGGTAAAATGATTGGGCACAATGGACCCGTACTGTTGGTCTGAGTGAGCAGTGACTCTTTGTCACAAGGCACCCATCTACCTAACCTAACATCTTGTCAGACGCCTTAACATTCCTGAAGAAGCTAGAGTCTACAAAGAGCTTCTGGCTGAGAAACTCTCTGCAGACCATTCACCAACAACAAACGTCAACAACCAGTGAATCTAATATCCCACAATTAACAATGACCACCTTGGGTTACCAACCTCCATGGAAGAAAAACCCATGGTATGACGTGTGCTCCCTTTTGAAGGTGGTGACAGAACATGCACACAAACAAATGCTGCAGAGCAATACAAGGGCAGCAAGAGAGGAGTATTGAGCCAGAAAAGGGAGGAGAAAAAAATTCGTCGCAGAAAGTAGAGTCCAAGCAGCCTCCCAGCTCAAAGAAATCAAAGTCTCACGGACGCAACAGACATCCAGAACTTCTATTTAAAAGTCAAACAACGGACAACTGGCTTTAAACCCAGAACGCAGGCTTTTCGAAACAGGCGAGCGTAACCTGGTCACCGAAGCGCAGGGAATTATAGATGTGTTTAAGCAGCATTTCCAGCAGTTGCCATCAGAGCCAGCGGCTTTGTTATTTTTCAGATTTCTAATAGCTTCGCTTCTTCTAAACTGGATGGTGATACTACTTCTTCATTGACTGGATAGCGGGCATCCAATTTAGCAGCAATTGGCGAAGCTATTAGAAAGCTGAAAAACAACAAAGTCGCTGGCTCTGATGGCCTATCCGCAAAGCTTTTTAAATATGGAGGAGATGCCGTGGTTGGATGTATGCACCAAGTCATCGCCTAAGTATAGGTAGACGAAAGCATACCCGATGACTGAACAATCAGCTATATGCCCATTCTCCAAAAAGGCGATCTCATGACTTGCAAGAATTACCTAGGCATACGGATATCCCTGCTATATGTCACATACAAGATCGTATCCATCCAAAGTACTGTGTGAATGTCTTTTGGCCTTTTGCAACACAATAATCAACACGTACCACTGTGGCTTCTGGCCCGGCAGAACGATGATAGATCAAATTTGTATACTGAGGCAAATCTTGGAAAAGACCAACGAATTCAAACTCAATACTCACCACGTGCTCATCGACTTTAAGGTTGCATACGATAAAACTCATCGCACTGGGCCCTACAATGCGATGGCTGAATTCGGCATCCCGACAAAACTGATTCAGCTGTGTCGCGTAACACTAAAAAATACGCTGTGCTCTGTGTAATATGGAAATACGAGTAACTCATCTCAATTATTCCTAACTTGCATTGGATTTCGGCTGGGAGACACGCTGTCATATGTTTTCTTCAGTCTTGTACTGGAACATATAGTGCACAGAGCAGGCGCTAACACGGAAGACACTATCTTCCACAAGTCCGTCCAGTTGCCGGAGTAGGCAGATATATTGACATCATCGACAGATCTGAGTATGCCAAAAGAAAAGTATTTACGGCAATTGAAGATCAGGCGAGACGAGTTGGTCAAAGCCAAGTATACGTTATCACCACCCAGAATGTCACTGTTGATGACTTTAACTTCGAGGTGGTCAAGAAGGTCACCTAACTCGAAATAAATATTAATCACAAAAATAAAATAAAATCACCACAAAAAGAAGTCCGGAAGGGTCAAATCTGGAGATATGGGTGGCCAGTCAATGTCGCTATTTTTTGACAGCACACGTCCAAGGAATTTTCGTTGCAGAAACTGCATTGTTTGATTTGCAGTATGCCATAGCGCACCGGCTTGTTGAAACCAGTAACCGCTGAGCCCTTTTTACACATTTGTGGGCAGACATAATGAGCCAACATCCACCGATATCGATTTCCATTGACTGTTTCGCCTTCTCTGAAGAAAAATGGCCCAATGATGGTTTTGGCGCAATCGCCGGCCCAAACAGTCACTTTTTGGTCATGCAATGGTGAATCTCGAGTGGATTCTCCGTTCCCCAAATGCGGTAATTTTGCTAGTTAACGGCGCCAGAGAGTGTGAAATGGGCCTCGTCGGTCATCAAAATTTGCTTCCAAAAATCAGGTTCAGCATCAACCATTCGAGCGACTATTTGGCCGTATTCCAAGCGACGTGGACGGCTTGTCGCAATATTGTTAGAGTCAATTGCACTTTATACGGAAGCAAATACAAATCATTCTTCAAAATGCGCCACAAGGTGGTTCCACTGGCGCCAAAGCGCTGAGCGCGGTGACGATACGACACATGTGGGTTCTCGGCAACACTCTCTCTTACCGCTTCAATCAGTTCATTGGAATGTTTTGGGCGTTGATGAACGGCATATCGACGATCTCCCACTGACCCGTGCGCAACAAAATTCGACACGAAATGACGAATAGTGTTGTCAGACGGTGCTTGTTGGCCACGATATTTTCGACGATATGAGTCAACACAATTGAATGACTATTTTGAATAGACAGCGTCACACTGCGTTGTTTCGGTATGAAGCGATTCACGATTAAAATTGCACTGAATTGGCGTTTCAAAAACATGTCTATTCAAGTCAATCAGTTGATAAATGACAAAGTTATTGAATGTTTACATACCGACGTAAAAGATGGCGCACCCGGTATTTCGTATATATTAGATCCCGTGTGCGATTTAACCGCGACCTCTATGAGCTGTACCAAGATGTGGATGTAGTCCAAAAAGCTAAGATACGTCGACAACATTGGCTCGGCCACATCGAGCGAAATACAAATTTGTGATGTAAGGTCGGATGAAGTTCGATCACCAACACAGCAAGAAATTCGCTTGGGATTTCGAATGCATAATGCACCAACCCTTGTGACTACCATATTTCCAAGTAGTTTTAAAGATTCCAGACTGATCATTTTTCTGTAGAGGGCGAACCTCGTGAAGGTCGGGCCAAATCTTCGACCGACGACAACACAAATATGGCTCTCATGAAAGCAAAAATAGACGAATATCCAAGAATGACCCAGAAAATGATAGGTGATGAGCTTGACTTAAATCCTATGTCTGTGCTTTGAATATGACGTCAATCAACGGAACTGCCCGAATAAACTTGGTCGATGAACTCCACGAATTTAGAATGCTGACCAAAAACAGGAAGGTGTTCGTTTTGCTGAATATTTTCTTTAGAAAAATATGAAAATGGAGAGTCTAGCGGTTTTTCAAAAGTTACTGACCGTTACTGACAGCTAGATTTCAGAGTAGAGTAAACGAAATAAACATTTTACAAAATTATGCTGCAATTTAAACAGATCAGAGCTCCAAACAACATCCAGCGAAGAGTTTATACGGTAATCTGCGCATTTGGGATGAGGATCAGCTCAGGAGTTGGAGAGAACATTGCGCAAGAATGCTAAGTCACTTCGACGATAGCGCTATGATCTCGAATTCAACATTCATTCGAAGGAACAAGTTCCCGAATGTGCACCATACCGCTCAGCATCACAGCAGGCTTCCGGGTTTTCTTCCTTCCGGGTCATCATAGAACAATGCGCCAAGTACATCTACTGTTAATCGACTTTGAGAAGGCTTTGGACGGCTTGAATGGAGATGTTATGTTGGTTAGCCTTGCGCAGTAGAGGCATTCTAGGAAACTCATAGATTTTATAAAAGTGAAAGTGATAAGTGCGTGCAGACGACGTTGCTCGGAAATGCATCTCAATAGGCTTAGGGATCTTCTACAAAACGCTCTCTCTAAGCTCTCAAAAAGGACTAATGAATGTGGTCTCAGGTTAGTGTGTCGGATCACTACACATGAGGTTCCAAGTTCGAATCCCAGAAAATACCAAAAAGTTGTTCCACGGTCCCACCTCTCGCGAGCATCTGACAAACATCCGAGAGTATTGTTGTCCCGAATAAGCTTCTCAAATCACCGTTCGGATTCGGCATTAAATTGTAGGTCCCTTCCGTTCGTGTGAAAAATATAACGCACACAACGTGAGTGATTGCGAGAAGCTAGGCCCTGGCACTTAAAGAGCTGTTGCGCCAAACATTTGTATTTTTTTTTTTGTAATGTGGTCTCAGTGTAAACTCATTAAAAACAGAACTAGTTCTCTTTATAAGGAGAGTGTCATGCACAATGGTCAGGTGTCGGAGGACTTTGAAGTCCAAACCAATGTACGACATGGGTGCATATTTTCACCACTATTGTTCTAAGCGGTCATCAGCGATGTACAATATTTGGGGCAGCATTGATTAAAGGGAACCGCGGAATCAATTGCACTATGACATCTTATCTAAAACATTTGGACTACGCTGACGATGTTTGCCTACTTTCGCATAAGATACTGGAACTGCATTTAACTGTCCAAAATCACGAAGCCGAGAAAAAAAAATGGGCTAAAGATAAATACTTAAAAAAACCGAGAGCGCCTGAAACACACACGGTCAACTCAACATTGCCGGTCGAAAATGTTGACAATTTCGTATACCTAGGTCTTGGCGACCGGTGTGATATAAAAAGATCTGGAGAAGCAATGTTTTCAACATATTAACCAAGCTGTAACTGTTCTGCTCCAACGTCGAATCGAGTACTTACTTATGTGTGTAGTACATGAAATGTGACTACCACTCTCAATCGCAACATATGCTTGCGCATCATCTTAAAGATTTTTTTGGCCCAATCGTATCTTTAAGGAACAGCCATAACATTTATCGGTCTACCTATAGGCATCACCATACGAAGGTGAAAGTAGCAATGGATCGGCCACACCTTACGACGCGAAGTCAATTACATTGCAAATACGCTTTTCAGTGGAATCCCTCTGGCCAGTCAGCAAGGAAAGTGGATTGTCCTAAGGAAATGTGTTGTAGAAGAGTTTAGAAGGAATCAAGGTCTTAGCTATGAGTTCGAGAGTGCTCAAACATATTGCAGAACTCCGAAAAATATGGCGTAGGCGTTGATGATACCCTATACTCCTCGAGAGGATTTAAGTAAGAGATCAATGGAATTTGGCCAGCACCTTATGCCTTTTGATTGCTGGTCTCCGTAGACTTGGACAAAATTTAAGACGCATTGAGATACTGTGTTGGAAATAAAACTTTTAACTGCTACTTTCATGTTCTAGAGAAGCATAGTGATTAGTTAAAACTCAAAACAAAAAAAAAAAAAATGTTAAGCTCATTCTAATTGGTTTTCTCGTACAACCATAAAATTCGTTTTGGATTTCGTTGCTTAACTTTAGGGTTGGAGTGCAAGATATTTACTAGGTGATAAGATGTGGAGGCCCCACGGGACTAAGTACAGTATATTACCTATATGACATGCGGTGTAATTTGATTGGTAATTTATTTACCTTAATAAAGATCCACACATATGAACTATTCTTTAGGTCCAAAAGTAATATCAAAGCCAAGTCTTTACTACTAGAATTGTGCATATTCAAATTGCCTGCAATGACAGTTTTGGTGGTGAGAGAATTCTTGTTATGGAATCGGCCAGCTCGTAAAACTTCAGTAGTTGAAAGAGCACCCCACGTTTTCCTTACAATTAACGAATGAATCACATTTCTTAAGTCTTCTGGCCTAGTATCGACTTATGTAAGTAATTTTGGAAAATGTGCAGATCTTGACCTCGCAGGCATTTCGTCATTCCATCTTGACCAAAGTATGCAACTAGTCTTCCTTAATCAGATATGCGGAAGAACTGTCGCAGGATATAATCCGTGCATTAATTAAAGTCTTAAATAAATCAGCAAAAATATAGTTGAATAGATAACCTCTAATAAGCTATTCCCCCATAAAACATACCCTTGACAAAAAAAAAAAATTAAAATTTCGAAACGCTTATGTTATCAATTTGAATGGTCAAATTGATGCCGACGTGGAAGAGGAAATACAAAGTCAAATCCAATTCAATGTGCGCCGCAAGGAACTTGTTACACTGCACAATGTACGATGCACACACATCCTAATCTAATCCTCATGGGAGGGGTTGTTGCTGCAGCTTTGGACTGCATGTAGTCGCGTACAATTACATCGCCTCAATGGCACGCAGGCAGCAGGCATACAGAGAAACAGGCTGCAGCAGAAAAACAGGTTCACGACCTTGACCGTCGACGATGCAAAGGAGTAATTTAGCAACAGCATCTGTGTGGTGCCCACAACACGAAATGAATGCAACGAGTTGTACACATAACACAAGCCAGCACCACCACTCGCACAAAATTGTCAGGTTTCGACAGTTTTAGTGAGCTACATAAATGAAAAATTGTTAGCCATTAAGACTTGCCTAAGGATATGGAAGCGAAATGTTTTTGGAAAACTGAGCTTAAAAGTCCGGAGAAAATTTTGAATGCAAGCAACGGGTATAAAGATGTTGGAGGTTTTAGCCAAGATGCACTCAATTTCAGAGGTAAATGCAAATGGCAATGGATAGATCATTTATAAATTGAACAACATGTTCTCTTTTCACTCGGTAAAGCTGCGACTAGCTGCTTGGGACATGCTCAATCGTCAGAGTCACTTATTAGAGGATAAAAGAATATCCAGTGATTTGAAATAAACCTAGATAAAGTGAATCCCCGTACTGGATGGGTTTGTAAGAAGATATACCTTAGCGCAATCTTGAGTCCTTGAACTTCTTCTCTAGCACATGAGGATGTACAGGTATTAAGCTTTGGCAGCTAAGTGAGTATACCAATGAATGGCACAACTTGACTCTGAATGAATTTCTCCTCTATACATATACCATATGCAGACGATGTCACTATATCTGCATAAACTCATAGTTACGACGTGCAAGCAGTCTAGTTAATCATGAATAGTAATGAATCCGGAGAGATAATTACCATGCAGGCTGACAGCCAAGCGGCCAACAGTCACAACCAGGGCTAGTGAAACTCTTTAAGCGGTACCTTAACGAGATATCAGCAACCAATTTAGTGACTTTATGTCGGGTACCAAGTCGTAAAGAGGTGATGAGCTTATATATTATACATGTAGTATACTATGCATAAATAAATACGGTGACCTGGTTTGCTTAGTAGTGTAAGAAGAGTTCCATATCTCTGATTAGGCGCAGCACCTTGGAGAACTTATTTAGTATATCAAAGAGCTATTCAGCTTTAATCAAGCTTCTCTTCAATATAAAGTCGCGAAAGTCACAATGATTCTAAAAACTGGGATACCGTCGAACGAGGAAACCTCTCAAAAACAAATTTTGCTCCTTCTAATTACTCTGCATATATCCAAAGTATCCGAGAAAATATTGCCTAGGCGAATACAGTCAGTCAAAGAAGAAACACGTTTCATCCCTGATAACCAGTTCGAACACAGATTTAAGCACTTTACAGTTGACCAAGTACATAGAAGAAAAGAATTGTTCAAGCGTAAGCCTTTATGTCTCTTAAGGTCTGGCACGAAGGTTCCTTAAAGTTCAAATTACGACAGTTCTGCCCCAGCACTAACCTTATGAATAGACTATTCCACCTCAAACACGGAAACGAATATTAAGATTTTAAGGAAATAATAGATGGGGTACCGCAAGTAACCATACTTGGTCCACTTTTTGTACTTATTAAACACTCGTGATATACCACAAGTAGATGGCATTGAAACAACCCGAAAATCGCAACAAGTAACCATCTACCTCAACTACTGTAACCGGTGGTAAGGGCATCCATATTAATTGCTATTTAAGTCATTGTTTTACCCAAGTTACAGGCTTGAAATACATCTGATTCGACTTGTCTAATCAGAATTTAGAGTACGAAATTAAAATGTTGCTATGTATGATGGCAAAGAAGAGCAACATACCGCTGTCAGACAGAATCAAAGCAAAGTGAGGATAGCAATATCCAAACTGAAATCTAACAAAGCTGTTGGACCTGACGGCTTACAGGCCGAATTTTCAAGGCAGTTGGTGATGAATTGGTAGAGAGCATACACCAACTCATCTCTAAGATTTGGTCAGACGAGTGTTTGCTGAAATCTCAGCATCGTTTGTCCGATCCACAAGAAAGGGACCCCCTCAACTTCGCCAATTATAAGAGGCATCAGTGTCCTTCTTTCCATCTCCATCTTTTCTGCGATATTGTGCGAACACCTAAAACTTTCCATCAACAGCCTGATTGATCCTCATCTGAGGGCTTTCAGACCAGGAAAATCCACCACCGATCAAATCTTCAAACTTCGGTAGATCCTGAAGAAAACCCAAGAAGTCCAAATCGATACTCTTTATTTCTCTATCGATTTCAAGGTCGCCTATGACAGCATCTATAGAAGAGCTATACAGAGCCATGTCTAGTTTTAACATCTATGTCAAATTTGTCCGTCTGTGCAGGATAAAGATGGAGAACGTTCGCTGCTCTATCAAGGTCGGTAATGACCTCACCGAGACCTTTGATGTCAAAAAATGTTTTTAGACAAGGTGATGCGCTGTCATGTCACTTCTGTAATGTAGTACTTGAATGGATTGTACGGAACTCACAAGCCAACACCGGAGGCACAATGTATCAAAAGTCTGTACAACTGTTTGTATACCTCGATGATATAGACATTATTGGAAGAACTCAGCTGGCTGTCACCGGTGTTTTTGCAAGCATTGAAGAAGAAGCGGCCAAAATGGGTTTAGCGGTAAATGAGGACAAAACTAAGTACATGCTGCCAACAAGAAGCAAGAAGGGACAATCAACACCGACAATTTGGGCAGAACGTCACATTGGACAGCTACAACTTCGAGGTAGTAAGAGACTTTGTCTACCTTGGCCCTGCTATAAATCCTAAAAATTATATCATCACCGAAATCAATTGAAGTCGGATGGGGATATCCTTGGTCGCTTCGGGAGAAAAAAGTTTCCTAAGATATTCGATAGAGGGACGACGCAGTAGAGGGCCTCCTCAAGTTCAAGGGGACCTAGACCAACTTGCAGTGCGCAACTGTAGGCAAAAAGCTAAGGACCGAGCTAAATGGAGGGGCTTCTTGGGCTGTCAGAGGCTGTCACTCAAGAAATCTAAATTTCTAATAATCTGTCGAAAATCATCTTAGAATTATAACCGATTCCATCAGTGGCCACTGCCTCTTAAAGAAGCAATCTCCACAAACTCAATATATCATTGGACCCTATCTGTAGACTAAGCCTAGCGGTAAGATCTCTCTCCGTGAAATCACAGAATATCGCGTTCTCACCGACTTGCTCGCTGCGATACACTTGGAAAAGCTTCAGTATGATCTAGAATCAAATGGGTCGGCACAATATGTATCTCCAAGAGACCAGAGTGGTTCATCTATTGCAATATTCGAGATCAATTATAATCCTGGGTTTGCCAATTCTCAAATACATGCGAATGTTGGCAATGGTGTCACGACAAATCTAGTCACTTTACCCGGGGAATATTCATTCGAAAGTTGAAATTTGCCATTCTGCTATCCATGCTGCTTAAGCGAAACTGCTTACTGTTTTAATTCCCTTATGTGCTGTAAGACTAGTTAATTATTGAACAGAAAGTCATTTCTGAAGTCGATACAATTCCATTCAGTTTTGTCAGTTGCATGATATCTTCGCTTTGTTTCCTATGCCGCTACATATCTATCATACTGTCTACCTGATCCTGAGGGCACTGGAAATGCATCGCTGCATTATAAACTTTACACGCAAAATGCTTTAATTGCTTTCTAGTGACAAAAGTTTCATTCCTCGGAGCAGCTGATCGTCAAATCATAGGAAATGGCAAAGCGGGGTGAAAGTAAAACGAAAAGGTGAATCAAATGTTCGATCCGTGTGGATAGCATATTGGGGTGAATGTCACTCAATTGATGAAAGCCATCACCGCATTTTATAACTAAAGCTGAACTAATACATTATATTGTAGTACTCAACCCTTGAACATACAAATTGTACAGGGTGACACAGAGAGTATCATCCCGCTTGCTACAGTTTCTGTATCAGTTGGAGAACGGATAATTTCGAAGTAATGAAAGAAATCATCCCACTCTAATGCCAATTTTCATGCAGAACGAAGTAGTGATTCAAGTCAAAGCCAGCAGGCTCCTACATGTGTGTAAATGTGTGTGTTTGTGTATGCAGTGTGTGTAAATATGAGAAAAAATAGAAGATGAACTTCCATGGTCTTTAAATCCACCTCAGATGGACCACAGAGTGGAGGAAGGCGTCACCTTAGGTGATGTGAACAAATTGACCAATTTAGTGAGCGCAAATGGAAGCATTTGGATGGCAAACGACTAACAAAGGCTTCGTAGGGGCAGCATCTCCCGATAGGTGCTGGTCCGCTAAGTAACAAGAAGGAGCCACTGCAGCCGAAAACCTAGCAGCTCTGTTCGTAAGCCCTACTCCCATCTCCTCGTGGTGCCAGCTGGGAATTTCTTCGGAAATTGCTAACGGAGGCGACGAATGGCGAGCTTCCAGCGCCAAAAAATAGGATAAGTGTCGGTTGGTCTGTGGCCCAGCGAACCGCAACCGTAAAACACATTATTATTCCGAAACGGAAACAATCGCCTCGGGTAAGGACGGATAATTTGTTGACGACCTTCGGCTATCGAACACCGACAACGATCGGATTATGGAACGTTAAGACCCTCCTGGACTCACTCAAGGAAGCCCCTTAGAATGGCAGATTCCTCCAATTGGAGCGCGAATTCGCGCGGTATAAAATTGACATCTTAGGGCTGAGCGAGATAAGATGGTACGATGCTTGCGAATTCATCTCCCCAACAAAAAGCACTGTGGTGCTCTACTCTGGTAAACCAGCTGGAAGTGCACGGAGTTCCGGCGTAGGACTCATGCTAACTCCAGCAGCACGTAGTAGCCTCATATCCTGGAAACCCCAAGTGACCGGATATTGACGGCTAGGTTCCAGAGTAGAGTTAGAAAAATTACCATCATACAGTGTTATGCTCCGACTCTAGACGCGACTAAAGATGAAAAGGATGATTTTTATAGCCACTTAGGCGCCGCCTACAATCAAACGCCTAATGGGGACATCGTAATGGTAATGGGAGATCTCACTCAATGCCAAGGTGGGTAGCGACAACGCTAAGCTTAAGCACGTGATGGAAGTTCACGGCGTGGGAGACCGTAATGACAATGGTGAGTGGTTTGTGGACTTCCGCAATACCAACCGCCTAGTCATCGGAGGTACGCTGTTTAAGCATAACACCTGCCATAAGATCAGTTGGGTCTCTACTGATAGGCAACGCACATCCAATCAGATCGACCACATTGCGATTAGTCGCCGCTTTAGAAATTGTCTCCTGGACGTCCGAAACAGACGTGGAGCTGACGTCGGACAAGAACGAGATCACCATCTTATGGTAGCTCATTTACGCCTTCGTACTGCATCCGTCAACAGCAACCGCTCAAACCTATTTAACATCACCAGGTTTAATATCGACAGGCTCAAGGTTCCCCAAGTGCGCCAACAGTTCACTTGCCTTAGAAGCAGAAGCAATCAGCAGCATATTGCAAGAGAACATGGATGACCACTGGAGTGCTGTGAAAAATGCTTTTGCGACTGGGGCACGCACGTATGTCGGTAAAAAGCAGAAACACCACCGCACATGGCTTTCTACAGACAACTGAAGACGGTTCGATGAGCGTACAGCAATCAAGGCTCGGATTGCAGCGGCCTCAGCAGTAGAGAGAACCGAGCTAGAAGCCCAATACCGTGCGAAGAAGAAAGAAGTGCAGCGTAGTGTGAGACATGACAAACGTCAATATGTCAACTCACTGGCCTCAAGGGCTGAAGAAGCAGCGAGTAGGTGCGACAGTAGGACTGTTTACAACATCACTAAGGAGCTCATTGGTGGTCGAAACCCCAAACAACATCCAGTGAAGAGTCTAGACGGTAACCTTTTAATTTCGGATGAGGACCACCTCACTAGATGGAGAGAACATTTTGCTACAGTACTAAATCACTTAGACGATGGCGGTATGATCTTGAATTCGAATGAGCAGTTCGAAGCAACAACTTCCCGCATTCGCACCGTACCTCCCAGTAAAACTGAAGTAATAACAGCAATCAAGTCCCTCAAGAAGAACAAAGCGGTGGGTATTGATGGCGTCCCTGCCGAGCTATTTCAAGAGCTTGGGATAGTGAACAATTTCCACAGGAGTGGAAAAGGGGGATCATTAAGCTTCCAAAGAAGGGTAACTTGATGGAATGCGGTAGCTGAAGAGGTATATGAGTTCTTCCAGCCGTGGCCAAAATAATAGCTAGAAAAATTCTAGAACGAATTAAAGAACATTTAGATTCAACTCTCGATGTCGAACAGGCTGGCTTTCGCCCTGGATCCTCCTGCATCGACAACATAAACACCTTACGGATCATAATCGAACAATGCGTCTCCGCTACATTTACTGTTTATCGACTTCGAGAAGGCTTTCGACAGCTTGAATCGAGATGCTATCTGGTTGGCATTGCGCCGGAGAGGCATTCCAGAAAAACTTATAGCTATTATCAAGGTTACATACGCGGGCGGCAAGTGTGACGTCGTGCACAATGGTAAGGTGTCGGAGGATTTTGAAGTCCAAAGTGGAGTACGTCAAGGGTGCATACTGTCCCCACTATTGTTCTTGGTGGTTATCAGCGATGTACTCCGTGCAGCATTGACGGAAACTAATTATGGAATTCGTTGGACTATGACATCTTACCTTAAATACCTAGATTACGCTGACGATGTTTGTCTACTTTCACATCGGATAATGGATCTTCATTTGATGGCCCAAAATCTAGAAGCTGAGGCAAACAAAGTGGGGCTAAAAATAAACACAGCCAAAACAAAAGCCCTGAGCACTTCTAATACCCGCGCTCAACTGAACATTGCCGGAAAGGAAGTCGAAAAAGTTGATAACTTTCTATATTTAGGAAGTATCGTCTCGGCTAATCGCGGTGGCACCGAACTGGATGTGTGCAGCAGAATCGGGAAGGCTAAAGCTGCGTTCGGAATGCTGTCCAAAATCTGGAGAAGCAATGTTATTAGCTTAAGAACCAAGCTACGACTGTTCCGCTCCAACGTGGAATCAGTGCTGCTTTATGGGTGCAGTACTTGGAAGAAGAAAGGGGCAATGGATTGGACACACCCTACGGCGCGAAGACAACTCCATTGCGAAATACGCCATGCAGTAGAATCCGCTCACCCAGGCAGGCAGAATAGCGGGACGCCCTAGACAAACGTGGCGCAGAATAGTTGAGGAGGAATAGAGCTGGATGCATGAGGAATGAGTTGGAGGCAGCTTAAACGCTTTGCAGAACTCCGAACACGATGGCGCGCAGGCGTAGTTGACGCCATATGCCCCCCGAGGGGTTAAAGGATATAAGTAAGTAGTAAGTAAATGGAAGCACCTGGCTAATGATCGATCCGGCTGGAGCGCCCTATTGGCTAAGGCCCGAGTCCATTCCGAACTGTAGCACTATTTAAGTAAGTGCTCTGAGTTCTTGAATTTTGACCATCGGATAGCTTACATTTTTAGGCCATCCTTCCATCCACAATCTGGTATAGATTGGTGGAACATTTTTTTCTCTCTCTGCTACCAAGAGCTTCTTTGAATTACTAAGGCAAAGCGCCACTATAATTACGATTGCAACGTATCTCTCTGAACTGAAATATGCTTCTATACTTCAACCTTGACTGACTTCGCAATCGGCAAGGATGTCCATAGACTTAATTAATTGGTGGACCTTGCTTTGAGCGATCAGAGAAATAAATTGTAATTAAATAATTTTCTGATGATCATCGACGGTTCTTAAATATACTACGACATATTAGGACATATTCAATAGGATTAGCATAATAGGGCGTAGCAATAGGATAACTAGCTAGCGACATAGCAAAACACTTTTGCAATAATGCAATAATCCTTATTGATTACCTTACAAAACCCAACGCCCTGATGATTAGAGTCCACCTAAAAGCTTCTTGGTATAGTTAGTAGCTATACCAAGAATCTTTTACTTAACGATGAATCGGAAACTTGCCAAAACGTTACTCATTCTATGTCTGTTATTGGGATGTAATTTTTTTTGTTTTCGTCCTGTGACTACGAAAATATTTTCCTTACAATAGTGTTGCACTGTGTAGTTATGGACGTCGGAGGTATGATCACATTTCATCCTTTTTCAAGTTAATGAATGACCTCACTCTGATGAAATTTTTAACATTTAGAACTATAGTCATGCTTCACTTAACTATGCAGGTACGTCAATCGCCTTATCCTTATTTGTTTTCTGTATTCTACCAGCCGTTGTGATCTTATTCTAATACGGTACTCGTTTCTAGTATCCCAACGCCATTTGGCTATTGAATTCTCTTCCCTGAACTATTAGATAACATCATATCTCCAACTGCATCCAATTGAATAGTAAGCTATGAGCATAGAGGCTGTGATTGATCCGTTTTTTCTTAACACCCACGACTTTAAAGACTATTGTCGCTAAGCTACTTATATCTTACACCCAGTCTATCTGATTTTGATGATTTTTAGAAGCAGTTGCCGTACTAACAACCCAAATGAATATTATCAAACACCAAATTAATTTGTGGGTTTTCGAAACGCTCAAACAGATGAAGATGCAGTGAACGACGACGTAACGAATAAGTCGAATACCGAATGAAGATTCTGTAGGTTTTTTTTTTTTTGTCGGAATAGGAAGGTTACTTTGAGAGAAAAGTACTTCGGTTGAAGCATAGACGCCGAATCGAGGAAGAGGTACAATACTGACATAATCGGTTTATACAATCACATCGATGGCGACTAAGATGGCTGACTCATTTAGAGCGGATAGAGCCCAACTTTCCAGCCCGAGAAATTCTCTAATCCACCCCGCATCAGGTGACGGCCTCGTTGCAGGTGGCGCAAACGGGTGGAACCAACCTGGCTACTGACTCGTAACCAGGCTGGCTAAAGAGGTTTGTTGACTAAAGCCCAGGTCCACCCTGGACTGTTGTGGCTTTGGGAACTTCGGTCGGCTTTTACCCGCTTGCACCCACCCTGCAGAATGTCTATTGGACTCCGATGTGTTATAATGGATCCATGTCAACTCTCACGAATCGTTGCAAAAAATTTGTTGGATTACGCTGACACAATGCCAAAACACGATCCGAATCATAAAACACTGCTGCTTCTGTTCGATTGGTAAAGAACGCGGCACCTATCGCGCGGACAACTTCTTCATATCGAAATGCTCATGTAAAATATGACGCATGCATTCTGTTGATATCTTTACGATGTCGACTATCTCATTCACTTTACTATATAGGCACCACAAGCGCTACATGGTTAATTCCGTCAGATGCTCCAAAATGTTTTCTGAATTTTTCACCACTCGGTCTGCACATAGCAAACATTACAGCGATACTCGACTGCGAAACTGAGTGCGCGCCGTGGCGCAGTGGTTAGTGTGTCAGACCATTGCGCATGAAGTTCAGTGTTCGAATCCCAGAAAACTTAAAACGTTTTTTTTCACGGTCCCACCTCTCGCGGATGTTTGATAAACTTCTGAAAGTATTTGTTGTTATGAAAAAGCTTCTCAAAAAACAAAATAATAATTGGCCCAAAAAATGGTAGGTCCCTTGCATTCGTGCGAAAAATATAACGCACACAACACGAGCGGTAGCGAGACCTAGGCCCTTCACGGGCTGTTGCATCAAATATATATGTATGTATGACAACGAAACCGTGCAGCCAAAGTAATATTCACGATTCTCAAAGGAGAGAGCTCGTATCGACTCCAGCAGATTACATTATCCCCAAAATGGTTTTCACAAAGCGTTTCGACGTATAATTCCTGACAAGAACAGATTGGCAAGACGGACAGGTGATTAAGAATTTTAATCTGACAATCTACACAGACAGGTTAAAGGTGTACTGTTGGTGTAGGTGTATTTTCTGAATCCTTGATTATTTGCCAGTGTTTTCCAGGCCTCGCTACACGCTATCCGCGAAGCATGTTATCAGATCATACTATGCACAAATATAACGCTTAGGCAAAAGCTCGCCATTTTCATCAATAGTCAAGCTGCTATCAAAGCCATCACCTCGGTTACGGTTTCCTGTACGCTTGTTCAAAAATGCCGAAATGCGCCAGCCTCGCTAGACGGTCAATTCAAAGTAATCCTGATTTGGCATCCAGAGCACAGTAACATTTATGGAAATGAACAATTTGACGAACTGACCAGGCAAAGCTTAGTCATCCAATGTTCACTTGCAGAATTAAACTACATTCCGCTGGAAGCAGTCTAGGGAAAATTCTACTCAAACTTTCTTACTATACGACAAACTCTGTCATATCTAGAAAGATATATGAAAATCAGTCTGCATTGCGATTGTTCGGTAAACTACTGAGTGCTCCAACCATGGCTTGAGCCAGTAGCGCAACAATCAAGTTCGTGATGAAGTGGTGGCTTTACCTCCTAGTGGTGGTTTCCGGGCAACTATAGGTGTAACCCTTATACTCGTAGGCTGGGATCGCAAGTGCGGATTGTCTAGGACTTTAATTCTAGACTAGTTAATGGGGGGCAGCCACCTGTATTACCGAACGCTGCTTGCTACATAAACCGACACAATGCCGCGGATCAGGAATGATCACATGCAGACGACTTTTGGCTATTTCACCTGCACAAAGATAGGAGTCTGGAATGTGAAGACGCTCCTCGACTTGGGAACCAAAGAACCTCACAATGCCAGATTCGTTCAACTGGAAAAAGAATGCATGCGATATAGAAGACTGGATATTTAAGGGATAAGTGGGATAAGATAGTAAGAGGCAGGCAAGTACCAGTGATAGTCTTCCGGAAGAATATGGAGTCAGACTGCTGCTTACACCAACAGCACGAAAGCTCTAATTTCCTGGCAGCCATATGGTGATAGGATTATAAAGGCCGGTCTTCGGACTAGGGTACGACGTATCACTTCTATAGGTAAACAGATGGCTCATCTGAGGGAGAAAAGGAGAGTTTCTACCATCTTTTAAGCGCCGTCTTGAACGCAATACCAAATAGAGACATTTCCATAGCGATAAGTGATTTGAATGCCAAGCTAGGCAACAACAACGAAGGAATCAAACATGTTGTTGGAAATCATGAACTAGGCAACCGCAATGAAAACGGCGTAAGATTTGTGGATTTCTGCAATGCCAATCGTCTTGTGATAGGTGGCACCAAGTTTAAGCACAAGACCTGTCACAAAGTCAGTTGGGTTTCCAATGACATGCAAGTAACCTCCAATCAAATTGACCATTTTGCCATCAGCCCCCGCTTTAGAAGTAGTCTCCTGGACGTCCGAAATATGGGAGGAGCAGATGTGAGCATAGTACGAGATCACTATCTTATGGTAGCTATGGCCAACTATGCACAAGAATGCCCAAATAGCTAAAAGCTCACATAGCAGCTAATCCAGCAGCAGGGAGGCGAACTAGAGTCCCTATATCGCATGTAGATAAGAGAAGTTCAGCGTACCGTGCGACGTGAAGAAGAAGCTGCAAGCAGATGCAACAGCAGAATGGTCTATAGAATAACCAAAGAGCGGACAGTGAGCGCCGACAACATCGGCTAAGTTTGTTCCTCCACTTATAACTTATAGAGAGAGCTCGTTAAGCTAAAAGCTTTCCTGACGAGTGGAAGAAGAGAATGATTGTCAAGCATTTTAGGAAAGGAAACTTAATGGAGTGCGAAAACTGGACGGGTATCTGCGTGCTGTCTGCTGTAGCTAAGATAATATCTAAAAGCATCCTTCAGCGAATCAAACAACATCTCGAAGACACTCTCGATGTCGAACAAGCAGGATTCCCTTGTAGGTCCTCTTGTGTCGACCACATCAACACCATGCGGATCATCATCGAGCAGTGTGTTGAATATCGATCGCCACTTTACCTGCTGTTTATCAGTTTTGAGAAGACGTTCGATAGTGTCAACAGGTAGTTTATTTGGCGTGTCTTACACAGCAGAAGTATTCCCGGTAAATAAATTGGTACTATCAAAGCTACATATAAGAGGCCCTTCTAGACCAGAAACTCACCCGGAGGTCACATCTAGATAAAATTACATCTAAGGCGACTAAGGCCTTCTGGGTCTGTTCTAGACTCTTTGGCAGCAAATGGGGCCTCAAGTCTCAAGACCAAAATGATTCACTGGACAAACCTTACCATCGTCATTCTCATAATTATGGGTGCGATGCGCACATGCCCGACAGCGGCACTGGAAGCCCTACTGGACTTTCCACCTTCATGCTTTAAAGTGGAGAAGACGGCTGCCGGCAGCGTTCTGAAGCTTGATCTATTTGTAATGTGAAAGACTCTAATTTAACAGGGCATATGGTATGAAGATTCGAAACAAAATCCCGCTGCGAACCTCATCAGCAGTATGTTTATCTGACCTCATGCCCAGAAAAATAAACCCGAATCAACCCTTCAAGATCAATATCCCAAATCGAACCTATTTGGAATACCCCCAGCTCCCTTAGATAGATGCACAAATCAATTAGTACACCGACGGCACAAAAATTGCAAATGGTGTGGGTTCCGGAATTTTTGTTCCCAATTTCAAATCTGCTGTACTATTGGGTCAAAACACTTCTGGCTTCCAAGCAAATGTCTATGCTCTAGAGCAGTGTACCAGAGAATCCATCGGAAGAGGCCTCCGAAGATCACACAGCTCTAAAAGCTCTAAAATCTTTCAGCTTTGAGTCGAAGGTCGTTTGAAACTGCATCATTACCTCCAAGCAGCTTACTGCACACAACACCGTCTCACTCACTTGGATCCCTGGCCACAAAGGCATCACCGGCAATGAGACTGCTGATGAACTAGCTAGATCTGGCTCCTAACTCAAATTCATTGGCCCGGAACTTTTTGTGGCCTTCCTACAAGCCAAATCAAAATTGAGATAGATCGTCGTAAACAACGCGAAAAGCGTTCATACTGAGACTCACAAATAGGTGAGTCTTATTGATCTTTCCACTAAAAGACCGAAAAAATTCTAGCAATGAACAAACATAGTACAAACTTTTTAACAGGCTTCCTTACTAGTCATTGCTCTCTCAAATGCCATCTTAAGAAAATTGGCATTAGTCAATCTGACACTTGCAGACTATGTCTTGAGGACATTGAAACAGCTGAGCGCATTATGTGTGAATGTCCCACAGTCGCTCGCAACAGACAAGAAATTTTTCATAAGGG